>CM035771.1:30340000-31673555 GCA_020466155.1 Pachypeltis micranthus
TGAATAGACAGCTCACTTGAATTATTCCTCTAATAAAGTCGTCCCCCTTGACGTAAAATGTTCTAATCTTCTTCGACAGTTCAGCTCGTCGGTTTTCAGGGATAGTGAAGTTGTAGTCCAAAAGATGCGGAAGAAACGCGTCCCAATTTTCTTCCAATTCCCGTACAAGTTTGTCGTTGCCGATGATTTCTGTACAAGAAACACGGTCGTATTTTAAATAATTTCTGTCTATACTTGTAGAAAAATAACTAGACGGCTCATGAAGAGTGCAGGGGTGTGGATGAGTCTTGTACAATTTGAGACTGTTACTAAACACGTGCTTTTTGTATACTGATGATAAAATTACTCGCACATAGGTGAACATACAAATTTCCTAATTACATTTACACAGTTTTTCACTCTTTAATCGATCATCCGACGATATTTTTCAATTTCTTAATAAACTGTACTTCGTGCCAAAATTCCTATTTTACTTTTTCAACAATTAACGCCCAATTTTCCAACTATTTTCATAAATTCTGCGCACAATATTGCGCTGGTCGCTTAACGATGGTCATGGCACAAGTAGGAGCAGCACAATAAATGTCGCAAACGAAGATCTTTTTCAAAACAGATTTGATTGGTTGCTGAAGTCACTTGCAGGGTGTCATCAACAAATTCGACGAGTGAAGATAAAATAAAAAATGTAACAAAAAATTGTGTTGACACATACCCAACCTTAGGCACGTCATAAAAAGATTTGTCGGACAATTCAAAACGACCGTTCAAATCCACTAAAAAATGACGGTAGTCAACGTTTGAAAGTAAACGTAAAAAAAAGTTTGTACAAACGAATACGACACAGTGACATGCTGTCGTATCGGCGTGGTGGCTATGAGAGTTGTACGATGCGGGGCACTATATATTTCTTCCGCTCATTGAGGGAGCTAAAAAAGCGTCGTCTTTCCCATCTCGCGTGTCGATGCCATTCAGTATACAGAACTTGCCCACTGCTTTTTACGGTTCATGGCCGGTTTTTCCACTCTAAGGTGCAACCTCGTAATCGTCTTGAATTCGAGGGAATCACAGGAAGCAGAGCAGGTCAGGTGGAAGAGAGGACCAGGTGGTGGCATATTTAGGGCAACATCAACTCAAGACATATTTTACAATACACTTCTGATAACCTTTCCTATTCAGCCGAGAGTCCCATCGATCGAACGATTTGCTAAATTTACGCGGAGGACAAAAAAAAGTTGTTGGGCGATTCGTATCAGATGTTTATAGTTGTTTCCGTAAACAGCCAACTTCTGAGGCGCGAAAAGGTGGCGGAGAAAGTTATTTGGCAGCTCGCAGGTGAAAGGTGGCTCTTTTATTCACCCTTCGGATCAATCCTATAGTGAGATTTTTGTGCGGTTGTGGGGATGGCAGAGACGGATCGTTCAAGTTGGTCAGGAGGGGAGCCAACTTATTGCTCGTCTGTTTAGAGTTGTGGTGCTCCTGGAGGAAAGACGGATGGTGGTGGGATGGAGGGATAGAGTGAGCGAAAGGTCGCACTTCCTTTTTTAAGGGATCATCACCAACTACGCTTTTATTCTCTTCGACCCACGATCGGTCGTCGCCTCAAAGTTTGGACTTCTAATTAGGCCACATCTCACGTTACTATACTCGTATAATGTACTTCTGATGATTTTTACTGTCAAGGAATTACCTTAATTACACAACTGTCGAGCTCACCAATGCGTTCTTTGTATTGAGGTTGCCTTCGATCACTATTTTTGACGGAGGATGAGGGGGGGGGCTAATAAATAGGTGTAGCCTGCTTTCTCCGCAGTTTGGAAGAACCGGGAGAAATACAGAGGGAAGAGTATGGAATAGATAGACTGTGACAACGTTCATCAAGAATGGGGTGACTCTTGGTACGGGAAGGGAACACACCGAAGAGAATGATGTTCTAGGGGTAGAAGTAGATATGCATTTCATAAAGCATCATGAGGCAAAGCATAAGCAAGGCAAGGCAAGGCATAAAGCATCATCTTCAACGAAGAATGAAAAATAAGAGGCTTTTCCACGATAGAGTGGCCATCAGGTATGATACGAAGCAAGCCGCATGAGCAAATAAGGAAAATCCCTGGAGACGACCCTGAAGGCCCAATGCCTCCACTCTACGGACTTTTGTTACCACTATTTAAAGATCCGTTTCGTAAATTTTTGTTTCTTGCTCTGGTAGATAACGCTAGAGACCAGAGACACTATTTGTGCAATCTCGATGGAGAGATCAACACTAAAAACCGCCTCCTGGTTAGGACTGACATGATAGAACCATCACAGATTCTCTATCATGAGTAGAACCATTCACTCCTCAAACTGGGGTAAGGGGTGCTAGGTTTGCCCGATTTTCCGAAGGCTGCTGAACCACGCACGGTCATTATTTGTAGAGAAGACCTTGGAAACCCCCCCACAAGCTGTCGATACTTGGGCTTCTGACGCACTGCTTAAGGGCTGGCGCAGTACACGAGGGAAATAGCTCTGCTAGATGTTTATTGACATGGTGCAAGCGCCTCAGTAACAAGCATTCCCGTAAACTGACCTTTCAACGTTAACTTCGTAATGTCATTCGCCTACATACACTCTCTATTGCCCTTTTGGCGTTGTGGATGCGAAAGAGGAAAACAGAAAGAAGAGAGTTCGTTCCCTAATAACCCAAGTGTGTACCATCACAAGGGCCAATAGGTTTCCAAGTGTGTGTGTGAGTAGCATAATGCTTCAATGGGGAATAGACAATAATGTTTCAATGCTGTATTAAATGTATTTCTACCGTTAGGCAGGATACTTACGTGATCCAGGATACAAGCCCTCGTCAGCCGTGTAGGAGAAAAGCAACGGAACGTCACTAGCCTTCTGGGACAAAATTATATCAATGGGATTTTCCTCTATGAAGGAGTCCGAGTGGCTGGGCTCGACGGTTGGACCAAAAGGAGTAAAAGGATTGTACAACCAGGGCTGCAACAGAAATTGATCCAGATTTTTAAACTTATGTATTCGTGTGGTGAAATAAATGCTATCTGGCACACTTAAACTTCCAAATAACTTGTAAGAGCTTCAACAAAGGACGTGCTTCTGAGACAGTAAGCATTAAAAAATCTGCGGCATGGAAACATTAAAATGATCCGTAATTAACAGTAATCTGACGATGTCTTGAAACACAGCAGGCGAAGACGAAGAAACCGATGGATAGAGAGAGTTGCTTGTGAGATAGCCGGGAAAGAGAGTGTTAGTGTTGATAGTTCGTGGGAGGAAATGGGATAATGTAGGGGCGGGAAATGAACACTAGTGCTGATAGGGAACAAGTCGACCAATCGGAGATAGTTACGATCCTGCATTTGGGGATGTCTGCGGGTGCACTGACCGGGTAGCCCCTGCCTCCCTCAGACCCTACAGTTTAAAAATGAAGGAAGGGATGGGATTACTACCCTCCAGCAACTCCACGATGTCCACAGAGCAAGCGCATTTTTCAGCATTGTCAGGCCTTGCTCTGGATAGGAGTAGGATTGCTCCATTCCACCTACCTAGAGGCAGTTAACTGTTGTGGCCCTAACCCATAATGCACCGGTGCAAGGCTGCAGGCTGTGCATTCCCGTGGTACCATGTTTGGGTCAAACAACCCTTAAGGCCAGAATGGTCACAGGCCCATCTTTTGATGGCACTTACGGCTTTTCCTCCTCCCAGGACAAGACAGTTTGGACTTTCTGCATTCCCTGAGGTTTGGAAGGACCCCAGTAAGCCGTGGTAGAAGGTCCCCAAGTGGAATTGGACGCAGGAAGGAGTCTGGCAATAAGCTGACGAAGACTGGCCATCAGGCGAAGGGTCATAGTGCCTGGGTTAGCCTCGCCAAGAGACTCAATGTCTTCCTCTAAGTCAGGGTTTCAACTTAAAAAGCAGTTACTTAGTTAGGACATGGCAATGAGTAAATTTTGATTGAGTGTTGATTGGCGCTGAACGTTCTAGTCTTTGGATGAGATATTTCACTCAAACAAAGTAGCTGCAATGACACGTGACAAAGTAATGACACACACAAACGAAATACTAAGAAGAACCAACGAGTCTTACCATGAAAAGTTTCGTTTTTCCGACGATTTGTGGGCCAGGTCGTCTTCGCAAGCATTCAATCATTTGTAGCGTGTTGCTCGTAGGGCATCCCATTTCTGCACTGACTCTTTGCGCCTTCGCTAGCGGCTTCTCAGTCTGCGGCCAAGGGTTCAGGACTGAACCGCTCATGATAATTCCCCTCTGAAAAAGTCCTGTGAAGTGCGAAAAGGTTTGAACGAGCAATCGACGTTTTCGTAAGGTTAATTTGAGATGATTTGCTATGATTTTAGCGAACGGCAAGTGGTTCGGGTGGAAGAAGAAGGAAAACTCGATGTTTCGATGGTACCTGGTGTTCTGGTATGGAGTTTGAATACGAATTGGAGCTGATTTAGTGCCGTCTCAATCGATTTCGTAGACTAACATCTATAATATTACTGTTTTGGATTTACAATCGTAATTCCTAGAGGTTAAGGCTGTAAAAAGGATGTATTCTACCAGCAAAATGGATAAGTCGCTTACCTTGAGAAATTTTTAGTTGTTTTTTTAAGGCATGCCAAGGACTACTCAATACTGTTGGATTGGTCATTTGTTTCTGCCCTGTCGTTACGAAAATTAAAACCACATCTTCTCTTCTTGTGTCATTCTCTAACCAAACCAGTTGTGTCTTTCTGTTAATCTTAACAATACTTTTAGGTTTACTACCTGCACACGAACAATCTGGGCGATGCCAAGATAATAATGAAATGCAAGTCAAAAGTGCTGAGCATGAATTGGCATCTGTTGACACGGTATAGCACTTATCTCCGCTCCATGTGGAGCCAATGAAACCGGAGATCATTTAATTGCGCGCTGCTCAATAGTCGTGCTCTACAGTAAACTTTTCTTGGGAAAGGTGGTGATTTCAAATTGGTGTAGATTTTGAATGGTAGGAATTGGGCTCAGCCGTATGGTTACATTAGAGCTGCTGGGCGGTATAGAAAGTACTTGGTAAGTGAATTCAATAACGACAATTAACGAGGCATGGTGGTTTAGATTTAATTTTAACGCAATCATAATGCACCAACTCCGCTATATTGTTGCCCACGGTTCGTCAGTGGAATGATTCGTTAAATAGCTTTAAAGCTTGTACCGTTGTTTATTTAATTAAGTAAACATTTAAGTAAAAATTGGCATTTACACGTTAAAAGAAACTCCCACTGACAATCTGGGATCAAAATGGTTCACCTGTTAAACCACGTCCTGAATGTGTATATCTATTAGGGTTGCCCGTGAAATAGAAGTTTGGGTGCTGAGGCCGCGTTACAAGTTAACACAAAAGAGGTTTGTTCGCGATGACGTCACTGAAACGGAACGATGAACTACTTCCTTAACTTCCAACATCTGCTTGAAAGCAAAAGCCAAACATAGCAGTTTCTTCATTTAGTATTCAGCGAAGGAAAGAAGAACTATTAAAGCGATACCTTTGGATTGTGGAGAGAGCACGTGGTAGTGAACGCTCGCTCCTCCTGCCGACGTTCCAGCTAACGTAATTTTGTTGGGATTTCCACCGAACTTGGCGATGTTTTTCTTAACCCATTTGAGAGCGAGAAGTTGGTCCTTGAGCCCGTTATTTCCAGGAACAACTTCGTCTTGAGTGCTGAGGAATCCTGAAAACCATCGAGAAAAGACCGGTTAAATACGGAATTACGCGTTGAGGGGAGAGGGAGACTTGGGATACAAATTGAAATAACCTCCTGAGATGACCTTTGCTCATTGTTGAGACAAATTGAATGTTGTTCTTTTCTTCACAGTTCCATAAATGGAACCCCTCTTTCCTTTGATTCGTAACTGAATCCTCAAGATTTCATTTCTAGCAATCAAACTGAGAACAGTGAAAGAGGAAGGGGATCTCTACTTAACTTTCCTCTCGTTTAACGATGAGATCTTACCGCAAGAAACCTTAAAATCAAAAACCTCCAACAATAAGTACGAAAATAAATTCAAAAATGAAGACCTAGATAAAATGTGTTAAAGCTGAAGAAGTTGTGTGAATCACTCTGACGCATTTTGCTACATATGCGGAGATTATATGTTAAAAGAAAACAGAAAAACTGTGACTTTGTGAAGAGCGTTGGATATCATGGATACTTTGGTGTTAAGCTTGGTGCTCAAAATAAAGCCTGGGCACCACATCAGATCTGTAAAACTGGTACAGAACATTTACGTCAGTGGACTACCAAGATAAGAAAAATCATCAAATTGGGCGAGCCAATCGTTTAGAGAGAACCCCTAAACCATTTTAATGACCGTTATTTCTGCCTAGTAAAGTTTATCCATTCCTGAAAATTTAAGAGAGATGAGTGAGGAAAAAGATTACACCAAGTTATTAAAACTATGGAGGATCGCTACCAAGGAAGATGGGATAGGCACATGATGGCAAATTACTGCCGGAATTTGAAGAGATACTGTTCCAAAACACATTCATGAATGTTACAGAAAAGAAGCTTTCAGAGTGTTCAGAGACTATAGTTTGTTTTATACATATCTTATTCTTTTATATTTGTATACATATGAGTAAATGAGTTTGGGTGCACGTATGGGGGAGCTTGAATGGGAGAAAAAGAAATGGAACTGTGTGAGGACTGTATTACACTTGACCAAATAGCGATATCAGTTTGAGTGTGAGTGCATAAACACGAACAAGGGGACTCTCAATACGCAGGGACTGGCTGTGGAACGCTAAGTGAAGGGAGAGAGAGAGAGAGAGAGAGAGCAGTGAGTAGCTCGAGACTTGAGAGACGAATGAGTTGGGAGAACTGGGAAACGACTGTCGTTTGCGAGTGCTGAAGGATGATTGACTTGGGAGGTGCTGTCTGTTGAGAAGAGAAAAGTAAAGGAGGGGTACGGCTGGATTAGGATAGTTTTTGTAACGCTCTGAAAAGGGGGAAATTCATTGTCAATCGGAAATAACTGAAGCGGTGGACTTTTCGAAGGTAAACTAAGGGGGAACGATGACCTTCAGTTAGGCCTAGTGAATCCCGTTAGGGCAAGGAATATAATAATCAAAATTTCATGTTTACCTTCTTGATGTGATCTACTGATTTCACTGAAAATAGTCTAATGTATAGTTCACTAAAATGTTATATCTTAAAAATTTGAGCTAATAGTCAAAATTAAACGGTATATTTGAATTCAGGGTACCAAATTCATACAAAATCGGCTGAAAATACTCCGTCACCAAAATAGACGTTAGCCAGCATTTTCGTCAACACTGTTGGTAATTTCTTTCGTCATTTTTCCACTGATGGGAATTTTATTGTGTAGTTGCCTTATTGAGAGCTATCAATATAAAAAATGTAATCAAACTCGTTAGAGCTGTTTTTGAAAAAAAAAATTTGTGTTGATAACTATAGTTAACTTTGCTAATACCCTTATTTTGGCGTCCCATGGTTAGACCTGCGGGCTAGCTATCAAGTTTCAGCTGATTTGGTTCGGCCGTTTTCTCTAAACATTGTTCACAGGCCCACACAGACCATTATCCCGAATACTGTTTTTCAGACTTAGAAGGGTCTGAAACGTGAAGATCGTAAGAAAACTCAAAATTGTTTTTTCCAGTCGATTACATAACGTTCCTTTCTATTTTGTAGAACCAAGGAATGTTAAAATTTGCTTAATGGAAAATCAGTAATTACGAGTATTGGGGAGAGCAATGGAATGAAGAGCTCATTAGTTCTATTTGAAGTAGGGTTCTTAGAATGAAGAGCAGAAGGAATGGAGGGGGCTCAAATCTAGTTAGGTTGTAGTTGAAAATAAAAATTGTTACGGAGGCGGTTATGGGAAAAAATATTTAAAGGTCGCAATTTGGGGTTAAAAAATCAAAACAGTCTTAAATCTTCATTTGGTTCAGTTACAGATAGAATACATATTCAAGATAGAAGCGGGACGTATAACTTAAATCTCTCCCATCGCGCTCTCCTGTCACTGGGAAGCCAGATCGACCTTTCGCTTTTTACTTTCCTTGGCTCTACAAAGTAGAAAGGAAAGTTATGTAATCGGCAGAAAAAAAATTTTGAGTTCTCTTCAGATCTTAACGTTTCAGACCCCCCTGAGTCCGAAAAACACTATTTGGGAAAATGGTCTGTGTGTGTGCGTGCGTGTGTGTGTCTGTGAACGATTTTTAGAGAGAACCACCGTACCAAATCCATTCAAAATTGATATCTCACCCACAAGTTACCATGGGACGCCAAAATAAGGGTTTGAACAAAATCCACCGAACGTTAAAACTATAGTTATCATAGTGATCAAAACACCAAATATTTTTTTTCTCAAAAACGGCCCTAACGATTTTGATTAAAGTTTTTATATTGATAGCTCTCAATAAGGCAATTATACCATAAAATTCCCATTTTTGGGAAAATTACGAGAGCAGCACAATAAATTATCAAAATTTTCGACGAAAAGCGTTTTTAGCGCAGTTTTTTCCTTACAAACTCCGCTGGAATTTTAGTAGAATGTTAAAAAAAATTAGTTTTGTAGTCCAATCCATTACCTAAAGGGTGAGAATTAAAAACGCTCATGAGATACATGGGGGTCACTCCAGAAATTCCTGAATTTCGACTACTGCCGTTTCGCTTACTACCAGTTCTAAGCGTTTTTACCCAATAACTCTGCAAAAGTGATTACTATCCTCCTTCGAAAAATTCGTGTTTACAGCCTCAACAATTATCTGTGTACCAATTGCTCAATAAAGGTCCTGCAATGAGTACGAGCAGCACAATAAAATCTGGAAATGTAAGCGCTACCGCTTCCTGCTGCCGTAAAGCGTTGTTTGACCAAGTTCAAATTAACCGAGTGATAAATGAATTGATTAAATAGAATTAGCCATGTACAAAGTGAATTGTTGTAGAGCTAAGGAAAGGTGTGTGCTGCCACGCACCAGATATTTGGTGTATAAGATGTCCTCGCTGTGTGTCCTATTTAGTTGCGTTCTTGTCATGATGACTCAACAGTCGAAATTGATTTAACATCGTGACTCGAATTTAGTGAATATAGACAACCGTTCTTTCTCCGTTTTATTAATGAAATGGGTTTCCACAACTCCGTCGCGAGTGATTTAGTTCGCAGATGGGGGCTCCGTGATTGAGGGCGATGACTTCTTGTTCATCACTTCGAATTTTGTTGTACAGGTATCGCTTTCACTTTTGAACGTACGGAAATAGTTCCGTCTAAATGTGAAAAAGTCGATTTCGTTGGAATATTTCAAATCTGAATCGACACAAAACAAATGGCAAACCGTATCACGTTCAGCGGTGTGGCAAATGACCGCAGGGCAGGACACAAAGGTTTATTGATTTTGAGACTGACCGAACTCTCCCCGAACTGACCGTTGCTAATTACGTCCCGTCCATCAAACTTCATTTTCGTCAGGCTCCTCGGTATTTATATGACCAACTGCCGGAACACGGATTGAGTGGAATTAGAGCCGCTGCCAACCGTCTAATTAGATTCCAGTTGAGTGGATTTGCGATGGCGTGGAAGTTTATAGGTCGTCTTCGAAGCCACGAACTGAGTACCTCGATCGACTAATATCCCGCGCTGATCTGAAGTACGAAATTTCATCGTATTGTCGCGAGAAAAAGACGTTTTCGTACGAAGATAAAAGAGTATAAGGAAACAATTTTATTGCATTTACGTCGCGTTAGAAATTGTTTCCTAGATATTGTTTTGATGCTGAGTCGACCAGGACGGGTATCAAAAGTGCAGTACTACGTCTAAATAGAACACAGGCCTGTTTACTTATTGAATGACTGTTTCTAAACCCCCAACGAGGGTTTTATCCCTTACGGAAGTTGCGGTTTCTATGCAAGAGGCCGGCCCCTGCAGCATCCACCTAACTCAGACCTGCAGAGGTTGGCCGGTATTTGGTGTTTGGACCGCCCGGAGGTTACCACCTGAGGAATCCCATACTATCTGGGAGAAGTTCTTAAACTGATTGTCCACCTGAACTAACTATTTACGTATAGAACACAATGAAAGCGAATTCTACTGCTTGAAGGAACTTGCAGGGCAATGTAACCAAAGTTATCGTTTCTCCCAGTGTTGGAATAAGGTCCCCAAAGTGAGGCATAGTCCGGATTTTGACAACCATCGGGGCTCTGAATCAGTCGATCTGAGTGATTAATACGTTGAGCCTACTGGCTCTTTTGCATTGGAGTACTGTTTGCTCGATCGAAATGTTTGTTGATTGCTGCGGTGCGTGATATATTTCGTATGTACAACTTCACATGTAGAATGTGTGACGCACTCTAGTAGGAGGTTACCAGATGTTCTGGTGGTTCGATTTCCGATGGGGACGAGCCGAAGCCGAGCCCTTTCCTATTCTCGCATCGCGTCGTATCGAAAACAAAATCGTTCAAGTTCACTATAAATTTAGCCTCCTTCTTAAACCGTTATTGTGCAAATAAAATGTGTTGGAAGGTGTACGTGAACGGAACTGTGCCCTCAACGATAACAATAGTATTTTCGCGACGAACGAAAAATTCGTAGAGCCGTGTCGAGGAGATACTGCGGGAAGCTGGCACGAATTCAGACACAGAAGCCGGGGAAGCCTGACAAATATTTGAGACGCCGCTGGGAGCGGCGGATAATCTGGTAGCCGAAGGAATCTAGGAATTCCCGCTATTCGGATCACTATCGATTCTGCTGGTGGTCGAATCAAATTGCTCTGCCTCATATTTGCTACGCAATAGAAAATACATAATTGAGGTAACGACCTCCTGTGCCCGGTTTTGCTCCTATGAAATGCGTGACGGAATAATCATGAACCATCTCACTCAATCAGATATTCTAGAGGATCAAACTGGCTGGTTGTTGGAAGCGATTCATAGAGAATTCTCGATAACAATCTTCCAGCTCGGGACGCAACAAGGAGCATTCACGATTGAGTTTCTCCGCGAGCATAGAAATGACTTAAGCTGAAAGAGATTTTCTTAATAAGAGCTATGCGATTCGTCTTGGAATTGAGTGGAAGGAGACGAATTAATTTATTGGTAGCTGTTTTATTTATTGCGACACGGAGAGAGCAACGGAGGTTGAAAATCATATCATAAGTTGATAACAGTGACGGGGCACGTTGATTTTGTCTGACTTGATTATGAGGTAATAGATGTGGAAAGATTGATTGGGCAGAGCTCTGAAAACTCCAATGTAGAGCAAGCTATTGCAGCTCCGCAGTCAGACATAGTTTACTCTTATAGCAATCGAATCGATAGGCATCTCCAGAGGTCTTTTACCTCTATTTAGTAACAGCAGAAGCCAGTGCGTGGAGCGACCTTTGAAAAAGGAGGCCACAGGCCTGTTTCCTTGTCAAAATGACTGTTCCTGAACCCTTGAAGAGGATTATATCAGTGAACTGTCATGAGATTGCAGTTCCACTACCATGCAAGAGGCAAGAGGCAAGTTTCAAAGGGACAGATCAACTACGTATATGACCTTCCCCTGTGTAGGCTTGCTAACAGCCAGTGCTGTTAGATTTCTCTCCTTTTCAAACAACCGTCGCACACTGTTGTAAGAGCTACAGTGGAGCAGCACGCAGTTTCTTGTTTCCTCCACACTGTAGGCGCAAGACGTGCACGATGGAGTGTGATTGAGAGGAAAAAGAAGTGGAGCCGAGCATTGAAGTCACCATGTCCCGTCAGGAACTGGATCAACCGACTTTCTCCTAAGACATGCACGGATGTTGGGGAAGAACTCATACGTGTCACGCACCTTTGACGCACCTTGCTTGCCATTACTCCAACGCCCATTCATCGATGGCAGCAATTTTTCGTTCAGTAGTGAGGTCTGCAGGGAGTTCAGCCCAGAGCGGGGGAACCTCCCGTTTCACTCTCCACTTGTCAACCAGCCAAGTCAACTGACCGAATGAGCATCTCATTATTGTAGCGATAACCCGAACTAGGAAATGGCTTCACGCTGCAACTTCAATAGAAGGGGATCATACAGTTGAAGTGTAGTAGTCCTAATGTACATGTACAAAGCGCATGAGCATTTGGTCTTCCCCCATCCCTTCTGTATGAACAAAAGGACAGGAAATATGCGTGCCAGGACTGCTACCATGGAATGCAAACTTCAGAGAAACGTAATATTTCCAGGAATCAAATCTTCAAACCGGTCGTGTGGAATGACCTCTCCCAAGTTTCCGTCATAATGGACCGCTTAATTCCTTTGTCTGAATAAAGTTAGTTACGCTTTGACAATCATGCATCATGGAGGCTCAGCCTTATTTTGTTCAAAAATGATTGAAGCTGCCGTCGTTCCCGCAGGCTCCTTTCTATATGAATTGAAGAGATAATAGCTTCGTTTATTATCGTAACATTTTATTACCTACTGAGCGAGCAGCAAACTAAAATGTTAGAGAAACGTTACTTGTGGTAATAATTTCGTAAAACGTTCGTCGCATTATAAAATCTCACCGCTCGCTGGTCAACACAGACGATCAACGAGAAGCCATTTACGGCGTAGCGTGCCTCAATATTAATTATCATACTCGTCGTTTAATATCGTTGAAAAGCTCTTACCTAAAATCCCGAGCCTGTAGTTTATAGTGACGTAGACGATATCTTTGTCAAGAAGAAACTCCGAGCCGAAAGGGCTTCCAGAAAGGAACGTGAAGGCTCCCCCGTGGATGTAGAACACAACGTCCAATAATTTGGCGTCGCTGGATTCATCGGGCAGCTGAAATTTAAAGCACATTTGAAGAACCGTCGCTACGCTCTTCCCTACTTAAAGCCAGATCAGAGAGTAAGTTATGGGTTTCATCTAATTTTAATTGCCGCCAGAGGCAATGAGACACTTCTCCGAATACCCTAGCAGCATTTCAATCGGCTATCAAGGGGAACTGGCGAGACAATTCGTATCCCCTTCATTGAATCCCATCATCTGTCAATGCCAATGGGAAAGCAGTTCGCCTTGAACGGTTTCTTTCGATCGACTCTCTATTCCAATTCGTTCTTCTGAAGTTCTGTACAATAAGTCGTTGAGTCGAGGTATGTTGAAGCGGATGCCAGAGAATATTTGAGGAAAATATACAATAAAAACGTTGGGAAATTCAGTAAAAATACGTTAACATCTACGTTCTCCCACTTGGTGCGGTCTATCGTTATAAATTATTATTATGCATCACTGTTGTTCTGTACTTTTGTAAATTTGAGTTGCTTTACGGCAATCTTGATCCCTCGCGCCCTTTCCGAATATTCACAGGATACAACAATTGACGACGAGGACACAATCGGTTTAATTCATATTTTCTTTTACGTGGAATCGCATCTCGACTGCCCAAGAACTCCGACCTCACAGCGAGGTAAACCAAAAGGAGCACATATTTCACGCCACGTGCTTATAGTGTTACGGGAATCCGCTTAAGGGACCTCATAGACTCAGGCCCATTGCTACAAGCGTCGATTACAATTAAAAACATCCGGCCATTAAAAATCGGACCTCCTTCGCCCAAGGTGGAGACGGTCCATAGGACCAAGAGCTTCCTGGCAACGTGGTTGATGAGGTTTTTGGGGGAGACACAACGTTGACAAGCTGAGCCCAATTCTCTGTGTTCCTGTCTAATCCTGGCCACCAGAAATAAGATACGGCAGTAGCTTTCATTTTGGTCACTCTCATGGGTGTCCTGTGCAGGTCGGCTAGTAAAGGTTCCCTTAATTTGAGCGGTATTAATTTTTTTATGCCGGCCTAATTTAGTTTTTTGAATTGAATCGTTTTTTCATTGTTCATCCACTTCGTGTTCGATAGCAGAGTCAACATGTCGAATTATTTCATCAGCTGCAATCCATTATCGGCCTTCATTTGTGATGAAGGAGCATTTCGTAACTCGAAATGAACTTTAGGTTTTAATTTTTACTCCTATCGGACATTTTGTTCTGTTTCTGTATGCAGATTTATTTTCATACTAGGAGATGTTCTATACTGTGGTAAAGAGATCGGTAGTAGCCGATGGGGAGTAAACCCCCTCCCCTTTCCATTATACCTAATGCTAAATAAAGTTTTGTTGTTCTACGGAAATCGATCGCGATTCCTCGCGCTCCTTCCCAATAAGACACCTTTGATTTCGGTTAAGAAAATCAACCGTTACAACCCCCCTCGAAATTTGACACGGTACGTTTTTAAGGCCGCAGTGACCATTCGCCGTCCTGGCCTTTAACGGAGTTTTAAAAGTCTGTTCTTTCGCCTAAAATTCCATTTGGGATCTTGTCGTGCCTGCCTACTCGGCATTCCGATCGGACGAAACGGTTACGGGCAAAAAGAGTTGAACCAGTTAGTTTTCATCGTAAATACTTCGTGTTGGTATCGTTTCCTAGATTTTTTCGATGCTGAGTCGAACAGGAGGGATTCTTCGTTCGACTACTTGAAGGAACTAGTGGGACAATTTAAGTAATTTATTGTTTCTCCCTGGCCTGCGCGCATTTCCTGCAGTACCACCCGTCTCACTCCAACTAACCCGTCAGTTCGACTAGTCACGTCGTGCCAATTGCGTCGCCTAGATTAGATATTAGTATTTGTCAATGCTGAATCGAATAGGGTGGGCCACGAAGGTTGTGAGACTGCGAGAATAATAAACCGTTGTGTAATAATTTGCAACGTGTTTTCCTGTTCACACATTTTAATGTTTTCTCGCTTTTGCATCATACCAATTGTCGCGGGATAGTATACGTAAAAAGAATGTTAGCAGTTATATTGACTGTACATTTCTTCACCCTGGAATCTGTAATTTATTAGTAATTCAATCGCTTTTATCGGAGAAAGAAACGATGTACTGGAACTATTGACGGTGCGCGCAAATACCTGAGGCCCCCAACGCGTTCGACGTCGTTTTACCGAAAACCAACCGGGGAAAATGACGAAAGAGAAGGGACTGGGGAGCTATAAACCGAAATATTAATTAATTTCTGAGTAAATAAACAAAGAATAATCTCAGGGGGAGGGGAGGGAGTAATCCGTGAAAAAGGTGAAACTAACTCGCGAAAAATCCGCGCAACGGCCTCCTGAAATGTGAACTCCCAATGTTGCTATTATTTTTATATTACGTTCAGGCAGTAATGAGAGTTATATGTCCCTATGTTGAAAGAACCGTTTCTGTTTCTAGTTCGTTCCAAATCGAAAAAACATTGAAGCCTGCAAACGTTGTTGATATACTGAGTAAAAATGGTTGAGAAATGGAGTTGGTGACGTGAAAGCCCTTCACTCATTGATACAAGGTGTTTAGGCACTCATGGTAGGACAACGACTCTACAATTAAAGTTCCTGAAGCAAACAACTTCTATTTTGAATTATTGTGAAGTTTGTGCGGTCAGCCGCGACCAGAGGTCTACCGCAGCCTCCGCGCCCTCGCGAGACGGTTTCTGAGTATATTTCTTTTTTTCTACCAGCTTCACCTTTTCTCGGGGCAGGTTGTTACAATACCAGCTATACATTCCTTGCTGGAGCTCTGATAGCAGAGTTATAGCACACATTGATAGCAGAAGGTGGCATTTTAACATACCTGAGTTTACTTTGAATATTAGGTGTAATTCACTTCAAAGCCGCAGCAACATATTTGGTCCCGGTCAAATTCAGTTTGTTCAGCGTGTTTGTCAGTTGTCGTGTTTTTCCCCAAACATCACTGGGGAGGCTCGCAATCCCCTGACGCTGCTCGGGCCATCAGAGATCCCCGTGCTCCTTCAACAGCAGTCTGTTGAGCAGCAACACTCCGTGGCACTGGAGAGGATTACTGCACTCTGGCAGGCTAGATGGGATGCAGGCACCTCCATAGCATCCTTCCGCTAGCGAGGCATCGCCTAACCATGAAGTGGTGGTGGCCATCGTTACCAGAGGTGCAACTCCTCTCCGGTCATGGTGCATTTAATGAGAGACTCCATTTTTTCCAGCGGCGGACATTCAATGACTGCCCATGTAGCACGTGGATTTACGAAAACGCGTCTCATGTTCTTTTCCTCCTCACGAGGATGTGAGAGCAAGGGAGCAGCTTCCCCGTGCAGATGGTTGTGGCCTTCTCCTTGCAAGCAAGGCACAGGCCCGTCGCACAAGTGTGGGCGAACTGTAGACGGAGCCTTGAGGCATAGTGTCCGCCACGTGAAAACGTTCAGTGGTTCTCACTCCCACCACAGGTGGCACTCAAGGATCTGGACCCCCCTCCCCCCGTACATGGGACCCCATGATCCCGCTATGCCGTGCAGAGTCATGAGCCTTGAACAGACATGATTCGCCCCGTTGGCCAATCCACAGGCCTGGTTCGGTTCCCCATTAGGTCAAATTCAGTCTTTGCAATAAGGAGCGACGATAATCGATTAACGATAAGAAGTCAGTTTAATCTAGCTGGTTTGAGTGTGACGTTATGACCGCTAAACAGTCTTCTACAGTCGGCTTCTCCGGAAGTTCAGTCGCTTTTGCGTAAGCTCGAAGCGTCTGGTCTCGAATGTACTTCTAAGTACCATAGCTGCCGAATTCAAGGATGCCAAAGGCCAGTACCAACCATTTACAGGAATACTAGATTGTGGGTCCCAACACTCATTCATATCCCAAAAATGCGTCAACTCCTTGGGTATAGCTAATAAACCTCTCACCTGGCACGTATCTGGTTTAGGTCAAACGGTGTTTGAGAAAGTCTAAGGCAATATGCGAGAGGTAAATACTACTTGCGGCTTTGAAATAAGCTCACTGATGGTAAGGTGTATAACTGGAAATTTGCCAACTATTCCTCTATCCCTATCTAGCTTTTCTCACTTAGCAGATCCCAATTTCATGAAAACGGCGTCAATAGATTTTCAACTGGGTACCGATATGTACAGTGATATTGTTTTGGAAGCTCCAATCCATTTAGATGCCAGTTTACCGAAAATATTGCCCTCTATATTCGGTAATATTATAATAGGACGGCATTGTACAACTGACCATTCTAATGATGTAATTTCTAGTTTCGGAAAAGCGAGAATATTGTGATAATGGTTTGAATCGAGAACTCGAGAAATTACTGAATGTTCAGATTTTAACATGACCTGACAGTGATTGGTGTGAACGATATTTTTGTGAAACCCAACGTCAATTACCTCAAGGCCACGAAAAACGAGTATTTAATTTGTCATTTTTACCGGAAAAGAAATAACTGCATCAGGATTTAGTAGATGCTATAATTCTATTACGTTTATTAATCAACTTACTTTCGGTGAATATACATCGAGGTACAGGCAGTCTTCAGAGCCGTGAACTTCGAAGGTTGTAAATTGGTTGAAATGGTCGTATTGGAGACATTCGGGGCCTACGCTCGTCGCATTGAGAACGCCCAGCCAGGGCCCAGCTGGTTCCGCTTTCTGTGAACGAATTGACGAGTTAAGTTGTGATTATAGAGAGATTATTAGAAAGTATACCTGATGAGTAACTAGTAACTTATAGACTTGATTGGTGGAAAATGTGTAAGATAGCAATACTGACGCAGCATCCACGTATCCACGTTCACTCAAATATTCGCAGGGCAACTGCATTCAAGAAAAGGTCTAGTTGGTGAGAAGCTATGGGTTTCCAATGAGGGATCTCGCTCGAGTAGCTGTTTCTTTTCTCCGGGGTGTGGTGCGGCATGATACAAACATACCCAAGTCTGCCCGCTCACGATAAAAGAACCGGCAATACAGTCAACTGCGTGGGATCCAACTGAGGCAGCATCATTTCCCGGTCTTAAATATAAGGAAACATCACACAAAGATCTCTGCTTGAAGAGTCTGCCAGAATACTTTCCACCTCATCCTCGAGTGTGATGTGATGAAAATATTCGAGATTACGTGCATCTTGGTTCATGGACCAGACAAACACGGAGCTTCAATGAACTGTGGAACACTGAAACTAAACCCTAATCGATTTAAATTTTACTATAATTATAGTTAGCGCTCGAACGACGTTTTTTTGAAAACCGCTTTAACAAGTTTTACTATCCTTAGCTCTATGTAGTAGAAAGGAAAATTAAATGATCGGTTGGGATTTATTTTTTAAATTTTCTTCAGATCTTTACGTTTCAGACCCTCCTGAGTCCGAAAAACACTATTTGTGAAAATAGTCTGTGTGTGTGCGCAAGTACGAGCGAGTATTTGTGTGAACGATTGTTAGAGAAAACGATCGTACCAAATCAGCTCAAACTTGGTATTTAGCCCGCAGGTTACCATGGGACGCCAAAATAAGGGTATGAGCAAAATCCACCAAAAGTTCTCTACAGTTATCAAAACACCGAATATTTTTTCTCTCAAAAACGGCTTCAACGATTTGGATTACATTTTTTATATTGATAGCTCCTAATAAGGCAATCATACCATGAAATTCCCATTCGTGGGAAAATGACGAGAGCAGCACAATAAATTACCAAAAGATTCGACAAACTTCTTATAAACTCCGCTGAAACGTCACCAGAATGTTAAACGAAATCGGTGTCCAATCCAATACGTATAGGATAAGGGGGTCGCTCCAAAAATTCCGGAATTTCAACTACCGCCGTTTCGCTTACTACTAATTTTATAAGTTTTTACCCAGTAACTCTGCAAAAGTGACTGCTATCCCCTTCATTTCCTTATAGATTCCGCTCATTTGATAAACAATCAGAGTGGTAGTCAAATATACTAACAACACAATGAGCGTTTAATGATGCTAATAATATAATTAGGAGAAATCAATAAATTCATGCTGTTTCACTTAGTACCGTTTGAGATTGAACGATTTATTTAACCTCCAGGGGAAACTAAGGCTGTAAGGTCCCCTCTACTATTCCCCCTGCAGGTGCCTGTAGGAAATGTGAACTTTACGGGCTCTTTGCTTAACAAAATTGTAGTAACACTCTTTTTTGTGCGCGAATATTGCATTTGTACTAAATAAATTTCGATCGCACCAAAACAGGTATATTTCCTCTTCGAAATGACTGTTACTGTGCTCATAAGAAAGTTTTATCAGTCGAAAATCATGAGGGTTGCACCCGTTCAGCGTCCACAGAGGTGGAGGTATGGCAGGTTGTCATTTAGCCAGTCTCCTCGTGGAGGGCTGTTTCCTGTGTGTTAGGGCCGAAGGTATGACCCCTAGGGAATCCCATTCCACCTGGGGGGGTCTTAATCTGGTTTCTACCTGATGTATTTATTTGCTTGGTTGGCAAGTTTTTAAGGCAAGGATCAACTTATCACATCCTTCTTCGTAAACTAGCAGTCAAAGATTGCAGGTTGGGCGGCTGTTCCAACGACCATCGCTTACTGTTGCCGGAACTGCCACCCTATCGTGCATGGAACTGGCTCGTCCAGTGGTCTGGCTCAACCCACTTTCTCGTCAGACGTTCATGGATGTTGGAAAAAACCTCATACCTGTCACGCCCCTTTGACGAGGCTTCCCATCTCGCCCGGCGCTCAATGGTGCTCGAGGTGCCCAGCGCCATTCATCAGTTTTTGTTTTGTGGAAAGGCCTGTACGGAGTTTAGCGCTGAGCGGGGGAATGGCCGAGCCCACTTATAGGCACACATAACAGGAATACATGCACCCTACAAAGATAAGTATCTGGTATAACCTGACGCATCACACAACTTTCCTTTGCCTCATGTACCAACAAAAATATGAATGGGGTCAAACAGTTGACAAGAACTTGAAGGAGCGTTCTACATAGAAACTGGAAGTGCTTAAGCGTTCCAAATTTATTGTGCTGACCCCACCTTTACAAGGACCATTAATGAGTGACTAGTGGATAGGTAATGCATGAGGCTGCTGACATCTTTTAAAAAGTTTCACGTCTACTATTCTGAGCTTATCAGGGAAGCACTGTGAAAAAAGACTATTCTTTGGGTTTTGAATTCTGGGATTCTGGGACGTCTTCAGTTATTTCATAACAGCCATTTTTTAGGTAGTTTACTGAACTATCAACATTTTTGTGAGATCTCCAATGTCATATGATGAGGATTTATGTGGAAAAATGCTGCCAATTATTACATAATTATTTATTATTGCGCGGCTTTACCCATCCCATTGGATTCACGTTCCGTACGCCGTCCCGCGAGTTTCTTCAATTAGTAGTGTCCTATGAACTAAATCATTCGCGACGACATTGTGGAAATCCATTTCATTAAAAAACAGAATAAACGATAAATTGTCTATATTTCCACAGAAATAATGAGCACAATCGTTAAATCGATTTCGACGGTTCGGTGAATGTTCATGTTTGTTACTGATGATGACCTAACCGTCGAAATCGGTTTAACAATTGTGCTCATTATTTCTGTGGAAATATAGACAATTTATCGTTTATTCTGTTTTTTAATAGTAGTGTTCGCCTCACTGTATTTACTGTGATGTCGTCGAAATATAATACACCTCTAGGAATGAATAACGATCAAAAACTGCCCTAAACTCGATTTGCGTGGAATTGTTGATTGTTTGACGCACCGTTCTCGCCATGTTTCCATTGAAGAAAGTTCAATTGACGGATCATTAACCGAAACTGAGCGTTCAGAAACGGTCAACACGAATAATTTGCTCCTGTTCATGGACAAGCAAATTACTATTGCCGCTTCTCCTTTTCTGTTTATGTTCTGTATGTATAACTCTGCGAGGAATTATATTATCGGCCCGGCTCCTTTCGCCCCTCTGCTTTGCCATTTCTTCAAACATCGATACACCGTCGCTGACTTTCAGAAACACTAATGTTTAGCGCCGGGAAAGAAGTAACTCTCTGCGATGATATAAAAATGTGTTCAACCGTCAAAGTAGCTAATTTGTACACGATTCTTCATGAATTCGACTCGAAAGTCTTTGATGTCGTTGAAGTAATTTCCTGATTATTTTTTATTTTCCTTGCTTCGCTCGTTCCGTGCAATGTTTTAATACAAAATTGTCTTCGAGCTGTTTGTTCGTTTCAGAATATGATTTCTCAGTCACCGTTTTGCAAAAGATAACAAAGAAAGGCTCCTGGCCAACTAAAAAATGTATTGAGTCGTTTAGAAGAGAGAGGATTGATATTTAGTGCCTTCAACTAATTAATTTTATTTTACTAGCAACCAAGCTAATTGTTCTTGCCCGACGGTCGACCGAGAACTTGATAAAGTAATTAATAGCAGTTGCTCAGGGAGTCAGCCCATACTGCCTCACTCGCCCTGCTTTCAGAGAAGTGATCCATTCCGAATTGGAACTTTACGGGTTAAGAAAAAACCCTTTCACAGGTGATCATTCGCAAAACCCCTCTTGGACTTCCACAAATGCTCCCTCATTCTAAAAGCCTCCTCAGGCAGGAAACTGGCTTGAAAGCTCATGAGACAATCAAAGCCTACTTCGTCGTCCCCTGTACTCTCCACTCCAAATTTCAACTATGCGTTGAAAACACAACCCAACAAAAAATATCTGGTGCGTTGCAACACAAAACTTTCCTTAGCTCTACAACAATTCACTTTGTACATTTCTAATTTTATTTAATCAATTCATTTATCACTCAGTTGGTCAAACAACGCTTTACGGCAGCAGCAAGCGGTAGCGCTTAAAGTTCCAGATTTTATAGTGCTGCTCGTACTCATTGTAGGACCATTATTGAGCAATTGGTACACAGAGAATTAATGAGGCTGTAAACACGAATTTTTTGAAGGAGGATAGTAATCACTTTTGTAGAGTTATTGGGTAATAACTGTTAGAACTGGTAGTAAGCGAAACGGCGGTAGTTGAAATTCAGGAATTTCTGAAGTGAGCCCCATGTACCTCATGAGCGTTTTTAAACACTCACACTTTAGGTATTGGATTGGACTACAACACCAATTTTCTTCAACTTTCTACTAAAATTTCAGTGGAGTTTATAAGGAAAAAACTGCGCTAAAAACGCTTTTCGTCGAAAATTTGATTATTTATTGTGCTGCTCTCGTCATTCCCCCCCGAATGTGAATTATATGGTGTGATTGCCATCTTGGAAGCTATCAATCTAAAAAATTTAATCAAAATCGTTGGAGCCGTTCTTGAGAAAAAAAATTTGTGTTTTGATCACTATGAAGACTATAGTTAACTTTTGGTGGATTTTGCTCATACCCTTATTTTGGCGTACCATGGTAACCTGCGGGCTAGATATCAAGTTTGAGGGGATTTTTTACGGTCGTTTTCTCTAAAAACCACTCTAAAATCGATTACGTCGAAAGTTTTGGCAATTTATTGTGCTGCTCTCGTCATTTTCCCATGAATGGGAATTTTATGGTATTGTTGCCATATTGAGAGCTATCAATATACAAAATTTAATCAAAATCGTTAGAGCCGTTTTTGAGAAAAAAAATATTTGGTATTTTGATCACTATGATAACTATAGTTAAATTTTGGTGGATTTTATTCAAACCCTTATTTTGGCGTCCAATGATGACCTGCGGGCGAGATATGAAGTTTGAGCTGATTTGGTTTGGTGGTTTTCTCTACAAATCGTTCACAGACACACACACACACATACACACAGACCTTTTTCCCAAATAGTGTTTTTCGGACTCAGGAGGGTCTGAAACGTAAAGATCTGAAGAAAACTCAAAAAAATTTTTTTAGCCGATTACTTAACTTTCTTTTCTACTTTATAGAGCCAAGGAAAGTAAAAAGTGTGATGTGCTGAGCGTGCCACTAGGTTTGCCCTATGTTTTTGTTCTATCACGTCACAGTTCCCTTAACCTCTAAAAATGTGAAAATAGCTAAATCGACCAAGTAAAAAAATTAAATAATGCATTATCGTTAATTTCTATTTTTCTCATATCGTTTGGTATGATCAATACTATAACAGTAAATATACGAAATTTCGATACGTCAAGAGTTCGTTCTTAACCTCGAAAAACGGCTGAAATCGATTGAAATCGTGTAAATCGGCGGAAAAAAGGAAAAAAATTACATCTCTCTCCGAGCAACTTATTTTATTGTACGTCGTTGGGACAACATAGCGTAATTGCGCGTTCTCCGGTTGATGAAGTCGTAACACTCTCATAAAAACGTCGCAAATCGTCAGGTGCCAAATTAGAAATATGGCCATTTCGACGTGTGAGTAATCTTATCATTTTGAGGTTATTAAATCTGTACATGGTTTCCGACTGATTTCAGTGGATCTCAGTTCTTACCTAAAATATACCCGAACAAGGTAAACGTTGACTGGATTACTCTCATCTTCCTTTAATTTTTCGGATACCCAGCGTATCACACTTTTTGTTTGTTTGTTGGGTTGTGAAATGAACAGTTAGTGTCAGACGCGCTCGATTATTGGGTTCACTCCGCTGTTATCGTACCCTTTTACCGGCATTTCTCCTTCCCTGGTAAATATTTCAGTAAACTCTCAATCGCAATTCTCGCAGCCTCAAAAGGTCGAAAGGATGTGAATGAACTTTCGACAGTTGGGGTTGGACGTTGTCCGAGAAATCCTTCCAACAATATTTCGATAAATCCTTAGAAATCAGTTTATCTGTTATTTTTTGCGAAGAAATTGGATTTTTTTCTATTCATAAGGAGCCACATCCAGCGTCGATGTCGTGTATTGTATTCGCCCTAAAAATAGTTCCAAGAGTCGCGAAAAAATTGACCTCAAGAGCGATAGTGCTGTCAAACTGACATATCAGAATTTCATTCCGTATCAGACCAGCAGGTATTTCGTCGGGCTGTCAACATGATTTTGTACGAAAGGGGCTGAGCTACGCACGTCTCGTTATTTCGAAGATTGGCCGCAGTTATTTTTCGACTAGCGACGCATTGTACTGAACGTACTTAGAGGAGTTCGGAGTTATTTTATTGATAAAGCTCGCGTAAAATAATTTATTATTTCCTGGGTAAAAAGAATGCAAGAAAACTGATTTTTTTAGTGCACATCCACGATGTTTTGGTAAGTTTGGTTTTTTGAAAATGCCAGCGATTAGACGTACAAACTTAAGCCGCAAAACTCGCAATGCTTCGAGTCAAAGATATATAAGAGCAAATCAAACTGGCGGGCATTTTGTTTACATCCTCTTTGACGAGATTCACAGCATGAGCTTTGTCAGTTCTATGTCAAACGTCATAAGATTATATTAAAAAATATTTTTATATAGTGGTTAAGTTTTCTTCAATTTTCTATTTTTCTTAATTTTTTTTTATAAACAACACAACGCAACAAGAGAAGAATTAATGAAATAGGTCAAGCTGTTCACGCGTGATGTCGTTACCGAGGGAAATAGGGATTCATTTTTATATGTATTGAGGAGATACATTTACCGCGACGCAGCAAAAGAAGCGCAGGAAGCTGGGAGACGCTTTGAAAAGTCGGAGCTGCCTAGGAGGAGCAACGGTTGCCATAGCTGAAGAAACTGCTACTAAGTTTTTAAATTTTGAGAAGTTGTGTGAATTTAAGCCTCGGAAGATGTGGACATTCTCCTCTGAAACGATAACCTGTGTGCACTTTCTGTCTCGCTCTAAGCCTGAGCGAGCGCAGGGTAGGGTTCCGCCACATATTTCTTTTCATTATTATTCATCATTATCTTATCATCTTCATCATTATTTCATTATTATTCACATTCATCATTATCTGGTGCGTTGCAACACACAACTTTCCTTAGCTCTACGTCAATTCACTTTCTATATGGCTTTGTCCACTTAATCAATTCATTTATCACTCAGTTAATTTGAACTTGGTCAAACAACGCTTTACGGCTGCAGAAAGCGGTAGCGCTTACAGTGCCGGAATTTATTGTGCTGCTCATACTCATTGCAGGACCATTATTGAGCAATTGGTACACAGATAATTAATGAGGCTGTAAACGCGATTTTTTAAAACAAAGGATACTTTTGCAGAGTTATTGGAAAATAACTGTTAGAACTGGTAGTAACCGCAACGACAGTAGTTGAAATTCAGGAATTTCTGGAGTGAGCCCCATGTATCTCATGAGCGTTTTTAAACACTCACCCTTTAGGTATTGAATTGGACTACAATACCAATTTTTTTTTAACATTCTACAAGAATTCCAGCGGAGTTTATAAGGAAAAAACTGCGCGAAAAACGCTTTTGGTCGAAAATTACATAATTTATTGTGCTGCTCTCGTCATTTTCCCACGAATGAGAATTTTATAGTATCATTGCCTGATTGAGAGCTATCAATATAAAAAATGTAATTTAAATCGTTAGAGCTGTTTTTGAGAAAAAAAATATTTGGTGTTTTGATCACTATGATAACTATAGTTAAATTTCGGTGAATTTTGCTCATACCCTTATTTTGGCGTCCCATAGTGACTTGCGCGCGAGATATGAAGTTTGAGGTGATTTGGTACGGTGGTTTTCTCTAAAAATCGTATACAGACACACATACACAGATCTGTTTCTTTATTTCATGACTGTACCTAAACCCTCGACGAGGGTTATATCAGTCATAGAAGTTGCGGTTTCGCTAATATGCAAGAGGCCGGCCCCTGCAGCATCCACCGAACTCAGACCTGTGGAGGTACGGCAGGTATGTGGTCGTTAGCCAGTCTCACCGTAGAGAGCTGTTGCCCGTGTGTTACCGCGCGGAGGTGACCACCTGAGGAATCCCGTACCATCTGGGAGTAGTTCTTAATCTGGTTCCCTACCTGATCTTACTGTTTACTTGGGTGGCAAGTTTCAAAGGACTGATCAACTATAACCACGTTTCTTAGCCATTACCTTCTTTGCGAACTTTGCAAAATGGTTATAGGCTTCCTTTGTAGCAGTCAAAGCTGCTAAGTTCGTTTGCCCTCTCAACAACCGTCGCTCACTGTTGTAGAAACTACAGTGGAGCAGCACATGGTTTCTTGTTTCCTCCGCACTGGAGGCACAAGACGTGCATAATGGAGAGTCTTTCAGAGAAAAGAAGTGGAGCCGCGCATTGAAGTCACCATGTCCCGTGAGGAACTGGCTCGTCCAGTGGTCTGGCTCAACCCATTTTCTAGAAAGACGTTCACGGATGTTGGGGAAGAACTCATACGTATCACGTCCCTTTGACGAGGATTCCCATCTCGCTTGCCATTTCTCTAGAGCCCATTCATCGATGGCGGCAAGTTTCTGTTCTGTGGTGAGATCCGCACGGAGTTCAGCCCAAAGCAGGGGAAGCTCCCGTTTCACTCTCCACTTGTCAATCATGCACTCAACAGCCAAATCAACTGGTAACTGACCAGTGATCACCTGGAGTGCTTCCGTTGATACAGATCTTGTAGGCCTTGGTGATCCACAGGAGCGCAGCTCTCTGGGATTGGGCCAATACTCTCTTTTGATTGACTGTTAGTTTGCTACCCCAGACAACAGGGCAGTAGCCAATCACACCTAAATAGATGGCCTTATACATGAGGATGGTGTCGTGGTAACACACACCCCAAGTGGCCTTAGTAATGGCACGCAGTGAGGCAAACCTTGCAATGGTAGTGCCTTTAAGGGACTGGAGGTGTTGGTTGAAACCCCACCTCTCACCTATATTCACTCCTAAATACTTGACGTGCTTTTCAAGAAGGAGCCTGTGGCCGCCAAAGCGTATTCTGGGTGGATTATTCACTTTCCCCTTCAAGAGGATTAGCTGGGTTTTTTCCTCAGCCACCTGCATCTTGACGTGCTCGCACCATTGGTTGACAGTGCGGAGCACGTGGTGGGTTTTTCTTCAATTTGGCGGACTGACTCTGCAAAGATCAGCACAGTCAAGTCATCCACATAGGCGTACGGCTCGCAGTCAGTCTCCATGAGTTTCCTGAGAAGACCTTCGAAGAAGGCATTCCAGAGTGCTGGTCCTAGGACCGAGCCCTGTGGGCACCCCTTCTCAATCTTTCTCCGGACAGAGACATGCCTGCTTTCGATCGTAGCAGTTCTGTCTGTCAGGTAACTTCTGACGAGCGAGTACAGGTTGCGGGGATTCCCTACCTTTGAGCTCATTAAGGAGCGCTGGCCACCAAAGGTTGTCAAACGCTCCTCTGATGTCAATCAGAACTGCTACGACGTACTTAACCGGTGCCAGCAGGGAAACACGCCGAATCTCGACAATGACATCCTGCGTGGACCTTCCTTTGGTACACCCGTATTGCCTGCCTGTGAGGTTGCGGCCAAAGACTCCTTCGAGGGACTGCAACATCAAGATTTCTAGTGTTTTGCCTAATATGGAAAGAAGGCTGAGTGGTCTCCATGATCGCGGGTCTGACTGATTGCGGTCGCCTCCCTTTTGAAGAGTGACAACGCGCGCAGACTTCCACTGAGTGGGGAACTGTCCGACCTGCAGACAGTCATTAAATAAATTAAGGAGACCGCTGGAGATTGTCCGCTCAGCCTTCCTTAGCATATTGCTTTCTATTTTATCTGGCCCAGGAGATTTGTTGGGCTTTAAGGTCGCAAGGGCCCTGCCGAGGTCGCCTGTTGTCCACAATGGGATGTCGGGCTCGTTCGGAGGGTCCATGATCAGCTCCCTTGCTGCCCTCTGGGCTTCAGTGTCTCGAGCTACTTGGTCATCTGGGAACGCCTTCTCAAGGAGGGTTTCCAGTGAGCTTTCGATGCTGCAGGCCCAGCCTGACTCATTTTGCATCGCAGCTAAGACCTGCTCTACGTTAGCTTTTCCTATGGAGGACTTGTAGTGTCTGCCCCAGGGGTTCTCAGAGCTCTCCGCTTCCACAAAGTTTCGCCAGCCTTGCCGTTTGGCTCGTTTGATGGCGCGGTGGAAGGCCTTCTTCTCCTGGATGAAGGCAGTTCGGAGTGTTGCTCTGGCATCAGGGTCATGAGTGTTTTGGTACATCCTTCTGGCTCTATTTGCACTTTGCTTGAGGGGATTTAGTTCCTCAGTCCACCATGGGACTTTGATCGCCCTGTGCTTCTGTTGGCCAAGTACAGAGAGCCCAGCAGAGTGCAGTGCTGTGGTAAATATGTCCACTTTGCTGTCCACCTCTTCAGGTGTGTATGCTTGCGCTATTAGGTCGGTGTCCGCGGCACGCAGTTCACCTTCCAGTACCCTACAGAATTGTGGCCAATCAGCATTTTTGTGCGGAATCGCTTTTCACGCGTGTCTTTGCAGAGGATGTTGTCATCCGTAATGGCAAAGTCAATAACCATGTGATCGCTCTGCGTTGCACCTGGTACGACTCGCCAACCCTGCAATTTGAGTAGCAGGGTGTGAGACACGGCTGTGACATCTATACACGACCTTCCTCCCGGACCATCATAGGTCGCCTCAGTCATGGGGTCGTTGACAACAATCAAGTTGTACCTGGTGAGCAGCTCTATATACGCCTCGCCCGCCCCATCCAGGGTTGGGGATCCCCACAATGGTGATCTGGCATTTGCATCGGCACAGACTATGCAGGGTCGTCCTGATAGGCCTGCTAGAGCTCGCTCGAGTGGTTCAAGGCTGTTGGCAACTGGTGCGCCAAATTGCCTGTAAAATGATATTACAACCAGCTCAAAGCCACCGGCTCGGATGAGCACCGCGGCCAAGTGCTGGCTGTTCAGGTGAGTGAGTGCGAGCATGTCAATGGACGGGTCGATGCAGGCCACTGCTGCCTTGGCTCCCGTTCTTGCTCCAGCCACCACTCGTGCCTGCGATCCCAGACCAAGAGTTTTGGATCCTATGTATGGTTCCTGTATGGCGAGAACACTGCAGCGTTTCTTGAGTGCATTTTGCAGCAACTCAGCCATAATTGGGCAACTCTTATTGGTGTTGTGCTGAAGGATTCGAACTGTTTTTGACCTATTCATAATCCACTCGTGACTCCTGGAGGGCAATCGCTCGCTGACGAATGGTACAGCGTGCGTCTCGTGTAGAGTGTGCAACCTGTTGGATTTTGCGTTCGACGCAATTGGCACACTTGAGGGGAGCACCACGCTTGCATTCCTTACTCAGATGTGGCAAGGCGCACCAGGCGCACACAACAGGTCTTGTACAGGCCACTGCCAGGTGGCCATAGCGCTGGCATTTGTAGCACTGAGTGGGCGCATGGTACTGTCGTATGGCGCGCCGCTGCCAGGCTATTTGGAGGTGCCTTGCCCTCTAGTTTTTTGTACAGGCTGGGTGATACCTCAATCACCCAATCCTTTGTCTGCCACGCTTTTTGGTGAAGAGAGGCCTGACATCCTGCGGCTGCAAGCCTAACGCAGGGTTGTGTTCAAGAACTTGTTGCGCCAAGTCCTCTTTTTGAAGGTCAGTCCTCACGTCGCACAATAGCATGCGTGGGAAGCGACCTAGGGGGGCTGACGCTTGGAGCTTCAACTCCTTTTTCGCGGAAATGTGGCTCGTGAGCGCCTTGGCCATTTCTGGCGTTTCCGTCACAATGACGGCGCCACCTCCTACAGCGGTGCGGATGTCTAGCACTCGGACGCTTAGGGCTTGGAGGTCCGTAGCAGGGACACCCCGCATCAGTGCTTCCATTGTATCAGGGTTGGAGGGACCAGCCTCTCCTTCCTTACATGTATGTCTAACCACTACCACGTTTTGTCGTGGGTTTTAGGGGAGTTTGGCAGGCGGTGGACGCTTCTTCTTTTGGTTTTATTTTTACCTTTGTTTCTGGGCGGAGGCGTAGGCGGGGCGCTGCCCTCGGCCTGCACGTCCTGCTTAGTTGGGGCCTCTTTATTCTTCCCTCTGCGCTTCCTGGCCTTGGCAGGCTGCCATTCCGCCTCAGCTCCATGAGGGGGGGGGGGGAGGCGCAGTAGCGGCTACTGCCGCATATGAGGGGCCTGGGGTACTACCCTGGCTCGTTGTTGCTCCTTGAGTTTGGGGGGCTGGTGGCACTGGCTGCTGGGCAATTGCCCTTCGCAGCTCTTCCCTCACGACAGCCGCCACAGTTTCCCGCAGGGGGGTAGTTGCAGGGGGCGATGTCGTTGGGGGCATTAGCTTTATAGCCAGCTTCGAAATTTCGAAGAGGCAACTAGTGACGAGGTCCCGCATAGGTCCTGTCGCGTTGGCCCTCATCCGTGCCAGCTGGCCGTGGATGATTTGGACGTATGCACAAATTTGCTCCATGTTCGACAGTTTAGGGTCCACGCTGTGTCGTGTGCTTGTAGTAGCCGGGTTGCCCGGGCTACTAGGGGAGAAGGGGAGATGAACGCGGTTTGCCCGGTTCTTTCCGCCCTTGTTTGTTTGGACGACGAGTAGGTTGCTCATCGTCCGAGGAGGGAGGGGTCGAGCTTGGCGAGCCCGAGGAAGAGGCGCAGGTGGCGTTTTTATTACCTGCAATTTTGGGTTTTGACTTTGTCATGTTATTTTTACTAATTTGTGAGAGGAGAAAAAGAAGCAGACTGGTGTAGTGTATCCTTGTGAGTTCATTTGTTGTGTGTGTTAGTGGTATGAGCGAGAGGTGCTTGAGGCAGTGTCCTGGAAGCCCCCCCTCAGGCATATTGATTCCAGCCCCTTTCGCTGGTCCGTTGAGGGTCAAAGGGAGGCCCCCACATGCGCCGCAGCTGCCAGTCCGGCCACCCACCGGGACTAAGACGCATGAGGGATTTTTCGGCTGCTGCTCAGAGTCAGCCCTCGGCCACTGGTGATGTGGTGAGCGGGACACACGCTATCAGCCGCCCCAGGAACGCTCAAACCTGGTTTTTCCCCTCCTCATTCCGAAGGCCGCACCTATATAGGGGATCGCTCAAAGATGTTAGTGAGCTACTTCCAGGACTGTCTTTCGCTCATTATGAGTGTTTTATGTTAATGTGTTCTGCCACGCAAGCCGTTGCAGTGTATTTAGTATCTGGAATATGTTGTGTATGTCAGTGTCGTGAGCTTTAAGCCCCTTTAAGGCCGGATTTAACGACCACGCAGAGGATACGGCAGGAGAATTCTGTCCCCCTTCCTGCGGGGGGTGTGTTCTGCGATCCCAGCTAAAGGTAGGGGGTTCCCAGTGTGTCATGTATGTGAATGAAGTGTAAGTTGTGTCCCTTTTAGTCCGGCTTATACGAACACGCAGGGAGGACGGCAGTGGAATTCTGGACCCCCAACTGCAGGGTGAGCACAGTGTGGCGACAGAGTACACTGTGACGCCCAGCCACAGTTAAGCCTCGTTGGATGTAATCCTGCGGGGACCTCGTAGAGGTGAGGTTGTCTTTCAAGCTGGGCCCACCCGGCCGTCCCTTTTAGTCGGCTCATACGACACGCAGGGAATACGTCAGCGGTATTCTGGACCCCCGACTGCAGGGTGAACAGACACACAGACACACATACACACATACACACATACACACATACACACAGACACCCAGACCATTTTCCCAAATAGTGTTTTTCGGACTCAGGGGGATCTGAAACGTAAAGATCTGAAGAGAACTTAAAATTTTTTTTTTTTTTCAGCCGATTACATAACTTACCTTTCTACTTCGTAGAGCAAGGAAGGTTTCTAGTCAAGCCCTATACTATAGATTTCTTTATATTCACGAGTGGGAAGTCTCCAAATTAATTTATTTATTTAATGAAAGCCGTATTCAGTATAATAAAAACAAGATACTATTCCTCCTGTCTTTCTCATGTCAAAGCCGTTAAACAACCTGTTGTGTGCTATTTCATGATATTTTTTGAGCAATTGGTCACATCAATTTAATTTAATTTAATTTTGGGTTTTATTTTTTCTTACATTGCTCTCTCATTTTCTTGTCCATATTTCGATTTTTCGTGTTCAACCTAAACATTCTCCTGGACTAATTTAGCTTTTTTCAGCAGCTCTTGCACTTCATGCTTCGCCCGAATTTTAGCTTTGACGAAGGTTAATGCGGCCACTTTAACATTAAATCTTGCCTGTTGAAAGCAGACGGGGCAACGACAGGTTCGTACAGTCAGGGAGACGTTTTACACAATTCTTTACTACACAGGATCAACACAACGTCAAATTACTTCCCTTTAATGTAATCTCATTAGTCCAGGCTTGTCTAACTGCAATCAATTTTGAGCCTGGTTACTTCCAGCACATTGGTAGATAGAAGGCCGGCCATGGTTCAATTTTCTAATTTTCGTTAGTTCAATCGCGGTTTTGGTTAAAATGACCCGAAACGTAAACATTTTTCGTCCGCTTTGTGAGAGTTGATCGATTATTTGTGTGGCGAAGGAAGGTAAAAACGACGTTGAAGTGCACTAAGCTTGAATTGAATAAACACACACACATTGTGTGCACTATGTGAGCTGGTTTTTTGTTAAACACTTTTGGTTTATTAATCACCTATGTTTTCGGTCAGGAACATCTTTTTACAACTCCCCTTCCTCTAAAAATTCGATACTTTACGTTAAAGGCATCGGGATTCCATCTCTGTTGCAATGCCCGCCCGCCGTCTGGGCCCTTTTAGGCCTTAAACGTGGTTTAAAAAATCGTCCCATTTGTTACCCGGTTGAGCCTGCTTGCTCGGCAATCCATTCGGACGAAGACCATGGTTTTTATGGAAAAAAATGTTTTAAAAATTGACAAAAACGCAGTTTTTATAATTACGTCGTGTTTGATATCATTTTCTAGGTATTTTTTAAATGTTGGGTCGAATGGAACTAGTTCCAGAGCTGGATGACTGCGTCTAAAGAAAATAGAGAAATCACAGTAATTATAGTGAGCCGAAGTCTACTCGAGGGACAATACAGCGAAAGTAATCGTTTCATCATTTGCACCCCCGTCTCACTGTAACCATTCGTCAACTCCACTCGTCACGTCGCGCCAATTGCCTACAGGCGCTTGAAATATGTAATTTTCGTCGTTCGGTTCTAGTCAGGTCATATTTCGTATCGTTTACCGGTATTTTTTGATGCTGAGTCGAATGGGGTAGGACTCGGAGGTGTGGGACAGCGTCAAGCTGAGCAAGAGAATAATAAATCGTTGTGTAATAATTTGCAGAGTTTTTACATTGTTGCAATTCGTCAGTTTAGCGCTATTGGCGTTATTTATAATCCAGGGGAGTCACCAACTGACTCACTTGTGGAGAAAATTTGGAAACCTAATTTCAAGCAGTAAAACTGAGAAAAAGTAATTCCCAAGTTGAGTTGCAATGTTAGATGGATTTCGTCGTTTAGGTTATCATCAGTAACAGTGTTCACGTCGCTGTTGTTATTAATTGTAACTTGATGGTGACCTATCCGTTAAAACCAATGTAAGTATGTAACTCAACTTATTGGGGATATACTACTTTCCAATTACACGATTTGCTACTTGCTATGGGAGCCAACTGTGTTACCACTTTGCTATTGACGTTATTTGTATATTGATTCTTTGGCTGAATATAATACTCAAGGCGACGCATTTCCGCGGTATGCCCGTCTGATTAAAATGATGGTTTTTAAGTAACAGTCTTAATCTTGTAGACCCTTCACAACGAAAGGAAGATGCGAAGTTTCTGGCGAGTGTGTTCAATTTATCCAACTGTACGCCCAAGTTGCAGTAAAAACGTTTTATCCTTCTAGGGTTAATAAGAAAATAAACAATTCACTACCTTGAACCGTCGATCCCCAATGGGCGGCGAGCCATAAGGAACGCCCAGGAAGGCGGCAATGTCCCTCTTTTTATACTCCGACTCGATATATTTTCCAACGAGAGTTCCTTGCTGGATCGTCACCTGTGGATGTTTCTGGTCGGATGCCGCGAAGCTGACGAAGATTGTTAGCCCTAATCCCGCGATAAAACCTGCAACGCCGAACATTTTACCGCAACGCCACCGAGCAGAAGACTGGAAACCACAACTCGGTCCCGATATATTTATAATAATATCACATCAAACTCGGACGCGGGGTTCTCTCGGCGGAGGCGTCCTTGAAAAGCCCCGAGATGATTCTTTCCTAATTGTTAAAATTAAAACGCTAACAAAAGCTAATGGTTTTACATAATTCATTGAAGACTCGCTCGATTTTTATCTGCCACGAAAAAAAAAAAAAACAACTCCCAGTACATTTGTGAAAATAATTAACTTCGAGGCGAATATTTTATGGCTCTTCTCCTGATAACATTTTTTTCTTTCCCGCGATTCCTGATGACAGGATCTCCCTTAGCGCTCAAGGTTGCGTTTGGAACCAGCTTTAACAGTCACTGAATCAACACCAAGATAATTAATGTCTGCGAACCCTCGTCGATCTAACGCGGAACTTTTGATATAAATGCGGTTTTTATTGATCTATCTTCGAAATAATCAAAATCCCCCGAGAATTATGTTCGACCGAGAGAAGTTGGAACCGGTTTATTGTCGTTTATTACGTTACTTATCTTCTTGTTTAATGTGTTTAATGAAGATCTTCTCGTTATGGGTCCCCACCCCTTGTAACAAGAGTTCGACGAAATGGGACCGCGTCCATCAAGAGTGAGGTGCCGATAAAACTCATTCTGGGATGAAACCTGTTTTGCACAAGGAAAAGCTGCAGTATGAGGAAAAATAAGCCATAACAGATGAGCTATAACTGTGATGAGAAGATATTCGTCAAGCTAATGGAAAACGTAAGTCCTTCTGTTTCGACCAGGATAGACTTGAACGAATCTCGGAGATGGGTTTTAGCACAAACTTGTAATTTGAAGAGTTCGTATATCACAAGATTAGAAGACTTAGATTTACAAAGAAGAGCTGACTTGAACAGGATATGATTTAAGTGTATAAGCGCAAACAAGGGTGCGTGAAACTGGTTGTACAGGGAAGGAGTGAAGTGTCTGTGGGGAGAATCGGCGAACGACTGTACTGTAAAAGGCGTTAAATGATTATGTTGGGAGAGCTGGAGACGACCCACTTTCGCGAGACTTCGTAGGAGAATGAGTTTGGGAGGAGCTGTCTGTCGTGGAGAGAAATGTGAAAAGAGAGGAGGAAATGATATTTCGGAATGTACAGACGAAGGGGAAATCCGTCGTCAATTGGAATTTACTGAAGAGGTGCAATTTCCATAGGTAACAAAAAGGGGTTGAGGACGAAGGTCTTAGAGTAAACAATGACTTTGCCATTAAGGGCCAGGGAGTCTCGATAGGGCAGGTGTGGAAATTTCGAAGTAAAAAAACTCGTACTGATTCGGCGTTTCGCGCCTAACACCTTCAGGACCCGCAAAAGAGGGCGTCAACGTGAGAAAAAAACACGAACCTGTCGCAGGTGAATTGTCCTGTTGCATACACAGCAGATAAAGACCTTCCTTCGGCGGTGTAAGGCGCTCGCGGCTCCTCGCTTTACTTTTTCGCCTCGTCAACTGATCTAGGCGTTAGGCTCAAGCTTGGAAGTGGCGGAAATTATTGAGTTTTCCCTAGCTATTTAGCATAATCCACCTTTTTACGCGGTCTTCGAAGACAGAACCCTGTGTGGAGCCCTTCTATTTCTAAGTACATTTTTCCTATCAGTGCGCGTATACTTGAGACAGCTGAAAAACTAACGAAGTTCTACGAGGAAATCGTGCAGTATTCGTTGGTAACAACAACGCCAACTTGACCCCGGATCCATTTGCCGCCTTTGATCTTCCGCTTCCTTTTATCGGATCAGTGATCGCACGATATCAAACGCTTTCCCCATTTTCCAAACTCACTCGCCATCTTTAACGTCTTTCTCAGGTTCGCCATTTCACAGAAATCTCCTCCACCTTCACTCTAAAATGTTTTTGCCTTAGTGGACATCCAGTGAACTCTCGCTCATAACGAGGAACTCCATTTCACGCCAGGTAGATAAGCAAATGAGAGATATTAGAAACATAAGCACTACACTGTACGCGTTTTCTAATTCATCCGGAGTGGAACAGCTGAACTTTTACGACGTCTAACAAAAGTCCTTCTCCGAGTACTTTTTTTGACGTTCTCTTGTTTGGCTTTAGGTCAACGGGAGGCAAAAGGCAATAAACGAAATAGCGCAATTAGTTTTTTAGCCTCTGGAGCAGCGAGACGCGAGTTTAACAGAACATCTCTATTTTAGTCGTGAAGCGGTGGAGCAATAGGCGAGCGTTCAGATTGAAAAACAGTGAACCGCGGTCCATGGACTTCAAAGAGGCAACAATTCCCATTAAACTGGGATCAGCTCTCATTATCGCTTCTCGGAGAGAAGCTGTGTGCGCGTTGTGTGTGTGCGTGCCTTTTCCTCTAATGAATTCTACTCGTTACTAAACAACAGCTGAGCCATTTGGCGGCTCAAGGGCGTCGCTCGGAAGTTGAACTGGAAGTTGCTCGGATCCCACCTGCCGCGAGTGAACGAAAAACGATCCTGGGTTCCGTGTAGGCAGGGCAGAAATGAAACGAGCAGACGACGGCCACCAGCAACAGGTTTTCGTTGAGCCATTTTGCCCGATTGGAGACCGCCGATCGTTTCTATAAATTTATTACGAAATAAATTAGGTTCGGAGGTGGTAATGATGTGTGTGATAGACTTCTGGTTAGCTCGTTTTGGACCACCTATGGAGGCCTCGGGTGTCACGAGCAGAAGTGGCTTAATAACGTGTCGACGCGTTGCGTAAGATCAATCGCAGTGTTTGATGTTCTTATCGAAGGAATTAATCAAATATGAGACCTGGTAGACGGAGTGGAACGCACGTCGCAGCACGTCGTCGTGACGAAACTAGAAAGTACGATAGGGTGTACTGGTAACTGCAGCCAAAAATTTGATCCTCCACTGCGCCAGAGTCACCAATCTGACAATACCTTTCAATCCTTTTCAACGAAAACCGCCAAGAAAGTTAGAGTGGAAATAACGGAAACGCCTGTGCTCCAAAATCCGTTTATGACGTTCCTAAAATCCAGAGTTCCATCAATTTTATCGCAATTACGTTTCTGTCTCTACCATGGCTTCAGCAGCGTGAATGTCAGAACCCTCAGCAAGGAGGCCAACCCGGACGCCGGGATGGATGTTGAGGAGCCGCCGGACGATGCTGCGGGGGCGGTGGGGGGCGTCCGTGCCCCGGGTGGGTCGGGGGTCTCGGTGCCTGGAGGTGCTGCGGCTGGTAGGATGGCCGTATTGGCCCACCAGTTAGCGGCCGCAGGTTCTGGGGCCCCTGATGTGCCTGGGGGGTCGCGGCGGTCCCCCTGCTTGCCCAAAGAAGAGAACGGCAGACGCAGGCGGGGACACCCCGAAAGAAGAGGACCTGAGGGCATGCTTAGGCTGCTTCAGGTCAATCTGCACCACTGCAGGGGTGCATCATGGGCGCTGCAGCAATACATGGTGAGTCAAAATATTGACATTGCATTGATTCAAGAACCTTGGATAGTTAAGAGCAGCTGTTTTCCGGGGACTCTGCAGCGGTCAGGTTAACTCATGAAAATAGGGATGTAGTGGTAGCCTCGGTCTATCTCCCCTATGAAGACGACGTCCCAACCACAGGATTAGGGAAGATAGTCGATACAGTCCAGGACAATGATATCCAAGGGATTGTGGCAGTGGACTCCAATGCGCATCACACCATTTGGGGAAGTAAGGACATTAACCGCAGAGGTGAGTGTCTATTTGAATATCTCGTTACTAACAATGTGGATATACTGAATCAGGTAATAAACCCACATTCGTTATTGCTAACAGGGAGGAGGTTATCGACCTAACCCTAGCTCTAAAACTGTCTGGGGGATTAATGTTTCCAACTGGCATGTCTCCTCAGAATTCTCGGGATCTGATCATAGGTATATTAGATTCAATCTAGAAATGGCAAGGACAGAAGCCATTAGGTTCAGGAACCCGAGAAACACGGACTGGCAGAAGTATGGGGACAGCCTCAGGGACGCCCTGAGAAGCGTTCTGACAATGCCACCGTCCGTTGGAGATCGAGTTACTGAATACAGCACTGACACAGGCAATTAGGTCTTCATTTGAAAACAACTGCAGGCAAAACCACAAAGGTGACAGCAATAGATGCGTACCCTGGTGGAGCAATCAACTGGGAGCACTAAGAACCAGAACCAGAAGACTCTTTAACAGAGCCAAAGAACAGGAGAGTGGGAACCATATACAAGCGATCCCTAACTGAGTACAATAACGAATTACGAAGGCAAAACGAGAGGCGTGGAGAAAGTTTTGCCAGAAATCCACGATACCCGAACGGGAGCAAGGCTCAGCAAGGTGCTCGAAAGGAACATGCATCAGGCAGTAGGCTCTATCAGGGGGCCGGATGGTGACACCTTGGACTGTCACCATACACTTACCACTGCTGAACACACACTTTCCTGGTTGCAGAACTGACCCTGGGTTATTGGCAGACGCGGGATTGCCATGAGGCGGACAGGAACGCGGACTGGGAACTCGCCAGGGCCATTATAACCCGAGACGCCGTACGCTGGGCAGTAAACCTGTTTAAACCATTCAAGTCGCCTGGACCGGATGGTATTTACTCGATTCTCTTACAGAAAGGGATAGAGTGCATCCTACCCAGCCTCTTAAGGCTATTTAGGGGTAGCGTAGCGCATGGCTACCTCAGGGCTGGAGGAAGGTTCGAGTAACCTTTATACCGAAACCTGGCAGGACTCATGCAGGAAGCCAAGTCCTTCCACCAATATGCCTCACATCTTTCATGCTCAGGACAGTTGAGAAAATGCTTGACAAGTACTTGAGAGACGGATGTTTGAGACTGACCCCCCTGGCAGTTGGCCAACATGCCTAAAGCCCAGGGAGATCATGTGACTCTGTGCTGCTTGCATTAGTTAGGAAGACTAGAAGAGTCAATGGCAATAGGGAGATTGCCTTGGGGCCTTTCTGGACATAGAAGGGGCCTTTGACAATACCTCCATATGTAGCATTGAAAGGGCGTTGAGGAAATTTAATGTACACAGTGCAATAAAGTGGATCATCGCCGTATTGGAAAGCAGAGAGATCCAGACTACGCTAGGAAACTGTACAATCAGGGCGAGGACTGTGAGGGGATGCCCTCAGGAGGGGTCCTTTCTCCGCTCCTCTGGAACCTAGTGATTGACTCCTTACTTAGGGAGACTTAATGCGGCGGGTTTTACGCCCAAGGCTACGCTGATGATGTGGTTGTGCTCATTCGGGGCAGGGTGCAAAGCGTGCTGTCGGACCTGATGGGGGCGGCCTTGCGGATGGTGTGCCTATGGTATGGAACTGTTCGATCCATCAACCCAGCCAAGACGGTCATCGTGCCGTTCACAAGGCTCAGGCAACTGTCAGGACTGAGGCCGCAGGTAGTGATGGGCAGAGAAATTCAGCTCAGCGAGCAAGTCAAATATCTGGGTGTGATTCTGGATCGAAAATTAGTCTGGAACAACCACATCCGATACGTGACCAAGAAGGCGACAACGGCCCTTTGGACGTGTCAGAGAATGTGTGCGGAGGACATGGGGTGTAAAGCCCAGAATGGCCTGCTGGCTTTACAAGCCATAGTGAGACCAATAATCTCATATGGGTCAATCGTGTGGTGGCATAGAGCTGCCATTGGAGTGAATGGCAGCAGTCTTTCCAAAGTACAAAGACTGGGTTGCCTACTCATAGCAGGGGTGATGAAGACTACACCCACTGTCACCATGGAGAAACTGTTCGATCTTCTTCCTCTGGACATTTATGTCAAAGCAGAGGCGATGAAGGTGGCTTACAGGCTCACTAAGCTCGGAATAGCTAAGGTGCCTCAGGCGACTTATGGACACCTGGCTATATTTAGGGACTTGGAGACCTTCGAGGAGCTCAGCATGATCACAGACGCAATTGTGCCCATGTATGAGCTCGAGGAAATATACGTTCCCAGCCAGTGGAGGTCCATGGAACAGCGATAGCCGCCAGTTTCGGCCTCCCAGTGGCGTCAATGTTCACACTGATGGATCAAAGACCCCAGAGGGGACAGGATCTGGGGTGTGGATAAGTGGCTCTGGAGGAAGTGGGACTTATATTGCCCTAGGCTCCACTCCATCAGTTTTTCAAGCAGAGATTTATGCTATTATTGCCGGGGCAATCCAAATGCATGAGAAAGGCTATAGCAATAGAACTATCAATATATTGACCGATAGTCAAGCGCCGTAAAGCGCTACTGAACTACTGCACGACGTCAAAACTGGTGCGAGAGTGCAGGATGTGGCTTAACTCCCTAGCAAGTGCAAATAGAGTTAATGTGTACTGGATTCCAGGACATAATGGGATCATTGGAAATGAGAGGCGACCATCTGGCCAGACGTGGTTCGTCCACAGTACCTATTGGGCCACCGCCCCATTGCGGGATTTCTGTCACTAGTTAAGAGGACTGTGAAAGAACATGCCAGAAGACTGCATCAGACAATCTGGAATGCTGCAGGAGTAAGACACTCCAAACGATTTGTCTCAGAGCAAACAGGTGAGACAAGAGACCCCTCCTGAGGATGGAGAGAGGAAGGACTTAAGGCAGGCTGATGGTATCATAACAGGACACTGCAGAACGAACAAACACATGCATGTTATGGGTATAGCCGAGTCCCCTCTATGCAGGTGGTGTGGCACGGATGAAGAAACTCCCTACCATGTTCTGGGCCCAGGCCCGAGACTTGAGAGGGAGCGATTTTTGGTCTTTTTGGCACCACTTCTCCCAGGATGGATACCAACGAGGACTCCTTCAGGAACTACCTGGCTTTCCATAGGAAGCTAGGCATAGACCTGTAAGACACTAGGACTGGCACAATAGGTCATATGGCCGCGGTGCACACCCCATGGGGAGTACAGTCAGAAGATTATATATATATCGCAATTACGTTGCGTTTGGCATCGTTTCCTAGGTATTTTTCGACGCTGGGTCGAATGGAACCTCAGAGGTGTACGACTGCGTCTAGATCGAAAACAGTGAAATCACAGTAAATGCAGAGAGAGAAATTCTACTGGAAGGAACTCACAGGACAATACTGCTAAGATTACTGTTTCTTCCCAGCCTGCCCTCGTTTTCTACACTGTCCCCCGTCTAATTCCGATCATCTGCCTGTTCGACTCTCCACGCCATCTTATTAGCCTTGCGTCCCCTAGCTTTTACATCGTTTACTAGTATTTTTCAATGCTGAATCCAAAATTCAATGCTGGTCATGAAATTGTGATATTCTTAGTACTTTCAAACGTTGGAATGAATAGAATACACTTGTACTGAGGTAGTTTGGAGATGCTTTTGAAAAGCTGCTGACTCAGGCAAAAATTAACAGCAATCGTGCGGAGCTCTTATCCATAATTCCCGACTTTCGTCGACAGTTATGAATCACTGTATTACCACTAGACCACGATCACCCGGTGCCTTTAATAGAAGTTAGTCAGCACAACGTCACAATCATGCTGTGCCAGACAGTAATAACCCTTTATTAATAATCTTACAACGTTTTTACATTCCTTGCTCTACGAAGTAGAAAGGAAAGTTATGTAATCGGCTGAAAAAAATATTATGAGTTCTCTTCAGATCTTTACGTATCAGACCCCCCTGAGTCCGAAAAACACTATTTGGGAAAATGGTGTGTGTGTGTGTCTGTGTGTGTGTATGTGTGTCTGTGAACGATTTTTAGAGAAAACCACCGTACCAAATCAGCTCAAACTTGATATCTCGCCTGCAGGTCACCATGGGACGCCAAAATAAGGGTTTGAACAAAATCCACCGAACGTTAACTATAGTTATCATAGTGATCAAAACACCAAATATTTTTTTTCTCAAAAACGGCCCTAACGATTTTGATTAAATTGTTTATATTGATAGCTCTCAATAAGGCAATCATACCATAAAATTCCCATCCGTGGGAAAATGACGAGAGCAGCACAATAAATTACCAAAATTTTCGACGAAATCGATTTTAGCGCAGTTTTTAGAGAAAACCACCGTACCAAATAGGCTGAAACTTGATGTCTAGCCTACAGGTTACCATGGGACGCAATAATGAGGGTATGGGCAAAATCCACCGAAAGTTAACTATAGTCATCATAGTGATCAAAACACAAATTTTTTTTCTCAAAAACGGCTGTAACGATTTTAATTACATTTTTTATATAGATAGCTCTCAATCAGGCAATGATGCTATAAAATTCTCATTCGTGGGAAAATGACGAGAGCGGCACAATAAATTATCAATGTTTTCGACCAAAGGCGTTTTTCGCGCGGTTTTTTCCTCATAAACTCCGCTGGAATGTTAGTAGAATGTTAAAAAAATTGGTATTGTAGTCCAATCCAATACCTAAATGGTGAGTGTTTAAAAATGCTCATGAGATACATGGGGCTCACTCCAGAAATTCCTGAATTTCAACTACTGCCGTTGCGCTTACTACCAGTTCCAACAGTTATTTTCCAATAACTCTGCAAAAGTGATTACTATCCTTTGTTTTAAAAAATCGCGTTTACAGCCTCATTAATTATCTGTGTACCAATTGCTCAATAATGGTCCTGCAATGAGTATGAGCAGCGCAATAAATTCTAGAACTTTAGGCGCTATCACTTCCTGCTGCTGTGACGTGTTGTTTGACCAAGTTCAAAGGAACTGAGTGATAAATGAATTGATTAAATAGAATTAGCCATCTACACTAGTGAATTGACGTAGAGCTAAGGAAAGTTGTGTGTTGCAACGCACCAGATATTTTGTTCTGCTTTTGAAAATGGACATTGACTTGATTATTCTTCAACAAATATTGCAGTAGTTTATTAACCTTAATAATTTACATTACACTCCACACAAAAGCGATCCAGTTAGTGCCCTGCGTTCTGTTATTATATGAAGGTGCTTACAGTAAATAGTAGTACTAAGGCGTCTCGGTAAACGATTAACCGTGTTTCATATTCTCTATTTCCATGAGTACTATGTCACAACTTTCTAACTGGCCTGCGAGGCAACGAGAGTTCTAATTTTACAAACAACTGATGTAAGCCAGTAACGATAAAACACTTGAATTGATGAAAGTGAAGCTACGTAATTTGTGCTGACATTTGTATTAGTGCCGGGCATAAACTCATGGCTTTGGAGAGGGTACCTAGCCTTGTGGCCTAAACCCCTCTCCAGCCAGCACCCCAGAAGAACCACAGTCCCCATGAGGCCAAACCCATTGGCTTCTCGACCGACAGCGCCACGCCCTAAAGGCTCCACGCTGCCGGCTGCGGGCAGAAGCCCCCGTGGTATCCATTCTATACGGCTGCACCTTGAGCAGCCTAAGGACCTGAATGGGTGGCAGGCCCCTGTGCCTGAATTGCCAAAAGGCGTTCTACCAGCTACGCTTTATCACCATGGAATTTCCGTTTAGTAAAATACTAACTTGTTTTTATTACAGATTTAATACGGATAAAGCTTTATTTACGATATCGTATTTACACAAAATATTTTTCTATTTAAATGTGTTTTAGAGGACCTTAAAAGCGTTTTTACTTTCCTTAGCTCTAGTCGCGTAATCGGATGAAATTTTGAGTTTTCTTCAGATCTTCAAATTTCGTACGCTTTTCAGCCCGGGAAACGACCTTTGAGAAAACGACCTGTGTCTGTGTGCTTGTGAATTCGATTGACTGACAACCGCAGAAACAAAAAGGCTCGACTTCGGTATTCAGCTTCCATAACTACATCTGACGCCAAAATTAGGTTATGAGCGCTGTTGATTACAGTTTTGTATTAAAAACGTTATAACAATAACGTAAAATTGTCATTCGGGCCAAAATAGCCAAGGAAGCACATTAATTGATCAAACATTTAGGTAAAACTTGATTTTAGTGCAGTTTTTTCTTTATAAATCCAGCTCACCTAATCGTGTTAGCGCTCGGCAGCACCAACGAGGCTACAAGATAATTACGCGCGTTCCGATGAATCCCAGACAACTTCTTTCAAAGAGGTTTGCCCTCAACTGAAACACGAACCCTCACAAAAAGAGTTGGCAGTGCCGTAAATTATCTATATTCTGGGTACTCAGTAAAGGTAACGTAAGCAGGACCAACACATTAAATTCTGTAACATTAAGCACAGCGTCAGTTTCAGGCTATAGAAAGATGAGTCTTTTTTTTTCATTTGAACTGTCGGAGTTCTCGCTAGTGTAGTTAATATTCCTGAATAGGTGGGAATGAGAAAAGTGGTGATGCGTCGCACCAAATATCCTAAAGAAATACTCCAGGGTGAACGATTTACCTTCGTTAAATCTATAATAATTAGGTGCAACCAGAAGATTTTATTTCTTATTTTGTGATTATTCTGGTAAATAACTTTATACACGCCGCCATGTTGAACGTGTAGAAAAGACCTCAATGAAGTATTTTTACCCTCAATTGAGAACAATAAACAACTCAACTGCTCGGCACCACGCGCACATTTCTCACGTGTGTTCCTGTCGTCCTCAAACGTTCAAAAGTGAATGTCGGGTGTGTTATGAACAGGAGGAAGCTATGTGCCGCGCCCACTTGGCGAAAACATTTAGTCGCCGGTGCGAGATGAACTCTGAGAAGGTTGATATCCTTGGAGCTGCGACCCTGGCACCCGAAATAAAACAAACCGAGTACATTAGTGGAAAAAAGGTGGGTTGGGCACTCAGGTTCCTCAATGCCAGTTTTGGGTGATGAGGGATAGAGAGGAAATACGAAGGCAGCGATTGACCACCCGTAAAGGTTGGTCGACTAAATAACGTTTTAATTCGTGTTCCTGAGCTATCCTGATGTCGAGACGTCTTTTGTTTGTTCCACCGGTTACGCAATGAAATTAAAACAACTTCTGCTAAGCGGGTGCGGCACGTAGCTTCCTCGTAACCGAAACACGATGAAGTAGAAAGTATCGCAAGTTGAAGACGATTGGAAATCATGGAACTAGCGCGGATACCACTGAACGCAAATTGTTGCACGGATATATATGGACGTGCCCATCAGCCTGAAGCATGCCTAAGACAATCTTAAGACCGATCCATCGATGTGTCTATTTGATTTAGTCGAATTGCTTTGGAGTTCATCGGTAAAGAGTTCAAAACACAAAAACGTTCACAGACGAGATGTTTGCGACAGCCTAAAGCTCGAGAAACCTTTGATTCGTAAAGAAACACCTACAATGGCCCTGCAGCTCGCTCTGAATGGAATTCGATATAATGCATCTGATCATGGAGGTCCAGTTTCATAGGGAATCAGGAGCAGAAAAGGACACCCATTACTGATTATAACTGCTCACTAAATAGCGTTAGTCCAGTTGTGCTGCCCTAGTCACAACGCCAGAGTACCAGCTGCAGGGTAGACAACCACTGTTGGTTCAGGAAACCAGGGCCAGGTTGTTAAGAAAGATGAGGAAACGAGAGGAGGTCCGGATCATCTTCCTTGCGAGATCCTACACCAGGGTGAATCGACGTAGGAAGAGAATGGTTTGGCCGACTTGTTCTTCTTCGTCATCTGCACCGAAGAAGGATTGCTCCATAATCAAATATTCTAGGTGCCCTAAGACGCTTTTCTGCTCCGTGATAGGGGGAAGAGAAACATAAATGGGAGGTATAAGAAAAGCATTCTGACCTGGTGCAACAGTGGGCATGGGGGGAGCGGGGGAGGAGACCTAGCAGCACGTAGCCTCAGCGAGTGCATTTGTTGCCCCAGTACCAACGTGGCTGTCGTCATGAATGGATATATAGTCAACAAGAAGGGCATGAAGAAGAAAGAAAAGGTTTGTAGGCCAGTGCAGCCTTATTGTTAGCCCTCTATTTGTGTTTTTATTATGTAATGCACAATGCTTATTCCATTATTCCATACTCAGTACCCACTTGTCGTTGGAACCATGTCTTCAGGCAAGGGCAGTGTCTGTGGTCCGTTTCTCCACGGCATAGACCCAAGAATGGGCCATTAAACTGTCCACTTAGTCATCCTCCTCATTAGAATTAATAACTCGTACCACTCATTATCATAACGTTCTGCTCCTGTGCAGCCATTTGGTCGTTTACATTTGCATTTGGAAGAGTGCAGACCATTGCGTGCACCAGTTTACTATAGTTCGTGTATCGACCCTTCAGTAATTGTTTACTTAACAAGCGGGATCCCTGTCCAACCCTCCCAACCTCTCCCCATTAATTTTGTTCTAAAGCTTTCCACCCAGGATAAGGAGGACTATCCGTGACACGCCTACGTCACCTTTTAAACAACAGTTCATATGATTTCCGGTGACAATGAAGGAACAGCTACCTTTCAGTTAAACCGGCCCTCGGCCTTTTGACTGTGATTATAGGATGCATGCCCTCTAGATTGGAAGAGAAAGAGAAGTACAGACCAGACTGAATAACGCTCCTGGAGGATCGCAACGCTTCATTCTCGTTGAATCTTAACTTAGCGTCTACACCGCGTGACAGATAGAGCTGTTACGATCAAGGATCTGTCAAGGGTCAAAGGAAAAAAATCCTGCAAATTATAACACAATGGTTTATTATTCTCATGAACAGCTTGACCTAGTATTACTGCTCCCCCATCCCATTCGATTCAGCATCAAATACTAGTAAACCATACGAAACATGACCTGGCTACAATGGAACTACGGAAATTAAAAATATTCCCCCGGCGCCAGGCGCCCGTAAGCGTCTGATCCGATGGAGGGGTGGAACGAGGGCTTCCAGTGAACTCTCGCAGGGCAATTGGCAGGACGTTGCGAGTCCAAAGGGCGCTGTGAGTCGAGCGGGCCTTGAAAACGATACGAAACACGGCTTATTTGCGATTATACTGCGTTTCGTTAATTTTTTTAACCTTTTTTGCCCATAACAACCATGGGCTTCGTCCGATCGGATTGCCGAGATGGCGGGCACAACTAGATACCTAATGGGATTTTTGTGCGAAAGAACGAATTTTTTAGACCACGTTAAAGGCACAAAACGGCCCGGACGGCGGACGGACATTGCAGATTTGGAATCCCCATGTCTTGAAACGTAAAGTATCAAATTTTGATGGGGGGTTGTAAAAGATTTTTCGTGATCGAAAACATAGGGTTATTATTGAGAATGAATAATAAACCAAAAGGATGTGGAAGAGGATAACGAAACAAAAATGAAGACAAGGGTTACAACTCCTTTCCAAGAAACTTTAACCATGTACTCCACAGACCGTCTGGAGCTCCAGTTATGAGGGGTTGAGGTATTACGGAAGCCAGGACCCTCCTGACGTTGGTACATCAGGCAGTATGGAGAATCAAGCACCTATACACTCATACAATGATTCATCCAGTTCCCACAACTACTGGGCTGTTTTATTCTCAGAATGACCCTCAGGCAGAACCTTTCTTATCCTACGCTAAAGATAGCTTCCCCTGAATCCTGAACAAATTGGCATTATTCACCTAACTTAGCGCTAACAGGCGCACCACTTGCACGCACACAATTCACCGTTGGTACGGGCTTGGTACAAAAAACCTCACGTCCACGACGTCAATAGCAGTTCCGTTTATAACTTCAAATCACAGGGTGGAAATCGACAAATTCCTGTGCTTCATTCGAAAGAAAGACCGTCGGGAGAGGGGAGCAAGGCACTTCACCAGGACAACCTGCAAGAGCAGAGCACCAATGGCTCTGAGGCACTTGTCCTATCCTAACCCCACACTTCACCGCTACCCTTCCACGTCTTGAAGCCGCTGAATGGGCTCAAGCCGAAGATCACTCCTCACTTTTCCCAGCTCTTACCCCACCCGTACTCCTCAATTCACGTGACGTCTCCCCACTCACCTCCTCTTGAAAAGTTTTCGCTGAACCAGCGTTTTCCCCCCTTTTTTCCCTTATACTTCTCTTTTCCCTACCTATCGAATGTCTTCCATTCGCCTCCTCCCGAGAAAAATGGGAGCTTCGCGAGAAGTCTCTTTTTAGTCATACACTTCTCTTTTTAATCAAGGCCTCTTTTCGTAACATATAGTTGGTATAGAGGAGAATTAAAAATCAATATGTGGAGCAGCAATCGAAACACTCCCACAGCTCATGTACTAATTAAACGAAATACAGGTACTTGCTTAGTAGAACGTTTTTAGGAGACACGAAGCTAGGCAGTCGCTTATTTTCTTTAGGAAGCCGAAGTAGAGCACCATGAGGAATCACTCTCCTCCAAACTCAACTAGAGCAGCATGGGGCCCGCGTGTGACAAACATAAGACAACCTTACAGGTACTGTGGAATCGTATTGATACATTTTACTACAATTCCATTTGTAGCTTAGCATTTTTTGTAATACAGTTTGTTGAATAAATTCATCCGTTTCACGCGATTCATCAGTTTCCTTCAAAGTTCTTTGGTGGGCTGCCTTCCCTTTGTTTGCTACATGAGAAATCGCGAACTGGTAAAACTCGAAAGACCAGCAGTATAATCTCTCAAAGCTTCAACGTTGGCAGAGCGAATGTAGTGGCAGTGCAAGTTTAAAGCTGTCCAGAGGCGAATCGCGTGTGTTTCTTCAATTTATTTCGTTCAACCAACTCGTCGGAAGAGAATAAATATTTGCTTTCAACGACCATAATTTGTCTTTGTCGCCTCCCTTCATCGCGATTTATGCAGATTCCGCTGTAACGAGGATTGGAAAGCAAAACGGAGAGGTGGTCGTTGGAGTGAGGTTTGTCTGATTCAATCAACATCTGACCCGAGCTCCAGGGGTCGCCTCCCTTAAAGCCACTCTGTATGTATACAATAACATGAGTTGCGCGCTGGAAACAAGGCAACAGGATTTACAAAATATCCCATCTAAAGTTTCAACGAGAGACAACGGCATTTCAGTTCGAACGTTGTCTTCGAGTCAGACGCCTCCGCGAGCTCGTGGGTCTGGTCGATAAATCAAATATAAATGCCGCTAACCGAATAACGAACCGAAGGATTCCGAACTCGGTTTTTATCATTTTCCAGAATAACCGATTTCCATGAATATTGGAACACGGCTCTGTTGATCCTCTTCCACCACGAAGTTAAAATGAGATCACGACTGTTCGCCTCGAGGGACGAGATGCGCGAAACCTGCCAGATGAAATATGAACGACGGTATCTCTGCTATTCAAAAATGTCGAGTTTACCAACCGAATAGAGTATGTTCTCTGATGCCCCGGAGGGTCGACACGCTTCTCTGGCGCTACATCTTTCTATTGGTGGAGGGAACTGAAGGAACCGGCTGGTGACTAGACGAAGGTGTCGGGAGGTCCATTCATTAGTTAATTTATTCGCATGAATTACTGAGAAGAAATGTAAAAATACTGGCCATTTTATTGCTTCTAAAAAGCATTTGTTTTGAAACAGTCACATACCCTCCTCCCCCCTCCACCCCCAGGGGTGTACATTGGGGTGTTGATGCAATCATTGAGCACCTTGCCGTGTCGAGAGTGAGGAGAGTTCTCGGATGGAGTTAGATCTTCTTCGTGCTGGATATAATTTGCAAAGACGGCGGCCATTGTTCATCTTTCTAGATCTCTTCTGTTCTCACGTCTTGACATACTTTGTGCTGTTGTCACATTTTTATTAGGTTGAGTTTTTCGTAAGCGGTGAGTTGAAAAATTGCAAATAGTTATCCAGAACAGAAAGCACTAAATTGGTTTATTCCTGAGAATTACGCCAAGTAAATTTCAAGTTCAGCCAACTGCTCGACAAAGTACGAAAGTACTGTTCAACCTGATAAAATGCGTTCGGCGGAGGAACTCATTTTCATGGGTGTGAGAAGATGGGCGGGTTAAAGGGATGATAACAAGGTTGTGACAGCCCTCTTTGACAGTATGTTGAAAGTGGAGCAGATCTCCCAAATAAAAACGAAAGATTTGCATGTATTTACTGGAGACGAAGAAAATCGTAAAGCGGAGACGTTGTCAATCTGCGCGCTAAATCTTCAGTCGATCGAACCTTTCGGCGTCACTTCATTCTTATTTATTTACGTCGAAGAGGGGAATAATGTAAATAAAGGAGACGGGAGTCTGGAGCTGAGGTGTCAACGCCTTTTTCATCCCCAGGGATCTCCCGAGAGGACTAGCTCCGAAAGCTATTTAATATTTAGCGGCGGGGGAAGGACTGAAAAAAATGAGGGAGGCCGAAACCTGAAATCAGCCGCAGACCTGAGGACGGGCATCGGAATACATAAAGCAGTGGTTGAGTTGATTTCCATTGGTGTCTGGGAGACAGGCTCTTGAATTGAAATCCCGCGGGGCGACAGGGATCGAGGGGACTCTACGAAAGAAAAAAGATCTTTTTGGTTGCGTCGAATTTGAAGTAAACGCGTAATTGGCGTCAAGCTGTCAGTTGCAGGAAGCTATGCGTTTGGAACTCAAGAGGTTGGTCGACCTTCGTTGAGTTGAGAAGGGTGAGGGACCGATCAGGAAGATGGGTTAAGGGTGTTCCCCACTGAAACAATTTGCTAAAGAGGAGCTCTTCAATGTTGTTAGTTTAATGAGTTTAGGAAGTGTTACAGGTCAGGGGCAGATACTTAATAGAAGAATCACAATTGTAATTGACGCTAGATGTGCTCAACCTGTAATAATGGTGATAACATGAAAGACAAGAAGTCATCGGAATAGGAGGTAAGGAAGTGTCGAGTCTAAAAAGTTGAAAAGAGTCACTTTGCAATCACCCCTGCATATGAAAACGTAGCTCAGGCTCAACCTCATAAATTGATGATAAGTGTTATTGTTGGGTTATAAGCATAACTCGCCATCTCACTTAATTTTGTGTAACATTATGGCGACTGTATAGACATATGGCGCGCTCCCACCTGAACTGATTCAACTCCCATGTTTCCATACCTTACTTTCACTAGATTAATCGACTGATCATTATTTCACCTGCTCCTATCGTAAAAATAGCACAAATATAATATGTGTGACCAATCATCATTAGACTTTTTTTAATGTCCCTAATGCGCTTGGTCTTGATTTTGTAAAATTCAACCCATTTTGAAAATAGTCTATATTGAATAAGTAGCTTTTACTAAAGTTAACGTACCTGTTTGGTGAGCCCGACTTCTCTGTATGGTGAGATGCTGTGGGCAAGCACTTTCGATGTAAAGACATCATCGTCTGGCTGTTAAGTCAGTACTAAAGTCGGTTAGTAGGTCGTAGTCTTTATGTATGAAGAGAAAGGTTAACAGGATGGTAAGCGTCAGGAAAGGGGGGGGATGGCGTCGTTGAAGGGGGGGGGAGAAGGGTGGAGATCATGACCTCTGAGGAAACCCGCAAGAAAGCGAATGTAAGGTATGTATTAAATATTCAGTTGATTGTCAGTTGTAAGTCTTTCTTTTTTAGGGTGGTCAGTGCAATCAACAGACTATTTAGGATATACCTTAGTTACATTCTTCTCCCTTCACCTCTAGCGGGTTTCCCCAGAGGCGTATGACCTCCCCCCCTTCCACGCCACGCTACCATTCCATTTACCATTCTCTTCATGTATAAAGACCACGACCAACTAACTGGCTTGAGTACTGACTTAACAGCCAGACGATGATGTCTTTACATTGAAAGCACTCGGCCACAGTATCTCACCAGCCAGAGGAGACAGACTCACCAAACAGGTATGTTAACTTTAGTAGTTTACCTACTGGCAGAACTAACCCAATCACTTTAATACCTAAGTAGCTTTTATTTTCAAATTCAAGGATATCCATTTGTTTTGACCGGGGTAGACTTGAACGAATCACAGAGACAGGTTTTACTGTAGAAATTTGTAATTGAACAGTTGGGAAATCACGACATGATTCGAACACTTACATGGAACAGGATATGAGAGCGCGAACAAGGGGGCTGTGAAGGCGTGAAACTGGTTGTACGGGGAAGGAAGGAGGAATCTGAATTAGACGTTGAAGAGAGGTGAAACGAGTGTTGTTCGCGAGAACTGGGGGACGAATATCTGTTAGGAGAAGTGGGAGAGGACTGCAAGAGTTGGTAGTTGACTGTGTATTGGGAGAACTGGGAGACGACCGTCAATTGCGAGAACTAATAGATACCTGAGTTTAAGAGGACCTGTCTGTTGTCGAGAGGAATGTAAATTGAGGGGAGGGAAATGGATATTTTGGAAAGTCTAGAAAAAGGGGAGATCCGTTATCACTAGGAAATAACTGAGGAGCGGGAAATCCCACAGGCACAAACAAAAGTGCTCGGGAAAACAATGAACAAGTGTGGCCCTTCGGAGGTTAAAAAACCCAGCTATTTCGGCCTGCCCCAAACACCATTCCTAGTTTGTTCTATGGGTAATTGGGAATTTCGGTTCTGCTGGATTTTAGGGCCTATTCACTAGACTCATTTGGCATTTATTTACGTAGTCTTCAATATCTTTCACCATGTTGGTTTAATAAAATTTTGTCGAGCCTGAACTCGTGTTTTGCCTATTCCTTGATGGCCCTCGTGTAGTAGTGTTAGAATTTCTTTTCGTAAATTAGACAGGACCACAATCTGATTACCGAACAGGATCACTACTCCCTCTTTCCACATCAATTCTTTTCCAATTTCATAAAATCCTATCAATTCTTCTTTTCTTTTATTTGCCATTTATTGTTTAAGAATCTCTCGATATTTATTTTTACTATAATAAGTGGTCCGTCTGTGTTGAGGTTTTTCTTTCATAGGTATCATAGTGGAAATGTGTCACCGTGTAGCAGATACTTAGCATGACCTTTTCACTCTTCGCGTATGGTTTTTCCCTTAATTTTTTTGCGCGTCAAATCGATCAAGTTCGACCTTAATGTTTTCCCTCTCTGGCGCTTGCCTCATTATATCTTCATTTTCGTCTATATTTCCCTCCAATTACACAGACCCCTCACTGCTCAATGATTACTTTACTGAAAGCTACCGACGCTCCCATTTGCACAGTTCTTCTTCAGTTCAGAGGTGCAACTAGCTTAGTTAAAATACTTTAATCCACATTTCTACTCACATTATGTTAATTCTGTTTTAATACTTATGTTAATAGAGCTAATTTTGCTCAGTAACGCGTTCTTCATCGCCATAACACACACTCAGTCCGTTGTGAGGGTTATTACACGCATATATAATGTTTCTGTTTATCATTTGCAGCCGACAACGAACTCCTCCTAAATCGGTCTGCCGTGTCTTAGTTCGCTCCAGAGTGGTCGATGTATCGCAAATGAACCAGAACTTTCATAGCGCTTAATTTTGATTTGAACGTACTGCACGTTTTTTCAACTAACAGCATCATTCATCATTCATTTGAGATGAAGTTCTGGGACCGATTCTGTTATAATTTCGTTTGAATGGCAGGCCGACTGGAGCTTTCTCAGCCTTCACGAATCTGATTTATCGAAATCTTCGAAAGCCTAATCACAGTGTCTCGAACAATGTGAGAGCACCTTGCAAAAAAGTTACGGACTGGTACTCGTACGTAGCTATCGCAATGAGTGGGCAGACAAGCTTGAGCGTGATGTTTGGAAAATGAATGCATATCACGATATCTTTAGAAAGGGTTGAGTTAATAATGGGGCGGGGGGGGGGGGGGTGAAGTGGAGGGGGGCGTTAAAAAATTTACAGCCCCTAACGAAAATTGAACATTACTACGTTATCTTGTATTATTGAAATTTTCAAACTCAAATTTGCTAAAATCGTTGTTTGTTTTCACTTTTGTTTGTTTTCGATAGCAGCTCAGGTCTACTGCGAACTAGGAAGCCCAAACCAATCCATTACTGCAATTTCCTCTTGTCAAACAACTGATGTCGATAACTACTTTGTCGTCGCGTTCTCCCCTTTCGTGGAAAACTAGCTCTTCGGCTAATTGGAGCTGGTCGAAAATTGAATGGACGGGTTCTTCAGAGGATTCAGGTGCTTCGAAATCTCTTCATCCGTTCATATCACATCTACTAGGTGAATGAGGGTTCAAACACTTCACATCCCACAACGAACGTATTTGGGAGCGTCCGAGAACGTTAAGGAAGCAGCGGCGGCCTTTAATTTGAAACGATGGCTCGCAATACAAATGCTCAGGTGGCGTGTTGTAGCAGTTGATGAGAAGATACGGCCTCCGCTCTCGGACCTTCCCTTTCCATCGCTGGCATCTTTGTTAAGTCCCCGGAGCCGTCCTGAGTAAACTGTGCAACGTTTTCTTTGAAGCCCGAAGCAGAAGATAAAGTTAAATGGAACGGGCCGGAGGAAATGGGAGGGAGAGGGGACTTGAGCCTTTCAAAATACCATTAGCCGTCCCGAACAGTTCGGAGACTGAAGAACACGTCCCTTTGCACGAAGCTTCACAGCTTGATAAAATGGAGAATGAATGGGGAAAATAAAGAAACGGAGAATCGCATAGATAAACAAAAGTCCTCGACCAGCGATATTTTTTGGGAGCGAGCTCTTCTCCTATTTGAAGAAAAACTGTGAAGCGTTCGCGTCGAATATTCAATATTCCTCTTCACAACTTTCAAATTTGTTGAATATATTCTCGGTATCACATTTCAACATGATCTGGCATGAAGCTGTTTTTCGTGAACATGTCGCTGTCAGGGCTGTTGAACTGTTCTGTGGGAATGAGCAATTTACTGAGCCTAGCTTATTATCGGCTTGGCTTTAGTTCTGGGAGCGATCCCTACCTTTCAGTGCAGAAGAAGAACAAGCAGCTAGGGTGCCCATTCTTCTGCGAGTGTTCATTATTTACTCTCTTTCCAACTGCGCCTTGTGTCAGTTCCTGGTTTTACAGGCCTGTCAGTCCAGGTTTTCAGAATCTAACTCCCTGTGCCTCGTGCAACTTCCTGGTTTTCTAGGCCTGTCAGCCCAGCTAAACCAGTCTTGATTGTTGCCGCACCGTGAAACGCCCCAAGAAAATACATTTCTTTAGTCGAATCAACTTTCAGGGGTTCTGTATGAGATCTGCACTCTTGGATGCTAGATATATTATGTTTTTATAATTATTATTGTTATGTATTCATTTTTAAATTTACACACGAGTAGAAGATCGTACTTCAAGTATTTGGTTCCAACCGAAATGGCATTGTATTCTACGCAAATTCAGTAGGGGATATCGAGAAATGAAACAAGCAAGCAGAGAAATAAACGGACGTAGAGAGCGTGAGTGAGGGCTATATTAAACTTGACAAAATAGCGATCAGTTTGAGTATGAGTGCACAGGTGAACTGGTGGCTTGTGAGAGCGAAAGAGAAAGAAAGGGATAGAGGGAGAGAGAGAGAGAGAGAGAGAGAGAGAGAGAGTGAGAGAGAGTGAGTGAGAGAGAGTGAGTGAGAGAGAGGGGAGAGAGAGAGAGAGAGAGAGAGAGGGAGAGAGAGAGAGAGAGAGAGAGAGAGAGAGAGAGAGAGAGAGAGAGTTGAATTGTGAGTAGCGCAAGACTTAAGAGTGAGTTGGGAGAATTGGGGAACGACTGTTGTTTGCGAGTGCTGAAGGATGACTGACTTGGGAGGAGCTGTCTGTTGAGAAGAGAAAAGTATAAGACGGTTAGGGCTGGAAAAGTGATAGTTAGGGAAATCCGTATCACTTGGAAATAGTTCTAATTGAGGAGCTAGGCTTTTCCACAGGTACAAACAAAAGGGTTGATATGTAAAGGTGTTTGAGGAAACAATAACTTCAAAAACCCATCCAATTCGGCTTGTGCCTAACACAGGGCTTTAAGCTCCAAGCCGGTTCCCCCCTGGCCAATTATTCGCTACTATCTACGACATAGAGGTAGGTCCTCAGTCTGGAGACAAAAAATATACGGACGGTAAGTCCCAACTCCTTCACACATCGTTACTCACGTATTTTCCGACGTTTTTTACCCTATTCCTCAACGTTTTAAAACCAATTTTGTGAATTATCTCAATCAGAATTAGGGGGCCTACACGACACCTCCTTCTCAGACTAATATGTATGTCCCGGCACTCCGGCAGATTGAATTGTGGATTTGGCGTGAAACGTTGATGAACGGGGCTCATCAAATACGAACTTCCGATAAACTGAAGAAGGTTCGTGCGGAATGTGAAAACAGACGGAGGGGGCGAGAATATGGAAATTTGATAGGAAAACGAGGTGGTAGTTTATAACGATAGCGGTGACGTGGGGGTATAAATCACATTGAGATGGTTAGGAGTAGAATGAAGGCTTTCGATGAAACGGCATAAATTGGACCTAAGTGGTAAGCGGCGAAGGAGTAGGGGGCTGAGATGAAGGGTGAGAAGAATTTCATTACAGGAGAAGAAGGAGGAAGAAGTTCCAAGAGAGAAAAGTGGTCGATAGTTGTGTGGGGTCTCGTGAAGGGGTATCGGCTGAATATCTAGGGAGAGGTACAATACTCAGCAATTCGAAGGTATTAGGGTAAAATGAATAATTGAAACGAAAGTTTGATAATTGAATCAGGTTGCAAGACCCCGAGAGCACTTTGTCAGTTCGAATTTCTTCATTTTGACCCTTTGTCCTGAGTCTTAATGACAATCACATTTCGCCTCTGCCACTGTTTTACAGCAGTGACTCAGCAACCTTCTTCATTCTCACCTTATCTGCAGCGTTGTGCAATTTTCTGCCAACTACGAAATAACCTGAGTAATAGGGAACCCAAACCACTCGACTGCAAGGAGTTCTTCTACAGGATGATCACCGGTTGATTTAACCGCGTCTATCTCTCACGAGTTCATCGCCGACGTTTACTACGTACACCCTGTAAGTTATGGGCGACTGGGAATCTTCCCTCATCTTCTTCAGTTATGTGAGATGCTCTAAACGCCGAATTCTTCCTGTGCCTGGGTTTGAACTTTTCTGCCCAGCACCGCCCTTGCAAATTTTGTGAGTACTAGTTTTTATCCTTCTCCCACATTGAGTCTTCTTTTTAATGGCGTCAGCTTTGTGTACTCTACAGCCAGTTCAATTAACAGTAGTCAGTTATACCTTTAAACCGTTTGCTTCAGGAGTAATCCCAAAAGGACGTTTCGCCCGAGATCTGTGCTTGGGTTAAGTTGTATGAGTTGATCCGCAGTTTCGCCTTCCTCGAATGTGTTGCTCTTCCTTTCAGTCTCACTACCTAATTGAATGGAGGTATGATGTGGTCACGCAGTCAGGTAATTATCTTACAAAGGGTTTGGGGCTGTTACTGTATGCAGATGGGTATGACTCGTTCCGTTGTCGCCAACGACGTTTCGCTTGCGCCTTGAATAAGCGGTGAAAATCCGTTGGAGGGCATCCGACTTTTACTTCCGGCTCAATTGGGAGCTGAATTCGCCTTCTCATTACCAGCCAGCCCATTGTGTGGCACATGCTGGCAGACGAAACCATAACTCTCGAATGTAGCTGGGTATGCTGTTTTGCGTACAGTAGCACTCGCTGAATAGCAAAGTTTGAGTTTGACACATTCTTCCACACTTTAATCATTCGTGTGTTGAATAGAATCCACAACCGACTCCGCTTCCACCGTTGAACATAACTTACATCATTATAATCTGCTGCGTTGTAGCAAGACGTTGAATCCTTAGCCATTGCTGCTGCGGCAGCTCACAAGAAGCTATAAATGTTCCCACCGCACAACAGCTCGATGTGTTTTCATTCAGACATCTAGCATTTAATCCCCATCTGTCATTTGAAGTCTGTGTTGTAAAGTTTGAATTGTAAAGCTAAGCTAAATAACTTGTACACAATGCGCTTGGGTGGTCAGCAAGTAGGGTTTGAAAGCCAAGAGAAGCCGTTATGCTCTATCGTGATTTGCCAGCTCCCTCATTTATGAAGGGGGATCGTGTCATGGTGGCATAGTAGGCATCATCCATGGCTAGAAGAGGCCTTGCCACCTCGAAGCTGATACACTCTTACGTTCAGTGTCCCATGAGGTTTGGAGTCCGTCCAGGTTGTTTCAAGCCTTGGACCAAGCTTGAGGATTGGACGGCTGGTTCACTGCTCACTGCGGGGAACCACTTCTATTTGTTACCTCCTGAGGGCCGCCGCTCTTTTCTGCTGTGCTGCGGGCGCCCTCTTATACAGTGCATCTCATTCGGTGGTGGATCGGGACTTCGGTTGCTATCATCATGGCTGTACACCCAGTGCGAAGGCGTGCATCTCCTTTTTCACTACAGCCAGCCGCTTGGCAGCCCACTGTTCAGAACCTAACCCTTGGATTACGTTTTAATACGGCGGTGGCTTTTAATTTATTGCTGTGTCCTATATTCGTAATTAATCGTTCAATTTATTACTTCGTTTATCTTTTGGGCCCGCTGCAACATGTAACCGAATTCAAGTTACTGCACAACACGCCTGATCTCCGCTTTCTAGAGATTGTACTGACGCCCTTATTCTTGAAAATCACACTTCGGTTTAAGCGTTTATATTATACTTGAGATTTGTTCCTGGCCATGGCTATTTACAATCCACAACTCTCAGGCTCGAGTTAACAACTAATTATTTGCTATTCTTCCAATTTCCAACATACGATTCGAATTATTTCGATCATCTATTCACTCATCTTATACATATGAACTAAGTGCCTCGTATATTCGCCACCGGAGTTTTAAATTAACGTATGAGATTCTTAGTTCCAAAACCCGTTCTTCTTGGTTTTTGTTGAAATTAATGTCCCACTCGACGATCTTGATGTGTCTGAGTTCATTAGTTCCCGGCAATCCTTTTTCTCGCGTGAAAATGACGTCCAATATCCGGTTCAAAGCAAAACTTGTTGTTCTATTCTGATGGACGGGGTTAAAAACTGGTTTTTACGTTTTAATTTAATGAATTTTGACGTTTCCCTCCTGTTGCATCAAACATGAGCAGCCAGAAATAGGTTATTTTTCTGAAAAACGTTGGCCAATTTAGAAACTACTCGATGAAGAGAAGTATATGAATGAATCAGGCTGAGATAGGAGATGTTGTTTGTCGCGCACTTGTAATCACGAAGGAAACGAGATAAACGAAAGTCTACTTCGAGAGATAACATACGCAATACTTTAGACACCTAAAGCATGAAAAGTTGTTGGAATATGTTCACCTATTTTTCAAGTCTAGGTGCGTACGAGTTTATACGTATGTGTATTGCGATTATAGGGAAGTGGATGCTGAAACATGAATGGAATAGATCTTACTTTTTGCGGATGTGCCCTCTTTTTGGAACTCAGTAACTGTTCTTTGCACTATACATTTTCTAATCCACTCATAAATAGTAATTTTAGGTGTAGTTGTTAGGTACAAAGGGTTTGACATAGCACCCCAGGGCTGTCATTGGGCACTTCATGCCCCCGAATGAGCTCGTTTTGGTCTCTCACAAGTCGTTCTAATTGAATACTTATTTTCAATAGCTTAATAGCCGACTCATTACAGTGCGGACAGCGGTGTCGTCAATAATTTTTAGCGTTTATTGTCAAAAGTCTCAAGGAGCGTTTAGGAGTAAATGAACTATCAGCAGTCTTTCGGCAACTGGCTGTAATGCGCTATAATGGCTGAACGCGATGTCGTCCAATTCATAGTTACTCGGAGGCGTGGCACATTTAGATCGATAGAAGCAACTGCGGGCAATTGAAGGTAACCGGTACTGCATGTCAGGAGTCAAGGGATCGAAAGGTGCCAATGACGAAAAACTCGGATGGAGTGCACGTACAGACAATTGGTGTGGATGGGTAATGGTGCGATTAATGGACGTGTTCGCAGTTCTTTCGATCTGTTACAGGTCTCCTCCAGCGGTTACCGCTGCATATCTCTAATGCAACGTAACGTGAATTCCGACCAGTTGTAAAGATGCGACTATTCCGTCGTACTTAAAAATCAGCACGATTTCAGTAAACTGAGTACTCATAGAATCGTCACCGTCGGATAGAACAAACGAAATTGTTCTTATCTGAATGGAAAACCCCTACGCAAACATTACAAACGAGGTTTTCCGGAAAGGGGCTCCGAGGGGTTCAATTGAAACGGCTGCTCTGTCCCGGAGTTAAAGGAATTCAGGAGGTTTGGTCAGTATTGGTTACACCCTCCAGGCAGGTTATGATTTCACGTGAAAGACGACGGGTATTTTCTATCGAGAATGCGTTAGGGTTTCATCCCTTTGCGATCCCATCGCCTTCATCCGCGTATTACGCTGTCCTTCCAAACCCTCCCTAGTTTTTATTCCGATATTTCCAACGCCGTTTTTTCCCCCTCCTGCTTGAAGAAGAAAACATGGACATCCACTTGGGGCAGAACGGATTTTCGTTCGCTGATGTTTTCAGCTTATTGAATACCATTAAGTCCCCCCCCCCCCGCCTTACCACATCACAACTGATGAGCTACCTCCATTTTGTTTCTGCCGTCCCAAATCCTCAAAACTCCTCTCTGAGTTAATCTTGGCGCGTAACAAAAATATTTGTGATTAAATATGATAGAAATAGAAGCTGTGCGTAACTGTAGTCCCTTCATTTGTAACACATTCAACTCCACGTCATTTCGTTCAATATAAAATAGGTAATAGATACGTTCTATGTGGCACAGCCCTGTGACCACACACTCTCCCGAGTTTTCTTCAGATCATACACGTTGCGAAGGCTTGACTCGTTCTACAAACAAGTCGTTTTGCGTAATTTCCAACTTTAACAATTGGTAACTATAAAACGATTTGTGTAAGTTGTGTATTCGAACAGAATACAAAAAAGAGGGCCCTTTAACTGACGTAATAATCAAAGGAACTTTGAAAATGGAAGGGAAATACTCGAAAGAATTCCGGTTAGACAGAGGAAATAATGAGATGCAGTGGCCATTGGTTTCAGTACAGCGAGGATTTGCATTTATATTGGTTCGACGCATTTCCACAGAACTAAAGCCAGTGCCTGTAGGTAATTTCGGGAAATTCCGCTCAACGCCTTTCGATCTCAAATTTCTATCGGTATTTTGATTAAATTATGTGACAGATTGTGCGAGCTAAGCTCATCAGACGCTCGTCGAACTCGTCGGGCGTCAAATTCAAATACGAGGACTGTAATGGATTATTTATCCGCGCCAAACGCCCCGACCTCAACTAGTTTCGCTCATCTAAATGGAATATAAGTTGACAAATGTTAATAGGACAGCTTTAAGGAGAAAACGGTTGGGAAGATAAGGTATGGGAATCGCCGATTCTATGTAATTACTTTGGGATTCAAAATGGACTACGTAAACTAGGTATCCTTTTAATGAGTGCGTTTATTGTGACTAGTTGATAGCAAACGACAGAAAGGAAGTGGTAAAACGAGAACAAGGAATAACGGGGACAGAACGTGTGTTCTCCTGTGAAGCGGCAGCCTGATGGGACTGGCATGCCGCGAATTGGTCCATGATGGAAACTGGTGCTCTGTGTAGGTGCGTTTCTTTGGTACCGAAGACGCCACATTCACTCCCTTTCCAGTGACTTTGTTTGGAAGAGAATGGAACAAAACGTTTTTTTTGTTAGGACGGCTGGCGTGTAGTGGCGTAGCAGCTGCTTGCGGTTGCTCGTGAGTTGGCTCCAGGTAGACAGGCTTCAGCATGTCCACAGAGACTGCTCTGCTGGCTCCGTTGATGTGAATGATGAAGACTTTGTTGTCCAGGCGTCTGACAACCTCATGTGGTCCCGTATCTGGTTGTTCCAGGGTTTTTTTGATGGAGTCAACTCTTTTGAACACATGTCTTTGTGGATAAAGAACCTTGAATTGGTCTGGTGTGCGGTTGGTATTGGTCTGAATGTCTGGATGAGCTTTCGGAGCTTGCGAATGAAAACCTGGGGGTCCGCTGGTCCGTTATTTGTCACAAAAAAAGCCCAGGGCAGCAGAAGTGCTTTCGTGTAATACACCCAAGCGCTTTCAAAGGCGCATAAAGAAGGTCATAGTGATCAGGACCACGGGGGAGTAACCGTTTATCCCAATTTCACGCCGCCAACTGCGTGAAATCTCCAGGCAAAACGCGGTGGTTCAATGGGTACAGTGCTGTCTCTGCCAGGTGGCCGAAATTGTAGTTTCTTCTCAGTTCTTCATTGCAAGGACATTGCAGATTTTGTACGTAATATGACACCATCAAGGGAAAGAAGTCCTAATTATAATGAGCTGCGCGAGCACGGTTCCTGCTTACAAGCTATTTACCGTGGTCGATCTGTGAAGACGTCCTTCATCTTCGATGACTTATTTTCCTACTGCTCAGGGAGGGAGATTCATCTGGAGGGCTGCACGACTGAAGCTTACCGTTTCCAACGACTGAAACTTTCCTTAAATGTAGAGCCTATCTGTCTCAGTCGGTTGTCCGTTTTCCTACCCCTCACATCCATCAAAATCAATCGAACTGATCCACTTTCAACTTAATTCAATAATTTCTGATTAATAAGCGTCTTGCCGGGAGCCATCAATCGCGTGAGAAAAGGGAATCAGTCACTCAAAACTCGTATCCCAGAGATTGAAGGAAATAAGAAAGAGACGGGTTCAGAGGCTCTCCACAGTCAAAGGATTTGATTTCACGGCCGAACTGGTTCAGGGCTCTTTCTTCTCAATTTTTTTCATTTTATGAGTTGGTTATATCGAATCCGTATCATCTCGAATACATCTATATCCCTACACGCATGAGCGCTCATGTATTCAACGTAAATTCAAAAGATAACAAGATATAACGCAAAAGGGTAAATACTTTTATTCACTGAGAGCACAAAGAATGCCACCACCGCACAGTATTGAGCTATTCAAATCGTTGTTGGCTATTTATTGGTACTGTTACCTACTCGTAAGTCAAAGCAGTGCATTGTGGTGCGTCGACAAAGAGTGTTTTTATAATAGATTGAGAAACGGATAGAAATGACTCCTCTCTCAAACTTCTCCGAAGTAGCGAAGGCGAATACTGTTAACAAGCTTCCTTTGTTCATCTCTCCAAACAAGGCACTGGTTCCTTGAGGCTTACGGAAACATTGATTACAGCGCCTCAAGTCCAAGGGTTACACACCATGTTGTCCTCGCCTCCAGGCAAACTTGAATCAATTATCCTTCCTCCTTCTTCCTCATATGAAGAGATGGGAGGGGTTAGCGTTTACCTCATATCAGAGTAATCTCAACATATAATTGGGGAAGGTAATTGAACTATCACACCCCTACTCCTCCCAGGAGAGTGGATACTATCTACTAACTTCACACTGTAAACTGTTGCCACGCAACTCAGCTTTATGAATGCAAATTAAACGGTTATACCTTCACAATCTTCAACGGTTAGCGGGAACGCGCTCGCAAAATCCTTTAATTCATAGTTAATGGAAGACGGTTCCGTAAGATCGATCGACATACTTTCTTAATTTGAGCTCGTCTAACTTCATGACTAGAACATCACTTATAGCAGCAAGGATATTTGTTTCTCATGAAACGGGCACTAGAGATAGAAATAGGCCTGAGAGCTGATCAGAGCATTAACCTTCAACCAAAGCCGACCAAAAGGTGTATTTTCATTCAATTCGCCAAATGTGAAGATGATAGGAACCACATATTTCCTGATGATTGCTTTACGATCCTTAGCATTTCCACGCGGGCTTAAGTTGAACTTACAGGCTGTATGGGAACATGCCCTACGGCTGCACTGGTCTTATTAGATTTAGCTCCACTCCACATACATATTAAAAGGATGGCGTTCCTCCAGGTTGTGTGTAAGTTAGAGTTGGGTCTGATCATGAGGTGGAGGAGGGATTCCTGCCCGCGCTGCATGTGGTAGACTCAATGCCCGGGAGGTACGACTTCGCGCAACTCTTTTGGATAGTCATCCACGAGCGATCTAGGTGGGAAGGGGGAGTTCCCACGTTTGAAGCAGGGGCCCTGGTATATTACACTGATGGCTCGATGCAGGGTGGCCTGGGAAGGGCTGGTATCTATTGGTCAAAAACTAGACCAGCGATTCCATGTTGTTCCAGGCAGAGGTGTCTGCGGTGACGGTCTGTGTGCGAAGCCTTAGCCTCGTATTGTCTTACGTCGAGGCAAGTGAGGGACTGGCCGAGGGCAACAGCCCTGTGTCGGGTGCTGGGTCGGGTCATCAGGGAATAGAGGGAATCGAACGGATCTATGGGCTGGCAAAGAAGGGACCGGCGCAAGATCCCTGTCGGCCCTGAGCCCTTTGTTGGCACTACAAGGAGCCACTTATGTAGAGAGGTTGCCAAATGGCAGGGCTGCCCATTGGCAGGTGTTGCCTGGCCTTAGACAGTCAAAACTCTTCATCCGAGTCTTCAGAAGGACGGAGGTGCTTGCACTGGGGAGTAAGGATATGAGGATCATATGTAGCCTGTTTACAGGCCCGCTGAGGTACCAACTTGCTAATATTGTCAAGTATGAGGTTCAGTTATACAGGTTCTATGAGGGGCTAGAGACAGCAGCAGAGCATGTGTCGGGTTTATGCGATGGACTCGCGGCATCGCGCCATCATGTGTTTGGGAGGCCCTTTCTTCAGCCGGAAGAGGTGGCGAGGGCAGAACTTGCAGATGTCCTCCGCTTTGTGCGGGGGTGGTGGGGACGTATACGTCACGTCGCACTAAGGTACTTAATATCGAGTTTACTGATACATATGTTTCTCCTTTTCTGGTGTCCTTTCCTACGACTGAAGCTTGAGTAAGTTGGCCAAATCGTCGAAACCAAACTAATCCTTTGGGACCATCGTTCTCAATGAAGGAAGAAGGACTTGTCTGAAGGAGCTTGTAGCGAATATACAATTTTCTGTGCCACGAGCAAAATACGGGAATTATGTGGTAGTTGATTTTAGAACCCTGTTCCAAAACTAAGCTGGTTTCGGAACTCTTTTTGGTAATGGGGATGGTTTAAGCGTGGTTGGACATCCTTTTGAAAGTATGCCTTTTGACACCCAGCGCTATACCGGCCAGTTACACGCTAGGCATTACGGTTTCGAGCCGATATCTTTATAGTCGTTTATGAACACGAAGAAAGCGCTACGCTTACTTGGCAGAAAGTTTACTGCATTTACAACCCAACTACTTAAATGAAATTTTAGGACAAACCGTTCTCCTGAGTGGAGTTTGATTGCGACATTAAGCGGAACAATAAACGGGTTTGTGACCGTACCTCAACTATTGAAAGGGGTTGAAGAAGAAAAATATGCCAAGAATGAGAAAAACTATACAAGGGTTTATCTCTTATTTTCGAGTTGGCGGATCCCTTAGAAATTCTCGGAATCTCTTCGCAAAAACTTGGAAACTACAAGGGCTCTCCAGGGAATCCGAGCTTTTCTATACTTAGTCTTTCATTGAAAGTTCGTCGTAAAGTGTTCATCAGGTTGAGGTATAAAAGTTTATTTGCTGTGAGGATCTCGAGATTGAAATGAGTCTTCCAGAGTTCCTCAGAGTCCAATCAACACTCCACTTGTAAACCTCAATTCCCTCTCGTATTCTATACTTTAGTTGAACCCCTCCAACTAAACAAAGGCTATTATATTATGTGGATATTTTGCCGTGGGGGATGGGTGGGTGAGGGAAGTGGACGATATTCAAGAAAACTTTAAATTAAAATGTTCAAGTAGACCCAATAGTTCAGTGTTTGTCTTATTCTCAATATTCGTCTGTTTTCGGGGATGAACGAGAGCGGTATTTCCCCTGGTACCTGATCCTAAACGGAATAATTTCAATGGTACGTATGATGAAATATGGTGACCTGTGCCTGTATAATATGTCTACAAAAACCGTGTTACAGGCGTGTTAAATAACGTGCTGGTATCTGAAATCCACAATTTTTCGTTTCTTAGTCTTACGTGCTAGCAGAGAAAGTTATGTCCAGCGAAAAAGTCATTTTGCGAGTTTTCTTCAGACCTCTACGTTTCAACGGCATTTGAGTTCGAAAAACCACCATTTAAAAAAAGTGCGTTTGTCATGAAGGGAAAATGTCCGACCCAAAGCAGCTTTAGTTTGATAAGGACATGAACGAAATCGGCACTAGATAATTGAGTGATCAAAACACCAAACATTTGTTTTTCACTAACGACTGAAACGATTTTGATTAAATGTTTTCACGGCAATACCCTGAAATTCACATTTGTAGGAGAATGACGCGAGCAGCTGTATCATCCAATTTGAAGGTGTTGCGGAAAGTAGTATGCTTCGAACCGGGTTATACTTTCTGGTAAAACGGCTTCAACGACTTTCACCAAACTCACAGGATTTTTTTGAATAGTTTACATTTATACATTGTTTTTGATAAATGTTCCTCCGACAGTCCATTGAACAGAGATAAAAATGAAAAACATCTGGTGCTTAGAAACACTGGATTTTCCACAACCCCCGTAAATTCAACGACTGGCGGTATATCTTCGTGTAACAAATTTCTAAAGAGACATCTATGGAGAACAATGTAGGTACTGGTCAGTTGAGAGTACTCTGTAAATCTGATTGAAATCGTTCGAGCACTTTTTCAGAAAATTGGAAAACCGATAAATTAGTATTCGATAACTCTCGAAACTACTTGTGGTAGAATAACCACAACGACAACAACAACGTTCAACGAAAACAAAATAAACGAAACTATAGCTGGACGACGATGACGACTGTACGTTTGATTAGATGGCCAAATATTATGCCGCGGACCAGTGACGTAGCTAGGTAACCAAGGGCCCAAGGGCAAATTAAAAACTCACTCACTCCTATGTAAACTGATTAGGTTTTATCAAATAGAAATATGAAACATCCAAATACTTTTAAAATGCTAAGCTCTTTTTTGTGCACTGCAGGGCAGGTAATAAAAACATTAAACAGTAACAACATAAATTACAATTAATACTTGGTGTAGGTTTGGCTAATAAAACGAAATAGAGAAGATTCAAGGGTTTATCATTTAAAGGTCGGGCCTACCAATTGACTAAATAACAATTATATTTACAATTTTTCCCTAGCTTTAGTTTTCGCTAAAGTACTATGACAAATGTCGCAATCGAGTTTGCCGCGAATTATTTCTTAAATATTTTTAATTTGCTGAATGACCTTTCATGCTGCTGCAGAAGTCACAGGAATAGTCAAGAATAATAACAACATTGCTGTACATACTTCCGTTAGATCGCAACACACTTTTGTAATTAAGTTGCTTCATCAACATGTAATAAAAATGTCGGTGTTCATTAAATCGAACACATGACACACTGCACTCATACCAATAAAATGTGTCTCTTAGATATTACTGTATCTAGTTCATTATTGAAAATCTCAATTTTAAATATTTTTTCTCGGTTTGGTGATCAGCAGCTAATTCGTCAAAATGTTTTTTAACTTTTCTTTGCATTGTCCTTTGAAAATTCCATATTGTCTTGCAGTTTCACTGGCTTTGCACTCAAATAATTCGAAATCATGAGTAAATTTGCAACTTTGCTTTGGCCTCTGCTAAAACTCGCCCGAATTGAAGTCGTATTTTTGTAAAGTTTTGGATGCATAACTGATGTTCAATACTCTGTGCATGAATTCACAAAGCAACGCGAACTCGAAATTTAGCATTTTTGTTTTAATACTCTCTGTTTCACTATGCCCACCTTTATTTGGGCTCTTAAGAACTATCTCTGATAATGCGAACGAATGTCTCCCAACTGAGTTGTCATGATTAAAGTGGGGTTGCAACCTGTCATATTCATTTCAGCTCGATCAAGATTCTGGTGGGCAGGCCCCGAGGGACCAAACCGCCACTATCACGGACGCGAGATACGCTTTCAGCACAAACGTAGAACCCGACAAACCGGCAGAATCCGGCTTAAAATTTTAGGCATGCGTCTTTTGGTCTTCCGGGGATATAAGGTGAATGGCTGGAAGATGTGTGTTGAGCTGGGTAATGCCACGAATAATTAATAAAATAAATTACGACCATCCCGGTTGCGTAAAAATAATTGTAATTGAAATTTGCTAGCAAAGGGGCAGAGGAAAGTTATGGAATGCGGCGTAGAAACTATTTGTAATAAACATATCTTCGAGAAATTGGTAAACAGTGGTATTGGCCTACTTTCAAAACAATTGTTTTTACTTCACAAATCCGGATATAACGGTTTAGAATTCGTGGGATTTCTATAACTATTCAATACACTGTGGCATTAAAATATCAAACTGGCTTTCATGATACTGGCCGTTCGTCGACGTACGGGAACCCTCAACTATTTCTGAAGTTAGCTCCGAGCTGCTCTTCCTACGCGGGGGACTCCCATCGGCCGTCGCTCCGTCTCGTCCACTTTCTCTCAGTTCGCTCCGCGGCGGAAGTCGAGTCACCTGGAGGTTTCACCAAACGCGCACATTTGTCGTTTAAAACAATCATCAATGATCACTGATCTGAGATTTACTATGCAATATAACGAGTTTCACCAACGTGGTTTACGATTAGTACATTATAACTAACCGCGAATTCTTCAAAACGGAGTCGTAGCGGTTAGAAGTTGACTCGGTGCGTTGCGGTTACCGCTCGCCAAACAAAGACCGTTTTGCAGTCGGGGGTCTGCTTATAACTGAATAATATGAGTTTCATCAACTGTTTAGTTACTGGTTTTCATTCTGTATTGAATCGCTTCTTCACTTTAGCTTATTTGAAACGCATGAAAGGCGGACGAGAATACGGGGTTCATTTCGGCAGTTCGAAGAAACGAGAAGGTTATGATTTTAGTTGGATAGTTCGTAATAAAATGATTCTGGTGTAATGATAAGTTATCTGAGCATTCGAACACTCACTGAATTAGTTACTAATTACACGCTTTCTGTTGAAAGACAAATTTCCTCCAGCTCGAACTCCTCTGTTCTTCGTGGGGTCCGTTTCGGCCTGCTAATACCAACCGAAATGCTTTACCTCGGCTTATTTTTATAGAAATAAGAACTGAAATGAGAGATTCAACGAACGGATAAAATATTCAGATGTTTTATTGTTTAAGCAGTCGCTTATACATCGCATGAGGTTTGCCACTTCACAGAGAAACAAATGAGCAATGATAACAGGTTAGGCGTGTATCGTCTATCTCAAAAATAACTTTCTGAAGCGACTCATCACAATACTTTGTTTAGTCCCACGTGCATTTAGAGGTTATTCACTCAAGAAACTAATCAAATTTGTTTTTCATTATATTACTACAACGGAGGAAGTTACACTTATGGTTCCAGAATTGATTGAGTCGCTCCTACTAGTACCACAACCTTCATTGAGTTACCTTCAGTGTAGAAGGTGAGTGGGGGTATTTGGTCTGGAAATTGTTCATGCCCCCCCCCCCCCACAACAACCAAACAAATTAGATACTTTGTTTCAAGGCATGGGGATTCCAAATCTGCAATGCCCACCACCGGAGCCACATCCTGCCTTTAATGTGGTCTAAAAAATCCAGTCTTTCACACAATAACTCCATCGACAATCCGATCGGACGAAACCCATGGTTGTTATAGACCCCAAATGGTTAAAAAAGGGAATTCTGGCGTTTTTATTGCATTTACGTCGAGTTTGGTATCGTTTCCTTGGTATTTTTTGGTGCTGAGTCGAATAGGACGGGTTTCAGAAATGCTAGACTGCGCTTAGATGGGCAACAGTGATATCACTGTAAATAGTGAGTTGTATTCCACTACTTGAAGGAACTTCGCGGGGCAATTTAGCGAAAGTTATCATTTCGTAGTTATTCGGAGCTGTTAATACTGAACATGTAATCAAAATCGTTCTAGATATTTTTGAGAAAAAGAACATGTGGTGTTTTGATCACTATGATAACTATACTTAGTTTTGAGCCGAGTTTGCTCATTTCGCTTTTTTAGGGTTCCGTAATAACTTAAGCTAAATAGGGCATCGGACCCGATTAGTTTCAGCCGTTTTCTCTCAATCGCGTTCACAGGCACACAGAACATTTTAGCAAATAGTGTTGTTTGGACTCAAAAGCCCTTGAAACGTGCAAATCTGAAGGGACCTCAAAAAAAGTAAATCATCTCTTTAAATCAAGTCAACTAGATCTATCAGACAAACAAGTTCTAGATGAACAGGCTAGTACGCTCATCAACCCCAACATTCTCGAATGTAAACAAACATAGGCGGATAAAGTGGTTGGGAAATTGTTGATTTAGGACAATGCCCAGCCCCAAAATTGGCTAGTCAGTTCAATATTAGATTTGTCCATTCTGATCGTTAAATCATTTCAAACGACCTTGGCGAAACCCGATTTAATTACAGAAAATTCCAGTTTATCAATTAAATGTGCTTTGAAAAGTTTGGTGAAACCACCGCGCGGTCGTGTTTCTTGTTCCGCGACAAACATTCCGTTCCTCGTAAAGCCGATGCGAACCCGCGATTCCTCAAAATTAATAAGTGCTTTTTGTCGGTGTAGTTTAGTTTCGTGTTCGCGGACCTTTACTCAGTGCGCGGCAAGATATTCCGGGGTTTTCGTCAAACCGCCGGGAATGTTTCGTCAGTTTGAAGACTTCAGAGGTGAGTCCTTACACAACGTGCTATTCTGGTACGTGAGCCTTACTTATTATTGCTTCCAGTGGCCCTGGTGTGCCCTCTAGTTGCTTGGAGTCACATGAAAAGATACAATGCGATGCAAGGAGAAAACCGCCAAACGTAAGTTCGAAAAGTTCGAATTTTTGTTTGCGGGAAATGAAGAGATGCTCACTTTCCGCTCACAGAATGAGTGTGGAACGTATTGTCGCTGTACGTATAAAAAAGGTGTGCTTTTTCAGATCTTTGAGTCTTGAGGCCTACTGAATCGAAAATATCTGGTGTTGAGGAACGCACAACTTTCGTAACCCATGTAAATTCTATCTAATACGTAGTAATCCAGTCCACGAGTTACTAAGTTCATATGAACACGTAAAAAAACTTAACGCCGTACGTAAAAACTGGTGGTTCTTCAAGTACCGGAACTTATTGAGCTGCTGCTCTTAATTGAACAACGCGGAAAGTTCTCTGGAAGATCTAGAATTTATTGGCCTGCCGCTCATTATGTCGCGACCTTCTTTGAAGAGTCCCATTATAGGTAACTAATGAGAATGTCAATGACATCATTCTGGGGAGTTGTCGGTTAGTTGTGGAATTTGAGAAGAAAATGCAGCGAACAAAGTTATTTGTAAAATTCGACGTTAGTTTGAATAGTTTGACATTTTTGAGGTTTCTCCGGACTATGTAATTACTAGTATCGAACTTCTACCGTCCAGGCAGTTCATTCTACTAACAGCCTGATTTTTTTCTAAACACTATCATCTGAAGTGCAGGGTTTGTAAAAAAATTGGAAAAACGGTAAATTAACATTCGACTAATCGATCTACATTCAACAGATAGGTACAGAAGTAATTACAGAAAACAAAATGTCGGTATAAGTTGCTAGAGAACGCTGTAAGATTGATCAACTCTGGTGAAGCAGTTACCCTCGAATTACGAAAATGTTTGTCGATTTTGATTTTTATCTCTGTTCAGTGGTCGGTCTGAGGAACATTTATTGAGAACAATATATAGGTATAAACAATTCGAAAACATCCTGTGTGATTGGTGAAGATCGTTGAACCCGTTTTGCCAAAAAAGTAAAAAAAAAACTGTTTTTGCTTTTTATGCCTATATCACCGTTCACCGTATTTTCATAGAGATATGTATGGAGAAGAAAAGTATTGTACTAACTAGTAGAAGATAACTTTACAGTTTAGTCTAATTCGTTAGAGCCGTTTTCGAGAAAAATGCGAAAAACCCTAGTTTTTGTTACATTTTCGTCCCCTCGCCCACCTTTTCCATCAATAGAAATCGCCCATTACCTCATTTTGACGTAAATTACGTCACGCGTTTTACGACGTACTCATTTTTAACTACCCAAAGGGAAGGAAAGTATAGTAATCGGCCCAAAAAAAAATTGGGGTTTTCTTCAGATCTTTACGTTTCAGAGCGTACTGAGTCTAAAAAACGCTGCAAATTATTACACAACGGTTTATTATTCGGATAATCAGCTTGACCTAGCATTAATGCTCCGAGACCCATCCTGTTCGATTCAGCATCGAAAAATATCATAATGAAACCCAAAAAAAGGCCGAAAAGAACTGAATCGTAATATTAAAATAAACAAAAAACGCTGCAAATTATTACACAACGGTTTATTATTCGGATAATCAGCTTGACCTAGCATTAATGCTCCGAGACCCATCCTGTTCGATTCAGCATCGAAAAATATCATAATGAAACCCAAAAAAAGGCCGAAAAGAACTGAATCGTAATATTAAAATAAACAAAAAAAACACGAAAGTATCTAGAAAAAACTGAATTTTAATATGAAAACATGCACGCTAAATACTAATATCAAAATTTAACCAAAAATCTATGAAAAAAACATAATGAGAATGAAACGAAAGAATCTAAAAAAATTGAATCGTATTAAAACGAAAACGTCGGGGAAATTGGAAGAGTAAGGCGAATGGGGAGAGACCGGTCGTTGGGAGGGAAGCGAGCGGGAGGCCGCACTCGCTCGCCTCGAGAGCGGTTGGTTTTTAATGAGACGGGCGGAATTCAAACGACGAAACGCTTGTAGCTCCCGCGTTGTACTGCGTTTCGTTAATTTTTTTAACCGTTTTTTGCCCATTACAACCACGGGCTTCGTCCGATCGGATTGCCGAGATGGCGGGCACAACTAGATACCAAATCGGATTTTTGGGCGAAAGAACGAATTTATTAGACCACGTTAAAGGCACAAAACGGCCCAGACGGCGGACGGCGGACGGGGACGGGGACGGGGATGGGGACGGCGGACGGACATTGCAAATTTGGAATCTCCATGTCTTGAAACGTAAAGTATCAAATTTTGAGGGGGGGTTGTAAAAAATTTTTCGTGACCGAAAACATAGGGTTATTATTCAGAATGAATAATAAACCAAAACCTAATTTCGGAGCGAGGTCCGTGTGTGTGTGTGTCTGTAGTTCGATTTGCGGGAGAACGGCTGATCCGATTGAGCTGGTTCTTTTTTTGTTTTGTTTGTTATTTTTTGTAGACACCAAAATAAGGTTATGGACGATTTCGGCCGATGGGAAGGGGGGGGGGTGGGTGGTGGACAAAAATGTACCAAAAACTAGGGTTTTTCGCGTTTTTCTCGAAAACGGCTCTAACGATTTTGATTAAACTTTCAAATTATCTTGTCCTAATCAATACCTAACTTTTCTTCTCCATACATATCTTCATGAAAATACGGTGAACGGAGATATGGGCCCCTGAAGCAAAAATAGGTTTTTTACGCTTTTTGGCAAAACGGCTTCAGCGATTTTCACCAAACTCACAGGATGTTTTTAAATAGTTAATACATACATATTCTTTTCAATAAATGTTCCTCTGACAGTCCATTGAACAGAGATAAAAATCAAAATGTGTCAAAAATAACGTTTTTTCTAACATTTCCGTAAATTCCAGGGTAACTTTTTCACCAGATGTGATAAATTCTAATGGAGTGTCTTTTAGTTACCCATACCAACATTTCGTTCTCTATAATTATTTCTGTATATATATGTTGAACGGAGATATAAGCCAAGTTAACACAGAAAAGGAGATTTGTCGAATATTAATTTATCGGTATTCCAATTTTCTCAAAAACGGCTCTAACGATTTCGATCAAACTTTCGGAGTACTCTCAGCGAACTAGTCCCTACATTTTGTTCTGCATAAATGTTTCTGTAAAAATGCGTTGAACGAAGATATAGCGCCCGCCTATGTAGGTGGTGTTCGAACTTAAAGGGGTGGCGGAAAGTTGTGTGTTGCTACGCACCAGATATTTGTGCATCGAAATAAGATTATGAGCGATTTCCGTCGATGTGAAGGGGAGGGAGTACGAAAATGTACCAACAACTAAGGTTTTTCGCATTTTTCTCGAAAACGGCTCCAACAATTTTGATTAAACTTTCAAATTATCTTTTAATAATCAATACCTAACTTTTCTGCTCCATACATATCTCCATGAAAATACAGTGAACGGAGATATAGGCCTATGATGCAAAAATAGGTTTTTTAGGCAAAACGCATCCAACGATTATCACCAAACTCTCAGGATGTTTTTGAATAGTTAATACCTACATATTGTTCTCAATAAATATTCCTCTGAAAGTCCATCGAGCAGAGATAAAAATTAAAATGCGTCGAAAATAACGTTTTTTCGAACATTTCCGTAAATTCGGGGATAACTGCTTCACCAAATTTGATCAATTGTTCAGAGTGTCTTTAAGTCATCCATACTCACATTTCGCCTCTATAATTATTTCTGTATATGTCTGTTGAGCGGAGATATAAACCAAGATAGAAATGCGTTGATTGAAGATATAGGAACCTCATACGTAGCTGGTGTTCGAAGTTACGGGGGTGGCGAAATGTTGTGTGTTGCTACGCACCGCTCTTTTTTTTACACGATTACTATACTTTCTTTACCCTTCGGGGGAGGTCGTGGAAAGTAAAAGATGTGTTGAAAATTAAAAACAGAAAAAAAAACAAACTAAAAACGCTATGCTGTTTGAACATTCTTATAATTTACTGAGTAACTGTGCCACTGAATTTGATCAATCTTACGTCGTGTCTTCTAGCAATCTATACCTACGTTTCCTTCTTCGTCATCAGTTCTGTATCTATCTGTCGAACGAAGGTATAAGCCATAATAACTCGGAAATCCGGATTTGTCGAATATTGATTTATCGGTTTTCCATTTTTCCCAAAAAACAGCCGTAACAATAACTAGTACCTTTTGTTCTCCCTGAACGTTTGGGTAGAAATGCGTCGGACGAAGGTATAACGCCCGTACATGCAACATTTACGTGGGTTGCGGAAAGTTGTGTGTTGCTACGCACCAGATATTTATTGCGCGTTTTGTTCGGTATCGGAGTCATTTAAGATTATCCAGCTAAGAATGCGTCGTCGGTTTTCGATATTTGTGTCGGTCAAGCGATTGAGGTGTGGGAAAGTGGAACTATGAAGCTCCCGAGATTTGTAGGGACTGGCGAGTTGGAAACACTCAACACTTTGATCTAACTTGTTAGAAGATGTTTCAGCAAATAGTTCAGGCAATCTCTTCCTTGCTTCTTAGGTTTGCATTTCTGCTCACTGAGTCTTCACAGGATGTTTATCTAGTACACCCTTGGGATCGGTTATTACAAAATATGCTGCCAGGTTAATCGAAGTCGTTATAGCATTTTCCGAGAGAAATGTGAAAAGTGCTGAGAAAAGTTGTAGGATGAGTCAAACCACCAGAATTTCGTTTCTTAAAAATTGGCAAATTTAGCAAATTTAGATAATGTTGACTCGTAACTGACCGCTAGTAACTAGATAATTAATACGGTAATTAGAAATCGTGTTCATAGTAATTAGAAACCATGATCGTTATTTCGTCAAGCATAACGAAGGAGGCGTGTGGAATGAGCTTCCAATTATTCAGTGCAAACGGAAGATACGTCTGCTGTTCATTTATCGAAACTCTCTCGGGGGGGGGGGGGGGGTTAGAAGAGAAATAACAGTGGCATCCATCGGGGACGCTAATGCTGATATAATGATATATGAGCGAGTCGTTCTGTTGACCCGTTCATCGCTGCTCCGATCAAATCAGTTAATCTGTTTACAACCCCTACGTCACCACTGGTGCTTCGTTCATTGTGTACCAGATTTACGACTGAACACCAACTAGAATTCGAAGTCGTCGTACGTTGAGTACATGTACGTGTCGTTCAAACATCGCAATCGGTCGTCACCCAATTTTTGATCCGCTGACGCTTATTTATGTTCTTTCTTTTTCTAACATCAACGTTGTCTCGTTACGAATATCTGCTGGGATCACACATGCACACACACACCTTTCGTCCACCGGTGGTTTTTGAATAAAATTTGATGCTCTTTCCAATGTTGAAATAAAATTGAGCAGTAAGCAGCGCAGTTTTTGATACTTGTATTACACGTAGGAATAGTTGGGCTCAAATGTTTCCAATCCACTAATTTGTATGTTTACTTGATGATTATTATAATGATATTTTGGCGCTTTTTGTCTACATTGAACTGACGAGATGAAGTGATAATATTGTCGAAGTAAACTGAACAATACGAGAACCGGGTAGCACGTGTAGGTTTGTGGTATTTCGTCAAATGGCCTGACTGGCCAAATCCCTTAGCAGATAGGGAAAAGACCCGCCGTTTCCTTCTGTTTTGAGCTCATTATCTGACAATCCGCTTAGCTCGCGCGGAAACCTTTTGCACGGCAGAAAGCAGTTTGAAGATGACCGTTACTGATTGGCTCGAACATAATAGTACTTTGTCCACATCTTCTGTCGGCAGTACACATTTTGTCAACAGATTTCGATCGAACGGAAGGCTCTGTTCCCTCTTATTCGGACTGTCATCCTCGCAATTATGATTCTAGAAATACGAAATTTTCAATTGCTACTGGTGGCGTCCATGGTCATCAACAGAAACTCCTCAGGACAAAACAGTATTAAACAGAAACATAAAAATATCGCTCGTATGTTGTAGAATTCGAGCAGCACAATGAACTAGTGAGAAGTTCACATACATTACATAAATGCATGTTTACATTCCTTAACCCTAAAACGTAGGATGAAAACTTATTCGGCCGAAAACAAAGTTTGATTTTTCTTCACATCTTAAAGTTTTGGAGGATCTTGAGTTCAAAAAACACCATCTGAGCAAATGCTTTTCAAGAAAAAGGGTTGAACTAATTGGCATTGGCAATGTTTATCCGCCGTCCACGCCTTTTTGCCTTCAACGTGATCTATAACGTTCGTTCTTACGCACAAAACGTCCATTTGGGATCTAGTAGTTCCCGCCAACTGAGCGATCCGATCGGACGAATCCGTATTTATAACGGGGCAAAGAAAGGTTTACGCGAGCGGTGCGTAGCAACACACAACTTTCCGCCATCCCTTCAAGTTCGAACACTATCTACATATGCGGGCGGTATATCTTCGTTCAACGCATTTTGACAGGAACATTTATAGAGAACAAAATGTAGGGACAAGTTAGTTGAGAGTCGTTCGTAAGGTTGATCGAAATCGTTTGAGACATTTTGGAGTACCGATAAATTAATATTCGACAAATCTCTTTTTCTGAGTTAATTTGTCTTATGTTTCCGTCCAACAGAAGGATGCATAGATAGTTGCGGGGGAACACAATGTAGGCTTAGAATGCTGGAAGACACTCCAGATTGAGATCTCCACTGGAGATTGATCACATCTGGTGAAGCAGTTACCCTGAAATTTACGGAAATGTTCGAAAAAACGTTATTTTCGACACATTTTGATTTTTATCTCTGTTCAATGGACGGTCAGAGAAACATTTATTGAGAAAAATATGTAGGTGTTAACTATTCGAAAACATCCTGAGAGTTTGGTGGAAATCGTTGGAGCCGTTTTGCCAAAAAGCGTAAAAAACCTACTTTTTGTTCATAGGCCTATATCTCCGTCCACCGTATTTGCATGGAGATACGAATTGAGAAGACAAGTTTTGAACTGACTAATAGAAGATAATTTGAAAGTGTAACCAAAATCGTTATAGCCGTTTTCGAGAAAAATGCGAAAACCCCCAGTTTTTTGGTACATTTTCGTCCCGCATCCCCCCTTCCCATCGACGGAAATCGCCCATAAACTCATTTTGGTGCTCAAAAATAACTAACAAAACAATAAAAGAACCAGGTCAATTGGTTCAGCCGTTCTCCCGCAAATCGAACTACAGACGAACACGGACCACGCGCCGAAATTAGGGGTTTTAGACTCAGTAGGCCTCAAAACGTAAAGATCTGAAGAAAACCCACTTTTTTTTGACACGATACTTTCCTTTCCCGTTGGGGTAGCGGAAAGTAAAAATTAGCCTAAAACGACATTTTGGCAGTTTTATTTCAATTACATCGTGTTTGGTACATGGTTCTCGGACGAGTAGGACTGAGTCTAAATGGAAAACAATGAAATTACAGTAAATACAGTGAGGTAAATTCTATTACTTGAACGATCTCGAGGAACGAGCATAAGTTATCGTTTCCTGTGCCGCTTCAAACGCGCGTCAGTTCTACTCGTAGCATCGTGTCAATTGCCTAGCACCGCCTAGAAAATGTCAGCTTTTGTAGTTCCGTGGTATTGGTCATGTTGTGTATAGTTGATTAGCATTTTTCGACGCTGATTCGAATGGAATGAGTCTAGGAGGTACACCACCGACTCGTAAGTGTAGCAACGGTACATAACGGTGCGGCTCATGCTGATACTGACACTCCTAGGCCTGCCGGATTGCGTTCTTCGTCAAAGAATTGTAGCACAATCCATTTTTTGCTTTGTTTGAAGAAGGACCTTGAGCTTGGATCCTTAAAAGGTCTTCGCCGCGTCTTATTAAAATTTGGAAATGCGGATTACGCTCCCCATATTGTGGATGAAGAAACAGCGAGGAGCGGCCGCAAGAGTTGCGAAGCCTCGTGCATAAGGAAAAAGGAAGCGGCAAAGAAACCGTCAACCTGCAGCGTGAGGCGTGTTTCTCATTTCCATCGCAGGGCCTCAACGGTGGTTACTATGCTTGACTTAATAATGTGAGTAGGAGGTGAGTGAGAGGAAGGGGAAATAAACACGAGAGCTTTGGTCGCTTCATACTCAGACGTGGAAGGAGGGAAGGCGATACGACCTCATAAAATAGTCAACCGACTCGAGAAAAAGTTGACTTGCCTTCAATCATGAACTTCAAATCCAACTAACTTTTTGTGTATCTTTTCCCTTATAACGCCACGCTAGTTTTAATCGAGCTTTACCTTAGGCCGTTAGTGTTTGAGGGCTTTTACGCTCGAAGACTTTGATGCTTACCGTTTATGCATAAAACAACTTACTCTTTTGTTCGAACGAGTTGCCGAAATTATAGCTGACCAGGTTGATGTCGCCCCTCTGAACAACTATTGGCGCTTATTCTGTTCCGCATCACTTTTTCTTGCGCCCCAAATGCATTCAGGGTCTAATTTGGAATCAATTGAATTTCAAACACTTTAAGACTTATTATGCCTTGGAGTACCCACTATATTGTGTGTGACCGATGTTTGTGCCATTACATAGCTCTTTGTAAACAACCCATCGCTAACACCTTATCGCCGACAAACATCTACCTCCAGCCCCCACTGCTTTAGCCGCCAATGATTCATCTACTTTTGTTCAGCTCGCCATTCCACCTCTCTGATTCGTTACGTGATCACCCGCATCCCGAAGTAGTGTTTCGGCGTATTATAGAAAAAGGGTCATCAGGATCCCAACTATAATAATTTCTCCGTTTACCAACCGAACGCTTACAACATTCTGATCTTCATCCTCTTCGTTTGCTTCCAACAGTAAACTTTCGCTCGCGCGTGCTCCACGCCTACGGTCAGAACATTTATTTTCATTATTTTATCTCTAGCAGTGTGGACTTTTGGTTTAATAAATTATTTAATTTTATTTAGTAACGTTTGTGAAGGGTCTCCTTATTTTAAATTAATTTTCTTTGCCAATACACCATTTGCCTTCAGTCGATTTTAATTCAGATTTGCCTCTGCCAGTAATTGACGCTAACTTTACAGCGCTTTTGCTACTTTTTTAGTATATCCACGAATACTAGTTAGTGCAATCACTAAGATGTCTGGAGTGGTTTGGGCGACTGGGCCTAAGCCTGACGATGTTGTTCAAGTCAACCCTTGTGCTGCAGCTTACTGATCATACTTCACAAACAACACGTTGGTACTGCTGTAGTTGTTAAGAGGCTGCTGAATTCTTGTTAGTGCTGCCTTTTTTTTTGGATCGTAGTCTGGGTGATATGTTTCACGTCGTTTCCATGACCGAAAAGCATAAAAAAAGGACCGACACCTGGAAGTATTTTTTTTTCAACCCCTCTCTCAAAATTTGCTACTTAACGTTTTAAGGTATCCGAATTCCAAATGTGCAGCGTCCGTCGCCGTCGCCACCCGGGCCCGTTTTTTGCCCTTAAGTCCGTTCCTTCACACAACAATTCCATTTGGTATCTAGTTGTGCCTGCCTGCTCCGCAATCCGATCAGACGATGCTCATGGTCGTTACGGGCAGACAATGGTTTAAAAAATTAACAAAAACGCTATTTTGGCCATTTTCACCCAAATACGCCGTTTGGTATCGTTTTCAAGGTATTTTTTTCGATGCCAGGTCCAATAGAATTAGTCTCACGGGGTACGACTGCGTCTAGATCAAAAACAGTGAAAGTAATCGATTGATCGTTCGCACTCCCTCTCGTCTCATTCCCAACCTCCTGTCCGAGACTCGTCATGTCGTGCCAATTGCCTACAGTCTCCAACAGGCGCCTGGAATGAGATGGGTTCCGGGGGTGTGAGATTAGGTTAAGCTGTTCAAGAGAATAATAAACCTTTGCGCTATAATTTGCAGCGTTTTACATTTTCCGTTACCGACTCGATATTCCGGTGGTTTACTTCGTCTCATTAGAAGGACGGTACATATTTCGGAGCGCTCGGGATACAGTGGTAGTGGTGGGCTCCTTCCAGAGTAGTCGGCTCTGGGAATACGATTTAGTATGTGGGAGATGTTGTGGCTGCGCGACACTGTCTGGTTTTATATAATTTGAAACGCACTTTTTCTTAATTTAGTTACCGGGTAGAGTCGCCCAGCTGCCTTTTTTAGGAGTGATCTTGGAAAGCGGGTTTCCTTACTTCAGAACTATTTCTGTTTACCACCAAAGCTGCATATTGTCAATTTATTCATCTTCTTTAATGGCCCCTTCCCACTTTCCCCCTTGCAACCTTGCAACTCAAGTGCATTAGAAGTGTGCTTTTGCTCACACAGTCAATTGAAGTCGTGTAGACTGCATTTCGATGACATCATACACAGCTATATGAATAGTTTCGTCTCATGACGCAAAAATGCTGCGTACTGCTTTAATCAACTATAACAGGCGTAAAAAAACTCAAATACATTCATCGGGCGATTTGAGAAGCGTCGAGGCAGGACCGCTGCCATCAAGTCACTGAGGGACGTAGACGTGACGTGCCATAACGCCGCAGAAAGTAATAGACTCTAAAGCCTGAAATTATGACCGATCCAGGCCTCTCGAGTCCGTGCTCAACTTTCTCATAAAGATTAAGACAGACGGAGAGGGCACGAGAAATGGCTTACAGCACCCTAGTCACAACGAAGAACCTCTTTTATCTCAATATTTTTCAAGTTAGAACTCAAGAAGCAATTCCAATATCCAACAAAAGAGCCCTTAGTATTTTCTAATCAAAATTCAATTATAAAACCTGTTGATTCGACATCGACAGAAAAGAACGGACCAGAATTGTTTTGCAACTTCTGTGGATTTATTGAAGGTGCATTCAGTTCAGCAGTTCGTAATTTGTCGCCATTTTCGTAGCTTCCAATTTCTATCAAACTCCCATAACTGCTGATTGCCCCCCCCTCCCCCTCCCCCACAGGGTCGCGACTCTCCACAGAAAAATTAATTTTTGTAATGGAATTGAACCGGGCATGGAGCAATAATAAAAGCCATTTCCTTCGAATACAATCGGGTTCGTCTCCGAGTATTATATCGTAAGCCTCGTCAGTGGTTCATCGCTCGATGGAAGCCGGAATAGAACAGAGTAAGGCACGCACGTAACCTCCTCGGTCGCAGTCTCGAGGTGTCGACTGCATCTTCACTTTTGATTCGTTAATGGCCGTACCGGCTCTGATGAGCTGAACCCCCGTAACATTTACAAAGCTTGAGAGGGGGCTTTGCGTCTTCAATAGGCGACAAATATGTACATAATGTGACAAATAAAAGTGATGTGATACAATAATCGGTACGCGATGTAGTAGAAGGATAGATGCAAGAGAGAATGTGACAGGAGAGCAGTACCGACAAGATAGTTAGAAATATGTAGAGTACAGGGTGGACGAGACTTAAGAATAAAAGAACAAGAGTGAAGTAGAAAGTGCGGATAGAGCAAGGCAATGAAAAGGAACAACAAGTTCCCATAACATGCTAACAAGTCATTCTCGATTTCCACTGAGCAGAATCGCTACTACTTCGTCTTGAAAGCTTACGTAAATACTAGTCTAATCACCCCCTGGTTATAGATAATCACTCGGTCTCTCTCCCACACACACTCTCTTTGTCCCCCCTTTCTAGCATCACAACATGTAACACGTTACGTTTTCACCAGTCTAGCCTGCCGGGTTGAACAGACCATACAAAAGCTGTTGAGCCTCGACTTGCTCGAGAAGGTCACGAAGTAACTCGAAGATTACTACTGAGAACCTGAGCCTTTAGTCAGTATTCATGAACATACCGCCAAAGATCGCAGAGTTTATACCCGCAAGGCTTCAGAGAATGATTCCCTCGGCTGCCATAGGAAATAGGACGTGAGCCGATTAGAATGATAACATACGGAATTAGGGATGCTCGCAAACACCAACAAAAATGCTCTTTCTGTCGGGGATCTCTTGTTTTCTTCCCTCGTCCCGTTTATTATTCCCCGCAAGTACCTCGTATCTCATGCATAGAAATGCGCGTGTGTGGGAGCCCTAGTAGCCACACCATCAGTGCGCCAAAGACAGCAATTTGTGCTCTCGACTTACTTCTTAGTTATGAAACATACTTACGAGCAACACACTCACCAATAAATCTTTCACTCAATCGTTTTCGAATATGCTCACGACATCAGATGTTTTCCGAGCATCAAATAAAGGAATGGAGGTGGACTTGTGGAGGGTTCCCTCGCGCATACTTTCGGTTTCTAGTTTTAGTCAGGTTTTTGTTTAATCATAGTTTAATCAAACTCGAAGCATCCCTCAGAAGTACTCATGTTTTGACCCTGAGTTACGGCTGTGGACTGCTTTTAAATGCTTCGAGACTCTTCCAGTGGCACGCCGAATTTCTTCACTTATTATTTTGCACCCTTGGAAGCTCATGAGTTGTCAATTTTTCCACGTTCTGTATCAATACCCGATTAGGTTGACAATTTGCGTATTGAATGGCCTTATCACACCAAACTGGCAGGAAACTGGTCTCATCTCTTCTTCTAACCGGCTTACGATTATACTCGTAGATTGTTGACCGCGCTATAACCTTATGGACCCTCCTCTCCCACATCTCAATATTCTACTAGCAAATAGGTGGTGGCTATCTCTCAACTATTATTCAACTATTTCATGGTTATGAATCCATGCCTTTGCAGAGCAGCAAACAAACACGGGCATTAATAGTTTACAGCGGCATTTTATTTTTTTTCCGCATCGGCTCGCAGATACGTCGAGGATAGTGTACCGTGTACAATTTGCTTGATCCATTGTTCTCTTCCTCTCGCTCTGTTCTAGGTTTTACAATAGCACTCAAACCACAATGGTTCGAGCCATCACTACCTGCTGATTTTGTGTATGCAGCCAGTTTACATTCTTGATTCACTCAAGTCTGAAAGGATAGAGCAACTGCGTTTTAGCCTTGGTAATAATTCTCCGCAGCTGCCGTTATGTGTGCACGTGCTTATCCTATCTTCTTGTCGACATAGTCTGATCAGATATGCAGTTATTGATACCCATATTATACAATTGTACACCTATCATTCTGTAGCGTAAAGGGCGTTTTAATGTGTAGTTTCGGAACCTCACCAAATCTTACTAACGGTTGATAGCATTCAAGAAAGGCATGGTGAAAGGCTGATTCCTTTACCTGGTACGTCTGCCCAACCCAACGGTTTCAGCCCTTTTCATGTGATGCCGCGGGGAAGTCCGAGAACTGCCCCTTCAGCCGTCGGCTTCTCCTCCGACAAACGGATTAAGTTCGGCTTAACTTCCAACGATAACGGATGTCTCCTTTTGTACTTACCCTCAATTTACCTCCTTCTCCAAGACACACCGCTCTTTCCAGAGACACTCGGCTCCCAGTAGTCACACAGTCATTCCGCTATCAACTCTTGTCCTAGTAACTTCTCACTCTCTCCATCCGAGACACGTTCCCGCGCCAGTTCACGCATTCCGAGTACTACCCTTGGGCCACCCTTTTGTACCCGATCTCAGCTTAGTTTTAACTTAACTCAATTTCGCACGTATAATATAGTCCTCCTCACGCTCACCGGGTTTCATTTTTATTTCAATCCTCAAGCTTCCCCTTTCGTGCCCCCAACAAAGACATTGCATAAAACGACATGATGAATTACTGCAAAATAATAGATAATAATTAACTGCAAATCTGACAAGATTTGACAAAACGGATTTCATAAGTGCCCCACACAACGTGGTTAAGTCCCGATGATGTGCTTGTATCCCCGATTTGTTCCAGATAATCAGGAATCTGAACAGCAGATGAATACTGAAAAAGCAGAATCACCTAGTGGGCATAATTGCGGTTAATTTTAGCATGATTCTATAGTCAGCAGTCAGGAACAGAAAGCCAACACTCCAGCCGGAAGTTCCCTCAAATACCCTTATTTGGCACGATGGCAGTAAGTATACCTAATGCTAAGAGGCGTAGTGTAAGCAATGACCTAAATGTGTATGTCATCACAGAAGTATTTTATTTTTGTAATTTTGAGGAAAATAAACACTCTATTGATTGATTGATTGACTAATTCGATTCATTACCCAATTCACTCAGTTTTAGTTCCAGAATTTATTTTGGTGCTCCTACACGTGCCACAGCCATTATTGAACCAACAGGATTAATGAGCCAGTAAGTATGACTTTGTTAAGAACGGTAATAATCACAGTTCCACAACTAAAGGGGTAGAAGCTGCAAGAAATAGTAGCGAGTGAAACGACGGGGGATGAAATTCCGGGATTTTCGGAGTGGCTCCTATACATTTTGTTTAGGCACTCATGGTAGGAAAGAGCCTCTATAATTAAAGTTCCGGCTCCAGCCAATATAAACAAGTAACAAGTATTTATTCATTGTGCTCAGGCTTCGTTCCACTGCACGCTCTTTGGGGACAGTTATGGGCACCCCAAACAGCAACAATGTCCAGACTGTGTGGAGAACTCGAAGAGAGAGCATTCTACATTTCACGGCGCAGGTGAAATCTCCTCAGGGTCTGAACCTCAATGAGCGAAAACCTTAGGTAACACAAACCTAATGAACCTTTTGAAGAGGTCTTTTTACATAAAATACCCAGGTAGTATGAGAAGTCCGTCCCCAAAATTGAAATGAATAGTCTAATATCGATTTTAGTTGAGAAGTTCCGAATTTCAATAAAGAATAACCGAAGACCAAGCATTTCAATTATGTTTGCAGCCCTCTCCATTTCCTTCCATGAGAAGGAAAAGGGAAAATTATCCCAGTTTCGTTAGTACAAAGTTCAATTTTTAATAGAATGCTTTGAATTCGTCGTTACAAAATATCGATTAGAAAGGAGGGACCGTCCATTTTAATTAACAAACTGACTAAAAAATAAAATATTTCAATTTGGTTTGGAAAATATAAATTTTACTAGGAAGTAGAAGAATTTAAAATGTAATATCTCGATTTATTTTTCAAAATTGTTGAACTTGACAGAAAAAAATGTTTATTATGAGATTTGCAAATCTAACTAGGAAAGTCTGAATTTTATTTGGGGATTCTCAATTTGATGTGGGGGATCCTACTTCTGTTTGGAAAATTCTTAATTTGAAATGGAACACGTGCATTAAGAACTATTTCTGATTTGAAGAGGAACATTTCCGATTAAAAATGGGATAGTCCCTTTTCGAAGTTGGAAAAACAATTGTTAGGGTCAGTGAGTTTCGGTTCGGAATATTGAATTTGATATGGATGGAGTTGAGGTGTAGTGCACTACTTTGTTTTGACAAATCATCTATGTGGATTGGAAATCGGTATTTTCTAAACCAGGAGGATATCCCGATACTTTCATTCATCTCAATGGGGTACAAATGTTTACAGAGTGACAGGAGGGACTCCATAGCAACAGGTAGACCTCTCTTATCGGGATTCTCATAAGTCTATAAATATAGCGCCGTCTCCATTCAATTGAACAGGTGCTCTTCTCTATCAGCACCGGCTTATCGAAGCTGATGTACTCTTCATCCTCACTCAGGAGATGCGCAGGGTAATCCCTCGCGGCGTTCCATAAGCCCAACTACGTGCCAAACAACCCTCGTTTAGCCGGAAGAAGAATCTTTTAAAGTCAATTATTTGCTCTGTCGGCGCGAGTTTTTTTTTCTCTCTCTCTTCTCATGTTCAGGACAACGTGTGGCGCTGTCTCATAAATCTTCCTCTTTTCATTAAAACTTTATCGTGGGAGGCTCAGAGGGACCTATGACATCCGAGATGAGTTACACGGCCGGTGCATTAAAGGAGACTACGAGTGTATTAGGTCGAAGTCACGTACTCACATTTGTTCTCTGCCTCATGTGTGCCAGTTATGTGCCAGTTTTACTCCGCCTATAACTTATCGAACGCACGCAGCTGAGACATGAAACGAGAGAGGACTCATATTCAACGAGAGGATCGTCTATTTTGCAATATATCGCCGCACACAACTCAGTTCTTGTCGAAAATCAGGTACGAGAAAGCGGCAAGAAAAACAAATGGGGCGATACTTCAAACCACCTCTGAAAAATCAAATGCAGTCCCAGCAAAAGGGAAGAGAGATTAATGGCTCTAATAACGGAATCTCGAAAATTCCGGTTCCAATAATTAGTTTGAATACAACTTAGTTACACATTACGATTTTGTACGTATTATTAATATATAAATAATAGAAAAGAAGAGTACATATATAAAGCGATGGAAGTGTGTGAAAGATAACTGGTATGTGGGTAGTACTGTTTCTCGTCCATGAGGTGAGAAGAGAGAGAGAGAGAGAGAGAGAGAGACAGAGAGAGAGAGAGAGAGAGAGAGAGGGAGAGACAGACAGAAAGAGAGAGAGAGAGAGAGAGAGAGAGAGAGAGAGAGAGAGAGAGAGAGAGAGAGAGAGAGAGAGAGAGAGAGAGAGAGAGAGAGAGAGAGAGGGGGGGGGGAACAACTAGCTTGTCCCATTTAAGGGAAAATTAAATAGCCAACTGTCAATACGTTTGGGCGGCAATTGGCTCCTACTTGAAGACCCAGTCAAGTACTCTGGAGTCTGTATATGTCAGAACTGGCGTTTCAGCCAACACTTCCAATCCTTCATAGGATACCTCAACAAAACATGGCCATTTGGAGTGCACGACGCATTTACTGAGGCGTGATTGGCTACTTCCCAGCCGCAGTCAGTCAAATGAATGTGCTTGACCAATCCCAGAGACCTGTGCTCCCGAGGCTCACCAAATCCTACATGATAACATCCATTGAAACACTCCTAATTATCGCTGGCTAGTTGCTCAACGACAACTTGTCAGCGAGATGGGGAGGTTCATCTAAGGGGTCGCATGAGTTGCTTCCCATCATCCGTGAACGCCTTAGGAGAAAGTGGGTTGAGCCAGACCCACAAGGACAATACAGTTTTTTGGGGGACATGGAGACTTCAATGCGCGGTTCCACTCTTTCCTCTCAAAGACTCTCCACCTGCATGTTGGACATCCAGCGTAAAGGAAACGAGAAACCACACGCTGCTCCATCGTAGTTCCTATAACAGTGAGCGAGGTTTATTTTAAAAACCGCCGAACCTTCCAGCTTTGACTGCTACTAAGGAAGCTTATAACCGTTTCGTCCTGTTTGCGAAGAAGGTTATGCTAAAAAAGTGGTCTCAGTTAATCTGTTCCATTCAAACTTACCACGCAAGTAAATAGTTATACCGGGTGGAAAACTAGATTAAGAACTGCTGCCAGATGGCATTCCTCAGGCCCAAACTACGGTAAACATTGGCAGCAGCTCTCTCCCGAGAAACTGGCTAACATGCCGTATCCCCACAGGTCCTGGGTTTGGTGGGTACTGAGCGAGTATTCAGGCTTCTGCACCTGAGCGAAACCGCAACTTCTCATGAGTGTTAAGGAACTGTCATTATGATTAGGAAACATACCTAGCCTGCAAATTACGGTTAGAAATTCTGGTTTAATGTTGGATGCCACAGGTCTTGACGCTTGACTACCGCGCTATTGGCACCGTGATGGGTTGTCCTGCTTTCAGTGAGAGCGTGTTCTTTGACATACGGGATGAGTATGATTAAATGAAACTTTTTATTTGAATCCATTTCAGAAGTGTAGCTGTTTCTGATAGAAACAGTTTAGCGAAACCGGTAGTTGCAGGACGACCTGTTTTAGTTTTTAAACTGCTGCTAGGTTCGTGAAACTATTAGATGACAGCGGTGGAACTTTGTTTTACTCTGGAACGGGAAGCACCTCTACAAGACACTTATTACGTACTTATCACTGCAAGGCAGTTCCAGAAGCCTGTTTGATTTTTATCTGTCCTCTGAAACTATTCAAGTTGAAACCATTTGAGAATATTGGGCGTTTCAGCAGATATTAGGTCCTCCCAGCACAGCTGTGAGTCTGGCTAGGTATATCTACTTGTACTCGTTTTACATACGTAGCTGCAGTTCAGGCTAGGTATATTCCGCGTGAACCAACATAACCGTGCAGATATTGGCTCTTACCTATATATCGTGCGACAGTGTGTGTTCACCTACTTAATACATGTATACTATACTTCGTGAAGGTTCCTCCAACAATCCATTGACAGAGATAATAAAAAAGAACCCAAGAGGGGCTTTTTCAACTTTTTCTAATTTCTCTCTGACCACCCATACGTTTTTTGATGTTGAACGCTTCCCACCTCATATTCTTATTTCGCGAAGAGCCAGACTTCAGACTGTTGTGTTCCATTGATTGGATGATCACCTTTCGAAAGGAACTCCACCAATTCCCAGTAAAGCGTTTCGTTTGAAAGAGGTTTCTTTCGCAACTGACGTCTTTTGGAACCGCCCGCCGTCCATCGATAGTCGATATCATGGTATTCAACTTTAACGTACACTTGAATGGGAAACTGGATTATTGGGTCTGGAAACTTCTTAATAAATTCATGGAAGCTCGTGAAAGGAAAAGAGAACTTCGTAGCAGATAAAAGAAGGGGGAGCTCTGCCACTGCATCATCATTCTCCTTCGCCCTCGGCCTCAGCACCATCCCTGGTCAGCATCCTGAGACCGCAACAGTATCGCTATCGCTCATGATCTTCGGCGCTAGTGGTGGACTTATTCAATATTCTTTTGAGCTCCTTCCGGCGGATCTTCTTTGTTTGAAATGGCTTTCAAGAAAAGGGAAAAGGATGTTCTTGTGTAGATGAAATAGTCGGCCCATGACGCACCACGAATTGTATTTATGAGCTACTGTGGAGGTTTTTTGAAACGTTTCCGTACAGTCCTTCCTAAATAAATGAGATTGATGGGACGTTTGTGGTGAGGGGGGGGGGGGTACAGCCTCAACTCTCATTTATGGGTTTCCGAATATCGACTACAAGTTCTAGCAGCTTTTTCTCATTAATTTCCAATCGTTGCGCTCATAAATGACTACAACCTCTGTTAACACTATCAAATCAGGTTCATCGGTCGCTCACAAATCACTTTCATAATTTTTACGTACCTCACCCTACAGAATAGAAAGGAAAGTTGAATAGTCTAATTGTCCTAATTCTGTTTTTAAAAAATATTTTCTTCAGATTCCTTCGTGTTTAAAACCTCTGAGTTCGAAAACAACATTTGTGACGCTTGGGTTATGTTCGCCAGTAGGCAAATTACTAAAGTTAACGTCCTGCCGTTAACCTGCCAGAGGAGACGGACTCACCTAACAGGTACGTTAACTTTAGTAATTTGTGAAAATGGTGTGTGTGTGTTCGTCAACGAATTGAGAGTGAACGGAGGGACGAACAACTGGAGCCCAATGTGTAGTCTTAACATGACTACAATGAGTCGCCAAAATGAAGGTTTGAGAAAAAGCGGTTTAAAACTGGCTACAGTTATTATTGTAATTAAAACACCAACTATTTTTACTTTCCTTGGCTCTACAAAGTAGAAAGGAAAGTTATGTAATCGGCTGGAAACAAATTTTTGAGTTTTCTTCAGAGCATTACGTTTCAGTTTTTAGAGAGAACCAGCGTACCAAATCCGCTCAAACTTGATATGTAGCCCGCAGGTTAGCATGGGACACCAAAATAAGGGTATGAACAAAATCCACCGAAGGCTAACTATAGTTCATCATAGTGATCAAAACGCCAAATATTTTTTTTACTAACGATTTTGATTAGATTTATCATATTGGTAGCTCTCAATATGGCAAATATACCATAAAATTCACATTTGTGGGAAAATGACGAGAGCAGCACAATAAATTACCAAAACTTTCGACGAAATCGATTTTAGCGCGGTTTTTAGAGAAAACAACCGTACCAAATCAGCTGAAACTTGATGTCTAGCCTACACGTTACCGTGGGACGCAAAAAAAAGGGTATGGGCAAAATCCATCGAAAGTTAACTAAAGTGAAGTTATCACTGTTTAGTGATCAAAACACCAATTTTTTTTTCTCAAAAACGGCTCTAATGATTTTGATTAAATTTTTTATATTCATAGCTCTCAATATGGCAATTATACCATAAAATTCCCATTCGTGGGAAAATGACGAGAGCAGGACGATAAATTATCAAAATTTTCGAGGAAAAGAGTTTTTAGCGCGGTTTTTTTCTTATAAACTCCGCTGGAATGTTAGTAGAATGTTTAAAAAAATTGGTATTGTAGCCCAATTCAATACCTATAGGGTGAGTGTTTGAAAACGCTCATGAGATACATGGGGCTCACTCCAGAAATTCCTGAGTTTCAACTACCGTCGTTTCGCTTACTACCAGTTCTAAAAGTTTTACCCAATGACTCTGCAAAAGTAATTACTATCCTTCTTCAAAAAATGTGTGTTTACAGCCTCATTATTTATCTGTGTACCAATTACTCAACAATGGTCCTGGAATGAGTACGAGCAGCACAATAAATTCTGGAACTGTAAGCGCTACCGCTTCCTGCTGCTGTGAAGTGTTGTTTGACCAAGTACAAATGAACTGAGTGGTAAATGAATTGATTAAGTGGACAAAGCCATATAGAAAGTGAATTGACGTAGAGCTAAGGAAAGTTGTGAGCTGCAACGCACCAGATATTTTCTAAAACATCTGGTGTGTAGTAATACACAACTTCCCACAACCCCTGTAAATTCGACGACCTGCTGCACGTACAGGCGCTATATCTTCGTTCAACGCATTTCTACAGGAACATTTATGGAGAAAAAAAATGTAGGTACGTACTAGTCAGTTGAGAGGACTCCGTTAATTTGATCGAAATCGTTAGCCCCATTTTTGAGAAAAACGGGATAAGAAATCTTATTTTCCAAGTTAACATGGGTTATATCTCCGTTCAAAAAATAGATGCAGAAATAATTGCGGATTAGAAAATGTGGGTAATGGTCGCTAAAAGACACTCAGTGAGTTTGATCGAGTACAGTTAACAGTTACTATTGAAGTTATGAATTTTGTCTGCGACACATTTTCATTTTTATCTCTGTTCAATGGGGAACATTCATTCAGAACAAAATCTATTTTGGCTCTTTAGGGCTATATCTCCGTTGACCATATTTGCATGGAGATATTTATAGGGAACAAAAGTTAGGTATCAACTAGCGAAAGACAAGTTAAAAGTTTAATGAAAATCGTTAGACCCGTTTTCATTAAAAATGCAGAAAGCCCTAATTTGTGGAACATTTTCGTCTCTCGCACTCCTTTCCCATCGAACTAAATCGCACATTACCGTATTTTCGCGTCTACAAAAAATTACCAACAAAACAAATACAGAACTAGTTCAATCAGTGCAACCGTTCTCCCGCAAATCGAACTACAGACAAACATGCCACGCGCCGAATTCAGGTTTTTTGGATTCAATAGCCCACAAAACGTGAGGATCTGAAGAAAACCCAATTTTTTCCACAGGATTTTACCCTTTGGGTGGAGGAAAGTAAAAATTGAAAACCCCTGCTCTTGCTATATCGCCGTTTACCAAATATTCGGACCGTTATCAAAAGTTAGGTTTTGATTATTAACTTCTACCTATCCCCCGATTTTCTCTATGAATGCTGTTTTTTCCGTGGTAGGTTTTTGACCACGAAGAGTTCATATCCTAATCTACATAAATACTAGACGTACAGGAAATTTAACACCAACTCCGAAAGTGCAAGTTGGAAAAAGTCTTTTTAAAGTAAAAAACTCGGGGTTTTACGGCAAAAGCTGTGGCTTTCTATAAAATAAAATGCTGCAAATTATGAGCAACGGTTTATTATTGTCTTGCGCAGCATACGCCACCGAGACCCGTCTTAATCAACTCAGCGTCGTGAAATACATAGGAAGTGATACCAAGCGCGACGTGATAGGGATAAAACTGCCAACATTTCGTTTTCACCTAATTTAAATAAATAATCTTTCCTCGTGATAACCATGGGTCTCGTCCGATCGGATTGCCGCGCGAGTGGGCACAACAAGAACCTAAATGGCATTTTTGTGCGAAACATCGAATTTGGACCCTGCACGGACATTGCAGTTTTGAAATCCCAAAATGGAATTTCATGCGACTTTCGGTCTTGTAGAGATATAAGGTGAATGGCTGGCAGATGTGTTTTGAGCTGGGTAATGCCCCTTACCTTGGTGCCGTGTGGATACAATTTCACTGCAGCTGATGATTTTGTGGCGAATTAATAAATTATGCCACGATTAATTAATAAAATAAATTACGACCATCCCGGTTGCGTAAAAACAATAGTTATTGAAATTTGCGAGCTAATGGGCAGGGGAAAGTTATGGAATGCGTCGTAGAAACTATTTGTAATAAACTTATCTTCGAGAAATTGGTAAACAGTGGTATTGGCCTACATTCAAAACAATTGTTTTTACTTCACAAATCCGGATATAACGGTTTAGAATTCGTGGGATTTCTATAACTATTCAATACACTGTGGCATTAAAATATCAAACTGACTTTCATGATACTGGCCGTTCGTCGACGTACGGGAACCCTCAACTATTTCTGAAGTTAGCTCCGAGCTGCTCTTCCTACACGGGGGACTCCCATCGGCCGTCGCTCCGTCTCGTCCACTTTCTCTCAGTTCGCTCCGCGGCGGAAGTCGAGTCACCCGGAGGTTTCACCAAACGCGCACATTTGTCGTTTAAAACAATCATCAATGATCACTGATCTGAGATTTACTATGCAATATAACGAGTTTCACCAACGTGGTTTACGATTAGTACATTATAACTAACCGCGAATTCTTCAAAACGGAGTCGTAGCGGTTAGAAGTTGACTCGGTGCGTTGCGGTTACCGCTCGCCAAACAAAGACCGTTTTGCAGTCGGGGGTCTGCTTATAACTTAATAATATGAGTTTCATCAACTGTTTAGTTACTGGTTTTCATTCTGTATTGAATCGCTTCTTCACTTTTGCTTATTTGAAACGCATGAAAGGCGGACGAGAATACGGGGTTCATTTCGGCAGTTCGAAGAAACGAGAAGGTTATGATTTTAGTTGGATAGTTCGTAATAAAATGATTCTGGTGTAATGATAAGTCATCTGAGCATTCGAACACACTCTGAATTAGTTACTAATTACACTCTTTCTGTTGAAAGACAAATTTCGTCCAGCTCGAACTCCTCTGTTCCAACCGAAATGCTTTACCTCGGCTTATTTTTATAGAAATAAGAACTGAAATGAGAGATTCAACGAACGGATAAAATATTCAGATGTTTTATTGTTGAGGCAGTACGCTTATACACCGCATGAGGTTTACCACATCACAGTGCAACAAATGAGCGCTGATAACAGGTTAGGCGTGTATCGTCTATCTCAAAAATAACTTTCTGAAGCGACTCATCACAAAAGTAGTGGCGTAGTAACTAGTGGCGCTTAAGGTTCCAGAGTTTATTGAGTCGCTCCTACTTGTACAATAACGTTTATCGAGTTACCTTCAAGACTATCAACATGCATTTGGTTTGTTATTCATTCTGATTCTGGTTTTCGGTCAGCCTTTAAAGTGGTATGAAAAATAGAAGAAGGCTGCGCTCAGATGGGCAACAGTGATATCACTGTAAATAGTGAGTTGAATTCCACTACTTGAAGAAACTTCGCGGGGCAATTTAGCGACAGTTATCATTTCGCTGTTAATACTGAACATTTAATCAAAATCGTTCTAGATATTTTTGAGAAAAAGAACATGTGGTGTTTTGATCACAATGATAACTATACTTAGTTTTGAGCCGAGTTTGCTCATTTCGCTTTTTTAGGGTTTCGTAATAACTTAAGCTAAGTACGGCTTTTGACCCGATTAGTTTCAGCCGTTTTCTCCCAACCGCGTTCACAGGCACACAGAACATTTTAGCTAATAGTGTTTTTTGGACTCAGAAGCCCTTGAAACGTGCAAATCTAAAGTGGACCCAAAAAAGTAAAACATCTCTTTAAATCAACTCACCTAGGTCTATTAGACAAACTTGTTCTAGATGAACAGGCTAGTACTTTCGTGAACCCCAAAATTCTCAAATTTGAACAAACATTGGCAGATAAAGTGGTTAGTAAATTGTTGTTTTAGGATGCCCAGTCCCGAAATTGGCTTGCCAATTAGATATTAGATTTGTCCATTCTGATCGTTTAATCATTCCAAACGACCTTGGTGAAACCCGATTTAATTACAGAAAATACCAATATATCAATTAACTGTGTTTTGAAAAGTTTGTTGAAACCAGCGCGCGGTCGTGTTTCTTGTTCCGCGACAAATATTCCGTTCCTCGTAAAGCCGATGCGAATCCGCGATTCCTCAAAATTAATAAGTGCTTTTAGTCGGTGTAGTTTAGTTTCGTGTTCCACCAGTTCGCGGACCTTCACTCAGTGCGCGGCAAGATATGGCGTATTCGTCAAACCGCCCGGAATGTTTCGTCAGTTTGAAGACTTCAGAGGTGAGTCTTTACACAACGTGCTATTCTGGTACGTGAGCCTAACTATTGCTTTCCCGTTCATCTTGAAAATAGCTCAATTTGAACCCGATTTGAGCGGAACACTGCCCAAATTGTCTAATCTAGCAATTTATTACGTCCTCGGTACAATATGCTTGCGGCAGCGGTAAAATGAAAGAAAAGGGACCGCTTCCTCTGATAAGGCAATATATCGATATATCACGACCGAGGTCAGGTTATCGATATGCCCGACATCGTAGGCTCTGGCGCCATGTTTGAAATTAGAAATAACGACAGCTGTACGATTATGCCTATTATTTAATGTTCATCGTGTAATAACCCGTTATATAATTATTTTAAATGTACAAAGACTATGAAAAGGTGTTAATTCAATGAAATTAAGAATGGGTATATGAAATAAATATGAGATAACTAACGGATTGGTGAAACACAGAGCATTTAGGAGATATAAATTATTGCGGCGTCATCAAGAACTCATTCATGATATCCTGATTCTAGAGATTTTTGTAAGTTTTCAGGACGTACTCCTGATTGATTATCCTTCAATTGGGCGTCGATTATAAGATATTTTGTACCTTTCGAAGTGGGAAAACATCTGAGAATAAAATGAGTAAACTGGCAATAAATTAGTAGTAATAGAATGAATTCGCAGAAATCCATTCGCAGGCATTGAGATGTCTAGTAATTCGAAACCCCCTCAACCTCGATGATAGTTCTTTCTCATTCTGTTATCGCCTCGATCGTTCTGTTCGTAGCCTACGATGTCGGGCATATCGATAACCTGACATCGGTCGTGATATATCGATATATTGCCTTATCAGAGGAAGCGGCCCCTGTTCTTTGTTTTACCCGCGGCAGCGATTATGGGCTTGGACAGGACCAACTTTAATGATGTGACAGCCTTCTACCCCAAGCCGCTGGTGTGCCATCTGCCCCAATTCATCAGTGTGGCTTGGGTGGGCATAGGAAGAGACCGAATTGGTTAAGTTGAGTTTGAGTAGCTCACAAATTTGGCTCTGGTGTGCCCTCCAGGTCACACGAAAAGACACGATTGCGATGCAAGCAGATTGCTGGTCTCACAGAATGAGTATTGTAGCCGTACGAATAAGAAAGTTAAGTTTTTCAGATCTTTGCGTCGAGGCCTGCTGAATCGAAAATATCTGGTGTTGAGGAACGCACAACTTTCTTAGCCCCATGTGAATTCTACCTAATACGTAGTAATCCAGTCTATGTGTTACTAAGTTCATATGATCACGTAAAACAAATTAACGCCCTACGTAAAAACTGGCAGCTCTTCACGTCCCAGAACTTATTGAGCTACTGCTGCTTGTACCAAGCTCTTAATTGAACAACGCGGAAAATGGTAGCCCTTAAAGTTCCGGAATTTATTGACCTGCCGCTCATTAAGTCGCGACCTCCTTTGAAGAGTGTAGGTAACTAATGAGACTACCAATGACATTATTCTGGGGAGGTTTCTGTTCACAGTTTTGGAATTAGAGGAGAAAACACAGCGAACACAATTATTCGACAAAACGACATCAGTTTGAATAGTTCGGAATTTTTGTGGATACGTCCCAAAAAGCTCAGTGTAGTTGGTTTCGGTTTTCTGGGGGCTTGGAAAGCACATTTTTCTGCCTAGAACCCAGTAATAATACCCGCGTGCACAATTACTTTTGTTGTCCAATCTCACTGTTCGAGAAGTTGGTTCGTGATAGATTGTTCCCAGGTGAGGCTCGTCCTTCAAAAGGAACCAGCAACCCTAATACTTTTTAGCGATCCCACCCTTTCCAGCTGCATCTCCTCAAGAATTAACAATGCTTTGAGAGCAGTCAACCCGATGTTTACGATCACAGCAGTCCTAACCACTCCCTTCATCTACCGCATTAAAAGCCAACGTTAGACCCACCCAACAGCATCGCATGTTGTGAAGAGTTATGGTTTATTATACATTCTGAATAATACACCTGTGTTTTCGATCAGGAAATATAAAAAAAATAACCCCCCCTCACCTCCTTCCACCTCTCATCAAAATTTGATACTTTACCTTTCAAGACGTCGGGATTTCAAATCTGCAATGTCCGTTCGCCGTTTTATGCCCTTAACGTTGTATTTGGTATCTATTTGTGCCCGCCTGCTCGGCAATCTGATCGGACGAAACCCACGGCTGTTATTAGCAAAAAATGTTTAAAAATGTGTCTTTTTTTGTGAACAAAAACTAAATTTCGGCAATTTTATCGCAAATACGCCGCGTTAGGTATCGTTTTCTAATTATATTTAGACGCTTGGTCGACTGAAACAATTCTCAGGGGTGGACGACTCCGTCTAGAAAATATTGATATCACAGTAATTATAGTTAGCCAATGTCTACTAATTGAAAGAACTCGCGGGGCAATATCTACAGCGAAAGTAGTCTGTATTCCCTCCCTCCCGTCTCATTAAAACAACCCGCCAGCTCGATTCGCAACGTCATGCCAATTGCCTTCAGACGCATACGGGCGCCTGGGATATTTCGTTTTCGTCATTCCATTGTAGTAACGTCATGTTTCGTATGGTCTAATGGTATTTTTCGATGCTGAATCGAATGGGATGAGTCTCAGAGATGTGAGACTACGTCAAGTTGTGAGAATAATAAACCGTTGTGTAATAATTTGCAGCGTTTTTTGAATTAGTTACACAACTCACGTTCTAGCTGTCAAGCAAATAACGTTGTGGAGGGAATTTAGAATGACCAATAGTCGAAATTGCTGGGACATTAAGTCAAATGGAAACTGTAATATCCGTGCTGTGACTGTAGATTTGTTGGGAAACGGACTAATAATCGTCGGGAAGTCAGGAGTAGAGTGCGAATTGCCGTAAAATTGAGCAAGTCTCAACTCAGTCCGGAACCCACTGAAGTGGAACTCTATCCTCTGCCCCCTTCAATCTTTTAAGAGCATTCACGTAGCTTTCCGGTGATATTCAACCGCCGCACTTTCTTCCGGCACCAACAGCTACTTTTGTGTGTGGCAGCGAGAACTTTGATGATCCCATAGATTGACGAACAGAGACAAATATATGCGCCAGGGTAGACGGACGCGTCCTATCCATCTGCTCTGAACCCACTGCTTTATTTATTTTCTACTACAGTAGTTCGCAGCAGGAGAAGGCGTATTGTTCCCTAGCGAGCTGTAACCCACAAAATTGAAGCCCTATATCTTCCTCCTTCCGCCACACTTTCGCCAAACCGTAAGGAACGTATTGTAATCGGTCGAAAAGAGTTACCGTCTGACGTTTTTTAGTTTCCGCCAGTTTTACGGTAAAGCGGATTGAGCTCTGTATTCTTTTTAAAAAAAATTGAATTTAAGGGAATGAGCAGCCTAGTTATTAGTCCTGAATGCCAACAGTTTCTTTATACAATCCAATCTAATAACCATAAAAGTTTAGAAAAGTATAAAAATGCATTCAAAACAACTTTCATACGACGATCAAACAACTGTCTCATATATTCAGCAATTTTTACCGCTTTACCAACTAATCCAATATGTTTATCACTCAGTTTATGAGAGACTACTAGCCAGAAAATGTAGTGATCAATGTTTCAGACCTTAATGGCATTGCTCCTAGACGAGCATAGACTTTTATTGAACGACTAGCTAGTAGGAAATTTATGGGTCAGTCAACACAATTGTTTTCTTTTGGAAAGGCTCGGTTTTATTGCGATCGTAAATTGAATTCCATATTTAATCGAGTCGCTCGTAATTGTAATAATTAAGAAAACTGCGGTGTAGTAGTTTTTTGTTGACTTTTAAAATAAATGATAGTTTAATCACCAAGGATCAAAATATTATAATACTGTCATACCTTTTGGAACTGCATGTTTGTACTGTATTGTTGTCTCCGCGTTTTCCGAAGTCTTCTAGAAACCTACGCTCATACTGTGTCTCCAATAGCTATTTCTGTGACTATTAATTGAAGGAGGATGTGATGTAAAACAATCTGGTGTATTGAATGATGGTTTTGGTATACAACGGTTTATGCTTGCGCACCATGATTGTGAAGTAACCTAGTCAATTTAACGTCGAGAAATGTTTAGAATATGACATGACTATATCAACAATCCGGGAAATGACAACTAATATGCGAACGACAATGTTTGCACCTGCAATTGGAATCGAAAAATACTAGCAAACGGTATGAAACATGACCTGACTACAACGGAACAGTGCAAAATTGAGGCGAACCCTTACGACTACCAGCATTCATTAGCTTCAAGCACGTGGCCATCAGTGCCATCTTCTCATTAACTAGTGCGGCTGCTGGAGGAATTCTCAGATCTACGTTTTCCAAAGGGACTAAAAGAATCTTTCACGTGAAGACGCGCAGCCTCCTTGAAGCTTCGTGATCATGAGGTCTTAATCTTTCTACAAGGGGGAGTGATGTTATTAGAACGTTGCAAACTGCAGGTTCCACTCTCGGGAATGTCGCTACCGGCTGTTTCAGACTGGTGGGGAGATGGTTGCCATGGGCCTCTGTTGTGGCCTATAGCAACACATCAGCACTTCGAAAGCCTTCTCATTCATTTCTTTTCTTTTCTTGTCCATCCTCATCCAGTAGTTCCGGCCGCCCCTTTTCTTATCTTTGACTGCAAGGACGCTTTCACCTTAACTGTGACACACCTTCCGTAGTGCCTGGGAACAGCAGGCCCCTCTGCTATCCTGGCATCAGTCATACCTCTAGGCGGAGCCAGGTTTTAGGTTGGCTGAGACGGAGATTCTGAGTCTTATTTTCTATTATTTTTGTTTCATTACTAGGGTAAGGGTAGAGTTAAGGTACACAGTTCGTCGGGCTGGGTAATCCGTACCCTCTTCTTGTAGCTTGGAGTTTTCCTATAATTACCTGAACTGAGTGGGTGTTCAGCCAGGTATTCTGCTCCACCGTTGAAGTTTTCCGCTCCTGGTGCTGGCCCTTCCTAGGAATGTCACTTCCACGAAGTTGGAAGATTAATCAGGGAAGGGAGGTCACGCCCACAATCTTGTTGGCTGTTACTGTAAAATGTGCCTGCTATTATTCAAGGAAGAAGCCTTGTCTTACTTCTGAGCTGAGAATCATCCCTTCACAATGACAGTAACTATTTTGATCAAAAGCACTGGCCTTTCCCCAGAAATACAATGGACGTAGCTACACCAGATCCTTGTTATACCAAGGGTGGAGGAAAGTTGTGTGACGCGTCACACAAGATATATCAGCACGTCCGTTTCAATGGAAACTCAACTTTCGTCAATTTGTGAACGCTAGACTCGAGATTAGCTTCACCGGTTGTTCGATTGAGACTGGAGCTAGTAATCTGAGCGAAAACAGGATGGAGATGATAAGATACGATCCGAGAAATGTCCTCTGGGAGCTAAATTAGTGAGTGGGTTTATCGGGAACAGAGAACAGGAATGAAGGGCGATCCATTGTTCTGTCTATTCCATTCGCCGACATTCAATTAATTTGCTTCCCCTATTCGTTTCACAAATTACCCAACCTATTTTCGCGTTTCTGTAGGGCAAAAACAACCCTCATTCCCTCCGGCATTGTTCCGAGGGCTTTCCTTCAAATATCGATTCGTTCGTGTAAATGCACGACACACGTTCCCATTAGCCTTTTCAAAAGACCAGCAGCTTATCTTTCATAACGCTCTGAAAGCCAATAGATTTGTCTAAACAAACATCACAGGCCTGAAATTGAAGGATAGACTATTGCAAATATCGATGGTATCGTTTATGTGTTTATATGTATTTTGGAATCACCTGCCCAGAAAACCTCGTTACGGATGGAAATATCAAAGTCGATTCAGTACTGAAATATCTGGCGGGCCACAACCCATCAACTTCCTTGTATTTTACGAATAAATGTAATTTACAAACCTCCATTAATATTCTGTAAATAAACGGAAAACACTGAAAGCATCTGGCGTGACACATCACACAATTTCCCTCTGTCGACGCGCATTAAGAGGCTTTTTAACGCTTTAGCAAACAACTAACTATACGCTCTTGGTGGGATTTGGCACAACATTCTAAACAGAAAGCGGTATCGCTAAAGGTTTCGGACTTCATCGGGTGTCCTCTACTCATGTCACAACGCTCATTGACGAACTAATAAATAGAAACGTTATGGGACTGTCGACATGGTTTCTTTGAAAAGGCACCTGGAATACAAAATGGAATTATGGGAAAATCAGCAATAAGTTGTAACTGATGGCGATCCAATTACCGAAATCGACACTCAATTTAGTGGAAGTGGCTCGAATTGGATTACAACATTTTTTGACGACGACTAACGATCATATGCCAAGGCCAATTCTGAAGTTTTTATTTTCTTAACGCGAATAAGTCTTCCAGAGCCATACAGCTATACAAACATCGAGGGGTGAAATGTAACCGTCAGTAAAAAGAAAATATTTAAATTCCAACATGCCGTGGGGAATTCCAAATGTATCGAATACCGAGCTAAGTTGCTCAAATGCGTACATTGAGTTGACTAGTTGGAAACACAATAGTTTGAGGCAAATCATTGTGGCCGTTTGGCGAATAGTTGAGAAAGGTTTAGTTTTCGATCTCTGTTCTTAGTATTTATAAAAAGTACACAGAGAGCACAATGCTAGAATGTTAATTTAGCCCTTGTAGCCGGGCGTTTTGATGAAAAGTGCGACGAACCACTTGTTTTCGCCGTTTTGAAAAGCGGCGATATGCGAGCGATGTCTCCTCGATGATTTAAAGTCCGATCGATGTATCGAGTACTGCGATATATCGTCCGTCGGAGGCGCGTCACACGAAACCTCCTCATGAGGTTTCCACGTTAGTTTGATTCTCTCCTTCGTACTAACTGCATTCGTTTTCGTGCTTATCAAAAAGTCATCTTTCCGACAGCAGTACCCTATGGCTTCGTTCTTAAACACATTTAACTGCATCGACGTTTCAGTTGAAACACATTAGCAAATTTGATGTTTGTTCGCGACACCCCGCAACGGGAAGATACATTAATCGACAGAACTGTAAATCTAATAAACTTCAAAAATAATGCTTTAGTCTTTGTTGAAGCGGTGATAACCTTACGTATATTAAGTAACATCTAATTACTTTTACAGCCCACTTAAAGTTAAGGTGGGAGTTTCTGTTCCTGGTAAAATTCTGAAGGAAGTTATTCCTCAACACTTACTGTATCCGGTATTACAGTAATTGGGTTAGTTCCACCTGTAGTATAAATGACTAAAGTTATCCGTTTTTTGGTACATCCGGAACCCTCACTCCCATGACGTTATTTACTTGAGGAGCCGTTTAGTTATTTCTCGCTGAGATACCTTTTAATCTGACTTTGTGCATATGTACAGCGCTGCTCAAATCGGTTAAGGCTTCAAAAGCGTAGAAATCTCGAGTTTTGCGGCTGCAATAAGCTCTTAAAGCTGCAGCCCTCAAAGGTGAGGGGCAACAACGTGGCCAAGATGAGGGGTAATCCGTGTATTTCGTTCAAGGAATCTTTGGTTGAAAAAAGTGTGTACTGTGTATATCAAAATATGAATGTAGAGGAACAATCGAAAAGAGGAAACCCCCTTTAGAGAATAAGGGCAACGTTATTATCATCCAGGTTTCGCCTTCCTCATATTCTTATACCACCTCACACTGTTCAGACCATCAGAGGTTCTGCTCTACCAACGTTGGTCCTGTTCTGTCAAACTAAAAGCTCAACCGCATAATACTCATCTTCTAAGTGTTATCCCTCGCCCATCCCCCCTCCCCCACCCCCGTGGTTTAAGCTGTACATTTATATACATTTATGTTGCCGCAGGATGATACAAATGGTCACAAACCTCACCCTCCCCTAAATCTTGCCACATGGCGTGGTAAACGAATGAAATTAAATTTGACAATAAGCGAAGACGAAGCTCTCTGTTTGGCTCTTGATCTTGAACTGAACTGTACTACCGAGACGATAGAGAGGGTGTGCTTCACCGTTCTACCAGGTGGGAAGCTAAGAGATCTGTTTCTGTATCAAGATGAGTGTTTACTGATACTCACAAGAGAGTTGTACCAACTACCTTCCCTGCTACCCCATCTAAGGGGTCTACACACCCATGAATTCCACGTTACTTTAAGCCACCTTGTTCCCCGTTACTTTAAGCCACCTTGTTCCCCGTCCCACCGGAAGTTCTTTTTCCTGGTCCATGCATTCTCCAGTGTCCCTTTGCCATAACAGTTATTTTTCTTGAGTTATTGATCGACTGATGCTTTCCCTATTCCTCTCTCTCTCGATTTTCCAACTGTCCTCAGTTTAATTCGCACAGATTCTGGAGACTATATTCTCAGTTAAGTGATGAGTTGGATACCAAACTTACCTCCTCGTTTTTGCATTTCTTGTGCTACGATGTATTTTGGCGTATATCACTGTTTATTGGACGGTTACAGAAACACTAGCACGGAGCACGGTTTGATGAAAGATGTAGATCTGTTTGAGTTGTGAGTCTGTGTGAGGAGTGGTCTGTCAAGTTGATCAAAGCCCATTGAGCTTGAGCACTGACTATGGATAATTCTACATTTGAGATAAACCTTAAGAGGTCAAACCGCAGAATCCCCATGGGAATGAGGAAAGTTGTGACGTGACGCACCAGGTATTTTTTACGCGATTCGAATATTTTCCTCGTCTTGCGGGTAGCGGACAATTAATCCGTTGTGATACATCGAAAGCATTGGTAAAGTCAGATTACACAACGAGATTCTTTGCACAATCAAAATTCTTTCTACTAATTTTCTCAAACGGTTACCATTGAAATCACACGATACCATCGACTTCATCTGACCAATATTCAGTTATCTAGAAACCTGAACGTAGAAACGCATTAAACGACTCTATCCTGTCTGTGCGTGTAGCGTATGACTAGTCGTTTATTGTGGTGGTACTCTACTTAGATGTTGCAGGGTTAGGATAACGTTGTTTTGAGCCATTGACCACAAACTAGGTCAAGTTAGTGGAAAACAGTGAGATTGTTACCTTCGGCCCAGCACAGGTGCGTTGGTCACCGAAACAGGTGATGGGATGAAATAATTCAGAAGATTTGTGATGAAGAGAAACTGGCTCCCTCACTGGGCCTCTCCAGCTCACGATAATCGAAAACCCGGCATCATCAGACGCGAACGTGGGCAACAATTCACTGCACTTTGGTGATGGCAATATACCAAAAAGCGCAAGTCCCTTCCTTACAGTTAAATACGAAACCCGAGTCGTATAATTGTTGGAGCGTACGAAGAGCTCTCCCGACGCAAAGTTAAGTGGCGAAGTCGAAATCTGAGCTTCTTGTCAGCTAAACCTTGGTGAAGGATGAAGAATAGTCTCCGGTAATGAGGCGGACGCCTAACGATGCCCTAAAGCCAAGGCACGCAGCTCACCACTTCAGTCAAATCTTCAACTCTCATTTTTCTTTCTCCTCTTCTTTGCTTATTCCCTGTCTTGCGTTCTTCATCCCTCTTCGCTATGTTCCCTAATTCCGTTTTCGGTTTATTTAGAGGTTTAGGAAGCTGCCGTTCCGCCGAAAATTGTAAATTACACGCCTAATGAAGCCAACAGAATATTCTGCGGAGGACGAGGGTTGAAAATACCTTCAGAAATACGTGTCACCCTTATTCTCTCAATATCTAAGGGGTTTCAAATGTCTTCACTCAAACGGTTAGATTGAAACGATTATGCTTTCCTAAAACATCGAACCTAGCTCGTAATTCACCACGTAGCACATTCCTCTCTTTCTTATACGATCTCATCCGTTTAGGCTATTGCTAATCTCGAAACGTCTTGAAAACATTTTTGGTAAATGACGGGATAAAGTGGCCTCAAATCCTCGATGATGCGGAAGAGTGCTGCCCAAATGCCCTCTGCTTCTCGTAGTTACAGCTGAATCTCCCATTTAGCTCTTGACCAACCGACAGCTTTAATTTGTCTCATGCCCTATCACCATCACTGTATTAAGTTGGTATTGGTTGCCAGAATCATCTCAATACCGACTTTCCTCCTGGCAGTGGTCTAGCCCATGGGTGAAGCTCCGCTACTGCCGCACCTGTGACCTACTACTTGCGCAACGCGTGTCGCCGTTTGCTATGACGTGCATGAGTTCGCACAACTCCATCGCCAGATTTACTAGCTCAGACCATAGGCACGACGGCAAACTTCACAACGTAAAAATCTGAACACCTACACACACAGACAAGCCAAAGATCTGATGGAAAGTCGAGCGTTTTTTTACAGTCGGTTACAATACTTTACTATTAAAGCTATTGAGTTATATCCGCCAGTAGGCAAATTACTAAAGTTAACGTACCTGTTAGGTGAGTCCATCTTCTCTGGCTGGTGAGATACTGTGGGCGAGCGCTTTCGATGTAAAGACATCATCGTCTGGCTGTTAAGTCAGTACTAAAGTCAGTCAGTTGGTCGTGGTCTTTATACACGAAGAGAAAGGTAAATGGGGATGGTGGAGCATCGGTGAAAGGAGGCGGTCGTGCTGAAGAAGAAGATATCAGGGCACTAGCCACGGCTGAGGGAACAATGACCGAAGTCGTGGACATTTAGGCCCATTTCCCATCTCCCCAGAGTTATTGGGAGTCGGCTTGGCTTCTTTAAAAGGGATTTCAGAATCTACCAGTCCCCTCCATGAATTCTAGGATTTTTCCATTCCGTTTCTCTCAAGCCAGTATTATTTAGTATTCTCTCCCCTAGTGTATTGAGTCTAGTACCAAACCATAACGGGCATTCCCTAAGAAAGTGATCTACCGTTTCTATTTCTCCACACGGGCACCTAGCGTTGATGTTGGGATTGATCCTGTTGAGAGTCTTACCCACCGCATAGTGCCCAGATAGCATCCCAATGATCCTTCGTTGTCTTACCTTACTTAAGCTCAGTACCCAATTGGTTCGTTGCAGGTTATAACAGGTTATGCCCATAATTTTTGAATGTTGGTACCCTTCATGGTTGATTATTTCGTCACTGACGTTACTACACATTTTCTCCTTTATTTTTGCTTTCAGTTGTTGCATTGTGATAGGCGAGAACGGTTCTGGTCCACAACTCTGTCCCCTGGCTCCCGCCTTGGCTACTTCGTCCGCTCTCTCATTCCCCGCATATCCCTTATGTCCGGGTATCCGTTTTAGCGTGATTGTGTTCCCTAGTTGATGGAGTTTCCCAACTTTGTGCTTTGTTCCTTCTATGAGGTACCTCCTGACTATCGGGTTGCCCAGTGTTTTCACTACGCATTGGTTGTCAGTATAAATAGCTATATTCGCATTCCTAATGTTCCTTGTTACAAGTGTGCACTGCCACTCTAATGCAGGAATATATATTCCCATTCCTGCGTTACCATCTGAATGTTTGGAACCGTCTGTGTAGCAGATGATTTCAGATTAATCCACCACCGATGGCCTCGTCACCACACTTGTCTTCAGTCTATTCTAGTGTTGAGGTTTCCCTGGAACTGATATGTCGTTGTCCAGTCATCCATTGGCATGCTTGCCTCTCGTATGCTACTTATAATCCTTGTGCAAATGGACCTGTGGCCGTGATTGTGTGAGTGGTTCCAGTCGTTATTTTTTCTGAGTCTTAGTGTTCCTCTCATTGCCTCTTGTGTGATCTCCGATTTCATTGGTAACACTCCTGTCAGTGTAGTGAGCTAGTTACCAGCGACACTACTGTTATTATTACACCACAGCTGATTGCTGGTCATCTGGGTTGTAGATTAAAAATATAGATTCAGTCTGTGTTCTAACGAATTGACGTGTAGTCATTTTATATTAATTTACATTAATATGCACAAGATACTACATATTTTGGCGCAGTCGGCGTAATACGGACAGCTCTCAATCGGAGGTCGGTGGTCAAACTGACCGGGTTGTGAGTATTAACTATCATTATTTTACTTATGATCCAGTAGGTAGCTGTCGCTTTTGTCTAGCGAATCACTGCAATGGAAGCTTCTACTAAACCTCGAAAATTTGATCCGTTTTGGACAATAATGCTGCCGCACGGTGGAAATCTTGGGTCAATGAGTTGGAAATTTACTTACTAGCGGAAAATGTTACGAATGACGTTCGAAAACGAGCCGTTCTTCTGAATTGTGCAGGAAGTGAGGTGATTGAAATATTTCAAAATTTGCCAGAGGTTGGGGCATCATATGAGGATGCGAAAAAAGCGTTGAATGGTCATTTTTTGCCAGAGGTCAATATTCTGTTCGAAATTTTCAACTTTCGTAGTGCTAAACAAGAATCTGGCGAGAAGTTGATGGATTATCATGTGCGACTACGTACACTAGCATCGTCGTGTGATTTTGTCGATAAAGATTTTGAGATAAAAGTACAAATTCTCATGGGGACGAATTCCGATAGGTTGAGAAAGGAAATGTTAAAAAATCCTAACAAAACTTTAAAAGAAATTCTAACTATGGGACAGTCTAATGAGTTGGTAAAATCTCAAATGTCTTCTTTCAACAACACGGGTTTAGAAAACGTGAATAAATTGACATCTAACCAAAAACGAACCTGCTATGCTTGTGGTGGTGATTTTCCCCACGTGAATGCTAAGTGCCCTGCTAAAGGAAAAAACTGCAAGGAATGTGGGGGGAGGAATCACTTGCCCAAAACCAAATGGTGTGGAACTTCCAAGTTGGGAGGAAAACAAAAATATTCAAAAACTCGGAAAGGAAAAGTCTACGAAGCTAAAAATTCCGATGAAAGTAGCAGTGAGGATTCCGATGAAAGTAGCAGTGAGGATTCCTCAAATGAGTGTGATAAGTCGCTGAATGTTGTAAATACAGCAAAAACCCGAGAAATTCCCACAACAATTGTGAATGTAAATGGACAGCAAGTACGTTTCATTATAGATACGGGAAGTTCGGTTAATTTGATTGATAAATCCATTTATGACAGTTTTGAAAGTCCGCCCAAACTCAAACCTACTAGCAGAAAGCTATTAGCTTATCAGGCTCGTCCTATTCATCTCCTGGGAAAATTCAAGTGCACTATGAAACACAAAAATAGAGAAGTTACCACCAGCATTGTAGTAGTAGAGGTGGGAGACGCACTTCTGTCTTGTGAAACGGCAAAAGAGTTGGGTATCGTGTCATTTGCGCTAAATGTGCAGTCTGAACTAACTGACCCAGTAAAACGAAACTTGATTCAACAGTATCCTAACTTTTTCAAGGGTGTTGGGAAATTCAAAAACGAACAAATTAAACTACACATTGACGCAAGTGTTACTCCTATAGCGGTTGGGTTTCGCAGAACACCAGCGCATTTAAAAAAAAAAGTTGAAAACGAAATAAACAAACTACTTGAAGATGATATTATTGAAAAAGTAAACGGACCAACCACTTGGGTTTCACCTATGGTGTTAGTTCCTAAAAAAGATGGAAGTCTCCGAATATGTGTGGACATGAGAGCTCCGAACAAAGCCATAAAAAGAGAGCGGTTTCCTGTTTCTACAATTGATGATGTTGTCTCACTTGTCAATGGGTCTACAGTGTATTCAAAACTAGACTTGAATAAAGGTTTTCATCAGCTGGAGTTGTCACTGGACTCGAGGAATATAACCACGTTCGCTAGTCATTTGGGTTTATTTCGCTACAAACGTCTGAGTTTCGGCATTTGTTCAGCACCAGAAAAGTTCCATCAAATTGTGCGACAGCTCATTGCTGACATTCCAGGGTGTATAAACGTCAGTGACGATATATTAATTTTTGGTAAATTTGGAAAAGACCATGATAAAGCACTGCATTCGGTTCTGTCCAGGTTACAGGAGTCCGGGTTAACTCTGAATATAGATAAATGTATTTTTCGTCAGAAAAGTGTTCCATACCTTGGACTAGAATTATCTGGAGAAGGAATTTCTCCAGCAAAGGAACAATTGAATGCAATTGAAGCCTTAGGACCTCCTCAAGACATTCATGAAATGAGAAGTTTCCTTGGCATGCTAAATTTTCTGCGAAGATTTATTCCGAATTTAGCTAACGATACAAAACTTTTTAGGAATTTGATAATCAAAGACAGTACCTGGAAATGGACGGACAAAGAGGAAGCATTGTTTAGGAAAATTAAGAAGAAGGTAAAAAACGCCATAAACAACAAATTCTTTGACATTAATAAAACTGCCCACTTGTACGTTGATGCTGGACCTGAAGGGTTAGGGGCAATTTTGGCTCAACCTGGAGATGGAAACCCTAAAATCGTGGCCTGTGCAAGCATCAGCTTGACTAGTGTTCAAAAGCGATACGCACAGATAGAAAGAGAAATGTTAGCCATCGCTTGGAGTGTCCAACACTGGAACGATCTGCTAATAGGGTCTAAATTTGTGATTCATACCGACCACAAGCCCCTGGTATCACTTCTGAACAAAACTCACGGAGAATTTTCTCCTCGTTTGGACAGGCTCATGTTCAAATTGCTAGGGTACGATTTTTCTATTGAACACATTCCGGGAAAAGAAAATCCATCTGATTATATGTCTAGACATCCCTTACAAAACAAATTCAAAACTGATGATTCTTACATTAATTTCGTTACGGAGATCAATCTTCCGTCAACTATATCTCGTGAAACTCTTTCCCGCATTTCCAAAGAGGATGAAGAGCTTAATAAACTCACCCAAGCTATTCGGAACAACCAGTGGGAGGATCCACTGGTACAGAGATTTAAGATCCTTAGGGACGAGTTGGCAGTTACAATGGATAACATTGTTCTTCGTGGTTCGAGAATAGTCATTCCCAAAAACTACAGGCCAAAGTGATTGCGTTGGCACATCGGGGACATCAAGGCATGACGAAAAGCAAGGAGTTACTAAGGACCAAAGTATGGTTTCCTAACATGAATAGGCATCTATACGCAGCTATATCAACATGTATACCATGCCTTGCCAACAGCTCTAAGACAAGTCGAGATCCTATCAAGCCCACTCCTACACCATCCAGCCCATGGGAGTCGCTTTCATTGGACTTCGCTGGACCTTTTCCAAACGGGAGGTATGTTGCGGTGTTGATCGATGATTACAGCCGATATCCAATTGCTGAGGGTATTTCATCTTTGACTTCTAACATCGTGACCCGCTGGTTGTTCAGGCATTTTGCACTTTTCGGAATTCCTATTTCACTCAGGACTGATGGAGGACCTCCTTTTAACAGCCATCAATTTTCATCGTTTTGTGAAAAGCTCGGAATAAGACACAAGAAAGTTACGAGTTTATGGCCCGAGGCGAATGGAAGAGTAGAACACTTCATGTCAAACATGAACAAAACCATCCGATCGGCAATAATAGAAAGTAAGAATTGGGAAGATGCATTGATGGAGTATTTGATCCAGTATAGAGACACTCCACACTGTTCCACTCAAATCCAACCTTCTAAAGTATTGTTAAGGTCTAATTTTCGTTCATTTTTACCTCAAATGGCATCCAATTTGTTCTGTGATGATGTAGATGAACAACTCTTGGAAAATGATGAAACGTCCAAAAAAAAATGAAGAACTATGCAGATGCTAGGAGACATACTAAGATTCACGAACTTAAGCCAGGAGATCAGGTACTAGTGAAACAGCAGAAGGTCGACAAATATTCCACACCTTTCAATCCAAATCCATTAGAGGTTGTCGATGTCCAAGGAACTCGGATAACTGCTCAGTCGGATAGTCATCTGATCACAAGAAACTCTTCACATTTCAAGAGGATACCCGAACGAGACGAGGAGTTGGTGGAAATGGAAACAGAAGGAGCACCCGTCAATTCTCCTAGTAACTTCATACCGAATGTTACAGAGAAATACCAAGAACAAGCATCAGGGACTCCTGGAGAACAAGTGTGTTCTAGAAGCGGTAGAGTGATTAAACTCCCTTCAAAATTTAACGATTTTATCATGTGTTAGAATATTTCGGCCTAGGGAGGAATGTAGTGAGCTAGTTACCAGCGACACTACTGTTATTATTACACCACAGCTGATTGCTGGTCATCTGGGTTGTAGATTAAAAATATAGATTCAGTCTGTGTTCTAACGAATTGACGTGTAGTCATTTTATATTACTTTACATTAATATGCACAAGATACTACAGTCAGTACGGCCATTATGACATTGAGTGTACTGTGAAATGCCCCTGTAATTGACATAGTTATAACTCTGTCTAACTTGTACAGGACACTGTGTTTAGTGACTCCTGTCGACCATACCAGTGCTCCATACACAACTCTAGGTGTCGCTTTCGTTTGATATATCCATTTCACATATGTTGGTTTTAAGCCCCATGTTTTCCCTACCAGGCCTTTGATATGTGGGAGAACTTTCCTCCCTTTTTCTAGTTGACTGGCTATCTGATGTTTCCACCTTAATTGTCTGTCTGATATTTCACTGATGATGAAAGGGGGATACCGCATCCCCCCATCATCACATGGTAACCAGTGGTCTCGGTTCTTTTCCTACTGAAAATTGTCGCTGTAGTTTTTGTCGGATTTACCGCTAGGACGTGTGCAGGACACCATTCCATTACCATTTTCATCCCCTCGTTCGCTAAATGTCAAGCCGTGTTTCGGGTTTTGTGACTAGGAGGTCATGCACCTCTAGGGAAACCCACTAGAGGTGAAGGGAAAGAAACGTCTCAATAGTCTGTCGGTGGTTGATTCCAAGTTTTTTTGTATAGGGTGGTCTGTAAATCCGTCAGTTGGTTGTTTTCGTTTGTGTAGTGTTTTGAGTGGTGTGAATATGGTGTCACATTTTGTGTTGATTGTTTCTTTATGATCTGTCCACTGAAGTTTTTTTGCTTATAGATTTCCATTCTAATAGGTTCAGTTTTCGTCCTTTGTATTGTTTATTTAGTAAGAGGTGCAGTCATGTATTTTGTAGGTTCATGTCCAGTTGTCTTGAGGTGGTTGGCAAAACCCGTTTACCTTTCTCTTCGTGTATAAAGACCACGACCAACTGACTGACTTTAGTACTGACTTAACAGCCAGACGATGATGTCTTTGCATCGAAAGCGCTCGCCCACAGTATCTCACCAGCCAGAGGAGACGAACTCACCTAACGGGCACGTTAACTTTAGCAATACATTACTACTTTATTTTTCGTCGATGGATGTACAATATGTTTTGACGTCACAGCCTTGGCGTTCTTTGTCAGAGAATTGGTCGGTGCTGTATATTTTCAAACCTAGCGGTACTTCCACTTTGCAAGAAAGCTCTACTCGGCCCTTTCCAGCGGGTCTCTGGGGAGAAGAGCGGCCGCTTCGATGCTCCAGGATTTCCTATGTTCCGAAACAGATCTCGTGGCAGAGACCCCTCGATACTCCGTATTTCTACTGAAGATTAACGAGCTACACATCCAGATTAACGAGCAACTTTTTCTTCGGATCTCACACGCGTAGTAAATTGGAATCTAAATCCTGGGATTAAAGATGGAGAGAGAAATGACGAAATTATCAAACAACCGTCGCAGTCGGCTCTTGGAGGATTTACTTCAATTTCACCGTAAAATTAAGCTCGGTAACTTCTCTCGTAAGGGAAGCGGAGCGGCCGAGGCAGAAGTAATCTTCCACGAACCGTAAACAAGTGGAGCTCTTCAACTACCTGGCAACAACGTTACAGTTTTACAGGTCGATTCAAATGTCAGGGAAGTGCCATCTAGTCCGGGAGCTTTGAAAGATTAATAAGGTATCTTGTAATTTCCATCTTAACCCAGAAGCATTTTCCAATTAGCTTCCTCTTTAAGACGGAAACATTGGATATACCAGCTAATTGATGCTGCGGTGGTAATTCGTTGAATGAGTTAAGATTAGATGCTTTGCTCGATAGTCGGCCACGTCGGCATTCTCGATCACAAGGGCAAAGAGGAACGAAATTATCTCTACTTTCCTTAGCTCTACGAAGTAGAATGAAAAGTGATGTTATCGACTGAAAAAAAGTGTTGAGCCTCCTTGAGATCATTACGTTTCAAAGGCTTCTAAGAACGAAGAACGCTATTCGGGAAATGGTGTATGTGTGTATGCGTAATTGTGAACACGACTGAGAGTGCACGGTGAAATAAAATCAGCTCAAATATGATATCTCGGCGGCTGCGCGTCAATTTATTGGCTGTTGAAGTGTTCTTATGAACAAAATCGATCCTAAACTAACTATAGTGATCGCAATGATCAAAACACCATTTGTTGTTCGTCAACAACGGCTCTAATAATTTTATTTATTTATTTTGAAACAGTTCTATACAATCGGACATTAAAATATATTTTTCATCGTTGCGAAATTGACGAGAACATGATTATGATTCAATAAAGCATTCAATAAACGCATTGTTGAGTTTAGGATTCCAGACAGAGATGTGTCCTCACCTCGCAGTCGATTTGTCGTGTGCCTTTTCGACTGCGGCAAAACAAACTTGATGATTATTTAAGGAACGTCCGAGAAAAGGCAAAGGCCGAATTCCCAGTACCAACTGTGTAGTTGTCCGGGGATTTTCACTGAACTGTCGGCGTTTTTGTACTGTAGGTGTATAAATATGAAACCGAACCAATTTTCGACCCAATTTAACACTTCTTGAAAATTGGCGAAACGTCGGTCAGACAAAGCGTGTCCCGTCGATGCGAAAATGTCAGAGTCGGATGGAGCAAGGTCTGGAGGGTAGGGCCGATGGGGTAGGGCAGTTCAAGCGCTTCCTTTGTCGCATTTGTCCTGTGAGCCGGTTTTTGGTGTTCTCTCGTTCCGATTGTGCTCATTTGCTGCTGATAGCGAACCTGGTCAACTGTCTGGCCACGATGGACTCACTTCCCGAACTTGAGGATCTTTCCCAACGCCTTCAGACAATGCGAGAGGCACGATTAGGTTACGCTGAGCTGCTGGCAAGCATCTTCTAGGTCTGGCAAGGGTCTTCTGTGAGCAGCGCTTGCAGCTCTTCGTCTTCGAACTTCTTCGACCTCGTACTGACCGGCTCTGAACTACTTGAACCACTCAAAACGTCGTCTGAGACACAAAGCGTGATTGATGTAAGCTTTCAGCAGCATTTGGTGAGCTTCCTCGGCGGTATTGTGCAAGAAAAAGCAGAACAGAAGATTTTCCCGCAAAACCTCACTTGACGGCACGTATCCAGGCATTTTCGGCGGTAATTTTAAAATCAACCGAATGGAAAAGTGGTGGGTTTTTTAAAATTGAAACTCGTAGTTCGACTCAACAACAACATTAGAGACCATGAAAGTATTGTGATGCATCTTCCGAGCTAATTTCGAGTAATGTTGTTTAATTATGCTACATTTGAACTCTCCTTCCTAACAGAGTGTTTATGGCAATTTATTTCAGAGGAAGATCGTCTCGTGTTAAAAGCTTCTCACTCCCCAGTACTGACCGACAAGTGTCAATAGTCGTCTAACACGGAATTCCCAGCGTCGATCATTGTCAAAAACGAGGATTACAAATTTCAGGAAGTCCATGAAATGAGAAGCAGGGAAGCTGTGCCGCTTTTTCAACTTGTTAGTTGTTTTTCCTTCTCGTTTCAGGCACTTTCCACTCATCTGATCGGCTTAGATAAGTAATTATTGGGTTGAAGGACCATCGTTGAAACGAAATAAGCTAATTCCTTGAAAACGTGAATTGAGCTCCTTTGAAAACCACCAGCTCTTCAGTAGATTCCGCAGGGCTCTAGTTGTGGGTTAAATCGCATCCTATCGGCCTCTCTCGCGTTGTTGACCAGTGTCTGGCTTTGTAGCTGCAGCGATTTGCGTCCCTTTCTAAAGGATATCGGTGTCGCGATAGGGGTGGCGAGGGCGAGCGTGTGGCCTACATCAGCAAACAAAGGAGTTAATTCAATTTAGTTTGTGTACGTTGGCTTTGCCATTAGTAGTTTCCTGAAACCAACTAACGGACACCCCAATGAACCTTCGAGCTTTATCGCGCGAGAAGTTCGTGCTTGAATTAACCATTGTAAATAACGAACGAGAATTCAGCAGATAGGCCTTTAACCCCTGAAAGATTTTGTAAAACGATCTCTTTTGCGCTACAAAAATGTTAATTGTTGCTTTACCGGCTTTCAAACGAATCCTTTCAGGTTTTATCGGTGCAGGGAGAAAGTAAACAGAATGCAACTAATACGGTAACACAGTCCTACCTATGCCGGAACGTGAATAAAACGGTGTGGTTGATGTTTTAGTACCGTTGCATCAGTGACTATATGCCCGCCAGTCAGGCAGTTCTGGAATAGGCTCAGACGAAATCTCCCTGGTATTGAACATGACGATAACAGCAGCACGGGGTTCCACCTTTCGGACACTTACACGAGAATCGGGTGAAGATAACAGCCAAGACGCTGATCTATTCTATTCAGCAGGGCTTTTTCTTAGCTCCCTTATCTCTCCTGAACTCCTCTCTGCTCCTAAAAATAAGGCTTGCACAGCTGTTGGCATTTCTTAAGTCGTTTCCCTCGTACCACTTGCTAGCCACAATTAGATCAATGCGTTCATAACGGTATGGGGAGCCTGTGGCAAGCTGCGAGACGCGAACCACAATTCCAATCAGAGGAGGCAGCCAGGAAACGTTACTTCGTTTGCGGAGGGTTAGTTCTAAGAGTCTCTGGCTATGTTAAGAAAACTGCACCCTTCAGGTACCCAAAACCTAGAAAAGGTCATTTCAACTCTACCTCTCTATTCTAAATCTTTTCAATGTCGACTGTATTCAATGAACGTATTCTTTGTGCGGTACCTCCAGACGTAGAAGTACTTTCTGATCATAGACCAGGCGTAAATGAGCTTACTGTTCACAATACTCACAAGGTATTACGAGGGTAACAGGTTAGTGGATCATTTAGACCTACCCCACTCGTCTTCCACAATTGATTAGTCTACAGTTGCGCATCTCGGAGTGATTTCTTCTCGGCGTGGGTGAAATTGAAGGAGTTGAGGCTGGCCAGCCCATGGTACGGTTACAAGTGTTTTCACTTATACAGAGCCTCCTTGTGCATACTTAACGCTTGGTTTTCGTTTTGGGGTTGCTCATAGTAGAGATTGTGTTGCGCCAATTTACAGTTTGTGGGAAGGTGCCCAACCTACAGGCAATTATCGAATAGGTTGAGAAGGTCACAGCGATGGTCTGCTCAGCAAATTGGATTCTATTTGATCTGGCCCCAGTGGAGAGTTGTTGGGGTTCGCTGTAAGGCACATTGCATCAGGGTACACGATCAGTCCCTCACAATACTTCGTTAATCGTCGACGTTTGAGAACTTTTTGTTTTCTCGGGTGTTGTGCATTAACCTCAATTATATTCGAGATAGGAGAGGAGTTGAGAGGAATTAGCGTCGTTCCAAAGAGCGGGCAAATGTGTTGGGATTATCGAAGTGGATTGAGAGCTCTCGGGTTGCGGGATAGCAGTAACGAGGTGATAAACTGCCCTTAAAAGTGCCCACCGCTTTCCTCCAGATTCTACCCCTCCCTCGACAAAACCGACCAGTTTCCCACAAATGGAGCTCGATAGATTGAACAGAATGTTGCGGAGGCCTCTTCCCTTCCCACTTCGAGCACTTACGATGGAGTGTCGACTCTCGAGGGCGCAATGGCATGTAAAATTGGAAATTGTCTCGGCACGTGCTTCCACGAGTGCACCTCCAGTGAATCGTGGTGCCAACTATTGTGGAGTTCATGGCTCGGAATAATTATCACAACACAGTTTAGCCCCATCAGTTCAACAATCCGAACATTAAAGCCAGAAAATATAAAAATAAGGAAGTTTAAATGTCTGGTGCGTAGCAACACACAACTTTCCACAACCATAAATTCAGCGAAAGCCGTGTTTTCGTTCAACTCTTTACTTTTTCAAGAATTGTCTCCCTATTTATTCGAGATCTACGATTGTATTGTGGCACACCTTTCGGCTCCTTCAGTTCAATCCGCTCACTCATCAGCGGGCACTAGTGGTAATCCAATTCATTTATGACATTGCAGGAGTTTTTGTTACTCGAGCGCGTGAACGTTAGGAATGTCATTCGAGTGGATGTGCACAGCTTTACCATTCCCTCACTCTCCATTGAAGGTCTGCTGTTCAAAGAAGGGAACCACAAGAATCAACTAGCTGAAGAGCGATTCCGTTTAAACGGCTTTCAACAACTCAATACTCCAAACACCAATGGAAATTGTTATCCAACGTTACGGAAAGCACTTAGTTGATGTGCCTGAGGTTGATTTTGGGGAAAGCTTGTTTATTGGAACTGAAATGCAAAAGTCGACGGAATCGTTCTTTCTTCTCTTTTTGTGCGCTTCGAATGTTCGAGAATCAAACGAAACGCTCCGTTCTACGAAAGTTTATCGCTTCCGCAGGTTGTTGTGTACGAGGAAGTTTATTTAAGCACTGGGGGGGGGGGGGAGATATCGATTAGATTGTTGGAGCTCGAAAGTTTTCTTTTTCTTCGCAGGTTCCAGGAAGCGCACTTATCTCCAGTCTCCTGCTTTCGAAGATCATTTGTGGGGCAACTTAGATCCTCGCGGAGGGCAGAGCGGGAAGAAAAAATAAACACGACCTCTATACCGTTTCAGGCTGAACCATAACTTACGTGGCGGCACACTATGTAGGTTTGGAGGACGGCAATACTGAAGAAGAAAATGAACGCTGATAACTCTTGAGAGACTTGAACATTTTTTCTTCATGGCCTGAACACACTAAAAATTCTCATTCTCAGAAATGAGAGATAACGGTAAATGATGAAAAGTAATGTGGAGGACAGGGTATACGAGAGTTTCTTGGTTCTCCTATGAACAGAGGTGGGTTATTAGTTCTTTCTTCCAGGCAGGAACTGTTTCTGGCATGTAGCTCTCTGCAGGCTCACAAGTGTTGAAGCGAGACGATGCGAAGCGTCACCGCCTCTCCAGACATTTCTATCCTATCTCAACCCTTTGACGACAGAAAAGAGAACTTCTAGTTTTCATTCGGTGGGAAGGCATTTCTGACTTTTCCGTCTTGTGCACGATGCCCTTTAGAGCATTAGCGGCCAAAGTCTGAGAAAGTCACAGTGAACCAAAGGTTGCTGAATTAACTTGCTACTCCCTGTGAGGTTCATAGCGTATCACTACCATATAAATTGCTTTGTACGCCGGTTGGTGTGATTGAGTTACAGCTTTCAAGAGAACGTTGTGCTTCAGCTCATTCAGCCCAGGGTGCTAAAGGCCGTCCAACGCTATTCAGATGTCCAATAGAGCTCCCAAGGGTCTTCTAAATATAGGAGTACATCTTTCAAGGCCATTGACAAAGCCAAACGGATCATCCTAGGGTCACCAACCTTCCAAAATTGGTGTGTTGAGCACTTTTGATAAACCATGATCAGCACAATGACAACTTTCTACGCTGCAGTCTGTACTAGTACGTCTTGGATCGTACAGACCCATAGGAGTTAGAAATCCACTTCAGTATGCTACCGCTATACATTGGATTTGCCTTTGGTCGAATCATAGCAATTTATTATTTCCATTTATTTCAGCAGTTTGGCGGAATGCACTCGAAATGTGTTCAGTGGCACATCGAACAGTGTTTACAATTGGAATTACATTTTCTCTTTTTGGACTCACCTCATAAACACAGTATTTTGTTGATAATATGCACAACGGAGGTGTGGAGGTAATGGGACCTAGCCCGCCAACTGAATGAATCTCAAAGACGGGGTTTAGTTTAGCACTAACTTATAATTTGAAGGGTTGGGATACCACAAGATTTGAAGACTTAGATGTACAAAGAAGAGGTGCCTAGAACAGGATATGATTTGAGTTTATAAGCGCGAATAAGGGGGGCTCTGAAGGCGTGAAACTGGTTGTACGGGGAAGGAAGGAGATATTCGAATTAGATGTCAATGACAGAGGAAACAAGTGTCCGTCGGGAGAAGTGGAGACGACTGACTTTCCCGAGAATTAGTAGGTGAATGAGTTTGGGAGGAGCTGTCTGTTGTGGAGAGGATCCTAAAATTCAGGTGTAGAACGATCGATGGGAAAGTCCAGGACAGGGGAAATCCGTTGTCACTTGGGCATAACTGAGAAGGTGGACTTCCCATAGGTAGGCCAAGGAGTGGCGTCAAGTGCTGTCGTTCTGAGGTCCATCTGAGCCACCTAATTCAGCTCGTGCTGAACGACTCGCTAGGCGGAGCTATCGCCCAATAATTAGTCGTTGTAGAATGAAACCAAACCAACCAGCAGCGGGTGGACAGCATTCAAACATGAGTACACTAAAGTCAAGTTGTTAAACTCACTATTTTTCTTTGTTGAACATTTCCAAGATGTGAGATGTGCTAAATCTCCGCCATCACCAAGTCTCGAATCTCGTTGTTTAACATACCTAGCAGTCGTAAGTAAGCTATCGATGGCCTTTCGTAATTTCCGAAAGGAGTAATCCCTCACACCGCTATCTTTAGTTGTTCCTAATCGATATCCTGAACATTGAAGAATAGAACTAACAACGTCGATATTGGACGGTGTGTGGTGAGTCTTGTGATTGGAGTCTCACAAAGTATTTTAATGAACCCAGTACAATACCGCTCTTATTTCAAGGGGTAGGGATGATAAAAACGGGACCCCCAAACCGTTAAGACGTACGATTTGCAAAGTTGGCTCAGCCTTGTCGGATCTCAAGTTTCTTTACCAAGTTCGACATCCCCAAGCTCCTAAACGCAATCTCCACTAACACCAGAACAAACTTTCGTTTGTCATCATTAGTTTCGAAGCGAACTGTTCAAAGATTGAAGCCCCGCGGAAACTACTTACGAGTTTATATTAGAAAATCGATTTGTGTCCCTGAACTTGACGGAGACAACGTTAGGAAAGTTGCTGAGTCGCTCGCACGAGTCTTGTGACCCAAACATGTATTAATAGCTTTGAAACGGATGATTAGTTCGTAAAATAAGTAATACACGCTGAGCGATTCCCCTTATTCCCAAAATACATTTGACTCGGCTCACGAATTGGATCTTTATGAAAAGCTGTGAACGAAATCATGCTTTTGCAGTCATTTCAGAAAAATTTGAGACCAAAAACATTAACAAAATTGGCGAACCCCAATCCATTTTATGGTATTCACAACCGAATTACATACATATTTGATAAATATCTCACCGTAGGCTTTCGTGCTACGCTAAGTATCCACTCTCGTAAGACAGTTTCATTAGTTAACGAAAACTTTGGCCGTATGGCACACTTCCTCCATCATGAATCCCCGAATAAACTGATCCTAGTGAGATCGGAGTGAATGTAGTCGTAATGCGAGGGCTATTCGTACGGGAGGCAGTTCATGTTACGCACGGGTCATGAGATATTGGCGCATATTTTATGTGGGAATTCCGAGTTACCGATGCTCACAATCGGCAGTGGAGTTAATGTTAAGCTCGGCAGAACCACGCCATCCCATTTACACGCAAATAGTTTAGCAGATAGTCGCGAATTTTCGAAACACGTTGAACTTCCTGAGTCTGCTGACGAAAACCTTGTTTCCATCATAACCAACCGAGCCCTTGCTGATGGCAGGAAGATAATCATGCTCTGCGCTATCACTGCTAAAGCCAATTCTTCTGCTGAAAGAGTTTGTGGGAAGAGAAATGGTGCGTGAGTTGAGTAACTATGAAGTTTATACTTTGAAGTTTTTAACTCTGTTTGTTCGTTCCTGGTCGGCTTGTAAGATAATACTACCATTCGCAATCGTACCGTTGAATCTATACATGTGTATTAGTTCCACCTTCGAAGGGGAGGATGATGTGCAGGTTCGGAATAATAGTTCGTAAATTAAGCAAAGACACCGAACGGTTCCTCTCGTTGTTAAAGATCTAGTTCCATTCACACACCTTCGACTTGACCCGTAACTTGGTTCTTTTGATCTTCCTTTGTGGTCTCCTTTGCCATTTGACTTCTAATTTTCGCAGCATTAGAGCCTGTTCGTTTGACTTTGTACTCAGTTTCTCTCTTTCTTCCCTCTTTTCTTCTTTAAAACGCCGTTCCCTACAGTTTTTTTCTACTTGCTACCAAATACTGTTAGGGCTGTTTCAAAGGGCTGGAATTTCAAAAAGAAGACATCAGAGGCCACTTAACATTTCCCAGTGGCGTTGGGAGTTCCACAGGCGTCTCATCTGGAGCCACTTCCTTCTTCTTTTCATCGCGTATCTTTCCATCAACCTGCAATGGTCGTCCAGTTAATAAGATTACAGTGGGCTGTTGCAACCCGACAAATTAATATAGTTCCTGCAGGGTGTACTTCAAAACGGGTATATAATCTGGGCACAATCTTTTTCAAACTTGCTGTGCTCCACCTCCAAAGCCACTTGTCTTCAAGTGAAATGTTCAATGTTCTTCATGAACAAGCACTTCAAGGAAAGTTCAGGATACAAAATCGAAACAAACTACAGTTTTAAAGATATTTATAACGAAAAACAAAAGAGTGAAGTTTTGTAATTCTACCTCGAACTACTTCAAGTTTTGGATTGTAGATAACGGCCGAGGAAGACGTTTTGTGAATCAGTAAACGAATGCAGTAGGGCGGAAAGAGAATAAGGAGAGGAGTGGAAAAGGGTATAACTCGAGTTAAGCCTGAATAATCCCTTAGTTTGCATATTCCAGCGACAACGGAGCGTTAAAAGCAAAAAGGGAGGTTAATTTGTGTAGGGGCGCCGGAACGAGAGGTTTGAGGATTGAGGAGCGTTGAAGGCAAATGGACAGCCTTAAGAGCCGCCAAAGAAGCCAAATACTTGAGAAGTCATTCAAAATGTACTCGATTCAACGTTGGAGCTCGAGAACCAGCTCGTGAAAATCACTTTTCTTGTTCATATTTACAATATTTAGGAATAATTTTATCTGCGAGGAGATTTGCAAGGAGTGTTTACACAGGAGAACGCTGCCGACTTGTCGCGTTATGATGGTGGGAGGAAAGAGGGGGATGGGGGTTTAACGCTAAACCCTCGGAGTGGCTGAAGTGTTTGGATTCCAGGCGGGTGATGGTTTAAGGTCCCTGCCTTTTCCAGTTTGCAAGTAAATGACGAAAGAAATGTAAAAGCAAACTGGACTTTGAAGTTAACTCGGGACTGAGAGAGTGGAGCAAACAGACAAACATTGTACTTTCTTTAAAGACTAAACGAAGAAGCAGCAACTCCAACAAATGAGCGTCCGCACCCAGAGGATGCATACAAAAATTGAGCTTTCATATTATCTGTTCTTCTATACCGACCGTCTCGGGGAATACTGATTACAAAAACAAAGAGAATTAATTCAGTGCTTGATTTATGTGTGCGGGGAGGGGAAGTAGGGAACCTACCTAGGGGTATACGCATTTTTCACAAAAAGGTCTGTAAGGATTTTATTTAAACTTTCAAATTATCCTTTACTAATTACTATTTAACTTGTTTTCTCCATAAATATCTGTTATGTTTGTTTTGCACTTAGAACACGCTTATTTCGAACGAAACTAGTTTTAATTATAACATTTAGCTATAACTCTCTAGGAAACTCAAACTAAGCCTATTCTCCCCTACACGGCATCAAATAACAGTAGGTTTCAAAACTAAATAGCTGCAGGTATGGAAACTAAATACGAGAGCATTCACAATTACGCATTTAACACACGCACAGAACACCAGGTGCTGTTGACGACAGCTATCTGAAGGTGAGGAGCCCTTTGCCTCGCAATCCCCTCTACCTTTAATTAGTAAAAAAGAAGGCTGCGAGGGGTTTACTGAGCAGCTAATGGTGACACGCAAGTGTTTTTTGATTACGTGAAATAAAATGAACGATAAGATGCAGTTTCTGTAGATAGTGGACTTGGTGTTTACCAGAATCATCATTCCATCACATATCCTAGTGGAAATTTGGTGAATGTAGACGTATATCTAGGAAACAAAAGCAGGTTTTGGAAAATAACCGCTGAAACCGTGTAACTGAATTTGATTTACTAAAGTTAACGTACCTGTTAGGTGAGTCCGTCTCCTCTGGCTGGTGAGTTACTGTGGGCAAGCGCTTTCGATGTAAAGACATCATCGTCTGGCCGTTAAGTCAGTACTGACTTAACGGCCAGACGATGATGTCTTTACATCGAAAGCGCTTGCCCACAGTAACTCACCAGCCAGAGGAGACGGACTCACCTAACAGGTACGTTAACTTTAGTAATTTGCCTACTGGCGGACACAACCCAATTTCTTTAATACCTGAATTTGATTTACCTGATGGATTGTCTTCTAGCAATCTATGCCTACATTTTGTTCCTCACCACTATTCCTGTATCTATTTGTTGAAGGGCAATATAAGCCGTGGTAAATAGAGAAGTGAGATTGGTATAACATTAAATAATTGAATTCCTGGTTTTCCGCAATAAAATCTGGATCAAACTTGTGGGGCGCTCGCTACAGCAAACCAGTACCTACATATTTTACTCTAGAAATCGTCGAATGTATGAGAAAAGGTGGGAGGTTGTGCGTTGATTTAATGGTGTTCCAGAACAACTGCAAATCACCGACAACTTGCCACTAACCAGCTCTAACCATGATTTACTGATGTTGATTGAGTCGTATCAGAAGGAAGAGTTGACCAATGGGGTTTATTAGCGCATGAGACAACGGGACCATAACAATTAGGCGTGACAAATGACACAGGAAATGAACCTGTGCAAGGTGGCTGCAGCTACGCAGAAATCTCTATTAAAAACGCTGGTAATTATTACACAATGGTTTACTATATATTGTACCGAGACGAACCAATCCCTTCCATTCAGTGGAGGCTCGTTCGGGGTATTTGTGCTAACTAGACACCTCAAATTTCGCTCGAAACTTCGTAGTCGTCAGTCGTAACCGAGCGGTTATCTCGTCGCCATGTCGCTCATCTCTCGCGTTCGCTCCGACCCAGTTCCTTGTTCGTGGTGGTAAAACATGTCGGAAAGTGATTCACGAATAAAACTCTATGTTCCAATTACTATTCGGACAAAACCCAACACCACTCCTCACTTGGTGCGTTATCGCTATTATATCTGTAACAATATTCTCTTGCACAGCTAGTCGCAGTCTCACACCTCCGGGCCCCATCTCATTCGAATCAGCATCGAAAAGTACTAGTAAACGACATGAAACAACAACGAAAATTGATGTTCTGTAAGCGAAGCGAGGCAATTGAGTTGAACTGACAGGTAGTTTTAATAGAAATGAGAGCAAGCTGGTAAGACGATAACTTTTGCTGTATTGTCCAACGAGTTCCCTCAAGTAGTAGAGTTTGCCACACTATCTTTACTGTAATTTCACTGGTTTCCATCTGCACGTGGTTTTACACCTCGGAGGCCCGCCTTTTTCGAATCAACATCAAAAATACCCAGCCAACGACACCAAACACGACATAATTGGGTTGCTGAGTAGGTGGGCACCACTAGGCCCCAAATGGAATTTTTGGGGGGGAAGAACAGATCTTGTAGACCACGTTAAAGGCAAAATGTGGCCTGAACTGGCATTGCAGATTTCAAATTGGTGTACTGTTCAGAATGAATAATAAACCAACATCACTAACCTGATAACGAGAGTGTTGGGAGAAATCAGTTTCTCATCAGAAACCTGAGCCGTAAATTAAGCATGGCTCACGTAGACGTCTACTATAATGTACTTATCTCCAGCTTCTACCTTATTAGACCGCCAGTAGTTTGCAGGCATCACGTTTCTCCAGGGTCATATATCTGGACGCGTCATTTCCCCTTTTTTCTCCTGTTTTGGCCTTTGCCTATCCCACCTCTCGTCAGGCCCCTCTCCCGTTTCACACGATTTGTACCAGCCACTTCTCCCAAATTCCAAGAGACCTAACACTTCGCCATACCTCGACCTCGATCGAGCATCTTGCTGTCAGTCGTCAGCGGTCCCACTACTTCGATACCATCCTTGATTATAAATTTGTGATTTGGTTTTTGTTAATAAATAAGGAAATAAACAAATTACGTGGTGTAACCCCTTCGTCACTCAACAGGTGCTCGAACGCCGAACCTTTTTATTTTCTACACCCCGAATTCAGTGCTTCATCGCGTTAATATTATAATTAGCTGCGGATAGGCGAATTGTTGCCAACTTGCGTAATCGATTTAGTATAGAAGGCTACAGTGTGTTGTGTATTGGTGACTGCGTGTCGGTTCAGAAGTTACCTGACAATTGCTGCGATCGAATGCAGGCATGTCTCCGTCTAGAGAAAGATTGAGAAGGGCTCGATCCTTGGATCAGCACTCTGGAACGCCTTCTTCGAAAGTCTTCTCAGGAGGCTCATGGAGACTGACTGCGAGCCGTACACTTATGTGGATGACTTGACTGGGCTGATCTTTGCAAAGTCGGTTCGCCAAATTGAAGAAAAGCCCCACACTGTCACCCAATGGTCAAGATACAGGTGGCTGAGGAAAAAACCCAGCTAATCATCTTGAAAGGAAAAGTGAATAATCAACCCTCAATAAGCTTTGGCGGCCACTGGCTCTTTCTTGAAAAGCCTCAGGACGAAAACTTGTAGCCAACGACGAATGGGCATTAGACAAATGGCAAGCGAGATGGGAATCCTCGTGAAAGGGTCGTGACATGTATGAGTTCTCCCCCAACATCCGTGAACGTCTTTCAAGAAAATGGGACGAGCTAGACCACTAGACGAGCCAGTTCCTCACGGGACATGGCGACTTCAATGCGCAGCTCCACTTATTTTCACTCGAAGACTCTCCATCATGCACGTCCAGTGCTTAGGGAACAAGAAACCACGAGCTGACAGTTGCAACAGTGAGCGACGGTTGTTGGAGGTGTAATGGTTCGCGGCGGACTGCAGGAGGTGGCAACACTGACCACCACCCATGCAGCCCGCCGTTGTTTATATTAGCGGCGGAGCCACGTTCCTTGATCAGAACGGCTACCGACTTTGCAGACGACAGACCACGGACCTCTGGGTTATGAGCCCAGCACGCTTCCACTGCGCCACTCTGCTCGGGATCGTAACCACGCTCTGCTACCAATTTGTAACGTACTTGGGGAATTGTCTCACAATTCGCCCGTGTACAGAACACGCATGAAAGTCGTATCTGGGCCCAAAAGAAAAGAACAAATTAATTACACTCAATTATACTCACTTGATTAAATAAATAAAATAATGCCTCTCAAGAAGGTGATGGGAAATGAAATTATAAAGCGATTAAGACCCACTCGAATTTAATCAGGAAAAACTCGAAATGAAATGAACTGAACTCCTTTTAGAATGAAATAAATAACCTATGCTCGGATTGTATTAATAACAAAAAAGGGACAATGGGGAAAATGAAACACCAAGCTCTGATCGCTTACCTTACTTCACACCATATAAAGGGACGTTTAAGAACTGATTCGCTGGCTTAGAAAAAAGGGACGATTCGTCTGTGAAGTCGGTAGCCGTTCTGATCAAGAAACGTGGCTCCGCCGCTAATATAAACAGCGGCAGGCTGCACGGGTGGCAGTCAGTGTTGTCACCTCCTGCAGTGCGCCGCGAACCATTACAGAGGGCAGACGAAATTAGCAGCATTGACTGCTACAAAGCAAGCCTATAACCATTTTGCACAGTTCCCGAAGAAGGTGATGGCTAAGAAACGTGGCCATGTTCTTTTGAAACTTGCCACCCAAGTAAATAGTTAAACCAGGTGGGAAACCGGAGTAATAACTTCTCCCAAACAGTACGCCACCTCCACGCGATATCACATGGACAACAGCTCTTTACCGGGGGACTGGCTAACGACCAAATACCAGCCGTACCTCCACAGGTCTGAGTTCGGTGGATGCTATTGGGGCCGGCCGTCTTGCACATGAGCGAAACCGCAAATTCTATGACTGACCCAACGTCGTGGGTTTAGGAACAGTCATCAAATAAGGAAACAGAGATTGTCCTTTTCTGACAAAACGAGTTGTCGCCGAGTATTATGGTTCACTTTTACGGCCAAACTTCGCCTCAACTTTTGCTGCTACTGTTGACCTAAGTTTTATCGCACGACCCGACTCTGCATTTTCACCGTATAAGGGACCGTACGACGCTAGTCCGTGAACCCATCCCACACATCGCTTCCCACGTTATTGCCTTATTCAAAGCGAACGACATTTTTGCAGGCTCGACAAAATGGTAGCAATTAGTCCAGCCATGACTGCTCGAAAAGTTGACGCGCAGTAGTACGTAAGAAACATTCCAAGACGGAATGGAATTCTACGAAGTTCATAATTCTTGTAGCTTCAACGCCAAAACCCTTTCCGACTGCTTTTAACTAATTTATTTTAGTTCGATTCGAAATGTCGTCCTACGTACAGATGATATTACGTGATTAATATTTTCAAATTTATGGTATATCAATACTGGATTCACGCCTCTATTGATTGCCGAATTAGTGGTATTAAGTATTTCTTTGACCATTCATTTCATATGTGAAGTGATATGTCTGAACAACAACATTAAAACTTGTGCGAATGACTGCAAACTTTTGATTCTTTACAGAAATTGAAAACAAAGTTCGAAAAGCCATTTCTTCTGGAGAGCAAGGTGAGTGCAAGTTAGAAAGTAATCTGCTTTCGTCTTAATCGTCCAGTTTATTAATATAATCACTAGTCGTACTTGCTACCTGAGTAGTCAATTTCTTCACGTCGCAGTCGATCTACATATAGGTAATTCAGCACTTTCCGTTTCCATACTATAAACTCACCAGTTATATTATAATTATGACGTCGTTACGTGTAATAGATTTAAGTTGAACACAAGAAGATAAATTTATTTATTGGTGGAAATAGCGATATTCCAATTTTTTTAATGGTGTGTAAGGCTCCTGATAAGGCTTGTACGCTTGGCCACTGCTATTCTGGAAGAAGTAACCAAATGCTGTAACGAGTCAGACCAGTTTTGGCCTACCGGCTCGTTGATGAAAAGTGGGGGGGGGGGGAGTTATTTAGACTCGTTCTGGTCTGATGGACGCGACACTCTACATCTTGGCTTCAGGAGGTTTTCACAGGATGGAGCGTGGTGTTTTATGGAGAAGAGGTGGGACCCACTGTAGAGGAGTGTGGCTGCACTCGGAGAGGGGGGGATGTGCTCCCTAGCCCATATGTTTCATAGAAGGAGCAGGCAAAGCGGACGTGCACTGCACCCTCGCTGACCCCTTCCCTGCAGGGGCAGAGGTCCAATGTGTGGCACTTGAAGTATAACAGGCGCTGGTTGAAGGCCCGGAGAGCAAACGGACCACCGGAAAAGAGGGGGTGCCATCCCCTCATTACCAGGCAGTCCCGGACGGAGGGGTATGGTGTGGAGGTGCCACGCTATGGGGCCAGCATCCCACCGTGCCTGCCACATATCAAGGACAGCCTCCAGCGCGAGCTCAAGGCAAACGCTCAGTGAAGACTTTCAGCCAGAGCACACATGTGATCGTTGACTTGAAATAATGGTACTATTAAGTCATAAGTTGACTGAAGTGTGTTAGGTCTCACTCTCAGTAAACCACAGCGCCCTGGATACAGGATTGCCCATTAACCCATCTGGTGCGAACAACAACCTATAGGGTTGTAGTCAAGCTCTAAACAATACCTGCTTTCGGTGGTGTCATATCTTTTGCATCATCATCGGTTCGTTGCCTAATCAAACGGGAACGTCACAGCTCGTGCGGCCATACAAAATTACTCGCATTTCATCCTCCATTAATTAAATATCTGTATAAAGGCTCCGTATAGTCCGGAGCATCCCGAATGTTCCGCAGAAACTGGAGGGATCGGCCGGCCCGTCGGAGAGGAACTCCATTTCAAATTGTTATTATAGTGACGGGCCGTTGTGCTCCTGCCAGGTCGTCCACAGCCTGAGAATATTAGTTGGCTGCTCTGAGAGAAGAGGCGGCAGAAACGCTGGTCTGCCGAGGGGTGAGTTGTGGTTACCTGATACTCCGCTCGACTAGTCGCATCCCTTGCCAAATCCTCCTCTAATCGAAATCTGATTCCCCTCCTCGTCGCTCCTAAATATACCAGCGAGCAACAACTGTAACTGCTACAAAACAAATCCTTTCCCGCCCGCTTCTGCATTAATCTAAAATTAGATGAATGAAAGGAGGCCTTTCCCTGAGATCAATAAATGCTCGTTAAGGATCGCTGTATAATTTCTCACCCTTCATTCCTATTTGTTCCTTTTCTGTTTTATTGACTACAAGGTGAAGTTGAAGAGATCGATACGCGCTGCATCTGAAGCCTCTTCACACCGGTTATTTGCCGACAAACTCAAGTCTTACTTCCTTCTCTTGTTTCCAATACCTCTCAGATATTGACCTCCTTTCCCAGCGTTTCCCAGTATTTCAGCCGTATATTGCCGTCCGTTCTAACCCTCAATCCTCCCGCAATAAAATTCCCCAGCCAATTCCCGTTAGAAACGCCTCATTCCCTTGAGCGTTCGGTTCTTTTGGTGATATGCAACGATGTAAATCTAAACTGCCTATTTTCCATAATTCTAAGCAGTGATCTTCTTTGTCCGAATTTTCTCAAAATGTATTTTCTTCGGAGTCCTCTGACTCCAAAAGCACCGAGTGAGTGACTGTGAGCACAATTGAAAAACAGCGGCTAAACCAACTTGGTTCACATGTGGTTTTTGGTCTGAGTACTAACACGATACGCCACGATAAGATTATCAGGAAAACCGGTCTTAAACTGTCAACATCGCATCAAAAGCCCAATTGTTTTCACAAAAGCGACCTTAATTACACCATACGTCCAAATAACTGTCAGGTAACGTGAAATTTTTCATACAGCCATACATTTTTCAAAACTAGATTACGTTATTTTCGGTTGTATTGACACGCAAATTGTCGTGTTATTATGGCCTAGATCCGTCCGCCACTAAGTTGAAAGCTTGGTACAGATTATAAAATAATCCATGAAATACCCGAGAGCACAATATGTTACTCCAGCAATACTAACTTGTTCCACAGTCTTCCCTTCACGATTTTATGCTGCTTTCAAATGTACAGCGTTGACGATTCACCAGGTGACCCACGCATTGATTATTCAGTAAAGAGTGTGGGATAACTGTGTGTGATTCTAGTACGTTAAGTCCTGCATGCTGGTTCTTTACGGCTGACTCCAGTTTGACATCGCCTCTGCGGCATTACTTCAGGGACTACTCGTCCTACTCCTTCTCTATTATTTTTTAACGGAGCATGGTCAGGACGGATCCATTCACAGCCTTTCGCTCTCCAGCACCTCGCCTACGACCGTTACGATATCACTTCCTCCTGCGGGTTGCTCGGCTCACCTGTGGCAGGGGAAGAAAAGGTCCACTGTGGCCGGCCCGTGGATACTACTGCAGTGGAGTTCCTCTTTCTTCCTCGTATTATGGAGGTAGTTCTGAAAATGCCTGTGCTCCGTCATGAACTTGGCGAGGTAAAGGTTAGCGTGATTATTCTCTGCCCAGTAGCTGCTCTACAGTGGAAATACCATCTTAACAAAGTTTTCGAATGATCTCTTATTGACGAAAGGGAGAAGGGTGGGGAGTGTAAGATGATCTGGATTCACCTAATGTTTTGTCGGCAGTGCACTCGTCAGAAAGTATGTCCAATCCTGAAATTGCCTTCACGTCTTAGATGGTCCTCTGTAATAAGTCGCCAGTTAAATTGTATTCTTGTTATGCATTTCTTGACCTGCAACCCGGTTTTCCAGTCACACGTTCCTGCTCCAGTTCCACAGCTTAAGCAAACATCCCCCCCCCCACCACAACCATTAAGTCTATAACTTCCTCTCATTATTCCTAAAGCTGTACTGCCCAATCAACTTGACAGACGTGTTCAATTTGGTTCATCGTAGTCAAAATATCTTATTTTGGGGTGTAAAAACTTTGGTGTTCAGTTGCTGTTTTTCCAAGGGGGGAACGAAGCTCCCTGAATGGGAAATGTCTCATTCCCCGTCCCTCGCCTTCATCAACGTTCCTGAGCTGTAACCCTCCACTCTTTGTAACCGACTACTGATAATTGGAGCTGCTGCAGGTATTTCCTTTGTGGAAACGAGTTATAATTATTTGACGAGTTAGGACTCCAAATACTGCTCTAGGGAGCGCGAAATAACGGACTGGAAAGCCGCGGGTTGACTGAGCGTGTCAATATTGACTCATTAGGTTGTGCCGTTGGAGTGAGTCAAGTGTGTGAGATTTCCTCGACTGTTTTGTAGCCGCCTTCGAGAGACGTAAAGAGAAGCAAGTTCGCGGATTGCTGTATAAACTATGTATGGGCTCTGCTCATCATACCGTGAAGTACATCTTCCGAAAGGAAAGATTCCTGGAGGGATACGAAGCAACTGAATCTTCCTGCGAGAATATTCAGCCTCGGTAGGGCCATAAATTTGAGTCGAAAGCTTTTTTTCTAATTAAAAAATTCACGATTCTGAAACTGATTACTGTTTTTCTCTCGTTCTCCGACATAACATGCATATTGCTAGACGGAAATAACGTGTATCTGCAACACAATAGGTGGATATGAAACGAGAGAGACGTAATGGTAAGGCACATGAGGCATGTGATGTCTAAAATGAGGGATGCGTGACACGATTCGTCGATAACATTATGAATCAGAATGTGACTATCAGTTATTCACCTGAACTCTGGGACTCCCTTGTTCGCCTGGCAGGCTGTTTGAAATTGGCTTTACTGTTATTCAAGTGACTGTCTGATAGGACGTTGAGCTTCGCAACAACTCTTATCGTCCACTTAAGTTGCATCAGGAACGCTACGGGGGTCACACATTGTGAAGGCCGCGGTGCTTTCTGGTTTTCGTCGTAGGGGGTTTTGACGAGATGAACTAGGGGGGATTGGGATTCGTCCGCTTGGCCGATGGCCTGGAGTCTTTTATTGGGGTTTAGTGAGTGAAAGAGCTCTTTGACAGGGTCAGGGTTCCCTTCGTATATTGAATAGCTGGTGCTGGTCTTAGGTGGATTAGAGCACTCGAAAAGAGCGAGCCTAGCTTTATCAAGAATGGTAAAGAGCACGCATGAAGGGAAACCGACTCCTTGTCATCAATGTCTGTCGCTGGTTGTTTCTGCATGTGATCGAAGGTCAAGGAAGTCATCCCGTATAATAAAAAGTAAAAATGATGAAGTAGTAAAATAGCCCGTGATTTGGATGATCATAGCTGCCGGCGTTTTGCATACAGATTATTCTGTTGTGAAGGATAGCACGTCTTTGAGTATGTGAACGCACAAGGAACTCTTGTAATACTTAAGCAAATCTACCATGGAGCTATAACTACAGAGTTTCGCAGAGTGTGCCCATCCTATTTCTTCATTCCAACATATAACGCAAACTTTCCCCACGACTGCATCAGTTAGGAAATGTGCCAAGCAACTACCTTTTGTTGTAGCTATTAGGTACAATCCTTGTTCAGCCAGGGTTGCGAAATAAACACATAAACGCACTAGAGAAAATCGAAAAACACTAGTTCGGAAATCCAATAAAGAACTGGAGTAACAGACAGATTTAGAACAGTTCAAAAATAAAGTTAATGTATTCGAGAAATGACGAATTGTTGGGAAAACAAGACATGGTCATTCAAAGTGGGTGAAAACCCGTTGTTTAAAGTGTTTTACACAGGAAAATTGTATGTGAATTATAGCACAGTTGAAAATAGCATACACTGCTAACAACTTACAAAATTGAACAAATTGAGTAATTTGTAGAAGTAATATCAATGGCAAAAACAGTCTCGTCAGGTGAAAGTTGGAGGAAAGCTAATTGTTGTAAATATTGTTAGATTGTCGATAACAGTTCGTTGAAAAATTACGTCAAAAATCGTTAGGAACTGAAGGGACACTCTGGGTGTTGAATAGTTCTCATTGTGAAATGGAGCAAGAATATTGTTAAATCGAAGTCGTTGAAACATCAAGTACGAATTAAATTACAACTGACATACAGCAACTACATAACCTGAATGAACCAAATTAAATATGAGAAATTGTTGGAAAAATAAAGATTGTCAATCCTAGCCAGATTAGCGCTTCAAATATCGAGGAGTACTGAACAAATGATAAAATAGAGTGAAATTTTTAAATGCTTGTGCACTTCCACGAACATTCGGCAATGGAATAACTGAGACGGTGTGTCAGGGTTACAAGGAAATGTACTCAATTCAAAATTGACGGGGAATCGGGTAAAAATTGACGAGGAGGTGACTGCAGATCCTTGGAAATTAATTGAAACTCACGTGGAAATTAAGTATAATTGGCAGCGAGAAGGGGGAGGATTGAGAAATGCTTAAGAAAACGATTATCGATAGCAGGAATTCAGAAATATCATGTTCCTTTCATGCAAGAAAGGAAAAATTGTAAAAAACACGGTTGACAAATGTAGCAAAATCAGTTAGAAATCGAAAAAGTAGATAATAGATGGAAACTGAGTCTTTCAGGAACAATTGGCAAGAACGCATAATACGTGGGGAAACGAGTAAGTCAGTGCATTTTTATAAATTACGTGTCTGTCTTCACATTGTGCACAGGAGAGGGAGAAATATGAAATTCAATACGCGCTAGGAATAAGTTGATGCATGAGACGAGTGAAAGATATTATATTGTTACTCTGGTTAATTCAACGATCACTTGAGTTACCGTAGATAGAGTTAAGGGCCGAATTGCTGGGGGACAGTGCGCACGGTACACTGCTGGGGGACACATACTTGTATAACTATATATCTCTGTATAGTTGAACAGGTGTGTGCATAGTGTTAGTGTTGGCTAACTGAAAGAGAGGGCCAAGAAGAGACTGAAAGAGAGTTCTGGTTAACTGTCTGAGTTCTAGCATAGACTGCCTAAAAGAGGTGACAAAAATAAGGGGTGAGAAGTTGGATTAGAAAAGAGAATGGGATAAAACCCGTGTCGGCGAAATACCTATACCTGCGCCTGCAGTTCCCATAATATTGGAAGAAAGCGAATAAACGTGTAGAACGAAATGTCGGCTGGAAATGTGATTGACGAGAGGAGCTGGAATGTCGGGATTGCCGACTGCAGGGCAAAGCTGTGGAAGCTCTGAGAGCCTTTAAGAGCACAGTTAAGGGTTTGTTTTTCTAAACGGTTTATTATAACTTTCTGTATATTATAGTACTATAATGTTAAGTTAATAATTTATATGTACACAAGTACAGTGAAACATGAGTGAGGTTTGGCTGTCCAGCCGCAGTCCGAATTAACTTTAGATAGAGCAATGTTTATAAAATTATATAAAACTATTGATACAATATATTTATGACACGGCGACTGATAACTAATGGTTGACTAGACGATTTCCATGAGATTAATAGTGCATTTTCTTTCGAGCCGCCGAGGAGTTTGTGTCCTATCCCACGCTGCTCGCAGTTCTTGGAACGGTGCAGATTGGTGTAATGTGATGGTGTTCTACATACGAGCCATTGACGCCTTAATGACATCTCACACTTCAGGCACGTCTTGGTCGCAGTGGATCGCATTATTCCTGTCAATCCAGGGGGCATCAGTGATCATCCGAAGCACTCGATTTTCGGCATTTGAAGCCGTTTGATTTTCAAGCTGCTGGCAAGGCTCCGTACTGTACAACCCTACTCCCCTATAGGACGAATGATGCTCAGGTACAGTAGGTTTTTGTTGCCTAGAGACAATGGCGATGTTCGGGAGAGTAATGGTCTTAGAAGATTGGTTCTTGTTCGAAGTTTCCTAACAAGCTCGCTGATATGGTCGCCGTATTTGAGGCGCTGTAGCAGGTGGGTTTCCAAGTACTGGACGTCTTCAACTTTCAAAGGCATTTGAAGCCCGTTTCTGGTTATTGGGTTCGTGTCGTAGTTGGATTTGAGCGTAAATGCGGTGATGCATGAATATCTAGTGTATTTTTTATTTCCCATTGCTTGGTCAATAGAATCAACGTCGTTTAGGTGGTTCTGTAGGTTGTCAGAAGCAGTTTATGCCTGATGGACCGCGGGAGAGTACTGTGTGCTCATCAGCAATCAGCCGAAGTAGTACGAGTATGTTAGGGTTGAGAACACTGAATTCCTGCACCGATTTGACAGGAGATGAGCCGATCACTACATCCGATGTTATTAGTTTGTACAAAATTAAGTATTTGTTAGGAAGAACGCGCTCTACTCGCAACGCATTTTTTTCAAATAAAATTACAATGTTTCTACCCCCTCCGTCCTCTTTCCAAAACCCAAGTTGGGAAATTGACTCGAAATAGTTGGGGCTTTCCGTTTTCCCACAAATACTTTGCTCTAAGGCCTCGCTGAGTATGAACGTGGTTCAGCACGTCGTCCTATCGCTGAGCATTTAGCTTGCGAAGTAATAACGAACTAACAGCAGAGAAATACGATGGACCGAAGCCTCCGAAAAGAGCACGAACTGATGGATGTATAGACGTGTAATCGTGTAATGTAAGACGCACAAGATATTCAAAACACAAAAAGCCTTCGATATCCCTATGACTGCGTGGGATATTGGAGAGAAGCTTGTACTATTCCCCCTGGCGCTTAAGAACCATATCCGTCAATTATGCTTGAATTATTTCCAGAGGTGAGCTCGCGTGGTGAACTGGCGAGGTTCCACAGGAACTTCATAATAAATAACTTCATAATAATTAGATTACCTTCTCCTTAAATATAAAGAATACGACTTGCGGCCCTCTTTTCATCAGTTTCCTCACAACACTCCGTCAAAAGCCTTAATTAGAAATTCTAATGAATGACTCAGTGGAATGAACCAAACCGACCACAGGAGCTCAATAGCGCCATCAGACTAGAAACTCAGAAGTTGGTAGTTGGAAGCGGAATGCGTGAAATATATTACGTAGCTCCTTTCAAATCCTTCGAGGAGGTCATATATAATCCGAGGGGTTGAGGGTGAAAGCTTCTTCCTTCCGGCCACCACCTCGTAATTACGTCATATTCTGCATCATTACTTTCATAAAGCCTCCCTTCCTTCCCCTCAACGAGACTATTCATTCGCGACAGAAATATCTATTTGCTACTGTGACAGGGGGATGAATGCAAACAAAGAGATATTTATTGGTCCCGTTATATCCCAAAGATTTGTTTGTATTGTCCGGGCCGTTGTCCTATTTGTGATGGCACCGAATCTCTACACCCCCCCCCCCCTCCCACCATTCTTAGGATTCCTTTCGTGGCTACTATGATATTGACACAGCACAAACAAGTATGATCTGGACTTCGTCGTGTGATGAAAGTCCCTCAACTCTTTTAACGCCACAAAGAAAATAACGCGAGCAAAATGCTCTATACGCGCACAAAATTGGCATTACTATTTCCTGATGAGCAGTCTTTGAGGTTGACCGCAATTATAACTGCCATTCCAACATGCTCCTTATTAGAAACACCCAGTAGTATCTACAAGGAGGACACCATCGCCCTGTGAGGTGGCTTTACTCACTTGCTCTGTGAAGGACAAACCCTTGATTCATGAGGCAACTTTCCTAATGCAGCTCCAACTAATATATTAAACGCAGTAGAAACAGCCTCCACTTTCATTCGAGTATCTCTTGCAATGGGCAGTGCTCTCACACTGCCAAGGTTCGAGGGATTTCTTGTAATCGAAACGGTCAGGGTTCTCCGCAACATGAATTGACCTGGTGGTGCTTTGGCGACATCTAGTGGAACCATCCTTTGACAATGACTTCCTCACCGCTTTCTATAAGACGTCTTTGGTATTAGTGAATTCCCTACCTCAGCATTAATATTGGCAGTCACGCATTATGAAGGAAAAAGGGACCCTCTATCATTCTACAGAGAATCACTCGAACGTGAAAACGAGAACTCTAAGCTTCATAGTTCTTTAATCAGAGTTCTGTAAAAGAGTAAGTGTTATCGAACACCACCACTGGGTCTTGGGCGTCCCAAGCTGACGATGACGTGACACCTAAAGGTCGACTAGTACGTATCCTCAGACACACACGTGGCAGCATTTTCCCACATGGTGTTAGTTGCGTTCAACTTAAAAATTGGAAAATTTAAAAAGTATCGTCAGCCGAGAGCATTCTTTTTTACATCACAGGAAATTGTCATTTCGGCTCTCAGTTTCCAACTGTAACACAAAGCTGTTTTATGGAAACCCTTCCGAATTCTCGTCTTAGGAAGCTGTGAAAGAAGTAAAAACAAGCGTTGAAACTCAACTATGTTCAACGGTATTCGTTAGAGAGGGAGCTAAGAGAAAATAAGAGTAAGTGGGCGTAAGGGGTGAACCATAAAACCCGAAATGAGGAGACACCCCATTTGCTCCACCCATCAAATAAACAACGGAAATGGGGGGGAAAAGCCAGGGACTTGCCCCTTAACTTGGTGACGTCACTCAGCGTGGGCGGCTGCCTCGTGGAAGATGCGTTCATATTTATTAAACTCGTTAAAGGGTAAATTCGTTCCTTTTGAGGTATTTCGCGAGGGAAACCACAAATGATCCTTTTGAAAAGCTAAACTGTACGTTCTAATGGCTCGAAAGTAACGCGTAAAATATTTCGGCTGGGTAATTCCATTACGCGAAGACTGGAACCCTTCTAGGACCACCGCCTCTTCCTGAGCGTTCTGAGAAGAACTGAGGTGTGCACAGGGTGGTGTTTATAGCTTAGAACTCTAATTTCTGCTGTATCAATTCAGATTCACGTGTGTGTGGTTCTACATACTGTTTTGCCTGGTCTCAGAGAGTTGAAGTGACCGTCGGTATCAAAGAAACAGTGTTACTGGATTGCATCACCTCGGGCTTTTACCTTTTGTCTTAAGGTGACCATTTTGTTAAAAAAAAACTTCTTGTAGTTGATAGCGCGCTTTCCTAAACCACATCAGACCACACAGGCACCAATTTGAAACTGGTAGAAAGTAACGGAGTGTGTGGCTTGTGCTTTCCCACGTCAAACTCTGCTTGCTTTTCTGAGGAAGTTCCCAGATTAAATCGATCAACCAATGCTACTTACCTACTCACGAATGGAAACGACCTAAAAACCAACCCATCTCCATCTATGTGGAGAGATGCTTAGAAGAAGAGAAATGGGAAATAGGTCGAACATGTTCTCGTGAAACATGCTGACATTGGATGAAACCTCTGCCTCAACTTTGAATTTCTCATTGTCATTAAGTGACGCAGATGGATTTTTGGACGTAGGAGAAAGGGTTTGCTCCTAGTGGCCCCATGAATTCAGTTATGCGTATTGAGAACCGACCCAGAACCATTTAGCACATTGCATCAGGTTGGCCGTCGCGCCTCTCTTTTTTCTTGTTCTCTTCACACTCACAAGAATCTTGCCGCCATTCACATAGAGCCCATAGCAGTTTGAGAGTTTCAAGAGTGGCCTTTCCTCCATGGCTTCATTCGTTGTCCCTGCGAGATACTGGCCCTGAATCAGCAAGCTCCATCCTCCTCCATGGCAAATTCAGCAATGCGTCTCCATTTTCCTCTGAATGCAGCGTGGAGAGGACAAATGTCTCTGGCGTGGACGGACCAAGTGTGTCTTCTATTTTGCACTGCCAGCTTCATTCACCATTGCCCTGCAATGCGGGCAGTTTAGCATTGTGGTCTTTCCAATTCGGAGCAAATAAGCCCTAAATGCACTACGTCATGTTAGGAACTGAGTGAGGTAGAAATCCACCTCACCTTGGCGTTGCCCGAGCCTTGGACTAAGTGGGGGATGCAGCCACTTCAGAGCTAGTCCATCTGAACTACCACCAACTGGACACATCTTCCAAGCACCTCCCAAGGGTTCAGATTTTCTTCTTCTCTTCTGATGGCCGTACTCTGGTTACCCGCTTGATGAGCACAGCTCCTTGGAGATTGATAGAACGCAGTGTGCAGTACTGCTGAGCACCAACGAGCAACGCTCTAGACTCTATTGTGAGGGCAGCACTATTCTTTCCTGCGCACAGTATCAGACTTGAGGCGCGATGAGTTAGAATGACGTATTAGACTTTCATGAGAAAAAAACATGCTATTGTCCCATCCCCACACAATACGTCATATTACACGATAATGTTTGCTCCTACTCTATTAGGTTGTAAGTATTGTTTACACCTTAGGCGGGATCTTGTTAGGAAAAGGAGAGGTGAACTATTTAAACATTGGTCTTATTTGTGCATCGCAGAACAGAAGCAGATTATATCGCCGTCCACCTCTCCAAGTCTAAACTGCCTCTTCATGTCTCGGGTCAGCATTATCCTCACGTGCGCTCCGTCCAATAATTAACATTTAGGTTCCTCAGTATCCCATAACCCAAATCTGTGGTGGTTAAGTCAGAGCTGCACTGCTTCTTCGTTTTACCAGACGAAACAAGAGCCAGAGGGCCGTTTCACTCAACGAAGACCATTCTGCACATCGTCACCCACCAACATCACGGTCAGAAACTCTTTGTTCTCCAGAAGAACTATCGTTTTGTTTCCTTTCTTTTTTTTCGAACGCGGACTATTTAATTTATTTTCAATTAAATTCGGTTAATTTTATATTCGGAACCAGTAATTTATTTTCCACGCTAACTTTGCGAACTAGCGATCCAACAAGTATAGTGATCTCCACATTTCTTCCTCTGGCGGTAATTTCAAGCTTCGCGTTCCTTCGACCGCCAAGACCTCCGCCGTCAGGAAAATAGTACCTACTTTTCCATTTTGTTTCTTAGAAGAATGAAATATGAAGAAAGTGGGAATAAATTCCCATCATCGGTTCATAAGCTGGTGAAAACTTCTCAGGCGTTTCCCTCAATAAATCTCCAGGGAGACGGCTACGTGCTCGGTAGCTCATAGAGTTACATCATCCGCCCGACTTTGTTTCCTATACAACTCTGCCGTGCTCCTATAAATCCTACAATTTCTGCAGCCAGGCGAGTTGCAGCCGGCGGACTTCATTTGAACTTTGTTTCGAGGGCAGGAGGCTAAAAACAATGTTTTAAGCCCAGCGCAGCTCAATTCCACTTTACGGACGCGAATGGTCTTTCATAACGATGGCCTCTCGCGGAGAGCGATCCCAATTCAAAGGACTCACAACTTTTCCATTTCCATTGACTCCGGTTTACCCCAGTTCTCGGGTATTTCAGAAAACACTTTACAACATGTTCAATTCGATGAAAAAAGTTAAACTGTGTGCGGGGTGGGGGGGGATATGTTTGCAGTCAACATATTATTACATGTCATCAGATCCCGACGTTCTAAGGCCTCAAAAAGCAAACTAGGTCGTGCACCTTAATACTTAGCAGGCATAGGTTTCACAAGCCTCCGGTAGTATGTGTCAGAATGTGTTTGGCTCGAGCTCATCAGGATCACATCAACCGACATTCTTCTACTTTGATGACGCTACTTGAATTCGCTGGCTCTTTTCAAGACCTTTTGCTGACAGCGGTCGGCAAGAAGGGCGCATTCACAGGGATGTCGCGCTGACGTTTCTAAGTCAGTTGCAGGAAACGACTGTGTAACGGGCTTAATTAAAAACGTTGCATGTTTTCTAAATTTGAGTAAACCTTTTACTCTCCTTTTCCTCACAAAGAGGTTCATTGCGAAAATTTGTAGGAACCCCAGGTAAATGTGAAAACCCTTTGCTTTTCAACGGATTGAGGGTGTCACGTTTAAGACACCTTTTATAAGCGAATCTTAAACAATTCTATTTAAAAGATTCTTCTCTTTTAAAACCGGGAATTACCTCGTTCTTATCCGCCGAGATTCGCTCTTGCGGCTAATGTGGTAAATCCCACTTTTCGTTTGAGGTCTTTCCCATTCAAAACGCTCTTTTTATTCTTCACGAAGAGCTGGAAGAAGAAAACGGGGCATTTCGTTTTAATGAACACAACATTTCACAGCTCTAAGTTGTGTTCTAGTGCCGCTACACAACTTAATACTTGAAATTGAAGAGTCGCCGTGCGTGTTTCCTGTGAGAAATGAAATGACTGCTGAAAACGACGCAGCGGTACCAAACTAACCTAGAACTTTCTGGTGCTATCTCTAAACGTACCGGGTGATGGGTAGGGTGGAGGGGTGGGGTGGGGAGGGGTTAAAGTTATAAAGAATTAGAACAACAGCGACTGTTCCTGAACCTTCAAACAGGGTTATATCAGTCGACTGTCATGAAGGGTGGGGTTTCACTATCATGCAAGAGCCCGGCCACTCGCTGAGTATCCACTGAGCCCGGACCTGCGGAGGTACGGCAGGTTTGGTCATTTTGTCAGTTTCCCTTTAAGAGCTGTTTCCCATATGGTACTGCGTGGTGCTATGCGACCCAGGGGAATCCTGTAACATCTGGGAGGAGTTCCTAATCTGGTTTCCCACTTGATCTAACTATTTACGTGGGTGGCAAGTTTCAAAGGAACGCATCAATTGCAACCAGGTTTCTTCCTCTTTGCTATGACCATCTTCGCAAACTGGGCTAAACTGTTATAGGCTGGATTTGTACCAGTCAATGCTAGTCAAGTTTGTCTGCCCATCCGACAGCCACCGCTCACTGTTCTAGGAACTACAGTGGAGCGGCATTTGGTTTCTTGTTTCCTCTGGACTGGAGGCGCAAGACGTACAGAATGGAGAGAGAGAGAGAGAGAGAGAGAGAGAGAGAGAGAGAGAGAGAGAGAAAGAGAGAGAGAGAGAGAGAGAGAGAGAGAGAGAGAGAGAGAGAGAGAGAGAGAGAGAGAGAGAGAGAGAGAGAGAGAGAGAGAGAGAGAGAGAGAGAGAGAGAGAAGATGTGGAGCTGAGCATTGAAGTGCCATGTCCCATAAGGAACTGACTCGTCCATTAGTCAGGCTCAACACACTTTCTCCTGAGACGTACGCGGATGTTAGGGAGAAACTCGTTCGTGTCACGTCCCATTCACGACGATTCCATCCCACCAGCCATTTCTCTAATGCCCATTCATCGAGGGTTGAAAATTTTCGTTCATCAGAAATATCTGCACAGAGTTCAGCCCAGAGCGGGGGAAGCTCCCGTTTCACTCTCCACCATGCACTCAATGGCCCAGTCAACTGGAGCGCTTCTGTCGACACTGTCTTATAGGCCTTGGTGATCCACAGGAGCGCAGCTCTCTAGGATAGGGCCAATACTCTCGTTTGATTGACTGCGAATTTGCTACCCTAGACAACGAGGCAGTAGCTAATCACGCCTAGGTAGAGATGGCCTTTTACATGAGGATTGTGTCACGGCAACTCACTCCCCAAGTGGCCTTACCAATTGCTCGTAGTGAGGCAAGCCTTGCGCTGGTAGTGTCTTTTAGGGACTAGAGGTGTTGGCAGAAGCCCCGAAGCCCCACCTCTCACCTATATTCACTTCTAATACGTGATGCTTTTCAAGAAAGATCCTATAGCTGCCAAAGTGTGTCCGTTAGTTTTACCTTTAAGAGGATTATTGAAGCGGTTTTCTAGTGCCTTACTCCTTCAATGTTAACAAGTAAGTAACTGATGACCTGAGATGAAACCACATGGTTGGAGCCCCTCGATCCCCAAAAATTCTCATTTAACACTACGCTTTACACGTCTGTGTTACGATTTTTGCAATTCTCCGACAGGTTTTACCCAACTTCCGACCTACCTTTCCTAGTGATAATTGAAGTAGGTTGTAAAGGTTTTGTACACAAGTACTGGTACTAAGAATGAACCGGACTTGATGAGCTGGTGCTTTACGATTTCATCAATGTTATTCCCAGTGTTATGTAATTCCAGGATTTTTCTTCAGAGTGCGTAGAGGTGAATTTCTGGTACCTCTACTCGTGTATGGGGTGTTGAACTACAACAGGTGTTATAGTGTCGTATATCGTTACTAAGTGTTGTGCGCCATGCTATTCCGGTATGGGCTTTATCCGGTCAGCTTTTCGTATATCATTCATTCTGCATGACACATCTTTGTTTTCAGTCAGGAAAATTTAATTATAAAAAATCTTTTATAATGGGTCTTTTGGACTTACTTACTTACTTGCTTACTCAGCAGTCCGGTCGAACAGACATACAGTTGTTATGAGGCAAAAAATGGTTTCTAAACTTAAAAGAAACGACCTTTTGGCAGTTCCTCCTAACAAACGTCAGCTCGTCTCGCGTTGATTGCCTAACAGCACCTAGAAAATGACAATTTTCGTCGTCACGTGGCAGTCGGGTCATGTTTCGTATCGTTTACTAGTATTTTTCGATGCTGAATCGAATGAGATGGGGCTGGGAGGCGTGAGAATTCATAAAGCTGGGCAATGAAGCTGTATAAGAGAATAATAAACCACTTATGTTAACGAACTGTTTGGTGAATCCGTGTCATCTGGCTGGTGAGATACTGTGGGTGAGCGCTTTTGATGTAAAGACATCATTGACTCGCCGTTAAGTCAGTACTTGAGTCAGTTAGTTGGTCGTGGTGTTTACATAAAAGAGAAAGGCTTAACAGGATGGTGTAGAGTCGGGAAAGGGGGAGGGGAGATGGAGGTCATACACCTCTGGGGAAACCCGCTAGAAGTGAAGGGAGGTGAATGTAAGGTATGTCTTGAATAGTCTGTTGATTGCCAATTCTAAGTATTTTTTGTATAGGTTAGTTGGTAGTATATGTTGGTTTTAAGCCCCATGTTTTCCCTACCAGGCCTTTGATATGTAGGAGAAGTTTTCTCCCTTTTTCTAGTTGTCTGATGTTTCCACCTTAATTGTCTGTCTAATGTGACTCCTAGATATTTCACTGATGATGAAAGGGGGATACCGCATCCCCCTATCATCACAAGGTAACCAGTAGTCTCGGTTCTTTTCCTACTGAAAATTGTTGCAGTCATGTTTGTTGGATTTACCGCTAGGCCGTGTGCAGGGCACCATTCCATTACCATTTTCATCCCCTCGCTCGCTAAATGGCAAGCCGTGTCTAAGGTTTTGTGAATAGGAGGTCATGCACCTCTGGGGAAACCCACTAGAGGTGAAGGGAAAGAAACGTCTTAAATAGTCTGACGGTAGCCGATTCTAAGTTTTTTTGTGTATGGTGGTCTGTAAATCCGTCAGTTGGTTCTTTTCGTTTGTGTAGGATTTTGAGTGGTGTAAATGTGGTGTCACATTTTGTGTTGATTTGTTCATTTACGATCTGTCTTTTGAAGTTTTTTACTTTCCTTGGCTCTACGAAGTAGAAAGGAAAGTTATGTAATCGGACGAAAAAAAAATTTGAGTTCTCTTCAGATCTTTACGTTTCAGACCCTCCTGAGTCCGAAAAACACTATTTGGGAAAATGGTCTGTGTGTGTGTGTGTGTGTGTGTGTGTGTGTATGTGTGTTCCGGAGAAAGATTGAGAAGGGGTGCCCACAGGGCTCGGTCCTAGGACCAGCACTCTGGAATGCCTTCTTCGAAGGTCTTCTCAGGAAACTCATGGAGACTGACTGCGAGCCGTACGCCTATGTGGATGACTTGACTGTGCTGATCTTTGCAGAGTCAGTCCGCCAAATTGAAGAAAAAACCCACCACGTGCTCCGCACTGTCAACCAATGGTGCGAGCACGTCAAGATGCAGGTGGCTGAGGAAAAAACCCAGCTAATCCTCTTGAAGGGGAAAGTGAATAATCCACCCAGAATACGCTTTGGCGGCCACAGGCTCCTTCTTGAAAAGCACGTCAAGTATTTAGGAGTGAATATAGGTGAGAGGTGGGGTTTCAACCAACACCTCCAGTCCCTTAAAGGCACTACCATTGCAAGGTTTGCCTCACTGCGTGCCATTACTAAGGCCACTTGGGGTGTGTGTTACCACGACACCATCCTCATGTATAAGGCCATCTATTTAGGTGTGATTGGCTACTGCCCTGTTGTCTGGGGTAGCAAACTAACAGTCAATCAAAGAGAGTATTGGCCCAATCCCAGAGAGCCGCGCTCCTGTGGATCACCAAGGCCTACAAGACTGTATCAACGGAAGCACTCCAGGTGATCACTGGTCAGTTACCAGTTGATTTGGCTGTTGAGTGCATGATTGACAAGTGGAGAGTGAAACGGGAGCTTCCCCGCTTTGGGCTGAACTCCGTGCGGATCTCACCACAGAACAGAAACTTGCCGCCATCGATGAATGGGCTCTAGAGAAATGGCAAGCGAGATGGGAATCCTCGTCAAAGGGACGTGATACGTATGAGTTCTTCCCCAACATCCGTGAACGTCTTTCTAGAAAATGGGTTGAGCCAGACCACTGGACGAGCCAGTTCCTCACGGGACATGGTGACTTCAATGCGCGGCTCCACTTCTTTTCTCTGAAAGACTCTCCATTATGCACGTCTTGTGCCTCCAGTGCGGAGGAAACAAGAAACCATGTGCTGCTCCACTGTAGTTTCTACAACAGTGAGCGACGGTTGTTGAGAGGGCAAACGAACTTAGCAGCTTTGACTGCTACAAAGGAAGCCTATAACCATTTTGCAAAGTTCGCAAAGAAGGTAATGGCTAAGAAACGTGGTTATAGTTGATCAGTCCTTTTGAAACTTGCCACCCAAGTAAACAGTAAGATCAGGTAGGGAACCAGATTAAGAACTACTCCCAGATGGTACGGGATTCCTCAGGTGGTCACCTCCGCGCGGTAACACACGGGCAACAGCTCTCTACGGTGAGACTGGCTAACGACCACATACCTGCCGTACCTCCACAGGTCTGAGTTCGGTGGATGCTGCAGGGGCCGGCCTCTTGCATATTAGCGAAACCGCAACTTCTATGACTGATATAACCCTCGTCGAGGGTTTAGGTACAGTCATGAAATAAAGAAACAGATCTGTGTGTATGTGTGTCTGTGGACAATTTTAAGAGAGAACCACCGTACCAAATCAGCTGAAACTTAATGTCTAGCCTACAGGTTACCATGGAACGCCAAAATAAGGGTATGAACAAAATCCACCGAAATTTAACTAAAGTTATCATAGTGATCAAAACACCAAATATTTTTTTTTCAAAAACGGCTCTAACGATTTTGATTAAATTTTTTATATTGGTAGCTCCTGATAGGATAATCATACCTTAAAATTCCCATTTGTGGGAAAATGACGAGAGCAGCACAATAAATTATCAAAATGTTCGACGAAAAGCGTTGTTAGCGCGGTTTTTAGAGAAAACAACCGTACCAAATCAGCTGAAACTTGATGTCTAGCCTACAGGTTACCATGGGACGCAAAAATAAGGGTATGGGGAAAATCCACCGAAATTTAACTATAGTTATCATAGTGATCAAAACACCAAATATTTTTTTTTTCAAAAACGGCTCTAACGATTTTGATTAAATTTTTTATATTGGTAGCTCCTGATAGGATAATCATACCTTAAAATTCCCATTCGTAGGAAAATGACGAGAGCAGCACAATAAATTATCAAAATTTTCGACGAAAAGCGTTTTTAGCGCGGTTTTTAGAGAAAACAACCGTACCAAATCAGCTGAAACTTAATGTCTAGCCTACAGGTTACCATGGGACGCAAAAATAAGGGTATGGGGAAAATCCACCGAAATTTAACTATAGTTATCATAGTGATCAAAACACCAAATATTTTTTTTTTCAAAAACGGCTCTAACGATTTTGATTAAATTTTTTATATTGGTAGCTCCTGATAGGATAATCATACCTTAAAATTCCCATTCGTAGGAAAATGACGAGAGCAGCACAATAAATTATCAAAATTTTCGACGAAAAGCGTTTTTAGCGCGGTTTTTAGAGAAAACAACCGTACCAAATCAGCTGAAACTTGATATCTAGCCTACAGGTTACCATGGGACGCAAAAATAAGGGTATGAAAAAAATCCACCGAAATTTAACGAAAGTTATCATAGTGATCAAAACACCAACTATTTTTTTTCAAAAACAGCTCTAACGATTTTGATTAAATTTTTTATATTGGTAGCTCCTGATAAGATAATCATACCTTAAAATTCCCATTTGTGGGAAAATGACGAGAGCAGCACAATAAATTATCAAAATTTTCGACGAAAAGCGTTTTTAGCGCGGTTTTTAGAGAAAACAACCGTACCAAATCAGCTGAAACTTAATGTCTAGCCTACAGGTTACCATGGGACGCAAAAATAAGGGTATGGGGAAAATCCACCGAAATTTAACTATAGTTATCATAGTGATCAAAACACCAAATATTTTTTTTATCAAAAACGGCTCTAACGATTTTGATTAAATTTTTTATATTAATAGCTCCCAATATGGCAATTACACCATAAAATTTCCATTTGTGGGAAAATGACGAGAGCAGCACAATAAATAATCAAAATTTTCGACGAAAAGCGTATTTTAGCGCATCTTTTTCCTTATAAACTCCGCTGGGATGTTAGTAGAAAATTAAAATTGGTAGTTAAAGAAAATTGGTATTGTAGTCAAATCCAATACGTAAAGTATGAGTGTTTAAAAACGCTCATGAGGTACATGAGGCTCACTTCAGAAATTCCTGAATTTCAACTAACGCCGTTTCGCTTACTGCCAGTTCTAACAGTTATTACCCATTAACTCTGCAAAAGTGATTATTATCCCTCTTCAAAAAATTCGTGTACAGCCTCATTAATTATGTGTGTACCAATTGCTCAATAATGGTCCGGGAATGAGTATGAGCAGCACAATAAATTCCGGAACTGTAAGCGCTACCGCTTCCTGCTGTGGCGCGTTGTTTGACCAAGTTCAAAGGAACTGAGTGATTAATGAATTGAGTAAGTAGAATTAGCCATGTACAAAGTGAATTGTTGTAGAGCTAAGGAAAGTTGTGTGTTGCAACGCACCAGATATTTTGTTTATACATTTCCTTGCATTCTAATATGTTCAGTTTTCGTCCTTTGTATTGTTTATGTAATAAGGTGGTGCAGTCCTGTATTTTGGTAGGTTCGTGTCCAGTTGTCTTGAGATGGTTGGCAAAGTTTGAGTCGTCTTTGTCCCTACTAAAAGATTTAATGTGCCCTGAATATCTGGTCCGTATTTTTCGCCCTGTTTGCCCTATGTACGCGTTTTTACACGAACAAGTTATTTTATATACCCCACTATCGTCGAGTGGGTCTGTTTTTTCAATCTTTGCAGTTAGTTTGGTTCTAAGTGTGTTGTCCGTACGTAATGCAATTTGTATGCCTTCCTTTCATCCATCCAGCACTAGGAGCTACGGCTGCATCCTGAAAACACGATACAGAGCGATGCTGAACGAAAGGAAGAAAAAATAACGTAGGTGTATTATTCAGAATGAATAATAATCCAAAAGGCGCCGGATGTAGCGTGTTCTACGTCTGACTTGTCTGAGACTCGCGGGGTCTAGATGTATTAGTTGCGATTTGTGCTTCGAGATTGCTTGATTATTATTTTTATTAAAAGTCACCCCTTTACGCCTATCTCTTGGCTCTCTGACGACAACTCAGTTCATGAGCTCGCTTCTACCAGCGTGCGTGGATCTGCACGCATCCTTTCTCCAATTATATATTCAGTTCTCAGATGTAAATAGAACCCTCACACGCGTTTTAGTTAGCCTTTCTGCTTTCAGTTTCCCAACTTCTCTCAATCCCGGAGCCATTGTCGCTTGAAAACAAATAATTGCTTTTCGTAATTCGTTATTCATTATAACTTTCCTTTCGCGTCTCCCAAACCAGAATATTTCCCTTCCATTTTATCCATCGTGATTTCTGCAGACAGCGAATTTCTTGAAATGTCTTCATTTGTTGACGGAAGAGGAGGAAGTTGAGCGTTGAGAGGACCTAAGAACGTCACGATTCGATGCGCGATAAAAAGGTAAAGAGTAGAATTGATCAAATTATCGAAGGGAATCAAGTAAATTCAGAGGGAGCTCAAGTTCAAATTAGCGTGTCAAAGGAGCTACTTTTTTTTTCAATGGCGACGACTCTTCGATTCTTGAAAAAGGGAAAAGTTGGCTCTTGGAAACGAGAACCTAGAGAAGTTAAATCGTAGAATTCTTGGAAATTTTGCGCTCTTAGGCTTGAATATTTCAGAAGTAAACGAAAACAATTTTAGATTAAGTTACTGTGAGCCAGATACCTCCTCTAAGTTTGTATGTTTGTTAAAGGAATCTTAGTCTTCTAGTGCCATTTATAACCACCATCGCTAATACTTTCCTGAACTCAAGCAATCGTGAAAATCGCACAAATTTCCCAGTCTTCACGAATATACATGCCGTATGTGTATACACATATATACTTTCTAAATTGCTATGGGAGATATACATCAAAATAATATTATCTTGTAACACTTGACGATCAGCACCTCAGTACTTTTCACTTTCACTTCATCAGCTAATTGTGAGCCTAGCCCCAACAGAGGCACTTAATACTCCCGTGAGCCGTCAACAGCAAAATTATAACACTTGGGATTTTTCCTTTTTAACGTTTTTCTTTTTTATTCTTACTTTTCTATTTTTAAGATCGTTTTTTAATGTCTTCATATATTTTTATTTGGCGGCCTGCTTCCTTTCGTGTTGTCTCGCTTAATTTCACTTATTTCTAAATATTATTATTTTCTTCTCCCCCCTCTCCCCAGCCTTTTCTAAATTTATTTCATTATGTTCTATTTGGGATACCGTCAAGTATTTTGTTTAACAGTTGGTTCTCCCCAGTTGGCCCATTTTGACCTTGCTTGGAAGACAGTGGTAGGTGGAACAATTCAACCCTTCATTACGCTGTCGGGAAAAACAATGTAACATTCATCACGGTCCATGAAGAGATGTACAGAGTCACACAGGGCTAAGTGGAAGCGCATTTATCCCGTGTGACCTCAGGAGATTTTTGGAAGGAAAATACTTGGTATTAAATAAATCAAAACTATATTAATATAAAGGAAAATAACAGGAATCCTCGGACAAATGAACTGGCGAAATGAAATGAAAACAGGGGTGAACTGACTTACGGCCCTTGGTGCACGGAACCGATTTGCGAAGGCGGAAACGGGAAGGTTCAGGACGTTGGCGGTATCGACGGAGACAATAAAAACCCAGCCGCTCGCGTAGCCCCTTTGAGAAAGTGAGAGAGAAACATAAACTCGAAGTAATTGATGAATGAGGCGAATGAAAAGAGAACTCTATTGATGCACTGGGGTTTATCAGTCACTTGAGTGGCAGAATGCAGTTGTGAGAGGAGCAACAAGTAGAACTAGTTCATGCGACGCAGTGAGTCTCAAGTTGGTCACACCGGTATAGGCTGGACGACCTTCAGTAGTGTTTATCCGTTCAAAGAGGGAGTCGAAACTACAACCTAAGTGCACCTTTGAAATTAAGCAAAATTAGGAGCCGAAGAGAGGAAAGAGTTAGTAGGGAGAGCAGAACGCGAATGAAACACACGCGGCCAAAATGTCTGTAGAGCTAGGGGGCCGTAGAAAGGCCCAAAAAGAGAGTAGTGGGGCCTGGGAGGATGTGAGGAGAAACCAACAGTGGGCAATCGTCCTCACGGCTAACTGGGATCTTACCGGGTGATTCTCCCCAGATTGGCTGGCTGGATGAGGCGAACAAAATTTTCACAAAGAGCAAAATGTAAGATTTGTTTTTGGGAGTTTGGTGCGAACTTGATCAACATTTTCAATAGATGTGCCATATTTAATAAAACCTGGTCATACGCAAATAGGAAAAATTTCTGTTCTGAGATATGCTACCTTCGTTAAAAAAATACCAGAGAAGTAACTGGAGAGATCAATTAGGTTGGCCATAGGTTGGTAGAAAACCAGCTCGATCAAAGTCAGTGCAAAATTGACGCAACTTCCAGGAACGACACGAAAGCACAGTTGATCAATCAATATTTTATTTTAAATAAATCAGCAGTTACCTACTTAAAAAACAAGGTGCCGTAACGAAGGAAAAACAAGTGTTTATTAAGACGGACGCAGCAACTTCCGGAGTTTTCCATATTCGATCCGATTCCTCGTGGCGTGATGAACAGCAGAATTACAATTGGTGATTCAAAGACTGCAGACGACACTGAAATACAGACATTTACTGTGGAGAAGGCGAAACACTCTTGTCAAATAGTTCGGCTTTTATTTTTGTTCAACGTGCTGTCAGAGGAATATTTATGGAGCACGACATGTTGGGATGCGGAGCGAGCAGCATTGTCGGACTGATTCTGAGGTACATCATCTCAGTTGATTGATAACCGGAACTCTCTGGAAGTAAGGATCGCGCCTCCATTTAGAGCGACAAGACGCAGTAATATGACAAAACGGACGTTCGATTCGTGGTGCAAGATGTTCGTAGGTAGATAAAATCATCCCTGAGTTTGTATTCGTTGTTCCGTTCGTACTTCAACTGGTGGAACGCCTCCTAGGTCGCACTACTCGAGAGAACCCACTTCATACAGTTTGCTTCTCTCTGAAACGCCCATGTTCCTTCAGATAGGTTCAGAATCCTGCTCTATCGTAACTTCTATCATAACAAATGGCAGTTCTGACTGCTTTCGAGCTAGTCATTCCCTGAGCCCGAATATTATTCTCTTGTTTCTCACTTAACCTCACTCCACTGTTCTCGCGCATCAAGCGTTAAACGCGTATAACGGTGACTAAATTTTTTAGAAATTATTTCTTTGCAAACTAGGGACTATCTTGAAAGTAGTTAGAGTTGACAGACTTCTCGGTGCTGGACTGGTTACCTCACTATAACATACTCTGCACTGTAGAGGTTTGGAGCTTTGTAAATAAACGGACACAATGATGAAACGTGCATTAAAATTGGTGTGTTGCAATAGTGTTACTGAAGGGAGGCAATTGAAACCTACTGAGCGACGTGCAGTGGCTGCAGGTGCTCAGTGAAGTATTACTACTCCTACTGTGAATAATGACTGCTCCATGACTAAAACGTTCCACATTGGTGCATAGGTAAAGATCATTTCTAGTGTAGAGAGGCTCCAGCCAGGCGACTAACAACAGCTTACGACGTATGAAGTATAGCACTCACCTGGTTGAAGTTGGAGAGGAGGATTTTTGACTGAGCGCTCGTTCATTCATCCTCTTCAGTGTCGGTTCAGTCAATTATTTGTTTTGGCCATTTTCATGAGTTCAGTGTTAAAATTCTCTGACTTTCAAATCCCCTTTTGGTGTAAGGAAGCATCGTAGCTGCTTTTAGTAGCATTTGTTTAACCTTCTGTTCCTCATTCTGCCAGATGTAGCATTCACCAAGTCGAATTTAAATAGGTTGGATGAGGAAAATGGTCCATAAACAATCAATACAATAATTTTATTTCGCTAACATTTAGAGACCTCTAGGCATCAGATCATTAAATTTGGCTTATAATATTTACATACAACATTTAAGCTTACGTTTAGAATAAATGCTTACCACAAACCTTTTCGGTTTTTGTCATATATATATACACACACATACGTTATATGTACAAAATAGATACATCAATAAGAGAGAAAGTTCTACACGTCGAGGGATTCTACTTGCTGGGGGTCCATGCCTTGTTTCGATACTGACAGAGCAACACTTTTTTGAAAGCCTGACGAAACATTTTGTTGAAAATCGTATAAAATATCGGGTTGACCATCGAAGAAGCGTAGCCGAGCCACGTGGCGAAATCAAATACCCATTTGTCGATTTGCCGCTCGCAGTCGGCGCAGACGGACGGGACAAGGTTTAGGACGAAGAACGGCGCCCACAGAATGACGAAGGTGAAAAAGACCACGCCGAGGACTTTGGTTGCTTTTTGTTCCAACCGAATGATTCTCCCATGCCTGGAAGACGTTCTGGACAAAACGCTCGAGTTCCGACTATGGGGAGGTTTGACAAAGAGGTGGCGTCCCATGTTTTGACTGGAGCCGTAGCGCAGGAGGACTCCTTGGGCGGCGTCCTCCATCGCTTTGAAATCCTGACGACCTGCTCTCAAAGTTGCGCTTCTCCTTAGAACCCCTTTTCTCGGGGCTGGAGAGCATTCGGCAGACGTCAACGTCGTTCTGACGCTTCCAGAACTGAAGCTGGAGCCACGTCGAAACTTCCTACGCGGCGAGTCCCAAGTAACTGAAGTTTCTTCCCTTCTAGCGAACCCAGGCTTGTCCTCGCTGGTGATGATGACAACTTCGTTACTTTTGACGGCTTTTTTCGGGTCTCCGAAATACGGACAAGTGCAAGGAGGTGGAAGAAGTGGCACGTCAGCGTCTTCTTCATTGTACTTCGCGTTCGAGGTATTTTTCTGAGAAGAAGTACTGTTTTCTTGTGTCGTTTGTACGGTCGTTATTTTGATCGATTGCTCCTCGTCGCTACTAGACGACCAATGTGGAATCCTCTCCTGGCAACTCGACGCTCTCTTTATGGCGGACTTCTCCACTTTTTTGATGAAGTCCATCGTGGAAGCCCTGCGCCGTGGTTTCGGTATCGTCGTTTCCTCTTGAATTTTTGGTACTCTGAAATAATACACACACTTACTATTAATGCCTGTATATACAGCAAACTCACATGTACAAACAGTTTTCATTAGTAATTAGTGCGCGCACTGATTGTACCATAATTTTAGGCTGGTTCTAAAGAGTTGTGTACAAAAGGGAGTAGTTAGGAAGATAGGGGGGGGGGGTAGAGAGAGATTCTTCCGCTCTCTCACTTCCACCTCCCCTAATATTTGATAACATAACGTGTGGCGAGAAAGGAAAAAAGAAGAAGTGTGAGGGGGGAGAGATAGAGTGAGATTCTTGATGGAATCATCTTGTGACTGTGGGGTAAATGAAAACGGAGATACACTTGGCTGACTCTGTTCATTGAGCCATAGTAAGAGACTGCGTTGAGGGACTGTGATGGGCATATCCCAAACAGCGTTTCGAAGGGCCGTCAACCAGGGAGTCTCAAGCCGAACCGAAGGACAGTGCAGAGCAAGTGCCAGGTAGCTATACCTAATCACAGGGTTGGCAACGAGCTGCTGCTCGGCCCCTGGGCGAAGGGATCTTCAAATAGTGGTAGGCTCCAGCACTCCAAGTCCCATCTACACCAAAATTACGTTTTTTGTTGGTTGTGTAGGGCTTCCCACATAATCATTGACTGGCATGTTCTGTCAGGCCGCTTTTGACATTTGCGCACATGTTCAAGTTCGGTCGAGCCAGTCGTTGATAAGGCACTGTGAGTAGCAAAAATAAACCAACCGGCTTCGGTGCTCAGGGCCCGTTGCACTAGCTACAATTTACTACTCGACCTCCTTCGTTTTTATTCTCGTTCATATTCACTTACGTTACTAGCGTAAAATATACGCGAGCTCCTCCAAAAAAAAAATATCGCTCAACCGTTTGTTTCATTCTCATGAGAACCGACGAAGTTGTGTTGTGAAAGAGAAAGAACGGAATTGCGGAAGAATGACAGAATAATCTCCGGTACGAACCTGAGGGGAAGCGCTGGAGATTGGGTGATGTTTGCTTGAGCGACGGACTCTAATCCTCTTGAAAGCTTCAGCATTTCTTCTCCAAATTTTTGCAAAGCGGATGTAGCGTAGGGTTTGGGCTCGGGCTCTGGGATCCAGAGCTCGTGCGTGTCGAGAGTTGTGAGCTCCGTGTCAGTAGATCCAGCGCTCGAATGGTGGCATCTATTCGGCGGCATGGGTTTTCCAAGTATTCTCCTCCAAGTGCTTCTCCTTTCTAATGCTGAGAACAAAATACTTCATTGTTAGTGACGCCATGTAACCTCTTAATTCTTCTCTGATTACTTTCCTTAACCTGAACACTCTACAGCTACTCGACCAAATATAAAATAATTTGATGAAACAAAACTGGTTAGGTAGGTTTATCACCCGTGAGTAATTCCTCACCCTTGTTTGTTTCAAAAACTGTACAAGTTATTATATCTACTTTACTACCTTTTCCATGAACGTCACAACAGTTCTTACTCGATCTATTACTATAGGTAAACACATAAATCAAACCTTTTAACCTGTTTTCCTACCGTCGATGAAAAATTCTTATACACAATTATCAACAGTTTTAACGCGATGTGCAGGTAATCACTCGATTTGTGATCTCCCCTGCAGTTTATTTTCGCTTTCAAAGAATTTTCAATCAGCTTTCCAAAACGTACTAGATTTCTGTTCAACCTTTATAGAATGTCGATTCATCGTTTTTTCCTTCAGTTTTTGGGTTTCTCAAAATTTTAAAGGATTTTTCAAACGCCATTTCTCGATGCCTGACACCAGCAGAGGTGAAAAACGAAAAGATCTCTGTTTGTTTTGGGCGATTTCTTCAGCGATATTCACAGGTTCTTATTACCTTATACGATGGTGGGGAGCTGTAACGAGTGGGATTAATATTGAAAGCAGTATCGCACTAGGTGAGTCGGGAAGTAGTAGATAGAAGCCGAATGCAATTGGAACAGAGTTTTATTCTCAATTAAATTCGGAGAAGTTTTACCACCACAGACAGGGAACTGAGTGGGAGCGAATGCGAGTGCGGGCGACACGGTGACGAGGGAGCCGGCTCGGGTACAACTGACGGCAGCGAAGTCTCGAGCGAATCAGGGCATTTGAGGTGCCCAGTTAGCATAAATGCCCCGGAAGAGCCTCTGCTGAGTGGAGGGGTTTGGTTCGTCCCGGTACATCACTCCGCACGGTGTTGCTGTCCACCCCACAAAGGGAAACCTAATCTTGAGCATAGCGAGCGAGAAAGAATTTTGATTAAAGCTCCAAAAGGGTGCTCATGTTTGTGGTGGGAGTATTGAATAAATGCTAATAAACAGTCACCTCAAAATGTCTTTGACGTACACATCTTCTGTGGATCGTACGTGTTAATCCCACACAGCTGCGACAACCATGGTTCAGTGAATCGGTCCATCTCTTGGCGAAAGAGCCGGAGTACTCAGCCGGTACTAAGGGTAGCCGGAGTTTCCTCCTCCTCAGAGGACACCTGCCCTCAGGTGTTCCAGAAGGGTAGTGCAGAGTGAAGATGCTGCGTCTACCGTGCAGTGGTTAGTTGCACTTTTGGGAACAAGTGCGGCGTCCTGGCTCATGGGGTGGGGCAGGGTGTGATGCCTGTGTTGACACCATTCACACGTGTACGTTGAGTGGCAGCTTTTGAGCGTGTGTGAGGCTGCCAGTCAATCCGTACACAGATTGAGCACTTCCACGTAGGTTCTTCGAGCCTCCTGGAGTTGAGGAAACGTGTGCACTTTTTTTGCCCCATGATGTTTGCCGTAGATAGGGCAGGGATGTGGCTCTGGCGATGGAGTTTTGTCTTCACAAGGCCTTCTTGAAGGCGCGTGGTTCCAGAACTCGTGGTTTTAGAGGTCGTTCGGGGACAGACACACGGGAAGATGTTGATGTTGATGCATGATGGGATTCGTTGTGAGATGAATGGTCCGTAGGTTTCTGCTGCTACAATGCTAGATAAGCATTGACCTTTCTATGTAGATGTGCGCGAGACGCTGGTAGATCAGAAGCTCCTTTACATCTGTCCTGCTTTCCTCGAAGCAGCCGCCGTCGATTGAACACAAAGCTGTGTTCAACTGTTCGTCAAGAACTGACAACGTTCGAACATAATGACGGGCGAGAGAGTAGGTCACAGGAGTAGGGCAGAAAAGTTGAAGGTGGAGGATCAAAAATTCCCATCGCGTTAGAAGAACCTTCAAGTTTTTCTGCGTGGCTGGCATCTCGAACCAATGTAAGGGAAGTTCGACCACTAGTTGGCTAGTTGGGCTCCAATGTTACGGGGGGGATTAATATGTTAGCGATATCGCACTAGGTGAGTTGGGAAGTAGTACTGTTGACGCCGAGTGCAGTTGGAACAGAGTTGAGAATGTAATTGTCAATTACATTCGGAGACGTTTTATCACCACAGACAGGCAACTGAGTGGGAGCGTACGCGAGCGTGGGCGACATGGCGACGAGGGAACTGGCTCGGTTACAACTGACGGCAGCGAAGTCTCGAGCGAATCGGGGAATTTGGACGAGCCTCCGCTGAATGGAGGGGTTTGGTTCGTCTCGGTACAGAACTAACCCTTTACTCGAGAGGAACGTTTACGCCATTAAACGGAGCTACTCTCTCTCCGAAAGAAGAGAACAGGGAACTACAGCGACGTTAATAAACCCGGCGATAATGTTACCCAGAACATTATTTTGCCAACGTCTCGGTGAGGGCGCAGGGAATTATTGTAAACGACCTTTCACGCAGCAGCCGTAACGAGTGTAATAATCCCCCTTCCCCCCCCTCTATTTACATTGTGCTATTGCAAGCAAGTAAGTTCTGTGTCATAAGATTGTTCAAGAGAATCGTTTATGAACAGGCGACGGTCTCGCTGGAGGGATGCTTGTTCTATTGGGCGGGAAGTGGCTCCCAATGTGAACTCGTGTGTTTGCGAACTCAAGCCAAGCCCGTGGGCGCGCACGTCGCTAATTCGATGGTCTGCGATATTGGAGAAGAACAACTTGTTTTTCGAGCTTTTCACTCATGTTACGAAGCCATTTAGAATGAATGTCGTCCTTTTGGGTTTGTTCGACGGTCAGACGTTCGACACTCACTACGAAAAACTTTTCCGAGTCACTACAGGAATGGAATTCATCTAACTCGTCCTTTAAAATGAGTTTTTTATTTTCTCCACTCGGACCAGTCCTACTACTTTTGTCTGCCCGGGGACTCCAGGTGACACGGAGAAATGTTGGGCTGATCGAATTGTTACTAATTGAAAATCCGCCTTCTCGACGCGAACTCAGAGTAACGAAAGGTTCCTGTGTCGTCCATGAATATGTCCTTGTAGCCATCTATATGTAGTATCTATATGTTTTAACAATCTGGACAAGTGCAGTTAGGAGCCTGCCTCGTCCTAACTAGCAACCACATTAGCGGGTCGGCTGCAACAGAGACCCTCACCTGGGCTGGTCGATCCTCAGGGTGTAGGGGTTAGTCGTAATATTTCCATTGTATTTAGTCGAGAACTCATACGATTTATGGCCACTAGTTGTGTACACAGGAGAAATTGTCGCGAGTCTGACCTTAATATTCGGTCGGAGTAGGAAATTACCAGAACTGGAATGTCATATGTGGGGTTCAATAAAATCGAGATTGTTCGGATTGCTCGTAACAGAGATTCTCAGGTGAAAATTCGACGGTATTAAATTGCGGGCTCCGTCGGAATGAGCTGTAGCTTTCATTTGTGGCCAAACGGCTAATTCCGATCGTTTATGAGCCGACGGGGAGTCACTATTACGCCCTGCGTTGCGCTCTGAAAGATTTAGTGTTACGAGAAGCAATAATACTAATATAATTAAACGGGGTGATCGCACAAAACGAGTCTCTCAAATTCCTCTCGGTTCTATCTCGAACGGCTGAGTTCACACTTTGTTATTCCCTCGTGACGAGTTTGAGCAGTTGACTTAATGGACTTCGGGAATGATATATCAAGTAGAGCAAATAAAACAATTTCAGGACAGGGCGTGTTGTGAATAGCCTGATGAGGGCGGAGGGCATTACGGCGTTATTGAACGTAGTCAAACATGTTTTACATTAGGGCAATATAGATCAACAACTACAATTATTGGTGACAATTTTTGAGCATTCCATCAGTGAGTTTTTATATGACAATCACAGATCGAAGCGCGCAGCGCACAGGATATTAGAATATACGAAAACCTCAAGTCATGACGTTCGAAAATGAGAGCGACTACAAAAAATCAAAAAAATCATCTCATTCTCCACATTTTTGGCCATGCTCAAGGTTTTATGAATTTTGAACATTTTAAAAACGAAATTCGAAGTACTTTGAATTATTCGATCTTGACGGTTAACGAACGTGATCTAAGAACGGTGAGAGCTACTGAGCCGATTCGTAAACGTTTAGGCCATTTCAATGAGTGTTAGCATCCAGAATCGTGAACGCGTTGTTATGCGCGATGTAAAAAGCTTCACGAAAAGTCGATAGAAAAATAGTGACAGAGAGAATCATGCCCGGACCCTACGAGTTATCGTTAAGAAAACGTAGTGTTTTGTATGCGTCACGGTTGTATACACGTTACGTATGGTACTGAACCAGAGATCCTCTTTGCTTCATGTTTTTGTGCGTTTCTTCTGTGCAATATTTGAATTCCTTACGAGGGCTGTCTTAATTTGCAAGACCCTGGGTGATGTCTTTCCTCAACTTGTATCAACTGCAAACGATTTGAAGAATATTGTGGGCATTTTGGCATTTTGAACAACACATAGGCCATTTTGTTGCCGACACCCTGGACTTATGCTGTGCTGCCTACCGTTCCATTTTCTCATTATCCACAATGAGAAATGCTGCAATGTGGTCGTCGCCTGAAATCATCGCTTGGATGGCACATACGTAAGTGAAGAATCCTGGTAGATTGATCGAAATCCCACTATTCTGCTTTTTACACGCTAGAACCCGCGTACAAATATTCGAACAGCTGTCACAGTTGAGGCAACTTTTCTCACCTGGGGTTGGAGGTGTCAGCCATCCAGCGGCCCATCCGTCCTTTCGACCTCCTAGGTTCTTTTGTTGACGCTCCAAGAGGCGAACCGTGAGAGCGTATGTGAGCAGCATGACGCCTAGAGGGATGTAGAAACTGATTATTGAGCCTATCAGTTTGTACAGGGGGTCAGGTATTTGGCATATTCCTCCGACCACTAGAGAATTGTAGTCCTGTAACAAGCAAACCTGATTATGTTACCGAGAAGAAACGTACAGTTAATTTAAAATGCTTCGAAGATCGAAGATGCTAATTATCCTTCAAACTTTCAAAACCACGGTGGCATTTTGTTTTTCTTCTTTCCCTAAATTGGTTTCGGAAAAATTGAATCACAGAGCCAAAAGAAGGAATGCACATGAAACATTGCTAAGTTCGGGTGAGGGCTGTCAAGATGCTCGGCAACACATCGATAAACTAATAGGAACCAAACGATATTGTTGAGAAGGATAGTCATTCTCAAGCGAGAAGTTTCAAAACATTTTACGTTGAGCAACAAGAAATATATCATTTGAGAGAGATTTTATCGTTTCTCGGGACAAGGGAAATTAAAACGCTGCAAATTATTACACAACGGTTTATTATTCTCTTGCATCATTCAATTTAGCATCGAAGAATACCAGTAAACGATACCCAACATGACCTGACTACAACGGAACGACGAAAATTACATATTCCAGGCGCATGTAGGCAATTTGCACAATGTGATGAGTCGAGAAGACGGGTGGTTGGACTGAGTCGGGATTGCAAATGACGAAACGATTACTTTGGCTGTAGTATCCCACGATCAGTAGAGTTTACCTCATGGTGGATATGAGGCCGCCCAGTTAGCCGGCGATGTTGCATTCCGATGAAATCCGGGTGGCGCACAGGCAGAAGAGGATGGGGTTTGCAGATCCAGGGCCAGTAACTTGCAGGGTTTAAGAAAGAAGACGCGGAGGAAATACCCTGAACCCACTAGCCGCTGGGCAGTATGGGAGGATGTATGTAAGTCGCTTCTCGTCAAGCTGGACAGGGCAAGAAAAAAGCCGTGAGAGGCGTGAGGGTCAGCCTGATGCAATGTGCTAAACAGTCCCAGGTCCCCAGGTTATCCTCAATACGCAGGAGTATATTCATGGGGACACTAGGAATTTACATACACCCTCCCTCTTACGTCAAAAATTTAAAAAATCGTTTGCTTGGCGTTCAATAACCTCAGTTTTGGTAATTGTCAGTAATAGTAATTGATACATTAAGGTTCTCCACAAATGTTCATATATAAACACCAGCGAATCGTAGTTCAACCCAAGGTGACTTGGCTCAAGTACGAGCTTCTGAAACGGATGCACTAGCAGCGATGCATGCAGCACAACATAAGCTGCACGTTTCCATTACTCGAGATCAATATCATAATATGCACAGGTATCTCGGATGGCGGTCCCCGGTCTTCAGGTAGATTTAATCTTAGGCTTAACTAGTTATGAGAACATTCATGAAGCTGTAGTGGAAGTCTTTCGGAATGAGTAGCTTGAAGTGGGTAGTGGGTTGTAGGAAGCTCTCATCACAGCTCTATGATGTGATTAACACTTGAGTCATCGCCAGGACCTGCTTCGCCTGAATAAGAGTTTAATTTCACTTTAACTGCGGAAACTTGGAACTACTCTCATTCGACAAATCTCGGCTTTAATCATTTTAATTACTTTCATTAGGAAAATTGGTATGATCGGAGGGGTAAGGAAGAGGAACCTCCCGTGGGATTGCAGGGCTCCTCTGACGAGAGCGGGAACACTCCGATTGTGAAACAGATAACGATGAAGAGGGTGGAACTGTGGAGCTAATGAACTGAAGCCGTCTGGATCGAAACTACTTTGACCGCTTAGAAACCGCACAGACCGTTAGAAACCCCATTCCATCAACAACTCCCTGAATTCTCGCAGGACAGACGAGTCGGACGGTGGTTCTCGAAAGTTTCAAAGTGTCATTTAAAGTGAAGTGGCAAAAAGTGAGTTCACGAAATGACGGCTATCAACTTAGGTTTTTCCCGACAGCACTTGAAATGACGTCAGAGTCGAACTGCTCGGCTTTGGCGAACTTCAGCAAGAGTTAAATACTTTCTTCTTCATGTCCAGTCCAATCGGGGACCGATAATCACAATGGCAATTTTTACTTGTTGACAAAACGTAAAACACCAACTTGAAAAGTTACACTGCCACGGCATTTTTTTAGTACCCTGCAAATTTTCGTGAATCGACAAATGTTAACAGTCGACAAAGTCCTGTGCCAAAATGCTTTTCACTGCAATTCCTGATGCATCTAAGATTTAACTTTGTGAAATAAATATTGTTGTGAATAGATAGTTTTTCAATGTTGTGGGAACGTTACAATAGAATGTTGTCGTAAACGAATAAAAATCAATTTTGCTCCGAACACTTTTAAGTTTACGTCCAACAACAACAAAAAACCATAGAGCACATTTCCAATTTTCAAATTGCAAAATGTCGAAAGTGCACTTCGGCGAGAGTCTCATTATGTGTTACTTCAGAAACCACCACTGACACACACACAGTTTCACCATTGCGACTATCGATTCATTTGAACAGCTGTTGACATCACTCCCGTGCTCAATATTTCAATTATGTTCGAGTGGTTTCCCTAACATTGCGAGAAAGGGTTTCATGCCAAACTTTCAGGTAAATATTTCGAGAATACAAATTGGGGTTCTCCCATCAAAAAAAGGACCAATGTAAAGAACGCATATTCTTCAACAGCTTACCTGATGAAATTAATCATGAAACAGAATACAATCAACACATGGCCCGAAAATTGGCTGCTATTCAGTCGCAGGGTTGAAGACAAATCGTTGGCTCTTCAAGATGACTCCTACCTCTCTTTCAATTTCGATCTTGAAGCAGTTTTAAATGTTCCTGTGATGCCACCACGCAACTTTCTCAATCAGTCCTCAATAAAACGTACACTCAGCGCGCAGAAGTAAGAAGCTCGAGGAAGGGTGTGAGAACTTACCCTCACCCCTGAGGCCAAGGGCAGAGCGAAGGGTTCACAAAACCCCGCTCCCTCCTTGAACTGGAACTCAAAATGAACCACATAAAACCGCAGCGGCGGGAAGAGTTTCATTCCTTCATTCAGAGTCCATGTTCATCTAGGAACAAATAAGAGCTACTTATCTCTGCCTGCCAGTGTCACTTAAAGTCAAGTTTTGATTTGTTCATCTCCTCCTTACCGAAGTCCAATCAGCGAGCCGCGGATTCTACTTCAACGGAGAAGCTGGGTGGAAACTCAATTTGGCCTTTCGTGTGCCAATATCCTGGGGATCGCGGTTGCCCTTCTGTGTGCGAACCACATGCCACCATATATAGGATAGCACACTGTAATAATGGTTACCTTTCCCAGTTACGAGGCTTCGAGGCTCTTCGTAATTGATGGTAGTACCTACGACGTTATACCTTATCTTGCCGTAAGGATGGTGCATACGGAACAAAGCACAGAGTAGGGGCGCCATTCAGCGGGTTGGGACACCCAGCCGAACCTTTGAGATACTGTTTTTGCGAACTCGAGGCTTGAGGGGGTGGAAGCTAACCACATCCGTATGGAGTCAGAACAGTTCCAGAAGGGGCTACTGGTCAAATTTTTACACACGAAATATATGCTCTTCGGTAATAAAAGTGTTTTACGCTCCCAACACAAATTGGTTATTAGTTCTTGCTTCAATGGGTCGGATTCGAAATACAAATACTCGAATGTAATGCTCGCTGACAGGCCGACGTGGCACTCCCAGGTTCAGCATGAGAAAACCTCGCAAATACGAGGCATTTACTTCGTAAAGATTGAGTAAAAATGATTTATGTATGTTCTATCAACCCTGCAATATACTATTATAAAAAGCCACTTTAATGCAACCTTTCCCCCACCCACAAATACCCAACCCGTTTTACGCTACTGCACAATGTTGTGAATCCTAAAATTGCCTCTGCTAGACCCTGTCGCAGTTCTTTATACTTCGTATAATTTTCAATCTCCTTCCTCCCACTATGAGACTCCATGCAATACTCTCAGAACACGCCTTTATTTTAATGGACAGCCATAACTAAATCCTCTTGTGAAGAGTGTTTATTTGTATATTTTTAGAGCGTTTTGTCTTTATTTTACTATTAATCGGAATGAAGACTGTCCGTATACTTCGTGAAATTCTTACATCATACTAACGTAAATTATCGTTACTCTTGCCTGTCGCCAATCGACCTACGACGAGCCTTATTATTATGTTATTCTTGTTTGGTGTACCAAATGCTGTTTTGTCTTAATGAGAAATACATCATTTCCTCTCTCTCTCTCTCTCTCTCTCTCTCTCTCTCTCTCTCTCTCTCTCTCCTCCACACTACCAACGCCTTGGTTGGTTAAACATTAGGGAGAGAAAATTGCTTCAGATAGCTGCAATGCTATATAAAATATTAAAAACTAAAAACCCTGCAAATTATTACACAATGGTTTATTATTCTCATGAACGGCTTGACCTAGTATTACTGCTCCGAGACCCCTCTCATTCAATTCTGCATTGAATACTAGTAAGCCATACGAAACATGACCTGGCTACAATGGAACTATGAAAACTAAATATTCCCCCCGCACCAGGCGCCTGTAAACGTCTTTGGCATTTGTGATCCAATGGAGGAGTGTGCGGAGGAAGTGGCCCTAACCTTCCTCCGCCCCGTTGGGCAAAAAGAGTCGGGGAAATTGGGGCGGGAGCTTCCAGCGAACCCGTTGCGAGTCGAAAGGGCATTGCGAGTTGAGCGGGCAGGTGATTGAGTTTGATATGACGGGAGGGAGTACTAACGATGAAACGTTGACTTCCGCTGTAGTTCCCGCGTGATACTGCGTTTCGTTAATTCTTTTAACCATTTTTTGCCCATATCAACCATGGGCTTCGTCCGATCGGATTGCCGAGATGGCGGGCACAACTAGATACCAAATGGGATTTTTGTGCGAAAGAACGAATTTTTTAGACCACATTAAAGGCACAAAACGGCCCAGACGGCGGACGGGGAACGGCGGACGGACATTGCAAATTTGGAATCTCCATGTCTTGAAACGTAAAGTATCAAATTTTGAGGGGGGGTTGTTCGTGAACGAAAACATAGGGTTATTATTCAGAATGAATAATAAACCAAAAACCACTGTATTTCAGCTTTTCAACCAAAGAGACACTCGAACAATAAACAAACTTTTAAAAGTTCCGGCGCACCGTTCCTCGACATATTCAAGATCCTTTGTGGTACAGGCATCCAAATTGTATAACGATCACATCGATACGTTGGACTTGAGTAAAAAGGTAGACTGTTACAAAGAAAAATTTAAAGAAATGTTGATTAAGGAATATTGAAGAATTTATATGTACTGTGAAGTTATATGTAGAAGAAAATTATTTTAATTTAATTTGTTAGTGAACGCAACTGATCAATATTTGTGAAATTGTTCAGGGATGGTGGAAGAGAGGGCCCAGTGGCCCTAATCATCCCTGATTGTTAAATAAAAGATTTCAATCAATCAATATCTCTCGTTTTGAATAGGAATTTCGTTAGACCATCTTCATCAATGTGTTTATGACTGAGCATATTATTGCTAATATTTCTTTAACTTCTAATTTGAACCCTTTTTTCATAATTCAAAACGTTAGCGCATCAAGCTGGAAATCGCCGATCAGTCAGCATAGTGGGGTTTGATTCATTCGGATTCTTGTCTTCAGTTGACATTAGATGGTGAATTGATGCGTGCACTGGCTTCGTTTTTTGTGGGTACTGCGATTCGTTAGGATTTTTCACTTTCAGTTGAGTAGGGATTTATTGCCAGCCTCGTTTCAGTTCACTAAGAATGCTCTCGTTGCGCCTACAACTGCAAGTAGCGAGCTTCTGCGACGTGCCCTCACTTTTCCTTATATTTCATATGCTCGAACCACTGAGAACAAGAACAAGAACTTGAGAACAAGAGTGACAATGCGTTCGGCGATGCATTTAAATTTGTTTACGACAGAGGGTTCTTCTGAAAAGAGCTATCAATCTGTAAAGAATAAAATTGTGATGACTGTGTATGGAGATTTCAAAGGTGTCCAAAACGTGTACTGGTCGTGGTGTAGCTCGCCCGCCAGTTCCGCGAATTATTGAGATACACCGATCTCACGAGGGTTTAGATTTCAGAGGCAGAAGGTCGGTTCCGAGGGTTGTTTCGGTGCTCTTGCGTGATAATTCAATTCGTCGGGTCTTGAATAAGGAGGAGATTTTTTTAGGATTATGGATTGCGCAAGCCAATGAGCGGAGGGTGGTCCCAACCGATGAGACACTGGTCGGGCGGTCGGCTGACATCCACCAGCCTACGAATAGGTGCGAGAGGAAGGGAAAGGGACTGATGGCTTAGCGTGACGTGCCTCGATTTACAACCGTTTTATACTTCGCTACAACCTCGTTCTCGGGCTCTCGTGCAAACCAATATGTCGCAACCGAGGCAGGAAAAAAAGAGAGGATCTGAGAGCACGGATGGGGTCGTAAAACTAGGTCTTAACTGAGACGGCGATCGAATAACTCAGCGAATGACGCAGAACTGCTACTCGTAATTATTCATTTGGCAGCAACTCAGTTTTCACAGACTCCCAACCATTCGAGACGAAGGGTTGGACTCTGGCAAACTCTGTCGTCACAATTCCGATGGATCTCAGTACTAATTCAATTGTGTCAACATGTCATTAAGAGGGAGGTCTCTGTGTTACCAATTCATCCTTCCAACAGCTACTTGACACAAAGGGGTAGTGAAAAAAGGAAGCCTGGCTGTTTGTAGATTAAGCTTCAAGATCAGATTGCGTTTCTGAAATTATGGATTTCTGTTGCCATCATCTGAACTAAATGGTTCATTCGGAAGTAATCGTCTGTTTCTTGCCAGGACACATACGCAGTGAGTCCTAGTTGGTTGTGGCTGCTTGGCTGCTCGATGCTAGGATTATAATGTTTCCCAACGAGGTATGTGAGACATACTCGAGCAACAATTTACGAGCTCATTGGTGCACTAAACCAGTGTGGTCGCAGTGGCCTTGTTCCACAATAAACCGCGTATGATGAGTTCAATGCGGTTTCTCCCGCCACTTGTGGTGGCGAAGGGGGGCTGATGTTGTTGCTGAAAAAACCCCGTTAACGTTGGAGCGAAATGCTGCTGTAGAATGTAGAATGGTAAGATAGTCAATAAAACAGCAACACCAAGGAGACGCACGAGAGGGCGTTATCATTGATGTCGAAAACCAGGATACTTTTATTCTCTTTGGTGGAGAAGGCACACGTTGAAGCCTGGCCTTGCAGTATTGAGGGAATCGCTATACTGGAAAAGCGTTGTTTTCTACAAACCACCGTGTAACTGTTCCTACACCCTTAATCTACCACATTTGGAGTGGTCGGGATTTTGGAGTTGGGATACTATGTGAAATTATATCGTGAGCTATGAACCTAGTTCTGATTTGTACTTCGCTTATGTATTGAATGACACCTTGTCACCAAGAATGACTAAGATAGAGGTACTTTCCTTCGTTTCGGAGCTAGATGGTTAAATTTTGAGCCTCACGATATAATTAACTGGTTCACGCGATATTGCACATCTAAGACTCAATAATCCACTTTTACCATGAATATCGATCCTTAATCGATTGAGGTGGGAGGCAGGGAGGGGGAGGCTCCCAGTGGGGGCCTTGCCTTCTTCACCATCACGAGAACCTTGCAGCGTAATGCCATTCAGACCCATCCTCCCATACTGCCCAGCACCTTGGAATGTTCAGGAGTGGTGCCGTTATTCTTTATCCCCGCGCGTTACTGGCCCCTAGATCCGCAAGCTTCATCCCCTTCTGGCTAAGCACTGACAGCGGAAATTGAACCTCCAGATTCTATCGGAATCCAAAGTATCATTCACAACTGGCCTGCCCTAAATGCTCAATGCCCCGAGAGGAACTCGGCAGGGTAGAAATCTATCCCACCTAGGGGGCCATTCGAGCCATGGAATCAGTTGCCTGGTTCATCCCCACCTTTTGAGCTGTGTCCCACTCGTCTTAAGGTCACAGCCGTGTTTTCTTCTGGTAGCCGTATTCCGGTGCTCCTCTGAAGGGTAAAGCTCTTCAGCAGATCACCAAATCGATATCTATAGCTAAACAGTTGCTCAGTGACGGCAACACAAGCAGGTTCCTGAACTTCCACTTTCTAAGAAGATTGTGCTAGATGCTACATCTAAAAATTGACTTATATACAGTGAAACTGCAAACAGTATAGCACCGTATTAATAATGCAGAAAACGTTGCTACGTCTTAATTTCTGCGGTAATACACACATCATACCGGTGCGCACCCCCCCCCTCCAACGCGGGACTGGCTTTAGATGCATACAAGGTATCGGAATTGCTTGCAATACGCCTTGTAGTAGCGCTATTAGAAAAGGGTCTTCCTTAGTGGGAATTAAAGACATCCAACTTGACAGACCATTGGATCATTAGTAAGGGTTATATTATATCTCTAGAGACTACTTCAGTCGACCACCACGGGTTCCGTTTGTCGTAACTGTTAACATAAATATATTATTACAGTAATTGTTTTGCAGAGCATTCGTTCATAGAACGGGCTGGAGAGTATTTGATTTCGAAAGCCGGCATAACACCTGACCTCTTTCTCTTTCCATCTCTCGCGCTCCGTTGCCTCCGCCGCTCTGTAATGAACAGACGCAGTCAAAATATCATGTTGAACTGAGAAAGGAACCCTTTGTGGGGAGCTAAGCTCCGTAACGTTAGAAGAGATTGTTTTCCGGAGTCACTCAACAGGCTGCTTACACTTGGAAGACCTGCCTTGAGCAAACTTATTCGCTGTTTGACAGGCATTACCTTCTTAGTCGCTCCTTTTCACCAAATCGTTCTCGTGAAGATTCTCTGCGAGCTGTTCAAGACTATGTGATTTCAGTTGAACCAAAAAGGCGGGATAACTACTGAGTCATTCTTTGGAGGCTGTGGGGAGTCTCTAAATGTTTTCAAAACAGTTGAGCCGGCGAAGTTTATACGGCGTTGTTTACAAAATTCGTTGAAAAAACATCGACCTCGCCATCCAAGCTCTCACGGTTTCCTCAAGGGAGAAAAGTTCGTTAGTCGACGAGGAAAATCTTCGCCGTTCTCGTGGCTGAGTTTCTGCTCAATGGTATGACGTAAGCGATTAGGGCCCACGAATGCCTGGGGCATGAGGGCTCGTTGCTGTAAGCAAAGTCGATAAGCTTCTTAAAAATATCAAATATAAAACGGCTCGTCGGGAAAGAAGGTTCGTTCATAGGCGGCCTCCAACAAGCCACTGTCTGATTACTGTTTTCCATATATGCTTCTCTGTCAATCTGTTGAATGAGCCTACAACCACGATGTGCCGTGTTTATTTTTTGGACATTTTGCGAGTTTTCCAAAGTGAATGCGTAGCATTATTTTATCGGCCTGTCTTCTAGCAACGTGTATCCACATTTCGCTATCCGCGACTATTTCTGGAATTATTCGTTGATCAGGGAGGTAAGCCTGAGTACATTGGAAAATATTTGGTGCGTTGTATGACATAACTTTCCTTAGTTCCACGTCAACTCACTTGTGTTAATGGCTCTTTCTACTTACTCAATTCATTTGAACGTGGTCAAACATCGCTTCACGGCGGCAGAAAGCGGTAGCGCTCACAGTTACGTTGTTTATTGTTCTGCTCGTACTCATTCCCGTACCATTATTGAGCAATTAGTACACAGAGAATTAATGGGGCCGTTAACTCGATTTTTTTGAAGAGGATAATAATCACTTTTGCAGTTGTTGGGTAAAACTGGTAGTAAGCGAAACGGCGGTGGGTGAGATTCCGGAATTTCTGGAGTAACCCTTATATGACTTATGAGCGGTTTTAAACGCTCATCGTATAGGTATTGGATTGGACTAATACTGAATTTTTTTGGTAATTGTGGTAACATCAGAGGGGTTTATAAAGAAAAACCGCGCTAAAATCGATTTTCGTCTAAAAGAATGGTAATGTATTGTGTAGCTCTCGACATTTTCCCACGAATGGAACTTTTATGGTATATTTGCCTTATTAAGAGCTATCAATATAAAAAATTTAATCAAACTCGTTATCGTCGTTTTTGAAAAAAAAAAATTTGCGTTTTGATCACAATGATAACTATAGTTAACTTTCGGTGGATTGTGCTCATACCCTTATTTTAGCGTCCCATGGTAACCTGCGGGTTAGATATTAAGTTTGAGCTGATTTGGTACGGTCGTTTTCTCTAAAAATCGTTCACAGATCCCGACACACAGACCATTTTCCCAAAAAAGGGATTTTGGGACTCAGTACGGTCTGAAACGTGAAGATCTGAGCAGAACTCAGAAAAAAAAATTTTTCCAGCTTATTACATAACTTTCCTTTCTACTTTGTAGAGCCAAGGAAAGTAAAAAAAAGGTTAGTGGAAATGATCGTGCTTTCTAGTTTTCTGAAAAATGGCAACCAGTATATATATTTTAATTCATTCCGCAGAAACGCGTTGGATACCATAGCACATAATCAAATTTGACAGAGGGTGATGCTGCTCACCAGATACCAAGCCAATTTGGGTTGATAGTTTGAAACATTACTTACACCATTGTAGGACAATCCTCTCGTCATTGTGTCCTCTGACTTCACCGGTGAAGGTACTAGTTGTGCTGTATGTTCGTTGTGGAGTATGAGTCGTCAGTCTGGCCACCAATTTAGGGCTACCTTAAAGTGGTGTTGGAGGTGGTTCACCGTCGTTTTCATATCTTGTATTCCGTAGAAGGAGGTCTCGAGGGTAGTAAAAGGAGGACGGATGGTTCATTTTTGCGAAAATCGGTCGGTGGTTCCGTTGACTTCCCGGCACTTTTTTCACGTACCGCCGTGCCCTACGAGGCTGCAAGCAGACCTTTTGTACCACTTCCGAACCTTCAAGATACTTGCCTCACTCAGACAGGACACCTTTAATACTTCCACCACACAGCTGAAAAAGCATGCATGAGCTCAACGTTCCTTGTACTGCATCCCCGGTTAGCTGATGTTGGATGAAATCTTGGCTTTTCCTTGTGATTCAAATGATACTTAACCTTGTTGTTCGTAATAATTTTATAATTATCTTTGGGCTCTTAGCTCGTGCAATAATAAATATTGTGGAGGTATTGCGAGTTTGACGGTTTTGTACAAATATCTGCTCGATATTTAAATGTCACGGTGAGAGTTATGTGCAAATTTGTTTGTAGAACGCCTAGGCACCACCTAAAGCTCCCCAGAATAGTCAAGTTCGAACAATGCTACAGAAAAAGCCGTGGAGAGTTGATTGTGGTTTTGTTTCGTATCGTGTTCGTGGCATTTAATGTATTTTCGCTCACACTGAAGCACCGAAGTTTTCTTGGACTTTCGAGAAAACTGACAACTTCATACCAAGTTCAGAGCCCTCAGATTTGCCGCGCAATAAGTGTGAAAAACGAAGTTCAAAAAGTGAATGAGATCGTTAGCTGTTGGTACAGTGTCAGTTGATTCCAATGCCGTGGTAACCAACTGAACAACTTCCCAACTGCGTGTTCGGTCATTAACAACAAAAGCCGATTGGAGTGTGCACTCATGAATGATAATCACACGGGAACCTCTTTTTACATGCTACGTCGACAAACTGTTTTCAACTCGCGCGAAGTTCGAAGTTGGAGCGATGCTGATCCGGAAATTATGCGACCTACGGAAGACTCCGAGAGAAAGACATGTAGTTCCCTTGTACAGAGCGAGTTGCGAAACTTAGCTTACTACGTACTTCAAAGCCTCTTAGCAGCTTTTACTCTCGTCCTGATATTGACACGCTAACAATTAAGCCCATCTCAAACTTCCGTCAGTAAGCCATTAGTTTGGGCGATGGCTCATTCGTCCTGAAAATGAACTAAGTCGAGTGTTTCGTACTGAGTCTCTTGTGGAAGGGTTAATCTACTTCCACCTTCCTTGTTCTAATTCCGTAGTCAGGGGAGTGGCACAACCGACTTATCGAATAGGTTGTATGTTAAGAGCCCAACACACACAGTTAGAAGGGGAAGTGGTGGAAACAGAACATACGTAGACTGAAAACAGACTCAAGGCTCAGATGATAAGTGATGAACAATCAGTGGAACACGGTCTGCAATGAGTACAGGGCAGAAGTTGTTACCATACACCAAGATGTCAATAAGAGAAATATTACTAGAAGCCACCATCTTCTGGCGAAGAAGAGACGATGGTCTTCCCGCGGGGCATGTAAAGGAAGGATCGAGCAAACATGCCGGTAGATGAAGATACCCATCGGCCTAAGTGCGTGACCAATTACATCCACACACGCTGTGCGCTTCAAAATCTCTTTAAATAAAAATGAGAAAATAGAAGAAAAAGTTTTGTAACCTGACTGGAGAGTTAATGTGTGAACAAGAAAGCACCTTAGGGAGAACAAAGTTATACAGATGATATGATTAGGAATGGGAGATTCCAGGTGAATAAGGAGTTGCCCAAAATAGATGCTGGACTCCAACAACCACACCGCTATATTTTCAAGCTATTTGTGTGTCATGTATTAAAGCAATTGGGTTATGTCGGCCAGTTGGCAAATTACTAAAGTTAACGTACCTGTTAGGTGAGTCTGTCTCCTCTGGCTGGTGAGTTACTGTTGGCAAGCTCTTTCGATGTAAAGACGTCATCGTCTGGCTGTTAAGTCAGTACTAGAGTCAGTCTGTTGGTCGTTGGTCTAGACAAATATCTGGTGCGTTGCAACACACAACCTTCCTTAGCTCTACAACAATTCACTTTGTACATGGCTTATTCTATCTAATCAATTCATTTATCACTCAGTTCCTTTGGAATTGGTCAAACAACACTTCACAGCAGCAGGAAGCGGTAGCGCCTAATGTTCTGGAATTTATTGTGCTGCTCGTACTCATTCCCGGACCATTATTGAGCAATTGGTACACAGATAATTTATGAGCCTGTAAACACGAATTTTTTGAAGAAGGATAGAATTTCTTTTACAGAGTTATTGGGTAATAGCTGTTAGAACTGGTAGTAAGCGAAACAGCGGTAGTTGAAATTCAGGAATTTCTGGAGTGACCCCCATCTATCTCATGAGCGATTTTAAACAACTGACCCTCTGGGTATTGAATTGGACTACAATACCAATTTTCTTTAACATTCTACAAGAATTCCAGCGGAGTTTATAAGAAAAATCCGCGCTAAAAACGCTTTTCGTCGAAAGTTTTGGTAATTTATTGTGCTGCTCTCGTCATTTTCCCACGAATGGGAATTTTATGGTATAATTATCTTATTAAGAGCTATCAACATAAAATATGTAATCAAAATCGTTGCAGCCATTATTGAGAAAAAAAATTTGGTGTTTTGATCACTATGATAACTATAGTTAAATTTCGGTGGGTTTTACCCATACCCTTATTTTGGAGTCCCATGGTAACCTGTAGGCTAGACATCAAGTTTCAGCTGATTTGGTACGGTTGTTTTCTCTAAAAACCGCGCTAAAATCGATTTCGTCGAAAGTTTTGGTAATTTATTGTGCTTCTCTCGTCGTTTTCCCACACATGGAAATTTTATGCTATCATTGCCTTATTGAGAGCTATCAATATAAGAAATTTAATCAACATCATTAGAGCCTTATATGAGAAAAACATATTTGGTGTTTTGATCACTATGAGAACTATAGTTAACTTTCAATGGATTTTGTCCAAACCCTTATTCTGGCGTCCCACAGTAACCTGCGGGCGAGATATCAAGTTTAAGCGGATTTGATACGGTGGTTTTCTCTAAAAATCGTTCACAGACAAACTTTAGTGACACACACACACAGACCATTTTCCCAAATAGTGTTTTTCGGTCTCAGGAGGGTCTGAAACGTAAAGATCTGAAGAAAACTCAAAATTTTTTTTTCAGCCGATTACATAACTTTCCTTTCTACTTCGTAGAGCCAAGGAAAGTAAAAAAGACTTAGAATCGACAACTGACAGACTATTTAAGACGTTCCTTTCCCTTCACCACTCGTGGGTTTCCCCAAAGGTGAATGACCTCCTCCCCCTTCCCCGAAGCTCCACCATCCCGTTTATCTTTCTCTTCGTACATAAAGACCACGCCCAGCTGGCTGACTCTAGGACTGACTTAATGGCCAGACGATGATGTGTTTAAATCGAAAGCGCTTGCCCACAGTAACTCACCAGCCAGAGGAGACGGAATCACCTAACAGGTACGTTAACTTTAGTATTTGAGTGTCCTTCCGGTTTGCGCAGTAGTTGTTGTAGACTTTGCCGCATTCAATAGAGAAGAAGATAATCCATAGGCTGGTGGCCTCATCAGAGATTCCTATTGAGATGATGGAATCCTCAACTTGCCGGGGTTCCTGCTCACCTAAGTCTTTCAAGGTTCACACAGAGGGAACCTACACGTATCTTCTTTTCACACAGCACTGCACCATTTGGGTGAGTGATTCGTCGTTCCATAGACATCTGCACAACAATGACCCGTCGTCTCAATCGCCGTTCAGGTCTAGTTAAATCAGTAACAATCGTGATCATTTTCGAATGCGGGTTATATGTCGAACAACCGGCGATTGTGAGTCATTAAGAGGAATATACCGAGGGATCGGAGGGAAATTTCCACGATATACGTCCAGCGCTCCCAACTTGAGAGGTGCTACTCCTGACAGAGATGAGGGTCTCAGAAAGCTCGTAGTTACCCGACCGATGAGAAGCAGGAAGAAGCTGAAGACACCGTTGGCGAACTGTGACAAGGATTGAGTGGGGCAGACAGTCAAGAGTTAGAAGGTGTTTCTGTCTCTGTGTAAATGACGCTCCGAATAACGACGGTTCCATTTAGGACATTAGAATCCGCATAATCCATATTTTTGCATATTCATCTTCATAAAACGGAAGCTCGGCCTTCAACCCGCCTCGCTGTTTTTTTTTTACAGCGCGTACTCATTTAAAACAGGCTCTAATGTAATCATGATGTTCTGAAAATGCCGGAAAAACTCTGCGTTATTTGCTGACATGTAGATGAAGTTAGAAACTTGAAAGTCAAGTGGGAATTTCCAAGGTTCTGAGGTGTTCAGCGACGAACCTGGATGCGACCAGGTGTCAGTAGAAAGAACTGGGAGATGGATGGGGCAATCGAGTACGGAGAAGAAGACGTGAAATAGTAATACGTTAGCTTATACAATCTCGAGTTCTTCGTTTCATAATTAACCCTCGTATGGGAAATGCCCCGTTTAAATTGCCCATGTACTGTCAGGACAGTTAATTCCATCCAACAACGTCGATTTGAATAATCAACAACTTGAAAAAACCCTGCAAATTATTACACAACGGTTTATTATTCGGATAAATAGCTTGACCTAGCATTAATGCTCCAAGACCCATCCCGTTCGATTCAGCATCGAAAAATATCAAAATGAAACCCAAAAAAAGGTCGAAAAGAACTGAACCGTAATATTAAAATAAACAAAAAAAAACGAAAGTATCTAGAAAAAACTGAATTTAATATGAAAACATGCACGCTAAATATTAATATGAAAATGTAACCAAAAATCTATGAAAAAAAAAAAAAAAAAATGTGAATGAAACGAAAGAATCTAAAAAAATTGAATCGTATTCAAACCAAAAAAATGAATCGCACGAACTATTAAATAAATAAGCGAATAATGAAAAGTTCAATCGAAGATAACAGTTATTTTGCTAACGGAAATAGTTGAGACGGAGCGAAACAGTCATTGGTGGAGGGGAAGATGAGAACAAGGCAATCGGACCATAAAGAGACAAATCGTAGTGCCTAAGGTTATATACGAAACACGAGCGAAATGTTGAGGGGGGCGCCCGCCCGTAAACGTCTGATGATTTTGCCCCCTCGGGTCGGGGAAATTGGGCGAACCGGTTGGGAGTCGAGTCGAAAGGGGAGGTGAGTGGGGGCAGCGTTGCCAGTCCAGCAGGCGAGCGGTTTTGTTGAGACGGGCGGGAGGAAGGGAGTACAAACAGCGAAACGTTGACTTCCGCTGTAGTCCCCGTGTTGTACTGCGTTTCGTTTATCCTTTTAACCGTTTTTTGCCCATAACAATCATGGGCTTCGTTCGATCGGATTGCCGAGATGGCGGGCACAACTAGATCCCAAATTGGATTTTTGTGCGAAAGAACGAATTTTTTGGACCACGTTAAAGGCACAAAACGGCCCGGACGGTGGACGGCGGACGGGGGACAGGGGACGGCTGACGGACATTGCAAATTTGGAATCTCCATGTCTTGAAACGTAAAGTATCAAATTTTGAGGGGGGGTTGTAAAAAATTTGTCGTGACCGAAAACATAGCGTTATTATTCAGAATGAATAATAAACCAAAAGTGACGAAGTAGTTGTTTGCTCCATCCCTACTTCCAGAAAGGTTATTCCAAATTTGAGCGTATCGTTTTTGTGTAACTTCTGATATTTCTTCCTGATAACCACAATTAACAATCGATTAGTGATTAAGAGCTGAACAGAAGAGAGTATTGCAGCGATTCTCTTGTTTTCGCTGCTCAGTTAACATGAGGGTCGTTAGCCAAAATGTGAAGGTTGTAAGTGTCGAGTAGTGTGTAGTAACAATTTATAGTTGCTTTAACAAAAAATGAAAAGGTATACGATACGCACCTGGGAGTACATGAGGCTTATGGGAAGACTCATGGCAATTGACAGAAGCCAAACGAACACAATCTTTAGGGTGACTCTTCGTCGAGTCTTGTTTCGTCCGAATTTCATGGGATAACGCAGGCTCAAGTAGCGATCAACTGAGATGGTGCAGAGGTGCATGATGGATGCCGTGCAAAACAGAACGTCAAAGCAAATCCAAGCTAAGCAGTAGACGGGAGGTAGCGGGAAGAAACCTGTCAACAAAAGGGGAAGAAACAAGTCGAATAATTCTGCCAGGAGGTTTATTCAGAAATGACTACATGTGTAAACATTAAATGGAGGGTGCTGGAGTGATATGAAACCTAACCTCATTGAGGAACATCAAACGGCTAATCTACAAACTCTTGATTTACACCAGAGGTGAGCAGCATGTGATTGTCCTGTTACCAGAGTGATAACGTGGCTATCGGCTTAATTCTGCTTTAACCCCTCCCTGAAGGTAAACTAGCAAGCCTGAGCGAATGGTCGCTGGATAATTGGCAGACGTGATGGAAATTCTGGCCAAAGGGCAAGTAAAAATATCCGGGAACTCTACAGGAGAAAATGAAAGAAGCCAGACCATTGGACGAGACAATTACTTACGGGACTTCAACGAGTGATTTTATTCTTCTCTGAAACACACCCGTGTCTGCACTTTGGGTGCGTCCTGTCCATCAGAAATCAGTTCCTTGTCCATTGATATAAGACGCCTCGGAAGTCTTAAACGACTTAAATGATACGAATTAAATTGTTACAAGAAGAATAAGATCGAATAGTTCCCCTTTTTGGTTTTTTTCCCTTGGTTCACACTAGCATCGCCTATGGGGCATTCCTTCAAGGTGAAGCCATGTCCTCTGGCCCTCTATAAGGGTGCCCTACCCTTCTTTGGAAACCAGATGCCACTAGTCATCCGACTCCTCCCTCCTCTTCTGACGAAGAACGGCTCGAACGAATCTGTCCGCGGCCACCCACCTCGACTCGTTCTCCAACATTCTATTGAGGACCCTGGGCTGCAGTAGCTCCCCAAGTGCCTCTCCTTCTTCTTTTTCCCCATTCTTTAGAGGTAACTCCTGAAGTTTCTGTGCACCATCAACAACTGGGCCCAGGGATGGACTTGCAGAATGGGAAAGTCCACCCCCCTCGGGTTTCTGCCTCGTATCGACTCTGCCATGCCTGGAGCGCGCGAAGGCCCTCCCTCTTTTTACCCTTGTGGTCAGGTCCTGGGCCTTCCTCAAGAATAGCCTTAGGCACTCTGCAACCATCAGATCAATGGGTGGGACATGATGGTGCCAACATTTGTGCTCCTCTTCGTTGGACGGCTCCTATACTGCTGCACAACTCTGCTTCATACAGCAGTATCCCCTGGAGAAGCCGACAGACACACCATCTCGGCCCTATCACATTGCCCATCAACCCGGCAAGATTGCACACCACAGCGAGCGGCTTTGTTGTCACTGCCTAGTAATAACCCCCCCATAACTAGTAGCATGTAGAGCTCATTACTTGGAAATGAGCTCACCTGAGAATTCCTTGAACCTAATTGCACTGTACTTTGAGGTGTCGTTAGAGAGCCGTACGTGAGTCAAAATCTAGAGCCGCATCAAAATCGTCACTCTTTGATCTTGAACGGGACCTGTTGCACAATTCGGTTACGATTCTCACTTACAACCTCATTGTGCGTTGATTCAAAGAGCTCCGAAGGAACGGGTTTGAATGCCGTGGCACTTTGGAGCTTTGCAACACAACTCGGAAGGCGGTGGAGCGCGGGAAGGTATTCACGTCATAGTCGAAGTTGGCTCTGAAAGGATCCGAGGCGGTTGAGTAAAATCTTGTTACGTTCCACCATCTTCGTACCTTCCCATGCTCCCTTCAATGGATCTTCGCCCATTAGCCGTCCGGCTCGCATTTAAATTCCCTCGCTCCTACGCTCCTGTCGCCCGCAATAACGTAGTTACGCCAAGTAATCCTCTACTGCACGGTTCTACCCGAAGCGATATGAAAATCCACCTTGTGCTGAATACGAAATGAAGAAGTAAGAAGGTCTTCGGCGAAACGACCTGCTCGTCGACAGACTGATCATTGGCCCAGGTATCCAAAATAAGCCATTTAATTCCATTATGGCTGTACAGCCCGTTTTCGCTCAACTTTTGATCGCTCTCTTGCTTTCAAACCCAACATTTAACGGTTTGGCCGATGATTAAACAACGAGGGATTGTCAGAAGATGCAAGACATCGAGCACTTAACTCTCAGGAGAGCGTGAAACACCTTGTTCTTGGACTGTCCGAAGCTCCCGGCCTGAAAGTGGTCAACCACCTCAAACTTCAGAAAACGTATCACCTTCACCACACCTCACCCTGCTTCTTTTGGAGGACTCCGGTGTTTATTCAGGGAATTTCTGATGACATAAGACGCTAGAGGAGAGAACGGAAACCCATAGCTTAATCTGTCTTGCAAAGTACTGCTCGTTGAGTTGTAAAAACTGTCTGTATCAGGGAAAACGGACGAATGCGCTCATTTCGTATTGCACGCCACCGCTGATTCTGAGGATTAGAAGGATCTGCACATCTGCCTCTTTATTTGTTCAATTTTTCACTTTGTTCAAGTTTCATTTGATTATGCGTTTTGTCGTTTCATTATGGGTATATTAAATACTCGTTATTTTCTATTCCTCATTTCATATTTAACTGAAAATTTTGGTTTACTACTCTTCTGAATAGCACACCTATGCTTTCGGCGAGATACATTTACATTTTATTGCAATTAAGTCGTGTTTGGTATCGTTTCCTCGGTATTAGTCGATACTGAGTTAAATAAGACGGGCCTCAGAGGTGTACGGCCGTGTCTGCACCGACAACTGTGAACTCATAGTAATTATAGCCAGAGCTCGCGAGGAAGTACAGCGAAAGTAATCGCTTCCTAACGTGCACTGCCTCCCGTCTCACTCTAACCGGGTGGTTGTGCTAATTGCTTAGACGGATTACGTCATTTTCGTCGTTCCGTTGTTGTCAGGTCATGTTTCATATCGTTTACTAGTATTTTTCGAAGCTGAATCGAATGTTACGGATCTCGTAAGTGTGAGGCTACTTCAAGTTGTGCAAAATAATAATAGACCATCGTGTAATAAAAATGCAGCGTATTTTGTTTTAAACCCGTTCCAAGTGATTCCGCTGCCTCTTGAATTTTGTCGCCTTCCTCCTTCCATCATGATTTGTTGCTGATTTTTCGCTTTTTCTCAAGCGCTCTCCATATACCTTGTCCCACTAAACGCTTCATCGTGTTTTCATATCTTTCTTTTCTGACATAATTCGAACCGAAATGAGCCGCGAAATCAATGTTATCGAAAGTTATCATGATGACCACACGCCTATTTAACTGATAACAAGGCGAAACTAATGCAATAATGTCAAAACGCTTGCAGCTTTGCTGTATCACCGATCCCTATAAATTTCGTTATTGTTGTTCCTTCATTCCCGCTCTTCTCAAAGTATTGGAACCAATACGGACGTGGCTGCAAAAATCGATTCGCTCCATAATGCAACAGGAAGAGAAGCAGATGCCCTTGATCAAAAATGTTCTGCTTATTTTATCGACACAAGAACGAGAATGAGGCTGCCTGTCGCGTTTTTTACGTCCTGAATATTTCATCGCTACACGTTTTACCTGCGCTTCGAGAACACGCTCATGCCCGGATAAGTCAACTAAAGTCAACGAAGACACGGTTCAGAAGAATGCGAACGGCCAGTGCTGTGCCTCACTACGTTTATTTATTAAATTCGCTCAGAACAGCTACCAGTACGAATAAATACGAGCATTTATGTCAAATACATACACGAAGCGTCACCAAATGGGCATGTCAATTAAAGGAGACGCGTGATGGAATGATGCTTCTGGTCACCAACTCCTCTACTGAAATGTGATGGGATGATGATTGTGGTTAACACCAACTCCACTATCTACAGAAAATGCATCTTATTTTATTTCACGTACTCAAACAACACTTCTGTGTCGCCATTAGCTGCTCAGTAAACCCCTCACGGACTCCTTGTAAACTAATGAAAGGAAAAGGGGAATGCCAGGCAAAGGGCTCCTCACCTTCAGGTAGCAGTCGCAAACGTTCTGTCCGTCTGTTACATGCGTAATTGTCAATGCTCTCGTATTTAGTTTCCATAATGCAGTTATTCAGTTTTGAAACCTACAGCTATTTAGTGCCGTCGAGGGGAGAATAGGCTTAGTTCGAGTTTCCTAGACAGTTGTACCCCAAACGTTATAATTAAAACTAGCTTCGTTCAGAAGACGCGTGTTCTAAGTGCCTCACCATGTCCTCAGATTACGAAGAAGGAGAAATCCCGAATGTGAACGCCCCAAACATAACATACTTATATAATATTCGTAATGGTTGACATCTGACTGGTTCTTGAGAGCTCTAAGCTGCCTCTTCGCACGATAGTGTTATTGAGGTGCCATTCGCATGCACAAGGAAAGTTAATACCTGCTGCCTCACAATAACCATAAGTAACTCCTATTGGGCTACGTACTGTAGAAATTAGCCCTGGCGAGACAGTTGACATGACAATTCTGCCGCCAATCTTGAAAGGCCTCTTCACAGAAAGTAAATGAACGACACTAAAAGATTAAATTCTGTAGAAATGGAGAGTGTAGTTCTGATAAAAGGAACGTGTGGTCATGAGTATTTCCTTAAACGATCCTCAGTGATATCAAGATTATGATGAATCTAGTATCTTCTTCCCTCAACTATACTACAAGGCTTGATTGTAATACCGAAGAAATATACAACTAAGCTGGAAGAGTTCATTGCTCTCATCCCTTTTCCGCTCAAGAAAAATCGCCTCCATCGTGAAATGATGTAATTGGCAGGCAAAACAAGTTGGCTGAGAAAGTACTGCAAGAAAAGAAAGTAGGTCGTCAACCGATGAAAGAGTTTGTACAGAAAAGATCCGAACAGTGCCCTACAAAAGGCTTTGAGTATCGAGAGACCGATAAAAAGGTGAAATTAGACTTAGAATTCACCATTTGGCTTTCAAAGCTCCTTTCAATGCTTCTCAATAAATTTGTATTTTTACCAAACGAAAATGGTAAACAGTCCCTCGCAGCAGGACTGGAAATTGTACAGTGTAACGATGCTTCGTCATACTGTCTTCCCACGATAGAAGTTGAGAAGCTTAACTTGAGTTCTAAGCTATCACCCACAAAGGCCACCCTCACCTTTCAAATTATTTTATGTTAAATTATGCTGGAAAGATAAGGTTTCCCGCTCTTGCTCTACTGCGCTTATGCTTGCGTTTACATCAAGGAAAGGGGGAATATTCCTCACTGACACACCTCAAAAACATGGCATTTTCAAAGCAGAGTCGCTGAAATAGAATTATCCAGTATTAAAAAAAACAAAAAACTGAATAGCTGACAGTTGAAACTGACGTGAATCGCATCTACAGCCAATCAGAAATCTATTAAATAGTATCTGCTACCTTCAAAATGTTGTGTTCATACAGCAGACTCAACTTCTGGGTTAAAATAACTAATTATATATTTGAAGTATATTCTGTCTCGATGGTTCATAAAAAGAATATTAACTAATCGCCTCGGTATTCCTGTATGCCTTTAGTGGATAGGAATTAAAACCCATTAGTACGCATACAATATGCATTACAACATTTTATTCCTGATTTTAACAAAACACGTTCATAAAATAACTGGTGCGAGGTAACACACAACTTTACGCGGCCCCGTAAATACGACGACCTGCTACATATGCGGGCGCTATATCTTCGTTTAACGCGGTTTTACGGGAACATTTATGCAGGACAAAATGTAGGTACTACTTAGTTGAGGGTACTTAGTAAGTTTGATTTTAATCGTTATAGCCGTTTTTAATATAATTGGAAACCAGATAAATTATTATTTGAGAAACCTCGGTTTTCGAGCTATTGAGGCTTATATCTCCGTTCAACAGATCGGTACAGAAATTATCACGGGGAATAAAATGTGGGTATAGGTTGCTTTAAAAAAAATTCGTAAGGTTGATTAAATCCAGTGACTCAATTACTCGGGAAAGCACACAACTGTTCAAAAAATCATTATTCGACATATTTTCATTTTTATTTCTGTTCAATGAACTGTCAGATGGACATTTATCCTTAAAAATGTATACGAATTAACTATTTAAAAACATTCTGTGAGTTTGATGAAAATCGTTGGAACCATTTTGCCAAAAACCGTAAAAAACTATTTTTGCTCCTAAGGCTTGTATCTCCGTTCACCGTATTTCCATGGTGGAGAAAAGTTTTGTCCTAACTAGTATAAGATACTTTGAAAGTTTAATCAAAATAGTGGAGCCGTTTACAAGAAAAATGCGAAAACCCCAAGTTTTCGGTACATTTTCTTCCCCCGCTCCCCTTTCCCATCGACCGAAATCGCGCATAACCTTTCGCGTCTGTACGAAATAACAAAAAAAAAACAAAAAAACCCCAGCTTAATCGGTTCAGCCGTTCTCTAACGAACGACAGCCACGCGCGGAATATTCAGCAGGCCTCAGATCTGAAGAGAACGGTCCAGAAAAGTCCGAGCCAGACGCCGGTTAATACAATTACGTTTATATTTATGTTCGGACAAAGCCCATTATGAAATCAACATGAGCAGTTTATATGTTGCCGCAGTAATATTTTTTACTTTCCGCTACCCTACTATTGTGAGCGTGTCAGAAAAAGGCTCGCGGGAATGAGGTTTTTCGAACTATAAAGTTCATCGTTTGTACTCCCCCCTTCCGTCGCATCTAAACCACCCGCCCGCTCGTCTCGCAACGTCGTGCCAATTGCCTACAGGCGCTTAGGGGGAATATTTAGTTTCCGTACTTCCATTGTAGTCAGGTCATGTTTCTTATGGTTTACTTGCATTTTTCGATGCTGAATCGAATGGGATGGGTCTTGGAGCAGTAATATTTTGATTTGTCTTAGTTGAAGGTTCAGGCCATACGTGTAACGTATATAAAATGAATAATTGAGAGTATTGAGCCAATCAAAACGCAGAAGCACGGAGTAAACGTTTGAACGACCTGTCTCAAAAATTATATTTGCATTGATTCTCAAACAACCAAACACAGCAGCCCGTTGAGCGAAGTGCGTTGAAGCAAATAATGAGCAATTGCATAGATTGCGGTAGTGAAGTGCTGAAGGGTGGCTGTATTTCAGCATTGGCGAGAGGGAGATATCTAAGACTAAAAAACCAGGGATGATACTGACCGAGGCGTCAAGACCTAATATGAAACATTACACGCAAATTAGTGATTCAAAAAACTATCTTTTGGTTCACTAAACGGCGACTAATCAAATATCGATTCAACTCCAGGTATGTAAAATTCGCTGATGGTTTGTGTCTTTCTTGGACGAATAGGGGAGCTTAGTTGAGAAATCGTGAGTGAGGACTCTGTTACAATTGACAAAATAGCGATATTAGTTGTGAGTCGCAGGACTTGAGTGAACTGCGAAATGACTGTCGTCCGCAGAGTTGAACTGAGTCTGTTGTGGAGAGAAAAGTAAATTGAGGGGTTGTCGTGAGCTCTCCTGAGTTGGCAGGATCTATACATCTACGTTCGTACAATTAATTACCAAAATACATAATAAATTGGCGCAGTCGATTCTAAATTGGATTTGGTGTACAAGTTCGTAATAGTCCGTACATACCTACGTAAAATATCCGGTTCAGTTCGGGAACGTTGCGTGATGTTTTCCGTCGCCTTATCAACGTACACTTGCGCCGTTTCGTCTTGTATTTCGAACCATAAAATAGCATTATTCGTGAATCATGGGTGAAAAACTGTAGGCCGCGTTGACAAAGCAGGAGGAATCTCTTTTGAAGTTAGTTGAAGGGATCACAAAATTGGCGGAAAAGAAGGATACTTCCGTTGTTGTCACTGAAGCGGGCCAAGTTGTTCCTCAACAAATTGATATCAACGTGCACTTGGAAAAGTTTTGATGAAACGGTTAAGACGTTCCAAAGTTACATGGATCGTTTGGAAGCTTACTTTCTAGTTCTTAAAGTACCCGAATTAAGAAAAGTCCACATTTTTGTGTCTTTGCTGAGCCCAAAAAATTTCTCGTTGTTAAAAACTCTCCTTCACCCTCAGACGCACGAACAGAAATCGTCAGAATTGCTTAGATTGGCAGCTCAATGCAAATATGATGAAACTATGCTGAATACCATGTTAAGAGATGTCTTTGTGGGCTGAGGTCGCGAGTGATTCTCGATCGCCTTTTTGAGGAGGACGGCATAAATCTTACTTAATCTTGGCGACTGCGATTGAAAAGGCATCGGAGAGAACGTCGGAAATACTACGACCGTCAGTGAATTGCGTGAATAAGGTCTTTCAAAAATCCAACCGGATATGTTTAAATCAATTCAGTGCCTAAAATGTGCGAAATTTTCTCATAAAGCCCCTGATTGCAAGGCCACATACTTGTTCTGCATTTACTGTAAGGCCAGCAATTACGTTGTCGACGTTTGTTTGAAAAAGAAGAGGAAAGATAAAGAGGTAAAACATCTTACTGACCTAGGTCTAGCTGAAGGCGGAGCTGAGGCATACAGCACAAGCCCTGATTATGAATATTGTTACAACTATGAAAATCCTAGTGATGACGACGTCTTTCCTCTACATTCTATCTCTACTGGAAATGCTGATCGCCCACCTATTTACATTTGATGCAAGTTGGATGGAACTAAGGTCCAATTTGAGCGGGATAGTGGCAGTAAAAACACCATCCTAAATCTGGCCACATTCAAGAAAATCTAACCAGATGTTGAACTTGGTCCTTGCAACAGTTGGTTACAGGCTTATATCCCCTTGGAGTATATGCGTATCGAGTGGAGACAACCCTACAAGCGCTTGTTGTAAAGGAGACATTACCTGGGAAAGGATATTATGGAAAGTACAGAAGAAGTGGAAATCCGTTGTCAATCGTAAATAATTGAAGAACTTGGCTTTCCATAGGTGAACAAAAGGACTTGAGGACGGAAAGGTGTTTGCGAAAACCATTGACATTCCGTTAGGGTCAGTGAGTCTCGTTAGGGCAAGTGCAGACGTTCAGAGGCCAAAAACCCAGCTAATTTGGCCTGTGCCGAACAGTCTTGTTAGTTTGCAGCCAACTTCTTCTTTGGTGGCAAACGTTTAGGCGACGACCTTATTGCTTCCCTTAGCCCTACGAAGTAGGAAGGAAACTTTTTTGTGGAGTTACACTTTAAATCATTACATTTTAGAGGATTCAGACAACGTACTACAGTTATCGTGCTGATAAGATCAAAGAGGCTTCGGTGGTTGCGGACTACCATCTCTGTGCAGATTAGGGATCTTGACAGTACCACAATGCTGCAACTTATATAGGCAGCACTGCAGTGGAACCTTCGGCGAGAGGGTGGGGATGAAATCAAGATGTTTCTGACGAAGGCTAATATGAGAGAGCAACGAAGGGCTGTGTTAAGGTGGAGTCCAAGGCTGCTGCGCTCTCCTCCTGAAGGAGTGCGAAGTAAGATTCAAATGGGTCAGCTGAAGAGTCTGCTCTAGGGTGGATGTTCTGCGATGCTTCCAATGCCTATCACTGAGCAGTTAACTGCAAGGGAGCTGACTGCGGTGAACGAGGTCCTTAGAAGAAGAGGCAGGACTCGTAAAGTGCATGCTCTGCTCTGAGTTGGGAGGAGGGGCACAGGTGATGAGGTGGCCCATCTGCCTGGTTGGGGAAAGTGTAGGGTGTTAGGGACGCCCGGGGGAGGCTAGTCACCTTGGTCGATGATGATTCACATTCTCCAGGGCAACATCCAATACAATAGCGCAGAATCTTCTCCAGCTGTCATATTCATTCGAAACCCCACGCATAATCGTGACCATTATCCACTCAAAACATGTTAAGCTGACAGTTCCAGCAGACATAATGGCAATATACAAGTAAAATTGTTACCTTTTGGAAAATGACGAGACCAGCACAGTAGGTCATTGCAAGTTTCGAAGATAACTTTTGCTCAGTTTTACTTGTAAATCCCTCTCGGTCTACTCGAACTACTATTATTGGTAGTCCAATAAGTTACCTACACAATGGGAACTAAACAGCGGTCGAAATAATTAGGGGCCTCACCCGAAATTTAAACCGCTGTCGTTATATTGACTAACTTTCCCCACTGTGTTTACCTAGAACGATAAACACGGACATTGTGAAGACAGTAACGTCGGCAGTCCTATAAATTATACGACGCTCATTCAATAAAGGTCTTTACATAAATAAGAGCAGCGTAATATATTCCAGAATGTTAAGCACTGTCAGGTAGTCGCTATAGAACGTTGAGTCAACTACGGCTCATGTAAACCAAGTGAAAAACTGAGCCTAAACACAGCTGAACGTACGTGACACAGAGGACTGATGTGCCTCACCAGATTTTTTTAATGCTCATTTTTACGACGTTAGAAGCACATTGATAGCCATGCTGCAGGTCACCATGAGCCGCGCAATCCGCCCATAGTGATCAAAAGACTAAATCATTTTTTTCTTCAAAACGGCTATTACGATTTTGATTAAATTTCGTGTACAGACAGCTCAAAATAATTAGACAGTACTCCGATAATTTCATTGGTGGCGAAATGAGGAGAGCAGCACAATAAATTACCAAACATTTCGATAAAAATTAGCGTAGTTTTTCGTTGTAAATTTCGCTCAGAGAGTAGAAGAATCTCCAGAAAAATCTGTGGTACTACAATTAACTACTTATATGATGATCATTTAACAATGCTGATAAGGTACGTAGGGACTACTCCAGAAATCCCGAATTTCAGCCTCTGCCGTTACACCTATTTTTATACGTTTTTACCCGATAACTCTCAAAAAGTGTTTACTATCCTTCTCAAAAAAAGCGTGTCTACAGCCTCATCAATTATCTGTGTACTAATCGCTCAATTATGGTTGGGGCACGAGTAAGAGCAGGGAAATAAATTTCGGAAGCTCTGAGCGCTATCGCTGTCTGCCATCGTGAAGTGGTGTTTCATTGAGTTCAAATGAACTGAATGAAAAATAAATTAATAAGTGGCAAAAGTGCACCTGACATTTTTAAATGGTAGGCTCCTCGCCCAACCTCCATCCTGAAGGTACCTGGTATTTTTCTTTGCTTCTTTAAGTTAAGGATAACGAAAAGTGCCCTCATAATGAGACGGCGCTCCACAGTTCAGGTCTGCCGCGATCAATCAAAATCTCTAGGAATAGGTTTATGCGTTGATAATCTATTTTAGGCTTAAAAAGGGTTTTGAATCTGTGCGGTGGATTGTGAGGCTGCAGAGGCGAGCCGCTCATCTTCTAAGTTGTTTTGATCGTTATTTCGAGCACATTCAAAAATCCAATTCCTTGGAAAGGTTTAATGAAAGGCGGCTTCGCTTCAAATCCCGAAAGAGTGAAAAGTTTGTAGATGACAAGAGGAGGAAGTTGGATGGCCCGATATATTAATTTTGACGGAGCGTGGGCCGACGGAGCGGGTTAATTTTCGCCGAAGGATATTTTCACCGGATGGAAAATCCAGGAAAGAGCTTGAAGGAAGAAAACGTCGCTTCGGTGTTAGCGTCAGATGGGAAGCTCCCCCGAGATGAGAGATGAATACGATGAGGAAAAAGCGTTAGGCCTCGGTCGGTTCTGCGAGCTTTTGTCATTTCTCCCAACCTCGGGCTTCGGTTTTATTAACGTCAATTTATCGGCACCTTGGCATTGGCAAAGCCTGAGGTTACTTCCCTATTTAAACGTATCTCTGCCTGGTTCGAGTCTTGACCGCAGCTACAGAGGGGTTTCAGTCGAAAGGGGGATTAACCGTTTTTCGGTTGCCGTCGGACTCGATTTTGAGTGGAAGGGGTAATGGGAATTAAACGGAAATCGATAGCTGCCGGAAAATTGTTTCCTGAATCCCCTGCGGACTTCGCGTTGGCCGCTAAATTCAGTTCCGTTCCATTGAGGGTTAACCCGATTTCAATTGAAACCAGAGTGGAGTCGGATCGGATACCTCAACCTCTTCTTTTTTTTTTATCACTCCTACGTTCTTTTCGCCGGATTTATACTTCAACCGGGGGAACCGTTTGAATGAGAACGGGATGAAAAGTTGATTATAACACAAACACGCGGACTAATTGACGAGAGTCTATTATTGAGTATTTTCGCGGAATTAAAAGCTTCAGTCAAAAAAAGTTTTGAAGTTTAAACAAGACCACACACCCTCATTCTCGTCAAAAGTTGGAATCTGAAATTTAGAGGCCACTTCTTGAAATTGCCTACCGAATTGGAACTTTCGAATTGTGGGATGTAAGTCTCTTACTTGAAATGTACATATATATAAGTTATGTACCTCCAGACCGCCGTCATACTTAAATTACCCATGTAAGTGTTACTAGGGGTTTGGAAATGTTGTAACTCAGGCGAAAATTAGAGCGATCCCAAGCCCTGATTCTTTATCTTGAGTTTCCTCATAATATGAATCTTCGACTTTGACCACTAGACTAGGATCGCTGGGGTGCCTACAAAGGGAGCCAGGCGTTTCATCACCTCCCCCTCATGTGCTAGCCGCTGCTCTTGGAGCGAATGACTTCAATAAATGGATCACTGAGAGTTTGAGCGGATCCAATCGGACCTAGTCACCTAATTTTCGTTCACAACGTTATAGTAGATACTTCACCACTTCACACTGCATTAGCGAATCTAGGTGACTTCTTTGCATTATTTTCTCTTCAATTTTTGGTTTACCAGCTGACCCTCCTCTTTTCTGAGAATGAAGGAGTTTGGAACTTCTAATTTCACTTGTTACTAGGGGATAGGAAATCTTGTGGAACCTTCTCAGGCCACAGCTATCCTGACCTCTGATCCTAATCCACGAATTTCCTCGGAACGTGGACCTTCGTCATTGACCACTAAAATACAATCACTGGGGTGGCTACAATGGGAGTCAGGGCTCCTCAGAAGTTAACTGCAGACGCTGTAACTAATTTCTTATAAATAGAAGTGAGCTTCCGCTCTTCAGCTCTTAACTTTGCGATGTTTTACGTGTTCATTGAAAATAAAGTTACAGCCTTTTATAAAACCACTATTATCTAACGTTACTAACATGCATAAATTTTGCTACTCGTTTAGAAAAACCGTAATCGCAATATTAAACAAAAAAGCAACATTGTGATTTATAAGTAAATATACTCTTGGTATTTAGTTTTGAGGACGTATACATCCGAATTGTTTGGACCAGGGAAGACTTGAATGAATCTCGAAGGCGGGTTTTAGTTTAGCCCGAACTTGTAATTTGAAGAGTTAGGATATCACAAGATTTGGAGACTTAGATGTACAAAGAAGAGGTGACTTGAACAGGATATTATTTTAGTATACACGCGCGAACAAGGGGGGCTGTAAAAGCGTGAAACTGGTTGTACGAGGAAGGAAGGAGATATTCGAATTAGATGTCGATGAGAGGTGAAACACGTGCCTGTGGGGATAGCTGGAGATGACTGTACCGTAAGAGCCATTAGATGATAGCGTGTTGGGAGAAATGGAGACGACCGACTTTCGCGAGAATTCGTAGGGGAATGAGTTTGGGCAGAGCTGTCTGTTGTGGGGAGGAATCTGAAATTGACAAGTGGAAACAGAAAGATGGGAAAGCCAGTTCAGGGGAAACCCGTTGTCACTTGGAAATAACTGGATAGGTGGAATTGCCGCAGGAAGCACAGGGAGTTCGGGGAAACAATGACGTTGCCGTTAGGCATTGCGAGGTCAAAAAACCCAGACTGATTCGACTTGCGCCAAACACAAACCTTAAGTTAGTCGGGTGAACAGATTGTGTAATTGTGAGACGGGTAGTAATGCTATAATTGTCAGCCTCGATTCGAATGGTTGGAATAGTTTCTTAACCCTACAAAAATTCGCAGAGAATGCAGCATATCTCTAGGAAGTAGGAATTAGCACAAACTATTGTGATGTTTGTTATTAGGATTTTTTTTTGAACCTGACCCATAGGGAATTACTTGGAAAGCTTTCTTCTTCTACCCAGCCGAGTGCCGCCCGTTTATAAACGTTCTTCCATTTGTTCATTCACATCGGTTCATTACATGCATTTTCCCTTTAAATTCAATGACGAAGGATGCGCCCTTCTAAGGTAATTGATCTCATTACTGTTTGGGCCAAGGTCGCAGCACTAAAGATGTTACAATTCAGCAAGGCCGCGTGAAATGTCTTAGGGTCGAGTAAGTGACAACGTGTTTTTATACCTCACCTGAGACTACAAACTCTGGCCATTCATTTTCCTTTGTGCTCGTCGTCACCGTCGATTTTCCGCTAATTATTTGACCACATTCCGTTAAACGCTGTCTATTAGACGGACACGATTGATCGGGAACGTGCCATCAAAGCGGTTTCCCACTAAAAAACGATACGCGAAGGCGTGGAAAGTTCTGACGGACGAACGCTCGTCTCAATCCGACTTATCGAATTTGTACGACCTAATCTTTCCGCTGCCTCTTTTCCCTAATTGTGCCCTCGATCGAGCGGGGATACGGTTTCCTCTCATCTGCCCTTACAAGATCGATACGAGCCGGCTCTCCGTTGAACGGAGGCGGAAAAAATTCATTTCGCGAGGTTTTTTATTCAACGACTTGACTTTTCACTTTTCTCACGGTATTTTCCCTGCGGAATTTAATTGTGATAATGTTTTGAAATGAAAATGCGTGTTTTCGTAATATTTGAGATGGAAAGACGTAAACCCTCCTCCACGATCTGTTCATGTTTTTACGGCTTACATTATGAACCATCAACTCAGTGAGTTTTCGTAAGAACTGAGGTTATTGCATAGGCCACAAAAAAGCTAAAGAGCGATTTTCCATTACAATTTGCGGTCCACAGTCTGTATCATGACAATCCGAAAGGAATCACTTTAACGTTTCCTGGGTGCCCGAGAAGAATTGGCCAAAATACTTACGGTTCATAAGTCTCGTGCCTTTGCCTCTGAGTTTTGTGGCTTTAGTGACTATGAAACGTACGTTGTGAGGTTTTTCTGAGTCACTGTGCCGTCGAGAAAGGATGTAGCAATAACACTACATAAGCAGATTGCGTCAAAATGCACGTTATTAGGTGAATCGGACAAATGTATGCGAATGAAAACCAACGTATTGCTGTTCATAACTGAACGGTTTCATCATATTCCTTGGAAGAAAACAACTCTTTAGCAACCAATCCAATGTGTTTCTCCTGCTCAGTTTCTGGGGGAGTTGAGCAGTGTATGAGCGACATTTGAGTTGGAACGACTGCAGATTATTACACAGCGGTTTATCATTCTCCATCGGATTCAGCATCGAAAAATACTGGTCAACGATACGAAACATGACTTGATTACGACGAAAATTTACGTTTTCCAGGAGCCGACGTGACGAGTCGAGCTAAAGAGGGGGTTGGAGAGAGACGGGTGGCAGTGTGGGAATTGAGCACCAGTCGGGGTGAAATGATAATTTTTCCTCACTACTGGGGCATGTGTGCCACTGAGACCCGTCTTAATTGACTTAGTACCCGGAAACTACCTAGAAAACGATACTAAAAGTTACGTAATAGCGATAAAACTGACAAAATTTGGCTAATTTTTGCCCATAACAACTAAACATTTTTTCCGATGGGAATGCCGAGTTCGACGGCACAATCATGTCTAAAATGGAATTTTATTAGTGAAGAACTGATTTTCAGACCCCGTTAAACAAAAAAATATCTGGTGCGTAGCAACACACTACTTTCCGCCACCCCCATAAGTTCGAACACCAGCTGCATATGCGGGTGCTATATCTTCGTTCAACTCATTTTTACATGAACATTTATGAAGAACAAAATGTACGTACTAGTTAGCTGAGAGTACTCCGTAAGTTTGATCGAAATCGTTAGAGCCGTTTTTGACACAATTGGAATACCGATAAATTAATATTCGACAAATCTCCTTTTCTGTGTTAACTTGGCTTATATCTCCGCTCAACATATATATACAGAAATAATTATGGAGAACGAAATGTTGGTATTGGTGACTAGAAGACACTCCATTAGAATTTATCACATCTGGTGAAGAAGTTACCCTGGAATTTACGGAAATGTTCGAAAAAATGTTATTTTTGATACATTTTGATTTTTATCTCTGTTCAATGGACTGTCAGATGAACATTTATTGAGAACAATATGTAGGTATTAACGGTTTGAAAACATCTTGAAAGTTTGGTGATAATCGTTGAAGCCGTTTAACCAAAAAGCGTAAAAAACCTATTTTTGCTTCATAGGCCTATATCTCCGTTCACCGTATTTTCATGAAGATATACATGGAGAAGAAAAGTTAGGTATTGATTAGTAGAAGATAATTTGAAAGTTTAATCAAAATCGTTAGAGCCGTTTTTGAGAAAAATGCGAAAAACACTGTTTTTTGGTACATTTTCGTCCCCCCCCTTCCCGCGGCCGAAATCGTCCATAACCTTATTTTGGTGTCTACAAAAAATAACAAACAAAACAAAAAAAGAACCAGCGCAATCGGATCCGCCGTTCTCCCGCAAATCGAACTACAGACGCACACAGATACACACATACACACACACACACACGGACCACGCGCCGAAATTAGGTTTTTTAGACTCAGTAGGCCTCAAAACGTAAAGATCTGAAGAAAACCCAAATTTTTTTTTGGGCCGATTACTATACTTTCCTCCCCTTCGGGTAGCGGAAAGTAATACAGCCTGGACGGCGCTCGAGCGTTACATATTTGGAATCCTCATCCCAACATTAAGTTGTTCGTGGGGTGGTTGGGAGGGTTAAAAATCAAACTTAACCGAATTAAAACGATCTCCTGAACGATTCCTCCTCTTTGAATGAGGAATGTATGTATTTATCACTCAGTTCATTTGATCTTGGTAGAACACCACTTCACGATGGCAGAGCGCTTACAGTCATGTCGTACTCATGCCCTGTATCATTGAGGAATTGGTACAATGAGAGTTAATGAGGCTACACGTTGAAACATCTTCCAGAGTTATCGCGAAAAAACTCTTAAAAATGGTAGTAAATAATACAGCGGTGGTGGAAATTTCGGAATTTCCGGAGGAGCTCCTGTATATCTTTTCAAACGTTCTGTGGGCATGGGGTCTTGGTTTACGTATAAGAGAACATGAGACATACTACGCGTCACCTTTTATGAGCCTACCGGCAGAAATGATTACTTTGGAAGCAGAACTATCCACTCACACCGTCACTGAATGAACCGGTTTCTTCACAACGAATAATACACCAAGAACTGTTCTGAAATCAGTTTTTGTCCAAGTTATGATAATTTATTGATTTTGTTGGGTGCACAAAAGGGGGAACTTGGGGATCGAAATAAAAATGAAACTCGGTGAGCGTGAGGAGGACTGTAATATACGTGCGGAATTGAGTTGAGTTAAAATTGAGCTGAGATGGTGTACAAATTGGCGGCAAAAGGGCAGTACTCGGAGCGTGTGAACTGGCGCGCGCAACCGTATGAGAGAGCGAGAAGTTACTGGGGCGATAGTTGGAAGTGGAATGATTTTGAAAGAGCTCACTCATGGAGAGGAAAGTTAAATGAGAAAGAAATAAAGAAAGGGGAAATCCTGTGAAAGGGGGCTGTTAGAACCAACCGACCCCAGCTCAGGGATTTCCGCAGGTGAGGGGCAGGTATTGAAATAAACGGAGATAATGACGGGGGAAGTCCGAGGTCAAAGACTCGAACCGATTTGGCGCTTTGCGTCGAAAAGATTTGATCTAGTCGATCTCTCGCAATTTCGTTCTCAAATGGCGAAATTTGGAACCAGGAGCTTTAAAACCGATTAAATAACTTTTCTCTTTGCTTCGTACAGCTAAGGAAACTAAAAATAGTTTTTTGCCTTTTTAATAAATTATTTCAATCAAAGTATACCACAACGCTTTCATTATAACCTATAAACGGATGTTCTTAGTAAAAATCTTCTGACGCAGATGCAGAAAAATTCTCGGAAGAATATCCAAATACGCCTGTATTTTGTTCTTCCCAAGTATTTTCCATGCAGATGAACCAAAACTAGTTGGAAATATGATTCTTCCAATGTTAATGCTACGCTTGGCAACTTCACGCGGAGAGCTAACACGTGTTTGTCAAATTTATTTTACCCGTGCTTTCCAAACTAAAAAGAAACTTAAACAGTTTCCTACATCCTTCAGTGGTTCCATTCAGAAACATGAATCCCGAATACCTTCGCCCGCCTCCTCAATCGTAAACCGTCTTTAAACCGCATTCTATCTGTTTATTAGTAACCTATTTCATTAATTATGACCAGGCCCGCTCTCGCTGTTAAGCCAATCAAAAACTAATCACGCTAAAGGGTTAGCGAAAGCTCAGACAGTTGGGCAAAACGTTTTGTTATATTAAGACGTTTCAACGGTATTGGCGCGGTGGTGACGCATTGCGCCGCTGACGTGGCTCTATTTTAGTTGGTCATCGAGGTCAAACTATCGAATCCCACGTCATCTCAAATATCACAAAACACCGCTCGAATCGATACGACAGGTATCAATACAAGTCTACGGCCGATTTTATTGGTTTATTCGCGAAACGTGACCCTTTCATTCAAATCCCGGCAATAAAAAAAGAGATGCGGAGAGAAGGGGGGAGGTTCTAGACGAAAGGACAGAGAAAAGGAACTTGCGGTAATTGAATAAGGGGAAACCGAAAGAAAAGAGCTTGACAGAAAAGGCAACAGGTTTACTATTCTTGGCAGAAGCGTTCCTCCTTATTTTCACCTTCGTCTTGAATTCAGTTCCCTTGCAATTTGTTTAGAATCGAGACGTTTCCTTACGTCACGTTAATTTCGTTGAGTGCCGCTAGAGAGGAATATTTCTCAATTAGAGAGATTTACGAGGTGATGGCCGAGCTTCCCTTTCTTTCCGGTTTTCGTTAGCAACAACGCAAAAAATGAAACATTTCTCCGAACCGATTCGATTATTAAAGGGAAGGATTTCAGTACACGGCTAAAACACGAAGTTTTGGTTGGATTGTTGTCCACAATTAGTGGTTTAACTGCACACGGAAATGTAGTTTCATGTAGAAAGCGCTGCAAATTATCACGCAACGGTTTATTATTCTCTTGAACAGCTTGACCTAGTCTCACACCTCCGAGATCCATTCCATTCGATTAAGCATCGACAAATTCCAATAAACGATACGAAACCCGACCTAACTACGTCTAAAATTACATATTCCAGGCGGCTGTAGGCAATTGGCACGACGTGACGACTCGAGCCGACTATTGTTTAGAGTGAGACCTGAAGGAGTGTAAACTATGAAACGATTACTATCAATTAACTTTGGCTCACTATAAGTACTGTGATTTCACTTGTTTCTTTTTAGACGCAGTCGAACACCTCTGAGAAATGTTCCATTCGATCCAACATCTAAAAATACTTGGAAAATGATACCAAATACGGCGTTTTTGCGATAAAGCTGTCAAAATTGCGTTTTTGTAAATTTTTTAAACCATTCGTTGCCCATAAAAACCATGGGCTTCGTTCGATCGGATTGCCGAGCTGGCGGAAACAGCTAGATACCAAATGGGATTTGGTGTAAATGAAGGACATGATACAAACGGACATTGCAGATTTGGTATCTCGATACTTTGAAATGTTAAGTATCAAGTTTTGAGGCGGGGGGGGGGAGGGTGCATCTTTTTAACCCACATCAAAAATGTACATAAAAAAAGAATTTGCGAACGTTCTTCAATATCTCCGAAAAATTGTGCCATCAACACTTGTCAAACTGGAGAACTGTAAACCATACAAAATAAGTTCTGTTCCGTACTTCTTGTTATTGAGCGCTATGCTTTGTCCTGCGCCGTAATAACATCAAAAAACTTGTACGTGTATATTTGTATCTTCTCATGTTGACAGTTTATCCTCAGACAGGAAGCTTGCGATCGAGAGAGTGATATGAACCATTTCGTTCATTCATTGGGCTGTTTCCCATGCCTAACCATGCGAAGGTCTGATTCTAGGGAATTCGGAGCTTAATCTGGTTTTCCACATGGTTTAATTGTTTACTCGGGCCGCAAGTGTCAAAGTTAGAGTGCGACGACGTATTTTTTTTTTTTTTTAGCAAGAATCGACTTTGAGAGCTGGGTGTCTCACACAGTCTCTGTGTGAGAGTGGCTTAGTAGCAATCAAAGGAAGGTTTGGCTGTTCATCAACACCCTTCGCTCACTGTTGTAATAACTACAGTTGAGCGGCCCGTGGTTACTTGTTTCCTCCGGAATAGAGACGCAAGATATGCAGCATGGAGAATCTTTGAAGTCTTTGATAAACGTAATCCGCCGCTCAATCGGCGTGTCTCACAATGCTCTGCCTCAACCTATTCTCATGTTGGGGGAAACTTCGGTTGGAAATTAGGCCTACGACGTGAAACTAGTGCAATTAACGGCTCTCACTCTTTCTCTCTCCCTCTCTCTCCCTGCAGGCAGCCTCTAAAGGCGTCCGTGAGTGTCCACAGGCCTATTGAACAACGCGGACAGTTGGCTGGTACATGTCTTTGAACTCCAAACTTGTCTGAATGTGTTCATGTGCCCAGAAAATGAAGAAACATCGTGATTTAAAGGATTATAAACATCAATGTCACACGCGAGAGTAGATGGTGCGGGGTAGCACAGACTTAGTCCCAACTCGAAAGTGTTTAACGCACAAATGAATCTGACCGCGTCGTAAAGCCGGTTAAAAAATGTGGATAAAAGCGGTTTCCCTTCACCTGAAGGGGAGGAAAGAATAGATTTTGATGGATGGTTCGTACATCATTCATCCGACCCTCCTTCTCCCGGCCATTCCATTACACGACTTCAAGGGTCGGCCTCTGGCGTGAATCAGCTTGATCATTTGGTAGATGAAGAACGATGTCGCTTCTAATGGAAACTGAAACGGTTTTTTTCGCGGTTTTTAATTATTGGCCTGCGCGTTGCCAACATTTTTTTACGCTCGCTCGCGGTAACTTTCTTCTGCCTACCAAATTGTGGTAGATAAATAGGTGAATATATAGATTAAAACACTTATAGTTTACGAAGAACATGCTGTTCCTCGATTCAAATTCCATTCGTTTCAGTTGCGATTTACAGGATTGAATACATGTTACGAACATGAATACGTTGATTCAAAGCTGGCTAACGGGCTCTTCACAGTAACTGACAACCGCATTGGTTTTAGGTTCGTTTCTCATTACGCGTGACTGTGCATGAACGTTCTTAGGAGAACCATCTATCACCTTTACCCTGGTTTATCCGATACTATTCGAGATAATATCGTAGAAGCTACAATAGAGCAGAGTTCATTTCTCGTTTATTGCAGTACATAAGGCACAACGTCCTTTTTTGGTCGTTTATCGGCCCTTGTTGGAGAGGCCGTCGCGTAATTTCGTTCAAAGAGGAAAGGTACTTTTGGAGCCTCCACTTTTCCACCGAAACCCAAAGGGAACCGACCAGTGATTACTTGGAGTGCCTCGGTAAACACAGTCTTGGCCTTGAGCACAGCTCGATGGAATGATCACACAATGTTGTTTTGGTTGACTATCAACTGTAGTGGTGGTTTGGTGAAGAATAGGTTAACTCGGCAGAACTTCGTTTATTCTCCTATGGCTTGATCACGAATGCCTCACAAATCCGAAAAATTTTCCCATGGGTTTTCTTTCCTCTCTCCAACTCATGACCAAACGGACAAAACGCGCGCGTTGTTCAATAGGCCTGTGGACACTTAGGACCCCTTTGTGCTCTCCTAATGCCATTGGGACACTTTTGGCTGACTACTATACTACAAATTTATCTTTCCAATTCACTTATCCAAACAACAAAACAAAATTTGTTACCTTTCATCCTCTAACTCCGCTGACACTTTAACACCACAACAGCCCACGGTCCTCCATCAATGGTACTTGAAGACTATCTGTCAGCCTCCTGTTACATCATCACGTCATCACGATCCCTACTCCTGCACTAGTAGACCAGTGGTGACCAAGCCTCAGGGAGGCAACCAGCCAAAACACGTCAACCCAGGAAAGTACGAGGGCGTATTTTGAGCTCAGCAGAGGTTGTTGTGTTGATTAACAACAGCAAGGACGAAGAAGAAGATGTTAAGCACAGGAGAAGGATACAATCATATCAGGGAAGGCTGAAAGGCTGATACACGGACAGAAAATGGCCGAGGTTGTTGAACAGAACAAAAAAGGAGGTCATGAGTTGGAGAGGGGAAAGAAAACCCATGCGAAAATTTTCGCGCTTTGTGAGGCATTCGTGATCAAGCCGTAGGAGAATAAAAGAAGTTCTGCCGAGTTTACCTATTCTTCACCAAACCACCACTACAGTTGATAGTCAACCAAAACAACATTGTGTGATCATTCCATCGAGCTGTGCTCAAGGCCAAGACTGTGTTTACCGAGGCACTCCAAGTAATCACTGGTCGGTTCCCATTGGGTTTCGGTCATTGAACGCATGGTGGAAAAGTGGAGGCTCAAATAGTACCTTTCCTCTTTCCTAACCCAACGAGGCGTTGCAGATCATCATTTTTTATTATGTCATTATTTTTTTAAAGTGGTTTATTTCGCATTAGATGCATACATAACACAATCATACCACTAAATCTCGTTATTACTCTTTTAAATTAAACAACGAAAAACAATGGAAATATCCTTTTGGTATATTGATGCATTAAAATTAACTAACATAGAGAGTACTTAGAGAGATTGACAATCAAAATATTAAATTCGCTTAATAACACTTAATTACTTAAACTTCAGATCTTGTGTGCTTTTCGAGAAAGTGGGACTTCAGACAAACGAGGAGCGACAGCACTTCAGTTTCGTGGGAAGATTATTAAATCATACGATGTCTCTGGCTGCCCCATCGGGGTCCTTCTAAATCCAACATTTAAGACCAACGAAGAGCGGACCTGGTTGTGTTGTTCAATTACGTCTTGCAGTGGTAATACCTAAAGCAGCTTGGATAGTTCCTCCGAGGAAAAACGACAACTTTTTCAACAAAATATTAATTATTAATTTCTGCGCCACAGAAATTCGTGACAGACGTGTGCCTTACGCCGAGCCCAATAAGACAGCACCATATTGCATTACGGATTAAACCAGCCCAAAGTAAAGAACCCTAGCCGTAGGTCTATCCAAACCCTCAACCGATATTTAACCCGTTTTCGATATATGAGGGACCCATGTTAAACGTTCGTCCATGTTGACTCCTAAATACCTAATTTGTGATATTAGGGTAACACCCGTCTACTAAGGTACAATAAAGCTTGTGACTATGTGTATGACTCAAGTTAGGCCCACCATTTTGTTTCAGGGAGAAAGCTGTGAAGCGCGTTTTCTTATCATTTGAGACGAATGACATTTTACCGGCATTATTACTTTCATGCCGCTAGAAACCGTGTCAACTACCCGCTCTCAGCTATCTGCCGTTATAAATAATCTTCGTCTGCGAAAGCCACCGATTTCCCGTGTCCCGTGTAGCTTCCAGTTGAATGTACCATTCAGATTCAATGAAAAAAATGGGCCCGAACAAAGTTCCTAGGGGTGTTGAGTAAGAAAAGGTGCGAGAGTCCACCTGCATGAGTCCATGGAGGTAGCTTCTGATCAATGAATCCACGTAGAAATGAGGTATGGAATCAAACGGTTTACGAAGATCAATGTACACAGCGATGGCCTTAGCCTCCTCATCCAATGCGGAAGAGACCGAGTTCGTTAGCATAGCGATTGCGTTCTGGGTACTCTTCCCATTGCGCAAACCAAATTGGGTTGGAGACAATAACTTCCTTTTTTCCGGGAGTTCAACGAAATAGCATTAGCTAAATGGGTTTGCACATGAAGGGCCAGGGGGAAAAACGATAAAAATGGAAAACAAAGTTTCCTGTCCCAAATTTCGTTTGTGCCTTGCCAACCTCAAGGGCTGCTTTCCGGGATTTGAAGATGTCACATGTACTGCACGTATCCTTTCGTGGGTAACCGAAGGATATGTTGAAGTCGTTGTTGAAAATTGACCGGAAAGTATCGTAATGAACAACGTTTTCAGGATGACGCTCGTTGTACATCTTGCTTAACTTGGACATATTAAGTTCTTCAGGTATATACACCTTGTCTGAATCATCCAAAGAATAGTGTGATTTTCGTCCCTTCAATGATTTGATGAAGCCGGCAAAAAGAGTTCGCGTCTCATCTGAAACTTTGTGAGGTCGATTAGCATGTTTACCTCTTTTATCTTTTGGACCAAAATCACCAGTAAGTAACGACGATTGGATTGACTGAACTCTTCTTGGAGTGATACCAAAAATGGAGATGAAGGCTTTGAAACAAACAGGCACGTCCCTCATATCCCCCTCACTATTCATTCTGACTCTAAAAGCGTAAGAAGCATTTTTGCGGCGGTTTTCTTCTTCCGAGTTTGACGTCGATCTCCGCTGGCCCACTGGGAGCACATTGATGAGCCCAGAAAGAGCGGAATTTTGTTCATCGTTGGTTGCAAAGCTATTAAATTCCGAAATCAACCTCTTCCTCTCGCATTCAGTTACTACTGTAAAACATTTAAGCCTGGAACACTTACAGTCTGGCCCAGTTTCGTGCGTGCTGAGCCTCAATTTCTTCATCACATCTTCATTCTTCCCGTTCGTTTCCTCTTTTTTGTCGATTTTGACGACACTTTAGCCACTTCATCACAGCTTTCACCACTGTCCATGTTGAACAGGTACAATTTACAGGCTAAATAACTGAAGTAATCAAGTAATCAAAGGCACAAGAGAATGGGGCACAAGAGAACTACAGCAGAGTGACGCAGGAATAAGATTGTGAATCACAGCTCCCCCAACAGTGGAGTGCCCGCAGTTTCTGAGTCACACGTTTAGCTGGACATTCATCGTTATTCCCGCTGCGCTCGGACACACATCGTTTTTCCCCCTTGTAACCAATCTTTCTATGCGATTTTCGGTGGATTCTCATCGTTTTCCCCCTTAAGGTTTGGCAGGCTATTAGTACTCCTCCAAAGCTAACAGAGAGCGCTGAAATCTCCAAATGGCCGAAAAATTGACATTCATCGTTTTTCCCCCTGATGAAGTATGTCATACTTCTCTCACACGTCTCTTATAGCAGACACTCAGACTGATAAGGAAGCAAACCTAGAGAGGGATGTGCCTTTAATTAGGTCCAGTTGCGGTATGTAATGCTCTCACTCTCACTTGCAGATATCTCAATACTCCTGCGGTACGTACGGATAGGATGCTGATTGGTACCGCCCCTTGATTGTTGTTTTTTTGTCGAGCTTGTGAATCACTCCGCGGTCGGGGGTCGTAGTGCTGGAGTGCAGCTGGTTAACAGCTAGAGTGTTGATGTTGGTTGAGAAATTTTGCGCCTCCAGCTGGTCGATGTTGGGTTCTGGGGTGCCAATGCGTGGGTGACAATTTTTACTCAAACTCCGCTCTAACGGCTTACGTCTAAGTTTTTATGTGGACGCTTCCAGACCACTGTAGGGCACATTCTCGGAAAAATGACGAGACGCTATATATCTTAATAAAATATTGTGAAGTTATGTATAACTGTTAACGGAAGAGTCGTTGTGCTTTTAATCAATAACAATATTGTCTACTTTTTAACAAGTCAATCCAACAACATCTGTGATAACTAGGGCAACCAAAACAGTAACAACTGGGTATCATCATTATCCTACATTATCCCCCCCTTCTTTAATTGGCCGGACGTTCGCAGCTGCTAGACGGTTAACATGTAATCGTCTTTTCGTGTTGCCAAGCTTCACATCAAACAGCACGTCATTGATGCGTTTTTCGATAACCCACGGGCCGGTCCAAGTAGGCTTGAGCTTTGGGCAGATCCCTTTCTTCCTTTTTGGGTCATATACCCAAACCCAGTCGCCTTCCTTAAAGGTGGGTGAGCGAGCTCTACGATCGAATGCTTCCTTTTGAGTTCGCATCTTCAACCCGGCTTCGTTTCGAGCGAACTCCCGTACTTGCTCCAGGCTTCTCCGAAGGTTAAAGGCAAGTTCTGTTCGTTGGCAAGCTTCGTCTGTTGGTGGTCGGATCATTTCCTCGGGCAAACGTAAATCCCGGCCATATATTAGCTGAGCAGGAGAAAAGGCAGTTGTATGGTGGGGTGCAGAGCGGTATGCCATCAGGAACAGAGGCACTTTGGCGTCCCAATCAGTTTGATTCATGTTCACGAACATTTGCCAGGTGTTTCGTAAGAGATCTGTTCAACTGCTCTACAAGTCCAGCAGACTGTGGATGTAAAGCTGTCGTCCGTGTACGATGTACCCCAAGAAGATCAGACACTTCTTTGACCAATTTGGACTCAAAATTTCGTCCTTGGTCCGTGTGAATTTCTAAGGGGACTCCGACGCGGCAGAAAACTTGCTCTACCAATGCTGAGGCTATAGTAGCCGCCTCCTGGTCAGGTACACAAATAGCCTCAGGCCACTTCGAAAATAGTCTGCTGCTACGACAACATACCGGTTCCCACGCTTGGTGAGAGGAATGGTCCTAAAATATCAACTCCCATCCTCTCAAATGGGAGCGCCAACTGTCATCTGCTGGAGTGGAGCTGGTTTGGTTATTCCTGGTCCTTTATATCTCTGGCATTCTATACATGACTTGCACCAAGCTTTAATGTCAGATGTCATTCCAGGCCAATAGTACTTCTGGCGGATCCTCCCAAGTGTCTTCCAGAACCCAAAATGACCAGCGGTGGGCGCATCATGGTTATTCTTGAGAACGTCTTTCACCATAGCCTGAGGCACCACCCATTGTAGTTTTTCAGAGCCTTTCTTCTCCAACCATCGATGAAATAGTTCCCCATCTCGAAGTTCCAATAGCTCCCATCGAGCTATCAGCTGGCGAAATCGAGGGTCTTCGGACACTAAGCTGGCAGGGTCTGGTCGATTGTTGATCTTTTTGGCGTGAAGAATTCGTTGGATTATGTGATCCTGCTGCTGTTGGCCTTTTCCTAAATCAAAGTTGGCAATGCGCACCAGGTCCACCTGTAAATCATTTCTTTCCCTTCTTATACAGTACCCACAATCATCATGACAAGGCCTCCGAGACAATCCATCAGCGTTTTTATGCGTCTGTCCTCGTCTGTGGCTGATGATAAAATCGTACGACTGCAGAGTTTCTAACCATCGTGCAAGTTGCCCTTCTGGTTTTTTAAACGCCGTAAGCCATGTCAATGCAGAGTGGTCAGTACGAAGATGGAACTGCCTCTCCCATAAAGATATTGGTGGAAGTGGCCGATGGCGCCTTGATCACAGCCAGAAGTTCACGGCGTGTGGCACAATAATTTCTTTCTGCCTTTGTTAAAGCGTGGCTGTAGAAAGCTACTACCCTTTCCGTTTCACCATGATTCTGGGATAGAACTGCGCCTACAGCGTAGCCGCTAGCGTCACAGTCGAGGACAAAATCTTTTGACATATCTGGGTAGGCCAAAACTGGAGCTGTAGTGAGAGCTGTTTTCAGTTCGTTGAAACTAGCCGTTTCCTCGTTGGTCCACGCAAATGGTGTTCGGGCTTCTGTAAGACGAAAGAGAGGTTTAGCAATATCAGCATAATTTTTTACATAGCGCCGGTAGTAAGAGCAAAAACCGAGAAAACTATGTAGTTCTTTTTTGCTTCTTGGGATAGGCCATTTTTGAACAGCTTCCGTTTTATCATGGTCTGTTCGAACACCTTCTGCTGATATAATATGTCCCAAATATTTAGTTTCCTTCTTGAAAAACGAGCATTTTTTCAAGTTGATCTGAAGATGTGCGTCTTGAAGACATTGAAGTACCTTCTGAAGCTTATTGAGAACAACTTGAAAATCATTACCGTGAACAATGAGATCGTCTAAATAAACGAGGGCCAAATCCGGCGGGATCACACGTTCCATCAATCTTTGGAATGTCGCTGGTGCATTGCACAATCCAAAAGGCATTACTTTAAATTGCCACAAGCCTTTTCGGTATATCGTGAAAGCAGTTTTTCTCTGTCTTTTGGATGCATTGCAATTTGCCAATAACCGCTTTTTAGGTCAAGGACGCAGAACCATTTTGAACCTCTCAAAGCATCAAGAAGATCCTGAACGCAGGGTAATGCATATGAGTCCTTCCTGGTTACCAAATTTAGCTTCCTGTAATCAACGCAGAAACGTGTGGTGCCGTCCTTCTTTGGCACAAGTACGACTGGGTGAAGCCAAGGACTTTTGAAGGCTCGATCACATCTTGATCGATCATGTCCTGGATGAGACGATCAACGTGGTCTTCTTGTGAAAACGGGATTCGTCGAGGAGGTTGTTTGATAGGTTGACTGTCGCCTGTATTTATAACGTGTTGAACAACTTGAGTTCGACCTAGAAGCATCCCATCACAAGCAGCAGTGGACTTGAATGAAAGCAGTACGTTTGCTAGCTGTTTCCACTCAGTTGTTTCCGGTATCAAATCTGTATTTTGAAGTAATGGCAGTAACCAATCCGGATTCTTGTGTGCAGTAGAAACTTGGAGGCTACAGGTCCACACATTGCCATCTACGAGAAAGAGGAACTGTCATGTGAGGCAATTGCAGGAGTAGCATTAGCCAGATTAATGCAGGCGTCCATCTTTGTTAGAAGGTCTAGGCCTAGTATTCCTTTGTCTCTGATTTTCGCAATGAGAAAGGAGTGTTCCACTTGTTTGCTAGCGACTTTGAATTGCACGTTGCATTGGCCTTTGATGTGCAGATGCCCTCCTGAAGCCGTTTCTAGGCCATCAAACGGTGATGGGGATAATCAGGTTAGCAACGCTTTGCTACATCTGGTCGCAATACTGACACTGTAGCCCCTGTATCGACCAATAGGAAGCACATTTGCGAGCCAATTAATACCTCTACAAATAGAGCCTCGCCGCCAGTCCTAGCAGTTCTAATATACCCTTTTTGGCCACGGTTCTTAGGAGTTGGAGGTAGGCCACTTCCCCAAGCTCCGTTTAGTTTCCCGCATAATTTTCTCTTCTTTCTGTACTGTTGCTGCCGCCAGCTCTTTTCGGACACTTAGCTCTCATATGCCCCACCTGCTCCGCAGTTCCAACAATTCGTCTCATTTGCCCCTTTATGCGTTTGGCTTTTCCATAAGTTGAGCTCTAATCATGGCTTCCTGCAGTGACATTGGGTTTGTAGCTAGTAAGATCTTGCTGGCTTCGCGATCGTTCAATCCCTTGAGGAACGCTTGAAGTGCCAGTTGTACTCTGCACTTCTCAGGCCAGTCAGGCGTCGAGAAACGAACTAGACGTTCAATATCAGTAGCAAACTGAGTGACCGTTTCTTGAGAACGCTGTTTCCGGCCTTCTAAGGCACTTCGCCATTGGAAAGACAAACACGTCTGTCCAAACCGAGAGCTGAGTGCTGGAAAAAGGGGAGTTGAACACGGTCCGTTCTTCAGGGGTACTATCGCCAGAACTACTTGTAGTGCTGCTCCCCGAAGGGCATTCGCTAATCTTTGGCCTTTTTGTTGAAGAGACCATCCACTTGCAGAAGCAACCATCTCAAGATGACCCTCATAATCTTCCCAGGGGATGTCACCATTGTATTGCATTAAGGTTCCTTCGAAGCGAGGGGTCGAAGAGACGCTTACTGCTGGTTGCTCTACAACTGCAGTTTGGCGTTCTCTACTAAGTAGTCTGGCATTCTGTTCTTGGAGAAAGCGGTTTTGTTCTTGCAATTGCGAATTTTGTTGGCTCAGTTCTAATAGCTGATTTTGCATTAATTCTAACCTGCTCATGACTTCCAGAAACATGGGGTTACTGGTAGAACCTAAATTTGTTTCAACCGTTACAGAGGTTGGAATGTCTGTTGATGTCGAGGTTTGTTCTTCAACTGCTGACCGGAGTCTAGTTGAAACTGTTCTCTCAACAGAGCTTGGTACTCGACGACGGGGAGGCATTCTCGTTGTTAAATCCCGGACGGGCCCCCAAATGTGAAGTTATGTATAACTGTTAACGGAAGAGTCGTTGTGCTTTTAATCAATAACAATATTGTCTACTTTTTAACAAGTCAATCCAACAACATCTGTGATAACTAGGGCAACCAAAACAGTAACAACTGGGTATCATCATTATCCTACAATATCTAAAGTTTTGTCGGAGAACCGTTTTTGCAATTTTTTTTTCGTTCATTTTAGTAACTAGCCCAACGTGCTGAAATTCAAAATGCCAATTTTGGTTTATTATTCATTCTGAATAATAACCCTATGTTTTCGGTCATTTACTAACCCTCTGCTTTCTCCATAATTCTAGAAAAGTAAATACGAACCTTTCCTAACAGTTTGTGTTGGCAGTCCCCTTAATAACGCGAGTACAAGTCTTGGCATAGCGGCATGTGGAAACAGATTGAACAATTTTTTAGAGCTATAATAATTGCGGAACGTGCGTGGGGGTGAGAATAGTTGTGTGATGTATTGAAGAAAATCCCTTCAAATGTCTCTGATGAAGGACTCCCACTGTAGACTGGGGATATGCTTACACGTTCATGTTTCATCGTGTAGATGTATTTTCTTAGCGTGCTATATGATTCTAATTTGGTTACTTTTTTTCAGGTGAGTGAACATCTTCCTCTTATTCAGCGAGTTTGGTGAGTACCTAACTAACTTACTCTACGTGTTCTGCATGGTAGTACGTTTCTACGACTGTTGTAGCACACATTTCAATTTCATATCAGAACATAATGAGATTTCTCAAACTCTTCCATTGATAACAAGTCTGTTGTCTATAGCTCATTTGGCACTCGCGATCAGGTTTCCCAGTTTTGTTAAATCCTCTGTACCTGGACCCATATGTGGCGTTATACGTTCTCTGAGCTCTAGGCTCGTTTGAGGCCTACACTCTTCTTGTTCCAGTTTTCACATCTACCAGAGGATGTGACAGAAAGATGAACCTCTTTAACATAATCCCTTTTCATTTCGAACCAGTTGGAGAATGGAATTACATCTCGGGAACTCAGATAACGGTAACATTTAGCCAGTTTTCACGCCACAGCTTTTTATAATCATTCGCGATGGAGCTGTGAAGAGGGGAAAGAAAAGCTCCTGAAGAGCGCCACTGGGGGTTGAAACGGTGTCAGGTACATCTGTTATTCTGGGATGTCCAAAGGAACAAGCCAGGATCGAACGACCGTGAAGTGGTAAACGGTACAAGTTCATCGTCCTCAAAGCTTGGTCTTGGACATGAGGACCAGGTGGCGCCAGCGATTCTGTCAGTAGCTAACTTTCCGGCCATTTGAAATTTCGAATTCGGCTCGTAGCCGCGTTCAGATATCCAGGGCGGCGAATCGTGACGATAAATCACTTATGATATATTCTTAAGGCTCGCGCACATTATGGTGGGCCGCACTGTACCGTATCGTGTAACAATAATCTTCATAAACCACTTTTGTACTTTGGTTACGAACTGAAGGTTTTCAAACCATTTACCCAAACGTTTTCTGTTCTGGAGAACGATCGTTTTCTTGTTTGCAACGAGTAAAAAAATATTTAGGCAAAGGATAAACGATCTTGTTTTACTTAACATACAAGCTGAATTGAATTACGAATATTTAATTAACGATTTTGCTGCGCGTAAGTGCCGACAAGTTTTGTAATGCGTTGTAAAACATTTATTAAATCTTATCTAGTATGTGAATAAACCTGTAATTTTAACCATTTAACCATTTTAAATGTTTTATTTAAATGTGCAATTGTCCCTGAAACCTCGGGAAATATTACTAACTAGCAGATATTTTAGTTAACTAAATTTCTGAATCGATTTCGATAAAACTTGCCAAAAAAGTAAATTCATTATGTACTCAACATGATGGGTGCAGAGAAAGGTGTGGCTGGTAGGTACTACATGGCCTGGGGCCTAGGGCGGCCAAGACTACAAATCCGCCACTGGCCAAGCCATTGTACTGTGGAAAGTTTGAAAATGTTTGAAGAGCTGATGACTCAGGCAGAAATTACAGCAATCGCGCTGGGCTTCGATCCATTATTGCCCGACTGTCGTCGGGAATATGAACCATTGTCTTAACCACTAGACCATGTTTGCCCGGTGCCTTTAATAGGAGTCAGTCAGCACATCACCCCACTCGATGTTAGCAGCTGCTCCTGGAGTGGACTCTTTTATGAGAGTTGAGCGAATCCCCGGAAAATCCGATCTTTGATTCGAGAAAAGAGGGGGCTACAAGGCTCTTTTACATTGTAGCAGGCGCGTCCCCATTTAATTTCCCTTTGCTGGAACTTTCACAGCGTCCAGCGAATCTCGGACTCGAGAATTCCTCTCATTATTTCTCTCTTAATTTTTTATCATTTTTTTATCTCTGGGCCTCTTCTTTTTCTTGGAATGAAGAAGTTGAAACACTAGTTAGACGCCAATGTACTGCGGAAAGTGTGAAGATGTTTGAAGAGCTGCTGACTAGGGCAAAAATTACAGCTATCGAGAGGAGCTCCGATCCATTATTGCCCGACTTTCGTCCATTGTCCTTTAATAGGAGTCAGTAAGTACACCATTATGGCAGAATATGGTGTCGCTGAGAGGGGTTTAAGAAGAAAATCTTGAGTTGAGTTCTGCGAAGTCGAAATCCAACGTGTCGAACAGATTCTCCCCAAAGTGGGCGAAGGTGTCGCCGGCAGAGGTGGCGCTCTCGCAGTAGCCATTGGAGCTCTGTTTGACGCGTACTTGACCCGCCAAAAAACAATTTTCCGCTCCGAGCCAAATTGATCCTGAGCTCTGCCCTTTGTACGTAGATGACTCAATGGTGGCCCCACCAGGGCAAGGCCTTTTATTTTATGCTGAATAGTTGTTGTGTCAGATGATGGAGGGCGGGGGGGGGAGATGAGTTAGAGGTGGTGGTGAGTTGATCTTCATTGCAGAATCTTGACTTATTTATATGTAAGGTATGCTGTACTGATGAAGCACTTGCCCTTGAGGGGGGTGGATCATCCTAGAGCTTCTTGTTAGCGAAGATCAACGAAACAATACTGGATTGCCGCGTTCAGAAGACAAATGATAAGAAGCCACAGCGGGAAGTACCGTCGCCCATAACTTTTCAATCTTCATCTAAGCAATTCTCGTTTTCACCCCGGAGAAACCCAATTTCCCCACTTTCTCGAGTATTACTCGCGAACTGGTTCTCCGGTGAATTGCCGTTTTCCTCTTAGGCATGGGCCAGGTGTAACTCCGGCACTCGCTGCAGTCTCATCATCTCTTTTTATAGGAGGCGGATAAAATACGAGCTCCGTTTTATTGCCTGGCAGCGCGAGTTTATCTTATCCGCTCAGAGTGGCGAGAAGAAGACAGATGAAACTCCAAACTCGGCGGTGCCTGGATCCACGGCTGAGACTGGGCATCCTGTGAGACACGGATCCAGCTGTAAAATTTGCGATAGGGCTGATATGACGCATTTATGTTTTAGTTTTACCGCCGTGCTTCAGGTCGTAAAGAGAGCTAAAGTCGTCAGTGAAGGTATCGACCACGCTCAATGGGTACAACGCCTCTCGCATCTCCCTCCTTGTAATTTTGTACACAATTTTCCCATGTGATTGGATGGAGTAGTTACATGATTTCACTCGCTGTTTGAAAATGTGCCCTGCGACCGCCGTTACCGCTTGGCTGCAGCGCCAACAGTTGAGCAAAATCGCGATTGCCTGTAAGTGAAAAGATTTGACCACTTTACTTGGGCAGAACGTCACTGAATGTGAACTAGCAGCGCTAAATGAATGGGCTTTGGATGAAAGTCAAGCGGGACGGGACACATACTGATTTTTCCCAACCTATGAGAACGTTTAAGGGGAAAATTGACCAAGCTGTTTCTGACCGGTGGGGCGGCGGTGGGGACCTAGGCCTCTAACGTGGTCCTTATCAACCCGTCAGCACCTCGGTAGGCTTGTCCGATGCAGAGTTTCCAGTCACCCCTTTTCTTTCTCTTTGACTGTAAGGACGCTCTCGCCTTAGCAGTGGTAGGCCCTCCAGCGAACCTCATGGCATGGCTGGACCTTGTGGCACCAAAGCAGGGTATTGATAGCTGAGACGGAGCCTTCCTGTGTCTTTGTTGTCTATTTATTTTTGATTTTTCCTGGGCAGGGGTGGAGAACTTCACCCCACAGGGCTAGGTACTCTGCTCCCTCTTCTTATATTTTGGGGTTTTCGCATCACTGCCTAGACAGCTCAGATCATCGGTCTAGGTATTCTGCTTCCTCTTCTTATATCTTGAAGTTTTCCCATCACTGCCTGATCCTGGCGGGATATCAGGCTCAATACCGCCGCTTGCCCATCCCTTTTGCTGCCCCCTGGCATGCACCTACACACAGAACATTAATACAAATAAACCAAGCAGTAAACAAACACTGACGCAACCATTCACTCCAAATTCGTACCTTATAAATTACATTCTCACCACATGATATTCCTTCCATGCTAGAACCGATAGTAGTTAGGCCTACGGCACACGTGGGATGAGTGCTGTAATCCCCCCCCCCCTTACTACCAATCAGCTGATGTATGACGTCACCCGCTCCCCTCCTGCCATCTGATGTATGACGTCACCCCCCACCCCCTTCACCGCCACAGCTGATCTGACGTAAGACCTCCCTGCTACAAACAGCTGATGTGACGTCCCCCCCCCCTGGTCTGCATCATCATCATGTGCCCCTGCCCCTCCAACAGTGTAACTTCTGAGAGGATCACCCCCGACGTGACGTCACATCCCCCATCATTAAGATCCCCTCGTGTATAATAACGATACGTGATATTTTTATTATCAATCTCGTAATTTGCGTACTGTTTGCTAGGAGCCTAGGGCGACCATTTTTTTTGGCGCAATTATGTCTCTGTAAAAATACGTAGCGATTTATTTTAGGGATCCACGTGTGCTCGGGATTTATTTAGCGTGAACACGTGTGCTGAGGGGGGGGGATTGAGGTAGGCAGTACTTAGGCGTTAGCGCAAAAATTAGTAGGGGTATGACGTAGATCCACTCACAACTTGCGCCAATTGTGGGGAGCATGACGTGAGGGGTGGGGGTGACATCATACATCAGCTGGTCGGTGGGGAGGCGGGGATTACGTCACTCATCCCACGTGTGCCGGAGCTCTAACTACTATCGATTCTAGCGCTTTTAGTTCCAACGTTTGGCAGTACAGCCTAGACCCACGAGCGTATTATCTCATTTCAGACTATGTACACTTCGATCGTAGGCGTGATAAATCGAGGGATATTCGTGTACGATGCTTTCTCATATTCCGCCAGGCTGGCAGACCAAAGTGTAACGAAGACATCCTCGAAGGTAGAAGGTATTATAGATAGCTATATCCGAACCAAAGTCCTGGAGATTTGTAGGTGGGCGACCTTCGTTTGAGCGCTAAAGAAAGTGTCAGAGACCCTGCAAATCATTCTACTCTGACGTGAAATACTGCTAGGTTAATTACCGTGGAGTGGAACGAAGCGTACGGTGGTACGAGAGAGTGACCTGTAATTCAGCACCAGCCCGGTATTATCAATACCTACAAATAGCGGGAGGCACGAGTGTCAATTGCTTTTGAAGCACGGGTAACGAGCTGGTGCTACCCGTGCTTCAAAAGCAATTGACACACGTGCCTCCCGCTATTTGTAGGTAATGATAATACCGACACTTAAATATTACCTCAAATTTGGGTTGCTTCTAGATCTTGGCAAAGTCGACGAACCCTCAGGAATCAAGTGTGTACGTGAACTGAACGTTCCCCACCTTCATGAAAATTACGTCCTCCTGGAAAACAATATTTGTTAAGCTCGTGGTCCTCGAGCTGATGGCTTAGGCGTCATGTTTCACTTGTTATTTTCACCCGACTACGGGTCTCTTTCGAGTTACTTCGAAAATCTAATGGGTTTCAGGTTTCCGAATCCTCCCGTAAATTTATCAATAATCGTCAAGCTTCAGTTACACAATTCGAAGCCTCTTCTCTCTCGAATCCGCGTAAAAAGAAGGGAAAACGTGAAGATGGCCGGAAGATATAATCTATACAGCACGAGTGCGTACCTCTTGGTAAACGAAAAATAAATTGATCGATCCTCTGGTGCTTGTTAGTTATCGTTGAATGCGCGCATACATAGTTCATGACCTACGGCCCGGTCTGATACCCTTGGAAGCCCATGGAAATGAACATTATTATGCAGTCAGTAGTTAGTTAGCTCCCAACCCAGTTGTTTCGTACACTGGAGAACGGAATATTATTCAACTTGCCAATCCGTGACGTTGATAACGAACCGCCAAAACCGTTCAGCGGTTATCGAATTAATATATTTCCACTCGCAATGGGAAACCCACTGGTATTCTGAACTTCTCAGGATGTATTCAAGATTCTGCGCGTAATTACGAGTTTTTTGTGTGGTAGAAGCGAGATTATTAACAGACTGTCAACTGTATATCAGTAATCTCCAAGAGCATTCCGAAGTACAGGTCACATGCTCAGCCTCAAGGTCCACATAAACCAGACGACATCTTTCTGATCTTTTTGAAACCTCATTGCTTGCTCTTTGTCTTTGCGTTACACGTGGCAACAAGAGCCCAATCAAAATAACGCATTAAACTGGACAAGCTTACCCTAACTGTATATGAACTACTAGCCTCGTAAGATGATGAGCTGTCGAATATTCTATCGTAAATAGTGGAATAATGTCGGGGCTACCCAAAACGCGCTGTCGATTCTGGAGAAAACGCCCTCCTCTTCCGACTATGCCAACGCACGACCATTAGGGCCGTTTTTAGCAACTTTGGAAATCCTGGTTAGACTTAGCTCACATCCGTTGTGTTCCATTTCTGTGCTCTGTGGATTACTCTTTTTTATTATTGTGTCCATTTTTATTTTGAATGATTCATATATATTGGACTAATTGTAATCACGGTAATAGTAATAAACAAAGATGGTGCCTAAACAGGCACAGTTTTTGCAGTTATTTTTCTACGACAATGATGATTACAGGTCCTTTCACCACTAGACTAGTATCACTGAGGTGCCTACAATAGGAGTCAGGTGGTACATGCTAGGTTGTGTCATTTGTCATTTGTATAAGCGCGTGGCGTGTTTAGAGGGTTGAGAGTCAAACAATGACATTCGGGACCGCCTACCGCAGGTGTAAGCTTAGGGCAAGCTATCAAGGGCAAACTAGACAGCAGTAGCTGCTCAGAGCAGAGCCATCCCATAACTCCCATCATCTCACAAGTAACGACTTGATTCCAAAACCTTTCTCACGATCTACATCTTTCTGCGTGAAAACTGTGCTAAAACGACGTCTCAAAATATCTGGTGCGTTGCAACACACAACTTTCCTTAGCTCTACGTCAATTCACTTTGTACATGGCCAATTTGGTTTAATCAATTCATTTATCACTCAGTTAATTTGTACTTGGTCAAATAACGCTTTACGGCAGCAGGAAGCGGTAGCGCTTACAGTTCCAGATTTTATTGTGCTGCTCGTACTCATTGCAGGACCCATATTGAGCAATCGGTACACAGATAATTAATGAGGCTGTAGACACGAATTTTTTGAAGTGGATAGTAATCACTTTTGTGGAGTTATTGGGTAATAACTGTTAGAACTGGTAGTAAGCGAAACGGGCGTAGTTGAAATTCAGGAATTTCTGGAGTGAGCCCCATGATCGTGTCTCATGATCGTTTTTAAACACCCACCCTTTAGGTATTGGATTGCACTACAATACCAACTTTTTTTTAGCATTCTAGTAACATTCCAGCAGAGTTTATAAGGAAAAAACTGCGCTAAAAACGCTTTTGGTCGAAAATTTTGATAATTTATTGTGCTGCTCTCGTCATTGTCCCACAAATGGGAATTTTATGGTATCATTGTCTTATTGAGAGCTATCAATATAAAAAATTTAATCAAAATCGTTAGAGCCATTTTTGATAAACAAAATTTGGTGTTTTGATCACTATGATAACTATAGTTAACTTTCGGTGGATTTTGTTCATACCCTTATTTTGGCGTCCCATGGTGACTTGCGGGCGAGATATGAAGTTTGAGGTGATTTGGTATGGTGGTTTTCTCTAAAAATCGTTCACAGACACACAGACTATTTTCCCAAATAGTGTTTTTCGGACTCAGGAGGGTCTGAAACGTAAAGATCTGAAGAAAACTCAAAATTCTTTTTTCAGCCGATTACATAACTTTCCTTTCTACTTCGTAGAGCAAGGAAAGTAAAAACGAATGTGGGGAGATCACGCCGTTTCGAAAAGGTCTTGTGACGTCGGCGCTCGACCGTCAGAATCCCATCCTTGCTCCGTCTGTGACATACAGCATGTGGTAAAAAAGTGCCCACGTTTCCTCAAATCCTGACAGGAGCTCGGGGAACCTACGTGGAAATGCAAAATCTGTGTACGAGGTGGAAACTTCACACACTTTCATAACTGCCACTCAATGCACACGTGTGAATATTGTCGACGCAGGCACCACCCGCGTCTCCATCCGATTAGTCACAAAGCCACAGCAGTTCCCAAGAGTGCAATTGATCAGTGCACGGCAGTCACTGAATCTTCGCACAACTACCTATTCTGGATCAGCTGTGGGCAGGTATCTTCTGAAGACGTGGGACGCTCCCGACTTCCCTTACTGAGAGAACCGTCTTTTGCCAAGAGATAAACCGATTCTGTGAACTCTGGATGTCGCAATGGAACGGAGACGTTTATATTTTATTGACATTTGTTATATCTAAACTTCCACCACAAACATGAAAATCTTTTGAGAAATTTAATCGAAATTCTTTTACTCTCTCTCTCTCTCTCTCTGCTCAAAATTAGGTTCATTTTGTGGGGTTCTCAGCAGCGCTCTGATAGCAGTACATGGCAGAAAATTCCAGTGCTCATGAGTACATGACGGCAGGCACTTCATGAAGGGCCGAATGATGTACCAGGACGACCTGAACTCGTCGGTTTATTGAAGGCTCCTCCGAGGCATAATGCTGACTGGGCACCTCGCACGCCCCAATTCACTCAAAAAGTCGTTGACAGCAATCGAAACACAGCTGTTGTCTCATCGAGGCGTCAACCTGTCGCGTTCACTGCTTGTGGCGGTTAAACAACTCCTACTGTAATTGCGAATGAAACGCCTTGTTCCAGTTGCATTTGCTCGATATCGTACACCCCCCCCCCCCTTCACTACTACACTGATATCACTACTACACTCATAACGTTTGCTGAAAATCATGTTGTAAGTTTTGTGCGAAGAGGACATGTAAAGTTCATTGAAACGTGCAAGAAACTCGGTTATTTGAAATCATCTGTCCTTCAGAGGTGGAGCGGCAGATTTTCCCAGTGAGTTTGATTAAATTTGTTAATTGTCGTTTCTCAGTCAATTGATACTCTTCCACATCTCTCCCTTTTCTCTTTGTGCTGTTAATTCACTACGTGCTGTGCTGTGACGTAGAAATTCATTAGAAGCTTTTGTTGAACTTCACCCGTTAGTGAGTTAGTAGGTAAGTTCGTATCTTTAGGTCGAATCTTGAAACTCCATTCCAAATGGCTCGTGCCTCTAGTTCTGATGCGAACAGCCATACAGTATTATTTAGAACGCTATAATATTTTCATCGTAGTTCCGGCCCTAATACGGCGTCTTATTTGTTTTCTGTTGACTCCTTCGATGTGAGTTATAATGTTATTTGCCACCGGTATATTTACTGTGATTTCCATCTAAACGCAGCCGTCTCAGTACGCGACGTACGTTCGGATTTTCAAGGAGGAAGAGAAAGGATGAAAAGGGATGGAGTTGAAGTGCGGTATTGAGACAGTGGCCGTACCTGAATCGGCTCTTTCGGAAGGTTGTTCCTAGCGAGGAGGGAACCAAATAGCTTACGCACTGCGCGACGTAGAAATGAAAAATGAATGTTCGCGTCCAAACGAAAAAGAACGGTAAAAATATAAGCTGATTTCGAGGTAGATGGATGGTTCATAATAACAGTAGTAGGAAAAACGGCGAATAATAATAATTGTGATAAAAGGAATGGCTAGTATCTGAAGGGCCGGTGAGAAGGCAGCAGCTCTCCCAAGATGGTTATTCTTAATTGTCCCTCTCTCGATCGGTCCTCCGACTCCAAATCAACAAGGAATATGATGAATAGGATGATAAGTAAAATAAGGTTACAGGAAAGGTAATAACAGTGAAATTGTGGAGTAAATTTGCTGACTCGAATAACGTTATTGCAACGTAATTCCCAAAACGTAATTTTCCTTCGTTGACTTCCTATAGTAATGAGTGACAGACAGGTGTTGGAAGAGCATCCAAACCTTCCATTGCTGCTAAAAATGCTAATCAAACCAGATCAGGCTAGAAACCAGGACTTTCCAGGACTATACCTCCAAGTGGTAACACATAAGCAACGGCTATCTACCAGGTGACTGGCTAAATGACAACCTGCTATACAATATACTTCCGCACGTCTAGGTTCAGCAGTAACACGCGTTCTTCCGCATGACTGTTGAGTGTCAAGGAACTGTAATTTTGATAAAGAAACAGAGCTACGTTTGGATTAGCTTTTTTTAGTCGTTACAGACTGTTGCCCTTCCTTGTGACCATTTTCATGTTGTATGAATTGAATGAATGAATTCCTGGTCAGGTACCAATGTCAGCGTTTCATAATCTCGCATGTCATCGCATGGAACGAGTTCTCAATCGCGCATTTCACGATCACAAGATCACGAGACTTCATAAAAAGAGAATAAAGACGGACGGTTGGCACACGTTTGGTTTTGGAAAAGGATATGGGACGGTCGGCTCAACACTGGCTACACGAGGCACCTATCATATTAGGTGAGTCACGGTAAATCCGCGATAGAGATGTCCCTTGGAGTCTGGAGGTGGAATCCTCACGTCTTGGGTCAGTCCTTACGGTCTTCGTGGTTCAGTGTCACTTTCCGAGCTCTTGGATTATTGGCGACACACCTTGTTAGGACCTTGAGTCAGATTACTCTCAATATGACTCCCAGCCCTGCTTCAACTTTCACAGATCTCACGTGCGGCCACTTCCACTACCTGGCTACACGAGCCTTCATCTAGTAAGAGGTTTTCTCACTTCTTTTAGTTCAGAACACCCGCGCCAACATAGACCGCTCACGCCAGGCTGTGAGGCAAAGATGTCGCCAAATCGCCTCTTCTGTGACGCATTTTCAGCTCTTTTGAAAGAAACACTAATGGAGAACGTGTCCCCTTAATCACTCCCTTCGGCGCCATCATGGCCGCAGCATACAACTTCATCGTGACGTGCGCAAGAGCAGCATCAGCATCTCGGGTCTGTTCACTGTTGATTCCAGCTGTTAACAGTAGTCCAGAATGTAGTTCTCTGTATTAGGGTCAGCGCAGGGTGCTATTAAGCGGATTAGTCAGAACGTTTCTCAACAGGTGCTTCATAATGATTCAAATCGGGAATGATCTATTCGGGAATGATCTATTTCTTGGCGTTTCGGTTGATCCTTCGAGAAATTCACGTATTCTCTGCTACGATATATTTTGTCAATTACGCGTTACCCGTGCAGTACAGAGCACTGATCCCGTGTGACAGGGCTCCCAGTCAAAGGGCTTTTACTTCAGGAAGTAACTAGATCAAAACTGAATGTTCCCTAATCCTTCGACGGTCGTCTGAACAAAACGAGTTCCACCTCTTTCCTGCTTCTCTTTTCGAGCACTATCGATTCAGCCAGCTTTCTGGTAGAAATTGAACAATAGTTGAGATTACGCGGCGCCATTCACACACATTTGGAATAGGCCGATCAGAGCGGAGTTGATTTTAGTGCCCCCTGTGTAGCGTTTCTGCCTTTTCAAAATCTCTGGTCAACCTTTCAAAACTCTCTAAGGGGAACCCCGGGCCGACAGGTTATTTTGAGAGGGAATATAAGGGCTCGTCATATCTACACTCCACGTGACTCACTTTATACTTCTTTATACACACACATTCCCCCATCCCCTTCAATACCATCCACCGGCCGATACCTTATTCAACTCTTCCTTTTTCTCTCTCCTCTCGCCCCCATCCCCCGCGCCCCACTTCCCCTACTCTTTGCCATCAGTGAAAAAAGATCCAGTCAACCCCTCGCGTAATAAAAATACGGGTCGCTCCTGGAAGAAATCCGCTTTACCGGTTCTCTCTGAAGCGCCAACTCTTTGGAGAAACGCCATTCTTTTTATACGCGCCTCTTGATGCCTTCATAGTTTACAGAACAATACGTTTTCTTCCAGAGCTACAACTTTCGTTCGATATTTTGTGATCATCCATTAGGGTGAAGCTTCACACCAAATGCGGCAGGTCGTGCATAACTCAACTTCTGTTGGAGCGTTGTCATAGTTCGGTCCCACAATACAACTACGTAATTTGTGAGTTGGTGCGAAGTGGTTTTTACCGAAGTTGATGCTGTTTTCGGACACTTTGGAAAGGAAAACCTGAAGTATTTCCGAAGAAACTTCATTTTCGGTGTGGAAGGGAGGTGAGGAACACGGTACGAGTTCCATGAAAGGCTTTTGGTAAAACAAAACTCTGGTTTCAAACCTTTTTGTTCGTAACTCATAATGACTACTACTCTCATGTTTGATGGAGTGGCTCTATAAGGGGATAATAAGACCCCGCGTCGCCTGTGTGGTGGAAGGCAACATGTCGACTAGCAGCCCAAGGGAAACTTCAAAAACTGCAGCGACAGGCATGCCTAGCTATTACACGGGCAATGAATACGTGCCCTACTGCTGCAATAGAAGTCCTTTTGAACATCTCACCTCTTCATATACATACTCAGAGGACTGCTAACCTGGGAGCGGTAAGGCTTTTGCAGGCAGGGAACAAGGGGGGGGGGGCAAGCCTCCAAAGAACAACTAGACAGTTCAAACTGGAAGAGGCAGCAGTCCTTGCTACCGACATCGTGTCAGAGCGGAAGAACTTTCGGCTGCCATTATCCACTCGCGGGAACGATGGGAGCAGGAGACGTTCCAGACCGAGGTGGGCGCCCTGTGGTGCTGCACCGATGGTTCAGTCATGAGAGGCAGAGCCGGACTGGGTATTGTTGGGCCCAACTAGTCTTGCTAAGCCGCTGGGAGACTACGCCACGATATTCCAAGCTGAAATCCTAGCTACAAAGATCTGCGCGGAAGAGATCCTGTCTAAAGGACTCAAGGGCAAGCGGATGTACATATTCTCAGACTGCCAGGCCGCATTAAAGGCTATTGCAGCCTATGGCTTCAGGTCCAGGCTGACATGGGAATGCCTTCATGCGCTCAAGCAGCTTAGCGCCCACAATAGGCTTTCCCTCATCTGGGTGCTGGCCCACAGGGGGCATGAGGGCAATGAAAAGGCTGACCACCTTGCGAAAAGGGGCACAGAAACCCTACCCATTGGGCCTGAACCTCACGTAGGTATGACTAAAAGTCAGCTGAACCGTTTGGTGGCCTGATGGGGGACACAGGAAAACAGCGCCCATCGGCATCGCCAGCCACGACTTAGACAATCGAAAACGCTTGTTACGCCTTCCGGTCCAAGGGCAAAGGCGATGCTGACACTCTCCGGAAGAGATCTGAGGGTCTTGATTAGCTTCCTCACTGGACACAGCCCAGTCATGTATGCGGTGGAATGCAGACTCGGCGGTGAGGAGACGAGACGGTGGAGCACATCCTATGTGAATGCTCTGCCGTAGCAGTCAAACGCTTTGAATATTGTTGGAAACGTAAGCTGCTTCCGGCCGATTCGCCCTGGGGCCCGCCAGCCGGCCCTTATCGTTTTCCCCTCCAGGTGTCCGCCTCACCTCCCACAGACCACCATCCTTTCCTTCTCACCTATTCCTTTCCATCGAGACGGAGTTATTTTTTTGATGTGTTAATTGCGATATATATTAATCATCTTTTACCCCCCCTTTTGTGGAGGTTCCACAAAGTATAGTTGTGACGCGACGAAGTGGTTCCCCTAGCTAAGTCCAGTGTTTCCCGGCCGGGGAAAAGCTTCTGTCACGTTCTTAAAGGTGAATCCCTCAATTTCCTATTTTTCCGTTCCTGCATTTGTTTCCTTTTCAGGTCGGCGAGGTCTCAGCATCGGCGGAGACATAGTTTGCAGACAAGGGGGAAGAAACTAATTTTGATCGGATCCAGGGTGTTTGAAAATACAGTCCGCTTTTCTAATTCAAGAGAAATTAGGGTTGGCTACCCCGGTATGTTGTAAACAAATATTTTTCCCAGGGGATTATTGAGCCCCATATCATAGCGGAATCTGCGGTGAAGGACATACTTGGCTTCATAGAGGGGGTGGGTATGCACAACGCCTTCTACTAAGGAAGGGCCTGTGTCACAATAGGCCCATGTGTGGCCGCAGTGACAAAGGGACTATGTCCCGCATGCCCCCGGGGGAAAAAAACTCGCATGTTTTCGGCAAGGACATTTTTGTACAATCTATCCTCAAAATTTGATAACATGACACTTGACGTTTCAAGGCACAAGGATTCCAAATTTGTAATTCATGTCCACTATCCGGTCCATATTGTGTCTCCATGGTCTAAAAAATCCGTTCTTTCATACAAAAAGTCCGATCTAGTTGCGCTCACCTACTCGGGGAAACTCATTGGAAGAAACCCATGGTTGTTATGGACCAAAAATAATTTAAAGAATTCGAAAAAACGAAACTTCGGCATTATTAAAGCAATCAAGTCGTGTTAGGTAATGTTTCCTGGATGGTGGACCCTAGAGGTATAGGACTGCGTCTCGGTGGAAATCATACAGTGAAGCGAATGCTACTACTTGAAGGAACAATATAGCAAAAGTTATCATTTCACCCCAACTTGCGCCCATTTCCCGGACTGCCTCTCGTGCCACTCCAACTACCTGTGGATCCGCTCTCCAACTTCTTCCTCACTCAGTTCCTAATAAGACACGGAGGATTTACAGCTTACTTCCGCCTAATTGGAAAGGCTGTTATCCCAAATTGCCTGCACTGCAGGGCAATGGTGGATGATGCTACCCATGCCACCTTCTCGTGGCAGAAGTGGGCAGGCTGGCGGCGCCCAATGGAAGACACGGTTGATGAGCTCACGCCAGAGGCATTCGTCCGTTCCATGCTGCATTCAGAGGAAAACTGGAGGTGGATTGCTCACTTTGCCGGGGCTGAGCTCAGCCAGCAGCACAGAAGCTTGCTGGTCCTGAACGAAGACACAGTGGATGGACCTCTTCTGAACGTTCAAAACTGCGGGGCTGTATGGGACGATGAATGGGAATAGCGTGGGTGAGTAGAATAAGAAAGAAGAGCTGCCATCGCAGAGAGGCGTGAGGGCCAAACGGATGCAATGTGTTAAACGGTTCCGGGTAGGTTTTCAATACGCGTAAATTCATGGGGCCACCAGGAGCAGATACTCCCTCCTATGCCCCCCCCCCCCAATCGTATCTTCTTCTAGTATTTTTCGACGCTGAATCGAATTGGATGGGCTTCACAGGCGTGAAACTACTTCAAGTTGTGCAAGAGAACAATAAACCGTTGCGCAATTATTTACGCAGTTTTTGGACTTCCTTCAACCCTTCAAAGTACTAAGGAAGTCCACTGTAATTGGGCGAACGAAATTTCTAGTTTTCTTCAGATGTTGAGCACGTAAAACTTAATCACCTCAAACTTCTTAACACGTCAATGCGACAGTAAGAAACTATTTATAGTCATCACAATGAACAGCACATTATTTCTTCACAAAAGCGGTAATAACGATTCTGAATAAAGTATCAAATGAGCGTGGTTTATTGCACTGAAATCCATATTTTTTGACAATTTTGATCATTTATCATGCTGCATGGTCATTTGCCCACGGCAACTGACCGTACAAAACATTTCATCAATCATCAATCGTTAGGAGCCATTTTGGAGAAAAAAATTGATGTTTCGATCAGTATGATAACTATAGTTAGTTTTGAACTGAATTGGCTCATGAACTTATTTTGGGTTTCCATGGCAATCCGAAGACCAAATATTAAATTTCGTTTTCCTCACCTGCGTAGACTCGCGAGCTCTTGAAACGTCAAAGGCAAAACTCGAAGAACAATTTCCCGCCGTCTTTTCTTTTTACCACGTAGGGTTAAGGAAAGTAAAAATCACTGAAACAATCAATTACCAAAATTTGGAGAAAAAAATTCTTCTTTTGCGCTCCTTCCCGTGAATCCCACTCCACGTAGAGAGCCCAATAAATAACCCGCGCGCCGGTTATTCATAAATGTTGTATAATTTGCAGCAACCCAATCAATTTCGAATTATTTATCGGTTCTGCCGTTCCATAACTATAAGTAGTAATAAAATAATGAACACAACAGATCGGATTCTTCACATTTAATGCGAGGAAGAAATAATTCAAGGTGTACATTGACGTATCGCGGTTGGCGAAATGAAACATGAAACGCCAGAGGGTGAAGAAACATTTTGAGAGAGAACATAACTTCGCAGGTGAACGACCGTTTGGAAACAGTTAAAAAGAAAACTCAAAAATAGAAAAAGTAGAGAGAAAAAAGAAACAGCTTCTTAGTAAACTATGAATGTATCCTGAGAAAGGAATAAAATGAGGTCACGTGAGCGGTGAACAAACTTTCAAGAGAAGTGAAGGGTACTTAATGAAACAAAAGGTAACTTTGTAACTGAGCAACCATTCAGAAGAACTTGACGCAATTAAATGAAAGATTCGTCAATACCAGGAAAACTCAGGAAAAATTGTAACAATCCTGAAAAGGAAATGAGAGTAAATGGTCAATCAGAAGGTAACACATCTCATGAGAAGTTAAAGGTACTCAGTGAACGGAAAGAAGGATAGGCGAACAACCTGTTGGGAAAATATTAAGAAAATCAAAGAAGTGAATGAAGTGGAAGGTAACTTGTGAGTTAACAACTTCTCAGTGAACGTCAAAGAACTTGAAGAACGAAAAGCAACGAAAAGTTAACAAAAAAACAAAACCTAACTTAACTTACTTAACAACTGAAGCTAAAGGAATGAAATGAAAAGAGAATGCGAGGGGTGAAAAATCTTTCCTGAAGAAACTTGAAGAAGGAAAGGTAACTTTGGAGGTGAACAGGTAGAGGTTACGGGAAACGGGAGTTAAAAGTTACTCGTTTGTAACATGTCCCAGGAAAAGTTGAAAGAACTAAACTGTGTTGAACCTTCACGGACAATGAGATATTGGGGGAATGTGGAGTTATTTGTTACATATTCGGCAGGTTATTTATAGCGACGTGGTGTGTAAAGACATAGCGTTCAAATATTTTTTCCACTCTCACGGGCCAGGGCTGTACTGTTGGTCAGTTGGCAAAGTTGAACATTGAGCTATTTCAATTGCTTCAACCTAATGATAGAAATGGTGTAGGCCGCTATGTGGCCCATTTGCTCATTGGTCAGGGGTTGTTAGAGGGAGGGCAAAGAACATGCAGGGCGTCAGTTAGACTTGTGATGGGTGTCTACAGAGGGCCAAGGGTCTGCCTCCAAGTTTCCCCTTCAGTTTGGCCAGGAATGAGCTAAGTGAGCTAACCGGTCAGCTGCAGGCCATGTGGAGAGGAATCCACCCATCCCATCCACGTTGGCCCTCACAGGATGTCCCCAGGATGTTGGACCAGTATGCTCCTCGTCTTCAGCTATCCTCACCCCACAGCTGCGTAACTGCAAATGTGGGATCCAACCACTGCATATCCACGCAATCTTCAACTGATGGCATGATGTCGAGCGAGTGGTGTGTGGTGGTTCTGACGTTGCACCTTGCCTGCCACTGGTTGAGTAGCTAGTTCTCTGCCAGTGCCATTTGCCATTCAGCGGAGCCAGCACCCAACCTTGGTATGAGGACAACCCACGGGTTCTGACCCAGTAGCACATGACGTTCCAATCCAGCCAGAGGGCCAGGGGTGGGATCATCATGAAGAGCTGCAAGGAGGACTGCCAATAGTATATCAGTTGGAGCGTCCTGGCATGCTGCCAATCACAATCAGATGGTGTGATTAGCTAGGGCGCTGCTATGTGCCACATTATGGGCAGGATTACTGCCTGATAGTAGAGACATCTAGTGTGCGGCGACGCCCCCACACTGATGATGAGCCTGCCAGGGCTCAGATGTGGGCTGACACCTTGCTTCTGAGGAGGCGAAGGTGCTGTGTGGGCCTTCTCCTCAGACAAAGGCCACTTCCAATACTTGACCACAGTCATCAGTGCGAAGCAGGTACAGTCTATCACTGTTGCGCCCAATTTGCGACAAAGTTATGACAAAGAAACGTGGACACAGTTGACAATAGTTGTCAACGTGGGCACCCGAGTAAAGAGTTGAAACGGGTGAGAAACCAGATTAGTAACTCCTCCCAGATGGTACGGGATTCCCCAGGGGTCATACCTTCGCGCAATAACACACGGGAAACAGCCCTCCTCCGGGAGAATGGAAAAATTGCCAAACCAGTCGAACCTTGCTGACGAGTGGTCGGGCTCTCGCAAGATAGCGAAATAGCAACTTTCGTGGCAGTCGACCGACTGACAATGTATTCAATTATTTTCTCTGTTTCTCAAATTTATTGAACCGGCTTTAAAATCTTGTAATTCGAAAAGGCTCTTGGTTGAACTTTCTGCAACCCTGCAATAACGCCATCGATCGCCTACAATTAAATTGCTTATTAAAGCCCAAATGGAATGAGTTCACCGTAGGATTTAATACTGGGGAGCGTACCTAGATTTTCGAACCGGAAAGATACTCCTCTTGACCTTAACTTGCCTGCATGAAGTGCAAGCTACTCTTAAAATTTCCTAAATGCAGATTAAATTAAATGTTCTGCAACGATACAACGTAACCAACCGTCCGAGGCACAAAAGTGTGACAGCTTGAAGAGGAGACGAGTGCACTCACGTCATTCACAACGAGCTTTTCCGAGTGGAATTACAGACGGGTTCGGACGACGACTAAGTGGGGTAGGCAATACGCACTTTTCTTGTTTGCCGGGCACTTCACGAGCGACATATAAGGGGGCGTTTCAACGAGCACGCTTCTCAGGCTTTGACATGGAGGCCAGTTCAGCACAATTCGCTATCAATGATTGTTATTGATTGTCGTGAATTACGTTTCGGCTGCTGCCATCTTCAGTCCCTCCACTTTTGCAGAGTAAAAAACGTCCCAGGCCAAAAGTATTTTAAATTAAGCGGTTTTGTATGAAATTCGTCAACCAGAGACGGAAAGGTGGTGAAAAGAAAGAACGGAATGAAACGCTAATGCCACAACATTACCAGAAGTGATCATTCGGTTCAACCACCATTGGTTGACTTGGTGTCAGGGACTCCCTCAGGAAAACTAAAAACCCTGCAAATTATTACACAACGGTTTATTATTCGGATAAATAGCTTGACCTAGCATTAATGCTCCGAGACCCATCCCGTTCGATTCAACATCGAAAAATATCAAAATGAAACCCAAAAAAAGGTCGAAAAGAACTGAATCGTAATATTAAAATAAACAAAAAAAACGAAAGTATCTAGAAAAAACTGAATTTTAATATGAAAACATGCACGCTAAATACTAATATCAAAATGTAACCAAAAATCTATGAAAAAAAACAAAATGAGAATGAAACGAAAGAATCTAAAAAAATTGAATCGTATTAAAACCAAAAAAAAAGGAAACGAACGAACTATTAAATAAATAAACCAAAAATAAGCGAATAATGAAAAGTTCAATCGAAGATAACAGATATTTTGCAAACGGAAATAGTTGAGACGGAGCGAAACAGTCATTCGTGGTGAAGACGAGAACAATGCAATCGGACGATAAAGAGACAAATCGTACTGCCAAAGGTTATTTACGAAACACGAGCGAAATGTTGAGGGGGGGCTGTAAAAAATTGTTCGTGATCGAAAACATAGGGTTATTATTCAGAATGAATAATAAACCAAAACTGATTGCGACGCTAATTACCCTCTTCAAAACAGTTTTAAAGTTTCTGATGGCCAAAAGTCTGGTTCGACTCATCACAAAACTTTCCTCAGCCCCACAAATGTCGCTCCGCTCTAGCCACTAATCCATCATGCCTATCACTCAAAAGACTTCAAAATCTATTGATCTGAAGGAAAGATTAGATATATAGCTCGTAGGTCACCACGGGACACCAAAATACAGGCAAAATCCACCCAAAACTAACTATAGCGATCAAAACCCTAAATATTTTTTGCCTCAAAAATGGCTCTAAAAATTTCGTTTTTGTTTTTCTGGGCGGATAGCTCCAAATAACACGAAGATACCATCAAATTTCCATCCGTGAATAAATGACGAAAGCAGCACAATAAATTACAAAACATTTCGTTAAAATTCGATTATATCGATAACTCTGGGAAAGTTATTATTATCCTTCTGAACTAAATCGCGTCTACGGTCTCATTAATTCTCTGAGTACCGACAGCGCAATACTTGCCAAAACATTAGCATGACCGGCTCAATAATTCTCGTAACTGCAAGCCCCACCATGAAGTGGTGTTTTAGCAAGTTCAAATGAACTGAGCGAAAAATAAATTGAATTAGCAGCAAAAGTCACGAAATCCAGGGAATCTATGTTGAAGGACAGTTGCGTGATGCGGCGCACCTGACATTTTTTAAACGGTCCAGGTAATTTGTGATCAGGGTTTCCCTTCTTAAGGTTAACTACTGGAGAACAATGGAGTCAAGCCGTTGGCTTCATAAAGGGCGGTTGACTACAGCGTGCCACCCTGATAGCAACGCCAGGCCTAATTAACGAGCCGGGAGAGATACAACGAGCAAGACCACACACGCCCATGATGGATTGACAGTCGAAGAGGATTTTCATATCCTTTGGAATCGTAAGCAGGCACACTGTGGCTGAAAGGAATTGAGGTATTGCTCAAAGTAGGCTACAATGGCGCCTTCACTTTACTAAGTAGTGCAGAAAATTATAACAAAGATTAGAAGAAACATAACAACATGTCTAGATTAATGTGAGACGTGTAGGTTTTCTCTTTTTATATAATAAAAATTCGATCACCTGCTGTGCGGGCGCTTTATATATGCACACATACAGACAACGCGCCGAAATGAGTTGTTTGCTCCGTTCTGGCAATATTAGAACAGGTGAGTGCATGACTGCAATGCGTGAGTACGTTTCCTTCCGATGTTGTTTCCGGCAAGGTCAATAAAGTCTCCCTGTCCATTGGGGGCCGTTGATTTCGCGTGCGATGGATCCTCACGATGCGGAAACGTGTACTACACTCTTAGTTTTGCATTCGGGCATCTGAATTGATAGCTTTCGGCCCTGTCAGGTTATTGGTTGTTTTTCGTTCTTTAGTATTTCACTTGTTTCGTGCATTTCGTATATGCTATTTTCTTCCTTTTCTCCTGTTCTCTTTTTCTCCTTCCCGTTTCGACAGCTGAGTGGTCTAAAGTCCAAATTATACAGTCCACATTAACATGAAGTTTTTTGTATTCTGTAGGCTCCAAAACGTGAAGATCCGAAGAGAAGTAGCTTCTTTCATACGTTTGTAACACTTTTCTTACTCTTCGGTAAACTACATGTACAAACGATGCCAATTATCACGCAACTCTGTATTACTCTCTTCCTCATCAGTATCACCCTACTACGACCTATCCCATTGGATTCTGCATCGAAAAATACCAGTAAACGATACGAAACATGACTTGACTACAACGGAACAACAAAAATTGACATTTTCTAGGCGACGCTAGGCAATTGGCACAAGGGGACGAGTCGAATTGACGGGTGGTTCGAGTAAAACGGGAGGGAAAGCGAAAAGTGGGTGAAAGTTACTGATTTCCTGTATTGCCTCCTGTCTCATGCCAACCACCCATCAATTCGACTCATTGCGTGCCTAGTAAATGCCTAGAAAATGACAATTTTCCGTTGTAGCCAAGTCACGTTTCGTATCCTTTACTAGTCTTTTTCGATGCTGATGCTGATGGGATGCGTAAGAAAATAAGATAACATAGTGCAACCATTTACAGCGTCAAATCAACTGAGTGTACTGCGGCATAGGAGTTCAACTTTTTCGCAAAAACGGCTTAATCGATTTCGTTAAGGCCAAATATATACCAAGAAACGCCTTCATTTAAACCTTGGTGTCATTCACCAATATAACTGAATACCTCCCCCCCCCCGCCCTGAATTCTCACAAAAACTGATACTTGGTCACGTCGGCGCGATTCTTTATGGGCAGCTGTTTTAGGTGAGATCGCGCAACTGTCGGGCATCTCCGTCACTTGTCAAGAGGATGCCCGGAGAATGAATCAGACTGTCTGGAACGCTGTGGGTCTGATGATGAAAAGAAGGGACCTAAGGCAGATAAGTAATTGTGTGGCGCATTGAAAATAATATATTCCATAAATTCTGCGCTCTGCAAAGCAAAACTTCACATTCTGTGAAGAAGTTACGGTAAATGAGACGTTCTAGCTGGGAGAGTTGTGAAACACTCGATAGAAACTTATGTCCGGGCATGTTCGCCCGTTTTGAACGCATTCGAGCGCGCGTCACACTCACTTTTGTCATCGCGTTACAGTTTTGTGGGCTGATAGTCAACTTTTGATTGAAAGACTGCGAGGGAATTGAGGAGAGATACCGTTCCCTTTCGTCGGTTTCAATGTTAAGACGTGTGACTTCATTCAGTTCCCACTCCCTCAAAAAATAACCACTTTGGGCCAATCTTAAGGGCTCGAGACTTCTTCGGGGAAAGAGGGGAAATTGGGAATTGAGATTTTTTTTCGATAAGAGCGGCGCAGAAGCGGAGCCGAAAGGCTGGGAAACCTTTAGATGCGGCGTTCCTTATCGCCGTCGCTGACTAGAATCTGAAACCGATGGCTTTTTATCGACAAACCATTATCTTCAGAGATAGACGGCTGCTTCTTAGCGGCTAAGCTTCTTAACCTGATTGTTCCGGAGACCATTCAACACCATCGTCTTCTATCAAGGCTACCTTCCTCGTAGCTCCCTGGAAAATTCCTTTTCTTTCCACGTTCATCCCATCATCAGGGGCTTACGAAGAAACTTCTTCCGATGACCCACAGTAGATTACCACATTGACAATTACATACACCGTTTTATTCGTGTTGATTAAAGATGGGACAAAGACAAATATAAACGCCAAACAAATATTTCACATCACGGCCGAAAGTCAAGAACAGTGAAACTGCTGCGTTAACGTTATGGAATGGTAGTTCTGTGACTTCACGAGGCAGACAACACTAAGGATCATTCACTTTGAGGGAGAAAAGTCGACGATTGTGGCGTAAATTGTGTAGCCTGTATCTGGGCTACGCTCAATCTGACGCCTGTTTAAAAAAGGAAAGAGAAAGAAAACTAAACCTGAAAAATGTGAGAGATGAACGGAGAAAAAATGAACGGCAAAATTAAAGGTAAAAGTGGACTGACTATATTGATACAAATGCGTTGTGGTATCACGGACGCTAAATAAAATGTAGCTAAGAGCTCTGTACAGATAAACGTGAAGAAAAAAAGGAATGCTCTCGTTAAATGTCGAATACGGGGTAAAATAAATTATTCAGGAACTAAAGAAAATAAAGACTGAATATTCTGACCAAGACTTCTGGTAGGAGACGAATTGAAGCGGAGGGAGATCCTGTTTGTCTTCTCCTTTCGGGTGTTCCTTGTCCAAAATGTCAGTAATTTTGGCTATCCTGAGAAGCCTTCAGATCCAGAGACCGGGAATAAAAGGAATGAGAACGGTCGAGGTACAGCTCACTTTGCCGATCGTAGGTGCAATGAAATCCGGCAATGAGGCTGGAGCTGTGGCTAACGAGTTCGTGCGAGTTGCACGTCGTTGGGGATTCGGGACCTTGAGGAGCTCAGTTGGGGTCGCCAAACAGTTGAACAGCTCCGGCGATATCCGTTGGCGTCAACATACCGCCCACCAAATTTGGCAAAATTTTATGGAACTTCTGAATACAATGGAATCTGCAAGGGTTCTAGGTTGGTGAGCTTCAAGGCTGGTCGGTGGTGGGTTGCTGAAGAGGTGGCAATCTTGACCGGTCGGACGATTCCATCCTTGCCAGGGTAGGTCTCTATAACCTTCGCTATAGGCCATTGAAGCGTCAACAACGATATATTTTATACTTTTTAGGGTTCTGCTCTTCCACAAGAAAATTTTCGAATAAAACATGCCGGTAGGTTGTGAAAGCTGGCATTATTTGTGTATTTACCAATTTGTGCAGAGCAGTCTTAACAAATAAATGGATAACGGGCACCAAAAACGTTGCACAACCCTTCAAAAGTCACATACAACGAAAAGCCGCAGCAACCAGTCCAGCATATTTTGGTGTGAAGGAATGGGCCCCGGGTCAGTTCAAAATAATAAGGTTCTCTTCCTCGAATAATCGTGTACTACTGTACACAAAGTCCGCTTAGTTCGAGAGCCTGTATGAGATAGGTCGATGCGACAGATCGTGTGGGCGGCTAGCAGTCTTTGTCCCCCTCCTCAGATAATCTTTCGAGTCCGACGAGAGTATGCGAATGGATTAGCTGGAGCGCCTCAGATACCGCAACGTGATAAATAGTTTGGAATCCGTTCACTAAACCAAACAGATGCCAATAGTGCATCCTTAATCTCTTTCAAGGATACCATGATCTCGTGATTGTGAAATGCGCGACTGAGAACTCGTTCCGCAGGCATACAAGGTTGAGTGAAGACGTGCGAAGTGATGAAACACTAAGATTGGTACATGACCAGGAATTGAGTACCTCGTCTAGCTTAGCAGAAGCAAGCCACAAGGAGCGGGTAAGGAGGTGTGAAGGATACGGGCTCTGATTCCGGCGGTTATCTTTCCTTTGCACTCTCCACAGCAGTTATTCGCAGGGCGTTGAGCTCAATTTACCATTCTGATTCTTGACACGCCCTGCGACGTACTAATCGAGCCAGCGGCCTTATCAGCCAGAGATTTTAAGTTCGGTGTTTTCCTCTCTCGTTTGAATATTGTTGGATAAAGATGAGCAAATCCCTGTTTATTATCATTGTCCCGATATTGTCTTTAATAACGATTCGAGAATTCTTATTTGATTAAGTACATTGAGCCCAGACATGAGCTACTATAGAGGAAAACCACATTCTGTCATAATGAACGTTCCCACAAAACGGGGGAGAATGCAAAGGAAAAGCCGGTGAAATCAGAGGCTATATCCTTCTTCACCGATACTATAGCGAATAAAAAAAGCTCCTCCAAACGCAGCTCTATTTCCTTATCAAAATTATTGTTCCTTGTTACTCAATAGTCATCATCCAAAAGTCTTGAAGTTTCTCTGACACGCGAAAGAATGCGCTCCCGTTCAGCATCCACCGAACCCAGATGTGTGGAGTGTTTGTTAGGGGCAATAGGCCTTTGAGAGGACAGTAAAAGTAAAAACCTCCAACCTGTTTTGCTCCTAACTATATTTACACAAAATTTAATCATTTAAAAATAAATTCGCTTTCTAACAATTGCAAATAAAAAGAAGGAAAATGAATATCCGACCTTCCGAAGGAGGAATTGTGGCGTCCGCGGCTGTGTATGGGGCCCAGCTTTCGTTGGTGATAAAATGCGTAGATCTTGTGGTAGAAATTAATTCTTCGTAATTGTTTTCGCTTGAGAGCTCCAGCAAGGAATGTATAGTTGTAGTAATATACGTCGAACAACCTGCTAGGAGAATTTCAAGCTGTAGAAAAAAAGAAAGCTCAGATCGTGTCGCACGGGCAGATGCAAATCGAGGAATCGCGGCTAACTAGTTTTTTGTCTCACCACTTTCACAATAACTTGACCATATTTACTTTATACATAAAAAAAAGAAAATATATTTGAACAAAATAAATAAATATCCCTGGTTTATATAGGCAGGAGCAGGAACTTATTGTGGAGGCCCTGTCTTACCATGAGTGCCGGGTCGTTGTCATACTCCAGTCCTCTGGTAGCTAGCTGTTGACAATGTGTTACCAACGGTTTGCCTGCGCTTCCATCGATCGTCGCTCACATTTGTGGTTGCTAAAGAATTTTGGCGGTTTTGTCGTGTTTGGTGTCGTTTCCACAGGTGTTTTCAATTCTAAGTCCAATAAGACGGGTCTCAGAGGTGTAGGGTTGCATCTAGATGGAAGTCGCGGTAATTATAGCGAGACAAATTATACTGCTTGAAAGAACTCGCGGGACAATTGAGCTCAACGCCCCGTGGATAACTGCTGGTGAGAGTGCAAAAGAGAGATAGCCGGCGGAATCAAAGGCCAATCCTTCACAACTCTTACCCGCTCCTTGTGGCTTGCTTCTGCTAAGCTAGACGAGGTACTCAATTCTTGGTCACGGTCATGGTTATCGTTTCTCCGCGAACTGCTCTCATTTCACGTACTGCATCCCGTGTTGCTCTTAATCACTTGTCAGTTCGATTCGCGTAATAAAGTGTAATGTTTTGATAACTTACGACGGCAACAAGTTGAAGTGCTGCACTCTTCGTTTTCTGTATACAGGATTCACTCGTGGAAACCATTTCTATCGAAATTGCTGACAATATTTGATTTTGTATTGCCGCAATGATTGTGTAGTTATCAGTAGCTTTTGGTTGTTTTTATTCTTAAACAAATTATATTGGAAACAGTTCGTTCGCTTTTTCTTTGGAGACATACACACATTTTCCCAAATGTGGAGTTCTTCGAAAAGCGAAAATTTCAAGGTTACTCAAAACTCTTTAACGACTTCCGAAGGTAGAACACCTCAGTACTTCTTATTGGTCTTTTGCTGATCCAACATTATTGATTTGTTTTCGCTGAAATCGGGAAGCGTACCGAGGAGTAATAAAATGTAAGGAATAAATGTTTTATCCGACGGAGTTCTAATCTCGAAGGGATAGAAGTTTGGAAGTGATTATACTCAACTTTCAATATTTCCCTCCCGTGCCAAGCTTCAACAAGTTCGAAGTAACTTTTTTGCTTAATTAGACTACACCTTCTTCCCCAACTTCCAAAAAACGCACAACCCGTAGATGCTCAACGTTCAACATCCAAAGTTTGAAATGTGGGTACCGTATTTAATGTGGGGAAATGTATTAATTGACTTGTTTATTCAGTTAACAAGGGAAATGAGGAACACGGGGCGGACTCACTACCAGCTCCGCTGGAACGGTAGACTCGAAATTATTTTCACAACTCAACAAACTGGCCACATTCCAAAGGAATGGAGATGATTTTTAATGGTCCTCCAATATTCTGATTGTGATCTACATCCAAAATTCCGCCTGAATAATACACCTATACTTTATGCTAGGAAATTAACGACCTCCTCTCACTCCCATAACAATTGACACTTTACGGTTCAAGGCTTGGGGATTCCAAATTTACAACGTTCTTCAGCAGTCCAGGTCATATTTCGATTTAACGTGGTCTATATAAATGTCATTTTCGATCTGCTTGTGCTTCGACTCGGCAATCCCATGAGACGAAACCCGTGATTGTTATGGGCAATAAATGATATCAAAAATTAGCCAGAAAATAGGTGTTAGCAGTTATATTGCCATTAAGTCGCCTTTGATATCGTTTCCTACGAATTTTCGATGCTCAGCAGAATAGGATGGTCTCAGAGGTGTAGGACTAAGTGTAGACGGGAAACAGCGAAATCGCAGTAAATATTAACCGGCGAAAATTTATCGTTTCTTCCTGGCCTGCGCGCGTTTCCCGCGGCGAATGGGCCCCTAGGTAGCGGATGGGGGCTTGGGGGGCCTTTGTCGCAGCTTACTGGGACCCTTCCAAACCCCAGAGAGGTCAGCAAGTCCAAACTGTATCGCCCTGGGATGAGGAAAAGCTGTAAGTGCCATCCAATGATGGGGGGGGCCTGTGACCATTCTGGATTTGAAGGTTGATTGATCCAAAATGGTACCACGGGAATGCACAGCCTTTGACTTTGCGCCGGCGCATTAGGGGTTAGGGCCACGACAGGTGGCGGTCTTCGCAGGGCAAGGTAGGTAGAATGGAGCAATCCAACTCCTACTCAGGGCAAGGCCTGACAATGGCGGAAAATGCGCTTGCTCTGCGGAAATTGTGGTGTTCCTGGAGTCACTGGAGGGTAGTAATCCCATCCCTTCTTTCGTTTTTAAACCGCAGGGTCTGAGGGAGGTAGGGGCCACACGGTTGGAACTCCCACAGACATCCCCAAATGCAGAACTCGGTCAGTTCAACAGGATAGGTCAGGAATCCTCGGAATCCCCATGGTGATAATGCGTAGGTGCCGGTAGAGCGCCTTTCGGCAATGGTGGCACCGGGGCCTGCTACCCATTCAGGTAGGTAGTGCTCAAATCGCAGCCAAATAGAATGGGAGCCACGGGGACTTCGTGAAGCCATGGGTTGGTTTCTTGGAAGCTGTGGTCTCGCTGGTAGTTTCCAAAGTTATGCTGAGTGAGGCGGGGGAGAGGTAGAGGCCACAAGGTTCGGCACTGTCCCCACAGCCAGGGTTTTCCCAAACACTCTATTATACTTGTTAGTACAACACGTTACATCGTGCCCATTGCCCAGCGTCGCCTAGAAAATTTCATTTTTCTTTCTTCCGCTGTAGTGAGGCCATATTTCGTATTGTTTACTAGTATTTTTCGAATATCGAATGGGATGGGTCTCGGAAGTGACATACAAACATAGTAGCTTGCATGTTAGTTGTCGTTTCTCATATTGTTGATAGGGCCACGTTCCATTTTCAATGTCCTAACCATCCGCTGGGGAGAAGAATGTCTGGGATCCGCTACAAAACACTATCCAAACACTTGATGCAAAATAGGACGATTCGGTGGTTAGGGCGACGTACAAAGTTTAAACGAACCCTACGATCACTCAGAATTCCCTTTCTATATTCGTCTCTCATCGTGATTTGTTCAATAACCCTTAGCGCTTAGCGCTTGCCCACAGGGTCGTCTTTCGCTTTGCGAATTACCGGTAGAAAGGTGAGTGGAGAGTTAAAGGGGATTCAAGGGTGAGGATTTACGACCGGGATCACCCTCCTATTTGCCCCGAACTATAGCTAGGACCGTTCTCGGGGCCTGTCGAGATTGTGATGAGAAAGGCTTAAAGCTGTGAACGGATATTCTCGCCTGATAATTGCCACTCAAGCTGTGAGCTCCGAAGAGTTTGCTTTGTTCCACTTAATCATTCTCTCGCTCCCACACACCAACTGACGCAACGCTTTTACTAACACGCCAGAGCGTAGGAGGAGGTTGAACACAGCGTCAGAGCCCTCTTAATGATGCCACTTCTATTGTGCTCCCAAATGCACGAGCGGACCTCTTCAGAGGAGCGGGCCAACCTGAACTGAAATCTTCTTACCTCATCGCTGAATGGGGGAGATCTTGTGAGACTATAATTACTTCGATAACTAGTGTGTGTGTCCTACCAAAACTTGTGGGGAATGTTAGTCGCATATTGTGTCAGTCACCAAGTTATTTCTAGCATCCAAGAACCTCTTAGAAGGAGATGGGCTGATCGAGACAATTGGACGAGCCAGATCCCTACAGGACGTTAAATTTCGAAGAGTATTTTCACGTTATTTCTTCAGACTGATGGAAACAGAATGATCGGTTCTGTTGTGGTTTCTACGCTACAGAAAAATACGAAGCATTAGTCATGTGCAACACAATAATGAATATGATGATGATTGGCATAATGAATTAAAATTGTTTGCAGACGTTATTACGTTGTTGAAAAATATAACTGTTCGGCGCAGGCCAAATTAGTTGGGGTTTTTGGCCTCTGATTGTCCGCTCACTAGCCCTAACTGAAAGTCATTGTTTACCCAAACGCCTTTCTGATCTCAAGCTGTTTAGTCGTACCAGTGGAAAGTCCAGCTATTCAGTTATTTCCGAATGACAATGGATTTCCTCCTAGACTTTTCAAAATATCCTTTTCCCTCCCCTCAATTTGCATTAATCTCCACAACAGACAGCTCCTCCCAAACTCAATCATCTATCAGTCCTCGCGAAAGTCAGTCGTCTCCCATTCCTCCAAACAGTCATTGGTCCCCCAGTTATCGTGAAGACACTCGTTTCCCCTCTCATTAACATCTAATTCAGATTTCTCTCCCCTTCCCCGTACAACTAGTTTTCACTCAGTGAGAGCCCACTTAATCGCGTTTGTATACTCAAACTCACATCCTGTTTTAGCCACTTCTTCTTTGTATATGTAAGTGAATCTTTTGTGATTTCCCAACTCTTCAATTACCAGTTCATGCTACAGTAATACCCGTCTCCTTGGTTCTTTCAACAATAAGTAATAATTAGGTTTACTTGAATCGTCTCGAGTTTTACTATATTGAGCAAGTCTTCACCTTGTACCATGCTAGAAGAAGGAGACTCCAAATTCTACGATTCACGGTGTTTTCATTTAACTCAAAATTTAATAATTGAAACAAAAAAGGTTGAACACTATCTTACTTAACCGGACCGTAACCTTATTGAATCACAACGGAAAAGTGGAAAAACCACGGAAAAGTGGAAAAACGCATCGCAAAAACATTTTTACTCGATGTTTTATGGGCAGGTTTTCAAATTCGACAAGTACATTAACAATCTGCCCATGAAACTTCGAGTAAAAATGTTTTTGCGATGCGTTTTTCCACTTTTCCGTGGTTTTTCCACTTGTCTGTTGTGATTCGTTTTTCCACTTGTCGGTTGCGATTCGGTTTTGCGCGTTAAAGTTTCACTTCTACCATGTGTGACTGAAATTATGATTTAGTTAGGGTAGGTAAATTGTAATGAATGCATTTTTTATATTATTTAAACATATTTTATTTTATTAAACAGGAAAACAGAATTCAATCCGGGGAAAAAAAACATCCATAGTCTACTCTACAACGCGGCACGCTCTCAGAGAGCACACGAGCGAATTAAGAAGTTAAGGAGAGCGAAAACGACAGGCGGAGGCAACGATGCCCAGCCACGTGGAGAGCGGAAATAAGAAAATAACAGTTGAGCACACGCCGCCGGGACTCAGGTGGAGGACATATCACACGAGAGCATCTGCTCAGCTGTCCCTCCTATCTCTGCTCTCCACGCGCGGCTGCGCATTACGCAGTTGCCCTCTCGCCACCGCCCCTAGCCTTCCCTCTCTCTGTCGCTGCTACACCTGCTCTCGCCGTCGTCTTGCCCTACCATGTGACCGGTAACGGATTTTCGTGACTCGAAAATCCTAAGACCCCTCGTCTATATAGAAGTTTCACTTCAAAAACGTTGAACACTATCTTACTTAACCAGACCGTAACCTCATTGAATATAATTTGATATAACCAGTCTCTTCTAACTGGTGAAGAAGGCAGTCGTTGAAGAAAAAGGTCGCCCTTTAACCCTGAATGGCTCTACATTAGGTGGACAAGCTGGAGATGTTTGAGCGTGCTCTGGGCTGCTTGGTTTGGACCAATTTATAAAACAATTATCTATGTCTGAGGATTTGTGGACTGTGACTTGAATAACCGGATACAAAGGGACCAGGAGAATTTAAACAATTTATTGATATTATGGGATTGGTTGTAGACCGAAATGAGGGAACCCGTAAATGATAAAATAACCAAGTACTTGCAAATCGACTAACTGCTGAGAACTCAAACCCGGGATGGCGAAAGATGAACGGAACCCTCTTAGGCGTCTGACAAGTCCGAAAGGGTGGTAAAATTCGAACAACAGGAAGTGCGCGGGATGCAAGGGGTTATTAGCGAGGGGGGGGGGAGGTTAGGTGGAGTGAAATGTTGAACATAATGTAAGACCATCCTTTTAGCTTCCCAAACAAGAGATTCGTTGTACAATCGAGGGTGAAAGATTTTGATAATTGTTGTGCCTCCACGACGTATAACTCAATACCAGTCACTCATTTACACTTATTTTGTGTTGCCGAGGGAACTGCACTGATCAAACTACGAATTCTACAAAAACTGCGCCAACACCGTTGATCGCATGATTCCTCAGGGGGTCAATGAATACTGTTCAATAAGTAATTATCTAACGTGCCGATTGAGAAATATGTAAATTAATATAATAATTTCAAGATATTTCGTAATAATGAGGGGAATTCGGAGATCTATAATCATTATCACTGTCATTAAAATTCAAGATGTTGAACATTCTGGAAATTCGAACGTATTAGAAATCAAGGCGACTCGCTTCTGCTTCCCCTCGACCCATCCCATCCTCAACCATTGCATCCGCCTTCCTCCTTAATTAATCGTGCACAGCATCGACCGCACCTTAATTGATTCCAGGGCAACGTTACCCAAGACCACAGAAGCTGTTGACAACCTCTCTGTTATTGATATTAACCTTGTAGTTGGAAAGTCCTGACCAAAGGCTCTTGAACTCCAACTAGGATTAACGAAGTAATGAATATGGAAAGGAGGTACTGCGGGAGTGGATGTCATTTCTCAGTAATATAAACTAAACCTCATTTTTATTGAAACCTGATTCGGAAATAACTGTTGAGTGGATTATTCGGTTCGGTGTCAGGGGATGAGCGATTGTTCATTACTATAGGCTTATGGGCTCTTTTCAAATAAGAATGCACGCATTGCAACAACACAGTTTATCTACCGGAGAGAAACTAATACCGCAATCATACGATTAGAAAAATCCGTTTTTTTTTCTTTTGTCTAAAATAGAGAACGTTACGCGAATAGTTCACAGCCCGCTTCTTTGCGATGCAGCAATGCCATTTCATGATAGGAAAGACGAGAAAGCTGAGGAATATCACCACGACGCTGACTCGAGTCGATAAATATCACTGACACCTTCGTAGGAAAGTTTGTCGGACCCCTCGTAGACGCGCGAGTCTTGCAGATCTGACGGTGAATGGATAGCATCAACGGAATTTTTCGGAAGAACTCCCGAAAAACGGACTTCTGAGGAGCAAAAGCGACGGGGCAGAAGGGAAGAACTGGCTGATGTCCGGCGAGCTGTAGCACATTTTCATTAGTCTCTTAAAGAGCGTCTTGTTCGTCCCCTCTCACCCACCATTCTGCTCTGCACTGCCAAGCCGTTGCCATTAAGTGGGAGTAAGCACTTTCAAAGCTTTTCTTTTCACTGGCCTTCACGTTCTTTCCACCGTCGAACTAGACAATGTTGATGTAGCCATTGAAGGAGCCATCTCATGGAACCATGTTCGCTAACTAAAGCACAAAACAGCGCTGGATAATGGCTCTTTGACCCTTTTTACTATCCGCCATTGAAACAGGAAATAGTAGGTTGTGTCTTTGATTCACTTAAGGCGTAACTACGAAGTGCTCGTTTAAAAAGAGCGTAACTCCCCTAAAACCCTGCAATTTTATTCTTATCCCCTACCCAAACGTTTTTTTCATTTCTGCTCTTTTAATACGAACGTTCGAAGAAGGTTTCTGGGGCGAATCGGTCGTCGTTGTAACTGTAGTTTTACAAAAAATTATCGTAGTGATCGAAACCATGTTGTACCAAAACCGAAGTTCCAGTGCTGAGACTATCTGCTGCTATACAGGTCGGATAATAATTCAAGGGGGGCAGCACATAGCACAAGTTAAAATGCAAAAGAAGGAGAGCTCTGTACAAAAGAGCAATTATAAAATGAATAACTGCAGTGGCTAAAATCTGACTGGAAGCCACGTGACTATGTCTGGTAGGAGACGATTGTGGGAAGTAAGGAAATCCTCTTTCCAACGAATCTTCCGAATTATCGTTCCTAAACAACCATTGCTAAATGGGAATAATAGATGAGTCACACATGGATTCAGGTATCATTGCTATACTATGATAGTACTATTTCCTGGTACAGTACATTCAAAGGTAGAATCACCACGTGAAAAGTGCTAACCCACACAGCACGCTGTCTGTTTTTAATGGAAGTAGCGGGATTTACATCCTAGCCAAATTATGGTGTATCAGCAGCAGGTATTTTGTCATTCCCGCGTACAAAAACTAAAAACTTATAATTCTAAATGTTGGGAGCACGAGAGGGAGAGTTGAAGATCAAAATAAACAAACTAGGCGAGCGTGAGGAGGACTGTATTATGCGAGCAATGAACTGAGTTGACTTAGAATTGAGTTGAGTTGGTGTACAAAAGGGCGACACAAGGATAGTTCTCGGAACGCGTGAATTGGCGCGGGAAACTGTATCGGAAGGAAAGTGCGAGCTGTTCCTGAGACAATAGTTGATAGCAGAATGACTGTGTGATTACTGGGAGACGACTATCTCAGGGAAGAGTGGTGTGTCTGGGAGAAGGAGGTCGTCAATTGAGGGAAAGAACAAAAAAGGGAAACCCGATGTCGTTGGAAGTTAACCCGAACTTAATCCCTCTGTAGGTGGAGAAGCTAAATAGGGCCATTTTTAGTCGTATGAAGTAGAAAGGAAAATGATTGAATCGGCCGATAACTTATGTTTTTCAGTTTTCTTCAGATGCATCCTTCAGGAATGCATGGTGGGCTGTGTGGGACGTCGTACCAGATATTCAGTTATTTATGCTTAAACCTTTGGAAAGATTCAGAATCTTCGCCTTTTGTAAACGGTAGTTCAAACGCACCTCGAAATATTGGTTCTGCAGGGAACAAGGTAGTTACAGTTTCCCAAAAATTGTGTTGTATGAGGTACAGATACTCATTGGCGGACAAGAAATAACATTGGAAACAGACCAAGCTGAAGTCGGTGACTCCGGTTGGGATCGGATGGAGGTGGTGGAGAAAGCAGGGCAAAGGCATGAAGCATCTGGGTTTAGTTTTCCGTAAGAGTCGGAGGTTTGGATGTTGTCAAGCTTGGAGGTTGGATTTGGAGATCGACTGAGGCGCTGGAAGGTTGCCGTTTCGTTCGGTACCAATAACAAGTGTGTAGTTCTTTCTTCAATAGTTCTCGAAGGGTGTTACTCTCAAAGAGTTCCAGTGGACTGGTCGCAAAAGCTTGCTCAACCAATACCTGTCTTGCACTCACAAAATCCTACGCAGGCTGTCAACATCATCTAATTTCCCTGGTCACCTGAATGTACTCTGCCATCATCAGAGACACCTTCCAATGACAACATCTGTAGATTCCAATTGCACATCCTCTCCTGTGTAACAGCCAATCATCTTTTCCACCCTTTCCATATACTCCTAGAGTTCACCTCGCCCTCTCGCCAAGTCTGTATTCTAAATCCACAAGCTTTCCTTGTCCGTGTGTAACATATAGCTCACTCCACCTCACTCAGTCTATCCAGAGGCAAAGCCGCCAAGCTCACGAGTGTTTACTGACTCTCATGCTCTCATACTCTGAACTATCTCTCTCTCTCTCCCTCTCTCTTGAATATCTTGTTGAATCCAACATACATTTTTACCTAAGAGACTGAGGGATTAACTTTGATGCTAATAAGCAAACTGAGTTTTGTATTAGTGCCGGGCATAAGCCCATGGCTTTGGAGAGGGTACCTAGCCTTGTAGCCCCCTCTCCAGCCAGCACCAGACAGCTCTCCGGGGGGATTCCCAGCGGAACCACGGTCCCCACGAGGCCAAACCCATTGGCTTCACGACCAACAGCGCCACACCCTAAAGGCTCCACACTGCCGGCAGCGGGCAGAAGCCCTTGTGGTACCCATTCTATATGGCTGCACCTTGAGCAGCCTACGGACCTGAATGGGTGGCAGGCACTAAGCAAATTGACAAATGTAAATAGTTAGATCAGGTCGGAAACTAGATTAACAACTCCTCCTAGATGGAATGGATTCCCCAGCGAGGGGTTTAACCTTCGCGTGGTAACGTATGGGCCGCTGTTCTCATAAGCTTTCTCTCATGAGTTTTAAAGAAAGGCGATCCTCAGTGAACTTCAAGTGGCATTGGCGAACCATCTTTGAGCTCGCATTGTTGTCAGTGAACAAAAAAGCCCACGTCATTGCTGCGTTGCTGGAGCATAGTCTACCGTCTTTCTATTTTGAAGCTCAGCAGACAACGCTTTTTCAGACATCAGATCTGAATCAAAGATCAAAGATCAAACTGATTCCACCATTGCACCGTTGTACTAACTCGGCATGACTCATCAATTGCCTTGACTCCACAACTACTGTGTTCAAATGTCACACTGTAAGATTGCAAAATAAAAAAGTACGCTGTGAGGACTTACCACGGACAAGAGTCAATATTCCAATGGGCATGACGAGGACGGCGACCATGAGGTCGGTGATGGCGAGGGACATGAGGAAATAATTGGTAACGTTTTGCAGGCGTCGCTCCCAAGTGATGGCGAGGCAGACGAGGATGTTGCCGGCTGCCGTCGCGAGGACGAGCGCCGAGGCCGCCAGTGCCCACCAGTTCTCGGGGCAAGCCCCACCGCACATCCTCTCACGCCGCCCCCATCGTGCTTTCTCCTCTGAAATTCAAAACAGCGCGAATTCACAATCCATTCGACAAAAATGTTGAGTTGTTAGTGCAATAAAAATCATGTTTAGTCGTTATCCTCCGAATTTTCGAAGTTTCCCGGTATGAATAGTAATGAGCATTGAGTTATTACTAAATCGGATGCATCTGTGTCTTAGGAAATCGATGTGATTCCCTCCTCCCTCTCCACACGATTCCACTAATTTTAAAACTGTAGTTTTGTGTGTACTGAAGTTTCCCGTGATGAATAGTAATGAGAATTGAGTTATTACTAAATCAGATGCATCTGTGTCAACTGCTGGGGAAGTCTGTAAGAGAAAATGGAAACTCACAAAAAAAGAATCGTAAAGCCGTTTAGCCAAAAAGCGTAAAAAGCCTATTTTTGCATCTTAGGCCTATATCTCCGTTCACTGTATTTTCATGGAGATATGTATCAAGGAGAAAAGTTGTGTACCAACTAGTAGAAGATAATTTGAAAGTTCAATCAAAAGCGTTAGAGTCGTTTTTGAGAAAAATGCGAAAAAGCTCAGTTTTTGGTACATTTCGTCCCTCACCACCCTTACCCATCGACCGAACTCGCCCATAACCTTCCTTATGTTAGTGTCCACAAAAATTTTGAACAAAATAAAAAAAGATCCAGCTCAATCGGTTCAGCTGCACTCCCTTTTATCGAACTGCCGACACACTTCTTTTTTAAAAATTTTTCCCAAATTCTAAATCGGACAGTGGCACCCAAAAACTCTACAAATTATTACACAACGGTTTATTATTCCCATGAACAGCTTGACCAAGTATTACTGCTTCGAGACCCATCCCATTCGATCAGCATCGAAAAATACTAGTAAACCATACGAAACATGACCTGACTACAATAGAACTACGGAAACTAAATATTCCAGTAGGCAGTTGGCACGACGTTGCGAGTCGAGCGGGCAGGTGGTTTTGATGATACAGGTGGACGGCGGCTGGCGGAGGGGGGACGGGGGACGGCGGACAGACATTGCAGATTTGGAATCCCCATATCTTGAATCGTAAAGTATCAAATTTTGAGGGGGGGGGGGGTTGTAAAAAATTGTTCCTGACCGAAAACATAGGGTTATTATTCAGAATGAATAGTAAACCAAAAGGAGAAACTAAATTAATAATAAGTAAGGAAGGGCACCCAGACTACCCTACGCCGGCTCTAGGGATAGAAGGATTGGGACGGGGAAGGAAAGAATGATAAGGGGATGTTCCACGATAAAACGACCACCAGTTAAGGTACGACCTGAACAACACACGGGTAGTGATACCTCGGAGAACGCCTGCTGACACACCCAGCCTATTCACTTCCTCCTCAGCACTTTTCTTGCAGAAGATCCTGGCTATTATATACTACCTGGACATTCAGGATCACTGCATGCTGATCGTGACCAACGGCGACGATGTCAGGCCTCATTCCTTCTCCAGAGACAACCCTGTAGTGCCTCTCTCCCTCTACTTCCCAGCCCTCAGATGACACTGCACCAGCAACCTGCTGGCAGACCGCGTCATGACAATTGACACAGCCCCCATGAGTACGCGGACACACCTGCACCTCATGATTCAGCGACTCAAACAGGTTACCGCAGGCATGACAGTGATCATTCACAACATTACTATCCTGGTCTCTTGTACGCTTCATCGTTGTATGAACGACGTGAAAGTGCCGGCAATCCTTCCCATGAATGCCCTCTGAAGGCAACTCCAACCATGCAGAAGAGTAGAGGGAGTCATTACACTGCCTAAGTTCCCGTCCGTCAACCGAACCATGCAGAGCAGCTGCAAACTCTCTTTGGCACACACGCACACGGACCACGCGCCGAAATTAGATTTGTTAGACTCAGTAGGCCTGTGTAGCGGTAAGTAATATTTGGGGAGTCATGTCGGAAGCGTTTGGAAAGAGTCAAAAACATATTCTTGGTTCTGGAAGTGGCAGAAAGGTGGGGCTGGGCCACTATCAGGGGACGCTACCTGAGTGTGTTAGCATCCCCTAAAGTTCAATAATCAGTCGCAGCTGAAGGGACGGACTGTTGGTACAAATGACTACAGCCGCAAGCGACCGCAGCCTTGCCCTCAATACCTGCTCAATGGGCTTCAACCCTCCTCCCCTCACCCCTCATCGCCACCACTCGTTCACCACAAACACCACACAAATGTCTCCAAATTGGTGTTCAATTCAACTTTTCGGAAATATATAATAATTAGCTTAACCAGCTCGTCCTATTTTAAAACCCGCGAGGAAACAACATATACCGAACTAAACGTAATTTTAACGTTTTCGGTTTTATCATCCCAACCGCACTCCAAGCCCAACCATCTCAAAGCACTTAAACGCTTTTAGGATTCACGCCGTCTACAGGACGGTTCAGTGGATTTTAACGTTAACGATAAATGGACATAATCCCGCTCCGCACTAATTGAGTTATAACCTACAACGGAAACGCTTAACTCCATCAAACGGAATCGCCTCAGTTCGAATCGAACTGATTGACTCGAGCAGAGGGATTTGTTGATTAGATTCAATCAGTCAAGCGTGAAAAATTCCCGACTATACTATAATTTCCTCCCAATCCCTCGTCAATAATATAATTCGGCTCCGGTGATTGTGATTTAATAGATTGAAATGGTTAATGAACCTCGAAACCGATTGACCCAGAAGAAAGTTGTATAATTATTCACTTTTGTTCGACGAACTTTGAGGAACTTTATTGTACGCTTCTCAATTGTGAAACATTTCGTTTACGGGGAAAAGAGCGAACGAAATCACCAGGTGCGACGCCAACTCACAACTTTTTTCAGTCGCGTGTAAATTCAGCAATTAATTGTCTGTCTCTGATCAATCTATCTGTTTTTCACCATCTCACATAAAAGATATAGTGTACCTACTGCACAAAATGGGTTATTTGGAATGGTATGATCACGGGACAGTCCGTTGTACAATCATGTTCACAATGCCATCCCCCTCAGGCCCACGCACATTATTTTTATCACTTTATCGACTGATAAAATCTGTTTTTTCGTTAAGTTTATTTGAACTAAATGTTCCACGTAAAACTGGAGGTGTTTATAGTTATGGAATTCCTCGAGTTGCTTCTATGCTATTTCTATTATTGAGTGATTGATTGATGGGACTGTCAACAGTAATTTAGCTACTGAGTACAGTTTGGTCCTCACTCCCCTTTCCACTTAGGAGCTCGCTCATAAACTTATTTTAGAGTCTTCAAAACATCACGAACAAGACACTTTTCTTCAACGTCACGTCGTGCGAGGACACGGCCAACGCTGCAACCTTGCTGTTACCTGCCTCCACTCGAGGAGCTTTCGACACCACTATACGCAAATCCACCCTGTCCAGGCTTGCGCAGTTAGCGCTAATCCCGACTGTCATTTACTACGTGGACATCCAGGATCTCTGCAGACTGGTCGTGTCCAATGACAGGTCTCAATCCTTCTGCGAAGACAGCTCGATAGTGCCCTCGTATGATAATTCACATAGCAACCTGGTTGCAGATAGTTACGATCCAGCCTCTTGTACACCTCATCGCTGTAGGCAGTAGCGCCACATGAACGGCTTTAAAGTGCTGGTAATCCCACCCATGGATACCAGCTAAAGCCCAATCCACGTTGAAGAGTAGGGGGAGTCGCGGTTCGTCAACTTTATCGTACAGAGCAGCCGAAAATTCCTGCGGCTTACTGGGGGATAGATGGACGCGTCATATCACACCACCACAGCTGATACTGGACGAATACAAGACAAGCCACAGGGCGTGTGATATCCCAACTTGATGTCTGCTAAGCGAGCAGTCGCTTATGACGCAAGAAGGGAATAGTGATTGAGGGACTGAGTCCCTCAGATGGAACCAGAGCGTGAGTGTGACACTGCATGGGAGGCTAGTCAAGCACACGCACAGCATAACGCACCATTCCATCGAGACTTTTTAGGTTCTGAACGGTCAACCTCCCAGAAACCGGCGTATAGATCAGCTTACTCACAAACCACGTCACGGCTGACTGGCTTACGGAATTCAATGAGTTTCAATATTGAAGGAATACGAATGGGACTTATTGGTGGGAAGGCATAGGCATACACGGGGACGAGCAGGTGATGCTGCCGCTACAATGGAAGTACCGGAAGAATACAGCTTCTTCCAATGTAGTTCTCCAGGATCCGTGCTCAGCGCACGAAAATGGAGTGGCGGGAGATGGAATGAGCTAGAACGGAAAAAGCGACAGTTGTGGCAACGAAAGCTTCATTGCAAAACTCGAGCGTAGGCACTTTATCGTTCACAGAATTTTTGTGGGAAAGGTTTGTTCAGTTATAGGTCTGGAAAACAAGTAAGATGAGTAAGAGAATGCGCAATCTAGAATTTCGTGGGTTGCTATTAAGTATTTTATTACCTCTACGTAGTTATCGTAGTTTACGCAGCTTAATCGACAACTAATCAAGCATCGGCGAGAATGTGAACGAATCGAGAACTTTTCTCAAGCCAGAATCGATATTTGAGTCCTCAAGAAGGGAGAAGCTGTTGTTCCCAGAATAATACGCTAGGTCAACACGTTTGTCCAATCGTCCTTACAAGTGGTTTCGGAGAACAAGAGCGATGATGTGGCGAGGTGTTGGTTGGGTGATTAAAGCGAGAGAGTCGCTTAAGAAGCAACTAACCACCTGTTGCCGACGGAGAAAGTAATGGCCTCAGAAAGAAGGATTTTCCGACATTTTTTTTTCTACACGCAGTCGGCGGAAATTGAAATATAAACTCGATTTCGACTGAAGGCCCAACGAAGCTCCTGAGTCTGGAAAAAGGATTTTGTTTTACCGTTGCAATTCCCGCAGAGAATTGATTCCCTGTTCGTTCAGTCCTCGTCAGAATTGGGGGCGACAACGGCAAGATTCTTTGACGATCGATCCTTTGGAATTGTGGTTTGTGGCGTGTGGAGGAGTGTTGAAATAGAACTGGACATGAGTGCTTATGTGGCGTCTACGCATGCGACACTTGTTCTTAAGCTCTTGAAACCTCTTTCTACCCCCGCTGTTCTTGTGAAGCACACACGCAGGGACTTCGGTAGAGCTGATTATCGGGTTGAAGGGAGGAAACCTTCCAAGTTCTCAACTATTTTGGCTTGCTTTTCCAATTTACTTCCAGTTGGGGGAAAGAATGGAGGATGACAATTATCCCAATATAGATTCCATTTGTTAACTTACCAAGAGAAGGGGATGTTTAAAAAATATTTACACAACTCAGACTAAATTAAGAGTTGAGTGGAGAGATTGAACCAGGGAGAGTAGCACTGGATATTCAGCCAGTATTTGGAAGCCACAGCCTACACTCCCAGTTCAGAAGGCCAAAAAGTACAGGACGTTCAAGTGTTTTCCCTACCTCATTTCCTTCTTATTTAATGATATACTCGCTCATGGGGACGGTTAGAACCTGTAGATTTTTGGTTCCTGGTGATCTGGAAACCTTCGTAAAAGCATGCGTTGAAGTCCTTCCACCCGTTGTGCGATTAATTGCCGAATCTATCTGCGCCAGACATGAAACAGAACGTTTGGAATCCGGTAAAAATTGCCCAAAGCACCTCGACATCGTCGATGAGGGCAAGCGCGACACCCTCAAGCTGCCTCTGGATTATGTGGAGTGGGAGGGGGACTTGCATATAGGGTTTTGGGAAAGGACCGCGGAATGACTAGACGAAGGAGGTTGCAAGAGCACTGGAAACCTAGAGAGCCGTCCAGCCAGATAGGATCTTAGAGGAATATAACAATTATCGGAAGTCAGTTGCTGGTTTCTACCCTTCCACAGGGACATGACACCCAATAGTTAGTCACAGATTATTTTCTGACATAATCTGCGGCATTAGGTTCTAAACTGAGTTTTTTTGGCTCCTCACGTTTATATCCAGTAACTACATGAACCGAATTTTGGGTAGTTGGGATTGTACATCTTCCACATGAGCTGATTGAAATTCAGATTAGATTAGTTGAGACAGCGACCTTAATTGCTCAATTAAACAGTTCATTTATGAAGGAGAGGAGTTCTTAATTTGGTTTCCCACATGCCCTAACTATTTACTAGGGTGGCAAGTTTCAAAGAGAGATATCAACTGAGACTACTTTTCATAAGCTAATTTAGGAACAGTAAAAGCTGGATGGTTTGTCTGCTCTCCCAACTACCGTCGCTCGCTTCCATAGAAACTTCACTAGAGCAGCACATGGTCTCTAGTTTCTTCAGCACTGGAGGCGCAAGACGTGTAGGATAGAAAAGAAGTGGAGCCAGATGTTAAAGTCGCCTCGTCCTGTAAGGAACTGGCTCGTCTAGGTGTCTAGCTCAGCATACGTTTCGCTATGGAGTTCATGGGAGTTGGGGCAAAACTCATCCCTTTGACGAGGAGCCCCATCTCACTTGACATTTATTTAATGCCCATTAATCTAGCATGGAAAGTTTTCGTTCAATGGAGAGGTCTTACGCAGTTTGACCCAGAGCCCTTTACACTCCTCACGCATTTTGCATGCAGTCAATGGAGCTCATTATCATTTGAGGTGCTTCAGCGAGTGTTGTCTTGTAGGCCTAGGTGATTCACGGGATTCGCAGCCCGCGGGTATTGAGCCAGTGCTTTCATTGCGAATCACGACGTGCAAGATAGAGAGTACTTGAGAGATAAGAAATGTCTCGTAGTGAACTGGCTAGTCTGGTTCAACCTACTTCCTCTTCAAACCCTCACGTCCCTGCCGCATCTCTAACAGTAGATAAATAGGGTACGGAAAATTGAAGCCCAAAACATAAGCAATCCACCAATTGATAATTAACTGACCTAAGATCCAGCGATTGCACTCCTCAATCGACTATAGCCAATCACGCTTATGCTAACGGCCTTCAACGTGAGGATTGTGTGTCACGGTAACACACGGTGCCTTTGAGGGCTGGGAGGCAGCGTACTTGACTTGCTTCTCAAGAAGCAAACTTTCCATTTAAGAGGAAGATTTTTTTCTTAGCCGCCGAGGGACGATTCGGAGCACTTGATGGGCTTGATGGGCTGCAATTTGGTGGATCAGCACCGTCTCACGGATCGCACCGTGTGGCTCCTGAAAAGACCATAGAAGAGTGCTTTCCAAAGTGCTGGTTGGAGGTCTTTACCTACACCACACTCTTCTTTGTCAAAGATCAGAATATCTCTCGCACTGCTTTCAGTCTCGTGATACATCTCTGCTCCTTTCTTCCTTCAGTTTCAATTCCAAACTTCCCCTGTCCCCCGTTAGCGGTCACATATTTCGAAATGGAATCGAGAAGCTCAATTTACATAGCAGTTGAGCCAGCTTTTATTTGTCCTTGAACGTGTTCCGATGTTCATGGCAAACTAGGAATCAATCCATACAACGTGAACTGCTGAAGTAACTAAAATTGGGACAATATTCGAAATAACCAAATAGTGACTGTTATTTGGTTTCTGTCTTGGAATTATAGTTATAATTACGCTCAGGTATACGGTATTCTGAGGCGTGGAGGAATTGAATGCCTTTGGCGTGGTTTTCAAATCGCCGCAGTGTGTGACAGCCATTGCCTTTCCTCTTTTCATCATTTTGAGAAAGCAAGTGCTCATTGATACGATCCACCATATAATTCTAATTTATCGTTTAGCCGTTCCCCATCTCTTCCGCTTTAAATACGAGTAGAAACGTGATTCAAATGAGCTTCAAGGGAAGGTCCAATACTTCGAGTTCATTCGATTCACCCAATATTGAAGCGATATTAAATTGATGAGATTTCATCCCATTTCCCAGTTTATTTACAGGAGAAAGTGATTGGTTCAGTATTTTTCATTACATCGTATTCGGATCAGCGATGAAGAACGATCAATAGTGACGTGCCCATTCGCGTCTGTAACTTATTTTATTTGTGCCTAAGTTCTCATTTCTCAGATGTGGATGACGTTCTCTGGCTTCAGGGTGTCTAAAATTGTGAACTCTCAACCCGGACAAGAAGCGTAAGGCTGCTAGATGTTCCGCTTTCGAGGGCTGCTGATTCATGTGGGGAATTAGCCCGCCAAAATTTGCCTTTATCGAGCTTCTTGTCAGTTGTCATTTTTGAGGGGGCGACTCAACATCTTGTTGATTGAAATGTCGAACTTACTTGGTTCCAGCCTGCGACTAGCCTGCTAGAACATTTCGTCCGAATCTTACCTTATACGCCGAGCATTTGATGTTAATTTCGTAATTTATTTCGAACGAACGCTTCTGCCCAACGAAGTCTCTGGGAAGTGGCACTCCACAATGAGAGATTGGAAACTACTAAGTTCTGACTGGAGGCTATGAAAGTCGCGTCCTAAGGCCACAGACTTAGGGTGGTTGCAGGAGCCTGGGGGAGCCTTTCCATTGAGACCACAGCTCTCACGAGTCCGTTTGCTGATCACCTTTGGCTTCGCGGCTGGTGACACTCTACCCACCGTGATCTACATCCAGTTGCGAGCGATATGTGGGCTGTAGACTCGCTTTCGCAATCTTTCGAGTGCCTGGCGATAGTAAACTTGATTTACGGTTTGGCCTGGTTGAGCATATTCTTTGTGGAAGATTCCGTGGTTATCAAAACAGGCAATAATCATCGTTTTCACCTTTGACTTGCTCATGCGAGCTTTTTTTCGGGTGGAGACAATCCTTGTGAGCTTTGGCGGTTGGTTTTCTGGTCGTATTAGAAAAACCGGCCCTCATCGCCTATAATAACTCGATCAAGCAACATGAAATCGCTCCCAACAGTCTTAGCTACGGCCATTCGATGCTCCTCAGAAAGATTCTTTGGAACCATCTTTACGCACAACTTTTTCAATCCAAAGTCGTTGGTTAAAATTTGTCTGACAGTTTCACGGTTGATGCCCAGCAGTTGTGGGCTCAATGAGTTGTTAGAGGACTTGTCAAATTCGATTTAGCACTTAACGTGAAACATTTGAAAACTTCGGGAAAACGCCTAAGGCGCAAATTTTGTCTTTTATTTCCCTCAGTATAGTATCGAGGAGCATTTATAGAGCACAACGTAAAGATATTTACTAGGTAAAGGCACTGTGTTGTTTGGTCAGAACTGAACCCTCAGTTATTTTGGTACAAACCGCCATTCTTCAGCTAAATTAACTACATACGAGACTATGCGAAGGAATTGGATTTTCCGATTCAGAAGGGCTTAAACGTAAATATTTGATGACCTTTGTGGCCCGAGTACACTACTTTCCTTATCCTTTCGGTCGAGGAACGTAAAAATGTTCCCGCTGATCTCATATTCTTCCTCAACTCTCCATCGGACCAATGAAATGAAAGGGAGAGCTCCGCTTTCCACGTTCGTCCGCATCAAACACGCTTTTTTCTTCAACGGCAACTCAATGCGGTTATTTTAACATTTATTCGCTGGAAAGAGGTTTCTTGCCACTTTTCCAGAAATGCAGCTACTTCCCGAATGACGTAAATTAAGGCGGAACTTTCGTGCTCTCGCGGTTTTCGAAAAAGGAAAAGTTGTTGCTGACTTCGTGGAAAGTTCTCTTTTCCTCGTGACGCTCTAATGAGAGCTGCAGTAGATTATGTCGTCGTCTTAGCTTTAAATATGCAACCGAGAATACCGGGTTAGTAGAGGGATACTGTAGCGGAAACGGAGATAAGACCGACCAAGCATCTTCTCCCAATTAAGACCACGATGGGCGCCGGTGCATGTCTTCGCTCACTGTGGCCCTTCCTCAACTTTGTAATTGCGTTTCTTCACGAAACCATTCGCGGTAGCCCCGATAATCTTTTAGTTTTCTCGAGAACCTGTCATTTTGAAGTGAGAGGCAGTTTTCAGGTCTCCACGTCAAAATATGATTATAATTGGTTCTTCCGAATAGCCCTGCGGCGAGTAGGTTACCGTGACGAAGCGTTACCGAAATAAATATGCTAAGAGTGATGAAGTGAATACAAGTCACGAGAAGTTCGGAAAGTTCTCGTCACGAACAATAAATTCGTCGTAGCTTCGGTAACTCGACCGAATCTGTTGGATTAATCTTGAAGAAGCAACAAGCCATCAACTAATTTGAGGAGTTTTGTCAACTATGCTGTGGTGAGCCGATAGTGCGATTAACCCACCTGACTCGTGCAGCCAATACACACTTTCAATTTGCCTTTCTTTGACGCTCCTCTCAGACTCCTTGAATTTTCTCATAGTTGTGGGAAAATGAACGAGAGCAGCACAATAAATTACCAAACGTTTCGACGAAAATCGATTTTAACGCGATTTTTTTCTTATTAACTCCGCTGAAATGTCACTAGAATGTTTAAAAAAATTGGTGTCGTATTCCAATCCAATACCTATAGGGTGAGTGGTTAAAAACGCTCATAAGATATATAGGGGTCACTCCAGAAATTCCGGAATTTCAACTGCCGTCATTTAGCTTACTACCAGTTTTACCCAATAACTCTGCAAAAGTGATTACTATCCTCTTCAAAAAAATTGTGTTTACAGCCTCATTAATTCTTTGTGCACCGATTGCTCAATAATGGTCCGGGAGCGAGTACGAGGAGCACAATAAATTCCGGAGCAAAATTCAAATGAATTGAGTAAGTAGAAAAAACCAAGTACACAAGTGAATTGACGTAGAGCTAAGGAAAGTTGTGTGTTGCAACGCACCAGATATTTTTTCTTCCATCCTCATTTCACCCTCACCTTCCCTCTACCCCTTCTGTTCTATTTATTACGTTTAATTATTATTTAAAATAAATGGCAGTTGCCAGAGTTCAAGGCAATGAAGAAAAAACTCGCTAAGAGGCGACATTTCAGAACTCAAACCACCTCTGGCCAACTTTTCACGAATGTCCCTGTAATTTCAGAATACATTTCTTATCTGGCAATGCTGGTTGACAGTTCCACGAGTTATTATTACGTTTTATGTATAGTAAAAGTCGTCACAACTTAGTAAAATACGGAAAGTTAAGTGCTACCAGAGTCGTCAAAACCGAGTGGAAAACAGATTGGGCTAGTTGAAAGTCACTTAATGCTCGTGGGGTGGAGGAGCTGCGTCAAAAAGTAGGGTTTGATCTCGCCCCAGGTGTGCAATTGAGTGCTTTGGCCTTCGTGGATGATGTTCTCTTTGCAGGTACAACGCAGATAGCCCTTGACTTTTTGAGAAGTTCGAAAGGCAGCTAGGCGTGTGTGTATTGGGAGTGAATCCGAAAAACGCGGCTCGGTTTCCTTGGTGATGTCCTATCGAGGTTACAGCATGAAGGTCGTGGATGGGAGTTTTGTCATTGGAGAATCCTGGGTCCCGGCAAGAGGCGTGGAATCGAGTTCTTCGAGCAATCTCCTCAGCCAGAAGCCGTGTGAACCTTGGTGATTATCTTCAGAAGTTGCAAAGTTTACGCTGAATGTGCTCGCCCACAAAGCTGACGTATGGGCTAGTTTTTGGAAGATTGACTGCCCGAAGGCGAATAAGTCTGCTTAAAATAGTGCGCTCTGACTGCTTGGTTAGGCCTTCCAAATAGAACCCCATGTACGTATATTCACGGTTCGGTTCGATCTGGGGGACTCAGTGTTTCATAGATCTCTACCACTATTCCGTTCTTGCGTCTTAAGCGCCTGCTTGCTTCGCAGGGATCTTGCTGGGATGTCGCACGCACTGTTGCTGATCTTGGATTCGTTCAGAATCAGCAGTTGTCGTGTGGCATGGTGACTCTATGTGCTCCTAAGCTTTACTGAGCCTTATAAGTTTGCGGCAGTATTGCTTAGTTTGGTTGACAGATGGGAACACGGCTCTCCTGCATGGCATGGATGGTGTGGGCTTCAAGTGGCATCTACTGAAAGGATTACTGGCACATTCACGCCATTTGTGCTGCGTCACTGCTTACAGCGATGAGGTGTACTAGAGGCTGGGATTGTAACATTGAGGATGCAGGTGTGTCTGCGTACTCATGGGGGCCACGTCAAACGTTATGACACTGTATGCAAGCGGGTTGCTGGTGCATTGCCATCTGAGGGCTGGGAAGTGAAGAGAGAGCGGCACTACCTTATTGTCTCTGGAGAAGGAATGAAGCCTGAGATCGTCGCCATTGGTCCCGAACAATCTGCAGTGGTCCTGGGTATCCAGGTAGGATATCTGGTAGCCGGATGTTCTGCTTACTTGGCAATTGAATAGGCGCAAATATGACCGGACGGATGTTCGTGAGGCAGTGTACGAAGCTTGTAGGCTCGAGGCAGGTATCATTGGGGTTGCAGCAGTGACTCTGTCCTGGCAGACTGTGTGGTGTAAAAAAAGCGCTGAGGAGGTGCATAGGCTGGGTGTATCAGCAGGCGTTCTCCGAGGTATCACATGTGTTCCTCGGGTCGTATCTAAACTGAACTGGTCGTTCTACCGTGGAACATCCTCTTTCTTTCTTTTCTTCCCCATCCCAACTCTTCTATCTTTAGAGGCGGTAGTTAGATTCCTCCCAGTTTCCGTAATTTTGTTTATTGAATTTCTCCGTTTTAAGTACAAGCCATTTATGGTGAGCTTCGAAAAAAAAATTTTCATTTTATAACGAAACGAATGAGACTGCACTACGATAAGTTGATTGATAGTTCTGGGGGAACCCTAAATAATACATTTCTGGTAATGCACACAATTTTTAAATGCCTTCACTAGAGGAATCCATGTATTTGTTATTTATTGTGACTGATTCTGCGAACATCCATGGAAAATCGCTACAGATTCCCTTTTTACTCGGCATAGCTCTTTTCAAGCAATTAATTATGTTATGAAAAAGTTAACGGCTGATGGAATCTACTGCGTTGGAGGGGTTTACAAGGTTGTGGGCTGTGGGCAGAACGATGCCTACATCACAAAATTGAATTCCATCTCATGACCTTCTATCGTTTTTCCTGTGCCCATTCCGTTTTAAAACTTTCAGAATTTGGAGAACGGCCTTCCCCTGAGATCCCTCGAGCAAGAATGTGAAGCTTTGTTCCGCAGCTTTTTTTTTAACCGCACTGCTACCATGCGCTCAGCTTACTTGCGTCTTTGTGTAAGGAAAGCCTTTTTTCGAGGCTAATTACGCGAAGTAATCCCTCCCTCCGCGTTTCTCGCCCGTCCATCACCACCCCTCCTTCATTACACCCTCGTTCTTCTCCCTCTGACCTCTGCCCTTCACAAAGGCCAGTGTTTCCTCTCTTCCAGGAGACGTGCTCCGGGCGTTTGTACACACAAAGCCTGCCCTCAATTCCGCTCGGGCGTTTCTATGTTTGCTTTCGAGCGACTTCCTCGCATTTATTGTCACGTATATTGCAGCGTCTATTTCCGGAGTTATTTGCCAATGTGTGCGGATGTTGGGTAAAACAAACTTCCGGAGTATGAAAAACGGTAGTAATTGTATTTTGAGGTACTTCTGCTGATCGGAATCACATTGGCTCTGTCTACGTTTGAAGCCTGTTGCTCGTATTTCCCCTCATAATACAGCAGTTCAATAAAACTGTTGTTTTTGGGGGGTCATTGACACGGGGAGTTGCCACCCCACAAGGGTCACTATTTTAATTCCCAATAACCCTTACAATAATGAACTGACTGAGAACAGTATCCCTGATGTTACCTTACACTGCATGGCTCTTGACAGTTTCTTGTAACAGCTTGACATCTGCGGAACTGCGGCTCGGCCTCCTTAGTGCGATCATCATCAGGTGCCTTGATTGGCAAGTAAAATGTTCCCGGAAGGTTCTTCGGTGTCTACTTTCTCACGGCAGTCTTCTTTGCCAAGAAGCCCTGTGTGTTTGTGAACACATGACTCGAACGGCTACGTGTTTAGTGCGGAAATATCAATCGAATGTTCCTGTCGATCTGCATCGACAATGAGCCAGATTATGTAATGGTTCTTGCTGTAAGCACCAACTCTACAGGGTCTAGCCTCAGTTGAATAGCCTCATGCTCCATCAGGGATTGCATAAGACTTCCGAGTGTCATCAGGAAGTGCGGCGTCTCGAAGTTTGTTCAGTTATCAAAATGACAGCTGCTTAACGCTCATAAGAGAATCATATCACACGAAAGTAATGGAAGTTTTGGTTTCGTGTAGCACGCAAGAACACGGGCACTCGCTCAGCATCCACTGAACCTAGAGCCGTGGGCGTATGGCAGGTTGTCAATTAGCCTGTCTCCCAGTGAAGAGCTGTGTGTTACCCAAGAGGGTGAGTCCATACGTACCACACGGGAGTCCCATCTCACTCGATATTTATTTAATGCCCATTCATCTAGCGTGGCAAGTTTTTATTCAGTGGAGAGGTCCCTTTCCACCCCCCCCCCCCCTTCGTTCACCATGCAGTCAATGGGCCAATGATGGGAACTGGCCAGCAATAATTTGGGGTGCTTGCCTAGTAGGCCTTGGTGATTCACAGAAGCACACCTCTCTCGGGTTGGGCCAATGCTTTCATTCGGTTGACTTTGAGTTGGCTACTTCACACAACGAGGCAATAGCCAATCACGACGTGCAAGATGGGGAGTATTTGGGAGAAAATAAATGGAGCTGACATTGACGTCGCCATGTCTCGTAATGAACTGGCAAGGCTGGTGGTCTGGTTTAACCCACTTCCTCCGAGGACGTTCACGTCCTTGCCGCGTCTCGAAGGGCACGGACAATTAAAGCCCGAAACAGAAGCGAACCACCAATTGATGGCAAACTGAGCTAAGATCCAGTGCTCACGAGTTGTGCCTGTGGGGGTAGTTGTGCTGCTCGTTACAGTAATAGCCCTTTCAGATGAGTATGGCCCAATGAAGTGGAGTTTTCGTAGCAGCGAAAAGTGAAATTATGTAAGCGCCGAAGGAGCCACAAAAATCAGCCATTATTATTTGACACGATTACAACGGAACGGTTTGAGATGTTTTCTTTTTTTGTTATTTTCTCAAGCATCGCGTTCGAGGAGTGGTTGGGGCTAGCAGCAGTCAATGATGTACCTCAGAAACATCTCCACCCTCACAGCTAGTAATTCCAATTGTGAATTACAGTATCAGTGTGCAGGCCTATTGTTTGGGGTATCGGAGGGATCCAGTAACACTACTTTTACCACCACCACGTGCATGAACACGGCAAGAGCGGAAAAGTTGAGGTTACTTAGCTACCGAGCTAATTTCAGATAGCTGAGGACGAAGTGAAATGGGACAGCTCAGGTAGAGGGAGGAAACAAATTTGTGAGACCTTATCAATCATTAAGAGGGCCATCACACTAGTTAACCGGGGAATGACCTTATAACGCCAACGCTCCCGCTCTTCCCGTAACAAGTTCCACCGCCGAAGCTTCCACTCCTATTTCATCAAGATCCCTGACCCTTAACGCCAATTTCCAAAGTATCCGACGAACCGAATTACCAACGGGAAACCGCTAAAAGTTATTAAACCCCGTGAAAGTCCTCGTTTTCCTCCAAAAAGTAATCGGCAACTCCCTTTTATGCGGCAAAGTGAGGTAAAGTTTGCGGAAAATGGAAAGCTTGAATAAATTGATCGTCGGATCAGACGCTCGGTACTTTGAGGTGAAGCTTCTCGTTGATGGAAGCTCCCTTCTTCTCCGTCTCGGCCTTAACGAGTAAATGAATGGTGGAAGACTAATAGAGTTAATTATCTGAATGGGCGTTCGTTAGAAGTCTGAAAACATCCCAAGCGTAATTCACTCATTAACTAAAAAGTTGATGAGTCGAATTTCATACCATTTTGATGATCTTTACGAACGGCTGCATCAACAAATCTTATTAATACCGAGTCCCTATTGAACCTTAATGCACCATAACGCTTATTACAGTTCCAAGCAAATGAAACATCAGGTTAATCCCCAGAAAACGCCCGTGAGAAGCTTAAAATGTTGCTACCCGTTCTATGAATATTTTTACTTGTCTTAGCTTATTGTAGTCGTACAAAAAGAGTGTCGAAGGTAGAGATAACGTGAGGATTTCCTTCGCCCCCGAAGGCCCTTAAAAATGGTAAGATGCGACACAATGGCGATATGAAGTCAACTACCCGACTCCAGCTCTAGTGCATGAGGTACTCAAACCAAACAAGCAGGAAGTTCCTCGACAAGTTGATATTCCGAAGAACAAGCAAGTGGCGATGCTGTGGATAACGCTTTAAGACACCCCCACGCAATGTTCTTTTGACTTTTCATACTCTGCAGAAAAGGATGCACAATTGGATGGGGGTAAAAGGGATGTGTGAGGGATTAACCAGATGATCAAAACAACAGAATAGTTGAGAACACCGGTGACAACTACTTGTTAGTCCTCATTTTGCAAGCCCAACCTGGCAACCTGGGAGTGTCGGCTTGAGAGTCATACTGCATGCAATGACATCCTGACCCTGGTGTTTAGCACTCGTGATCTCCACAGATATCGCTTCTATAGACGTTCGACAATGCGTTTTTAATTATTTGAGCTTTCTTCCATCAACCATACTATGCAGAGCAGCCACGATGCCAGGGCGCTATGGGCTTTAGACACGCCATAAGCTGGTGACGAAGCAGGTGATTAGGACGCACGGAGAAGGTAAAACACGCCAATCTCATTAGCCTTCTAACATCAGCTGCTCCGAATCACGAGTAACAGGTTTTCAAAGGAACCTTGTAGACAATGTACACGCGGCTTATCGCACAGGAGGTTGTCTCAAGAAACTCGATGTCTGCGCAACTGCGTTCTTCTCATGGAAGGAAGGCTTCACTATCGTTACTCCTTCGAGGAGTGCTAGTTAGATATGCTCCCGACCCGAGAACCTTATTCGAGGTGGCGAGTGGTTCAAATGAGAAGTAAACCAAATCGATAGTGCTTGCTAAGCAAATGACCGCCGAGCCTTCCACCAAAATTAAGGTTTTTCTCCCCATTCTTGCCCCTCCATATTCCGTAATACACGAAGTGTTCCCAGTCTCCTCAACTTCTTATTTCTTGCCTCCTTAACTCCTTTCCTTTATACACCGATTCTCCGTGCCATCTCCCTCATTCCCATAACTTTTCCGTCGATTTCTCATTTTGGCCACGTCGGAACACTACAGCTGCGAGCAATCATGCGAACTGTACGAAACCTTCCCGTTGTTGCGACTTGATTGCCTGACACTGCAAACTGAGTTCGAAGATTGCTCTTTCACTCGTTCCAATATGAGTGTCCTGTACTCGGAATTGGTCTTTTCATTCCAATCCGGAAGAAGGCACCTCCGTCCAATCGGGGTTTCGCTTCCATTCCTTTTTAGGGGGGTGCACCTAGCAAGTACAGTCGTTTCTAGGGTTAGCACAGGATACGGCATTAATACGCTGGTTCTGATCTGGATCACTCTCGTTGCTTCCACGTCTGTTTCCAACTCATTTGCACTCCCCTATACTTCTACAAATCTCGACTGATCTCTATTCACCTCACCGCATGATTGGTTATTTCTATTTTAACCCTTGCATAGCGCGTTCAGTAGCTGCACAGTGGCACTTTATCCTTCATCTAACCCTAATTGATACTTTTACCCGAGTACAGAATCTTGTTTCAGTTCGATTTATTCCTCAACAAGTGGCTCAGTTCTAGTTTACGAAAGTTAACGATAACGCAGGTTCGAGTGTCAGGGTGCTCAAATAGACTTCTCGCCGTATTTGGCTCTATTTGTGGTGTATAAAGGAAGTTACGATAAATAGAAATGCTTCTTGCGGAACCTAACTTCTACCATACGTGGGCGATGGTGCTTCAGACTACAAAAACTCGCTGAAAAAGATGGAAAAGCTCAAGGGCACAACTGCTAAAACCGTAAATAGGCCCGGCAATCATTTATCAGCGTCCTTGAGAAGGTCGCGTTACTTACAGAAATTCTGCTACCTTCGGTAAAGGCGCATGAAAACTGTTTTGTAGCGGAGGCTTTGAAAGGTTGGGGTCACAAGAGCAGTTGAGAAGGTTGTATAGAGCAGAAGGGAGTCTACGTGGCGAAATCCAGTGAATAACGAAATTAAATCTGCAGGGAGGCCTAATTCTCTGCTGGGCGGTCAAAAGAATTCTCGCTCATAGCGGAAAATTGATTTTCCACAACCTTAACGTTCGACCTTTAATGGAGTTTCCCTTCGAAAGAAGGCAAACACCCTCGTAAAGTAGGTCTTAGCTAATTTTCTTGAAACGATGCAGTTGCTCAAATGCACGTAACCCCACTCTAATTTTTCTCTCTTAGTTTATGAACTGAAAAGTCGATGTGTGCCAGAATTCTCTTATTTATTGAGAATTCACGAGGTTCCATGAATAGTAGATTCTTTGACTTTGGGTCTATGAATCGGTAGGCGGTGTAGTCCTCTGGGTACCCAATAAATATTATTTTTTCGGATTTATCATCCCATTTTTTCCATCGCTGCTTATTAATCTGCACCGAGGTCTGGCAACCAAACACCCGTAGATAGGATAAATCTGGTTTTTGACCTGTCCAGAGTTCATATGGCGTCCTGCCTTCCAGAAGTCGAGATGGTGATAGGTTTACTAGGTAAGCTGATGCCAGGACTGCGAAGTTCCATTACTCTTTTCCGAGTCCAGCTCCCGCTAGCATCGAGCGTCCCTTCTCAACCAAAGTCCTCCGAACCCTTTCTGCCCGGCCATTCTGAGCCGGACTGTACCTGGCATATTTTTGGTGCACTATGCCATGGCTTTTGAAATAACTATCCATCTGGGAATCGCACAATTCCGTGCCTCCGTCGCTCCGAAATATTTTGATTCGATCCTTGAGTTTTGCTGAAACCTAACTTTTTTCCTTTAGGGTGTAGATACGTACATAGCAGGAATGATCATCCAAACACGTCAGCATGTACCTGGCTCCTCCAATGGACGTTGTCTCCGTGCAGCACAAGTCACTGTGAATCAAACCCAGAACTTGATCAGCTCGCGTCAAACTATTCTTGAAGAGGGTTCAAGCATGTTTTCCACGAATGCAAATCTCACAAACCCCAGACATTTTGGTGTCACCTGTGATTCCCAAGGAGTTCTCATTTAGGTATTTTATGCCTTTCTCATTTAGTCAAGATCAGCGTCAATTTTTGCCAAAAAACTTGAAGGGTGAGTAGGGATAACATTTAAGCGGTAAATCGAATTTTCAAGTACTGCAGTTGCAAAAAGTATACCTTTGCTGTCATAAAATTTTGCACCAGTTTGAAAAAAACTTTATTTCCGTTTTTCACAACCCTATTCACAGACAGCAAATTGGCAGCTGCGCTCGGCACGTATAAAGCTTCTTTTACATCGATTTCAAAAACGTTCCCATCCGCTTCGACCTGCAAACCAACATGGCCTTGCTTTTTGACTATCACATTATTGTTGTCAGCTGTGGCAATTGAGGTGATGTCACTCGACTTGGGGTCTAAGAGTTGTGCTTCCGAATTCGTGACGTGACAACTGGACCCAGTATCCAGATATCAAGAACTTGACAACGTAACGTACTGCAGTCAAAAACGTCCTTTTCTCACTGTCTGACGACTTCGATTTCTGCCCCTTATTTTGAACACTCTTTTCAGACTTGCTGCCATATTCCTTCCCCTCAAACGATTCACATTTATTAGCGTAATGCCCGAAGGATTTACACTTGAAACATTTAATCCTCTTTTTTAGTAGTCTTTTTGACAAAAAGAGCTGACTCACTTGTCGAGGATGAGACGACATCCTGCAGAATTCGACATTTAACAAACTCCGTTGTGATTGCTACTGGCTTTATAGTAATTGAAGGCTTTTATGAATTCATGTGGTTTTTTCTTTCACTAACAATAAGGAGGTTACACCGACTGTTTACATCAGGGTGGCCACCTATCCCTGATGATTTTCCGTGTATTGGGGAAAATGTTGGTTTGACATTTCAACAAAAAGTATTAAGGATCGCATTAAAATTGTTCTTTTAATCAACATTTGTTCTTTCAATCAATTCAACCTCGTTACAAGTTTTTTTCAACGCAAGAGCAGAAATTTCCATAAGAACCGTGTCAGTATGTTGACCTTTCTCGTATTTTTGTAGTCAAAACAATCGACAATCTTCTGTGGGAGTGAACTTGGCTGTGACAATAATAACGTGTGATTTCATACGATGAGGGCGCTCATAATCAAATAATACGAAGCTCTCCAAATTTTCATTTCAAAATGTCAAAAAACTTTGGAATCTTGGACATGTCCTCAACGTTGAGTGTTGATGAGAGAATATTGAGGTGTATAAGACGAACCCCACGTTCCCCATGCCGTGATAGCATACAAGTATTTTCCAGCACAGAATTTGATGGTTTTTAAATTGGACAATGAACCGTAAGTAGTTTTCGAGAAAATTGCAGTTCAAGGTTGGATTGTTGTGGGTCGGTGTCGATCTGTGTCTGATCCTGTCCTCCGTTCCTCCCTACCCCCCTTCCCATCCTTTGATTATTCATATTCGAAACGCTGCCGTATCCGAAAAGGAACCCTGATTATCAGTCAATCAGTCAAGAGACCCTACAATTTTTACCGTTCAGGGTTCGAAATCTGTGTCGTTCTGTTTCCAATTAACCGCTTCAACTAGGCTTGTTATAAGTGGCTTGAAGAGAAAGATGTCGATCTGGGAACCGCCATAGAGAAAAGGTAGGGCCTTCATTCCTTTCCTTGAACTTCCTTAGAAGGCCCCGAACCTGAACTATCGACATATGTCACTATAAATACAGTCCGCTTCGAGAACAAGTGCTAAAAATCAGTTTGGTAAATTTCGGTGATTCGCCCGTTTAAAATCAATGCCAATTATTTATTTTAAACTAATTTCGGCGAAACCTTTTTACTTTCCTTGGCTCTACAAAGTAGAAAGGAAAGTTATATAATCGGCTGAAAAAAAAAATTGAGTTTTCTTCAGATCTTTACGTTTCAGACCCCCCTGAGTCCGAAAAACACTATTTGGGAAAATGGTCTGTGTGTATGTGTGTCTGTGAACGATTTTTAGAGAAAACCACTGAACCAAATCAGCTCAAACTTCATATCTCGCCCGTAGGTCATCATGGGACGCCAAAATAAGGGTATGAACAAAATTCACCTAAATTTAACTATAGTTATCATAGTGATCAAAACACCAAATATTTTTTTTCTCAAAAACGGCTCTAACGATTTTGATTAAATTTTTTATATTGATAGCTCCCAATATGATAACTATACCATAAAATTCCCATTTATGGAGAAATGACGAGAGCAGCACAATAAATGGCCAAAACTTTCGACGTAATCGATTTTAGAGTGGTTTTTAGAGAAAACGACCGTACCAAATCCCCTCAAACTTGATATCTAGCCCGCAGGTTACTATGGGACGCCAAAATATGGGTATGAACAAAATCCACCGAAAGTTAACTATAGTCATCATAGTGATCAAAACACCAAATTTTTTTTTTCTCAAAAACGGCTGTAACGATTTTGATTAAATTTTCTATATCGATAGCTTTTAATATGGCAATCACACCATAAAATTTCCATTCGTGGGAAAATGACGAGAGCAGCACAATAAATAATCCAAATTTTCGACGAAAAGGGTTTTTAGCGCAGTTTTTTCCTTATAAACTCCGCTGGGATGTTAGTAGAAAGTTAAAGAAAATTGGTATTGTAGTCCAATCCAATACCTGAAGTGTGAGTGTTTAAAAACGCTTATGAGGTACATGAGGCTCACTTCAGAAATTCCTGAATTTCAACTACCGCCGTTTCGCTTACTGCCAGTTCTAACAGTTATTACCCATTAACTCTACAATAGTGATTATTATCCCTCTTCAAAAAATTCGTGTACAGCCTCATCAATTTTCTGTGTACCAATTGCTCAATAATGGTCCTATAATGAGTATGAGCAGCGCAATAAATTCCGGAACTGTAAGCGCTACCGCTTCCTGCTGCTGTGACGTGTTGTTTGACCAAGTTCAAAGGAACTGAGTGATAAATGAATTGATTAAGTAGAATTAGCCATGTACAAAGTGAATTGACGTAGAGCTAAGGAAAGTTGTGTGTTGCAATGGACCAGATATTTTTTGAACAAATCGAATGTTACCACTGATGGGTTGAGCCGTTTTCGAGATGTGGATAGCATCGCGGTTTATGGGATGCTATGGTGTCAGTGTACGCTGTTGCAGACAGGCCTGCTGTTCTGGTCGCCGAAGTTGAGTGAACTGAAGACTGTGGGGGGTGATTATTCACTCTTTAGGTAGTTATAAAGAGGCAACTGCAAGCAGTTCCTTAGCTTTTCTGAAAGATGTGAAAAAAAGAGAGCGAGAGAGAGAGAGAGAGTGTGTGAGAGAGAGTGTGTGAGAGAGAGAGAGAGAGCGAGAGAGAGAGAGAGCGAGAGAGAGAGAGAGAGAGAGAGAGAGAGAGAGAGAGAGGGAGTGGTGAGTTAACTGGGCTGAAGTAAGCTACATATCATAATCGAAAGTTTGACCATTTGCCCAGCCCTCCTGGGTGGTCGCAGTGGTTGACACGAAACAGATTAAGGATCGGCAGAAAAAAGTCTAGATGGCTCTTGTTCAGTTTTTCGGAATTTGTCCTAGTTCAAAATTGGCTACCTATGATTTTGACCGTTTGCTCTGAAGGCATCGCAGGGCCAAAAGATGAATATGAAACATATTTAGAATCAGGAGGGGAATGTCTAGATGGATCTTTTTCAGTTATTTGAAATTTGGCTTAGTTCAAAAATGGCCACCTATTAAAGACTTCCGTCAGACATTCTTCTCTCAATTCTAAATATGTTTCATATTCTCGTTTTGGACCATCCATGACTTACAGGCAAAGGTCACATTTCAAAAAACTGAAAAAGAGCCATCTGGACATTCTTCAGCTGATTCTAAATATGTTTCGTGTCAACCAGGGTGGCTGGGCAAACGGTCAAACATTCAATTATGAATATGTAGAAAACTTCAGCACAGTGTGAAGTAGCGGTTCTTGTCTGAACAACTGTAAAAGGTGTTGGGTGCATAAGCGATGGGAGATTGAGTTGAAAGGATTTAATTGATGAAGATGAGAGAGAACCGTATTGGTGATATACTTGTGACTTGAGAACTATAGGTATTTGAGAGAGTAGACTTTATGCGACTTAAGGGGGTATAGTGTAGTATTGAACGGGAGGGGGTGAATAACTTGCTGAAAACAGAAAGTCGAGCGTCTGGGAAAGACCTAAGAGTTGTAATGCTAAGAAGAGGTGGCAAGTCAGAGGAGGGGAAGTGTGGTGTGGAAAACCCCATCAGGGAAACCCTAAAAAGTAAAATATACGTTGTCTGCTCATAAAGTATGTCGGAAGGGCTTGAAAAGTCAAAAATTTGATTGAGAGGCGGCTTTGGGATTCCAAGGTTGGTCTGAACTAGGGATGGGCCCCTGAGCTCGATATCTTCAATTAGAGCCAAGGGCATTGAACTAACTCGCGGCTGTGCTCTATGGGAGAAACAGCGACCATTGGCATCGCCAACCACCATTAAGACAGGCAAAAAGGCTCGTCACGCCTTCCTGTCAAAGGGCAAAGGCGATGCTGACACTTTCCAGATAGGATCTGGGAGTTCTGACAAGCTTCCTCACCGGGCACTGCCCACTCAGGTATCACCTCAACAAGATGGCCATCTCAGAGGCGGTGGAATGCAGACTTTGCGGCGCAGAGGACGAGACGGCAGAGCACATCCCATGTGAATGCCCTGCACTTGCAGCCAAACGTTTCGAATTTTTCGGTCAGGAATAGAGGAATTTGCGGTGAAGGACATACTCGGATTCCTAAAGGGGACGGGTATGTACGACGCCTTTTACTAAGAAAGGGTCAGTGTCACAATAGGCCCATATGTGGCCGCAGTGACAAAGAGACTTGTCTCGCACGCCCTCGGGAAGAAAAAAAACAAAAAACTCGCGGCTAGAGCTGAGCCGAACAGAAGGTACAATCAGGCGAGATTATTATTTCGGTAATTTCAACATTAAGCCTTTTCTCGAACCTCGAATATTCATTCCCTGGTTTCATAGTTGAGAGAGTTGTTTTTCAGCAGCGTGCTTTCAACTGTTCCAAACGGATACAAACAACGGAGTTCTTAAATTCGAAATTCGCCAGAATTAAAGCTCGCTTTCGACAGAGAGAAATATTGCGTAATCCACATCACACACCAACACCTACTAACATGATTTGACGTGCTCTCAATTTCCCTGGCTGTCATAACCAGAAGAAGTCCTTACCCGGAAACTTCATAGAAGTTTTACCTGTCGTTTTGTTCCGTGATTTTGTTCCGTGCTCAATCTCGGATTCTTCGAAGTGTTACGCGCAATTGTTAAATGTTCATTTTTCATTATAAATTCTTCGTAATGATTGTAACGCGAACCAGTTCGTCGAAATCCATTTTAAAAGTTAGAGAAAACGACGTGAAAATAGTTGGGCAACGTTGTGCAATTCGCGAAACATTAAGAAGTGTAAATTCTTGTCAGCCCACAGCCATTTTCCCGCTGTGTTCTGCTTCATCTTCTATCTTCTGTCTTTGTGGTGGACGTTCGACCCGGTGAGGCCCTCAATCTCATTCCATTCTGCTGTCGCGACAGGTTCCGTGCCTGGTAACATTTCTGTGATATTTAAACTTACTATTTATTCATTCTCCACCACTTATATCTATACCTCTTCCCTTGTCGTTACCGCCGCATTTCTGCAGTCGGTGAGCTGCACCAATTGATTTGAACCACATTATTAGATATCATCAACTGTAAGGCTATAATCAAAACTGTCAGGCCTATGCCGACAAATAAAGTAACTTTAAGAGAAGAAAAAACGATAAACAAAACAACTAATTGGTCGTTCTTCAGATTTTCTTCACAAGAGAATATCTGCTGCGGATGGTGATAGTGAGCCTCCCCTCCCCTTTAAAAACCATTTCGTCGTTGCTTGAGGAATGGCGAAGATGTTCAAACCTTGAAACTCACATTCGATGTATCAACTTCACTCGTCAAAATGCTCGACGAGCGATCCGTTAGACATTGCCCCTTAAACAGTTGGAGTGAGAGCATCTGATTCTACTGTAGTTCATCTCACTGTCTATTCTGTGGTTCAGACGGGTTCGTCGTTGTTCAAACACTAACTGCAAAGCATACAAAAAGTGGAAGCGTCGAGATGGGAACTTCCAAGTTAGTATGTAGTCGTCGAGTCTCGCTCGCACTACGGAAAACTGCGTCACATTTTCCCTGTTTTTTCATCCGGTTGACGCTGGCGTTAACCGATTCCTCGTTCTTCTTCATGTTTGCACTGTAAAATTGATAACTGAGTTGTTATCGCTGGTAAATATTAGGCTCCGCGTTTCCATGGAACCGAGTAATTGTGAATTGATGGTTTGAGGAGACTATCGGTTTGACCTTGTACAGACGTAACTATCATTTGATAATTGGAACCAATGAAAATACTAGCGCAGTGCGCTATTAAGTAATTGAATGGCAGGGATGGGGGTGAAGCGAAAGCCAAGTCAACAACGCAAATTTTAATAAAAGTTCGGAGGTTGATTTGGCGACGAATCAAGAGAATTTTCCCGTTGGCAGACTCCACACTGAGGCATTGGTTGTTTACTGTGTTGTAATAACACCGTTCGTTGCAGTGTGGACCGAGATGAATGTTCATCGCCCAGTGAAATGAATAAAATATTTCAATCTGCCGATTTCCGGTGGTGCAGCTCTGTAGTTTATAATTTCTGAACCCAAGAGGACATGGAGAGTTTCCCCGTGTTAACTCGGAACTAAGAAAGTAACGTGCATCTGCACGTCGGCCGTGAATGCAATTGCTGAAAGTGGGGAAACGTTTTCTTCATTCTAAAGACCATCCGTTCGACCATGAGCAGAAGGAGTTACCATAACCCGTGGGGGTTGTCAGCTCATTTCTAAAGCTTCAGGCAGCGATGGAGTGATCGAAGTCGTGGGGCACGACCAAAATAACGTGGATAATGTGCGTTTTGTTTGCAATCCGTACTCCTGTTTGCATTGGTTGCGCTCAAGGCGTTAGTCAGCGAACAAGGTTTCACTCAACAGAAACGGAGGCCCGTGTAGTGCAATAACATTCATACCACGGGACACACCTTTCAGACTTTTGTAGACATTATAGTTGCATACAACGATGAAACTGTTGAACGCGTAGTGTGAGCTATTCTCGATTTGCTCGTGGCAATCGGAAGGCCTGCGAATGGGCAAAGTCGCAGCATAGTCTCTTCTTCTTCAATCGACTCAAACTCAGGGGGAGTGGTTGTCTGGTATGTTGAGACTTCGAAACCTTCGGGGTCATTGTGGTGGCCATTAACTTGCAGTAGAGATCAACATGCTCTTCTGCTAGAGTTGGAACCTCACATACTCACTTCGATTGCCACTCTCGTATGAGGACGCCAATGATCCCGTCCTGCGAGCATCTGAAACATTGCCGTTCATTTGAAGAGGCCCGCGGGGCGACAGAGCTTTCCAAAGTCCGGGGCGTGACAGAGAAGTGGTAGGTTTTAAAAGGGGGGGAAAGCTCGTCCCAGGGGCTTTGTTATGTGGCGGTAGCTAGTCCAAACAAAAGGGGCTTCACTGTTTTGAACAACTTGGACCCTTTTTATTTGGAGGTTCGACGCACAGCCTCAGATTTGAAAATCCCATTGTCATTGTTTAATTAGGGTGACAACTCACAGTACATTGGCCGTTTCAAGCATGTTGGATGCGATGAGTGATTGTTACGATTCAGACTTTCGGGCTTCTCCCACCTACCCTCTTCTGACAACGAGTTAGGGAGCCAGCTATAGAAGCATGGGAGCAAATCCCCAGTTGAGCCCACCTTAAACTTTTTTCTCCCCTCCATGCAGGATCGGTTAAGAATTGACATACCTACAAGATGACTCTGGTATTGATGGGTCACGAAATAATTTCACGTTTAAAGAGTCCTGTCATCATTTGGGACGACTCTTGCACGTGCTCAAGAGGGGGATGAAGCCACAGTGGCATAAACCATAGCCAGATGAGGCCCATTTCCTTTCTCCCTCGAAGTGGGCAGGTTAGGAAACTCCCCTCAACTTCTCAGCCATATCGTCAGTACCCATTGCCTCACCTCCCTGGGCTTGGGGAAGTGAGGATGCCTGGTGCACTCGTACCATCACCACCTGTCAGGGAATCAAGAGGGGGATTTCAGACGGAAGACCATTTCACACCCTTCTACCAGCTGACGAAGGCACGATGTTGAGGAAGATCCCCGCTGAAGTGTGGCCGATTGATGAAAAACCTTTGAAAGGACTTTAATATTCCTATTACTTCTTCAAACTAGCACATTTTTGTGGATTTCCTTATTTTATGGATCATTAGGCTAATTTTTTTCACACGGTCGCAGATCTAGACCACTTAAGAAGAGGTACCTACCTGCAAGTGAAAATTTAGTCTCTTATAAAGGACCTTGCTGAGAACTCATAGGATTTCCGGTGTCTCTCTGTGAACATCGCCACATAAGCCGCTCGTGCCCACATCTCACTCACAAGCATATTTTCCTCGTATATATTGCTTGCACTAGTGTGCCTTGGACTAGACAACGTTCCCGAGTCTAGGTATAAATAACAAGTCCCTTCTCTTTCTTCGCATTCTCTGGTATACTTGTTGGCCCTTGAAATAAGTCCCGTACTATTTACACGAGGAGGCTGGTATTGCCTGCGGCAGTCTGGTTTAACCCGATACACGAGAGAAAGTGTCTCACTAGATCGAAGCAAGTGAAGTCTCCCGGTCTAAGTTTGGGTTTGGAAATACTTACTTCCCGAAACGATATCTATGCCCTAATTCAATGAGCGGCATGAGCTTTGGAAGCAACACCTTTTCATCGACGCTTGGAAATTGGGCTGTCAGGTGGAAAACACTGCGAAATTGGGCAAACAGACTGTTTGAAAAACGAGCCCTTTAACGCTTCTTCCGACTATCTGTTCCATTCGTCACTCTCGTTCCCAATAACAACCTTCCCCAAGGTTTTCCTCTTCCTCTGGAAAATACCCAATCTCTCGGTTGAAACTAAGGTAAACTCAAATCCATCCGACGGGCTTTTTTTTTCGATCTGTCTCCCTCCGCTACCGGCTTAACCTCCAAGAACGCGAAAATTAGTTCAACAAACACTTCGCTTTTTTTTTTTCTCTCCCTCAAAGATCGTAACAGATGGCATTTTAGAGCCGTCCTCCGGCACATAGAGACAAGAAAAGACCGATTTCGACGTTCAATTCGTCCGAAGTAAACGATAAAATTGTGTTCGATCATCGCCTCTATTTTCGTGAAAGGACCTGTGTGTGGCGTCCTCACAACGTCGAGGGAAGTGTAACGTACGTAATGACAAAATGTTATGTAGCAGGTCTGGGTTAAATCCTAGTGCTCTGGAGAACAATTCTGAAGAAAAATATAGCCCAAGTCATACTGTTAGGAGATGAGGAGCTCTGATTGGATTTTCTGCACTCTTTAAACACCTCAATTCGTTCACTGTAATTGGCAAAGTCGTAAAACCTAATTAGAAAGGTTGTTTGGACACCTCTACCCCAACTGACACCTGTAAGGCTACAGCTGCAGCTATTGGCTTACTTGAACCTAGCCAGAATTGAAAAAAGGAATCCCTCAGCTCTGCCCACGCTCGAATTTTGACATATGAGGTTAAATTCGCCGAAAACTTTTGGATGAGAATGAATCTTTAAAATGCGGATGTACCATGACTGGGAATGTCACTAGCAGGTGCATTCTCGCTTTGCCATTAGGGCTGGTGTAAAAGAATTGATCATTCTTTTATTTTGATACACTAAGTACATAATTATACATTCGAATGCTACTCCTCCATGAGAGAAAACCTCGCGCTTGAGGGAGGAGTTTATCTTAATCATACTATTAGGTACACGATGGTTATCTTATTAATATGGAACAAACATAGAAAATATACAGAGGGAATGGCAGAGAAAAGTATAAAAAGAAAAACTAAGTTATAAATAATTCTTTTACAGCCTTGAAATGGTTTTAGGACGGCATTCCTCAAACCACCGAGGGGAGTTTATTAAAAAGCTTCGCTCCCCGATACAGACACGCACTTTGACCTACTGTGGTTAATCAAGAAGGGAGTTTACCATTTCTACAGCCACGAGTAATCGAGTCACAACATTCGCTGCTGGTTCTTATGAGCTTCAATTAAGAGCACGAATAACAATAATTAGGCTCCTTTCCTCGAATCTTGGTGTATTTCCACGGGAAGATCAGATAAAAAAATATAATTAACCGACGTGGACCCCTGGCAGCCATTTTTCACATTGGCCGCGTAGTACTGTTAGGTGGTACATCACAGATTTAGTGTTGGGTATCACACATACAGAAATAGTTGTGGAGAACAAAATGTGGCTTTAAGTTGCTAGAAGACTGTTCCAGAGTGTCTATTTTTTATTTTGTTTTATTAAATTAACAAGACCTTTGCTGCAGACGTCCGCGTCGTCGCATCCCATCACCATCATCATTGGCTCGAGTTAATTCGCACCTTGTTGTTTACGAAAACAGAAGATACAGAAATAACAAAGATACCCTCTTCTTTCATGACAATTATTACCTCGTTTTCGCCGACTCCGTTTCATATTTCCACGAGCCAGAATCCTCTTCGAGATTGTGGCTTCGTGCAAGATCTGCATTTTGGATCGTAGGTTCGTCCGTTTGGATACGTTTATCCTTGGACTACCTCAAACGACCCTGAACTTCAAGCGCCCAGACCAAGACGCTTGCACACCGTTCGTCATCATCTCACCTTTCATGAAAAGAAGCTCTCCATCCCAATTCTTCTTTTACCATCTATTCTTTATTCTGAAGGACCCGTTAGGTAAGATAGCATTATTTTCACCTGAGTTTCACTGTTTTTAGTTTAATTAATATTTTTTTCTCTGTTACGCTTTAAGTTCCGGACTCGTATTTTGTCTCAGTTCACTCTGCTCCCGTTAAATGAAATACTAAGTCTAAGTTAGGTTTTCTTTGAGCTCGAACCGTTTAGTGGGCAGGGAAGAGACGTCCTGATCCCGGTGGCAAGAGAAGGCACGGTCAGATTGATCGAACTCAGCTGAAAAGATTTGATTAAAATGTTACTGTAATTAATTTTCTAAAAGAAGTTTGAATGACGTATTGTGATCGATGAATGATGATAATTATTCATACAGTGAATCTAATGGTTTCCAGGTAAAACGGATTGGTAATTTTAAGCTCCGAGTTGAGCTCAAACTTACTTCTCACTTCGATTATCGCGGACTTGATAATTTCTAGAGTTGAGAAATATTAAGTTCAAGTATTCGGACTGCCATTCAAAGTTGTCGAAAGAACGTAATAAGAGTTTCAATGAAAGGGGAAGAGGAAGGTTTGAATGATTAATTTGGGACGGGGATGATGAACGAGTGGGAGGTTGCTTTAAAGAAAGTGTCTCTGACGCGCATGAATTATCACCCGTTTGCTCCAGTGATTAACAAAGGAAAGAGGGAAAAATTGGGGTGAAATGAATCTGCGCTCAACTGGGACTGTAGACGGTCGCGGGAGAGGATCCCATCCGACAGATCGATTTCACGCGATGATGCTGAGGTGGAAAGCCTCCCGATAAACTCGAAAAGTATCGCAAACAACGAGAGGAAAATTTTCAATTCGGCAGAGCGGTTATCGGGATGTCTATAATTAATGCGCGGAACGTGAATTTTTCGGATTTTAACTTCACGGGAGCGGCGATTGAAATGGTTACCGCTAAAGCTTGCATCTCGTTGTTGTCCCTTTGAGGAGAACGTAGTGGCGAACGCAACCTGGCTGTGACTATTGTGGAAGGAAGGGCAACATGTTGTTTGACTAAGACGCAAGTAGAGTGGTGGTAGTGCTTACCCTAACGACGTTATTGGTCGTAAATTGTGCACCCTTCTTATTCCAACTATAACGTCTGAATTGTCTTCAAATCTTAACCGTTTCTTTCAGTAGCTTCTTCTTCAGGCTCGCTAAGTTGAATCAAATGTTGACGTCACATTCGATTTGCTGATTAGTTCTTTGATCACAATGACTACTTGATGCCACGTTGGAGGCGAGAGCCGCACTCTAAACTTATCCATTCACTTTGAGCGCTCTGTATGACTATTTTATGTTGGTATTGACGAATCCTCTCGCTCCTAGACACTTCGTAACGCACCTTTGCGAATACAAAACTACAGTAAGTTATCAGCGAAATAGGGCGCCGTTAAACGCGTCAGAATCGGATCGTAAATCTCTTCGCTTCAGCACGCTGAAGAGCTATTTTGCAATCCTCACTCCAATGGCCCGCTCCCTGCCGCTTCCCGTCACTTCAATCTTCTTGGCTAATTGCTTTCCACTTCCTGTTCACTCGATCGTTTCCACCTTTTCCTTGACAATGAGGCGCAAAAGCAATTCCATTTCTCTACCACCTCGTCGCCTTGGTCTCTTCTCCGTACTATCGACTTCCTCCTGTCGGAAGATCGTTGGCAGGAGGTGGATCGAACGTCTTGGGCGATGGCCTTTATTTGAAGGGCCCTAGTGGTTGCACATGACTCGCTCCCAAAGCCACTCACTTTTGTTTTGTCAAGGTCGTTTCACGTCAATTAAGAGAATCGACCTGTGAGATTCGATAATCCCTTCGGGCCGGTAGGTTCTTGACCTGACCGAGGTGTCAGTTGTTTGAAGAATGAAATCGAAAGCATCGAAGGAAAAAGAACGGATTGGGGATCGTCAAGAAGTTTATATGCGAACGAGTTCTTTCGACGTAAAGATCCTTGAGTGAGTCAGTAACGACGCTCTATTTTCTTGATATCGCAAAGGCGTCTTACGAGGTATCTAGGAGTCGCCAATTACCGACATTGATTGCGTTCCCCGTAAATAACCGCGATTTCCTAAATATGGATGCCTACAGTCTGGCTATTTACTTGCGAGCCTAAACCATCTTAAATACTCGTTGTGTGTTGAGATAATACTGCCCTTCCTCTATGCACAACAGATAGCTAGTTATCGTTATCACTAGCAAGATGCTAGAATACAACCAGAAATACTAGTGGACTGGTGGGAACCGCTTCATTTACTCGAACAATTAGTAGACCGGCGAAAAACCCTTTTTGGTCACACATTAGCTATTGAAGCTAGCCAAAGGGTAGCCAGAGAAGTATAAATGCAGTTTAAAGGACAGCGTGAGTTTGAGCCTAATTATTGTAGTTCTTTTGGGCAACCCACGGTTTTCCTCAGCTCACGCGCATTCAACGATTGTCCAGTTGGTGTGAGCTCGGTCTTCTTCTTTCTTTCCGTGTCCAGATCAACCGTTTAAACTTTGCATTTCCAGTATTCAGCCGCTTGGATCGCTTTGTCATTACATGCTAAAATATCTTCATATGTGCGGGGTGATGTTAGTAAGTTACATCGTAAATGATGATCGTAATCTTGCTCTAGCTCACAGTCGCAGGTTGTATCTTCTTGAGTGTAGCCCCACTTAACCAGATTAGTTTTGTACCTGGTGCACTTTTGTACGAAGTCGGTTTAGTGATTTCCAGGTGGTAAAGGGAAGTTCAAAACCACCGCTTGGTGCTTCTTTTAGTTCCTGTATTGGAGTCTGTAATTTCTCTTGCCACAAGTTTAGCCTTCTTGGTTGTGGAGTCATGCGTAAAGGTTCTGTCGATATGATAAAACCTTTCCTGGACTTAAGTCTTGTTCGTTGTTGTTGGTGATTGAACAGAGGATGTCTTGGATCACTGGATTGTGTTTTGCCGCTCTATTCCGGTAAATGTTTTCGATAGGTGTTGCCTGTGAATCCTGTAATGATTCTCCCTGTTTCATTAACCGCTATGTCGGCTTGTTTTGTATGGACTGACTTATTCCAGACTGGGGCTGCGTATTCTGCTGCAGGGAGAGACAATGCCATCGCTGATGTACGTAGTACGTGTTTTTGGTGGTCTGGTTGTAGAAGGATTAGCCGACATAGTCGTTTCCCGATTGTTTATTTGTGTACAGCGTGTGATGTAAACAATCTACTTGGATGCTCCTTCAGCTCAGTAGAATTCAACAATCTGTGCACAAACCGACAGTGCTTAACGTCCCGGGCTTTATGATGTTGCTCCTACTTATGTCACGACTTTATTGCATGATCTTGAGGATTTGCGTAAATTAAGTTAACCCGAAGGAAAACTGAGTTTAAAAAAAAAACTTTAAAACTTCATTACGGAATTACTGGATTTACAAAAGGTACAATCGTTGGAGACAGCTAACCCAAAAGTGAAGTTTCTCAAGTGGTGAATGTCTAAATACATTGAAGGGAGGTAGATATTGCTGAGCTAGTCTTTTAATCCCGAGAATTCCGGATGAAAAGTGACCTACTACGCAAATATCGTCTCGTAACTTGTATGCATCAATTATAGAGTAAACACTGAAATAAGTAACGACGATAGTTCGATTTCTGGAATATCTGAGGTCGCTCTCGATTATCTTAGCCATTATTAAACTTCCATCGCTTAATGGAGTACCATTCTGTTCTTTTAAGAGAAATAGTATCATATGACCAGGATATATTTTACTGTATTTAGGAGTGTCTCGTGCAGTTACTGAAAATCTTCTAGGCAAGGAATTGTATTAATACGTTTCGAGAAAGCCGTTGATGATGTAGCAATCGAAGTCAAGTAATCCATATGTTCAACCCGTAACCTAGGTATGGTTATGGAATGTTATTTTATTTTTCATTAGAGTTTTTGATATTGGTAAATGTTTATGCGTTCTCAAATTAAATTTCCTTTCTCTCATCGAATTGTCTCGACTCAGTCTGATCTCACGAACACGTCAAAATGTAAACAGTACATTAAATCAGAAATCGACGGAAGCTCTCTGAAGTGTGATGAAAGAGACGAGCCATGTTTGCTCGTCACATGTCAGCCTGGCGCAATCAGGCCTCGTTTCCCTTACCTCAAAGGCTCGCAGCTCAGTTTTGCATATCCCCAAACGGAGCTTTGACTTTCAACACTATCAGTAAATTTTAGTTGAAAACAATCGCCAGCTGCGTTTGAACGGCACAATAACAGGATGTATCGCGTTGGGCTCCTTCGAAAGAGTGAATTAATCTCTCTCCCGCTCACCTTAGCAAGTAAATACGGAATTCCCACCTGTTGAACCCGTTTCCGCGGGAATCTAGTATCCTTTTGATTGAGCTCGGCTTTGCCGAATGAAATCAATTTTTTTTGTTCTCCTTTGTAGGGAAAAAAAGGTCGCTAATTGAACGCCCGTTGCCCGTCAGTACAGTGACAGGAATGTTGATTGCCTCGCTTTTGTGTTTCCATCTCTGTTATTGGCACATTAAATTACGGGAGCGACCTAAACGAACTGATTGCCGGCTCGGACCTGGCTATTTTTCCACTCGCCGAAGTCACTTTGCAGGGTCGTACCGGTATATTGGACGAAATTGCCGTTCGATTGAGTCAACAACTAAAGAACTCTACCCCACGAGACACGAATAGTGTCCAAACTTTCACAGGAAAAATACAGTAATAAGCGTCGATGACGGTTTAGGATTCAGTTGGTTAGGAACTGCGTTAAGTACATTCAAAATTTATGTACGTCAACTTTTCAATGCTCGAAGAGCGTCAAAAACGAGTGAACGCCACCTTTTGAGAAAATATCTGGTGCGACGGTATTCCACAAGTTTTTGTAATTGTGTCAAAAACTAGTTGTGTTTTCATTAGATCTTTACGTTTTGGGGCATTTCAATTTGCGGGAGAACGGCTGGACTGATTGAGCTGGTTCTTTTGACATTTTATGTCTTTACTTTGCTACGTAAACTCGACTATGTAACGCCGGAGATGTTACGGAGAAGCGTCACGAAATTTTTTAAACTAAGTTGCCAGCTACATCCCCTGTGGCCTAAAGAAGAAGGCATTGGTCTCCAAATCCGGGGATTGTGGGTTCGAATCCCACCAGGGTTACGATTATTTTTTTGACTTTTTATGTCTTTACTTTGCTACATAAACTCGAAAATGTAACACAGTTGATTTTAACCGCATAACGAAGTTGATCTCAAATTGAAATGCTTCCTCGCTATACTAACTTATTCTACATAGAGATTTTTTCTCGTCACAGCGGAAAGTATCCTTTTTTTAAATTATATACTTTTCACGTTTCTCTAATGGCGAGATGCGCTCTACTTCTATTTAATACTATCCCGCCAAATTCGTTGTTACACACATAACGAACGCTTAAGTGGCTGTTGGAGGGATTTAGCGTGCGACCTCGAAGAGAGAAATCCTTTTGCTACAGTTACACAACATTTCTGCTATACCTTTTTGTTTTGTTTTTCATTTTTCGTAAACGCCAAGCTAAGGTTTTTGGCAATTTTCTCGAAAACGGCCAGAATGATTTTGATTTAACTATTAGATTATCTTCTCTAAACGTAAAATACGGTGAACAGGGATATAGGGGTATGAAGCAAAATAGGTTTTTTTAGGCTCTTTGGCAAAACGGCTCCATCGATTTTTACCAAACTCATAGGATGTTTTTGATTAGTTGATACCTATATATTGTTCGCAATAAATGCTCCTCTAACAAAGATAAAAATCAAAATTTGTCGAAAATATTGTTTTTTCGAAAATTTCTGTAAATTCTGGGGTAACTGCTTCACCAGACGTTATGAACCATACAGAGTGCCTTCCAGCCACTCATGCCCACATTTCGTTCTCCATAATTATTTCTGTATATATATGTTGAACGGAGATATAAGCCAACTTCACTACTCAGAAAAGGAGATTCGTCGAATGTCGGTTTTCCAATTTTCTCAAAACCGGCTGCAACGATTTCGATCAAACTTACGGAGGACTCTCAATTAACTAGTACCTACAGTTTGTTCTTGATAAATGTTCCTGTAGAAGTGCGTTGAAAGAATATATAGCACCCACATAGGTAGCGTAATCAATTCGTCAATCCGTTTTTTGTAAAAATGCAAATGTCCCTCATTTTAAGGCATGAACTTTGTTTTACAACCCCCTCCCCCACAAAATTTGATACGTTACGTTTCAAGACATCGGCATTCCAAATCTGCAGTGTCCGTCCGCCATGTTGTTATGGGCAAAAAATAGTTAACTAAATTGGCAAAAACGCAATTTAGGCAGTTTTATCGCAAATACGCCGTGGCTCGATATCGTTTTTACTTTCCTTGGCTCTACAAAGTAGAAGGGAAAGTTATTTAATCAGCTGGGGAAAAAAATTTGAGTTCTCTTCAGATCTTTACGTTTCAGACCCCCCTGAGTCCAAAAAACACTATTTGGGAAAATGGTCTGTGTGTGTGAGTGTATGTGTGCCTGTGAACGATTTTTAGAGAGAACCATCGTACCAAATCCACTCAAACTTGATGTCTCTCCCGCAGATTACTATGGGACGCCAAAATAAGGGTATGGACAAAATCCACCGAAAGTTAACTATAGTTATCATAGTGATCAAAACACTAAATATTTTTTTCTCAAAAATGGCTCTGAAAATTTCGACTAAATTTCTTATATAGATAGCTCCCAATATGGCGACTATACCATGAAATTCCCATTTGTGGGAAAATGACGAGAGCAGCACAATAAATTACCAAGACTTTCGACGAAATCGATTTTAGCGCGGTTTTTAGAGAAAACAACCGTACCAAATCAGCTGAAACTTGATGTCTAGCCTACAAGTTGCCATGGGACGCAAAAATAAGGGTATGGGCAAAATCCACCGAAAGTTACCAATAGTTATCATAGTGATCAAAACACCAAATTTTTTTCTCAAAAAAGGCTTTAACGATTCTGATTACATTTTTAATATTGATAGCTCTCAATAAGGAAATTATACCGTAAAATTCCCATTCGTGGGAAAATGACGAGAGCAGCACAATAAATTATCAAAATTTTCGACCAAAAGCGTTTTTAGCGCAGGTTTTTCCTTATAAAGTCCGCTGGGATGTTAGTAGAATGCTAAAAAACATTGGTATTGTAGTCCTATCCAATACCTAAAGAGTGGGTGTGTAGAAACGCTCATGAAATACATGGGGGTCAACCCAGAAATTTCCGAATTTCAACTACTGCCGTTACGCTTACTACCAGTTCTAAAAGTTTTTACCCAATAACTCTGCAAAAGTAATTACTGTCCTTCTTCAAAAAATTTGTATTTACAGCCTAGTCAATTATCTATGTACCAATCGCTCAATAATGATCCTGCAATGAGTACGAACAGCACAATAAAATCTGGAACTGCAAGCGCTGCCGCTTCATGCTGCCGTAAATTGTTGTTTGACCAAGTTCAAATGAAATGAGTGGTAACTGAATTGATTAAGTAGACAAAGCCATATAGAAAGTGAAAAGACGTAGAGCTAAGGAAAGTTGTGTGTTGCAACGCACCAGATACTTCAAGTATTTTTAGATGCTGGGTCGAATGGAACAATTTTCAAAGCTGTACGACTGCGTCTAAACCGAAAATAGTGAAATCACAGTTATTATAGTGAGCTAAAATCTCCTAATTGAAAGTACTCGCGATACAACACAGCGAAAGTAATAGTTACATCGTTCGTACTCCCTCCCTCCTACATACGCCTACGAGTGCCCGGAATATTTAGTTTTCGTCGTTGCAGTCAGGTCATGTTTCGTACGGTTTATTTTTCTATTTATAGAGCCTATGGGCCGGTTAAGTACAGTAAACTTAACTTAACGGAAATAATAAAACACTTTCATAGTTAACATTGTTTCTAGAACTATCCTACATGCAGATAGCTAGTATGTGAAGATTTGGTAGAAATAAATTTCGATTGGTGTCTGTAATTAGAATACTGCTTGATCAGAAAAACGCTAAAATCATGTCGATCATGTGACAAGGTTGAACTAATCGCCGTACTTCCGGTCTCTGTTGCACAATGATGTTCACATTTTTGGTGAGGATTTTCGAGGGAGAGCGTCTCATTCCTGACAAACGAGCTATTCGACGTTGGAGGATGAAATATTGGTGGTGCTCCAGTCTCCTGAATTGTGTGGGTGAGCAGGCACATTGACCAAATTGGTCGAATAAGGATCTTATAAATTATTATCTTATTGCCCAATGAAACGTGGCGGGTGTCCCTCGGGGATTTCAATTTCAAACGACCCTACTTCTTCCTATGAGCTCCGAAATGTGTTCTTTGAATGTGAGCCGCTTGTCTAAGAAAACTCCTAGTTATTTATGACCAGTGGCTCTAAGTATTGGTTGACCGTGGTAATGCAGCGTCGGCTCATCGTATTTGAGATTATAAGTATAGGTCACAACTCTTATTGTTCAAAAAAAGGAGATTTTTCCTCGAACGTTTTCCGAATATCGACCCGAAGTGACGGATACGAGCGTTTTCGCCAATTTATCCCTAGTTCTTTTCTTCACAACTACTTGTGTAGCCGTCTGTTGAACCAACTGACACTTTCTCCATTTTGACTAAATTCACAAAATACTTTTAACTGTTGAGAGTGGTGGTGGGGGGGGGGTCGCTAGGAAGGGTCGTAGAACCCTTAAAAATTCTCCTCAGCCGACATCACGTATCATCAACGTCACAAATCAGGCGACGCTGAAATTTGGCCGATATTTTCGCACGAAGTGAACGGGGCCAGTGTTTATCTTTTGCTGTTACACTCGAGCGAAGTTATTGTTACGGCATTATTTTCTAACTCAATTTTGACAAGAACAAAGGCGAAAGCGTTCAACTAAAAAGTTGAGACTGCGAAGGGAGGGTTACGCGCTTGCGATCGGTTTGAGAGTTACAAAAGAGGGGGAGAGAAGAGGGAGCGTAGGCAGGAAATTAAAGCCTCTCACGGCCAATTGCCGATTTGGAAAAAATAAGAGACTAAAGGCATTAGCGACGAAGCGTAAGGGTTGCAGAACAGAAGAAGAGTGAATCAAAAATCAAAACAGTGACGATTGACAATATAAGTTTCGGATGTCGGGAGTTCGACCAGGAGAGAATCTACAAATCGCACAGAGGAGTATACAGTATTAAAGAAATTGGGTTATATCCGCCAGTAGGCAAATCACTAAAGTTAACGTACCTGTTAGGTGAGTCCGTCTCCTCTGGCTTGTGAGTTACTGTGGGCAAGCGCTTTCGATGTAAAGACATCATCGTCTGGCCGTTAAGTCAGTACTGGAGTCAGTCAGTTGGTCGTGGTCTTTATATACAAAGAGAAAGGTGAAAGGGGTGATGGAGCGTCGGGGAAGGGGCGGGAGAGGAGGTCATGTAGCTCAGGGGGAAACCCCCTAGAGATAAATGGAACGTGTTGGATGGTCTGTCAATTGTGGAATTTAAGTCTTTTTTGTGTAGGGTGGTCTGTAAATCCGTCAGTTGGTTGTTTTCGTTTGTGTAGTGTTTTGAGTGGTGTGAATATGGTGTCGCATTTTGTGTTGATTTGTTCATTTATGGTCTGTCCATTGAAGTTTTTTTGTTTATAAATTTCCATGTTTTCTAATATGTTCAGTTTTCGTCCTTTGTATTGTTTGTGTAGTAAGGTGGTACAGTCCTGTATTTTGGTGGGTTCATGTCCAGTTGTTTTGAGGTGGTTGGCAAAGTTTGAATCGTCTTTGTTCCTACTAAGAGATTTAATGTGTTCTGAGTATCTGGTCCGTATTTTTCGTCCTGTCTGTCCTATGTATGCGTTTTTACAAGTACAAGTTATTTTATACACCCCACTTTGGTCGAGTGGGTCTGTATTTTCAGTCTTTGCAGTTAGTTTGGTTCTAAGTGTGTTGTCCGTACGTAATGCAATTTGTATACCTTCCTTTCGGAGGATATTAGTTATTCCGTATATTTGTGGTCCTGTGTACGTGAATGTGCAGCGTCTTGTTAAAGTCTGTGTTTTTTCTGTTTTTGAGTCGTTTGTTTTGGAGTCATATTGTCTTAGTAATTTGTTTATTGTTTTTTTAGAGTAACCGTTATTTTCTGCGATAGTATTTATAATATCAAGTTCTTTTTTGTAATTTTGTTCGGATAGTGGGATAGTTTTTAGTCTCCGTATCATGTGTCTGAATGCACTTAGTTTATGTTGTTGTGGGTGGTTTGATGTAAAAATGTATGGTCGTGTCGGTAGCGGTAGGTTTTCTAAAAATGTCGTATTGTAGTTCGTTGTCCAACCGTGTGATTTTTAGGTCCAAGTAATTAAGAGTTTTATTTTGTTCTTTGTCCATGTCATATTGGATGTTATGGTGGATATTGTTTAAGTCCTTTAGTATATCGTCAGTGTTATCACGGCCTAATATGCAGATGATATCATCTACATATCTGGCGTAGTGTTTGATATCGTGTTTTGTCATTAAGGTCTGGATGTGAGTTTCTTCGTAATGTTGTAGAAATATTTCAGTTAATATGGACGAGGTAGGGTTTCCTATACCTAATCCATCTTTTGGCTTGTATATGCTATTGTTAAATTGAAAGTAATTTTGTCCGAGTGTCAATTTGGTGAGGTTGGTGACGTTTCTAGTGGTTGTCGTGTCTATTTGCCTTAGTTTGGTTTGTAGTATGTCAATGGTTTCTTTTATTGGTATGGAGGATATAAGTTTTTTATATCAAATGATACCAATCTAGTGTTTGGAGTTATGGTTACGTCTTTTAATCTGGTGGTGAGTTCTCCTGTGTTGCGTATCGTATATCTGTTTGGTAATGTAATGGTACTTTTAGCATTGTTGTCAAATATTTTGAGAGTTTATATGCTGGTGCAGATGTGAAGTTTATGACTGGTCTGATGGGTGTATCCTTTGTGAATTTTTGGTTGTCCTTTGAGTAGTGGTGGTTTGGGTTCATGTTTATGTATTTATAATGTTGTTCTTTTGGTATGTAAGTATGGTTTCTAAGTGCATTACGTATTTGTGTTTGATACGAGTCCGTAGGGTCTTTTTTCAGTTTTGTGCATTGTGTTTGGTTGATGAAGTCAGTCGTTTTGTTTATGTAGTTCTGTTTATCTAATATAACAATGACGCTTTCCTTTGTCTGCTTTTGTCAAAATTAAATTATTGTTGTTGAGTTTGGTCCTAATTTGTATGGCTGTTTTTACGTCTTTGTGGTCCGTCCTGTTCTTTTTGTATTGTTTGATAGTTTGTTCGATTTTGTCTACAATTTTGTGGCGTATGCGTTCTTGTTTTTCAATCGGTAGATATTGTATGGCTGTCTCAGCGTCCAAAATGTTCGTTTCAATTTCTTTTTGTAAGTCAGTTGAAGGTAAGTTATGTTTGAGTCCTCTTTCTAATAATTGCGATTCGTTATCAGTGAATTTTACGTCCGTCAAGTTAACTGTTCTACTATGAAATGTTGTAGCAGGTTTCGAGATAGGGTCTAGTTTTTTCTTAAGTTTGTCGAGTTTTCTGTCCATATTCTTGTATTTGTTAGTCATGATTGTATTCGTCTTTGTACGTAGGTAGTCTAGGAAACAACTAGGAAACTTCAGACACATGATACGAAGACTAACAACGATCCCACTATCCGAACAAAATTACAAAAAAGAACTTGATATTATAAATACTATCGCAGAAAATAACGGTTACTCTAAAAAAACAATAAACAAATTACTAAGACAATATGACTCCAAAACAAACGACTCAAAAACAGAAAATACACAGACTTTAACAAGACGCTGCACATTCACGTACACGGGACCACAAATATACGGAATAACTAATATCCTCCGAAAGGAAGGTATACAAATTGCATTACGTACGGACAACACACTTAGAACCAAACTAACTGCAAAGACTGAAAATACAGACCCACCTCGACCAAAGTGGGGTGTATAAAATAACTTGTACTTGTAAAAACGCATACATAGGACAGACAGGACGAAAATACGGACCAGATACTCAGAACACATTAAATCTCTTAGTAGGAACAAAGACGATTCAAACTTTGCCAACCACCTCAAAACAACTGGACATGAACCCACCAAAATACAGGACTGTACCACCTTACTACACAAACAATACAAAGGACGAAAACTGAACATATTAGAAAACATGGAAATTTATAAACAAAAACTTCAATGGACAGATCATAAATGAACAAATCAACACAAAATGCGACACCATATTCACACCACTCAAAACACTACACAAACGAAAACAACCAACTGACGGATTTACAGACCACCCTACACAAAAAGACTTAAATTCCACAATTGACAGACCATCCAACACGTTCCATTTATCTCTAGGGGTTTCCTGAGCTACATGACCTCCTCTCCCCGCCCCTTCCCCGACGCTCCATCACCCCTTTCACCTTTCTCTTTGTATATAAAGACCACGACCAACTGACTGACTCCAGTACTGACTTAACGGCCAGACGATGATGTCTTTACATCGAAAGCGCTTGCCCACAGTAACTCACAAGCCAGAGGAGACGGACTCACCTAACAGGTACGTTAACTTGAGTATACAGTAGTTCAGCAGGGTCTAGGAAGCAGGACGCGAAGAGGCGATTTGGAGAAATTGAGCACTTTTTGGTTGGTCGTTGTGGATCTGATGGAAAAGACTGCGGCAGTGCGGCAAAGTACAGGAATACGAATCCAACTTTCACGTTCGCTATGAGAACTGACGAGTGGTCAAATTCTTCTGTAAGAAGATCAAGATTCTAAGCAACACCTGATACTGGATATTTAAAACATGTAACCTGTTTGGTAAAAATTGACGTTATTCGATCGTTGGTATGAACGATATTTAGTACTGCGCATCACAACATTTTCCTCAGCCCCACCAATACATTCTATGCTTTGTGTGAACTACCTCTCTCTGTTCGGCCCAAGGAATGACGCTATCGAGAGGAAGGACTGTTGCTGAGCGTCAACATTCTCTCCCTAGAGAGAGGGCTTCACTATCATTTCTCCTCCTTGCCCCTAAACCTACCATCATCACGAGGGGTGAGAGATACATTTCCGTCTTCGAAGAAGCAGGTTATTTTTCTATCCTAGTCTCCCAGCACTTAACTCCTTCGCACCTTTCCTAATTCTCTATTATTATCGTTAATTCTAAAACCTTCCCAGTTTCGGCCACGCCGGAGCATCACATCTCTAACAACTGATCTGTTCTTCAGTCAGTTCATACCAATCTGGCAGTGCACGGCAGTTACTGTAGGAGTACCAACGCGGTACTTGTTGAAAGGTTCGTGTTTTATTGCTCTGAAGTTGTTGTGTAACGTCAAGCTCAATTTATCCCTAGTTCAAAGACAGTAGTTTGAATTCTGAAATTTACCAGGTAGCTTCTAATTATCTTGCGCCCATTGTTAAACCTTATCGAGTAGGCAGCTTATTTTTCAGCAGCGTATGAGTGAGATTTGGGTGGGAAAAATTGCGCTGAAATCAATTTTCATTCAATTCAACTGCGTGATAATTTACTGTGAGTCATTTTTTATCCTCCCACTGATTAACACTTTCTAGTGCTACTATAGCATTTGGAACTGCTTATACAAAATAATCCATTAAGACTACCTGTGCCATGTTTCAGAAAAAACCTATTGGGCTCGGTAAGATTGATGAAATCCAGGGACGACACATTTTCATTTTCATCACTGTTCAATTTACTGTCACAAGAACACTATTTGAGAACCATATGTAGGTAGTAACTATTTGAAAACATCCCGTGAGTTTTGTGAAAGTCGTTATAGCCGTTTTTCGAAAATGCCTATTCCAAAAACCCTATTGGTTTATTTCTGAATAATAACCCTATGTTTTCGGCCACGAAAAATTTTTTACAACCCTCCCCCTCAAAATTTGATACTTTACGTTTCAAGACATGGAGATTCCAAATTTGCAATGTTCGTCCGCCGTCCGCCGTCCCCCGTCCCCCGTCCCCCATCCGCCGTCCGGGCCGTTTTGTGCCTTTAATGTGGTCTAAAAAAGTCGTTCTTTCGCCCAAAAACCCGATTTGGTATCTAGTTGTGCCCGCCATCTCGGCAATCCGATTGGACGAAGCCCGTGATTGTAATGGGCAAAAAACGGTTAAAAAATTAACGAAACGCAGTACAACGCGGGAGCTACAGCGTTTCGTCGTTTGAACTCCCTCCTTCCCGCCCGTCTCATTAAAAAAGCGTCCGCGCTCGAGGCTCGCTTGCCTCCCAACAACGCCACCCAACTCCCCTTTCGCCTTTCGCTTCGAGCGCCCCCGTTCCAATTTCCCCGACATTTTGGTTTTAATACGATTCAATTTTTTTAGAATCTTTCGTTTCATTCTCATTTTGGTTTTTTTCATAGATTTTTGGTTAAATTTTGATATTAGTATTTAGCATGTTTTCATATTCAAATTCAGTTTTTTCTAGATACTTTCGTTTTCTTAGTGTTTATTTTAATATTACGATTCAGTTCTTTTCGACCTTTGTTTGGGTTTAATTATGATATTTTTCGATGCTGAATCGAACAGGATGGGTCTCGGAGCATTAATGCTAGGTCAAGCTGATTATCCGAATAATAAACCGTTGTGTAATAATTTGCTGGGTTTTTTTGCTTTGCTTCATAGGCCTGTCTCTCCGTCTCATCTAATTTTCGTGTAGATATTTATGGAGAAAAAAGTTTTTGTACTCACCAGTAGAAGACAATTTTACAATCATTAGAGCCGCTTTTAGAAAAAATTCAAAAACCCTTAGTTTTTGGTGCCCTTATTGTTGCGCCTATTAAAAAAACACGAACAAAACCAAAAAAAGACCCTGCTCAATCGATCTAGCCGTTCTAGCGCAAATTGAATTACACACATGGACCAAGCTCCAAAATCAGGTTTTTCGGATTCTGTGGGCTTCGAGACGTAAAGATCTAAAGAAAGCTAAATTTTTTTCGACACGGTCGCTGTAACTTCCTGACACTTTGGGTTGGGGGAAAGTAAAAATTGGGGTTTTCGTCTATTCGATCAATAACTGCATTATTTGAAGGTTTTGAGTCGTGTCGTTAATACATAGCGTTACTCGTAGTGCGGAACTCGCCAATGAATTTGAACTGATTCGGTTCAGAAGTCCCCCTTCCCGTGTATCGTGGACTCAGTTAGCTCACAAAGTGGCGATTTGAAGACAAATCTGAAACACACTCCAACCGGTTTCATTTGCCTTCATATACAATTGAGCTCGGCGAAATTAAAACGCATTTTTCGATTGCCCCGCGCTATCAGAGAGTCGACGGAGCGAGGAAAGTTGCAGAGTCCTCGGAACGAAATATTCTCTCATACATTTGCTACAAGGAGGGCGTTCCGAGGCTACTCGTGAAGAAAAACGTGAGTTAGTATGAGGAAAGTAGAATCAGGTCGCCATTTCTCGGCAAGTCGAAGATGGGGAGCTCTGGGGTGAAAAACGCAGACACTAAACTAATGAGGGTCCGTTATTTGTGTAGCGCTCGGGAGTTCTGCCGGTAGAATAACAATCCCTAAGTGATAAGTTCGTTTCTACATTCAACGAGAAAGAACTCCCTCAGTACTTTATTAACTCCGAGTTATTTAATAGCCCGAAGAAAAAGAAAAACGGTGGACGAAAGCACGAATTCCGCTCAGTCGAAACGACCTTTTAATTTTTAATGATCATTGATTTGATGTTCCTTTCCATACAAAACTGAAAATGTCAGAAGATGGGCGGAAGTCCACTATCCAGAGCAAAAACCACTGCTAGACGACCGCCATCGAGATTAATTTGACACAACAGGCGGTCTGGCGAAAAAGATTAAACGATATTTTACGGAGCACCGTTCAACCCAACTGTGCGGAGATTTACGTGCGCGTGAGTGCTATGGGCGTGCTCGAAATTTCCGCTACTTACAAGGAAAGTAACGCTCAATAATTCATAACACATAAAAACGCAGCAAATTATTATACAAGGGTTTATTATTTTCTTGATCTAGAGGTAGTCTCACCTCTGAGACCCACCCCATTCGAATCAGCATAAAAAAAATACGAGTAAATGATATGAAACACGGTCTGACTAAAACGGAACAATGAAAATGACGTTTTTCAAGCGCTGTAGGCAAATAGTGCGAAGTGACTGGCGATTGGAGGAGCGTCTGAGAAGAAAAATCATGCAAACATTACTACTAGACGCTGCTGTACGCCTCCGAGACCCCCACCCCTTCCTCGTCCCTCTTCAACTCTTTTCGTGTGCGGAGTATAATATGGCTACCACCCGCGTCAAGACCTTTCTCCCCACCACTGTCTGTGAGACCTAGCCTCTCATCCCTCCAGCGACAGCACGTATGGAGAATGTGCTTCGTGTTGACGTATCTCACGTCTTGTACCTTCCCTAAGCAGTAAAGGTACCACTCGGAATAGGGCATAGCTCGTTAGTATCTGAATCTGGTATATCCTTAACAAGTCTATCTTTGGCAGCTCTCCTGGCACCATTTCTCCTGCCACGCTCGAACGTTTTTTCAGGTGTTTCTCTCTGCGTCTGGTAGCTTCGCCTCTTCTTAAATATATTTTCCCTTGCTCCCCTCCCGATGATGCACCGGAACGACCCACATGACAACGAAAACGTACAGTACGCGGGGGTCACCCTCAGCCCCACTTCTGCCATCTTCTTCCTCGACGTGCAGGGCAGCTGCCCACATCTCCGCGTCCTACAGGAGGATGGAATTTGCACCAAATATGAGCAAACTTTCGCTATGTGGTCCAGCAAGTTCGTTCTAGATGTAGAATTTGCCTCGCATTATTTACTGTGTTTTCACTGTTTTCATTGCTAGATGCAATCCTACACCTCTGATGCCCATCTTATGCGTCTCAGAGTCAAAAAATACCTAGAAAACGGCACCAAACACGACGTAACTGCGACAAAATGGCAGAACTGGCGTTTTTGTTAATTTGTTGTACCATATTTTGCCCATAATTTGTCTGGGCTTTGTCTGAACTGATTGCGAAAGAACAATTTTTTTAGACCACGTTACAGACCAAATATCCCCGGTCGGCCGACGACAGTGGACATAGGAATCCCCATGCCTTGAAACGAAAAATGTCCGATTTTGAGGGGAGGTTGTGAAAAAATATCCTTACCGAAAAGCGGCGTAGGTATTATTCAGAATAAATACGAAAAACCAGTGCATAATGCTCACTTCGAGGAAAGGTAGTGGAAAACTTCCAACTGACCGACCGGTCAACGTTTTTTGAGCTTCAGCTCTTGGACTGGTAGTCCAAAACTTTGCCCTCCCTTAATGACCTCTTAATTCTTAACGATCCTATGAACTAGTTTCTGTCTGCTGAAAACCGAAAATGTCAGTTGATGGAGGCAAGTGTTTTGGATTTCCAGAGCGAAACCCGGCGACAGACGACCGCCTTGAAGTTTAAATTTGTTACAACAGAGAGGGTCAGGCTGAATTTTTTAGATCTGCCGGTACTAGGACTCTACGTAGCTCAACGGTGTGGATTTGTAAAAAGACTGACATTCTCGGAACATATTAATCGGTAGTACATAGTTACAGGGAAGTCCAATGGTAAGAGGTCGAGCGCCCTCTTAGCGTCCTTGGTCGCCCAGTTTGGACTCTCGCAAGGCTCCCATGCAGGCATCCTTCTTTTCGCCCTTGTCATCATTGAGGACTTGATTTTCTCATCTGCACCGACGATGTCAAGTTGTTCACCCGTGGTCAGGTGATGCTGACTGCGCCCTCCTGCGTGATAGCCTCGACTGGTCTAACCCAGATAAATGTGCAATAAAATCCTTCCATCGCTCCCTTGCTCCAGTGCTCAACGTCTAGTCTATACGTCTATAACTCACCCCTAACCCGTCTCTTTATAGTAAAGAAATGGGATATTTTTGGACACCCAGCTAACCTTCACTGACCATATTGCTCTCAATTCCACTCCTGCCATGTGTTTTCTTGGCTTGTTGTTGTTGTGACGCCTAATAATTATCTTTGTTTTATTTCTAAACCATTTTTATAATTTCCATTTACGAAGGATTACGTTGTTTAAAGAAAATGTTTATTTTATCTTAAATCTACTGGAAGGTGATCATAAAGCAAAGGGCTGATTCAGATGGCATTGCCCAGCTCAGCAAAAGGCCCTGCAATTCTCGTTTTTCTCCTCCCTCTGTTCATCACCTACGGTTCTGCATTCCCTGAATTTTGTTGCCCATAATACCTGTTTGTTGGTTGAATCTAATTTTGAGTCGGCACTCCAGACTTCGGTGAAGCAGTACCGCCTGGCATCGGGAAGATTATATTTGGATCTACAACTAAATGCATGTCGCTTCCTCACCACCGATCCCGCGAATATCCACATAAATTGGAGTCATCTTCGTTGTCACTACGAGGCCTTCAGGTCGTCATTTTCTCGAAAGTTGAACATTTTTACTGATATTCGCCGTTTTAATTTACCCTGAAATTTTGTTTTTCAATATATTGCGTTTAGGTTGTAATATCATTTATTCCATAGCTAATCATTTCATTTTGTATTGTATTTTAAAAGCCGAAAGATAGCTTTTTTGAAAAGCCCCTAAACGGCCGTAACAGCTGTAACGAAATGTCGGGGAGTTTTTCAATCTTTCTGCACTGACCACCATTTATCGAGCACTCGTTCTTCCTATTCTCAAATACAGCTGTCGTCAGTAGCCCGTTTTATGGCTGTCACGTCGTGTGCATTGAGTCATCTTTTGCTTCTAGATGGGAATCACTAGTTCTGACGTTGTTTACCGATCCCCCTCCTGCACACTGTGTCGCCTGAGGCCTACTGACCTCCATATCATAATTGGCATGGTCTTCCTCCATAGTCTCCACTAGAGCTTGAAGCTCCGTGCCTTCTCACTCCGGTTGGCCTGCACGTCCCTCGCCCAAAACTCCTATCATACCAACTGTTTTCCGTTGCTTTTGGCACTTCACACCCCATGACCTACCACCCTGCCTGGCCTTAGCTTTCAGAGAGAGGTCCAAGGAGGTGCTTTGCACTGGGGAGGAAGGATATGAGGATCATATGTGGCCTGTTCACAGGTCACTCACTGCCAGCTGCAAATATGAGCTACCACCCCGCACAACTAACTTGCTCTTTTCATCCACACCCCATCTTGACCTACTGTCCACGTCCCTGTCTTTTATACGTTCTCAACTTGCTAGCTTCTATCTGCATACCCCCAATGACCCCGCTCAACTGCTCCCTTTTGGTGGAGCGTCTCGGACATTCTCACGAGTGAGTCGTGGTGACTACTATTAGAATCTATTATTACTACGCTAGTGCCTCCACATACACGTTAAAAGGATGGCGTTCCTCCAGGCTGTGCGTTTGTTGGAGTTCGGTCAGATCATTCGAAGGAGGAGGAGTTCCTGCCGCTTGATCCTTGACAAAGTCAAGCTTTTCGGATACTCATTCATGAGCGATCCAGGTGGGAAGGGGGAGTTCCCCCTTTCGAAGCTGGGCCCTGCTATACTACACTGATGGCTGGCCTTGCAGGGGCAGGCATCTTTGGGCCAAGAATCAGAGCGGCGATCCCATTGGGGTCGCTGGCCACGGTGTTCCAGGCAGGGGTAGCTGCCATGACGGTCTGTGCTGCATAGGGGACTGAAGCGGCAGAGAATCTACATCATGGTGGCCAGTCAGGCCACTCTCAAGACCTTAGCTTCATACTGTCTTACATCACGTTAGGTATGGGAGTGTCTGACTGGAATGAAGGCCCTTGCCGAGGACAACAGTAAAACACTGTGTTGGGTGCCAGGGCATCAGGGTATAGATGGAAATGGATGGGCTGATAGGTTGGCTAAGAAGGGATCGACGCAGATCCCTATTGGCTCTGAGCCCTTTGTTGGGACTACCAGGAGCCACCTACGTAGAGACGTTGGCTATTGGGAGGATAGGTGCAAGGCTGCCTGGCCTTAGCTTTCAGAGAGAGGTCCAAGGAGGTGCTTTGCACTGGGGAGGAAGGATATGAGGGTTATATGTGGCCTGTTCACAGGTCACTCACTGCCAGCTGCAAATATGAGCTACCACCCCGCACAACTAACTTGCTCTTTTCATCCACACCCCATCTTGACCTACTGTCCACATCCCTGTCTTCTCTACGTTCTCAACTTGCTAGCTTCTATCTGCACTACCCCCAATGACCCCGCTCAACTGCTCCCTTTTGGTGGAGCGTCTCGGACATTCTCACGAGTGAGTCGTGGTGACTACTATTAGAATCTATTATTACTAGGCTAGCACCTGCTCATAGTAAATAAATATGTAGGACTAGATAAGCAGTGAGTTTTCAAGATAACTTGATAAAGGCATCAAGTGCCCCGTAAATTAGTTTAAATATTTCAAGCAGAAATTCCTGACTGGAGGCCTCAAGGGCAAGCGGATCTACATATTTTCGGACAGCCAGGCAGCCCTAAAGGCTATTTCAGCCTACACCTTCAGGTCCAGGTTGACATGGGAATGTCTTCAAGGGCTCAAGCAGCTTGGTGCCCAAAATAGGTGTTCTCTTATTTGGGTGCCGGCTCATAGGGGGCATAAGGGCAACGAAAAGACCAACTGCCTTGCAAAAAGGGGTAGGTAATCCCTATTCATCGAACCTGGACCCTACGTAGGAGTGACGAAAGTCACCTGAATCGTCTGGTGGTCCGATGGGAGACACAGGAAAGCAGCGCCCATCGGCATCTCCAGCCAGGCGAAAAGGCTCATTACGCTTTCGTGCCCAAGGGCGAAGGAAATGCTGACACTCCCCAGACAAAATCTGAGAATTCTGACCAACTTCCTCACTGGACACTGCCCATTTATGTATCACCTCAATAAAATGGGCATCTCACAGACGGTGGAATGCAGATTGAGTCGTGAGGGGAACGAAATGGCAGAGCACATCCTATGCGACTGCCCAGCCTTGGCAGCTAGATGCTTTGCTCATTAAACCTCAAACCATAGCGGGGTTCTGCGACGAGGGACATACTCATTTCCAATCATTCTACTCTAGGAACGGATACGCTACAGCCACTTGACTTTAATCACGATTTGCGCCAGTGTATAGACAGTGGATATTTGTTTCTACGAAATGAAACCCTTGGAACGTTTCGGCAAAATCGATGAAAAGTTGTCGAGAGCGAAGTGAGTTGCTTGAACCAGTAGCGACACGCCGGTGCCTTTGATAACTTCACTGAACTATTCGCTTTATAGCCACCTTCCCCCCTCTTCCCATCGTATGGTTGGCGATAAAGTTATATGCTGCAATAAATCCTCAGCAGCTCTAATATCGATTGCGTGTACTACACCTCTTCTCACCTCCCACCACTCGATGGAAGGTGTTAAAGTGACGACGTGCGTCTTGTTCCCGCATTAAAACTCTCCCGCTGAAATTATGTTAATCTTGCATGTGAGGAGAAAACGACAAAATTCTAGAACTCTTTTGTCCGTCGAATCGTGCATTTTTGTATGGACGGTGTCAAGAAAGTGCGATTCGACATCGAATGAATCGTTTGAGTGAAACGAAAAACGATTTCAGGAGTAGCATTGTGAAGAAAAGAAGGTAAATACTGCCCCATACGTCACGGAATTCTCGAGGGAACGAAATTGGGAAGATGTTGACTTCCTTGATGGCTGATTCATCATTCATTCACGCTCGTGCCGCATCAAGGTGTCTGTCACACACTATAGTAAATGAAGAGTGGTCGTTGGGTGCAATAGGGGGAGAGATGGACTAGAATTAGTTCACGAATGAGACGTTACGACTGTATTGACAGGAAATACACTGATTAATTAAGAGTTTATTGAGAAACACACTGAAGATAGACTAAAGATACTAAGGGATAGATGTCACATAGCACAGAGGGACACAGCATAGTTGAACTGGTGTTAACAAACCCGAGAGATGAGAGAGAGCGTTGTTTGGGTTTTATGACTTATTCACCGTACGGAGATGGCAAAAGTAAGGGGTGAATCTGCTGCTTGAGAAATACATGTTTCGGTTCAAGGACCGGAGCAGGATGACCGAATACACACTTTTCCCTTTGTCCAGAATTGGAGAAGGGCTGGAAGAAACATATAGGTGTCCATAGGTTGCAAGAAACACGTCATCACGCATTGGCGAGGATAAATCTGTTAGGGAAGCTCTGAAATCCTTAACTTTATTCACTGAGGGACCAACTGCCATTGATGATTTGAATACCGTATCCATAGACAACTACAATGGAAAATGCGAACGAAATGAGTTTGTCATTTCTCGCAACACAATCACGATGAGATCGATTTCGAGTCCAAAGCAAACGACCTCTCACACCCCTCAACTTCTACCACTCCCAGGCCACTAAATTCCCCAGATAGCGCAGTTATTATCGCAATCCCACCAGAGAGCGGACTAGACTCAGGAAGCCGAGGGAAGTATTGCTTAAATCGCAGGGCGGCACGAAACCCCGCTATCTCTCCGCCCTTCGGATAGATAGAAGCTCGTAGTCAGAGGAAGGTTTAGTTTGCCGTACTAACAACAATGGAGATATTGCAGACAATGGCGCATTGAGCCTTCGGATAGACCCTATAGACGAGTCAACAAAGTAAACTCGCGAGGGGCTAAAAGCGACAAATTACTGTTGGAAATGACCGCATGCTCAAATGGCACGTCACCCGTTGGTGGTACCGATTCCGGGGTCCCGGCGAACCAAGTTATTCCATCGGCGCTAATGGATGCTCGTCAACAGTACGGGCAGTTTCATTTTGATCTGACGCAATCCTCAAACTTCAAAAGCGAGACCGAAGTTCCGATCAACTTCGTGTTGGGTTAACCGCTCATTTTTACTTTCCTTAGTCCTAAGAAGTAAGAACAAAAGTTATCTATATTCCTCAATGACCCTCAATTCATCATTTCATGATGTCAGTGTGGTGCGTTCTGAACTTTGGTCGGTTCCTCGCTTGTGTCTTGTCTTCTCATTTATTCATTGCCATTTATTGAAATGCTGCTCCCTCTCTTTCTCACTGTCTCTCTGTCTTTCGTCAGTTAACCCCCAGAAATGCAGAGCCCCGATGTGTGGGTATATTGGACTTCTCTCGGGGATCAACCTTAGAGAGATCCCTACAGAACTAGAACACACTTTTGTGGTCGCCGCAGGTATCGAGGACAACAGGGAACATTTTTGGATCATTCTACCAGCTTCGACGACTAGCTATAGATTTTTCATATGGGATGATGTAAGACAGGGCCTTATGGCCCTATCCCCCCTGGTTGTTTAAATAAAATGCACCTCTCTCTCCTTGAGTGCAGATCTTGGCCGCGTTATGGATTGGTGTTCCTCTTACGGGATGGATTTGAACCTGAGGAAAACTAAGGCGATGATTACCCAAGGATTCTGGGTAAAGTTAATTTGGTTGCTGCACCTAAAATCACCTTTGAGGGAGTAATGCTGGAGTATGTACACGCAACTAAGATGCTAGGAGTCGTGGTACAGGACATACTGGGGTGGGAACTCCAAACGACTGCGATGTGTCGGGTGCTGTTGGTGCTATCTACCAGCTGCGCAGAACTGCTAGCGATTTTCCCACTCGCGTTCGACTTCAGCTCGTTCAGAGCCTCGTCCTGCCTCACTTGGACTACGCGGCAGCTCCGCTTTGCGACCTCAAGTGTGAGGAGCTTGATCGACTCCAGAAGGCGCAAAACGCCGCTTTACGTTCCGCGCTAAGGTTGAGCTTGGACGAGCACGTCACGGCACACTATCACCGCCTTGGTTGGCTGAAGATGCGAGAGCGAAAGCGGCTGAAGGTGGCCACCTTGATGTTTAAAGTACTGAAGACCCACCAGCCTGCCTACCTTTATGACAACTTCGAATTCATGACATCGAGAGACACCCGGAGTAGGAATAAACTGCTGGTCATTCCTAGGCACAGAACGGCGATGCTGGCACGATCCTTCCTCGTGCAGGGGTCAAAGCTATATAATGACAATGTTGACGAGTTTGACTGCACGAAAAATGTTGTTGTGTTCAAAAAGAATTTCAAAGAAAAATTGTTAAAGGAATATGAATAAGTTGTCGTAGTGATGTCCCACGCTCTCCTTGCACTCCTTACTTCCTCTTGACTTGAATTCATTGTTAACTTTTTTAGTAAATTATTTGGTGTTGTGTTAGTTTATGTCAACTACTATTATTTTTTGGATTGGTGCTGTAATAGGTGTTTTAGGCTAAGAAAGTCACTCTTAGAAGGGGAGGAGTTTCACTTCAAAAGACAATCAACAGACTATTTAAGACATACAAAACTGCCCTTACACTCCTTTCCCTTCACTTCCAACGGATTTCCCAGGAGGTGTATGACCTCCTGCCCCCTCACCTCCCTTCCCTGACCCTACACCATATCCCGTTCACCTTTCTCTTTCTATATAAAGACCATGATGAACTAACTGACTTTAGTACTGACTTGACGGTCAGACGATGATGTCTTTACATCGAAATCGCTCCCCCACAGTATCTCACCAGTTAGAGAAGACGGACTCACCAAACAGATACGTTAACTATAGTATAAAAGTGTTCAAGAAGTGAGAGACTGTTGCGAAAAACATAATGGATGAAACCAACGGGTTTTACAACACTATTACATACCGTTTCATTGTTTATTCCATTTGTTCGTGACTTACACTGATTTTCCCAAATGTTACTATAAAGTTCGCAATGCAGTTTGCTCTATTTCTAACGGTAATTCTGATTGCCACCATTTTTACTCAACTGTCAACAGTTTTCTCGTAATTTGCCAAAAAAAATCTTTTCATACGTTATAATTATTTTTACTCGATATCCGAATAACGACCACTTAACTTCCCAACTCTCCTTTGTCCCGATTCTCTAAATATCATATTCTTGTTCCAATTTTCGAACTTTTTATTTTCCAACAATTTTTCGCTAACTTCCCAATCCTGACTGAACTGGGTCAGGAGAAACATTTTCCCGCCCTTCCGGTCGTGAGGTTATTGAGGAGATGGCCCCCCGGCTCACACTCGCATTCATTTGGTTTTAGAGTAGTTCGTAGCTCTAGTTAATCGCCTTGAACACGATTTAAATGATAACAGTTCCGCAGAAACTCAGAATAGTGGAAAGCTGCGAAGTAATTCTCGTTGTTAATCTTCAAGACTTGGTGAGCGGAAAGCGGCCTCTTTACTTAACAACTCGGCGGTACATCAGCTCCCTGGGGTCCCGACCTCCTCCGTTTCCCTTCGCGTCTCTCCATCCTGCTCTGAATTAATGAAACGAATTAGAGGAAAAACGATGGAAGAGCTAACGATTCGAATGATTACGCGAGTTGGATTGCAAACTAAGTTGCGGTACGAACCGTGAAACTTGAACGGGAACTGGAAGACGTTGAGCGAAGGAAGTGGAAAAAGCGCGTTAGCGACATGCCACCAACTGAACTAATCTTCTTCCTGCAGTTAAATACGTTTACCACCAAAACTTTCGGTTCAATCGATTCGCTAAATTACTTTTGAATAGGAACCCGATTTACTAAAGCGCCCTTTTCCTTCGCGAAGGTTTCGATTTATTCCGCTTGACGATCGAAACGTTCGAAATTACGTGAAAGTAGTGAGTGGCGAGTGAGTCGGTTGTGATGTTAGATTCTGAGACAGCGGTGATAAGAAACACATTATTCACGTCGCGTGTGTGTCGACTGAAGGTTGGCTAAACAGAAACAGCTGGCGCGTGGCATTTTACTACTTTCATTAGCCCACTTCTTCCAGTTACCTCGCTACATGGAGGGTTTCACGGATATTACGACTACGTATAACGCTGAGTCTCGAAAAAATAATTTCGAAAGTTTTTTTTGCAACTATGACTGTCTCAACTTACGTTAAGTACCACGGTGTAAAGTTCTATCGTGCCAGTCCTAATGTCTTACAGCTCCTTGCCGAGGTTTCTGAGGAATGCCAAGTAGCAGTGCTGCTAGATTCTTCTTTGAGGTTCAACCTTGGAGAAATTGTACCTGAGATCAATAATCGCTTCCTTTCTGGTCGGTTACAAGGAGCTTCCTCGACTGTACTACAACAACTGCACGGAGGGTTGATGATCCCTGCTCACTGCCTCAAGTTATTCCTCTCCATCATCATTTGGCTACGTCTTATCGCGTGTGTTCGCCCTGAAATAAGCGTTTGAAGTGCCTCGCTTCTGCAGCATTCCAGGCTTGCTCCTGGCATATCCACTCACAGTCCTCTTGACTAGTGACGGAGATGTCCCACAATGAGGGAGTGGCCCTATAAGCTCAATAGAATGGCCGCAGCCAAGCCAAAGTACAAAGGCTGGGGTGCCTACTTATAGCGGGGGTGATGAAGACTACACTCACCATCACCATGGAGAAACTGTTCGACCTTCTCCCGCTGGACATTTATGTCAAGGCAGAGGCGATGAAGGTGGCTTACAGACTCACTAAGCTCGGTATAGCTAAGGTGCCACAGGCGACTAATTGACACCTGGCTATATTCAGGGACTTGAAGACCTTCAAGGAACTCAGCATGATCACAGACGCAATTGTGCCCATGTATGAGCTCGAGAGGAAATATAATGTTCAGCCATTGGGACATCCATGGAACAGCGATAGCAGCCAGTATCGGCCTCCCAATGGCATCAACCCCGGGGTGTGGATAAGTGGCTCTGGAATGAGTGGCCCCACTCCATCGGTTTTTCAAGCAGAGATTTATAAAATTTTCGCCGGGGCAATCCTAATGCGTGAGAAAGGCTGTAGCAACAGAACTATCAGTATATTGGCCGATAGTCAAGCATCGTGCAAGGCGCTAACGAACTACTGCACTAAGTCAAAACTGGTGCGAGAGTGCAGGATGTGGCTTAACTCCCTAGCAAGTGCGAACAGAGTTGATGTGTATTGGATTCCAGGACACAGGGGGATCATTGAAAATGAGAGGGCGGACCATCTGGCCAGACACGGTTCATCTACGGTACCTATTGGGCCACCACCCCATTGTGGGATTTCTCTGTCACTAGTTAAACGGACTGCGAGAGAACACGCCAGAAGACTGCATCAGACAATCTGGAACGCTGCAGGAGTAAGACACTAAAAGTGCTTTGTCTCAGAGCAATCAAGTGAGATTAGACACACCCTTCTGAGGATGGAGAGGAAGGATTTAAGGCAGATTGTTGGGATCATAACTGGGCACTGCAGAATGAAAAAACACATGTATGTTATGGGTATAGTCGACACCCCTCGATGCAGGGGGTGTGGCACGGATGAGGAGACACCCTAACATGTCCTGGCCGAATGCCGGAGACTTGAGAGGGAGCGAATTTTGGTCTTTGGCACTACTTCTCGCCGGATGGACTTCTTCAGGAACTACCTGACATCGACCTGTAAGACATTAGGACTGACACAATAGGCCATCTGGCCGCGGTGCACATCCAACCACTGGGATTACAGTCAGAAGATTATATATAAGCACAATAAAGGAGCCGAGTCTGGCCAGATAGTCTTCCCTCTCATTTGCAGTGATCCCTTCGTGTCCAAGAATCCAATAAACGTTAGCTCTATTAGGGTTTGATATAGAGTTGAGCCGCACTTTGCATTCCCTCACTAGTTTTGACGTTATGCAGTGATTGCCAGTGCAGCCATTATGCTTTATTGCTATTGATAGTTTTATCATGCTCCAGCAATGATCGCCTAAATCTCTGCTTGAAAACCAGTTGGAGTGGGACTCAGGGAAATGTATCCCTCCCTGAGCTGGATAAGTATCCATACCCCAGAGCCAGAGCTCTCCAGGGTTTTAGATCCATCTGTGTGCGTAATGTACTACGTAGAGTTTGTCAGGAGGGGGGGGGGTCACGATCGTTTATTTTTTACGCAATGATACCTCCGTCAAAATGCGTTATCACTTCACACAATGCGGTTGAGGTGGGGGGGGGGATGACATTATCACCTTCAGTGGTGAGGGGGGAAGGCTGCTGAGGCTACATTTGCCATTAAGGCGGTTCAATGATTCGTTCTTTCGGGGGAAATTTCCATATTGGATCTGGTTGTGCTAACCTACTCGGCAAATGGATCTTACGGAACCTATGGTTGGTATGGGCAAAGAATGGTTTAAAATATTGACGAAATTTTGGCAGTTTTATTGTAATTAAGTCGTGTGAGGTATCGTTTCCTAGATATTTTTCGATGCTGAGTCAGATAAGGCGTGCCTCAGAGGTGCAGGACTGCGAATAGACGGAAGACATTGAAATCACAGTAATTTTGGTGGCATCACTTCAAGATGTACAGAAAGAAGATAGCAGCAGTTCAGAGGCGAGGGGCCCTGAGGGTGGCCTCCATGTACAGGACCGCCTATGAACGAGTGAGTCATTTCGGTGCATCACCTGAAAGGCTGGAGGGGAGCGCCGGAGAATATTCGGAGCTACCGAACGCAGCGGAGTAACGCCTGAGGACCCTGAAAGCATGGCGGGAAGGATGGTGTGCGGAGCGCCACGCAAGATGGAGATCAAGGTGATACGGCCATGGCTGGAGCGTTGACACAGTGAGGTGAGCTATTTTCTCACTGAGATGCTAACGGGCCATCGCCTGATCCTTGCGTACCTTTGCCAAGGTACAACAAGCGAGGTCCGTCTATTGTGATGCAAAATCTGACGACGCGGAGCATATCTTCCAGTGCTGTTCATAGAGGGTTGAGAGGCTGACCGACTGTGAGCTAGATCCCGTCATAGTGGTGTCCTTCCATAATGCACCGCAGTCCAGAATTCAGGAGCTGGACTTCCGTGTTTGTCGAGCATGTGCTCCGAATGTAGAGACGTGAAGGTGACTAATGACTAGGGGGGGGACTATCCTCGCTGCTCTAACGAAGACGATAACGCCCCTGAACATCTCAAGGAGAGGCTGGATTATGTAATGGATGGCGATTTGAGTTTGAAATAGAATTATTATTATTATTGATCTGGAATGTGGAGAGCGAGATATAAGAAATGTTCATCGTATGGGGGAAGTTGTGTTTGGTTTCCAAAAGGTGAAATTTGGTTTGAAAATTTCAAATGACGGTGCACGAGGAAATTTTCAAAATCCGTTACGTGACGAGTCTGTGCACTGTTAGTTTCGATCCCGTGTGACTTCTGGGACGCGTTGGAGATCAGAAGATCCCGATCCCACGTGAAGAACGGTTCTGCGGTTAAAATGTTTCTTGTCTGTGCAGGTTGCGCTCAGGTTTCCCAATTAGGACGAGACATGAGACACCGAGCTGAGAGACAAGAAACGTCTGGAGTTGCTTTCCTCCTAAATTCATCGCACATAAGAGATGAGGGAGTAAGTGGATAATTAATGTAGTTTGGAGGACGGAAGCTCCAAACCCTCGTGTGTGGGAGGAACTGTTAAGCTTTTTTCCTTCCTAAAGGGAGGTCGATACCACAAGTTCTTCAGCTACTCATCTCAAATGAGGCTCAACTCGAACGGGGTTTTCTCATCATCGCAACTTACCGTCAGAATCCCTTTCCCTCCCATCGACCCTTGTTCGAGGTTTTCCTTCTCAGCTTCTGTAATTAATTATCAGATAAAAAGAAGATAACTATTTTTCTTGCAAAAATGTTGGTAGAGAGATTTTCTTCAACAATCGCTTCTCCCGCTTTTCAAAACCCCATTGCTACCTTCAGATGGAAATTGATCAATCGTAAATCGTGTATCTGTGAGGGGCAGAAGTTTCAGAGTCCAAAACGTCGCAATAACATACACGAATTAGATCATTTCCCTAATATTGTGGGGTCCTATTTTCCTTAAGACTCTAATTGCATCAATACTCGTTGAAAAAGGGCTCTCAGGGGTGGGGACCTATCGTCCTATTCCTCTCCAGGGCTCATACGAAAAAAATACCTCTTCGAACAAAAAAATAAAATTTAATATGAAATATCAATGATTGAATAAATTTAATGACGGTAGTTTAATTATTTGGTTTCGCACCTGCGACTGGGATCCAACGGGATGTCCAGAATTCAATGAAATAATCAACTTGTTCTGTTTCCTGCGTGGAGAGGGTCGAGATGGCGATTCGCTGTCAGCTTCCAAGACGGCCTCTCCACTCTCCAGCGTCTAGCCTGCGACTGCCGGATCCTTGCATTTTTGCGACGTTCGAAGTGGCGCTACCGCCGAGTTCTGACTCCACATATCCCCCCTTCTTGAAAAAAAAAGTTCATATAACATTTTTCCCAATGTCCACAAGCGTACGGTAGATCTGGTTTAGGTCGGTCGCATCCATAGGAGCAGATGAACGGTATCATGGGTTGAGCCGTTGGTTGTCGTTGCCCTCCGGATGATTCGTTGCTCCCAGTCCAAGAGGGATCGGTGATGAAGTCCGCCTTCCACTGAAATGGAGAGCCCATCAGCAGCATCGTGTTTTGACTACTAGTATAGGGGAGTGTTTTCCCTACCTAACACCGTCATGGGGGAAATCCCTAATATGAGCAAAGTCGTAGTAAGTTTGGTTACAAACGCAATTGGCTGCCAAGTGGCCAAGTGAGGCTCGGATTTCTTAATCAATTAGCTTCGACAGACGGTGTCTAAGGAGAGAACGCGAGGAGACAGGAGTGGATTCCTCCATCAGATCGCCGTGGGGCTCGGCCCACAGGCCGTTTCTACATGCAGTTAATTTATTTTAATTAATAATATTTATTATTTTTAATTCAATAATGGTTAAATTTTTTTTTAATTTTTATTTGTGAAAGTATTTTAGGTGTGAGATACTGTATATTCCCTTTGTCGAATGGGATACTGGGTCAATTCGTTGGAACCGTTTCGGAAATCTCTCGATACCATATAAGGGCCCTCATTTTTATTTAGGAATTTATGAAATATTCCCAAGGGGGCTGACGATACTGTTAGTGCCTTGACTATCACTAAATCACCAACATTAAAACGTGTGATCATTTTTTGTCTGCTACGATCGTGCCTTAATGCCCTTGCCCTGGACTCCCTAGCTGAGTTGATGCGGGCGTTCTGGTACATTCTGTCCAGTTTCTCCTTAGGAATCATTCGGTCTCCCACATCCGAACTCAGAAAATTACTCCACCTCCTGTGCACCCAATTTCCAAAAAACAGTTCATATGGGACGTTCGGAGTGGCGCTTCCCCCTCCTTCACCTTTCCAGCACGTTCCCGAGCAGAGTTCTGACTCCACAATATCGACATTATGCCTGAGGTTGTTCCATGTCTTAGAAGTCCAATCAAAATGCACGGACCCTTGTTGGACAGGTCTTATCTATCTGTACAAAGAAGTTGATAGCAACAATCTGAGCTTGAGTCCCATCAATTGGGAAGACAGGTTCTACTTCGCCATTCTGCTGTCTTGAGCAACGCCAGAATCAAACCCTGCACACCTGAATGTTGAAACAATGACGTGGAGCTCTTCATCATGAGTGCGAGGAGCAGCTTAAACCCCCTGATACTCGAGGTTTGCAATTTTTCCATCTGAACAGGTTCATTGAAAACTATGGGCCACACATTTACTTTACGTTAGGTCAAGATAGATGCGTTGCAGTACTTTTTTCTAACGTACATGCATGCATTTTGTTCAGATAACCTATTTTGACCCTTTCCTTTGAAAGGTTGATTCCTTTACCTGGTACGCCCGCCCTACCCAATGGTTTCATCGCTTTTCATGCGATGCTGCGGGGAAGTCCCAGAACTGCCCCTTCAGTCGTCGGCTTCTCCTCTGACGAAGGGATTAAGTCGGGTTAACTTCCAACAACAACGGATTTCCCCTTTCGCACTTTCCCTCGATTTACCTCCTTCTCCGACTCACACCGCTCTTCCCAGAGACACTCTTCTCCCAGAGGACACACAGCCACTCATCTACGAACTCTCAAGAAAGTCACTACTCTCCTTCCGAAATAGTTTCCCGCGCCAGTTCACGTGTTCCGAGTACTATCTTTGTGTCTCCCTTTTGTTCGCGATCTCAGCTCAATTCTAACTCAACTCAATTTTGCACGTATAATACAGTCCTCATCATGCTCACTGAGTTTCATTTTTATTTCGATCCTCAAGCTCCCCCTCTCATGCGCCAAACACTGCCACTTCTCGTATTTCGAGTAACACCTCAATTAGAGGCCACACTAATTTGTGCGACTCATACAATCTATAAGTGAGGAATTGTAGTCTATATTGGTCATGAACAAATCAAACAAGACTCATGAGAAGAAAACCACTTGGACTTGGTGCACGTTTGAGATTATGGTGTAAAACGATGGCGACAAGCCCTTCTTTCGACAACCCCTAAACGCACCTCTTTTCCCAGAAGAGCTGTACTGTCATAAGGGTTCCGGATGGTAGGAGGGAATGGAGTTGATTGATAGTGGGGTGAAAGAGAGTTTTAAGTATTGGTGAGTCGGGGCAGGGAGAAGCTGATGTTGGATGGTGCGCAGAGTGGTAGTCTGGGTGGTGTAAGTTGAGTAGGTTTGGCTAGTCGTAGTAAGTATGGGCAAGTCGATGGTGGCGACAGGTGTCATCCAGTATCCAGTAGTCCGCCCTTGGTTTGTCTTACGGTGTGAGCAGGTGAGTGGATGTATTTATGTACGAATAAAGGTTGGAGCGTGGTGGTTAGGTGGGGAGGAGAAGGGATCACAGTTCGATCAGTTATTAGCTTGACTACTTTTTCCCCACTTAATGGATGGGCGCCAGCTCAATCTCGGAATCTTATGTTGGAAAGAAGAGTAGGTGCAGGCAGAACGCCTTTTGGCAATATTTTTCACCCGAGCCTGCCACCCGTTCAGAGGTACAGCGTGAAGCCAAGATGTTGGGTTTGTAGGGGTCGTGGTTACACTGGGAATTCCGTTAGATCTATAGTATTAGTGTTGGCGGGGGAGGTTAAGGCTGGAAAGCTGTGAACCCACTCCAACAGCCATGGACCTTATTCTTCACTAGCGTATAATAGGGTGACAAGTGCTCGACCTCTTGTGCAATGCGGTGCTGGTAGTCTTATATGGACCACTGGAGCTCTTACTGCAGCCCCTTTTGAAGTGCGACGTGCCTACATTCGTGAACACTTGCCTCAGAGCAGGTAGAAAGAGTGTAAAGAAAGGAAAGAATACTTCGCCCCCATGTCGCTACAAATTTTGCAGCTTTCCTACAAATTCTGTGTAAGAGGATTTCCCTGCACAAACATGTATGCTTCAAACGTAGCGTTGTGATACATTTTTTTTCGCAACGTTAGTTTTCTTATGGCCGGGTCGGACAAAGTAAAAAGTTGTATTTGACATGGATCGCACAAAAATCTGCACTGAGGACCGAGGCGTATCAGACTCTCCACACTTTGAAGCCCACTGATTAAAGTGTAGAATCAGTTCAGCGATTGGAGCCAAGAGAAACGACTTTTCCCCGTTTTTTTCAATTATCATCAGTGACGGCGAAGGGTTGGGGGTGTGGTGGGGGTAGGCTTCTCCGTGACTTGTAACCAGCATTTTTATCCTCCCAGTACCGCCGCCTTTTATCCCCAGATCAACTGGTTATTTCCCAAGGCGCCACCGACTCGACGAGGTTTCCCTCTCACTGGTCCCCCCCCTCCCCACACCAATTCGACAAAGTTATGTTCGGCTTCAGAAAACCCTCCTCTCAACTGCCCTCGGGGAAATCAATCGCCAAATTGTGGGAAATCATCGAGGACAGTTAATGAGTTTCATGAATTCAATCGCGAGTTGAGCGATTACTCTTCATTAGTGAAAATAACTTGATCTGAGTGTCTATTTAGCTGTTACCTAATTATTTCATTGACTGGAAAGAGGGCCTAAAGCCACTAGAGAATCATTTAGCCAAACAGAACGGATTCTGAAGTTGCGTCCGGGTTCCCGTCAGATGTGTAGAAGTTGACAGGCACCTCATATCACCAGGGTTTCCTTCCAATCCCGGTCACGTGGCTTTTTAAAGAAATGTCTGGTGCGTAACAATACACAAATTTCCGCAACGCCGGTAAATTCGACGACTTGCTACATACATGCTACATCTAGTTAGTTGAGAGTACTTCGTAAGTTTGATCGAAATCGTAGAGCTATTTTTGTGGAAATTGGAAAACCGATAAGTTAATATTCGACGAGTCTCGTTTTCGAACCTACCATGGTTTATCGACAGATAGATACAAAAAGAACCGCAAAAAAGAAAATGTGGGTATAGGTTGCTATAAGGCACACTATAAGATTGATCACATCCAAAGATGCAGTTACTCAGGAAATTACAAAAATGTTCAAAAAAACATTATTTTCGGCCCATTTTGATTTTTATCTCTGTTCGATGGACTGTAAAAGAAACATTTATTGAGAACAATATGTAGGCATTAACTGTTTAAAAACATTCTGTAAGTTTGGTGAAAATCGTTGAAGCAGTTTTGCCAAAAAGCGTAAAAAGCCAATTTTTGCATTATAGGGTTATACCTCCGTTCACCGTATTTTCATGAAGATATTTATGGAGAAGTAAAGCTGGGTACTAATTATTAAAAGATTATTTGAAAGGTTAATCAAAATCGTTTTCTGAGACAAATGCGAAAACCCTAGTTTATGGTACATTTTCATCCCTCATCCCCTTTTTCTCATCTCATGGAATAGCCCATAACAAAAAATACTACAAAAAACAACAGACATAAAAGAACTGTTGAAGTACGCGTCCACACTAAATTATTCTTTGTTGAATCCTGGCTGAAACTCATGTTGATTGAAACATGACAACATGTTGAATTTATTTTTATTTAAAAAGAAAGACGAAATGCTCTTGATCTTCGTTTGAGACTGAAATGTTTGTTTCTTGTTCACTATTCACGTAATCTGGGTCCATAACCAATTGAAAAATTATTAAAGACAAGACGCGCGCGTCAATCAACGTGTGTTTCACCAGGATTAACTTGCACCTAATTGTTCCACGTAGGGTTTTCCAATGTCCTTGACATGACACTGACAGCAAACGCAATATCTGGGCGAGTCCCTATCGTCAAATACATAGGAGCTCCTACAGCTTGCCGATAGGGAAAAAATGTTCCTGTCTCACGCATGTTGATTGAAGCATTACAACATGCTGAATTTATTTTTATTTAAAAAAACGAAACGCTCTTGATCTTCGTTTGTGACTGAAATGTTTGTTTCTTGTCTTTAACAATTTTTTAATTAGAACCAGCTAATCGGTCGCCATCAAATCGAACTACAGACACACACACGGACCATTAGGTTTTCCGGGCTCAGTAGGCCTCAAAACGTAAAGATCTGAAGAAATCCCAACATTTTTTCCCTTAGGGTAGCGAAAAGTAAAAACTGCACTAAAGCCGGTTTTTGTCGACATTTTCGGCAATTTATAGTGTTGCTCTCGCAATGTTGCCCCGGATTTTAGGATATTATCGTCTTCTTAGGAGCTGTCGATGTACAACATTTAACCAAAAACGTTACAGCCGTTTATGAGAAAAAAAATTTGGTGTTTTGATCACTATGAGTCAGTTTTGAGCGGATTCTGGTGAACTGCGGGCTAGATTTCAAGTTTGAGCTGATTTGATTCAACTATTTTCTCTCAATCGCGTCACAGACCCGATTTCTGAAATGTAAAGCTCTGTAGAGAACTCGAAGAAGTTTCCTTTCCACTTCGTTCGCTTTTTAGGCCTAAATCTCAGCTAACCACATCATGGAGATATTTGTGGAGAAAAATCGTTGGGTATTAGTAAAAGATAAGTTGAAAGTTTGTTCAAAATTGTTTTAGCTGTTTTCTCGAATAATGCGGGAACTCCTAGTTTTCGGTACATTTTCGGCCCCCAAACCCCTTTACCATCAATGGAAATAGCCGGTAACCTCATTTTCGCGACTGAAAAACATAAAAGAACCAGATCAATCGGTCGTGTCGTTCTTCCAGAGACGTAGTCCAAGTTCATTCCGGTAATTATACGAACGTTCGCTACCGGCTGAGAAAAACTGTTGAGCCCTCTCCAGATCGTTTTCAACTTTCCTGAATCCGAAACATTTCTTTTGATCGCGAACGAGAGGAATCCAGTCAAAATGGACCGGGACGCCAAAATAAGAGGATCAGCAAAATCGGCCAAAAGCAACGCGTAGTCATCAAGGTGACTGAAACATCAACTATTTGTTCATCAGAAGCGGTTGGAGTGCGGTGAACAGTTAAACGAGGTAGCTATACTATTATTCTCATACGTGGGACAATTAAGAGTGCAGCGTTACTGTAATTTCGACAAAAAATAATTTTAGTACAGTCTTTGGTCTATTATTCTTTTGGAATAGTTCATCTATGTTTTGTTGGGAATGTTTTACAAATACATGAATCAATAATACGATACGAAATGAAAATAGCACTACTCATAACGTAAGATAGACCTCATCACGATCGATACTATTTAATACAATCAGCTCCTGTAAGATGAGGACTGTATTGCTAGACTGGATTTTAAATGGCCACTGGATTAGCACGATAGTGTTCTGATTCAGCAGCTAGTAGAACTAGTTCACATGACACAGTGGGCTCTATTGATGTTTTACAACGAACGGGAGAGCTGCTGAATGCTGCGGGCAGTGATTGTAGCATGTCTTGCTTAAGAGTCAGCGCTGAAGGCTGACAGAAAGAATGCCTGAGGAGAGGTGAACATTCTGGAAACTCCAAGGTGGGTAAAACCCGCTGTCTACTTCACAAAAAAGTGTTTGGTTGTTTCCGCAAAGCCTTTTGTTAGCAGGAAAGGCTAACTGAACTCCCATCAGAACCTGCGCCTGAGGGCTTTCCCAATTTGGCCAGAGTTTAGTCAAACAACTATAACGGTACAGACAAACTGCTACGCTTGTCAAGAGACCTCCCAGCACAGAGCCTACCTATGATCGTGTCTAGTGCCTGCTGAATACTATTGTCAGCCTCCAAGGAGTAGGCATGCACAGATCCAACCGGTTTTAACTAACGGGGAAAGCTCCCATGTACATTTCCCGTTCGTGATTGACTGCCAAATACTTTCCCAATCATAAACTATTTTCACCCGAGCTAGTACTGAATGGGAGGGACAAATGTTTCGCTTTCTTCCCATGCCTTCTCATTCCCTGTAGTGTCTTCAAGTTCTCTAGTCATATCTCGCAAATCTTCCAAACCACGATTCAGTTAACTAACGTTTTTCCCTGCATAATGGATATTGTAGAAATGCGTTTAACGAAGGTATCGTACGTTAACAGGCGGCGCAGGCTGAATTAGTTGAAACCTTTTGCTTGGAACTTCCGCACTTGCCACAAATGGGAAGTCTTTGATGGCAGCTGCGGAAAAGTCTGAACTGCCCATTGAATCGGCTTCTTGGTTTATTAACGTTATTCCCGAAGCTAACAACGGATTTTCTCCTTTTGGACTTACCAAAATATCCACTTCCCACCACTCAGTTTACCTCCTCTCCAACTCTCAGGTCTTACCAGACCCAACCCAAAAACACACACTCTGGCTACTGACTCACTCCCCACTCTTGTACCCTGCAACAGTTCACCTATCCAGAAACCCCCTTGTTCGTGCTTGAGTACGAATTCAAACTCACATCCAAAGTGTTAATACAGCTCTCACTCACACTCACCACGTTCATTAATTTACTTTTCTGTTGTAATTCAAGCTCTTCCGCTCGTGCCCCCGACACCAGGGGAGAAAAGTTGCGTGTAGCTTAGCAATAGATATTTTTTCATCCAATTGAGAGCTTTTCTTCTTTCTTCGCACTTTCTAACAAAATGAAAAAAGCTCAATATAGACGTATTCGAGGGACAGAAAGGCGCGCGTACTACGATTTCTTCGAGGTGCCTTACAAACAACTTGCACTCAACACCGTACATCTTCCTGATACTCAGTACTTACAAAAGAAGAGAGTCGGTCGTGGAATTATAATTCTCAACGTTTCAGGCCTCACGTTGCCTCAAATTCACAGGAAGCATTTGCGACGAAAGCGGAAGAAATACGAAATTCGCTGAATCGTTGAAACAAGATCCTCACTGTGGAGGAAAACCTTTTTATACGGCATGGTGCGATGGTGGAGGAGGTTAGGGGGGTTAGGTGGGGGGAGGGTTAGGAGAAAATAAATTTAAGTGCACTCAACCCCTGTGGAGCCAAACCCCCGTTCCCCCTTTCCAGGCCATTCCCCTACTATTTTTTGTTCCTTTTACTTTTGTGTGGGTAAAAAATGCTCCAGTGAAAATTATTCTTGTGGACTCACTCTGTTCTGCGGTGAAAGCCCCCACCCCCACCCCAAACCACCTCTTCACCACACCACACACCTCCTGTCTACTCTCGCTCTTCATCCTCTCGCCGACCCTACCGCCAGCATGGGAGTAAAAGCCAGGCTTCATTGTTCCAGGAGATCTGTGTGTAACCTAAATACCGGCTCCCTCTTCCTCCGCCGCATAATCTGCATGTTTTTTTTTGTCGTCATTAACGCGAGCTCGGGGGAGGTTCTATTTGCGATTAACACGCATTCAAGTCGACCTTTTTTTGTTCCTCTCCTTGTTGTTGCCACGTTATTGTTGTATGGTAACCGTCTCGTAGACGTTCCAACTTCATTCCGCCCTTTTAGATTTTCCTGGGGGGTGGGTTGGAGAAAAAAGGAGGTTCAACAGATCGTGACATCTGTAACGAGTGTAAGGATGACGGTTTAAAGATCGATCTTCTGCGAATGAAATTGTGCCGAGACCCAAAGCTGTAGTGTATTGCAAAAAAAACCATGGATATTGTCACTACTTTTAGGTGGTGTGGGCTCACCACGCGCTAATTTCAATCGGGACTTATTTTTACACCCCCTCCACAGCTCAAAACGCCATCTTTGCCTGAAAAATTTGTTCATTTGCACGAAATTTCCATTTAGGATCTAACTGTTTCCGCCTGGTGGACTAAAAAATTCGTTCTTTTGCATCCGTGTTTTCGCCATTATTTCGGTATTAAAACGTTCCAATTGTGACCTAGTTAGGCCTCCCTACTTGGCAATCCGATCGGGCGAAACCCGGTGTTGTTTTGGGCAAAAACTGGTTTCAGTAGCTGTTCGGATTGTTAGAGAGAAATTGCAACGAATAAAATGAATGGACTGTATTACGTAGTAAACAAAATATAGACAATCTGAAATTAACACGTTTATGCAAATAAATAAATTAAAGGAGCTCTTAAACATGGGTGAAACAAAGAATATGAACCGACCGCTTGATAACGCTACGACTGCATGTATCGATATGCGTCCGTTAGTTATCTCATATTTATTTTATATACCCATTCTTAATTCCATTGAATTAACTCCTTTTCATAGTTTCTGTACATTTAAAATAATAATGAACATTAAATAATTGGCATAATCGTACATCTGTCGTTATTTCTAATTTCAAACACGGCGCCAGAGCCTACGATGTCGGGCATATCGATAACCTGACCTCGGTCGTCATATATCTATATATTGCCTTATCAGAGGGAGCGGTCCCTATTCTTTGCTTCTATCCTTACACATATATTATAATAAACTAAATAAAGCTGCTGCGCACTAGTAGTAAAAAGTAAATGAAGGATCTGACCGTATGCAGTGAAGATTGGATCGTAGACTTAGATTTGAAATAACGCCGTCGTTCAAGAAAAGAAATCGGGGCTCTGGAAGCTAAGTTGAATTTGATTGATTGGTCTAGAAATAATGGGATGTGGAGTTGCTCAATAGTATAAGTTCGTGAAACGTCGTGGCTGCGGGACTGCAGAAAGCTCGGAGACGAATGGCAATCGCTTTGACGCGGATTGCGAGAAACAAGCGAGACCTAATTGCAGCAACAAGTTTCAGTTCTACAGCTGCCTGGCCAGATCCATCCCTAACATTGCTCTTTAAGCGTCAACAGAAGCCATAAGCCAAAGACGATTTTTTCAAAAGTTTTATTGTAATTACGTCGTATTTAGTATCGTTTCCCAGATATTTTTCGATGAAGAGTTGAATAGAGCTGCATGAGAGGGGTAGGACTGGGCTTGGATGGAAAACGGTGAAATAAGAATATAGTGAGGCAAATTCTACTACATGTAGGAACTCGTGGGACAATATAGTGAAGGTTATCTTTTCTGCCTCGCCTGCGCTCATTTCCCTGTACTGCCTCCCATCTTGCTCCAACCACCCGTCAGCTGCTTTCACGCATCAGCGTCAATTTGGACTATCGGCAACTAGCAATCGTGTGATACAGTGTTGGAAATGCAATTATCTTCAAATGTTCCTATCAGAAAACTACTATCAGATTCCCAAAGCGCAATGCTGAAGCCCTCTCAAGTCGGAGTGTCTTCCCGTCTTACTGAGGTGGAAACAAGAAATGTCTGAAATCAACTTATCACGCGACATAGGATGCTGATGCGTGGCCAATCAGGGATTCAAGGTAATGACATAGTTGATACCGAAGCAAAAAGAGCAGCCCTATTGCCAGGGCTTCTTCCAGAGCCAATATATCTCTTCACGGGCCTCAGGAGAGTAGCAAACCGTGTTCCATGGGCTTTGTGGAGCGTTGAATTTTCGAAACACCCGCCCAGCAATCGGTATAAGGAACGATTTCAACGCCCTAGCGAAACGACATGAACACACAGCCCAGAGTCTTCTATAGAACTAAGAACTGAGCACTGCCTAGCCGACCAACTCCTTCACAAATGGAATCAGTTGCCGTCAGTGCTGCTTAGCCTACTAAACCCCTGAACGCATCTTTCTGGAACGCCCAGGGTTCTATGACGAAAGAATTCTATTCCTAGAAAGAATAAAAAATAGCGTGACGTGCCCCTTCAATCTGGAGACCGTCGTCGTCCAGTATATGCACCCAAGTGAACATTTCAATTTGACATTCTGCTCCAGTTGCACTATTTTACATTTGTAACCTTATTTGAATGAAATAATCAATTTCCTCCTTGGTCCCATATAATTGAGTTTATTCTTGTAACTACACGGCTGTATGAATTTATGTGCAAAGCCCGTAAATAGAATCAGGCGCACCGAATCTAAGAGCGCATGTCAAGGCTTCAGGACATCGTAGTTGGGAACGGCAAAGCAACAAGCGCTTTAGATCTTGATCCCTTAATCCCCGTATGAAGTGATATACTCCCTGTGTATTCAAGAATTCTTCTGGAGCAGATGGGCAGGTATTACGGGTTATGTGATTGTTTGATGGAACTCCTTCACTCCTTCATTCTGACCCTGTATTCTAGAATTCGGAAACGTCAAGAACATTTACGATTGGTTCTTAGTCCCATAATGTTCTTCGAATACTCTTATGAGATGCTCATAAGTTCTGGGTAGTGGAACCTCATTTAGCAGAACGAGGGCCGAACCTCTTGAAGCACAAATAAATTCAGTCGCCATGACAGCTCTGTTCCAGCTTTGTATGTTCTGCGATACGTTCAAATTGGGTTCTGCATGCTTCCCAGTCGACACTTCCGTCAAAGGGTCTGGCCTTCTTCAAATGCCGGAATTCTCTTCATTTAATAATCCAGGAAGAAGTGTCTTGATGCTGTGAGATTGTGAGTGTGGTAGGCGGGGCATTGGCGATACAATTAATTACGTCTGCCACCAGTCTCTTACGCCAAATCTCCATGTGGCTATCTATTTGTTCAACAATAACGGAAGGTAGCACGTTGATGGGCGTGATATGACGATTCGCTGATACAGACTCGTCTCTTGTACGTTTATCCACTGCTTCTGTTGTTTGCGTGGCTGTGTCGCTCAATGAAGAAGGGTTGTGCTCGCTTCTAAGTCTTCTTGACGACATATCCCACTTCTGACACCAATTGTAAAAGAATTAACACAAAGTCATGCGATTCAACAATATTTTAGATTGTTAACAATTATCACAACAATTCCAGAATAACAACCGGACCGTAACTAACTTTTCTTGGATATACAAACAATATTGGTCGCGAAGGAACGGACAATAATAGAGAGATCCACAACATAATTCTATTTTCTAGCAAGAATACAAAATAGCGTTGACGTGCCCCTTCAATGTGGAGACCGTCGGTGTCCAGTATATGCACCCAAGTGAACATTTTAATTTGACATTCTGCTCCAGTTGCACTATTTTACATTTGTTAGGGTAAAAGCACCAATTGTTGACACTATTAGGAAGAAAAATCATTCAATTCTGCGTTATACAAAAGTTTTCAAGAAAATAAAACTTTAAAGTAGTTATTATGAATTGTGAGTTCCTTGTGAACAGCTTGCACGTAGTGGACTTACCAGAACATTTTTTATACTATCACAAACGACTTTTTTCAAACATGGCTTTTTACCCCCAATGTTGACACATTTGTCCTCAAAAATTCCATTTGTTGACATCTGCAGTTCCTAATGTTGACACCAACTTAAATATTGTCCCATCGCTTTCCAGAAGTTATTGCTCAAGATAAAAACGAACAACAGATTCAAAATAGGTTAAAATATATTTCAAGGAGTTACTTAATTACCTTGGAACAGGAACATACTTTATTAAAGATGTACTGGAACAGAAACAGGGAACACATTTATTGGGATTGGCTCCGTAAGATTTGAGCTTGGGTAGTTTGTATTTGACGTAGATGATCTTTAGGAGATGATTCCCGTCGCTCGAAGGCTTAAAAACCGTCAGTCTATTGGCGGGGATAAGTGGTGTTACATGCCGTCGCACGTTTATTGTTAGGCAACACAGCCACAACCATGTCTCCTTAATTAATTCCTCCTACTTCTCGACATGGCACAACGTTCTACTTCTTCCACAATGGTGGTTTTCTCAGCAACACAGCACTATGGACTTTGTTTTTCCTGGTCGACTTCACCCTTTGAAGGTCCACTTTGTTTGCTGGTCCCTCCTGGTAAGGAGATCGGCTCATCTTCTTTCAGTGATTCATCCACTGGCTCCGCTTCATTTGACAATTCCTCTTCCCTTCCTCCAGTTACGGTGTTCTGCTGGGCAATATAATATATACTGTTGGGTTTCGTTTAAGAAATCCAGCCAACCACTTTTTGCCAGGCCGCCCGTTTTTGAAGGTATTTGCGTTCCCCAAATTCTGAACTAATTCTTTTACAATGTCACAGACCTGGGTCGCTGTGACGGGAAAGCCAGCCTTTGATGTTGTTTTGATCCAGTGAGCCAAAATCTGTTCTTCATTTTCTGACAGCACTGAGAAACGCCCGACTCATCTTTCAAGAGGAGTTTCCCTCTTACCTTGTACAGCAGACTGATACGAGGAATGTCATGGCGCTTTGCAGCTGTGGAAACTGGTGTGCCGAGCTGTACGTCTTTTACAGCTTCTGCCATTTCCTGAGTTGTATACTTCCACATTCCATATTTATTAGGAGGCATGGTTGTAGTCAATCTATAAAAAAAAAATGAGACAGTGTACGAATTCTAATGTAATTTGGAAATCATGACAATTTAAAATTAAATTAAATTAAATATCCAATACTATTGAAAAGTTACAACAAATAGGTTTTTGTTCCTCCAACAACAATGTATTTGATAAAATAAAGTTTTCTTTGCTAGTAGAAAAAAAAGGTGATGTCAACATCGGGATCAGACGGTGTCAACTTTAGGTTCCACTACGTTAAATTAAAAACTTCAAAGCTCGTGAGATACTACAAAATTATTCAAATCCAAATATCACCTTAACAACCAAATCTACAGTTTCCCCTAATGTTGACACACAACATTAGGACACAGCACTATTTCGTAAGACCCTAATGAAGACACCTAATTTAACCACGTTTTCCTATCAAAATTTGGGGTTTCAATGCTTACGTATTCTTCCTTATGCTATTCAATTTGACTTCAAAAGTCTAAATTTGTTGACTTACCTCACTAACCTGCGGCACAAGAATGGCATCGACGGAGCAACTGGAACACCAAACAACGGCTTCAATTTCAGCCAGCAGAGTTATACCGGATATTATAACTAGCGGAGCCGGCCTCCCTCAATAACTACATTCTTATCTACAGAATGACACCAATTTCAAGTACCTCCAGTGGCCCAATAGCTTATTTTAACGTTTTAAAATTGAAGTGTCAACAATTGGTGCTTTTACCCTACTTTATTTTAATGAAATAATCAATTTCCTCCTTGTTCCCATATAATTGAGTTTATTCTTGTGATTATACGGCTGTATGAATTCATGTTCAAAGCCAGTAAAAAGCACCGCATCACACCACTTTCGTTAGCTCTACGTCAATTCGCTTTTTCTACTCACTCTTTTTTACTCAATTCATTTGAAACTCACGAAGGCTGGACGGCAACGCTAAGGGTCCGGGATTTATTGTGCTGCTCGTACTCATACCCCGACCATTATTGAGCAAATTCCTACCCAGTAGAGTGATGAAGCTATAAACAGTTTTAAAAAATAGGATAGAGCTACGGGGTAAGAGCGTTTAGCAATGGAAGTAGGCAGAACCGTGTTGTTTCAATTACGAAATTTCTGGAGTAGACCCTGTGTAGTTTAAGGGACTGGTCGTATAGTTACTTGGTTGGACTACCACTTGAATTCTTCTGATGCTAGTTGTAACATTTTGGCGGAGTTATAAGGGAAAGACTACATCAAACTCGATTTTCGTCAAATTTATTGTGCTGCTCTCGTCATTTTACCACAGATGCGAATTTTATGGTATTCTTGCCTTATTAGGAGGTGTTTTCATAAAAAATGTAATCAAAATTTTAGGAGATGTTTTTGAGAAAACAAACATTTAGTGTTTTGATCACTATGACTACAATTAGTTTTTGGCAGAGTTTGCTTACACCCTCATTTTGGCGTCCCAAGGTGACCCGTGGATTGAGCTGATTTGGTTCAGCAGTTTTTTTCTCAATCGCGTTTACTGACACAAACGGTGTTTTTCGGACTCACGTAGGTTCTGAAACGTAAAGATCTGAAGAGAAATCGGGTTTTTTGTTGTTTTTTTTTCTCAGCCGATTATATCACTTTTCTTTCTACGTAGTAGAGCCAAGGAAAGTAAAAGGGGTTTCTGCGAGTTTCTTGGCGATTGTGCAATTACATTCGGTTTCCAGGATGTAACTGCGCATTTTTCGCTAATTTCTCACACGAACCCGTTTAAATTGGCGATTTTCCGCGACGATTACGAATGATAATGAGAGAAAGAAGTTGACACCTGTGGATTTTCATCTGTTCCGAGCACTCCATTTCCCTCTGAGTTTCGTTTTAATCCTCGCTGCTCTCCTTCAAACGCGCCAACCTCACCAGACCGTTTAAACCAACGACTGACGATTAGTCATATTATCGATTCATTCGCCCCTCGACCGCTAAAGCAATTCTTTTTGGCGCTCGTTAACTAAACATTTCACTTCAATTTATGTAATCCGGTTTATTATCGTCGGCTCAACCTTTTGATGACCTTAAAAATTTCACTCCTCGTTCAATTGCAACGCTTAAGGTTCGTAGTTTGTGACGATTGTGACGGCTGAGCTTACTGTTAACCGGGGAACTCGAAACAATTTATTTGTGGGGGGGGGGGGGTAGACCTAAAACGCCAATACACCATTGTTAAGTATATTTAAAAGACTCGCCCGCAGTACGATAATTACGAAAGCAGAAGTTGTCGGAAAATGGCCATACCTGTTAACGAGTGATTGCACACGAATAAATCCAAAAATACCTCGAGCTTTAACCACTGCAACCTAAAAAGTCAGAGTCGCTTAAAAAACGTGATGGCTTTGTTCGGCGCTACGCTTCCAACCTCCTTCAGCCCATTGCGCGAGTAAAGCAAACGGCAGTCTGACTGTCTCTTAGATCCTCCCCCGACATTCAGGTCCCTCCACGACCAACCCGGTTCCCATGAATATGGAGTTCTGTTGAATTTCGTCCGGTAATTGTGCATGCAAAGTGAGGGCGTTTCCCTCTCAATCATTTGTCGCTAAATGCATTAACGTTCCAACGACGGGCGGCAGAATAGTTTAATATGAATCGTTTATAACATACAATTGTTCCTGATTACTCCAATAACTTTATGAGAGATTTGGTTGTGTCAAAGGAATCGAAGGACCTCGAACCACCAGGCCGAACTGGTCTTTCAAAACACTGTATCACACAGTTTTCTGGGACTATTCTGATCCACTGTATGCGTTCGGAGAACGTCAGGTGTCTCAGGCCAGTTAACATGAACAAACTTTGTGAAAATAGCTTTCAGAAACGCTTTTACCATTGCCATCCTTAGGACATCGTTTTTGATTATGTACGTGCACTAGACAGTATCCAAAAATATGGTCAAAAATTGTAAAAAGTAGTTTTCTATTACAAAATCGTGGGTTTTTATGGCAAAAACCGATGTTTTCTAAAAAAAACTTCAAAAAATTGTATCCCTGCAACTAATTGAAATAGAAAGGTGTGATTGGTGGCATTTTACTTTATTTTCAGTTTAGTTGTGCCCAATTGTTTTTCTTGCACCAAGCGCATATATTTATATAGTTCTGACTGTCCCGAAGTTGGGACGAGCAACGCAGCCTTAAGACCTAGTATGCCAGTACTAATGTCTCACACGTCCAGCGTATTAAGGAATAACAGGTATTCCCAGCATGAGTCATCTTTGATGTCCATCCTAGCAGAAGTAATACCTCCGCCACTCTGGGCCAGGACGTGGTTGGAAGTCTCTTCACGTGTCCCACATCGCCTACGCCTAGGAGTGTCGACTATGCCCATAACATACGTGTTTACTTGTTGCAGTGTCTCGTGATGATCCCAGCTATCAGCCTTAAGTCCTTCCTCTCCATCATCTGCTCCATCTTATCGCGTTTGTTTGCCCTGAGAGAAAGCGTTTGAAGAGTCTCACCAGAGGATTCCACACTTTCCGATGCATTCTCCTGGCATATTCTCCCACAGTACAGTGGAAAGGTGGCCCTATAGGTACAGTGACGAACCGAGTTTGGCCAGATGGTCCACCCTCTGATTTCCCACGGTACCTTCACGCCCAAGGACCCAATAAAAGTTACCTCTATTGGAGTTTGCTTAAGAGTTGAGCCGCATTCAGCACTTGCTCACCAGTGGTTTGTACCAATAGCTTTTATTATAAACATGTTATCGCTGGGAACACTCTCTGTCTTTGCTTTCCTACAGTAAATTGCGCACACGCGCGTGCTCTACTTGGTCCGAACATCCATCTTAATTATTTTATCTCCAGCAGTGTAGACTTATTTTAATTAAATTATTATTTTATTTAGACACGTTTGGAAAGGGGCTTCTTATTTTCGAGTTAATTTGAACTTTTCTTTGCCAATATGTAACGAAAAATAAATAAGGAAAAGGGAAAATAATAAAATAAATTCTAGCGTGGATGAACCCATGCATTTAAGGGAAGGAAACCCATAAAAAGCACCTGGACACATTTATTCAGGAACTATATATTGAAGGGAAATAGAGCTCTCTACACAACCAAAAAAAAAAAGAAAAATATTTACTGATTAAAAAAAATGAAATGGAATTAGAAATCAAGCGTTCTCTCCTACCTATGGCATGCCAAAAGAAAAACCCCTGCAAATTATTACACAATGGTTTATTATTCTCATGAACAGCTTGACCTAGTGTATTACTGCTCCGAGACTCATCCCATTCGATTCAGCATCGAATACTAGTAAACCATACGAAACATGTCTTGGCTACAATGGAACTACGGAAACAAAACGTCTGATGATTTTGCCGCGTCGGGTCGGGGAAAGCGAACCCGTTGTGAGGCGAAAGGGGAATTGAGCCGCCCGCCTGGCATCGTTGCGAGGCGAGGACGAGGCCGGTTGGTTTTTATTGAGACGGGTGGGAGGGAGGGACGCTGTAGTTCCCGAGTTGTACTGCGTTTCGTTCATTTTTACTTTCCTTGGCTCTACGAAGTAGAAAGGAAAGTTATGTAATCGGCTGGAAAAAAAAATTTGAGTTTTCTTCAGATCTTTACGTTTCAGACCCCCCTGAGTCCGAAAAACACTATTTGGGAAAATGGTCTGTGTGTCTGTGTGTGTGTCACTAAAGTGTGTCTGTAAACGATTTTTAGAGAAAACCACCGTATCAAATCAGCTCAAACTTCATATCTCGCCCGCTGGTTACAATGGGACGCCAAAATAAGGGTATGAACAAAATCCACCGAAAGTTAACTATAGTTATCATAGTGATCAAAACACCAAATTTTTTTTTTCTCAAAAACGGCCATAACGATTTTGATTAAATTTTTTATATTGATAGCTCCCAATAAGGCAACTATCCCATAGAATTCCCATCTATGGGAAAATGACGAGAGCAGCACAATAAATTACCAAAACTTTCGACGAAATCGAATTTAGAGTGGTTTTTAGAGAAAACGACCGAGCCAAATTACCTCAAATTTGATTTCCAGCCTACAGGTTACTATGGGACGCAAAAAAGGCTATGAACAAAATCCACAGAAAGTTAACTATAGTTAGCATAGTGATTAAAACACCAAATTTTTTTTCTCGAAAACGGCACTAACGATTTTGATTAAATTTTTTATATTGATATTTTTTGATAAGGCAATCGTACCATAAAATTCCCATTCGTAGGAAAATGACGAGAGCAGCACAATAAATTATCAAAATTTAAGACGAAAAGCGTTTTTAGCGCGGTTTTTTCTTATAAACTCCGCTGGAATGTTGGTAGAATGTTAAATAAAATGTTTATTGTAGTCCAATTCAATACCCAGAGGGTGAGGTGTTTAAAACCGCTCATGAGATACATGGGGCTCACTCCAGAAATTCCTGAATTTCAACTACCGCGGTTTCGCTTACTACCAGTTCTAACAGTTATTACCCAATAACTCTGCAAAAGTGATTACTATCCATCTTCAAAAAATTCGTGTTTACAGGCTCATTAATTATCTGTGTACCAATGGCTCAATAATCGTCCGGGAGTGAGTACGAGCAGCACAATAAATTCCAGAACATTAGGCGCTACCGCTTCCTGCTGCTGTGAAGTGTTATTTGACTAAGTTCAAAGGAACTGAGTGATAAATGAATTGATTAAATAGAATTAGCCATGTACAAAGTGAATTGACGTAGAGCTAAGGAAAGTTGTGTGTTGCAACGCACCAGATATTTTTAACCATTTTTTGCCCATTACAACCACGGGCTTCGTCCGATCGGATTGCCGAGATGGCGGGCACAACTAGATACCAAATCGGATTTTGTGCGAAAGAACGAATTTTTTAGACCACGTTAAAGGCACAAAACGGCCCGGACGGCGGATGGGGGCGGGGACGGCGGACGGACATTGCAAATTTGGAATCTCCAAGTCTTGAAACGTAAAGTATCAAATTTTGAAGGGGGGTTGTAAAACATTTTTCGTGGCCAAAAACATAGGGTTATTATTCAGAATGAATAATAAACCAAAAACAAGAGCCACGGACATGAAGTGACGTTCGAATTTTCTTCCTCATCGTTCGAACCGATGCAGGAACGTTTTCACGCGGGAAGGGAGCAGGGAACAGAAGAAGAATATCGAAATTTCGACGGGAACAAGCGCCGGGACATGGTCCTTCGTTTCTGAACAGTTTTGTTCCCTGCAGCTAGGATGGTTCAAGGGTTTTTCGTAGCCCAAACTCCGAAACTGTTTCTTGTCAGATTTCATGTCACAAATATTAAATTTTATTAATTTCTTTACTAGTAAAGTTTTACTCGCCAAATTTTCCTCTGCCAGTAAATTAAACTAATTTTAACAGCAGTAACTTTTCAGTGCCGTGCAAGACACATGACTATCAGTCATATGTTGATACTTTTATTGCTATAGCCTTTTTCGTGCATTACGATGGCCCTGGAAATGATTTTTTAAAACCGTTGAAGTTTGACTCACGGCAATAGACGCCTCACTCCTCCCAGAGCCCATGCCCTCCAGAGTTCCATCTGTGTATTTGTTGCAAACATTAGGAGGCTGAAACCGATGGCTTTCACTGTTACATAGGCTTGTTTCCGGTTGCACGTTGTATTTCCCACCGAATTTATACATGAGCACCATCATGTTAGTGACCATCCGTGAAGGTTTCAAAATTCCTGAATATAGTCAGGTGCACATTAGTCGCCTGTGGCACCGTAGCTATTCCAAGTCAGGTGCGGAATACCCCAGCAAAATCGGACTCTTGGGCGTACCCGAAACCGTGATAGGTTTATCATGGAGTGGATTAAATGAGACCATTGCTTAGTCACTATATTAAACCGTTCTGAGGCTATCGGGACTCTCACTGCTATTTGAACGCATCGTATTGCGCGACTGATCCTGCAGAGAACCGGTGGACGTCGTTCTACCGGACGGCGCTCTTGAATTTCAAAAAATTATTGTAGGGTATTCAGCAAAAGCATGATTGCCGAGAGTTGCGTCTCAAACAGAATGACATAATGTACTGAGTATCTCGAGTCTTTAGTGGCATCAGCCCGATAATTTCAGTAATTTTATTACATTCAAATGCAGTTGGGATCGAGAAACTGCATCGTGCATCTCCGCAAATACTTAGAGTCGCGAAGCTGCCAATGGATGCGCATCAAACTGTGCACGTTTAGTTGCGCAAGCGAAAAAGTAACGACCACTTAACTCTTATTTAGTTTCCGACAAATTTCAAGATTCGAGGCGTCTGTTTCCGGCATGCTGTAAGTAAAGCCTCGTGTTTTAAATCGCCGTTTCCGTCGTTGCGGAGAAACGAATAGGAATTTTTCGGGTAATTATTAACTAGAGAACGCATAATTGATATTAACTATTCCCGCTATTTACATGTCTAACGGCAATTTGCATAGGATAAATAGCAAACCGTACTACATTTAAATATTCCACTCCTCTAATTAACGTCAACTTGTCTTCCGTTCGGCTCTCGCAAAATTATTCAACAAACGCAGTGTTTTGGCAGCGAGCGGTTATTTAGTCACTTTCCAGGAACAGGAGCTCATTAATGCGATCAGTTAATTTCGGTTGATTAATCAGGAGGATAGCTTGTAACCAATTGATCAGAGTATTCGTCGACCCAGAACATCAATCGGGAACTAACGCGCCCAATTAGACGGAGGAATGTATCGACGCTGAGGGTAGGAGCGCAATTGTAGGAGCAATTGCTCCAAGTTGAATGATCTAAGAGTCGTGTTGAGGGTCTAGCAACATAACTATAATTAAAATACTAACGCCTCGTTACTGGTAACTGCATGGGGGAAAAATTGAATTGTTGCACTCAGAATACACAGAAATTGATGAATAGTCCACATTTGAGCGAGAACAAGAATCTTGCGAGGAGTTTGGACCTCTTCGAATTTGGGGAAAATTTTTTTTTCAGACACGCGCGACCGAATATCTCCAATAATGGTTACACCGCAGTTTCACTGATTCTTGAGGCTGAAGTATGCAGGGCCAATGTGCAGTTCGAGCGAGCGGAAAACGTGCGAAGTGCACTGGTTATCGTGGAAATAGGAAGTAGCGAGGGCTATCAGAGAACTTAGAGCTCAGGCGATAATGGACACTTCGGGAGGACGTCTCAGTTTCAACTACTGACCCCCACGTTATTTTAGGTTTCCCAACAGAAAAATGCCTTGGACAATCTGCCTGCTAAATCAGGTGTTCAGTTCGTCGCTGTTTCTCTGCTTCATTTCCGACTTCGCTGTTCTTGCCATGTCCAAGAGTGGAGCCCACAGTACCGTTCCGTTCGGTTGTCACCGCAGGTTCCAATCGTGCCCATAACATCATGTCATCAAGACCACGTGGCTAGGAAGGTGGAGGGGGGAGGAGAAGGATTCAAGAAGAAGATCCTTTTAGTCACTTCGAATTAGGCGAGGGTGACAACTTCTCCAGCGGTTGTCCGATTTAGCGAGAAGATATCACAAACATATCCCGTAACATTTGTCAAAAAAGGGTACCTTGTTCTGTTCTCAAGTTCAGAGCAGCGCGCCAACGTTTAAACTGTAAAATGGTGAGTAGTTTACTTGTCCTTAGTGAAATCAGTATCTATTTCGACATTAAAGAATGGATTTTTCACTATGTAGTTTCCTGCTGACTCAAAGCAGAAATTCTCCCTTCCCCTTACGAAAACCATAAACAAGACGAACTTGAAAAATATATGAACGGCGAATTTGATAGAAGGGAATGTTGAAGGTGGAGGGAGATGAATTGTTTTCAAATAAAATATTAGCTTCAATAAATTAATTAGTAGGTTGTGAAAATTGGTATTCCAGGAAGATGAGACATTTCTTCTCAACGACGGTTTTTACTCTAATATACGGGAGGAGGAGGATATAATTTCATAGTTCGGCGTGTCGTAAACTGATTGAAATGGGGATTAAGAGGAGGAGATAGGGTAACATGAAGATGGGACACGCAGTATAAATTACTGTCACTTCGACATTAACACTTCCGCCAACAGCTTATAAAGTAAGACTGTTTGATGCAAACCAAAAATCATTACGTAGGCCATGTTTCCAATAGAAGGCCCGAGCCTGTTTTTTGTGCTGTTTTACAAGTCGGGGCACTTCTACCGCTTCAATTAGATAGCAACGTATTTGGAAACCCCTCTTCCAACAATGGCAGGCAAGTTTCCTCAGTCTTGTTGTCCTTAGAAATGCCCCTTTTGGTTTATTATTAATTCTGAATAATAACCCTATGTTTTCGGTCACTAACAACTTTTTACAACCACCCCTCAAAATTTGATACTTTACGTTTCAAGACATGGAAATTCCAAATTTGCAATGTCCTTCCGCCGTCCACCGTCTGGGCTGTTTTGTGCCTTTAACGTGGCCTAAAAAATTCGTTCTTTCGCACAAAAATCCCATTTGGTATCTAGTTGTGCCCGCCATCTCGGCAATCAGAGATCGAACGAAGCCCATGGTTGTTATGGGCAAAAAATGGTTAAAAAAATTAACGAACCGTCCTGCCAATTGCTGAGCGAGGGTTTGCTGGAAGCCCCTGTCCCAACTTTCCCGACTCTTTTTGCCCGACAGGAAGGAGGAAGGTTAAGGCCACTGCCTCCGTCCACCCCCCCCCCCATCGGATATTAAATGCCTACAGACGTTTACGGGCGCCTGGCGCCTGGGGAATATTTAGTTTCCGTAGTTCCATTGTAGCCAGGTCATGTTTTGTATGGTTTACTAGTATTCGATGCTGAATCAAATGGGATGGGTCTCGGAGCAGTAATACACTAGGTCAAGCTGTTTATGAGAATAATAAACCATTGTGTAATAATTTTCAGGGTTTTCCTATATGCCCTTTTCTCCTCTCATCCCTCCTATAGACACATGAAACTTCCTTGCAACACTCTACTGTCGTCACTTCTTAACGTGCTTCCCTGGATAGTCTCATTACCATCAATTTTCCACAGACAACCCCTAAGTATTGCACGTGATTTTGAACTCCAGCTCAATCATTCTTATCTCATCGTGAATATTAGCTTAATCAGTGTTTATACTGTTTTCAATGTTCGTAGTTGATATATTAATCACTTCTGCACCAAACAACAACAGCACAATGCCAAACAGTTTTCATTGAACACACGTATGTTAAAACGTACATCGCGCGTAGTTTTTTAAATATTGGCAAAAACGGCTAATTAAGTTGGAGTTAAGCCAAAGTTTCATTGGTCATACCTTTCGCATTTATCTGATAGTTCGTTGATCAGAGATGCAAGTGAAAGGTACCTAATTGAGCTGCCGTAGGGTTTTAAATAACCGGCTTTGATAAAAATGATTGAGTACCCTATATATATAAAATTACGTTGTAACTACTCATTGAAGGGCAGTTTAGGCCACAACTCTCGGGGATGTAGGACTTCCCGAACGTTAATCACTTTCTTTCGGATTTGTTTCTAAAGCTGCCGCATGATTTTGATTATGTACGAGCTCTCTGGTTGTCTCTAAATTGGGTAGAGCTCCGCGGCCTAATGACGTATTGTGCCAGTCCTAATGTCTCACAGGTTCATGCCTAATCTTCTAAGAAATGACAGGTATTTCCTGTAAGAGCCTTCCTTGATGTCCACCTTAAGAAAAGTAGTACCAAAACGAGAAATCCGCTCCCTCTCAAGTCTCTGGAACTGGGCCAGGTCGTGATAGGAAGTCTCCTCATCTGCGCCACACCACCTACATAACATACGTGTGTTTGTTCATTTTGCAGAGTCAATCAAAAGAGAGTATTGGCCCAATACCAGAGAGCTGCGTTCATGTGGATCACCAAGGCCTACGAGACTGTATGAACAGAAGCACTCAGGTGATAACAGGTCAGTTACCAGTTGATTTGGCCGTTGAGTGCATGGTTGACAAGTGGAGAGTGAAACGGGAGCTTCCCCGCTTTGGGCTGAACTCCGTGCGGATCTCAACACAGAAAAGAAACTTGCCGCCATCGACGAATGGGCTCTGGAGAAATGGCAAGCGAGATGGGAATCCTCGTCAAAGGGACGTGATAAGTATGAGTTCTTCCCCAACACCCGTGAACGTCTTTCAAGAAAATGGGACGAGCTAGACCACTGGACGAGCCAGTTTTTCACGGGACATGGTGACTTCAATGCGCGGCTCCACTTCTTTTCTCTGAAAGACTCTCCCTCATGCACGTGTTGTGCCTCCAGTGCGGAGGAAACAAGAAACCACATTCTGCTCCACTGTAGTTTCTACAACATTGAGCGACGGTTGTTGGGAGGGCAAATGAACTTAACAGCATCGACTGCTACAAAGCAGAGCCTATAACCACTTTGCAGAGTTTGCGAAGAAGACGATGGCTACGAAACGTGGTCATAGTTGATCGGTCCTTTTGAAACTTGCCACCCAAGCAAATTGTTAGATCAGGTAGGAAACCAGATTAACAACTCCTCCCAGATGGTACGGGACTTCTTAGGTAGTCACCTCCGCCCGGTAACACACAGGCAACAGCTCTCTACCGAGAGACTGGCCAACGACTAAATACGAGGTCCGCAGGTCTGAGTTCGGTGGGTGCTGTAGAGGCCGGCCTCTTGCATATTACCGAAACCGCAACGTCCATGACTGATATAACCCTCGTCGAGGGTTTAGGAGCAGTCACCAAATAAGGAAACAGACCTATCCACGATTTGCCTTAAGCGTTTGCGTTTGCAATACACGTTAACTCTAATCGTGGTTGCTAAGAAGTTAAGCCGCATCCTGCAATCTCGCACCAGTTTGGACGTTGTGCAGTAGTTCATCAGCACCTTATACAACGCTTGACTATCAGTCATTATGTTGTTAGTTTTCTTGCTATAGCATAAATCTCTGCTTGAACACCCGTTGGAGTCAGACCAAGGGCAATGTACTTTGATAAAACCCACACAATTATGTTAACTTCCATTTTGTTCGTCGCTAACAGTTCTGTAGAAATGAGCTAAACGTCGTCTGCTTCTGAATTTAATGCGTACCGGGAAATATTATGGCGAGAGGAGTGAGAAAATCTGTGCGATGCATAGCGTTAGCTATTTAATTCATTATGACGTAACCCCTCTCTTCATTTCGTATTCGATTGTGCCATAAATAATCGAACAGGGGAGGGCACGCCAAGAAAATCCAAGATATTCGAAAAGATAGAAGTTCACGTCAAGGAAAAGTAATAAAGATGAAGTTCACTTCTAGTTTCGACGAGGTTATTTTTCTTACTCCGAAATACGAAACAAATTAAGTCTGAAGATGTTTTGACGGAGGAACAGCGAAGTTTACTTTGGCCAACTTGGAGGAAGTTTAGCCACATTCGGAAAGTTTCAAATAGTTTCCGATTGGCTTTCTCCAAGTGTTGAACGCTCTGAATGTAAACTCCAGGATCTTCAATTTGAAGCAGCTGGTGCTCATTCGTTATTCGTCAGAACGGCATTGATTTTGAGCTTTCCACATTCTGCAGAGCCTGTCATTTGTTCATAATTGTTGATAAATTGGTACGGGGATGCGGGCTAAAGTATTTTGAAAAAAAAACTTCACTCCCAGGGCGAGCGAAGAAATGACAAGTCACGAATCGTTGCATGGAAGTGAAAGAATTGGATTGTACTGAGTCACGCAAAGCAGCGTCAAAAATATAAGAACGTGAGAACGAAAGCAACAGTAAACTTACGAGAATACCTGGCGCTTGAACTGTGTACATGCTAGTGGAAATAGGGCGAAGGGAGAAAGCACGCAGAGATGTCCAGAACTGCGGAGTGGAAAATAAGAGGCACTATTTGAAGCAAACAGGGACTATCCATGAAATATCGATACATCGAAATCAAAATTAATAAAAGTTTCATTCGTCTTTAATCGAAGATGTTTACTTTCGTTAGAAAGGCTATTTAGAAACGCTCTCTTCACACCCACAGTTTCACGGGTGACCATGTTCGAAACATACAATTTGTATATTTGTATTAATGTATCATGCACGCAACAACGTTAAAATCATGAACACTGAGAAATACATAATCATTCGTACAGGTCGAACTCAGATTCTGTGAGAATGAGGTTCGCAATTTTAAATTTGATTCTACACTGCAGCAGAGCAAACTTTTTGTCAACATTCATTTAAGTTCAAATCGATTGAACTATTTCAAGACGAAAAAAACGCTGCAAATTATTACACAACGGTTTATTATTCGGATAATCAGCTTGACCTAGCATTAATGCTCCGAGACCCATCCCGTTCGATTCAGCATCGAAAAATATCATAATGAAACCCCAAAAAAGAACTAAATCGTAATATTAAAATAAACAAAAAACGAAAGTATCTAAAAAACTGAATTTTAATATGAAAACATGCACGCTACATATTAATATCAAAATGTAACCAAAAATCGATGAAAAAACCAAAATGAGAATGAAACGAAGGAATCTAAAAAAATTGAATCGTATTAAAACCGAAACGTCGGGTGAATCGAAAGGTGAAAAGGGAGTTGAGCGCGAGCGGCGGGAGGCGGAGTCGTTGGGGGGGAAGCGAGAGCCGCCTCGAGAGCGGTTGGTTTTTTGGTTTATTATTCATTCTGAATAATAACCCTATGTTTTCGGTCACGAAATATTTTTTACAACCCCCCCTCAAAATTTGATACTTTACGTTTCAAGGCATGGAGATTCCAAATTTGCAATGTCCGTCCGCCGTCCCCGTCCCCGTCCGTCGTCCGCCGTCCGCCGTCCGGGCCGTTTTGTGCCTTTAACGTGGTCTAAAAATTCGTTCTTTCGCCCAAAATCCGATTTGGTATCTAGTCCCGCCATCTCGGCAATCCGATCGATTGTAATGGGCAAAACGGTTAAAAATTAACGAAACGCAGTACAACGCGGAGCTACAGCGTTTCGTCGTTTGAATTCCTCCGCGCCCGTCTCTTTAAAAAAAACCAACCGCTCTCGAGGCGGCTCTCGCTTCCAACGACTCCGCCTCCCGCCGCTCGCCGCTCAACTCCCTTTTCACCTTTCGATTCACCCGACGTTTCGGTTTTAATACGATTCAATTTTTTTAGATTCCTTCGTTTCATTCTCATTTTGGTTTTTTCATCGATTTTTGGTTACATTTTGATATTAATATGTAGCGTGCATGTTTTCATATTAAAATTCAGTTTTTTTTAGATACTTTCGTTTTTTTGTTTATTTTAATATTACGATTTAGTTCTTTTTTGGGGTTTCATTATGATATTTTTCGATGCTGAATCGAACGGGATGGGTCTCGGAGCATTAATGCTAGGTCAAGCTGTTTATCCGAATAATAAACCGTTGTGTAATAATTTGCAGGGTTTTTTTTTAAAGAGACGGGCGGGGCGGAGGGAATTCAAACGACGAAACGCTTGTAGCTCCGCGTTGTACTGCGTTTCGTTAATTTTTTTAACCGTTTTTTGCCCATTACAACCGCGGGCTTCGTCCGATCGGATTGCCGAGATGGCGGGCACAACTAGATACCAAATCGGATTTTTGGGCGAAAGAACGAATTTTTTAGACCACGTTAAAGGCACAAAACGGCCCGGACGGCGGACGGCGGACGGGGACGGGGACGGGGACGGGGACGGGGACGGGGACGGCGGACGGACATTGCAAATTTGGAATCTCCATGCCTTGAAACGTAAAGTATCAAATTTTGAGGGGGGGTTGTAAAAAATATTTCGTGACCGAAAACATAGGGTTATTATTCAGAATGAATAATAAACCAAAACAACGGTGCAAACGATTACACAACGATTTATTATTCTCTTGAACAGCTGGACGTAGTCTCACACCTACGAGACCCGTTCCATTCGACTCATCATCGAAAAATACCAGGAAAAGAAACGCAACATGGCCTGACTACAACGGAACGACGATAATGACATATTCTAGGCGCCTGTAGGCATTTGGCACGACGTGAAGAGTCGATTAGACGGAGGGTTGAACATGAGAGGGTTACACAAGATAAAATTTCCTTCCATAACTTCACGTTTTACGTAGAAAGTATTAGCACTTGATGTTCGACACTTTATGGTTTGCTCCGACTTATGCCACGACCATTAATGAGCAATCAACACACAGGTAATTTGTGAGACTGTCAACACATGAGAAGGATCGGGTTAACTATTTTCAAATTATTTACGATTATTCATGTGAAATTCGGTATCATATTATTATTATTAATTTTCAAAGAAAATGCTGAAATTCTTTACCCTACGGTTTATTATTCTCTTGCACAGTTTGACGCAGCCTCACACTTCTGAGACTCATCCCATTAGATTCTGAATCGAAAAATACCAGTGAACGATACGCAACATGACCTGACTACAACGAAATCATGATACTTGACGTATTTGTCAATTGGAACGCGTGATGAGTCGAACTGACGGGCGGTTGGCATTTGCCTGAAATGAGCTCGGGTCGGGGAGAAACGATAACTTTTGCTATATTGCTCTGCAAGTTCCTTCATGTAATAGAATTTGCTACTCCGATTTCACTGTTTTCCATCTATACGCAGTGCACCTTTGACACCTTGTCTAATTAGGAAGGAGGGTTGTATAACATGTTTCTCATAGAAAACAGGTGTATTAGTCAGAATGAATAATAAATCAAAAAGTGGGCTAAATTCGAGACCCGAAGTGTATCATAATTTAGCGTGTTGCTTTAGTTTATGGTATTGTTGTGTAATTGCGGTGTTCATACACATATTCCCCACATTGTCAGAAGTGCGATAGAACGCAACACCTTCCATAAACTCTATGCACTAGGCTGTGAATGAATCGTGGTTTTAATTTCGAATGAGTGACTTACACGTCATCCATGGGAAGCGATTCTACTGCATTAAACGAGTCAGGGCATGTGGAGTAGATGTGGGAGGGGCTACATTTGCGGTCTTGGGATGGGGACTCGGTTTCTGAGACCTCATCGTGGCCTATAAAGGATTGTTCCTCGGCAGTTTGCTTTATGCTGTTCAAGGATGGTAGGGCCTAGTCAATGCGCAAGATAAGAAAAGGCTGCTGTTGGTGCTGCGGGCTGCCCTAATTTAAGTGGCAAATGTTTACCATACAGTGGCCGCCTCAAGCATTGTGATTGTGTGTGGAGTTTTCCTGGCAGACCTGGAGGCTGCCAGGCGATACGCGAATTGGAAGGTGAAGAAAAAGGTTGGCCTGGATGTCTCGTTACCTCTCAAGACAGGCGACACGAACTCGTCCAGAAGAACAATCATGACCCACTTAATAAGTGTGTGGCAAGAAGGGTGGACAGGGGCTGACACTGGCCCATGGACGTTTGCTCTATTCCTGTCTGCAGAGAGCAGATTGAAAATGATGTGACTTAGGCTTGGATAAACTGTGTCTCAGCTAATACTGGAGCGTGGGGATTTCAGGACGAACCTACACTGACTCGGCCTCTGTGATGAGGAGACGTGTAGCTGTGGAACATTTGAGGGAAATGGTACTCGAGGATGAGCTCACCAGAAGGCCGCTGCTAGTCTCCTCTGATTCCCCGGTGAGGGGAGCCCCCTCTTGCGATTGAGGAATCGTGCTGGTCTGGTTCACCAAGTGCTGGAGGAGGAAGGAGTTCCTTTCCCTAATCTACGAATTGCTGACGAGTTTAGAGTCCTCAGACTGGCATAACTCGAATCGAGAGAACGGTAGTAGAATTTCTCTCACGCCCTTACATTCGTCACCCACGCCGACTCATCATGTTTCTGGTTGCACGTTGCTCCCACAGCTTGCTGCCTCGATATGACGTGGAAGTCATTGGGTTCATTGGCGGTCTAGTGAATAGAGTGCCTGACTAGAGTATGAGAGGTGCTGCGTTCAATCCCACTTCCGCAATTCTGGATTCCAGCGTTCCCTCTTCTCGTTGAGTATAAACTATCTATCTGTCGATTGGACCAGGCATTAGTTCCAACTGATTATTGAAGAATCAATTTACATTTGCGAATGGGGAAAGATTTCTGACCATGTTTCATATGTTATCATGCCTATTGAAATAGCCTGATTAATTCCGTCCAGGCTTCAAAGAACTAATCCGCTCTCATGACTGTTGGAGATATTTGCGAAACTTATCATGAGTTAACTATTTTATTATAAATAACTGTTTATCGGTGATTGTTCGAGGCTTGTTACGAAATTGCTCTCAAAAGTTTAGACGAGCTGCAACTGTTTACTGAGCAACAGCGTTTTGCTAGTTAATAACAAAAAAAGGGTTTGAGGCGCGAAACTAATGAAAAAGAGAAGAAAGTTGCGGGTTTTTTTCTTTTCATTAGTATGGCAAAGGGAGAATGAATAGCGATGTAGGTGCTATTTCAGAATAAGTACGTGAACATTTCATTCTGGCGTTTCTTAAATGAACAACAAAGGCGGAATACTAATTCTACACGCTTCAAGATAAAGGTGCGGTAGTAATCAGGTATTTCCGTAGCGGATAATGACTAAAACACGCTGAGTACACCACAACACGCCACAACTCTCTCGACATTGGGGAAGCCCGCTCGTTCAGAACCACTTGAAATTCTTACCACGCAGTGTGCACATTCAGCGCCACTTCTGTTCAAAACAATCGTCTCTGCTGGCTTTTGCACACTGCGCACAGGAAACGGTCGGCACTGGACGAATTGTGGGAATTTACTGGGCGAAGTAGTTAGTCCTGGTTTGAATCCCAGAATTTCTGAAGTCGTTGCAGGTTATATTGTGACTATTATTCAACTTCTACCGTGCACCTTGTCGGACTCCTAACACGGATTTTTATTTCAAATCTCGTTTTTCGTCCTGTGTCAGACTGAATGTCGTTTGACATTTCGGAGCAACCTTCGAAATTCTGGAACCAGAACTACCGTCGTCTCTTGGAAAACGTTTTACTTTTTGTGTCACCAGGTCGTCAAATAAATATTTGTCCATAATGTTGACTATTGAGTTCATGAGGGTTGACGAATCAAACATACCATGTAAGCTTGATCTCGATCGTTAACGGTTTCTTAGGTCTGTGTGCTTGCTCATACTGTTTGGCAAAAATTTTGAATGCGTCGGAACAGAAAAGGGGTTTCTGAAGCAAGTACCTCCTGACAAAATGTTCTTTGATGAAGCACTGAGCTAAGGCATGGTAGGAATCTCCCCGTCTATCTCTTATACTCATTACATACATTGTGAGTAGTGGACTCTCGTTCGATCCCCGACCTGGCATCTCCCTGAGAGCCCTGGTGAGGCAATGAGTACCAGTGTAGGGGAGATGGGGAAATGGGCCCTACTCTGGCCACGGCCAGAGCCACTGGTCCCACAGCTCCGGCTGCGTCCACGCAGATCATTATCGTAACGTACATGAGTTCTTACTACATGAATTCAATGGGACGGGTGTAGGGCTGCAACTGGATGGAAAACAGCGAGTACAGTGACTTGACTGCTACTGGAAGAAACTCGCGCAGGCAATATAGCGATAGTTATCGCCTCTCTCTGGCCTGCGCTCATTTTCTGTACTGTTTCTCGTTTCACTCCAATGATCGGTCAGATCGCGTTGTGCCAATTGTCTAGCGTCGTCCAGATGATGTCAATATTCGTCGTTCTGTTGTAGTCAGGTCATGTTTCGTATCATTCGTCGGTTTTCGTCGACGTTGGATCGAATGGGATGGGTGTCAGGGGTGGGAACGCATTAAGCTGCGCTATCATGCTGCCCAATAGAATAATAAACCGTCGTGTAACCATTAGCTACCTTTTTTCTTTCATATTCCTGCGTTATTTATCATTTTCTGCGTTACATGCGATTTTAATTTTATATTTAAAATATTATAAATCTCTCCAGTTCCGCAAACAAGAAATTCTCTTGTTCGAGTGTTGAACTCTATCGTCGATAATAAAATAAACTCTGCCACGACACCGTTCCATATTTTGTTGAGTACTAAACGTGCAGTATACTTGTTCATGAAAGTTTAGTTGTCGTATATCGTGAAGTAATCTTCATTCATTTCGAATCTTCAATGTTCAGGGGGTCCTAAGCGTTCCTAATTAACGCTACTAATTAGGATTCGGAGAGGTTGTTTATTGGTGTTAGTTGAGTCTGCATTGGGACCCCACCAGATAGCACAAGTTATTAGTAAGTGATTCTTTGGTGGACTTCAATTCGATTTTCTCTCTCTCTCTCTTTGCATTTTCAATAACTAAGTGGCTGATTTTTTTACAGATATATAATACACGCATTTATATTACGTTGATGCCTATAAATTAATTTTAAAAAAGAAATGAATAACCATCCAACTATATTAATGAAAAACAAAGAGACACCAAATACGTTTTCCTCAGAAATATCTGGAGCGATTCTGATTAAACTTGTAGTTTGGTCAGCATGAAATTCCATGACAGTAACTGTCAGTCAGTAAAATGTCTTTCGTGGGCAACCTGACAACAGGTTAATAAGTAATCAACGATTTTAGCATGATCCGAGTTATTCTTTATTAACCCCTCTCAAGAAACTGAATCGTGCTGGTAAATTATTTACTTTAAAATGAAATAATTGGGTACTTCTCTCGAAGTTCCGTGTTTGGACTGTCGACTCGTCGAATAACTTTTATCGCTGTCACAGTCAAATTGACTCGTAAATTACTTAGACGCTAAATTCTGGAACGTTAAGTTTCACCAGTTTCTAGGTACAACATAACGTTCCAGGGAAAAATAGCTTCAGTTAGTCGCTGAAGCCATAATTAGCAGTGAATATATGTGGGGCAGAGGAAAGTCGTATGAGTGATTACACATTGTGACATATAACTAAAAAGTTCCGCAAGCTCTTCTGCGTTTTTAAGACTGTGGTTGGTTTCCTGAACTCTTATCATTTAAACATGGTGTATTATGGTTTTATGTTCATTACTGAACTACGTGTTATTGTTTGGGGAGGTGCTACTTTTAAAAGTCCTTCAGACAGTCCAAAATACTATTCTTAATATCGTTTTATGGAAACCTTCCACATACCATACAGGTTGGTAGTACAGAGATTTTGGAACGCTGGCGTTCCTGACTTATTTGTACTTGAGGCGTGAATTTTTACTTTCCTTGGCTCGACAAAGTAGAAAGGAGAGTTATGTAATCGCCTGAAAAATTTTGTTTGTGTTCTCTTCAGATCTTTACGTTTCAGACCCCCCTGAGTCCATAGACTAGATATAGAGACTATAGTTATAGTGATCAAAACACCACATTTTTTTTTCTCAAAAACGGCTCTAACGATTTTGATTAAATTTTTTATATTGGTAGCTCTTAATAAGAAAATAATACCATAAAATTCCCATTTGTGGGAAAAAGACGAGAGCAGCACAATAAATAATCAACATTTTCGACGAAATTGTTTTTAGCGCGGGTTTTTCCTTATAAACTCCCCCTGGAATGTTAGTAGAAAGTTAAAGAAAATTTGTTATTGTAGTCCAATCCAATACCTTAAGTGTGAGTTTTTAAAACCGCTCATGAGATATGAGCTCCATCACTCCAGAAATTCCTGAATTTCAACTACCGCTGTTTCGCTTACTACCAGTTCTAACAGTTATTACCCAATAACTCCGCAAAAGTGATTACTATCCTTCTTCAAAAAATTCGGATTTACAGGCTCATTAATTGTCTGAGTACCAATTGCTCAATAATGGTCCGGGAATGAGTACGAGCAGCACAATAAATTCCAGAACATAAGGCGCTACCGCTTCCTGCTGCTGTGAAGTGTTGTTTGACCAAGTTCAAAGGAACTGAGTGATAAATGAATCGATTAAATAGAATTAGCCGTTTACAAAGTGAATTGACGTAGAGATAAGGAAAGTTGTGTGTTGCGGATAAGACATAAAACTGCCTAAAATAAACATTGAAATGTACAAGAGACGTTGTTGCTCTGAAATTCTATGAAAATGGTATTAAGTGTTTTTGAAGATGTAGTGGAATTAAAAAAACGTGTTAATGTACTCATATCGTTGGGGTTCGACATTCTCGTGATTCGCTCGGAAATCAATGCTAGCTGGCTGAATTATTGATTTGATTCTTCTGAGACTACTCCACGAAAGAACACAAGTTCAGGAGAACAGCCTTCCATGTGCACGTTGCGAACATGTCAATAGTAAATTCTTTAAATGAATGTATTTGATTTTTTATATTCAAGTACCTATCAATATCAAGTACCTACATACTATCTATTATGTGAAATGCCCAATAAATAAATAAAAGTTGTGTGACGCGTCGCACTAGATTTCGTTCGAACTGCGGCTGACGGAAGAGCGAAGAGCAGCTATTTCAGCTACTTCAGAGTGTGCGCCAATAAACTTGAGAGTAGCTTGTCGTCCACCTTTCTACAAACTGCAAAGCTCGAAGAGGAGAACTAACGACGACGACAGAAGACTAATTTCGCTCTGGCGAATCAAGTAAACAAAAACGTGTGGCAGTAATCAGGTGTTTTCGTAAAGGAGAACTCTAATTAGCGACAGTTTTCTTATTGAAAAAACAGCCAGCTCCTTCGAAATTGAGGAAACCCGTTCGAGCGGAAGATCTCGGAAATGGTCGTCCCAAGGCTCCTCATCGCAACATACGCTGAATTAGTATAGCTCTTCACTCGATATCGCGTTCCACGTGTAGAAACAGCGCATTTCAGCAGCCTTTCCACTTAGGGAGACTTAAGATTGAGTCACTCGCACATTATCAACGTTATAAATATATTCATTATCTCGAGCTGAAACGAACTGTACATTGTTAATGCAATTGAGCATTGGGATAAATAATTTGTACGCTATTTCCATTTCCATGGCAGAGGGGATTAATTACAAAGAGGTTAGTACTAAAATGTGTGTGGTACCCACGCTATGCGAGGTGGATCGCTCGTTTTCAGCTTGTGTCCAGCTGCTTCCCTTTACCGCATTCTCATTTTTCACTTCACTAACTTTATATTGTTGCGTCGACTTCCAAAAATATCAGTCTATACAAAATAATTGGAAATACTAAGTAATCACGAAAGGGTGTGCAAGTGGAAATAGAATAAATCTTTGGAAATGGGTTGATTTTTGGAAGATTTAGTTCGTCATCAAATCGTACTATGCGCAATTTATATAACTAGGTTTAAAAAATAAAAAAAATTATTCGATTAATCATCTTTATCTTTTAATTTAATTGAGTTGCATTTTTCGTTTTCGTATTTTGGAAGTCGATGGAATTGGTTTTTTTCAAAAAGAAGGCGACGACCGGTGGACGCGCGGAAGGTGCGGGAACGACGCGGCGGTCATGTTCGGCGGTGGAAGTTTAGCGGCGGACTGAGGCGGGAGCGGCAGCGTGCTACCGGCGGGGGCGGGAGCGGGAGCGGGAGCGGGAGCGGGAGCGGGGGCGGATGTTTCCGGGACGGAGCGGGTTGGTTGAGGGGGGTGGTGGTGGGGTGGGGTGGCGGTGGCTGTCACAAGTCGGTGGCGGGGGCGGGGGCAGGAAGCAGGAACAGGATCCCGCGCCTGGCGGTGGGGCGGAAGTGACGGGCAGTTCGCCGGTGGTAGTGGGGTGGGGGGAGGGGGACTCCCCCAACCCCTTCACACCCCCCCCCTCACCATCAAAATTCGTTTACCCCTAGGAGTTAACGAAATTTAAAAAGAAATATTGAATATTTATCGTTAACGCTCCAGCCATTCCTGCAATTCTTCCCTTTCGAATCGTTTCGTTTACTTAGCGATCGTGAGGGCTGCGGGTCGATCAGCCTAATTATCATTTTCAGCGGCGTTTCCATTTTCCCAGGTTAAGCGCGATCTAAGTCTAATCGTCACATGGTTCCTGTCATGAACATCCGAAACTGTGAGAGATTAAAAAAGTTATTGATGCTGTCATAGTTTTTCGACGTTGGAGGCGCGTTGCTCATTTGGCCACGGCAATGCTCAGCTGGAGCTTGCTGATCCTGGGCCAGTATGTTGTAGGATTGAAGAATGGAGTCATGGAGGAAAGACCGCTTCTGAACCCCCAAACTGCTGTTAATGACAGCACGCAGCAGGATTCTCGGGAGGGTGAAGAGGACAAGAAAGATGATATTGCAAAAAGGCAAGAGGGACAATCTGATGAATTGGTTTAAGCGGTTCTAGGTTGGTTCTCAGTACGCAGAAGTAAATTTATTGGGTCATTAGAAGCATACCTTTCCTTTCAACTCCGCCCAGAAATCGCTGATTTACAGGATTTTTACTTTCCTCAGCTGTATCTAATTGGTTGAGTTCTCCTCAAATCTTTACATTTCAGACGCTACTGAGCCCTAAAACACTATTTGGGTCTGTGTAGGTCTCAATGATGTGATGTACAAGAGGCCAGGATTGTAGCGTTGTAGATGCCCGCTGTCGTGCTTGCGATAACCAGTTTGAGTCGCTCAATCATGTGGTGTAGGCGTGTCATCGTACTCATGGGGTACTCAGGCTACGTCATGCGGCAAGCACGTTGCTGGTGCATTGTCATCTAAGGGCTGGGAAGTGAAGAGAGCTGCGCTATCGGGTTGTTTCTGGAGATGAACCTCAGTGTATCTGGCAGCCGGGATCTCGGCTAACTAGGCAAGCCAAGAGGCGATGATTTATCTTAGTATGGCTGCGTCGGATGCTCGTAGAGAGGTGAACTTTAGGGTTACAGTGTTATCCGAGACAGTGGTACCCAAAAACGAGAAACTTTTTCACCCTCAATCCACACGTGCCTTAGAAACTTGTCAAGGGCGATCTGCAAGCCCTGTGTTTGAAATTGAAAAGGGATTTAATTTATAAATGAAAAAATCAATTATCTCAACTCAAACGAAAAAATATATTTAAAAGAAAATTTGCTTTGATTGAAAATAAATTGATGATATAGAGATCGTGATGGTTGTATTAGAAGTTGGGTTGGTCTGACCAGAAATGGAGGGATGAACTGGAAGATCTTGAAGGTGATGCGGAGTGGTGAATGGTGATTTCGTATCGGCGGTAGAAGTTGACTGGATGAAAGGGGGAAGTGGTTGTTGGCCGTAAAGTTTGGTGAAGTCAGGATACTGCTGACCTGACTCCGAGCACGTGCACGCGCGAAAAATAGAAGTAAATTGGATGTGTACGAACGGAGGTCTGGTTTGGATCGCTCAGACAACGGTACTAGTGGATGTGGGGAATGCGGAAGCTCCCGTAACTTCCTTATCGTTAGACGAAGACATCGGAACATGTTGAGGCGAGTCGTCTCAAGTGGTGAGTCTTCTTAATCTGGAGGACTGAGACCCCCCGCGATGGCCTCGTTTCCAAATAGTAAACACCCTGCTTAGTGCCTGTGAGAAGGACGACATCATCTGGGAAGGCTAATGGCGTCCACCCGCACACATGTCAAACCCAACTTTAGGAGGCAGCTTACCCAGCGCAGTATCAATCACAAGATGGAAGAGTATAGGAGACAGAGGTCCCCCTGCCCAATGGCACGGCTATGTCGGGAGAGATTCTCGGCAGTAGCCAGGATGTCCTCTGGACGTCACCCTACCGCCACTTGCAGGGGGCAGCTACGAGAAATCTCAGTTCTGCTCTCCCCCCCCCCCTGCATGCGGTCGGATTCCCGACTCTTGGGAATAAATACACACAGGTCTGTTTCCTTGACGAGGGTTATATCAGTCATGGAAGTTGCGGTTTCGCTAATGTGCAGAGGCCCCTGCAGCATCCACCGGACTCAGACTTGCAGAGGTACGGCAGGTATTTGTTCGTTAGCCAGTCTCCTGGTAGAGAGCTGTTGCCCGTGTGTTACTGCGCGGAGATGACCACCTGAGGAATCCCGTACAGTCTGTGAGGAGGTCGTAATCTGGTTTCCCACATGATCTAACTATTTACTTGGGAGGCAAGGTTCAAAAGGACAGATAAACTATGACCACGTTTCTTAGCCATCACCCTTCGCGAACTTTGCAAAATGTTTGATGACACGATCACTATACTTTCCCTTACCCTTCCTATACCCTTAGGATCGCGGAAAATAAAGCGCGATTTCCTCCATTTCCTCCTTTCAGTGATGAATTTTGAAGCTGCTCATGTTCGTTTGATCGATTCAACGTGACAAATTCAAGTATCAGCACTCCCCGTGCATTGAATTTCAAAATGTGGGCTCTTTACTGGGAACAGTTACTCGCCCATTGGTTCTAGGTCGCCACTAATTTTGCCCACCGAATAACGAATGTTTGGCCTTGGGAGTCCCGCTTGACGTACGATGACGTGGACATGGAACATCGGATAAATAAATTCACTGGCTCGTTGAAAACGAAAACTGGTTCGCTTTTACGACGGTCGGCGCTGGTAATGAAGGGGAAGAGTGGAGGTTACTTCAAAACTTACATCCAGTTGAATCGTTATTACGGAATATGGTACGCAATAGACCCAAAACTGTCCAAAAAGAAGTGGACGTTTTTGAAAAAGCTTCCAAAGACTGTAAACACTTTTGAGAAATCTAGTAAACAAAATATCGTTAGGAAATCGATACAACGTGATTATAACTTAGTAAAACGCTGGAAATTATCACAAATCGGTTCATTATTCTGTTGCACAGCAAGATTGGGGCCTAAATTATTCAAAATCACGTGTATTTTAGCAGGTACTTTCCCTTGGCGTTGGAAGAGAGCAAGGCTGGTCATCATTTCAATAGTTGAGGGGGATCCAAGCTCACTGTGGGCTTGCAGATCCTTGCGCGTGTTACATACTGCTGTTGCCACGCCTTCTGAGAGCTATTAGCGGTGGGGGTGACTTAACAATGCGCCTGCAAGGTTTCAGAGCGGGGGACACAACCAATATGGCAATCCAAGAAGTGTTTCCCGTTACAGTGACACAGCAGAGCAACCACTCCTCACGGTGTGTAGGGTTGTGGGTCACTCAGGTCGTGGAAAATGGCTGCATTTGAGGTGCCCAATCAGCACAACTGCCCCTGACGAGCCTCCGCTGATTGGAAGGGTAGTGTTTGTCCCGGTACACAGGTTTAACGTCTCCAATGAGAAGGGGACCGACTAGGTGAGAAGGAACAGTCAAACTCCTAGTCGGTTTCTTCCTTTTCTCCTGACTGCTTCTTACACCTGTTCTCTCTCTCGCACCCCTGGTGCGTCGTCTGTAGCTAAGGGCTCATGAGTTGTGGCGATTGCAACCTCTTCAGCCTCTGGTTCATGTTGTCTGTTTGTCGTAGGATGAAGAATAATACTATTTACTTCCAGATTGTAGAGGCGGACAAAGGGTCTCACCAGCTCACCTTCGTAGCTTTTACTCTTGCCACTCTCGGGAGGCCATTCTTGCCCAGGTACCCTTCAGCAACCCTACCCAGAGGTCAATTAATTATTTTCTTTTTGGCATCGCTACTGAAACAACCTCACCCATATTAACTCATGTTCCTTTTCCAACCTGTACAAGCTGGGAATGGCACTGTCGTCGAAGGCTAGCTTTGAGATTGCCACGTATGGTCTGCAGAAGACGGAGTCAGTCATGAGATGCTATTCCTCTAACATGTCCAGGTCACTAGCTTCGTCTGTGGGAAGTAGGCATTTGATGAAATGAGTGGGGGTAGCGGTGTCAGATCTTTTATGGAATCAGACACATATGTGAGGGGTCTCGAGCTCATGACTGCTCCACATTCACATAGTAACGTAGTCAGTTCAATGTACGCCACTTTTGAGTTTCCCAAGTTCCTTAAATAGCCTAGTTTTAATGGGGTTTATAGGTTCAGCATTCGCAACGCTATAAAAATTGAAAATGTTGTTCGGAAGCCTCCCGTGCAAGTCCTTCGCTGCTACTGGGGAGAGGCCGTCGAGTTGTCATCCCCTTTGTCTTCTGCAGCTCTACCAACAGTCTGATGTTCAGCCACTACATCGTCCATTTGTCGCTCCTTAAAGCTTCACATTTTCATCAAGTCGCGGATTCCTGGCAGCAAGTCATAGTCATCGACCTCATAAGTTCCTCAAAGAAAACGTCGAATTAAGATATTCAGCCTGCTGATATGTACACGCTTCAGCACATTTATTCATATTGAATTTAGTTTCCCAACAGTCCGTCAAACAGTCACCACATTGCGTTCATCCTCGTCGATCGTCACCATTACACTGTCATCCGCCTCCTGGAAACCGCTCCTGCAGACATCCTGAATTTTGCCCAACGACGACGACAGGTGACGAGCTATTGCGTGTACCCTGACGCAAGGTGGTCGAGATTAACGGTCAGCACGTTCCTTATATTGCCATTTACTAAGAAGTCGAATTATTTTAGTGCCAGGTTGAGTTTTCTTTCTTTTTTTCGTCGTCTAAGTCTCGTTTATAATTTGATGATTACGGAGATCCACTTGTGACGAAGCCATAACTTTAAGTTCGTTTTTTGTTTTATCTGTATTGAATTATATTTTGTAAAGATTTTTCTAGTTTCGTAGCGAAACAAATCTGATGCGAACACAATATTTTTAATGAACCCCAATGCAATAAAAAACATGGAAACATTTTGACGACAAAAACGAACGGAAAAACGAGACTACATCTGATCGAATACGAACACTTATGTTTCAAGGACTCGAGAATAATAATGCCCGTGAGTAGAAAAAAATCAACACTTTCCCTTATTCCAGTAGTCCCAAATTTTCACGTAGATCTCGAAACCGGGGTCTAGGCAAAGGATTCGTACAGATGTCTGCAAACTGATGTGTTTGACTGTCAACATGTTTTTCTTGACCCGATCTCGAACGAAAAATGTACTTGGTGCGGAAGTGGAACTCAGGGTTTTCGGTTAGCTTCGTCGCTGATTCATTGTCGAGAAGTAGGACGGGAAGATCAGACAGACCAATCAGTTCCTTCAACAGCCAGGAGATCCAGATGGTCTCCTTCGAGCCAAGGTTCCATTCATATTGAATCGTAATTCATATTTTCTTTATAAACGAGGATTGGCTAACTGTAATATTACCACCATGTTGGGTAATTTCGAGTCCAAGAAAATAAGAAACATCTTTGGCAACAATTTCGAAGCGCCCGTAGTTGCTTGATGAAAGAATCCATTTCAGTTTGACTTGTGGCTGCTACTAGAACATCATCAACATAAAGCACAACGATGGTTCTACCAGTTGGCGTATTAAAGACATAAACGCAAGGAGCTTCATGACTCTCAAGGAATCCTAGACCAAAGCCTTATTCTGCTTGAGACCGTACAGGCTGCGTTTCAGGTGGCCCACACGATCAATGCCATCAGAGAAGCCTTCTGGTTGCTTCATGAAAATCAATTCCTCAACCTTTCCGTACAGAAATGCAGTTGAGACGTTAAACTGCCGAAGCTCCGTCTTCTTCACAGCTGCAATGGACAAAAGTGATCGAATCACTTCCAAGCGCGCAACTGGGCTGAAGGATCCGGCGTAGTCTAGTCCAGGTCGTTGAGCTCATCCCTTGATGACCAGTGTGGCGCGGTACTTCTCAACGCTACCGTCGGGATTTCGCTTGATACGATAGACCCTTGATCCGTTAACTCGCATGCGTTGTTCTTGTGCATAGAGTTGATTTCCTTCTCCATGGCTGAATTCCAATCTTCTCTGTCTTCACCTTTCATCGCTTCCTAGAAGGATTGTGGTTCGCTTTCTGACAGAAAAACTTCCGCGTAATTGGATGTAATATAGTCATTCATCCAGCCAGAACACTTTCTTTCCCTTGAGAATATCCTGTGGTTCCGGTTCACCTTTGCTTTGGGCTACCTTTCACCTTTGCGGTTCACCTTTGCTCAGGGCTGAAAAGACGTCCCCAAAAAACTCTCTTTGCGAAACGCCAACTAAGAAAAGTCGACTTTCCCTATACTCAGAGCATGACAGGGGGCCGAGAAACCATGCCGATTTCGGTTGTCTCAAGCATTTCATTTTCAGATTATAAAGAAATCTGATCACGTGAACACAGCTCCGAATGGATTTCAGAAGGGTCGAACAATTCTGCGCAAGGTGGATGAATGTATTGACCTCCTTTAGGCCAATCAACACCGATTCTACTTCCTTCAGCTCCAAATCTTCAGAACGAGGTTCAGAGGGAATGGGAACAGGCCACAGGCATCAAATGACTCCATGAGAAATGGGGGATGATGCCACCAAAAGTCCATTGACAAAAACTGGAACGGCAGTAAACCTCTGCTTGCGGCATCAGCAGGATTTTGAAAACCGGGAACGAATCGCCTCACCGCCTGAGCGCAATTTTATGTGATCTGAACCACCCACCACCACCTTTAGTCGATAAGGGGTGTATCCACGACAGAACCAGACCAGAACTTCCGCGTGATTGGATGTAATATCGAACTGAGAGAATTTCCAAGGTCTCCAAGGAAGATTGAATTTAAGGTTCAGGAAAGCTGTCGATTTCCTCATTAACCAGTTCTAACAATTGTACAATGGCGAAAAATGAAATTTTGGACCAATCAGCTGTGATTTAGGAGGAGTTGAAATGCCACTGGATTGTGACAGCTACCCTGTGGCACGCCTTAAGTTGAGAAAACCGGTCTGGAGACAAACATCCCTTATTTTCACCGTCAACTGCCTTCTCAGCCAACTCCGAAACGGCAATGGACTCCAGGTGTCATGTCATTTGGAACTGTCTGCACAAAGAGCGTAATAAGACGCATTTTTGAGAGAAGCACTTTTTGGTGTTTTGACCACTATGATAACTTTAGCGTCGACTCAAGTAGTTTTAGACCGATTTGCTACACCTTACTGTGGACTCCCATTCCGATACGCAAGCGGAGTACCAAATAAGAAGTGACCAGTTCTGTTAATCGCGTTCAAAGATCCGAACACGCTGAAAACTTGCGAAAAGTGTTTTGAAATGCCGATTGATTGAGTCTGCTTCGCTAAATTGGTTGAAACTCGAGGATAATTCGAAAAACGTGCCCTCAGTCCCACCCCCTTCCTTTTCATCGCTGATTAATGCCCATTATGGAAATTTACCGACATAACTTGATGATTCCATTGTTAGACGGTTAGGAGTCAAAGCGTTGGTGTATTGACGGGACACGGGAGATTGCTCGTGGAGCAAAAGACATGTGTGAGAAAATGGAGAAGGGCGAGGCTGATAAATTGAGGGATGAACAAAAAGCGCGGCGGTCAATAAGAGCGGAGAACAAATTTAGAACAAAGGACAGCATTCTGCAATTAGCAAGTGAGTGAAGGTTATGTTCTCGCATAATGAATAGTAACGAAGGGACGCGGGGTTTGATTGAAGCCCATGTTTCTCCGAAGTCTCATTTCTCAACCACGCGTTGAATATGAAAATCGTCACCGCGTTATACATTTTTATTTTGTTTACTTTTTCTAATCGACGGCGAGCTAGTGGCGGATAAAGCGGTGACAGTCCGGTTATATAAGTTGTGTACCGACATGCACAATGGTGTTCTGTACACAGTAATACTATGGGAAAAGTGTGCGGGAGGGATATCGATTCAGTGAAGCGGACGAAGAGAAGGAAATGGGACGTTGTCCGTGCTCGGACATGCACACACATACTTAATCATAAGCCGTGTGAGTACAGCGTGACGGTGCTTATTGAACGCTTTATTCGCCTCGAGATTCATCGCAGATTGAAGTTGATTTTCGGAGTCGCTCTGACACTGACCACTGTGTGATTGGTATCTGCTTGTCTGTCAGAGATCATAACACGAGATGTAGTCATGTCCTCTTCCAGAAAAGCATTAGTGTGCGTTCAGTGTAAGGCTTCAACGCTGCTGGGAAGGGTAACCATGAAGCTGTTACATCCCTCGCCGACAACAAGAAAAATAATTTTATGCACGTGTAACACCCCTTCCCACTTAAAGTTTCCAGAAAAAGCCTCTGTCAGGTTTATTCAATTCAGAAAAAGCATACCGAGAGAAAACTCTACAAATTATTACACAACGGTTCATTAGGCACCATAATGCGTGAAAATAGCTATAGTAATAAAATTAGCAACATCAACAGTGATAGTTAGAATTACCGTGTGCAGTCAAACTGGCGAGGAGTGCAGAATGCGACTCAAGTCTTTAGCAAACACATATAGAGTAGAAATTGGGTTATATCCGCCAGTAGGCAAATTACTAAAGTTAACGTACCTGTTAGGTGAGTCCGTCTCCTCTGGCTTGTGAGTTACTGTGGGCAAGCGCTTTCGATGTAAAGACATCATCGTCTGGCCGTTAAGTCAGTACCCCTTTCCCCTTTCTCTTTGTATATAAAGACCACGACCAACTGACTGACTCCAGTACTGACTTAACGGCCAGACGATGATGTCTTTACATCGAAAGCGCTTGCCCACAGTAACTCACAAGCCAGAGGAGACGGACTCACCTAACAGGTACGTTAACTTTAGTAACATATAGAGTAGCGATAGGGCATAAAGGGATCACTGGGAATGAGACGGCGAACCATCCAGATTTGGTTAACTTCTGTACCTATAGGGCCCACTCCCCACGGGGGGGACTGGAGGGAATGTGGGAGAATATGCCAGGGGGATGTACCACACAGTCAGGAATGCTGCGGGAGTGAGGCACTCCAAACGCCTTATCTCAGGACAAACTCATGAGATAAGATGGATCCATCTAAGGATGGAAAGCACAGTGTGGGGGTCATCGCGGGGAACTGCAAAATGAACAAACAAATGTGTGTTATAGGGATAGTTGACACACTTCAGTGTAGGGGGAGTGGCACAGATGAAAAAGACTCCCTACCACATCCTGGCCCAGTGCTGGAGACTTGAGAGGGAGAGATTCCTGCTAGGGTGGCATCAAAGAAGAAATACTTGGCATCCTTCAGCAGGCTAGGCATTGACCTGTGAGACATTAGAACTGACACAATAGGTTTTGAGCTCACGGGTGCTCGTCCCGATTTTGGGACAGCCACAGCTATACATACACAACGGTTTGTTATTCTCTTGTACAGCTTGATGTAGTCTCTCAACTCCGAACCCATCTCATTCGATCCACCTTCTAAAAATACTAGTAAACGATACGAAACATGACCTGACTACAGCTGAACAACGATAAGTGACGTTATCTTGGCGAGGCGAAGCAATTGGCACGACGTGGCCAGTTGAAGTGACGGGTGGTTGCTGTGAGACGGTAAGCATTGCGGGAAACAAGCTTGGGCGAAACGATGACTTCGCTATGCTGTCCTGTGGAATTTGCATCACTATATTTACTGTGATTTCACATTTTTTCCTTCCACGCGCAGTCCTCTGAAATCCTCCCTACTCAACTAAGCATTCAAAATACCTAGGAAACGAAATCAAACGTCACATGATTCCAATAAAATGTCAAAATTTCGTTTTTGGCTAATTTTTTAACCATTTTCCCCCCATACGTTATATTGCGTGTTATCCGATCGGATTGGTTAGCTGGCGGGCACAACTAGGTACCAAATGGAATTTTGTGCGAATGAACGGATTTTTTAGACCCCGTTAAAGGGCATAATACCGTCCAAGCGGCGGATGTACACTGCATTTTGGAATCTTCACGTCCCGAATGTGCAGAGTCAAATTTTGAGGAGTAGGTCTCAAAACCTTCTCCAGCCGTCAAAGGAGGTGTATTATTCAGGAAGAACAATAAACCAAGAGAGACACCGGAGTAACACCCCTAACATCCTAAAATCCCGAAGGTTTTCGAGTACCTTCCGGTGGAGCACGACAGCCTTGGACTCGGTGGATTCGAAATGGAGGATCAGGTTTACCAGAAGAGGAGGAGAGAGACCTCAATGTCGTGAAACCCAAGTATCTCCTTGTTTTACCCTTCTTCCCGACTGGGCCGTGTCAAGCCTCGGTGAAACTCTTCGAAGAATAAATTACTGAAGCCAAAAATATAGTTCGTCGAATCTCTGGCTTCCTCTTTCTCTCTCTGTCTCTCTCTCTCTCTCTCTCTCTCTCTCTCTCTCTCTCCTCTCCTCTCTCTCTCTCTCTCTCTCTCTCTCCTCTCTCTCTCACTCTCTCTCTCTGTCTCTCACCCTCCAAATGCTGGCTGATGTGGTCTTTCCAGTGATGTGGTCTCATCTATTCAATAGTTCCTTGGAATCACAGAAGTATCCATCCCGTTGGAAGCAGGCTGTTATCACTCCAATAAGGAAAACCCCTAGACCGCTGCGTGCAAGTGACTTTAGGCCGATAAATGTTCTCTGTGCTCCTGGTAAAGTACTCGACAGGCTAGTTTTTCAGGATCTCAACAGCTTCCTGACAGCAAATCGGACACTGAACACCATGCAGTCAGCGTACCGCACTGGTTTCAGCACGGAGATAGCACTGACCCGAGTTTTCGACGATGTCAGGTTTGCGATGGACAATAGGGAAGTCACGTTTTTGGTGATGATCGATTTCTCTCGGGCCTTTGATCGAGTGAGACGTGACATTCTGCTGGAGATTATGTTTTCAGTGGAAATATCTCGGCAGATGGTTCAGTGGTTTGCCCCATACCTCTCTGATGGCTCGCAGAAGGTTAAAGCCCTGATGGCAGCTTGTAAAAAGAGTCAGCCACCAAAACAGGAGTCCCGCAGGGGTCGGTATTATCAGCTATATTGTTTGTTCTTGCAATTGATTCTGCAACCTCAGTCTTCCACCAGTGCAGATTTATGGTCTATGCTGATGACTTGCAGATATATATAAGTTCACTGATTGACCGGGCTAAGGATGCAATAGGACATTAAACGCTGAGATTGCTGGCCTCCTATCGTGGCGTTCATCGCACGGAAGATTGCTTTCATGGCTTAATGTTGAAGAGCTTCCACAGATCGAAGTGGGTGATATGACACTCAGATATGAGTCGTTGTTGAAGAACTTGGGCGTGTTAATTGAACCCTCACTCAGGTGTATCTCCCAGATATCTGCAGTCTCTAGGCAGGTATATGGGGCTTTGTACCAGCTCCGTCGGCTAGCGGTGGACTTTCCTTTCAGGGCAAGGCTTCAGCTTGTCCAGTCCATCTTTTGTACATTTATGTTGCGTTTGTTTTTTTTATTAATATGAAGCGATCATTTGATGTATATAACTACTGCCAGAAGTGTAAAAAAAAAGGTCAATGCTCCCAGGGACAGTGGAAGAGAGGGGCTTATGGGCCTAACTGCCCCTGGTTAATTTAAATAAACCAATTCAATATCTCTCTCTCTCTCTCTCTCTCTTTTTTTCTCTGTCTCTCTCTGTGGAGAACTAACGTGGAAGGAAATGAATTGTTTGACTCCTGTTAAAAGACCCCAAACGCCGAATTCCGAATACATAGTCGAATGCAAATTGGGAACCTATGGTACTCCAACAATCAACTTCCTGAGTAACAGAAGCCAGCTCCAAGCACCCAAAAACACGGCTAACAAATTTTTCAACTGGAGTACATACCTGTTTTCGTGTATTACGCGCTCTGAATGTCACACCCATGTTTTCGATAATTTTTTTACAGCTAGAGGACGAGTCTCAGAGGTGTAAGTCTGTGTCTAGATGGAAAACAGTTAAATCAAATTATACTACTCAAATGAACAGGCCTCCCATGTCAGGTTAACCACCTGTCAGTTCAACTCGTCACGTCGTGGCAATTCCCTAGAAAATGTACATTTTCGTTGGTCAGTCAGGAGTCATGTCAGGTCAGGTCATGTGTGTCATTCCTGACTGTGTTTATCTCATTCATAGTCATTCGTTAATACACTGCGTCTCACACTTTCTGTTTGGTGCAGGCCGAATTAGCTGGAATTTTGAGCTTGGAGCTTCCACACTTACTCCTAACAGAAAGTCCTTGTTTCAGGCCTTCCCCGAAAACTTTATTCGTAGCTGCTGGAAATTCAGGTTCCTCTTCAACTATATCCAAGCGACAATGGATTTCTCCTTTTGGACATTCCACATTATCCTCTACCAACCTCTCAATTTACTTCCTCTCCACAACACATAGCTCTTCCCAGGCTTCATTCGTCCCAGTTCTCGCGATAGATACTCGTTTCTCATCTCTACAACTAATGGGCACTCCCTGCTTCTTCCCTTCGTACAACCAGTTCGCGCATTCAGAAGCGAACTTCTGAATGTTCCATGTAGACAGACAAAAACTACCAAATTAATCAGGTCGGAGGACGCCTGACGGTTTTTAGTGGCAGAAGTTAGCGGCTTCTATCCGCTATATGACTACTGTTCCCCGCAATGAAATACTGAACATCCAGCATCACTGCATTTGTTGCAACCCCCGAATTCTGTCGAACGAGCAACTTTTCGAAACGGCGCTGACTCCCCCATTTTCAAAATTCATTGCGAATCAATTCGCTTCTGAAGGAGTCGAAAAACAATTTTCGTGGTTCGAGGGGGAAGAGAAGAAAATTCATCGCCAGGGAAAAAGCTGTTATTATTAATAGTTTGAAATGAAGAGATGGGGCGATTTCTGTTGACTCGACTGGACAATGAGGGGGCAACAATGAAATTAATTAATCAAGGCGAAGTGCATTAGGCCCGCGGCTCGCGCAGATTGATTTTCTTCGGAAACAAAACGCCCCTTGCGAACTACAATGAAGGAGTTCAGCAATTCCTGCTTCTGATAAGTAGTTTAATATAAATTAATAAGAACCGAAAGGAGCGTGTGCGTTTTAGTCTGCCTCTAATCTATTTGTCCGATATTAAAGTGATTAGTTCCGCCAGTAAGTAAATTATTACAGTTACGACAGTAAGGAAATCAGTCAATTAGTCGTGGTCTTTATATAGGAAAAGAAAGGCGAAAGAGCAACGGGACAGTGGTGGGGGGGGGGAGCTGGAAAACGCAAGTGAAAGGAAAGAAGTATAGGAGCAAGTTTTTATGGCTTTAATCGTTTAACTGATATTGATCGTCGTTTCTGAGTCTTCTATGAAAAGGGTGGCTTGTAAATCCGTCAGTTGCTCGTTTCTGATTGTGTAATGTTTTAAGTGGTGCAAATACTAGATCTGATCAAAAAGTTCCAGGGCTTTCTCAAAAACGCTTTATTAAGTTATGTTTGATCAAAATCTCCTGACACGACTCAAATGAGATGTTGCACTCCTCGGCCATCTCTCGAATCGTCAAACAACGATCTTCAGTTGATGTTCCGGCCTCCCCTGAACCTCTAAAACCACTCATGACCCCGCGAACGACTCATCACACCACCTCCATAAGCTTTCCGAAGCATTTCAAAAGTTTTCGTGAATGATTTGTCCAACTTCACATAAAATTTCACGCTAACGCGCTGCTCTTCCTTCGCGCCCATCACAACAAATTCGAAAAACGCAGAACACAACAAAAGAGGTTCACAAAAACAGCTATAAAATCGGACTGGGGGTTAGAAAATAGAACAAAAAGGCGCGCAATTAAAAAAGTCCTGGAACCTTTTGATCAGACCTCGTATAGTGTCACATACGGACAAGATATTCGGAACATATTAAATTTCTTATCAGAAACAAATAGTTCAAGTTTGGAAATTACCTCAAGACAACTGGACTTGAACCTACTAGAATTGCATAAACAATACGAAGTACGAAAACATGGAAATCTGTAAACAAAAAACTTCAGAGGACAGATCATATGCGAGGAAATCAACACAGTATCTATTTCCTGGATGATTTTCGTGGTACAGCCACAAATACGCGTCAAATATTCGGTGTATTTCACATCCATTATGAAGGTCTACAGTAAACAAACGAAAAATGGAATTTATTAACTAATAGGGAAAAAATATATGGTGAGACATCACACGACTCCCCCAGCCCCACTTGCATTCAGCTATTTCTATCGCTCTGCCAACCGATAAAATGTGGTTTTAATTCATATTATAAGAACTTGTACAGAATCTGTTGGCGAAATTTCCGCCAGTCTGTGGAGGCTCCCACTTATTTTATTGACGTCGTGAAGAATATAACGTAATATTGGAAATCAGATTGCCTATGTGAGAGCAGGTCACGATTAACTTCCATTTAAACGTTTAGTAGTTCATTGAGCTGCATTCGAAGAGAACTGAGTTGTCTATGTGAAGTTCATTGGGTGACGTAACCCTCACCTGGTGGGTCTAGAGGGATTGAAGGATTGTTGTAGACTAGACTAGCAATTAGTCTAGTTCACGTCAAACGTTACTTAGAGTTTCACAACACGAAACTTTTATGTTGAGAACGTTCTCCAATACACAGACAGTACTAAATAATTAAATGGGGACAAAAGGTGAAAACCGAAATTCCGAGCAAAACTTTATAAGGTAATACGCACCACGCTCTGCTACCGACAATCGTTTTGCTCAAATTTAATAAAACAAAAAGCGTGAGGCACAGTAACGGAGTGAAATAAACCCAGTCGGGGGGGTCCCAAATTTAATAAATATAGTGGAGATCAATTGGCAAAGACACAGCGCCGAAATTTTGCTGTCTTCGGACCCAAGCTTTGGCGAATCGCGGAGGTGCTTGACATTGCAGGTGGACAGAGTCTCAAAAAACTGTGGCTGCAGAAAACCAAGGCGGGAGAGACGGCAGTGTAAAGATCAGGTAGAGGTGACTTGTAATAGAGGGAACATCACAGTTAAAAGGTTGAATAATTGGCCAAGCAACGATGGTTATCGGAAATATAACAACTCAATTTCTTCAGTGAACCCGATAATTGATCTGCATCAACCAACACGGCTATATCCATATGCAAACGATGTTTGCACAGAATCTCAGAGACCCATCCCATTCGATTCAGAATCGAAAAATACTAGTGAACGACACGAAACATGACCTGACTACAACTGAACAACGAAAATTGACATTTTCTAGGCAACGCTAGGCGATCGAACTGACGGGTGGTTAGAGTGATACAGGAGGCAAGGGACAGAAATGAGCGCGTATTGGGGAGAATTGATCATTGTCACTATTGTGTCCTGTAAGTTCGTTCGTTAGGGTAGAATTCGCCTCAATATACTGCGATTTCGCTGTTGTCCACCTTGGCGCAGTCTTCCCCCACTGAGACCCGTTTTATTCTATTCACCATTAAAAAATACCGAGGAAATCATGCCAAACACGACGTATATGCAATAAAACTGCAAAAATTTAGTTTACTGCTAATTTTTTAAACCATTTTCCCCTGATTATGGGTTTCGTCCTGTCCAAGTAGGCGGGCACAACTGGATACCGAACGGAATATTATGCGTTATAATTTTTAGACCACATTCAAGCCAGGACGGCAGACGACGGCTGTCCTAGTCGAAAATCTTATTTAGTAAAATCAATAGTTTGCTCAACGGTTGTCGTACGACAGCCACCACCCTGTAATTCGAGCGCTTGACACGAGCCACGCAAAACATGTGAAACCTCACGCTCAAAACGCGTTCCATGACTCAGAAAAATGACGGATGCGTGACTCCGTGCACGGCAGGCAGTTGTTTGTAAATTGAACCACCCCTTTTCAACTCCCACGGATTTGCGGACAAATGAAACCGACGAAGTGAAAGATTTCACGACACAATTGTGCACGTCGAACGTGCCCTCCCAGCGATTGCAAAGTCTACAAGGTCCCTTTTCTCATTGTGCGCAATGTTTACCATTCCCTTCAGAAATTATAAAAGGAAGGTCATTGGTGTGAACGATGGACGCGTCGAATGCGATCTCGTTAACCGGTCAATCTGCCAACATTGTGCGGTTCGACGATAGACGTTAGAATCCTCTTATTGTGCTATGTCCCGCCACTGCCGTACCGTACTCCTGTTGGCTCACTGGTCGGCAAATTGCTACACGGTGGAGACTTGCAGGATGCTGCTTTCTTCCTGAAACAAGATATTCGTTGATCCAACAAGTGAGAAATGACAGCCAATTTCTTTCCCGCCACCATCTAAGGAAGTAAGACCCGCCCTTGTCTTCCCCAGGGCTGAAGTTGTTCAATTTGAGCAGTAGCTTGCCATACGTGCGCCACCTGATGTGTGGTGGTGGTGTGTGTGGGCGGGGGGGGGGGGGAGGGCAGAACAGCAATTACGTCTCAGAGAACAGAAGTGGGGAGCTCAATTGCAGGCCACAGCATAGCACTTCAAACCCTGCATGGGCAGTTGTTATAATGAATTCATGAAATATCCATATGGGAAGGGGATGGCCACACTCTTGAGGCCATGGTACATTAGACCAGTGGACGTTAGCCTGCCAGGTGCTGGAGTTAATGAGCCAGGGATCTGGACAGCAATACCGATGGGTGCGCTGGTGACAGTTTACCAGGCAGATCTCTTCACAGTGATGGCGTGTGTGCAGCACTTCTTGCTCAGGGGTTTGAAACAAAAATGGATATACATTATGTCGGACAGTCAGGTTGCACTTAAGGCCCTGGTGTTCTATACCATCTCGTGGGCGCTGATTTAATAATGTGTGACTGTCCTGAAGACCTTGGCGAAGGAAAACACATTAATACTGTGTTAGGTGCCAGGTCATACATGGAGAAAAGGGAAAGATTAGGCCAGCTGGTGAGAGAAGGATCTGCGCTTCTTCCAGTGGAACCTGAGCCTTCGCATGGCCAACCATGCACCACTTGATCAAGGAGGTTTGCAAGTGGGAGAAGAAGTGCAGGGCTGCCTATTGATGGGATGCGTCAGGTCCTCTGCCTGGAGAGGGAAAGTATACAGATGGTACGTGGCATATTCACCGGTCCACCTGGCCAAGATTGGTAGGTCAGATGGTCAAAGTTGCAGATTTTGTGCGACGTAGCGGGAGTCAGCAGATTATGTGGCTGTGATGCGCCTCAGAGTGCTTGGGGTCCCTCAGCTGTGGCGGGAGAAGGTTGCAGGGATGAACCTCAAGATTTTCTTCTGCTTTAGTGGCAGGAACGTATTGGAGACATCGCATCTGGGAACACCAGGTCCATGGGAGCAAAAGGTGAAACTGGGAGGGCAGAGGTTGCTCATGTACACTCATGCAATTGGCCCATTTGAGGCCGCTTGCTGTTGTTATCCCTGACCTGGTCCGAAACCTGGCGCCAGGTAGAAGTGCAGGTGGCGTGTCAGAGTGGGATCGCAACAGGTTTGTTCCGTTCGGTTCTTGTAGGTGTGAGGGTCATCGACAGTTGGGATGCTAATCTTCAATCCTCAAAAAGTTTGAAGTACTTGCCCCTTCCCCATCTCAATCGCCTCTCCCACCCCTTACCAGCTTTTGGAACAGACTGTCATCAATTATTGTAATGACTGCTCATTCTGAGTCAGTGATTTTTAGGTTGTTCTTTCTCGTCAAGTTCTTTCCGTTATTTTTCCAAATCACGCAGCGAAACTTGTCTTTCTGTGTTCTTCACGTTCTCACAGAATCTCCAGAGAAAACGAGAAAAGTTTGTTCATCCTGAACAGGTTCCTCCCGATACCTGTTTCTAAAGGTTGCTTCTGTAAGGGAAGAGTTTGGATCGAGACGCTTTGGATTAAACCCCCAAAGCGATTTCCCGTTAGAGGTGGGAGTAATTGATAAATTGAATCAATTTATAGCTATCACTTTTTTAAAAGCACTTGCCAACGGGGAGTTAAGCTATCGGCTTTCCGAACTGACCTCTTTTGACAAACTTCCAGGTCTCACCGAGGGATGGAAAACTTTTCGTATTAGCGTTTCCCCTCTCTCACTCTTCTCCCACGCTACTTAACTTGTCAGAACAAGAGAATAATCCCGTTCTCCCCTCATCGTGCCCGCCAGGACCTCCGCTATCTCCTTGCTAGCCCCCTGGGAGCAAATAACTGTTTTCAGGAGTTATTCCACAATGGAAAACTGGCCTGGTGATGGACGGAGGGAACGGAAGCCAAGCCAAAACTCAGAAGCTCGTTTCTTGCAAAAACAGCTACGTTACCAAATAGTCAATTTTAGACTTTCAGTGACATCGAGTCAGAACTGAGCGATCTTGTCAAAAATCACAAAGTAACACATTTGAAAAGCATTACGAATCGAAATCAAATTTTAATTTTTAGGAAATTGGCGTTTACATGTGTAAACATGAATAGTCAGGAGGGTATTCCGGATCTCCTCACGAGGAAATCTCCTGAGTTAGCGTAGTAAATATCTGCGTGTGCTCTGTGCGTGGCTCTTTCTACAAGGTACCTCACTATTGATGAGTCATTTTTCCCACGCTACAGTTCACCTCCAACGCTCTCCCGCGTCTACTCCTGAATACAAAGTTACCCCAGTCTGTGCTATAGTTTTCATACGCTACTCTCCTTTCACCCAGTACAGTTCACCTTATCTGGATCTGAGAAAAGTAGTAAGTTATGCAGTTGCTTAATCCTCATTCTCCTTCTCACGTGTTACTCCGAACTCTCTCTTTATGTTGTATCTTCTATTCATCACCCCAACTAGTGTTTTTAGTACAAAAGTTCTCCCTCTTCTCATATTCACCAATATGGTTTCCAGCTCTCTCACTATCTCGCCCTCTCTCTACTCTCTCTCACCCTACCTCCCGCTCTTCTCTCCCCTCCGTCTCTCAATCTCTCCCTCTTCCTATTTGCGAGGTGAGATCAGCATGGGAAGATACGTATATGGGAACACCGCAAGGCTGCACACTTTCGCCCTAAAGTTTCATTTATACCTGAGCTCGCTGCTTAAAGTATTCTCTGAGAGCACCAGGTACACGTTCTATGCTGCCGATCTTCAGTTAGATCGATCCTGTAGCGCTGATCGGCTTGACAAGATTGTAAAGGAGACGACTAACTTCATCCTGGAAGGACAGGAGGGATGGTGTAAGACACGTGGAACGAAATCGAATCAAAGTACAACAAACGTAATGTGGTTAGGGAATGGGAAGAGATTCTAGTCAGTTAGCACCCGATGATTACTATTAAAAAGGGAAACCACTTGACCACTTCAACATGATCTTACGTGGGATATACAAGTAGCAAATGTATTCAACTCTGTATACCAAAGCACTCACCAATTATTAGGGATAGCAGCCAAGTTACCAAATCACGTACGTGAGCAGCTGTCTTTTCCCCACTACATAATTGCTACAATCTCATTCGTGCGGACATTCTTCCTGACGTTCGATGAACGTTTTCTTACTGAAATCGTGATCTCGTGATAACTTCTGCCATCCGATGGGAACGTAATGTCGATGCGACTACCAAGACCGTCCCCCAAGTTACTTGCCACAGAATAGGTGGTGATCACAGATGTGCATTCGACGGTGGCTAGGTGATTACTATTCAGCGGCCAACGATTGACCGACCCACAGAGAATCGCGGAATTGATAGCTTTGTCGTTGTTGCATAAATTTGTTGCAGTTGCAGTGTCCGGACCTCATCATAATAAATTATTATGCATTCCTTTTCGTCACATTTTGTCAGCACGCAATGTGCTAATTGTCTAACGTCACCTGGAAAACGTTAATTTGCGTTGTTCGATTGTAGTCTGATCACGTTTCATATCGTGGAATTTGGCATCATCTGGACCGTAGGGTTCACGAATACAGTTCCGAATAACAGTTCACTGTCTCATGATGGTTCACGAATACAGTTCCGAATACAGTTCCGAATAACAGTTCACTGTCTCATGATGGTTCAAGAACAAATAGCAGCTCACGGTAACAACGGTTCGTTATTCTCACGCCCAACATGATCGGGACTTATCTTATTCAATCGAAGGAGTTTTAGGAGTGTGACATGGCTGTATCAGCAGTCCGGGAAACGCCATCTCATTCGTGTAACTATGTTTTGTGAATAATAAACAACTTTCTTCAACCATTCAATCCAATATTCCATGTACTGCCTGTTATATGGGCCGAAATATCACTGTCGGTTCTTCACATTGGATTCAGTTTAGTGAATCACCAATTAGGTCAAAGAAAAAATTGTAAACGCAACAACGCGTTGTATTTCACAGTAACTGCTAATACAATGCTCTTCAATCATACACAGTTATTTGTGCGAAAATGTTTGTGATCTTAATCAGCAAATCATCCTGAAACGACAAATCATCATACATTATAATACTTTGGAGCTTTTCACACTCTGGTGGGGCTGCAGTCCCCTGTCCCGACTTCAGCAGGAACTTGATGCCCCACCCGTTTTTACTTAACTTGGCTCTACGAATTAGAAAGTAAAGTTACGTAATTGGCTGATTAGCACTGTTTGAATTCTCTTCCGATCATTACGGATAGGGTGACCCTTCTGACTCCGAAAAACACAGTTTTGTGAAAAAGGTCTGTGTTTGGCTCTGTGAACGCGATTGAGAGAACCGGCTGAACCATAGAAGCTCAAACATGATATCTGGCCCACAGCTCACTATGGGACGCCGGAAGAAGAGTACCATCGAAATCCTACAGAAACTAACTATAGTTATCATAGTGACTACAATCATAGTTTTATCACTTTAGAAGGAAAACTATTACGGGAGAGCCAAGTGAGCGTTTAACATCAGTAAGTCACTCGGGATTTTCGAATAAAATCTTTTTACTGTTGAAATTTAAAAAAATCTTTCTTGGGCACAAACGCACACACATAACATCATTGGATAAGTTAACGTTAGACATAATCATAATCCTTGACTTTGAGGACGAGCATGTACAAGTCGTGACTCTCGCCCTGCTCTTTAATTTCCTAATACCGTGTTTCCCCGCAGTTTGAGTACCTCATAGTGTTTTTCATAAAGATCTGATTCCTTCCTACTTCGTCAAGTGATGTGAGAAGGCGTCGTGACCTTCATTTCTTTCTTATCATTGTTCATTCAGCCATTTCTTGCAGCAATTATTTCTTTTCTGAACGGCACACTTCAGATCCTGCATTTTCAACCTCTTCCGCCACATGCTTTTCTTCGAGGGTTTTCTCGAATCTCTCCTACCATAATATGATCAACGAAAGACGTGAATTGTACCGTGGACAACTGTAAATTATTACAACAAGAGCACGAGGTGTGAATCAACCCTTGAACACCCCTTCATTAACATAGCAGATAAGTTGTGGGGTTGGAATATGACTAAATTTCGGACTATTTCTTTTGAAAATCTTCAGACTAGAAACACACTTTTTGGCCCAACTGCAGTGATGAAAATTCAATACTGTGCGTGCAAAAATAATTGTAAGACACAATTTCTGCGTACTTTCAATACTGTTATTTCACTTCGTAAAAACGGCCAATAGTCGGCAAAAGTGGTAGCATTCGGTTGCTGTGAACGAAGAAGAGCCCTGATAACTGTTGAGCGGTATGCCTAAAGTTCAGCCGCAAAGGTTATGCCGACTCAGAAGTCATTAATGTTGACGCCTCGTTGTTGCGTCTCGACCTCGGAACCTCGTCACTAGTACGGTATAGCCCGAGTTCATTGCGTCAAGCTGAGCAAAGTCGAATAGACACCATAATTTAAATTCTTCCCAACATATGGCTGTGTGATCAAAATTTGTGGTATATTCTTCATTTCAACCTAACACACTTATTGACATGACAAAGAAAAAGTCGAAAATTCTAGGAGATATGTGCAAGAAACATTCATTTAACACGCCTGTCAATGAGGGAACGAGAAAAAAAACTATTCTAGTCGCATAGTGAGAGTGAAGTTTGACATCCCTCCGCTGATGTGAATTTCGTTGCTATCGAATTGGATCAAAACGACGACATAAGTAATACACCCTGCGATGATCTGTAACAAGCAAAAACACTCTCAAAATCGCAAAGGACACGCACATAATAAACATCCATTAAATGCCTATAACTCACCGAGCAACCAAACTTATAGCCAACATTGAAACATCTGCAAACGGTAACCGTAAGTGGCTTTCTAGTAGCAAAGTACATATCGATGTACGGCTGGAAGGAGAAATGAAACATGAAATTAGGTTTTTCCATCATACATTGAGACTGATACGTTCTAGATATGTACTATATATTTGCCATTACGTTTCGTAGAAGTTGTCCACTGCTGTTATTCATTACTCGATTCCTCAATGTTTTGTCGAATTTTTCGGCCTGCAACGTATCATAGGTATGGAAAAATATGAATTTAAACAGAGGAACTGATGCGTCGTATGAAGGTGCGTCATGAAGTCCGATTCTCAAATACTAAGTACTGGGAACTCCTAAGCATCTGCTGATCTCCCTTACCATCACTTTCCATGTTATTGTTGGACGTTATTAAATCACCTAAACATGTCAGTGCTCATGTATTTTACTGAGTATCGCTGACTCAAAGAGTTTAGGTTTTCAGGAACCCCGGAAAACAGATTTCCTCAACAGCAACTGTCTTAACGCTCCTCTCCAGTTCAACCAACTTCTTTACATTCTTCACTCACATCACTCTTTGTCTTTGATTTAACTCTGCATTCTAGCTTCACCCTCTTCACTGCCATCAAACCTATAATCGACAGGAGATGCCTCAGTTTCTTTCATCACTTGATCACGTTGATGAGGCACGTTACAGTATGTCGGGAATCTGACCAAAATGAAGGCAGATGCTACCGTTTTAGCTCAAGTAACATGTTTATGTTTGGTAAATGGACTTTTTCCCCCTGTAACCCGTAAAAGATTTTCCTTAAGTTCGAATTGGAAAAATATGGCAAGAGAAATAACTGTGCTCCTCAAAGTAACAATGATAACCAAAAATCAACGTACATACCTGAAAAATTGCCGCTTCAACGGAACTCACCAAATCCAACACCATTAACCCGTAGTACGCGTACATCCAGACAATCTTGATAACAATTATTGGGTGGAGAACAGTAAAATGGCCTAGTAAGGTGCTTGTGTTCAAATTAAAACTTACGAAGCACATAGTAAATAAGGAAAGTAACAGTGGGCCATATGCGTCGGAAATAATGTCCACCAGTTCAGCCATTTTGATGTAATTCATCGTGACATGCCTTGCGTCTGCATAGCTCAACAGTTTTTTATTATCCAAGCTGTCGTTCAATACGAGGAGTTTCAAAGCAATTAGCCTCATCAACCAAGAAAACTGATGAGCGGAACTGAATGTCACCACTATCCCGAAAATCCACAAACAACATTCGACAACGTGTCCCCGTATAACTAATATGTTAATTGCGACATCAGAAGGACATCCAAGAATGATTAGCACACACCAGAATTTCGTTGTCGTGTAATATATCGTTTTTAGTTCAGTTGTTAAGATCGAATGCCGTGTCAGCAAGTTCATCAGGCTGCACAGCTTTTCTTTTCGAGAAAGGATGATACACGTGTGAATCAACCTTAGAACGGGATCCAAACCGACGAATGCGAGTGACGAGATGTAGAACGTCAGATGTTGAGGGCTGGTCCACATAATCAGTGGACGCAGGAACCCTACGGCTGATGTAGTTAGAGACCAGAATGGGTACCATTGTATCGGCTTCCAGAATTGGCCTCTCATTCTACAAGGAAACGTTCCCAGTGCGGCACAAATTGAGAAGAAGAGTTGAGTTGTTTGGCGAATCATGATGAAATGGCAACTAGCGAATAATATTAAGACGTTCGCTGCGCAACATTGATTTCCGATTTTCCTCTCCACCAATTAAAGTCATTAGAATCTGTTTCTGGGGTCGTCGCAGAATGAAAGAATAGCGTTCAAATTATCCACGTCACTCATGTTCCTTCGATAATCGCATGGTTTCTGGACATTCGAATTTTACTTGGAACAAGCTTTCAACTTTCCGATTGCGGAAGCCAAGGAATTATAAAAAAAAAGAAGAATCGTAAATCGTGATGTATTATGAGTAGCAATTTTCGGTCTTAACATTTTTAGGTCATGAAATTAGACGGGCAGGGAATAAAAAACGATGAGACCGTATAATTTGAAGTATTCAGCGTAAAATACCAAATATCAACGGGTGGGCACTCTTTTCATCAACCCTCAAGAGTTGAGTGGTGGGTTGAGTCTGTGCCTAACACAAGCATCTTATCAATACTGAACTTTCCCCCAAATCATTCCCCAATAATATCCAATACGCAATTCTCACACGCCCGCAACCCAACTCTTCAGTTTCCCCAGCATGGCTCCTTAACCTACCTCTTCCACCATTTCCAATCCAGCTTTTCTTCCGTTTACAATAATTAAATCCGTCGACATATTCCAAATGTCTCTTGAAGCACCTCACACTCATAATTCGCTTAGCTCTTAACTTTTCACTCCAGTCACGCAGCACTGAGGACTGTGTTGTAGTAGTCTCCCAACCATGAAAACACAAGTCTCTCTCTCAGCTTCTTTTTCCACCATTCCATAGCATAGTCATGACCGGTTTATTTAACGTCCTTGAAGATCCACATATATCCCTGCCACATGTTCTCTGTTTCACCACGATAAGTTCGCCTACCTCACGTATTGTATTCAGTACCCTGTAAGTTAAGTCACATGACCGTAACTTGAACGATCAAGTGGCCACGAAGGGAGGAAATCCTTGCCCGTATTAAGTACTGTGCGTCATTCACACTCAGGCGCCCATTGCAAGATTCATCATTGCAGGGAACATAACGTGCCCCCTGACATGGAGCTGCAGTACTGACAAGACGCTTGTGTAAGGCAAGAGCTCCGCCCACTACCATTCCGCAATAAGTATCGTCGTTTTCAGGATTGTTCATATAGCCACGTTATATTCTTTGATAAAACGGGATAGATCAGGATCATGCTGTGGAAGAGAATAATAAGTAGTTGTGTGGTCATTTGAAGCGTTCATTCCGTACAACAACGAACGACAAGGACGTTTCCGCATCTATCGTGTGGATAGTTCAACATAACCTAGAGATTCGAGTTTTTTCAAATTAGGAAAATACGGTAATGCGTTCAAAGCGTTTCCTTTTGCTCATTCTTTGCCGAGTTTCTATAATTCTTGACGTTTTGTTGTATGCACTCTAAAATCCGACGAACCTCATTCACATGAGCTGAATAAAAATTGTGGAGCAGGAAGAACTACAGTCAAGTTTACACGGAGCTGATGGAGTGAGTTTTTCTCTAAAACGGCTTCAACGATTTCGACTACTCACTAGTTTGCGAAGGTTGCTGTACCAAATGGGCTTTCTTAATGATTAATTGATAAACGAAGACAACCAGAGAGTGGGGAGGGATTGCAGAAAACCAATTATGGTGTTTCTGTAGAAGCGCAATGCGTCACGACAGGTGAATGAGGCAATAAATCATTCGCAGCAGATCACGCGCAACGGTTAGGCGTTCCCGGTGTTGAGTTATAAATAGTGAACAGTTTTGCGTATGTGTAGATAAAATGGCAGTCAGTAGGGTTGTTTCGGGTTGTTCGAGAGTTTCAACCGAATCCATTTGCTTATTGTATCAGCAAAACGACAGGTTGATTGTTGCAGGTTCATGTTCCAGGAGAAGCTTCCGGGTCTAATCGAGCTTAGCTTCAGCTCCGTCCATTTTGGGATGCCCTTGTGAACTTTTCACCTCAACACTCCCGATATCCCAATTATAGGGCACATTTTACGTCACAGTGCTCAGACTTTTACCGGTTGGCAGCGCATTTTACCGCTAGCAGAGCCGAAGAGAGAGTCACGTCGAATTTCGCTGGTTCCAAATGGTTCTGCAGCTTATTTGCGGAATGAATGACAACTTTACCGCAATGTACGGAGTACTAAACTCTAGATGAGCGACAGTTATGTCGCACGGGGGAACAGGCTTGGCATTGGGCAGAGGGAACCTCCAGTCCGGTTCAATCTAGTCGTTTAAAGTCTTGAACCACAATAAGTGGGTTTTTTAAAATAAAAATGAAACTTGCCAACAATCGCGCACAATAGCTGACCTGTCAGCGAGGCACACAGTGGGTTTTGTAATATTAATTGTTGAAACGAAAGTAGTCACTGAAGAGCTAAGAGGCGTAATGACGTTGAAACGAGACGTCAGCGAGTTAGGGTTTGGAAGTTTAATGGTACTATAAATGCGTGAGGACGTTGCAGAAGGCCTTGTGGAACCACCGTGATGACTAAAGAAAGATCGTTCGTTACGGCATCCCTATTTGTTCTCTCGCGGGTTTTGAGCAGTCTGAAGCAGTTTACTGAAGCTTCTACACATGACTTACGAAGAAAACAACACTGACACGGTACAAGGAGATCCACTCACTGTGCAACAAGGGAGTACCCGATGACACTGCTATACTCCACTCTCGCAGTTAGTTTGGGACTGGGAAATGTAAAAATTCCTTTGTTCCATTGCGGTCAGGTCATGTTTTGTAATGTGGTAAAATTGCATTGTGCAGACCGTAGGTTCTCATGTATAGTTCACAGCAAAAGAGTTCACTATAACTGTTGACTATAACGACTCACAGTCGACTGGCAACTCACGAGGGTTCGGGAAGTGTCAAATGGTTAAGGAAGCAGATAACAGCTCACAGTAACAGTTAAGGCCGTTTGAGTTGGTGCCTAAAAAGAGAAACGTCTACAAACCCGGGGAAAACAAATACAGTAATCTTCAACAGATACGTACTTCACTCAATGACATCGTAATTAATGTTACATCACTGTTCCTACCACTGCTTAAGTCAAATAATTAGGAGTTCTCCTAGATATGAGACTCAGATGAAGGGGACTGATATTTAGACAAGCTGATGGAGGGCCCTACTGCATCAAGTGGAATGTATAATAGGGAGAACTTGTGTTGTGAAAACATGGATGGCAAACTGCAGTCATCAAGCGGTGTGCTGACTGACTCCTATTAAAGGAACCGGGTGATCGTGGTCTAGTGGATAACACATTGTTCATAATTCTCGACGTAAAGTTGAGGATTGTGGTTCGGAGCTCAAGCGCGATTGCCGTAATTTTTGTCTAAGTCAGCAGCTGTTCAAGAAGCATCTCCAAACTACTTCAGTACAATTGGCGTCAAACTCACGACCCTGAGATTAAGAGTCTCATGCTCTACCGACTGAGCTAGCCAGGACCTTAAGGCAGCTAATAAATTGGAAAGGAAAGAGGAGCAGGTAAGTATTGCTCACAGTTTCACTGACAGAGTAGACAATTTACACCAAGCCATCGATTCTCTCCACAAGTCACTACAACCGCCTGAAGATGCTCGGCATAAGAGGTCCGTAATTCCTGGAATTGGTGGCCTTTATTCCTGGCTCTTTGGGATTGCCACAGAAGATTATATAGCTGACATTACTGACCAACTCGGTGCAGTGGATGGGGGGGATCCCATTCATCATCCCGAAAATCAGTTAACCATTATGTCCAAAATGGAGGAACACATCACCAATAACACTAAAGCTTTGACAAAACTGGTACAAGCTCTAAATGCTACCAAGTTGTATGCATTGAACAGCCTGCAGGTCCTTACCAGAGAAGTAACAAGCCTTTGGGCATACACCTCCTGGGTTGAAACTTGCTTAGACTAGAAATTGGGCTCAAGGCATACAGAGGTTCAACGACTTGCAGCGAGGCACGGAAGCTGTCTCTCGATGGCGACTATCCCCGGGTATTTTAGGATACATGGAGTTGAAAACAGCTGTAGTTGAGATTCAGAGTCATCTCAGCAAACCCTATCATTTTCACCTGAAGATGAAAATCTTCATTTTTACTACCAAACTACCTTAGTACGCGCCCAACTAGTGGTCGAACTTCTTCATTCCAAGAAAAAGAAGAAGCCCAGAGAGATAAATTTAAAAAATTAAGAGAAATAATGAGGCGACTTCTCGGGTCTGGGATTCGCTGACGCTGTGAAAGTTCCCGCGCGAAGGAAAATGAAATGGGCGACGCGTCTACTACAATGTGAAAGAAAATACTTTCCTTGTAGCCCCCTCATTTCTCGAATCAAAGATCGGATTTTCTGGGGATTCGCTCAACTCTCATAAATTCTTTCCTTAAAAGAGTCCGCTCCAGCAGCAGCGGCTAAAAGACGAGGGGGGAGATGTGCTGACTGACTCCTATTAAAACCGGGTGATCGTGGTCTAGTGGATAAGATATTGTTCATAATTCTCGACGTAAAGTTGAGGATTGTGGTTCGGAGCTCCGGCGCGATTGCCGTAATTTTTGTCTAAGTCAGCAGCTGTTCAAGAAGCATCTCCAAACAGTACTAAGAGAAATCACATGGTGGCAAAGAGTGCCATGAATTGCGTCCTTCCCTTCACATTTACACCCACCTGTAGGAGTATTACCCCTCAGATGGTAGGTGCAGCAAGAAGCAATGAGGGGAACTCTCTGACTGAAAAAAACGGTGAATGGAAACAGGTTACCTGTATGGTTACTACACTGTGAACCGGTTTAAATTATTAACGCCTGAGACACAAGTAAAGGAACGATTGTTTATTAATTAATTGTAGGGTAAGAACAGATAATTAGATCAAATTGAATCTCATGGAAGGACACGTAAGATTAAAAGACAATCTGTCGGTCAGCTGGTAACCCAGGTGTTGGCCATGGCGTTAAATGTCAAGTAGTAGCCACATCACTCCCCCCCAAGTGTTAACGATATCGTGCAGGAAACTGAACATGCCGGCCACTGCGTGTGCTGGTCAAACGCTGGTTGTCTGCAGCATTGGTCGGGTTTGGTGGCACTCTGTCTGTGGATTGAGGCAAGGGCAAAGGCGAATGGGTTGGATGATTAACGTGGTCTGTAGTCTGGTTGAGCATAAATGCTGGCTTGAGTCTATCCACTGAAATAGTCTGTTCGCCTCGAGTAGTCTGTAACCGGTAAACTTTATCAGTTCGAGAAATCACGCGATAGGGACCATCGTAGGTGGGTTGAAGAGGTCTTCTAACTCCCACAGTAACTCACAAGCCAGAGGAGACGGACTCACTAACAGGTACGTTAACTTTAGTAATTTGCCTACTGGCGGACATAACCCAATTTCTTTAATACCTAACACAGCCAGTCCGGCTAAGGTACTACTAACAAGACTGACCAACAAGACCTCTCCCCGCCCCTTCCCCGACGCTCCATCACCCCTTTCCCCTTTCTCTTTGTATATAAAGACCACGACCAACTGACTGACTCCAGTACTGACTTAACGGCCAGACGATGATGTCTTTACATCGAAAGCGCTTGCCCACAGTAACTCACAAGCCAGAGGAGACGGACTCACTAACAGGTACGTTAACTTTAGTCTTCTAACTGCATCTTGCCGGTCAAATACATGGGAACAATCTGGAAGCTCTGGATGTACATATGTTCTGTTAGTGTGGTTCTGGAAAGGCACTGGGCGGAGGTTTCGGACATGATCGCGTAATTTTGATATTAAGTTTGGAAGATCTGAAGAGCATGGTGAGGAAGTAAAAATATCGAGTGGGAGGCGAATGGGCTCTCCATATATAATTTCTGCAGGTGTTACGTTAAGTTTTGGAATGAGGTATGAGCGTAACCCCAGGAGAATAGTTGGTAAGGCTAGGACCCAATCTTCCGTCAGTTGAGCTTTCAATGCGCACTTCAAGTTGCGGTGCCAACGCTCAATCACACCATTTGAGGCGGGGTGGTAGGATGTAGTGCGAATATGATCAGCACCTAGCAATGCAGAGAGACTACTGAAAAGTTTGCAGTCGAATTGTTTGCCCCGATCAGCGGTAATACGACGTGGAATTCCAAACCGGGAAAACCATGTAGTGACTAGAGCAGAAGCAACAGTCTCGGCCGTTATATCATTTAATGGAACTGCTTCTGGCCATCTTGAAAAACGATCAATGATGGTCAGGAGGTATCGCGAACCTTGAGAAGTGCAGCCACACCTGGAAGGAACATGGATCCATTGCGATAGAATTGTACAATACTATCAAGGTGGAAAACTACCCGATGTATGATAGAAAAACAATACACAAACAACTACTGTGATGATCGTTCAACGTTGTGGCTGCAAAAGTAATTGTTAAGCATCGTTTGTCGATACAGCTTGTACGCGCCTTTGACATGAAGCGCTTACATGAGCTGTACAGAGGCGTCACCTTGTCTGCCACAACACAAGCCAAACTGCCCCCATTCCCTCATTCCCCAGATTCCCTCATATTTTTTATACAGTTCACTTAAACTCTGAGGATAAACCAGCGCGATCCGCACAAAGCTATTTCATTCCAAGCAACGGTCAATGGTTGGTAAGAGTCTTCTAAGGACTAATGGATCCTAGTAGCTGTTAAGCGGTATGGCTCCATCAGGACGATTAGCAGGAGCGATGGAATCTGCCATGAAGGGGGGTTAGAAAAATTGAGAAGTCGTTAAAGTTGACTCACCTCATTGTTGCGTCTCGGGCGTGGAAACTTCTTATGGTTGCAGTACAGCCCAAGGTCTTTGGGTCACTTTTGGTTCAAGATGAGCAAAGCCAAATAGACACCATGATTTACATTCTTCCCCTATCTTATTTACTATATCTCACCCACATAGTTTATTACGCGTATTATTCTCGAAGGAACCCTTTCATCACTAGTCCAACGATTTGAACGTATTCTTGAACAATAGTTACCTAATAGTAACCGGTTAACTTGATCCATCGGGTAACAGGCTCATCAATCCTCTGCTTAACAATTGCTCAATAAAGGTAAGAGCTGCACAATAAATCCTGGAATTAAAAGCGCTACCGGTTACTGCTGCCGCGATTCATTGCTAATTTGGAATGAACTGTCCAACGATTTGAGCGTATTCTTGAACAATAGTAGCGCCCGCAGTTCTCATTTTACCAATTCTCGACTACGCAACTGCAACAATCACATACATGAGGAGATTCTTCCTGACGTTCGATGAACGTTTTCTTACTGAAATCGCGATCTCGTGATAACGTCTGCCATCCGATGGGAACGTAATGTCGATGCGACTTCCAAGACCGTCCCCCAAGTTACTTGCCACAGAACAGGTGGTGATCACAGATGTGCATTCGACGGTGATTAGGTGATTACTATTCAGCGGCCAACGGGTGACCGACCCACAAAGAATCATGGAATTGATAGCTTTGTGGTTCTTGTATAAGTTTGTTGCAGTTGCAGTGCCCGGAGCACATCATCGTAAATCACACTAATCGGTTCATTACATATCTTTTCGTGCTGATTATTGTTTAAGGGAGAACTGCTACACTAACGGTGTTAATATACCGAGTGAGAAGTACTTTTGGCTCTCTCAACTTGTTCACACGTTTTTTTTTTTACGTCCACATCACACTTTCTGCCTCCACCCACACCCGACCCCTCTGAATTTTCTCATAAACAGATGTAATACTATTCAGTAAACTGCCCCCTGTAAATTTGGCATCCTCGGGACTACACAGGGCTAAAGAGTACAGTTCACGATAACTGTTCTCGATACTGATATTGCTCTCTCGTGAAGGTTCAGGGTAACATCGGTTCATTATTCTCACGCCCAACATGATCAGGACTTAACTTATTCAATCGAATATTATTAAGAGTGTGACATGGCTATATCAGCAGTCCGGGAAACGACATCTCATTCGTGTAACTATGTTTAGTAAATAATAAACCACTTTCTTCAACCATTCAATCCAATGTCCTATCTACTGCCTGTTATATGGGCCGAAATATCAGTGTCGTTTCATCACATTTGATTCAGTTTAGTGAATCACCAATTAGGTCAAAGAAAAAATTGTAAACGCAACAACGCGTTGTATTTCACTGCTAACTACTAACACAATGTTCATCGATCATACACAGTTATTTGTGCGAAAATGTTTGTGATCCTTAATTCTAAAACAGCGAATAGGGATTTAGCTCGTGAGAAAAATACATTGTCATACTCTGGAGCTTCACACACCCTGGTAGGGGTGGAGACTTCTCCATGAACTTGATGCCCCGCCCGTTTTTACTTTCCTTGGCTCTACGAATTAGGAAGTAAAGTAACCTAATCGGATGATTAAAACTGTTTGAATTCTCTTCCGATCATTACGGTTACGGTGACCCTGCTTAGTCCGAAAAACCCTATTTTGGGAAAATGGTCGTGTGTAGGTCTGAGAAGGCAATTGAGAGAAAACGCCTGAACCAAACGATAATTGCCCTCCTCAATAAAAAAAATCGTGTAACAGGCTCATCAATCCTCTGCTTAACAATTGCTCAATAAAGGTAAGAGCTGCACAATAAATCCTAGAATTAAAAGCGCGGTTACTGCTGCCGCGATTCATTGCTAATTTGGAATGAACTGTCCAACGATTTGAGCGTATTCTTGAACAACAGTAAGAGAAAACTGATTAACTTGATCCAATCAGACGTGTTCTAACATGCTATGTGTGATCAATATTTATGCTATATTCTTCATTTCAACCGAACACTGGTGACAAATTGAAATTCTAAAAGACATGGGCGTGACACATTAACTTAACACGCGTGTAGATGAGGGAACAAGAAAATAACTGTTCTAGACGTTTAGTGAGAGTGAAGTTCGACATCCCTCCGCTGATGTGAATTTCGTTGATATCGAGTTGAACTAAAATGACGACATAAGTAATACACCCTGCGATCATCTGGAACAAGAAAAAACTACTCTCACAATTGCATAAGATGAATTTAACCTACCGAACAAGCCAACTTATAGTCAACATTAAAACATCTATAAACGGTAATCGTAAGTGGCTTTCTAGTAGCAAAGTACATATCGATGTACGGCTGGAAGGAGAAATGAAACATGAAATTAGGTTCTTTCATCATACATTGAGACTGACACGTTCTAGATATGTATATTATATTTGCCATTACGTTTCGTAGATGTTGTCCGCTGTTGTTATTCATTAATCGTTTCCTCAACGTTTTGTTGAATTTTTCGGCCTGCAATATATCATAGGTATGAAAAAATATGAACTTGAACAGAGGAACTGATGCAGCATACGAAGCTGCGCCATGTGTCCGATTTGCAAATACTAAAGCTTCCTATTCCTCTTTAACACACAGTCATCGAGGCCATCAAACCACCAGCGAACCATTTCCTGGCTGACAACCTCAGCACCATCAAAGTGTCCTTACTCCGTCCTTCAGTCACTACTCATTTCTTCTACATTGGCAACTCTCAAGCATCTGGTGATCTCCCATATCATCACTTTCCATTTTTTTTGAGGGACGTTATTAATTCACACAACCTGTCAGTTCGTATGCATTTTACTAAGTATCTTTAACTCAAAGAGGCTGGTTCAGGTTTGTAGGAACGAATCGCCCACAGGAATACATTTTTCATCAACTACAGGAACTGTTCCTTTGCACTTCAACCAACTCTCCTGCATTCTTCACTTAAAATACCCTTTCTTCGAATTAACTCTGCATTCTAGCTCTTTACCGCCATCAAACCTATGACCGACGAAAGATGTCCTCGTTTCTTTCATCACTTCGTTGATGAGGCTTATTCAACAGTATGTCGAGAAATTGTCCAAAATGCAGGCTGATGTAACGGGTGTAGCACCGGTAACACGTTAATATTTTGTAATTGGAGGTTCTTTCCTGGTAACCCATCAGGCATAGAGTTTCCCAGAAGTTCGTATTGAAAAAACACAGTAGTACGATTACTAAAGAAATACCGTGCCCCGAAAAACTAATACTGGTCAACAAAAATCAATGTACAAACCTGAAATATCGCCGCTTGAGTGGAACTCACCAAATCCCACACCATTAGCCCGTAATATTCTCCTACGGAATTTCTACAATCGGAATTCAGAAGGAAAACTATTATGAGAGAGCCAAGTGAGCGCTTAACCTCAGTGGGTCCCTCGGAATTTCCAAATACTATCTTTTTATTGTTGAAATAAAAATAAAATAAACAGGCCTTGGGAACAAACGCACATTAGACATAACGTAATTGGACGTGTTAACGTTAGACATAATCATTATCCTTGACTTTGAGGTCGAGCATGTACAAGTCATGACATGATTTGTCCTGTTCATTTTAAACATTCACCTGGACTAATTTAGTTTTTTCCTGTAGTTTGAGTATGCGCGTTTGCACCTCATGTGTTTCTCATGTAGACCTGAAGAGGGCTCAATTACGTTTCAACCAATTGCAGAACTTTCCTTTCTACTTCGTAGAGCCATGTGATGTAGGTAGGCGTCGTGACCTTCATTTCTTTCTTATCATTGTTGATTCAAAACCATTTCTTGCAGCAATTATTTCTTCTCTGAACGGCACACTTCAGATCCTGCATTTTCAACCTCTTCCGCCACATGCTTTTCATCGTGCGATTTCTCGAATCTCTCCCACCATAATATGATCAACGAAAGACATGAATTGTACCGTGGACAACTATACATTATTATTACAAGGGCATGAGGTGCGGATCAACCCTTGAAGACCCCTTCATTAACATAACAGATAAGTTGTGGGATTGGAATATGACTAAATTACGGAGTATTTCTTTTGAAAATCTCCAGAGTAGGAACATACTTTTTTTGGCCTTACCGTGATGAAAATTCAATTTCGGTAAATGCAAAAATAATTGTTTAGCACCATTTCTGCGCACATTAAATACTGTTATTTCACTTCAAAAATATCTAGTGCGTCCTTAGCTCTATGTCAATTCACTTTCTATATGGCTTTGTCTACTTAATGAATTCATTTACCACTCACTGTATTTGAACTTGGTCAAACAACACTTCACAGCAGCATGAAGCTGTAGCGCTTAAAGTTCCAGAATTTATTGTGCAGCTCGTACTCATTCCAGGACCATTATTGAGCAATTGGTTCATGAGGCTGTAATTACAAATTTTTTGAGGAAGGACAGTAATCACTTTTGCTGAGATATTGGGCAAAACGTTTAGAACTGGTAGTAAGCGAAACGGCGGTAGTTGAAATTAAGGAATTACGGGAGTGAGGCCCATCTATCTCATGTGAGTTTTTAAACACTTACCGTTTAGGTATTGGACTACAGTACCAATTTTTTTAAACATTATACTAACATTCCTGCGGAGTTTATAAGGAAAAACCTGCAAATTATTACACAACGGTTTATTATTCTCATGAACAGCTTGACCTAGTCTTACTGCTACGAGACCCGTTCTATTCGATTCAGCATCGAAAAATACTAGTAAACCATGCGAAACATGACCTGATTACAATGGAACTACGGAAACTATATATTCCCCCGGCGCCAAGGGCCTGAAAACGTCTGTAGGCATTTATGATCCGATGTAGGAGTGTGCGGAGGAAGTGGCCCTAACCTTCCTCCGCCCCATCGGGCAAAAAGTGTCGGGGAAATTGGGAGGGGGACTTCCAGTCAACCCTTGGCAATTGGCACAACATGTGAGTCGAGCGGGCGGGTGGTTTTGATGAGACAGGAGGGAGAGAGGGAGTACTATCGACGAAACCTTGACTTCCGCTGTACTTCCCGCGAGTTCTTTCAATTAGTTGACTCTAATAATTACTGTAATTTCCCTATACACAGTTGTACACGTCTGATACTCATTCCATTCGACCCAGGATGTAAAACTACCTTGCAAACGATACGAAACACGGCTTATTTGCGATTATACTATGTTTCGTTAATTTTGTTTAACCATTTGTTGTCCATAACAACCATGGGCTTCGTCCGATCGGATTGCCGAGATGGTGGGCACAACTAGGTACCAAATGAGATTTTTGTGCGAAAGAACGGATTTTTTAGCACACGTTAAAGGCACAAAATGGCCTGGACGGTGGACGGGGTACAGCGTACGGACATTGCAGATTTGGAATTCTCATGTCTTGAAACGTAAAGTGTCAAATTTTGAGGGGGGTTGTAGAAAATTTTTCGAGGCCGAAAACATAGGGTTATTATTCAGAATGAATAATAAACCAAAAAACCGCGCAAAAACGATTTTCGTCGAAAATTTTGATAATTTATTGTGCTCCTCTCATAATTTTCCCACGATTGGAAATTTTATCGTATAATTGCCTTATTGAGAGCTATCAATATAAATAATTTAATCAAAATTGTTAGAGCCGTTTTTGAGAAAAAAATTTGGTGATTTGATCACTATAATAACTATAGTTAACGTTCAGTGGATTTTGCCCATACTGTTATTTTTGCGTCCCATGGTAACCTGTACGCTAGACATCAAGCTTCAGCTGATTTAGTACGGCTGTTTTCTCTAAAAACCGCACTAAAATCGAATTCGTCGAAAGTTTTGGTAATTTCTCGTGCTGCTCTTGCCATTTTCCCACTAATGAGAATTTTATGGTATAATTTCCATATTGGGTAATTTAATCAAAATCGTTTGAGCCATTTTTGAGAAAAAAAAAATTTGATGTTTTGATCACTATGATAACTATAATTAACTTTCGGTGGATTTCGCTCATACCCTTATTTTGGCGTCCCATGGTAACCTGCGGGTTGGATATCAAGTTTGAATGGATTTGGTACGATGGTTCTTTCTAAAAACCGTTCACAGGCACACACACACACCATTTTCCGAAATAGTGTGTTTCGGACTCAGGAGGGTCCTCTGTAGAAAACTCAATTTTTTTTTTTTTCAGTCGATCACATAACTTTTCTTTCTACTTTGTAGAGCAAAGGAAAGTAAAAGCGGCCAATAGTCGGCAAAAGTGGTAGCATTCGGTTGCTGTAAACGAAGAAGAGCCCTGATAACTGTTAGCGGTATACCTGAAGATCAGTCGCAGAGGTTATGCCGACTCAGAAGTCATTAATGTTGACGCCTCGTTGTTGCGCCTCGACCTCGGAACCTCGTCACTAGTACGGTATAGCCCGAGTTCATTGCGTCAAGCTGAGCAAAGTCGAATATACACCATAGCTTCCATTCTCCCCCAACATATGGCTGTGTGATCAAAATTTGTGGTATATTCTTCATTTCAACCTAACACACTTATTGACATGACAAAGAAAAAATCTAAAATTCTAGATCAGTGCAAGAAACATTAACTTAACACGCGTGTAGATGAGGGAACAAGAAAATGAGCTATTCTAGACGCTTAGTGAGAGTGAAGTTTGACATCCCTCCGCTGATGTGAATTTCGTTGCTATCGAATTGGATCAAAACGACGACATAAGTAATAAATCCTGCGATCATCTGTAACAAGCAAAAACCACTCTCAAAATTGCAAAGGACACGCACATAATAAACATCCATTAAATGCCTATAACTCACCGAGCAACCAAACTTATAGCCAACATTGAAACATCTGCAAACGGTAACCGTAAGTGGCTTTCTAGTAGCAAAGTACATATCGATGTACGGCTGGAATGAGAAAAGAAACATGACATTAGGTTTTTCCATCATACATTGAGACTGATACGTTCTAGACATGTACAATACATTTGCCATTACGTTTCGTAGAAGTTGTCCACTGCTGTTATTCATTACTCGATTCCTCAATGTTTTGTCGAACTTTTCGGCCTGCAAGATATCGTAGGTATGAAAAAATATGAATTTAAACAGAGGAACTGATGCGACATACGAATGTCCGATTTGCAAATACTAACGCTTTCCATTCCTCTTAAACTAGTGCCACTCAACACGGTCATTACGGCCATCAATCCACTAGCGAATCCCTTCCCGGCTGACAACCTCAGCACTACCACTGCGTCCTTCAGTCACTGCTCATTTCTCCTCCACTGGCAACTCCCAAGCCAAGAGCACTGGCAGATCTCCCCTATCGTCACTCTCGATGTTATTGTTGGACGTTATTAAATTACCTGAACCTGCCGGAATGTATTTTACTAAGTATCACTAACTCAAAGAGGCAAGTTCAGGTTTACAGAAATACAACTACAGCAACTGTGTATAAGCTCTTTTACAGTTCAACCAACTTCTTTGCATTCTAGCTTTTCTCTCTTCAATGCACTCAAACCTACGACCGACGGAAGATGCGCTTGTTTCTTCCATCACTTTTACAGTATGTTGAGGACTTGTCCAAAATGCTGGCTGATATTACCGTCGTAGCACTCGTAACACGTTTACATATGGTTTTTGGAGCTTGTTTCCTGGTTATCCGTAAAATATAGGATTTCCGTTAGTTCGAATTGGGAAAACACAACAGGAGCGTTACGTGTCTAGAGAAATAACTGTGCTCCTCAAAGTAATACTGGTAACCAAAAATCAACGTACAAACCTGAAATGTCGCCGCTTCAACGGAACTCACCAAATCCCACACCATAAACCCGTAATAGGCGTATAACCACACAATATTGATAATAATTACTGGAGAGAGAGCGGCAAAATGGCCTAGTAAGCTGCTTGTGCACAAATTCCAATTTACGAAACACTTAGCAAATAAGGAAAGTAATAGCGGGCCATATGTGTCGGAAATAATGTCCACCAGTTCAGCCAGTTTGATGTAATTCATCGTGATATGCCTTGCCTCTGCATAGCTCAAGACCTCTATTTTATTCAAGCTGTCGTTCAACACGATGAGTTTCAAAGTAATTATCCTGATCAACCATGAAAACTGGTGAGCGGAACTGAGTGTCGCCACGGTCCCAAACACCCACAAACCACTTTCGAAAAGGTGCCCCGGCCTTACTTGTACGTTAAGTGCGACATCAATAGGACATACAAGTATGATTAGTAGACCCCAGAATTTCGTTGTAGTGAAATACATAATTTTTAGTTCATTTGTTAAGAATGTACGCCGTGACACCAAGTTCATCAAGCTGCGCAGCTTTTTTTTTCGAGAAAGGATTATACACGCGTGAATCAGCCTAAGAACGGGATTCAGAACGATGAATGCGAGTGCTGAGATGGAAAGCGTCAGATGTTGGTGGCTTGTCCACGTAGTCAGTGGACGCAGGAACCCGACGGCTGATGTAGTTAGAGACCACACTATGTACCATTGTATCAGCTCCCAGGATTGGCCTCTCATTCTACAAGGAAACGTTCCCAATGCGGCACAAAATGTGAAGAATAGCTGAGTTGTTCGACGAATCATGGTGTAACGGCAACTAGCGAATACTATTGAGACGTTCGGTGCGCAACATTGATTTCCAATTACCCTCCCTACCAGCTAAATTAATTACAAACGGTATCAGTGGAATAAAAGAACCGCATTCAAGTTAAGCCACGTCATGTTCCTTCGATAATCGCATGGTACCTGGACATTCAAATTATACTTGGAACAATCTTTCAACTGTCCAATAGAGGCAACCACTGTTTCAAGGAGTAAAAAAAAGAAGGAATAGTGAATCGCGTTGTATTATGTGTAGCATTTTTCAGTTTTTACATTTATAGGATTTGTTGTTGATGTTCACAATTCCTGGTCATGGAATTAAATGGACAGGGAATAATAAGTGATGAGACCATATAATTTGAAGTTTCCCAAGTAAAACATACAATTTCAGCGGATAGTCGACTCTTTTCGTCACCCTTCCCGAGAAGTGGAGGTGGCCGAAGCCTGCGTGGTGGCAGAAGTGGATTATGGGTGAACTCACGGGTTGAGTGGTGGGGATGTGGAATTGGATCTTGAATATTAATGGGAAATACTCCAGAAATTCCGGAATTCCAGCCACTGCCGTTTTATTTACTAACATTTCTTAAGGTTTTTACCCGATAACTCTCGAAATGTTTTTATTATCCTTCCCAAAACAATCATGTCCTCTGCAGCTCAATAATAGAATGTTAATGGTTCAAACGAAGTTAGTGACTGAAGAACTAAGAGACTTATTGATGTTACAACGAGAGTAGCCAGCGGATTAGGGTTTGCAAGTGGAATGGAAAGGGTACAATAGGTACAATTTATAGTAATAAATGCGTGAGGACATTCCAGAAGCCCTTGTGGAACCCCCGTGAGAACTTTTCTGTCTCATCAGTTCTCTAGACTAAGGTGAACGGATGTCTCTCGCATGTGGGTGCTGGTAAGTCATATTGATATATACGTTAAATTAAAAATAGCACTCACCTATGTGGTGTAGACCTCCAAATATTGAGGGGGGTAGGTCGTTTCTACGGCTTTATTAACATTCAAGAAGTTTTCGTTAATATTTAGCGACGACGTGTTTTGTCGCACCAAATACATTCGAAGAGATAACTCCATGTAATGGCATCCACCGCTTGAGTATGGCCGCCTACGTCTCTATAATGTTGTTGGGGGCTATCAGGGCCCCTGAAATGCTAGGAACGGTTAACATAAATACTAGTCAGGGGCGAAACCGACATTCGAACACCTCTGTTGTACTTCACACTTTCGCCTTACATTCTCAATTGATAAATCTAACCAGCCAAAACCCGCGAATTAATGTTTTGTTAATAACTCGCAAAAACAAAAAATGCGAAGATGGTAGCGGGGGGGGAGGCACTAAGCAGGGGGGGGGGATAATATGGCCCAAAAACCAGAACTGGGAGAGAACGCCTTGGGCAACGAAACAGTGTGTGAACACTCCTTATAATAATATAATATATAACAGCCTTTCTCGAGCCCAATCGTCGAATCGTATTGCAAGTCAGAATCATAATCGTCAGAATGAGGCGTGTAGCCTGCTTCTTCCCTCCTTTCTCGGTCGACTTCGTCTTCGCTTTTGCTCTTTTCGATTTCCGAAGTACCAAAGAACCTCATTCCATTCCTTTGTCACTTCAGGTCCCAACCGTACTCGTAACAGTGCAAAAGTTGCAAGGTTCTTTTCAAGTTCGTTTGGCCGGGGATTCATTAGGGAAACTGCTCAGAAACCAATTTTTGGTGGCTAATCGTCTCTCCATTTTCTCACGAATGAAAAATGTTACATTACCTTTGAATGATTGGGGATTATCAAAAAAAATTTTAATTGAAATCGATAACAACGTTCCAATTTTGAAAGTAATCTTTATATTTGCGACCTGTGTTAATCAGCAAGGTGAATATCTATCTTGGGCTGATTTTGTTTTCTCTCTGTCATGGTTACATACACAGACACATCCAATAGTTTGTCAAATGGTTTTACAGTCCGGGAAGTCTGAAACGAAATGATCAGAAGAAATCTCTTTTTTCAACCGATTAAATCATTCTGCTTTGTACTTGGGGTTGAGCGATACACTAGGGCAATGGCTGTCAATAGATCTAGGTTGCAAGATACATGTAGATGTGCGTGTGTTGGACCAGGTACTAAAGAGACGCCATGAGTTTACGTGCGTTTAGTAAAACTAGAACCCTGGGAAAACCTAAAATTTGGCTTCGTCGGGGCTTCTCATCGACGTCGTGAAATACTCTTGACACATCAAAGAAGTAGCAGAACCCTCACGTCTTGGATATTGGCGAGGTAACATATTGAACAATAAATCACAAGCGATAGTATTCGACTGCTGGGTGACAAATATTTGGAATATCAGGAGAACCAGACCCACAAGTGACGCGTCGAAAGATATTTGTCGATAGAAAGCAAATTTGTCTTCGGCGTCCGAGGGACAGGCGAGACGAGGGAAGACCCGATGTTATAGGGATGAAGTTCGAAATGCTGGACTCCAGGTGGGACGGAAAGCATTTTGCGAGGGTGCAAATAGGTTTCAATCAAGCGGGCGGAACAGCACGGAAATTGGTTAGCCCACGGGTTTTTTCCCCCTCGAAGGAGGATTTTTTTTTTATGAACGCAGCGTTTCTAGAGACTGATAAAAACGCCATTTTTTCTTTAGGATTTATTCAGTGTGTTTTGTTGCCTAACCATATAACTTCGGTTGCCCAAGAGTTGGCTGTTGAGGTTTGCCTTGAGTGGGATCCAAGTGTAAACTACATGGACTTTTTTTTCATTTCGTGACTTCGTACAAATCTGAGCCAAAACAAACACCCATTTGCCTCCCGGTGAGATCGAAGAAGCCCGTAATAGTACCGACAGAGTTTGGCGTGCCGTTGGAAATACGCTAAATGGTTTTTCGTATTGCATCTTTCCGAGGATAACACGGCAGAGGCTCTTGTAGATCTCTAAGCCCTTTAGATAGTTCCTTCAAACTCCCTCTAGTAGCGAGGGTTGTAGTTTTCACGTACGCTACGAAAATTCACATTTTTATTACGTTTATTTACATTTTTTGAGCAACAATGCAGAAGTGCGAGTGGCTGATGACTGGTACATGCACCAGCTCGGGAGATACTCGGGACACGAAATGGCCAGCTATAGATTAATCGATCTGGAGATTTTGTTTTCACATTTTCCCTCTTTTTTTCGTTGGCACGGGGAACGTGACCGAGGTAATGACAAGCGGTGCCTGAATATTAATTATTTTCGTTCCCAATTCCCTGTCTCGAAAGCGCCTTTCGGAAGATGGAAGACAAGTTGATCCCCTTGACGTTGACGCAATCAAATTTTCCCCTGTCAACCGAAAAAAAAACTCAATAAGTTTAAACGAGGTTTAAGGGGGGTCGCGGAAAAATGAAGTTGGCGGGGTTTCGTCTCTGCCAGGCCACCGAGGTCTTCATCCTCCTGATCCGGCTATTATCCAGTTTACCCAATTGATTTATTCATTATTATTAATGTCGTGGTAACGAGGCAATGTAAGACGCAGTTAGCTCAATGTTGAGTGGGATAAAGATATTGATTCAGAACACGAGCTGTAGTAAGGCTGACCAAGGGGCTGGTTTCTGAAGTAGGGAACGCCAAAAGTAAGGCCAGAGATGGAAAGAATTGTTTCACATTGGGCAGCCCATCCACAATATCACATCCGATGTAATGGTTAGCGCTCCAGCTGAACACCATTCATTTGAGGCGGTGGACCAGCTTACATAGTGGTAGAGAGCTGCAAGTGGAGGTTATAAGCCCCCCCCCCCACAGCCTCAAATGGGCTCATTGTGCTGGCATACATGAGTCACCTCATTGCTCCCAGTTCCACCACCACCTCCTGATACGATCACACCATTTTATATCATAACCATTCTCGCATAAAACGACGGCGACCTTGAGGTCCATTCCTGCAACTTCCTCTGGGCGCAGATGAGGCACACTGCAGCCAGCCCCACACAGGTGAACAGTTCATGTTCTACTGACTCCCACTCCATCTCGCAGAACTCTTTACCTCAGACTTATTAATCTTGGTCTCTCTCCAGAAAGAGGACCTCCCTTGTTTGCTCCCTGGAGAGTTTAATAAACAACCTTGGCTGATTTTGGTCTACCTTGGTCCCGCCAATAGGCAGCCCGGCGCTTCTCCCACTTGGCAACTTCCTTGATGGTAGCTCTTGGTTGTTCCTACGATGGGCTCAGGTCCCATTGGGATAAGCACAGATCATTTTCTCGCCAGTTTGTCCTCATTCCCTTCTATTCCTGTATGACCTGCACCCAGCGCAGTGTTAATGCGTTTTTCTTAGCCTCGGTCCTCAGGCCAGTCAGGCATTCTCAAACCAGCCCCGACGAAATGGTACACACACGCCATCACTATGATGAACTCTGCCTGGAAAACTGTTGTCAGCGCACCCAGTGGTATGGCTGTCTGGATCCATTGCCCTGTGAAGACATAAACAAATTGAAATTTTGTAGGGATGAACCCAAGATAAATCAAGGGTTAATATAATATAGGTAAGTGGAAAACAACAAAATAAACTTGATTAGGATAGGTGTCGCTTTATTTAAGTAAATCAAAAAAATAAAAATAACTTTATCTTTAAGTAGGCACAACTCAGGGTAGATCTCTTAGTCACAGATATACATGGTAGGTACGATAGATTTCTGAAATTAAGCGGGTACTCACTACTTCCAACGGCCGTGAAGTATATTATAAGTTTACTAACTAGTACTTCCCTAGGATAGGGACTTATCCAATGAAATGGAACGGGAAAGGAACGTAGTACTGGATGTGTTCTTCGGGTTTGGAGCAGTCGGTGATCTAGCTTTTGAGCTCCGACCTGAAACTGAGCAAAAGACAGGGACCTCCTCATTATGCTATTTCCGAGATGTGGTTTGAGAAGAGCTTGAGCAGCGTACGAATATTAGTACCACCTACCGGTACGTGATGAGTGGGTATCTTGGCAGCGACACCCCGGAGATGATGCAAAGATGGCGAATACTGGTCCCACAGGCAGATGTAGCAGAAGCCACGCAGTTGGTGAATAAATATTCTTTCGATCCCAACAAGGGTGAAATTTTGGATGAGACGGGAATACTGATGAGATGTAGATACGGCAATGCTGGACGGCGGAAACAGAACAATAGAACTCCGAAACGCGGTACCGGGCCTGTTCTGCCAAATCGCCTGCAGGTAGCAGCACACGATGGATTGAACAATTTGTCTCCAAATTCATCAACGAATTCTGGACCTATCAGTGTTTTTTTTTTCTGAAGAATATATTTTACAGAAAATAACTGTCCCACTTCTTAATTGGAAACAATGGCTGAAAAAGAAATAAACATAATTTTCCCGTACGCATTTACTGTCATCTGGCAGAAGACTGGAACGGGTGGCGCCGAGAACCGCGAAATATGAAAGTGGCGGGACTACGAATTATTCACGCTACAGCCCATAAACTCTAGCATCTACCAGGCCATGCCTCACTGATCCATCTGTGTAATGTACGGCCCCAACCTCTAGAGTGGATCAGATCCTCTTGCACTGTCTTGTTAGCAGAGCAGATAGAAGTTTGCTGGCAGTCACGAAAACACAATAAAATCAATCAAACATTTATGTACCCACTTAACATTTTGATACGAAATCACATGAATATTTGTTTTATTATTTCTCGATATTATTGTTGTTGTTATTTTATTATCTTTAGGGATGCAACCAGGAAAGGAAAAATTTACTTTATTTTTATTACTCAATGTTGAAAGGGCGTAGCTCGTGAATAACACACTGCTTTAAGTCATTTCCAGATTCATTCGAAGGGCCAGGCAACACTCATGATCTATCACCTCAAAAGATGTGCTCAAGGGCGTATTACTGCTACCAAACGTCTCTATATAGGTGTAACCCCTTTTCGTATTTCCGGATAATTTTTCGAAATGGTCCGTGCTACAGTGAGTCACTTGTCGAACAACCCTGCAAAAACTTGAGCTGGCTGAGCACGCTATGAGGAACCAACATTGGTGGCTAACCGTAACGCAACATTTACTGAGGAACGAGTACCGTTCAATTGCAAAGATCTCTGATGGTATGAAGGAGAGATAATGAGGGACACCCATGATTTGTAACGTGGATGCGAATTTCGTAATTTGACGACGACTGCCAATGCAAAGTGTGTCTGGAAATGAGAGCAAAAATAAAGTGAGGTAAACAAACACATTTTAAATTCTGGAGAAATCCAAATAGTTTTTCTTGGAAGGCTGTGTGACTGCAATGATCCATAATTTTAACTAACCAGAGTCTAATGGGGGGAGTCTAACCCCTCCTTGTTCATAAACGTAAACACCTAGCTGCACAGATCGAATAAAACAAAAAACGTGATACTGGGACAAAGATACAATTAACATTCAATCAAATTAACAACTTCAGCAACTCACTATACTTATTAAACAGACTGGTACTAGTGGTATCTGTCAACGCCGAAGCGTTTTGTTCATTTCACACGCTGAAATCTATCTTGTTTACGCAATAAGCCTCCGTCGACGTTGTGTGTAAGTGTTCGTGTGTGCTTTGTGCGCGATAAGCCGCCGATCTGCAGCAACTTTGATCAACTTGGGTCCTGCTGAGACTCGCTGTCTCTCCCACCAGACACTTCGAGTTGACGGCACCTAGTGACTCAGATTGCCAGCCGTAGCCAGTATTGTTCTCTGCTCAGTCATCAGAATCTCGCCAGACCACATCTCCATTCTTCTTACCATTAGATCGAACACGGGTCATCAGAATCCCACGACATCTGTTTTCTGAACATTTACTGGGTCATCAGTATCCCATTGGTTTACTTCGTGCCAGTTTATATCGAATCGTACGACTGCATCCAACCGTTCTCGTCATCATCTTCGAGTCGGTTGGGACATTGCTACCAGTCATTCTGCCGACGCGTCTCCCAATGTGCATCAGGTACGTCCAACACCTGCAGCTGCGAGATTTCGTTCCCTTGATAACCATTACGGTCAGACACTTTAATTTTCTTTTTCTTTCTTTTCTTTAATTTTCGTTTACATCTTAGAAGGAGCTCCTTGTTTCACTTGTAATGATTCAAAGTAAAATTACAAATTAAATCAACTCTTGTTACCTTGGATGTTTGGTATTTTCCCTACATCGAAAACCACATCTCTGGTAGATAACAGTATCTGCTATCAATTTGTACTTGGGGGTCGAATTTCTTGATTTGGCAATATACATTAAACCCATCGAAGGCTGAGGGAAAGACATCTCTTTATAATCATTGACTGCCGAACGCTACTGGCTGGCACACTTCATTCGCTCGCGGTGTATTTCCAAATCTAACGTATTTTTAATCTCAGGACAACTATATAGCGATGCTATAATAATCGATTGGGTGTAGCTATATTAATCGATATTAAGAAAACCATCTTGAAAACTTCCATGGGGTATCATTTTAAAATTTTCAATTTTCAGGACGCAAGCCTTCTCTGCGCCAAATATATTCCTCCCTCTTATTCAATAATGCCCCCCCCCCTTCATCCACAGACCCTCCCTTCCGCTCCAAAACTCCTTAAACCATTCAGTAACGTTCAGAACTTTCAGTTCCCAGTAGAACACAACCCAGCCCCAAGCGGTATAATATGTTTTCTTTATATGCGCTCTGCCCGTTCCTTAATTAATTCTCACAAATTCTGCCGAACATTTACCCCAAACTTATACAAATGAGAAGAATAATTCAAACGGATCTATCAACACAGAACCCTCCCATATCACGACAGATGTGATCGATTTATTTTGCGTGCGATACTATTTGTAAGGTTAGATCTTGTTCATCGAAAGCGTGGATGGTTAAGAACGGACTAGTTGAAAGATTACAAGATCATTTGTCGAAAAACTAAATGCGCAAGGAAGAACTTGAATCTTTAAGTTAGTCAACAAATTTCCAATTACTCGCCAAATCGCAGTCGAGTAAGTATTACTGTACGAGTAAATAAGGCATATCGAAAGGAACGTGAAACGAGTTGAGAACGTTCGAAACTTCTCCGTCGACAAATTTAATTTTTGTCAGCCAATTGTAGAGCTTAGTTCACATCATGTATCTTTTCGGTGTTGTAATCCATTTTTCTATATTATTACCCGGGAGAGGTGTAGAGCACACACTATAACAGCGGTATCCAATGACATTCGAAAAACATTTATGTCACAGTCACCAGTGTCCGGGGGGGGGGGGGGGTGGCACCACTCCGTTATTAAGACGTCGTGTCAAAAACCCAAGAAGTGTTTTCCAGTAATCATTTCATTTGTGATCAGTTTATAGATCCTCGCTAAATAATAATGAACATTAAAATTTGTTGCAAAACGTTTTATGAATAACTAATAATAATGTATAAATAATAATGTCGAATTTGTATCACATTCTTGAATTGAGCGTCGAAAATTCGGTATTTTGAAATGAAGACTGGCAGCCGTCAATCTCCAAGTTCCAAGGTCCTCCGTGGAGTTTACAATGAACTTTCCAGCTATATCGGGCTCCGCTCGTACTAAATTATGGAGCGCAGTAAAAAGGGAGCTGCTAGTCACTCGAAGAACGCCAATTGAATTTTTCACCTTTTTTCGTACTTTATTCTCACTTTATTCCTCCCTTCGCTTTTCTTAGCTCTCGCCTCGTCACCCATCTCTCTTTTCCGAAGGGAACGGAGCAGCAGGAGGGAAGTTCGTGAGAACCTGAGAGCCATCGTTGCCAAGGCCTGGACGGACGAAATTACTTAACGCGGTGGCTTCCGTTAGGAGACACAAAGGCGAAACGTTCCATCTTCGATGCTCTTTACTACCCCTATTTCCTCAGAGGTATTTCCTCACGACAGCGCGCCGAGGGAATCCTGCCAATTCCGTTTGAGGCGACTCTCTCGTCGGTCTGTCCATCGCACGAATGCAACACACTGCTTTCCCAGAACCTCTACGCAATTTGACATAATTTGTAGGCGTTGAACCGGCATCAAATGATTAAAATCGCTTCCTCATATTCAATTGATAATTTACATCGAAGCCAAACCGATCGGTAATGTGTAACTGAATAACTACTCAGTCAGATTATCGCTAAAAATGACAAAAAGGCTTTATTTCTTAAAGACGCGTTTACACAAAACGACCGAACGTTCGTAAACACGCAAACGAGCTCACGCTCACACTGTCTGAGCACGCCCGAACGAGCAGTTGTTCGCTACGCATTGACGAAAGTTCCCGATAAAAATTCGAAAACACGGCACCCGCGTTGTCGAAGGTTGCAATCTGTGCAGAAATGGAGAAGCGCCGCTAAAGGGAGAATCTGGGAGTCTTCATTTCTGGAAATGAGGAATTATTCGCAGCTGCTAGCTGACTAGAGGGAGGATTAAATTGATACATAAGGTCGGTTTGCCACACTTCTTCCTTCTCTTCGAACAACCCGATTAGTTCAATGGATTTCTTGTTGTCCAACTCCATTTGAAACATCATGCAAACAATAACGTCCATATTATCGCAATAACAAATCAATAAACACATAAACACTTTTGATAGTAACGCAGGACGACCTCTATTCGAAAAAGTCCTCGAAATGAGAAAAGCAGACAAATTAATTTTTAAAGAACTCCACTTCACCTATTCCTAATATAACTTTCAACTCCATAAGTCAATTTTTTACCAAAATGTCATCAAATTTGGTTTTCGTTTGCAAGTCGTGCTCGACAAAATTATTGTGGCATAGTCGGGTTTTATGTCGATGCAAATCCACTATACAAATTTCGAATGTCACCTAATAGTCAACATTTGATTCAAAATTTGAATTTTCTCTGCTGACGCTGATCCAAAAGTGAGAAGTAGCAGACTCCGTTTTTCGACAGTCAAATTGTATGACGTAAGTTTCAGCCATCAACTCAATCTCGGTCAAAATTTGATCCGAATTTGAACTAATTTAGATTGACTCTGCAACATAATGGGCAAGGATCGGAGGTTGCAGAGTTGTGAACTCGGAAAGTACAACTGTGGTACATATTGGGCAGTTGGGTTCTTAGCCCATACTAACAGAGAGAAAGCCGGGAACTGGGATTTTACCAAATATTGAGGGAACTATCAGAAAAAGTTATAAGCAACATTCAAATAATGGATCAACGATTTTAGCCCTCAGCTCCTGGACTATTTGATGATTCGTCGGTTTACCGAGTAGTGACGGAAAGCGCTCGAACGTTTGCGAACCTTGTAACCCGTCCGAGCATCTTGCTCGCAATTCTTTGAGAACGGCGTTCGCGAATAGTGCTCGTTTGGTGTTAACGTGCATTTAGTCATTTCACAGAAATGTTTACGAAGAAACTTGAAGGGACGAGACTTTTAAGAAAAAATTGAGGTGGTAGGCGAGACTGTCTGGGATAAGGAGTGGAGTAAAAAACTCAGGCGAATATTTGGTTGCACCATGAACATCACTGTTGAGAACGAATTGTAATTTGCCAATGTAATTATCCCACTTGGTATGTTTTTCTCAGTCCAGATATGTTGCCTTATGATTCTGTTCGCCATTTCAGTGGGATTGACTATGATACAATTGTTTCGACCAGGACAGACTTGAATGAATCTCGAAGACGGGTTGTGTACTTGTAATTTGAAGAGTTGGTATATCACAAGATTTGGAGACTTAGACGTACAAGAAGAGGCTTGAACAGGATATGAGTGAATATATAAGTGCGTTCAAGGAGGGCTCTGAAGGCGCGAAACTGGTTTACGAGGAAGGAAGGAGAAATCCAAATTAGATGTCCGTTGGGAGAATTGGAGACGACTGTATGGCGAAAGGTGTTACATGACAGTGTTGGGAGAAAGACCGACTTTTGCGAGACTTCGTAGGAGAATGAGTTTGGGAGGAGCTGTCTGCTGTGGAGAGGAATGTGAAAAGGAGGGGAAGAAATGATATGTTGGAATGAATGTCCAGATGAAGCGGGAATCCGTCCTCAATTGGAAATAACGAAAGGGGTGGAATTTTCATAGGTAACAATAAGGGGTGAAGGATGAAGGTAAGGCCAGGTAGTCCCGTTAGGGCAGGTGAGGGAATTACGAGGTCAAAAAACCCGATACTGATTCGGCGTTTTGAGTCGAACAACAATGCTGTGTCACCAAGTTGGGCCGTTATTCGAAACGAGCATAAACAGGGTGCTTAAACGGTTACGAATGACCGACCTAATTATTCAAAATAGTGCAAGAGGTGGTATTCCGTATGGTTACTAATTCCACTCATATAGTAAAAATATCCTCGAAGATACTTGTTTTCTGCAGAAGTTGAAGGGAAATGTGCCCACGTCAGTTGGCATTGTATGCCAGTGAGGAGGATGGAGGATGACGTCATATCAACTGAGTGGTGAGGAGGGGAATTTGACCTAAATCCTCTCAGAACTACCTAAGGATTAACTACTTACATTCAAGGCCAATAATACGGATGTCCGATGCCTCAAAGTGTTTTCGCAATTCCACGATCTCTGCTCGAAGTTTGTCGTGACGCACAGAACAGCATCTCTCAAAACCCAAGGCACCAACCACTCCTCCCTGGTATCTTCAATTTCTCCCTTCAAAAACGATTTGCGAAAATAGAACAAATTATTTCCTTCCACTTTCCATTCTGGGTGTAGTTCTGGGGATTTTGGGACTTTGTAAAATTTTCTATTACCTTGGGTAGAGGTTTCAGTAGTAAAGATGGTAGTTAGGTTGAATACGTAGAATCTAACGATCTAGATCACCATTGGGGTTCTTTAAACTGAGCAACCACGTCAAGTAAGAATGATCAGTAGCGACATTGAAGTCTCTGGTCCCCTCTCGATAATCAATTTGAACCGACCACGTGGCGTAATGCGTGAAACAAAAACGCTTAGGTAATAAGTACTTCATTCGGAAAAACGATAAGAATGGCTTGAGCCAGAACAATGAAATAGGTGGAGGACTTTTCGAAATAAATGTCGAAAAAACAGAATAAATTTCTGACCAGTTCGTCGTCTTCACACACATCAAGTGACGGTGAGGTGAGATAAAGATACACAGAATCGTTGTCAGAAGGCAGCCTGCGTCGGATCGTAGTCCTGATGCGAAAGGTCAGAGAGTCGGAGGCGGCGATTAGCTCATAACTCCAGCGTGAATAAACAGCCTCAGCAATTGACGGTCCGTGGTGCGATTGGCGTCAACAGCCTCTACCTTCCAGTTATCCAGTTAATTGTGGCTAATTCTGTCACAGAGTAAGTTCTTTCAACCAACATAACGTTCGTAAGCAATAGGTCTTCCTCGCTCCCTCTTGCATTTGGGTGAGTGATGCTGCAATAGCACGATGACTTGCATCAGTAGAAAGTGTAAACGGAAGGCCAAAATTGGGTTGGGCAAGAATAGAAGTGAGAGCAATTTTTAGGGTTTCGAAGGCCGGAACTTGATTAGTAGTAAGTAATCCACCCCTGGACCGTCGAGAATGAATATATTTAACGGCTGAATGTATTTATTGTGTGGATGTGTGAAGGATTACTGTTAGGATAGAATAGATATTCCTCAAGTCCAACCCGCGAAATCCCCATGGAGATAAAGCGTTGGTACGGGTAGAACGCCTCTAGGCAATTCCGGCACCGGGACCTGTGGGACCTGCCCTTAGGCTGCTTATGCCGTAACTGAATATAATGAGCATTATGTATAGTGTGGCGAGGAAAAGGTGACGGCCGCAGGGCTAGGCACTCTCCCCAACAGCCAAATTTTAACACGGCCTAACTCGTTACCATATTGACACACGATTAACCTCTGTTCACAACATACCGGGGTAGCCAACCCTAATTTCTCTTGAATGAAAAAGTGGACTGTATTTTCAAACACCCCGGATCCGATCAAAATTAGTTCCTTCCCCCTTGTCTGTAAACTATGCCTCCGCCGATGCCGAGACCTCGCCGACCTGAAAAGGAAACAAATGCAGGAACGGAAAAATAGGAACTTGAGGGACTCACCTTTAAGAACGTGACAGAAGCTTTTCCCCGGCCGGGAAACACGGGACTTAGCTAGGAGAACCACTTCGTCGCGTCACAACTACACTTAGCGGAAGCTCCACAAAAAGGAGGGGGTAAAAGATGATTAATATATCGCAATTAACACATCCAACAAAATAACTCCGTCTCGATCGACCGCTCGATGTTAAGTAATAGGTGAGAAGGAAAGGATGGTGGTCTGTGGGAGGTGAGGCGGACACCTGGAGGGGAAAAAGATAAGGGCCAGGCGGTGGGCCCCTTGGCGAATCGGCGGGAAGCAGCTTACGTTTCCAACATACCCCCCACCTCAAAATTGGAATTTTGAATACCAAACGAAAATAAAGACCCCGCGCCAAATAACAAAAAATCTCTTTCAGTCACCTGATGAAGCAATTAAGGAGTAGTACTAGATACAAAGTGGTATAGTGAGGAAAAAGGTAAAAAGGAGAAAATAAATCCACATACTCGTACTTGTTGGGAAAAAGGAAAGCAAAAGGTGTGACTCACTGAGTCGGTAGTGCGACCACTTTACTTGTGGGACGCATTTCTATTTTTCCAGATGGAGTACGAAGACGTACAACGCGTACCACTCCATCTGCCCCTGGCAAAACTTCGACAACTCTGCCCATCGGCCACTCTGCTGGGGAGAAACCAGGTTTCTTGTACATTACAAGATCCCCAACCTGCAAGGTACGGGCATGCCAAACCATTTAGGCGCTGTATTTGAGAGTGCAAATACTCTGCGCTCCATCGATCCCAGAAAATTTGGGACACCTGCTTGGTCAATTGCCATCGGGATAAATGGCTTGTCGGGACATCTCGTAAATCATTATCAGGCCTCAGTAGTAACGGCCCACCGGTCAGAAAATGACCGGAGGTCAAAAAATCAAAACTATCCGAGGGAGAATTTGAGAGAGCGCACAAGGGTCTAGAATTCAGGTAACTTTCGATTTGAGTTAAAATCGTAATGAATTCCTCAATTGAGAGAATTTGACTCCCTACCACTCGTTTCAAATGGTTTCTTAACCGATTTGATTCCAGCCTCCCACAACCCCCCGAAATTTGGGGCATAGGGTGGATTGAATACCCAGCGTATTTCTCTCATGGCTAACTTCTCGCAAATTTCGGAACAGGAATTTTTCAAAAATGAGGTCAGTTCATTTATCTCCTAGCCGCCCCACGAACATTTCTTCCTGATCAGAATACATGTGGGATGGCAGTCCTCGGCGAGCTATAAATCGATCAGAAACAGGCCAGGAAAGCTCTCTGTCGAAAGAGAGGTTAAAGCCTCTAGGTGAACAGCCTTGGTACTGAAACATACAAACAAGGCCAAGTATCCTTTCTGGCTGGTCCTGGAACGAGGACCTCCCAATCGTAACAAAATGGGTCCCCCCAAATCCACTCCTGTGTGCTCAAACACTCTTGCTGGCACCACCCGGGCTTCAGGCTCAGACATTTTCGGTTGGCTTGGCTTAACGTGAAACATAACAAGTTCCACACGTGAACAGTCTTTTTCCGAATAAGACTCCGGATGGATGGTATCCAGTATCGCCTCAAAATAAGAGACTGGACCAATCGAGGTCCCCCATGGCCCGAATACAAATGATAGTAGTCGCATATGAGTGACGCCAAATGAGAATCCCGCGGGACTAGAAGTGGGTGCTTAGAGATGAAGGGCAAATCAGACCTCCCGATTCTACCCCCCACCCTGACAAAACCTAGGGGGTCAAGGAATGGCGACAGCATCTTGAATCTCTTTGAAAGTGGTATTTGCCCTCTCCTCATTTGATCAATCTCTTTGGTTAAGTAGTGAGCTTGAACGGTCTTAACCAGAAACTCAAGTGCTTCTTGGTACTCTTCCACGTTGACAGGACCCCTAAAGTGAGGGAAAAAATCAGTCCCACTAGCCTTCATCCTCAGAATGCAGAGAAATCTGCAAACGTATGTCAATACACGCAAGCACCGAAATAATGAAGAGAAACGTTCAATGAATTTCACCATGTCTGAGGCTCCACTTACACATACCAAAGCAAACCTGGAATGACTCTTGGATTCCGGAATTTCACACATATCCAGGTCTGGTAGGTCAGGCCAGAGGGATTCACTCTCTTTTAGAAAAAGGTGGTCCAAACCACCACAAACTGTGGTCTTCCAGCTGAAGAGGGTGACAGCCTCTGCTTGCACAATCAGCTGGGTTATACTTCCCCCTCATGCATCCAACGAGCAGTAGGACAGGATTCATTTAGCTGCATGACCCGATTGGCTACAAATGTTTGCAAACTATAGACCGGGGTTTTATCCACTTCAAAACTGTAGTGGAATCCGTAAAACAAATCACATCTTTAATAGACAGGAGGAGGATAGAGGTAGTGTACTCGAATCAGCCTTGAGTAAACACGCAGCTCCAAGTTCAAGACGCGGAATAGTCCATGATTTTAAGGGGAGCTACTCTAGTCTTGGACTTGAGCAAATGGACAGATATTGAATCCTGTAACTCGGCACGTAGATAAATGACAGCCGCCATCCTGAGTTCACTGGCATCAGGAAAAGCCTACAAGCTTGAGACTTAACGCATGGTCTGCCTTAATCCATCGAGGGATAGCCAATTTCTCTAAGCAGGGTAATTCCTTTATTATTTGCTGCCATCTAGCCTCAAGATTTACAGGCAAGGGATCGTCCCAATCTACCCCAGCAACCCACAGCGCTGGAGAAACGACTTCATCTCGAATATTACTGGTGCCAGATACCCGTTATAATCGTAAATTCGAGCCACCTGGGACAGAATAGTACGCTTCGTGGGGGTTCAAGGAAACATTAATGCTGTACTTGAAAACATCACTTTTAGTGTCCCAACCCAGCCCAAGAACCTTTACATTTACATTTGGATTTTGGGAAGGAAGCTCAGTCACTTGGTCGGTGTGTCGTTGACTAACTCACACGAGTTACTCACCCATTTTCCCAATTCGAAGCAACCTCCTTTTAACAGTGAAATTATTTCATCTCTGAGACCAACGGCTTCCGAAATCGTTCTAGCACCGGTTAAACAGTCGTCCATAAAAATGGATTCCGTTAACGCCTGTGCCGCCTTGGGCCATTTATGACCATCCTCGACAACCAACTGCCGTATTGTCTGCTGTGCCAAAAAGGGCTACACGAAATCCCAAATATTTACAGTAGCGAGTTCGTATTCCTTCACCTTTGAAGACGAGAGTCTCTCCAAAATGCGCTGGTAGATGCGATCCTCTGGATGAATCTTTATCATCCGGTACATTTTTTTAATATCGCAAACCAAAGGCAACGCTTTATGGACCCGAAAGAGGGATATCACTTGTCCTATGTCTCGCTGCAGCTTAGGCCCAGGCAACAAAATGAATTCAGACTCCGTCCGCAACAGTCCAATTCCCTGCTGGAGAAAAGACTACCCTAACCGTTTGTCCTGAGGGACCGACCTTTGACACTCCATGATGAGTCATTATATAGGAAGCTGGACTCGACGCCAGACACATGTGTCCCTGCCTCAAATATTCCGTAAAATTATCTGCATACAATCGTTGATATTGCGAATCTCGTGCAAATTTCTGCTCAAGCCGCTCTAAACGACGGAGAGCCAAGGCACGAGTTGAACCCAATTGGGGTCGCTTACCCCCACGAAAAATGAGTCTCACTGTAAATTCTCCACTGTAGGGGTCCCGAGAGTATGTCTCCGCAAAATGCTGAAAACAATATTCATCTTCGGGAGCTAATGGAATTGGGTCAAAAACTTCCTCCCTCTCCCAAAAGGATTTTATTATCTCATCCGTGCTCTCGGAGACACTCAACAAGGAGGGCTGAGGTGAAACACCCTGAAAGCGGAACTGAACCCATCAAAATCCAACCCAACTTGGAATTCATGGCGGAAGGTCTCCTTTTATGTACTGAGGTTCCCTAGAAAAAATGTCAAAATAATTTTGAACCCCAATAATAGATCCACCGGAGCCGGCTTTCCGAATTCAGGGTCCGCAAGAATCAAATTTGAAATTTGGGATGGTAAAGGAGACGAGATTTACAGTGGGTAAGTCAGATGTAATCTTGGATACCACAGCCAATTCTACCGTCATCTGAAAATTGTCATTGAAATGTGGAGATATTGGTGTTTTAACCAGGCCCTGTGGAGGAAAAAGGAGGCCGCGTTACCTATCCCACTGATTTTATAAGGACATTTGCTACAGGGCAATTTCAACTGGGACGCCAAATGAGTGGTAATGAAATTTACTGAACTCCCCTGATCTAAAATGAGCCGTGCCCGATGCCACCGGCCATCAGCTGCCTGAATACGCACCAAAGCTGTTCCCAGCAATCCAACCTCATTTTTTACTACTGTTGTCAAAGAATGACAGGAAGTACCTTGGATAGATGGGGATGTGGAAATCTCTTTTCCGGTATTTGACGCAGGTGCAGAATGTTCGGGGGAGTTACTGACAGCCGAACTTTCCTCGATTACGTTGCCCGCAGTATGTAGAATAGTATGATGCCGACGGTCACACATCTTACATCTACTTTGATGGCGACAATTATTTGCCATGTGCGAATTTAAACAAATGAAGCACCTTTTATGCCGCTTAACGAGCCTTTTACGCTCTTCAACAGTAGCCTTCAGCAGGTCTGGACACTTGGAAAAATGGTGCTCCTGCGAGCACAAGGGACACCTAAGTAGTACTTGGGAAGAGGGTGGTTTTTGGGTGACCGTTAATACCCGCCGGGTAGTATCTCCTTTCTTTTTGGTCGAAATAGGGGTATGTGGGAAGCTGGAATCCGGGCAACTCATCAACTCTGCAATGTTTCCCTGATCCCGGAGATAACGCAGTAAACTACCAAGCGTAGGGATACCCAAATCGCTCTCATTATCTAGCCACCGTTCCTCAAAACCCTGTCGTGGTGGGCGTCCAACAATTTGAGCGTCCAGAACAATAAAATAAAATCCGCCAAATTGGGAATCTCCAAATCGGCAATGCACGTCACTGTCGCTTTGCACTCATCGACAAACCGCATAAATTCGTGCGGAGACCTCTTTTTTATAGGTTCCAGGGAAAAATTATATTTAAATAGTGCGTTGCCAGCAGCCTCTTTTGGCTATACGTTCGCACGAGTAAATCGTAACAGGTCATATAATTAGCAGGGGCAAATGGAACGGTCTGCGCCAGACTTAAAGCCGAGTCTGTGAGACAACTCAATAAATAACTAAATTTTTCAATGTCCGATAGGTAGGTGACTTTATGAATGAGAGCGTCATACAACGCAATAAAACCTGGGAAATCTATAATACGTCCACCGAATGGAGGAATCACAATTTTGGAAGGGAAACTCTAGAGTTCGTGACTCCACCTGCCGCAGAATTTGTATTAGAAAGAAGCGCGTTATTGGCGGCCGAATGCTGCAGGGACCCGGAAAGGTTGTCGGCCGTAGTTTTATTTGGAACATATTGTTCCATCGCCGCCAAAATTTCGTAATACATTTCATCTGCCCGCGCATTTAAGGCTTCCGTATCAGTCTTGAATTCCGGAAATTCGGCGCCTATAACGCTCAATTCCTCCAACACTTCCTCTAATGTCTCACGCGCTCGCTCAATCCTCTCCGCTCGGACCCGAAAGACGTTGGAGTTTACTCGGTAAGTCTTTTATCAGATCGTAACAAGTCTGAATTACAAGCCAAGATCGCTGTTTACGATCTGTGAGTTTTGCGAAGTTTTGTTTGTCCTTCACAGAGGGCGACGGCAGATCTGCCTCCTTATTTGCCATTGATTATCAGCAACCTTACGAGATAAGGCAACAAATTAGAGCCGAAATAATAAACGTGAACACGCTAAACGAGGATTGGGACAAGTAGTGATTGGAATGGACAAAAGGATGATTTATGGTACAGAGATCACTTGAAAATGTAACTACAAGTAGACTGAATTCTCTTGCTTCGCAAGATTGAACACTTTAACCCAATTAACACGATCGAGACTGCTAGTTCGAATCAACTGATTCCAAAAAATTATAGTTCACAATTATGAACACTACCGTGTAAAAAAACAAAAACACCGAAAACAAAAATTCCAATTGGTATTTTAGAAGTTGAAACTTACGATCCCAAGTGATCGCGAAACTAAATATCAACTCAACTTCGATATTACCCCAAAAAACGGAATTAGCAAAAAAGATATCCGGACCAACGGATTACCACGAAAATAGGGGTTGGGTATGTTCACAACATACCGGGGTAGCCACCCCTAATTTCTCTTGAATAGAAAAGTGGACTGTATTTTTCAAACACCCCGGATCCGATCAAAATTAGTTCCTTCCCCCTTGTCTGTAAACTATGCCTCCGCCGATGCCGAGACCTCGCCGACCTGAAAAGGAAACAAATGCAGGAACGGAAAAATAGGAACTTGAGGGACTCACCTTTAAGAACGTGACAGAAGCTTTTCCCCGGCCGGGAAACACGGGACTTAGCTAGGAGAACCACTTCGTCGCGTCACAACTACACTTAGCGGAAGCTCCACAAAAAGGAGGGGGTAAAAGATGATTAATATATCGCAATTAACACATCCAACAAAATAACTCCGTCTCGATCGACCGCTCGATGTTAAGTAATAGGTGAGAAGGAAAGGATGGTGGTCTGTGGGAGGTGAGGCGGACACCTGGAGGGGAAAAAGGTAAGGGCCAGGCGGTGGGCCCCTTGGCGAATCGGCGGGAAGCAGCTTACGTTTCCAACAACCTCAAAACGTATTTTTTGAGATAGGATAACGAGATAACTGATGTTTTCCTTTTTTTCTTCTTTCTGTAGCTTTCCTTTCTACTTTGAAGGGTTAAGATTGCAGAAAAGGGGCTACGAGACTTAGCAAGGGGTAGGTGAATGGGGAGGGTAAAGATAAGAAGCGCTAAAAGTTCTACCATTCGAAATCCCGTTCTGTTGTCCTTCTTAGATGGATTGCCAAGCTAACAAGGTACTAGGGCATCCAGGATCTCATTAGCCGATGTCCTACGTTACTCCTTCTCCAAAGACCGTCTGCTAGATCTGATAAGTATAAGTTGTGTGTGAGTAACGCGTTGGGGAACAAACGTGTGTACTTCTTAGCACTTTATTGTGGGCTGTAGTACGTAGCATCGTATTGAGAGTGTGACACAATGGGTACTGATTCATAGTTAGAAATTACGTCTTAGATCGGTCCTCTCACCAGTTAAAATCCTCGCAACACTGCACTGCGTGTTGTTGACATTTTATGTCTTTACTTTGCTACATAAACTCGAAAAGTGTAACGGCCAAGCGTCACGAAATTTAACCTTAAGGCCGAGTGGGAAAGGCAACGTTTTAACCCGAGTTGCAACCACAGCCCCTGTGGCATAATGCATAAGGCATCGGTCTCCTAAACCGGAGGTTGTGGGTTCGAGTCCCACCAGGGTTACGATTATTTTTTTGACATTTTATGTCTTTACTTTGCTACATAAACTCGAAAATGTAACACGGGATATGTAACGGAGAAGCGTCACTAAATTTCTGTTGGGTTAAGTGCATGGTAACGTGTGTTACAAAATCTAACGCTTGGCAACATCACGCATTTTAATAACCTCAGTGACTAAGTGATGATGTCAATTGCAATTGACGCGGCCATTATATCGAAACCATCAACGAGCACAATCAAACGTAGTTATCATTGCATAAAAAATAAAAGAGATAAAATGTTCCTAGTAGTTGCGTACTTGTACGAGAGCTGTACCCACCGTTTGTGTAAAGGTTTCTTTCGCGCCCGCCAGCCTCAACGTTTCCAATCACTCATAAGGAATCGCATCGGAGGAAATCGAGGTTTAGTTTAAAGAAAAATACATAAAATGTCCCTCGAGGTTGCGTACTTGTACGCAATTTCCCATTGTACCTCTTCCTTCGTGCTTCTAATGTGGTGGTGTGGCAGTCTGTGTTAGCATTATCACAATTACCGTTTTGTCAGCTCATTACTTGGCTCTTCCTGTGACCAAAATAGCTTTTCCTTAAGAAACAATAAGTCTCCTCGGAATACCACTCAATTAGTTTTCACTAGGTTACGTTCTGAAAGACGACGACAGCGGGAACCAACAGCTTCCACCGTCTCAAGGCCTCATTTTGTTCCCTGAATACTCAAAGCTGACAGAGAATTATTGGCTGAATTATTAAGTTTTCGGAGAAAAAAGCGACGGCGGAGTGAAAGCGGAGTCTGCTCTCTTTTTCTTTCTCATCTGAGAAACCGCCAAGTTGTGCGAGTTTGAAGAGGATGATTTTCTCCTTTAGCTGCCGGTGTTTCTTTCATTCCCCTCTTTTGACGCCAAAGCCTCGCTTTTTCGTGGAATTTTGGATGCAGAGGGAGGAACTGAAGGAAAAGAAGGCTATTCATTTCCCTCGGTTCAGTTTAATGTGGTGTGAAAGAGAACGGGGGCGTGCTCGTGGGCCGTAGTGCGATTCAGAGGTCGAGCAGTGAAGATGGCATCTGGGCTCTGACGTTGGTTCCATAAATTAATTTGCAGTTACAGAATGATTAATACCCTCACATTTTGCTCATGATTTATAATTTTCTTATCGAACGTCTAACGGCTTCGGAGGTTCGGTGAAAAGACGTCACATTGAACCGTTTTTGCAATAGGTCGGAGAATTTAGGGTGAAAGGACTGAGATGCTGCCGAGAAACTGCCCCTCCGCTAAAAACAATGCAAGGGGAATGTCCACACCGTCAAGTCAAATTCATCTGTCAGCTGTCATTAAACGACTCCCCCTAGACAGAATATCGCAATTTTCTCACTCACAAATAACGCTTTTTATACTCTGTGAACACTGCAACGCCAACACAAGCTTTTTCCATTTCAAAGCTCTGAATGCCTTGTCTGTTCTCCGCACGTTTTCACTTCAACAAGGGTTGCTATATGGCATAACAACTAGCTTCTCTGCTTTGAGGTCTAAAACCGTCACGGGTCAGGAGCACTGGATCCGGGCGGATACTTCGCCTTGAGTTTGGGCGTGATTGGAATAATATATTATTCGAATAAAACTGGAGAGCACGATAACTCTAATACAGAACGCCGTCGCCCCTCAAAATTGTGTTTGAATTTGTCACGGCGTCACACCATAAATACCAAAAGGAAGCTTTAAGTTGTGTATCAGGTACTTTGACAACTGTACACCCCATACTGCCGCCACGCCAATGAAAGATGTAACGATTTTGACGAAATATATTCAACCGTTCCAAATAACAGAACGGCAATATAACATTTTCATTTGTTGGGGAAAATAAACAGAGCAGCTCAATAAACTCGCGAGTTTCTACGAAAATATCGTTTTCAAATTCCTCGAAAACGATAGAATCTTTCAATTTTTTTTCGTACGACTCGTCAAAACAAATCAGGATGGTATTTCAATAATTTGGTAGAAGTTCAATAATGATGATAACTTACTGTTAGCAACCTCTAAAATTCCTTAGTTTTTTTTTGTTATTTTTAAACAAATGTTGTGTTTCTTTTCAAGAGGGCTTATCTCTATTTGCAACTTTTTTTGGAAAGAAGAAAAACAGTTTAAGACACAAAGCACGGGGTTTGGTACGGGGTCACCAAATTTACCAAATATTTTGTACATAAGACCGTCGATTGTTCCATAAAATATCAAAAATATGTCTCATAGTTAGGAGGAGACAGCGCCGTTTTTAATTTGGATATAAGGTTTTTGGGCAGTATAATAAAATCATTTCTTTTTATTTACTTAATAGAATAAGTAAATAGATGTATACAAATGGATGGAAGAACACAGTACTCTGCTTCGATAGACGTCCCTCACGGTAACAAAATCTTGAGGAATTGAATGTAAAGCTCGTCGCAGTTATGTTCCAGGCACATTCGACGGTCTCACCAGGCTCTTCATAGCCCACAAAGATTTGGTCGGATATTGGTAGGTACCGTCGGAGGTCTGGCCACTGTTAAGACGCCTTCCAATCCTTCAAACACGTTTTTGACCAACGCTCAAAGCACCTTTTCTTGAATCGCCAGTTTCGTCATCAACGCCGTCTAATCGGGTCACATTCTGTGCGAGTAAAAGATGTTATTGAAAGGATTAGAACGCGCGACGTTTAGCTTTCATTTCACTCCACAAAGCCCGTTCGCATTGCGTATTTTTGGAATTGTGCTAACAACCTTCCGCTTGGAGCAGAACGCAATTGGAGTCAAAATATCCAGACTCTTGTCCCGATCTTGTTCCCGGCGATTTTCGTACGTGACTCCCCTCGAACCCTGATTCACGCACAACCGCAAACTAGTTAAAATTGCAGATACACATCGTCTGAACAACAGTGAGATACGAGCTGATCTTTGTACTGTTCAAAACATGCTTGCCCAGTGTTAAACACAGGTGCCCAAGAGTAATGGAAACAATACACGTTGTCAGTGTTGTTTACTACTGACTATTCAGAGCCCTGCCTAGTACTTACCTCTATCAGTTGGGGAATAAATCACATTCGAATTTGAAGTGGGGAATTCGGATATAAGTCCTTTAGGTGTGAAATGAATAACTAGCATACCAGTAACAGATGGATATGAGCCGCTATGTTACAAAAATGTTTCTACATCGTAACGAGATAGATATAAGTCGTTTCGGTAGAAAACCGATTTTTTAGCAAGCTTTTAAAGAAGGATGTTAACCGTTTCGAAAGGAAAGCGACTTGTGAGGTGGTGAGACTCATCCCAAAGCTCCAGACTTGAAAGAGAAGCCCTCAAACGTTTTTCAAACTGGTTCCCCTGAAATTCCAGCATTATACTCGAACCACTTCAAAATATCATGTTAGAAAACCCATCGATTACCCATTCTTTTTTGTGAACGTTGTGTCATAATAAATTGCAGAACAATAACGATCTACCAGTGTCTACATGGCACGGTAAGGTTTGTTTTACAAGTTTATGTGAGCTGAGGAACAAATAGGATTAGTAGCCATTGGATGTAGGGCTGAGGACAGGTGTGCGGTGTACCAGATAGTTTACTAATTTTTTACAAATTTAATGAAGCAGAACTTGCTTGGATAACACCCACGTTCTGTTAATTTTGGTCAATAATGTGAAATTTTGTTTGTAGAGTTGTAAGAAAGATTTGTAAACAAAACCTAGTAGTGTACGTCTGTGTGTTTGGTTCCTGTACATAAGTCACCAGTTATGACAGGGAAGAGACCACCAACAGCTGCAGTCCCTTTACTCGGTTCGCCTCACAGTGACCAATAGTGCGACTAATGAAGGTAGAATGGTTCCCACTGATGTGCCCACTTGTCTAAGAACCCCGCATGGCGGCTCTGGTTCGTCTGTGGGGGACAGGGTGTTCCACCTTTCCCTGAAACTATTCCTTTGTATTCAGCTGGCTCCACAGGCACATCTCTGGGATATCACACATGCTGTAGCCAGTCATCGGTACGTTCAAGGCCAGCTGCCATGAAGTGGGCAACACCTCTCTCCCATAGCCTAGTAAGCCGTTCAAGGACATGGCAGCTCTGCGTATTTTGATTCCAAACCGAAACTTGGGCTGCGTCCCGAATCCCTTTACTCTTTGCCAGCTTCACCTGGCATCCATGAAAGTGACAGAAGGTGACCTTGTTGGTCTGAAGTAGTCTTGTGATAACGTCACCGTTTCCTGGCAAAGTGTGTGTTGCAGGAAACTTACTGAGGAGATATTTTAAATTGTGGTGTTCTAAAGCCTTTCCCTCCCCAATACGTATCCCTAGAACGAGACAGCTAGGCACCTTACTCATTTTAATATTTATTTATTTAGTTTGTGCAGAGTACCGGGTTAGTACTGATTGCTGCCAGGTTGTTTGCTCATAACTCGCCCATCAATTATTTCTTAGCGCACGTGTTCATCCAGCCCTGAAAGTAACTTGAAAGCGATAAGACACGATTTTCATCTATGTTAAGCACCGTACTGAACAAGGAGGAAGATGTTAAGTGAGTTGGTTTGTTGGCCGCAGATCTCGGAAGCTTGGTATAAATTTGAAGTATTAGATTGAAAAGGTTTGTGATTCGAGAACTGTGGTTAACATTTATTTTCGTTTTCCGAATAAAAGACAAGGAGTGTTGGGGGATGCCCCCGGAAGTAATCTTCCTCCAGGGCGCCCCTTTAAAGCCTTACTTACCGTTCAGGAGTACATTCATCTCTCTCTATTTCGCCGGCAGGATATTATCTCTCGCTCTCTTTCCCCTTCTATTCCTCCGCCTCAACCGATTCTCTGCCTGGGGAAAATGAGGAAATGGTGGTCGTCTGCGCCTCCCATTGCTTTACCTCCCGGAGTCTCCTTTTGAAAGCAGCGCAATCTCCTCTCTTCCAAGTTAGAAACGTTCTTCCTTCAGTGCCCCCTAAACATCTTTCGAAAACGAATAATCACCTTCTATGAAACGAACTAAGCCGCCCCAAAATTCTCCTTTGAAAGCCTCAGTTTTGGGTTGTGCTTTGTTTGCTAATCCAAAGGCTCGTCTGGGATTTGAATGAGCTCCGCGATTCGCAACTTGAAGCGGAAGATGGGCTACAGAGATCCTGAATTTGCGCAGAAGAAGGTTATGAGAGTATGAAAACTTCAAGGGGAATCTCATTTCGTACTAACCGACATTCCCATTGTGAGCCGACCGGGGCTTTCTGTTCCTCTCTCAAAGTTGAATCGTTGTATAGTTGATGCATCATGAAACTGATATCCCCCACGTTAGTCATTGGCAATTCATGAGATCCGTCTGGAGACGCTCATGAAATTAGGGTGTACCTGGGGACAGACGAAGTGGACCAGTGCGTAGCAGAGTTCCTTGACGTTATGAGCAACGTAATCATATGATGAGTCTCTAGAGCAGTGATTCCCAAACTTATTTGACCTATCGCCCCCTTTCCAGAAGAAATATTACCCTGGATTTTTGTTAATGTTAATAGCAATTAATACGGGATATAAATAGTATTAGTATAATATTTTAATAAACCACCGTAAAATATAGTAAAGAATGTTGTAAATTAAGAACATCGACGTTTGAAATTATGAAACTATTTACTAAATTGAAAATAAAGATGATACAAAAAATACAATTCTTAATTTTAATGTGATGGCTGAACCTGGTGTGCTGCTACCAATTTAGCAATTTTTGGTTCTATCTTCGTCAACAGTAATCTTGAATCACCGCGATCGACTATTTGCAATCGATTTCTTTTTTTGTTAATAAATTGGTTACCGCACTTCATCGGTATGACGGAAATGCAATCAACAATTTTTGAATGACAGCCCAAATTTGTGGGATCGCCTTTTACAGCCAGAATTGTTTGTGGCCACTTTTGAATTTAAATTTAAATTCATCATTTGTAAATTCTTCTTGTTAACGTAGGGAATCTTCTGTATTTGCACTTAAAAAACGATCCAAAATCCAATCAGGTATATTCATTTTGGTTTTTTATTCATTCTGAATAATAACCCGATGTTTTTGGTCACAAACAATTTTTTACAACCCCCCCCCCCCTCAAAATTTGATACTTTACGTTTCAAGACATGGGGATTCCAAATCTGCAATGTCCGTCCGCCCTCCCCCGTCAACCGTCCCCCGTCCCCTGTCCACCATCCCCCGTCCCCTGTCCCCCGTCCAGGCCGTTTTGTGCCTTTAACGTGGTCTAAAAAATTCGTTCTTTCGCACAAAAATCCCATTTGGTATCTAGCTGTGCCCGCCATTTCGGCAATCCGATCGGACGAAGCCCATGGTTGTTATGGGCCAAAAATGGTTAAAAAATTAACGAAACCGCTCGACTCGTGACGCCCTTTGGACTCGCAACGTCCTGCCAATTGCCGAGCGAGGGTTCGCTGGAAGCCCCCGGAGGTGAAGGCCACTTCCTCCGCACACCCCTCCATGGGATTTTTTACGGGCGCCTGGCGCAGGGGGAATATTTAGTTTCCGTAGTTCCATTGTAGTTAGATCATGTTTCAGTTTCCGTAGTTCCATTGTAGTCAGGTCATGTTTCGTATGGTTTACTAGTATTCGATGCTGAATCGAATGGGATGGGTCTCGGAGCAGTAATACTAGGTCAAGCTGTTCACGAGAATAGTAAACCATTGTGTAATAATTTGTAATATATCATCAAATCGTTAATTAAAATTTAAATGCGCTCACAATAAGAAAGTATATCGCCACCTTTCATTTCTGCTTCTTCATCTTGTTTCAAAGTTATGATATCTTCTTTCATGTATAAATTTATGAAAACAATATTTACTTTGCAACTTTACATTTTATAATTTAGTGATCTAGTCTTCAAATGCAACAGGTACTTTTTAGTGTTACCATTTTTCTAATTATTTTCTTCTTTTATGCTTTCACAAGAAAACACTTTGCCCAGATTTGGGAATCACGGCTCTAGAGTGTCACAGAGATAATTTACTGCCATCATATTGGTGGTTATGGTATATTTGCATAAAACAAACTATTTTCGTCAGTAAATAAATAAATTACATTTGTAAATAAATGCAATGGCTTTGGATACATCCATTTAGGTCTAATTAAGTATACGGAGTAATTTACGATAGCGTACGAAAGCCACAACTTAAGACTTAATCAGACCGTATAACATTCAAATTTTTATCTTGGTGCCTGACATTTAGTCGGGTTGTTTTATTTATTCGTGATATTTCATCAATATTTTTGAATTTTGAGTTAGTTCATTGTGTTCTTTGTTGTGGTACGTTCTACCACTGTTAAACTTTATGCTCACCAGGAGTTGGGTAGCTAGGCAGAGGCTACAGTGCGTTGGGTAGACTACGATCATTGCTCGGGTGCCTACAATGGGAATCAGGCGGTACATCTCCCCTCTCCCCTGCTCCTGGAGCGAACGACTACAATGAACGGATATTTAAATTTTGGAGCGAATCCCCGGTAGAAAGTACCATCTGTCCTGTTCCAGTTGCAGAGGTCGCATTTGCTTCTTTACATGGGACAGCTACTCACGGCAGAGCAGTTATATTATACAGCTGTAGTGATAAATCCGCGAAGTTGAAACGGCACAGTAAGAAGGGTTACCTTGACGACATAGTTCAACCTCAAAGTAAGTTCTCCACAGTGAGAATGAGGCATTCTTGGGATTCCTCAATAGCCAGGCGGATGGATTGAACAGAAGTCTAGTCTCACCCAACGTTTACTGGCCTACTGTGATGTTTTTAGCTTCCCTGGCTTCTAAAAACTAGACCTAGGAGTGACAAACCTAACAGAGCACTCTATTTCTACTCGCGACCAAGAGCCAATTCGTACTCGTCAGTATAGGACTCCAGTTAAGCAGAGAGAAATTGCGTGCAGAATCACCTAGCTGAAAGAATTATTATACCAAGCTCTGGAGTATGGCATTCACTATGGTTGCTTGTGCCAAAGCGCTCCTTACTAGAATGGTCGCAGATATAGCGAATGATTTGAGAATGGCTAACAAAAATTACAGCGATCCTGAGCTCTGATCTGATGCCCGATTTTCCTCGGAATATGAACCCTCGATGCTAGCTAAACCAGTCTGTGGTTTATGCCCCCACAGTTCCCTCACGTGCCCTAACGGGACTCCCTGGCCCTTAACGGCAACCCTTAAAGTAATTGTTTCCCCACAGACCTCCGTACCTGCGGAAATTCCACTTCCACAGTTATTTCTAACAGCCGCGGATTTCCCTGTAGTGGTTTTCCCATCTTTTCCCTCTCCTCCTTTTTCAGATTCCTCTCCACAACAGACAGCTCCTCCCAAACTCATTCATGTACGAACTCTCGCGAAAGTCACTTGTCCCCTTGCACTATTCTCCCATACAGTTTGCTATCTCCTTCCCATACAGTTTCCCGTGGCAGTTCACGCACATTACTAGTCGTCCCCTTGTGCCGCCCTTTTGTACACAAACTCTACTCACTTCATTGCACATAATACAGTCCTCCTCAGGCTTCTCGAGTTCCTTTAATTTCATCTTCAACTCTCGCCCTCTCGTGCACCCAACACAACGATCACTTGGGTGTCTACAATGGGAGTCAGGCGGCACACGGCAGTTGTGGTTGAAAACATCCATATAATCTATTGTATTGCTCGCTACTTGTACTGCTTTCGTTCCTGCGCACGCGTCTGGTGGATGTCCAGAAATGTTTCCTTTTCTAATTCTAGTGGCGTTTCCATTGCAAAATTCCCTCCTTTCTCCATCTGGAGAACCTTCTTTCTCTTCCTGGTTTTCTTCTTTTCCGAATGCGCCTCCCCCTGGACAGTTATAAGTCTCCACCATCCCCCCCACGCACCACCACCAAATGTTTAGTTGTTGCCGTCTACCCGGGGAAAGTGATTCGGTGCTGAAGAAGGAGGGAGAGAGGAGTAAAGTTTGTTTTTTTATATTTACTCAAATTTCCAGTTCATTATTATGATCAGTTTCCGCCAATATTTAGTGAAGTTCGTACAAGCTGACTGCACTTTGTAGGAACTCATCTGTGACAGTAACTTTACAAAGAGAGAACAAAAAAAATTGTAGTTTATATTATATTCAGACGTTCGGAAGATGTTAGGAACTCATTAATCGCAAAATGTCAATATAAACGCAGGGGTATGATCTAAAACTATATATTTGAAGATTAACCTTCTTCAAACTTAATATCTAAAAGTTTTTGTTTTTAAAAGGAGACGAAGCTTACGCCACACTTTGAAAGGGGCATCCATATTGGAGACGGGAATTGAAGATTGAGGTTGAGGTGTCATCAACCACAATGGGATTCGCTCAGAGGAGTACAGCTGGGCATTCAGTGGAGCCAACTGCATACTCAAGAGAGAAATCCACATTTTAAATCTTGGACACTACAATGTCGATATTTCTAAGTAGTAATTCAATGTGTATGTGCCCTTTTAGATAGATGGCCAGCAGTGAAGGCGGTTTCTCAGTAGTCACCTCCACACATCTTGTTATGTGAGTCTTTCGCTCCTTTAGAACCATACAAGGTACAATGTTGGGTTAAATGCCGATCAAGATCGTTCAAAACTCTTGAGCGTTTGCCATGAAAGCAGATGTATATTGTTACCTTACGTTTCTGGGGCGTCTAGTGATGCTGAAGGTTCTGCCCGGGAACCTCTCGAACCTGAACTCGAAGGGGTAAAATTACGTACGTTCGGTACTTGCCAAGTGATGTTTGGTAGGATGCTGAATTAATCCTCCCTGCTCTCTCGCTATCTTTCTGTAACTCACTCCTTCTCACGCTTTCCCTCTCCCTCGGCCCTCACTCACGACAAAATAGAGCCTCTTCAAAGCGGTTTGCTCGTCGGCTCACTTCTAATTATTTAAGGATCGCTCCTGATCAATTCCGCCCCATCTCACTTACAACGTTTCAAACTTCTCGGCCTGCACCCCATAAAAGCTGAAACTGCTTTGGAGTCTCGCAGCGTGGAGCTGATAGGCTCTTTGCTGGCTCTGAGAGAGAGAGAACTTTTTCCTCGATGTAGACGATGAAAACCCTCGTTTTGCAGCTCTGCGAGACCTCATTTCTCGTTTAATTAGCTGACGACTGAAGAATTTTACACAAACGTGGCTGTTCTCCAGCTGTTGATGTTATTAAAGTGATGGAAGTAGTTGCTTGTCTTATAAACAAAGTTTCTATTTTTATTTAGACCGATGGGAGATTATCTGAAGGAAGAGGTGGAAATGCCCCTCTACGTTCTTAGGTTGCTCTGCTTAGTAACAGTTAGGCAATACGCGTAGTCCGAATAAATGTAGCGAAAACTTTACAAACAAAAATGTGAAAGATGAGAAGATCAGATTTTTTATTTTTTGTGTATGTTGATGCGTCAGTACAAAAACAAACGCTGATTAGAAATTTTCACGAATCGTGAGAACTAGACAAAGAATTGGTCTGAAATTTTCCATTTTCTCCACTCATTTGGTTCTCGGGAAAACGTTCAGTACTCTCTAACAGAGGTTCGATGAAAGTACATTTGTACTCGCTAACTATCAATAGTGAATAGCTCAGGCGACGCGTGGTCCTCTAGCTTGAAAGCTTTCCTGCGTAACTGAAAGTACAAGTAGAAACCTTGCTGGAGTTTCATCCAACGTTCTGTGAAAACAATGCTGAGGTAGCTCCAACTATATTCACTTAGGTACAAACATCGCCTAAGGGCTGTAGTCTATGATCGGATCGTAGTATTCACTCATTCATAAATAGTGAACTCTACTGAGTGTAGTGGAAATGTTAGGGGGGTGGGGGATTAATATTGAAAGCAGTATCGCACTAGGTGAGTTGGGGAGTTAGTACGATATCAAACCAAATGCGATTCGAACACAGAGTTTTATTCTCGAACTACATTCTGGGAAGTTTTACCACTACAAACCGGGAACTGGGTGGGAGCCAACGCAAGCACGGACGACTCAGCAACGAGGGAAACGGCTCAGTTACAACTGACGGCAGCGAAGTCTCGAGCGAATCGGGGCATTTGAGGTGGGTCAGCATAAATGCACCGGATGAGCCCCCGCTGAATCGAAGGGTTTGGTTCGTCCTGTTACAGAAATATTCAAGATTTAGAATACATGGTTTCCCTAGTACTTCCTTAAAACCTTTACTCTGGGTGAGAAAAAAGTTGTGTTTCCTTCAGATCTTTATGGTTGGAGGTCTACTTAATCAAAGAATATTCATTTCGGCGCGTCGTCTGTGCGTGTGGAAGAACTGCTCCTCCACACAACCTCACCCATCAACGACTGCAGGGCAGTCTACTGCCCCCTCACAAGCAGTTGTAGCCGACACTGAGCCCTCCTCCCCCCGTGGGTTGGAAGCAGTTAACTCAATCAAAGCAGTGTACTGGCCCAATTACAGAGAGCTACGCTCCTGTGGATCACCAAGGTCTACAAGAGTGCACCACTGACTGAATGCAAGTCGTCGCCTTGGGCCGAATTGAACGAGAACTAGTTGAATTACATGAACATGCATTCGATAAATGTCAAGCAATATGGGAATCCTCGTAGGAGAAAGTGGGTGGAGCCAGACCACTGGACGAGTCGGTTCTTTAAGGGGCTGCGTGACTTCATTGTGCTCCTCCACTTCTTTACTCTCAGAGACTCTCCATCCTGCTCCTACGTGATCACTCTACGGTTGTTCTTACCGTAACAGTAACAGCGGGCGACGATTCTTGGAAGACCATCAAAATCTACAAACTGGTATCCGTTTCGCCCAGTTTGTGGAAAGGATTATGACGAAAAAGCCGTCAAGGCAGAGACTGTGAAGGTGGAGTACAGACTTGTTATAAAACTATCAACGTAATGATTGATAGTCAAGCAACTTGCAAAAGCACTGAAAAATTTCTGCACAACGTCAAAAGTGGTGAGGGTGTACGCGATACGGCTCAACTCTTTAGCAAACTCTCGAGTTATTGGATTCCTGGGCATGAAGGGATCACTGAAAATGAGAGGGCGGACCATTTGGACCAGACTCGGTTCGTATACTGTTCCTACACGGCCAGTTGCCCACTGTAGAACATCTCCGTGACTAGTCAAGAGAATTGTGAGCAAATGTGCCAGGAGAATGCATCAGACAGTCTGGAATGAACAACAAACACGTTTAGGTTATGAGCAGGTGGTGAGTCACAAATGAGGAAACTCGCTATCACGCCAGATACATGAGAGAGAGCGAATGTTGATCTCTGGTACGACTACTGGACATCAATGAGGATTTCTCGTAGGAAACCTGGTATTCCTAAGAGGGCTGCACAATAGGACTTTATGCCGCAGTGCTTATTAGAAAGGAAACTTCTTAATCCTGGCATTGGCTGTTCTTTCTACTTCGGTGCTGATTGCAAATAAATTGAATTCGTAGTCTCCACAAATTGAAGAAACCTGCAAGAAACCGTTTGGAATCCTCATTCTCAGGGAAGTAGAAGTTTCGTATTTTACCAGAGTGTCAGCAAGTACACGCATAATTATTGAGGAACATAGCCACAGATAGGCACTCACAAAGCACCAAATAGTATTACTTTGTTTAATCGTAGCTCAAGTATTAAATAATTTGGAGTTAGAGTTGAACTTAATCACCGAAAACTAATGAAGTTTTTCAGACATCTAACTTCGCGGTGAACGAAATCATCGCAGTTCGCCATAAAATATGATTCTTTCCGTTCCTGCAACAACTTCCAATGCACAATACTGAATAGCATCGATAAAAGACGATTACTGGGTCCCTATTTTTGGCTTATAACTTGGAATTAGGGGGGACTAAGAAGTTTGAGTGTTTGAAGGGCTCAAGTAGATGACGATACTGATCTCTTTGGAGGCAAAGAAGCTTAGCTTCTTACCTTTATGGTGGATTATGGTCTGTTTCTCAGACTGTAAATCCCAGTGTGAAGGAACTCAATTCAACGAGGAGGGGAGTGAGTAGGTGATGAGTGGGGGGGGGGGCGTCTTAGGAGACACGGGAGTGAAAATGGCGAGGGTTGACGAGGTTTTAAGGCGACTCATCTTCCTTCATATCTCGTTCCTCTGACGCCTTCCATCTCCACCACCAGCCCCTCCGCTATAGAGCTGCTGGGTTTGACATACAACGCTTCCCTCTCATATTCTCACCGCTCTCCCGGTTTTTCAAAGTGAAGAAACCTAAACTTGGGAGACTATTGTACACGCTGGTTGGTTGCGTTGACGTCCTCTGTTGCTGTACTGTAATTTCGTCACAAGTTATTAAATTTCAAAACAAATACTTCACTAGTCCTCTAATGAATCTTCACGAAGGACCGCTTCAAGGTGACTCATCGCACAGTGAATTCGAGCAGGTAAAAGGAATTGTGTGGAAAGTGTGATCCCTCACGCCAGCTCGTTCACTAAGTTGTTCACTTTGTTTTGTAGGAAGGTAATTAATTAGCTTAAGTATGAGACAAGCCTGAGGGGAGGAGGTTCCGTGCTCAATCCCGAGACTTGTACACAGTATTTCTCTTCTATCTGCTTTTCCATGCGAGAAACCTTAACCCATGTTTACCTTCAGTTTGCATCTCAAAGTGAGTGATAGGAGTGCTTCCTGCGTTATATCGAAGAACGTGTGTCACCCATGTCTTCGGGAAGCTTAGATCACCCTGCGATAAACAAGTCGCTACTTATAGAAATAACGTTTTTCGTATAAAGAGAAAGGGCCCTGAGTCCCGCGATGAAGGGAAGGATGAGTGAAAGACTTCAGAACTCTGGGAAGAGTGGGTTCGAAAAAGTACTGTTATGCATCCCTACGCTTCGTGCTATCGTTAGGAAGCTTAATATTTGCTTTCCATGACCCTATCGGTGATCACTCCGGTGAGATTCCCCGCTTAAAAAAAAAGCCCGTTCCACAAACACGCTCGTCTGCCTCGGGGACACCTTGTAAAAACGAAAGGCTCGTCCCTTTTAGGGCAAAGCATTCATTACTTGGTTGTCATCCATTATTCACAAGACTCCGGCGCGCTCACGGCGAAATAAGGGGAAAAAAGAGGTGGGGGCTTTATGAACAAGTTTCGACGTGAAAAAGAGCTGGGATGTTTTTGAATAGGCGCCAATACGCGGAAGAAGGAGGGGCTTCCTTTGACATCCCTTCACACAGAGTGTAGCTTTGAAACGTTGGTTTCGCTGTTCATTTGCATTGGAGTTGGGAAAGTATTTCATAGAAAAGGGAACGAGGGAAGTGGATCGAATGTGATAATATACAATGAGGGAGTAACGGGAATTGGAAGCATCTGAATCAACCCGAATAACGTTGAATTACATCGACTATGTCTAAAGCAAGCAAATGTGAATCCGGTTGAAGCTTTTTATTCGAAATCTTTGGGAAAACGTCCGGTGAACACACTTTTTGTCGCCCTCCAACCGATTGTTATTTCCTTGACACTGGCCAATAAGTACCGGACAAAATGGAACCTGCTGCGTCTAACAACAAGCACTCCCAATCGCAGGAAGAGTAGTGGGGGGAAGGGAAGGAGACTATTTTCCTAGGCCCGATGGTGACTGAGCTGCCGTGGGCATCTTGCTCGTGCATGATCTGCACATTCAAATGCGTGGTAGGGGAGGCCTATAAAATTTCGCCAGCCTACTGGGCGAGAAAGGTGCGAACGAGAGGCCATAAGAAGAGCCCAGGCCCGCTATTACATGAAACTAATAGGTATTCCTCTGAGTTATGTGGAGTCAGAATGAACCTAAATTTCTAGTTTGTCTGAGAATAAGTGACCCAAAGCCTATTTCGTGTATATAGAAATAAATTTGGTGCGCTTCAGTGGAGAGTTGTAAAGAAATCAATCCACAATCTCTCTCAACGCACCGCCAACCACAAAACTAAACTATGAGAAATAATAATACCAACAGCAACACGTAAGCAAAATACAATGTTCTGGCGGAGCATTGAAGAGCCTCGTGACCCAACAACCATACCCAGTTTTCTACCACGAATTACGATAACTTTCAGTAAATGAGTGTAGGTGTCACCAAAAGAACTAGGTGGCTGGGCTCTTCTGAGGTGTGCATAACTGCGGATATAATACTATACAATGGAGTACTGAACAGTTGCCAGTTGCCTTTGTGATTGAAAGCGTGTCAGAAAACTGGAAGATGGTGATAGGACCCCCCCCCTCCACCAGTGTGATATGGATTCTGGGGGAACGTCTATCCTGATAGCTGAAATACAGGATTGGCCAACCAGATGGGAATCGTCGTTATTGGATACGTGGAAAGTCAAGCCTGGTCCAATGGACAACAAAATGGAAACGGCTGCACGAAAAGCCGCATCCACCTATAAAAATATCTGGTGCGTAGCAACACACTACTTTCCCAATAATAAAATAGCCATTCACGCAGCCATTCAAGTATTTATGTTAATGAGAACGCTAGATTCATATTAGCGGTATTTGTAAGGAACAACGTGAGCTTAAATCGATTTTATTTGAAAATTCCGGTAACTTATTATGCTGCTTTCGTCATTTTTCCACAAACGAGAATTTAATTTTACTGCTGGGCTGTTTGAAACGGTTGACACTAAAAACTTAATCTAAATCGTCGGTGCCGTTTTTGAGAAAACAAATATTTGGTGGTTTGATCACTATCATAACGATAGTTAGTTTTGTCTATACGGACTGTATAAAGCTACCAAGCCGGGGTGCCGCGAAAGCTCGCCTGTTCCGCTGTTGAAAGGAGGAAAGTAGGAAAGGAGAAAAGGAAGAAAACAGCATAGACGAAATGCACGAAACACGTGAAATACTAAAGAACGAAAAACAACTGATAGCCGGACAGGACCGAAAACTATCAATTCATAATGCGCGAATGCAAGACTGAGTGTTGTACAAGTATCCGCTTCGTCGGGTTATACCTCACGCGAAATCAACGGCCCCAAATGGACTTGCAGACTCTCTCTATTGACCTTGCCAGAAACAACATCGGAGGGTATGTCCTGACGCATTGCAGTCCTGTACCCGTCTAGTCTGATATTGCCAGAATTGTGCAGTTTTGGACGCAATTTTCTCACACAATCATTTTGGCGTTCCACGTTACTCTGTAAGCTAAATATGAAGTTCGAGCCAATTTTCAATAGACAGCTCGCTCGCTTTCAATGAAAGCGATTTTCAATAGACAGGCCTTTCAGAAATGGCGTAGCGCTCAGTAGCCTTTGATACGTAAGTATTTGAAGAATTTTTCCCAGCAGATTAATTATCTTTCGTTTCTTTCTATGTATGGCCAAGGAAAGTAGTATGATGTTGCATTATTGAGTCAAGGTTGGGGAAGATCAGTTATTTACGTGCCCCAGGACATCGATTTAATGGAAAAGGACCAAGAAGACGACAATTTGTTCGGGTAAATGGCGTCGTACATAAAGTTTTCGGTTTAAATGTTAGTCGTGCGTCATTACCGCCATGTAAACAGTCAAGTCCGTTTTTACTTAATAGGAACAATTTAAAAACTGTACAATAACCATTTTTGAAAAAATTCGGCGAATAGGAAGAACACATTTTTTTGGCGAATTACAATTTTGTTTTGTTGCTATGTTCGTTGACTCAGTTTCGATGGATGAAAGTGTTGGCCAAATATGCGCAATTGAGAGCCGAGGGAAAGTGGGTCCGTCGGATCATATATGGGCCTATTGTGACACTGACCCTTTCTTAGTAGAAGGCGTCGTACATACCCGTCCCCTTTAGGAAGCCGAGTATGCCCTTCACCGCAGATTTCGCTATGATTTGGGGTTCAATAGTCCCCTGAGCGAAAAATTCGAAGCGTTTGGCTGCCATGGCAGGGCATTCACATAGGATGTGCTCTGCCGTCTCGTCCTCCTCGCCGCAAAGTCTGCATTCCACCGCCTCTGAGATGCCCATCTTGTTGAGGTGATATCTGAGTGGGTAGTGCCCGGTGAGGAAGCTTGTCAGAACTCTCAGATCCTGTCTGGAAAGTGTCAGCATCGCCTTTTCCCTTTGGCAGGAAGGCGTGACGAGCCTTTTCGCTTGTCTTAATCGTGGCTGGCGACGCCAATGGGCGTTGTTTTCCTGTGTCTCCCATCGAGCAACCAGACGGTTAAGGTGACTCTTCGTCATACCCACGTATGGTTCAGGCCCGATGGGTAGGGATTTTGTACCCCTTTTCGCAAGGCGGTCAGCCTTTTCGTTGCCCTCATGCCCCCTATTAGCCGGCAACCAGATGAGGGAGAGCCTGTTACGGGCGCTGAGCTGTTTGAGCGCATGAAGGCATTCCCATGCTTGCGTAGACCTAAAACTATAGGCTGCAATAGCCTTTAAGGCCATAGCCTGTCTGAGAATATGTAGATCCGCTTGCCCTTGCGCGCAGATCTTTATAGCTAGGATTTCCGCTTATAGCTAAGGTCCGTCGGACCTTATGTGCTCAAGATCGATGCTGTGAGTCGAGCATGCGATGGTGACGCACCAATCTGAAGATTTCGTTTGCATCGCTGAGACCCACCAAAGCGGCAATTGCTGTCCAGATATAGAGAATGATTTCTGTTAGTAGATCATATAGATCATGTGGAAGAAGCAGCAATTCTGTCGCTCAGGTTGGCTAATGAGATCTGCAGCCGTGAGGTCCAGCTCTAGGTGTGGCTGGTGTTTCCATCAAGACTAATGCTCTCGTTGTGTTTTACGATTGGGTGGCACACTCTCCGCTAGTCGCGGCACAGTCACAAACTGGGCCTGTGAAATAACGAAATTTCCGCAAGATTGAGTAAAGACCCGACATAGGCATTCAACGGAATTGATCGCCAAACTGATTACAATTCATAGCCCCCAAAAATGATTCGACATCGGCATTTTAGGAGGCGCGAAAGAAAAAAAAAAGCTAACGAAACTGTCAAGTTCTCAATTCCCCGAAACCTTCGGATATGAATAATTCCGCACTCACGTCGAGCTCCCAAACCGCCAAAGCTCCCTAAAAGCTGCCCAGCTTCGGTTACTCAATTGCTGCGATGGAGGGAAAAAAGAGCGTTCAACCATTTATCACTGACGCCTATCAACAACCAGGAGGCCGGAGTCTACTTGGCATCAGGGAAAACCGCCATTTATTATTCGACGGTCCCAATCGGCTAAATTAGCTTTCGCTGTGGTTAATTAACCGGAGGAGCTTTGATCAACTCATCATCTGCCTCGCTGCTTTAATCGCTCCTTACTTCAGTCGGTTGAGCGTATTTCCTTTGAAAGCTTTTCCTAACTTGGTACTAAGTTGGCGAACTTCATCCTATCAGACCTCGGAAACGCATGACTATGACGGTGGAAGAGGAAAAGCTAAAATGTTTTATAAGTTCAAAAAGGACAACATTCGCAACGTCGCATTACGATATTTGAAGGGAAGTCTGGGCAAAATCAAAAGATCATTAAAAAAACAGCAGTTATTGGCTCTTCTGGGTTGTCTGAATTGACAAAATCTCACCGTAACTACAATTCTAAAGTACTTCCCAAGCACATGAAAGCTTGGTACCGGCCGTTTATCAATTCTTGAGCTGATAATATTGGGATCTTCAAACGATTTTTCCAAATGTGGCGAGCGTTTCGGTGACTCGCTATTTACTCACCTAATGGGCGTTACGACCTCGGCCGAACCAACTACCTGTAGGCTCATGTTTCTCGAACTGACTACCTATTAGCCCGTCGTCGGTTGTTCGTGAATTTCCAGAAACATGGGTTTTTTACTTTCCTTGGCTCTACGAAGTAAAAATGAAAGTTATATAATCGACTGAAAAATACATTTTGAGTTCTCTTCAGATTTTTACGTTTCAGACCTTACTGAGTCCGAAAAACACTATTTGGTAAAATTATCTGTGTGTGTGTGTGCTAGAAAAGTCCTGAGGAGATGCGTCAGCTGGGTGTGTCAGCAGGCGTTCTCCGGGGTATCACCACTTGTGAGGTCATACCTTAACTGGTGGTCGTTCTATCGTGGAACATCCTCTTATCCTTCTTTCATTCCCGTCCCAATCCTTCTATCCCTAGAGCCAGCGTAGGGTGGTCTGGGCGCCCTCCCCACACAGATCTGTTTCTTTATTTGATGACTGTACCTAAACCCTCGACGAGGGTTATATCAGTCATAGAAGTTGCGGTTTCGCTAATATGCAAGAGGCCGGCCCCTGCAGCATCCACCGAACTCAGACCTGTGGAGGTACGGCAGGTATGTGGTCGTTAGCCAGTCTCACCGTAGAGAGCTGTTGCCCGTGTGTTACCGCGCGGAGGTGACCACCTGAGGAATCCCGTACCATCTGGGAGTAGTTCTTAATCTGGTTCCCTACCTGATCTTACTGTTTACTTGGGTGGCAAGTTTCAAAAGGACTGATCAACTATAACCACGTTTCTTAGCCATTACCTTCTTTGCGAACTTTGCAAAATGGTTATAGGCTTCCTTTGTAGCAGTCAAAGCTGCTAAGTTCGTTTGCCCTCTCAACAACCGTCGCTCACTGTTGTAGAAACTACAGTGGAGCAGCACATGGTTTCTTGTTTCCTCCGCACTGGAGGCACAAGACGTGCATAATGGAGAGTCTTTCAGAGAAAAGAAGTGGAGCCGCGCATTGAAGTCACCATGTCCCGTGAGGAACTGGCTCGTCCAGTGGTCTGGCTCAACCCATTTTCTAGAAAGACGTTCACGGATGTTGGGGAAGAACTCATACGTATCACGTCCCTTTGACGAGGATTCCCATCTCGCTTGCCATTTCTCTAGAGCCCATTCATCGATGGCGGCAAGTTTCTGTTCTGTGGTGAGATCCGCACGGAGTTCAGCCCAAAGCGGGGGAGGCTCCCGTTTCACTCTCCACTTGTCAATCATGCACTCAACAGCCAAATCAACTGGTAACTGACCAGTGATCACCTGGAGTGCTTCCGTTGACACAGTCTTGTAGGCCTTGGTGATCCACAGGAGCGCGGCTCTCTGGGATTGGGCCAATACTCTCTTTTGATTGACTGTTAGTTTGCTACCCCAGACAACAGGGCAGTAGCCAATCACACCTAAATAGATGGCCTTATACATGAGGATGGTGTCGTGGTAACACACACCCCAGGTGGCCTTAGTAATGGCACGCAGTGAGGCAAACCTTGCAATGGTAGTGCCTTTAAGGGACTGGAGGTGTTGGTTGAAACCCCACCTCTCACCTATATTCACTCCTAAATACTTGACGTGCTTTTCAAGAAGGAGCCTGTGGCCGCCAAAGCGTATTGTGGGTGGATTATTCACTTTCCCCTTCAAGAGGATTAGCTGGGTTTTTTCCTCAGCCACCTGCATCTTGACGTGCTCGCACCATTGGTTGACAGTGCGGAGCACGTGGTGGGTTTTTCTTCAATTTGGCGGACTGACTCTGCAAAGATCAGCACAGTCAAGTCATCCACATAGGCGTACGGCTCGCAGTCAGTCTCCATGAGTTTCCTGAGAAGACCTTCGAAGAAGGCATTCCAGAGTGCTGGTCCTAGGACCGAGCCCTGTGGGCACCCTTCTCAATCCTTCTCCGGACGGAGACATGCCTACTTTCGATCGTAGCAGTTCTGTCTGTCAGGTAACTTCTGACGAGCGAGTACAGGTTGCGGGGATTCCCCTACCTTTGAGTTCATTAAGGAGCGCTGGCCACCAAAGGTTGTCAAACGCTCCTCTGATGTCAATCAGAACTGCTACGACGTACTTAGCCGGTGCCAGCAGGGAAACACGCCGAATCTCGACAATGACATCCTGCGTGGACCTTCCTTTGGTACACCCGTATTGCCTGCCTGTGAGGTTGCGGCCAAAGACTCCTTCGAGGGACTGCAACATCAAGATTTCTAGTGTTTTGCCTAATATGGAAAGAAGGCTGAGTGGTCTCCATGATCGCGGGTCCGACTGATTGCGGTCGCCTCCCTTTGAAGAGTGACAACGCGCACAGACTACGACAGAGTGGGGAACAGTCCGACCTGCAGACAGTCATTAAATAAATTAAGGAGACCGCTGGAGATTGTCCGCTCAGCCTTCCTTAGCATATTGCTTTCTATTTTATCTGGCCCAGGAGATTTGTTGGGCTTTAAGGTCGCAAGAGCCCTGCCGAGGTCGCCTGTTGTCCACAATGGGATGTCGGGCTCGTTCGGAGGGTGCGTGATCAGCTCCCTTGCTGCCCTCTGGGCTTCAGTGTCTCGAGCTAGTTGGTCATCTGGGAACGCCTTCTCAAGGAGGGTTTCCAGTGAACGTTCGATACTGCAGGCCCAGCCTGACTCATTTTGCATCGCAGCTAAGACCTGCTCTACATTTGCTTTTCCTATGGAGGACTTGTAGTGTCTGCCCCAGGGGTTCTCAGAGCTCTCCGCTTCCACAAAATTTCGCCAGCCTTGCCGTTTGGCTCGTTTGATGGCGCGGTGGAAGGCCTTCTTCTCTTGGATGAAGGCAGTTCGGAGTGTTGCTCTGGCATCAGGGTCACGAGTGTTTTGGTACATCCTTCTGGCTCTATTTGCACTTTGCTTGAGGGGATTAAGTTCCTCAGTCCACCATGGGACTTTGATCGCCCTGTGCTTCTGTTGGCCAAGTACAGAGAGCCCAGCAGAGTGCAGTGCTGTGGTAAATGTGTCCACTTTGCTGTCCACCTCTTCAGGTGTGGATGCTTGCACTATTAGGTCGGTGTCTGCGGCACGCAGTTCACCTTCCAGTACCCTAAAGAATTGCGGCCAGTCAGCATTTTTTGTGCGGAATCGCTTTTCACGCGTGTCTTTGCAGAGGATGTTATCATCCGTAATGGCAAAGTCAATAACCATGTGATCGCTCTGCGTTGCACCTGGTACGACTCGCCAACCCTTCAATTTGAGTAGCAGGGTGTGGGACACGGCTGTGACGTCTATACACGACCTTCCTCCCGGGCCATCATAGGTCGCCTCAGTCATGGGGTCGTTGGCAACAACCAAGTTGTACCTGGTGAGCAGCTCTATATACGCCTCGCCCGCCCCATCCAGGGTTGGGGATCCCCACAATGGTGATCTGGCGTTTGCATCAGCACAGACTACGCAGGGTCGTCCTGATAGGCCTGCTAGAGCCCGCTCGAGTGGTTCAAGGCTGTTGGCAACTGGTGCGCCAAATTGCCTGTAAAATGATATTACAACCAGCTCAAAGCCACCGGCTCGGATGAGCACAGCGGCCAAGTGCTGGCTGTTCAGGTGAGTGAGTGCGAGCATGTCAATGGACGGGTCGATGCAGGCTACTGCTGCCTTGGCTCCCGTTCTTGCTCCAGCCACCACTCGTGCCTGCGATCCGAGACCAAGAGTTTTGGATCCTATGTACGGTTCCTGTATGGCGAGGACACTGCAGCGTTTCTTGAGTGCATTTTGCAGCAACTCAGCCATAACTGGGCAACTCTTATTTGTGTTGTGCTGAAGGATTCGAACTGTTTTTGACCTATTCATAATCCACTCGTGACTCCTGGAGGGCAATCGCTCGCTGACGAATGGTACAGCGTGCGTCTCGTGTAGAGTGTGCGACCTGTTGGATTTTGCGTTCGACGCAATTGGCACACTTGAGGGGAGCATCACGCTTGCATTCCTTACTCCGATGTGGCAAGGCGCACCAGGCGCACACAACAGGTCTTGTACAGGCCACTGCCAGGTGGCCATAGCGCTGGCATTTGTAGCACTGAGTGGGGGCTTGGTACTTTCGTATGGCGCACCGCTGCCAGGCTATTTGGAGGTGCCTTGCCCTCTAGTTTTTTGTACAGGCTGGGTGATACCTCAATCACCCAATCCTTCTGTCTGCCACGCTTTTGGTGAAGAGAGGCCTGACATCCTGCGGCTGCAAGCTAACGCAGGGTTGTGCTCAACAACTTGTTGGGCCAAGTCCTCTTTTGAAGGTCGGTCCGCACGTCGCACAGCAGCAGGCGTGGGAAACGACCCAGGGGCTGACGCTTGGAGCTTCAACTCCTTTTTGTGGAAATGTGGCTCGTGAGCGCCTTGGCCATTTCTGGCGTTTCCGTCACAATGACGGCGCCACCTCCTACTGCGGTGCGGATGTTCAGCACTCGGACACTCAGAGCTTGGAGGTCCGTAGCAGGGACACCCCGCATAAGCGCTTCCATTGCGTCAGGGTTGGAGGGACCAGCCTCTCCTTCCTCACATGTCCGCCTAACCACTACCACGTTTTGTCGTGGGTTTTTAGGGGGGAGTTTGGCAAGCGGTGGAGGCTTTTTATTTTGGTTTTTATTTTTATTTTTGCCCTTGTTTTTGGGCGGAGGCATAGGCCTGCACTTCCTGCTTAGTTGGGGCCTGTTTCTGCTTCCCTCTGCGCTTCCTGGCCCTGGCAGGCTGCCATTCCGCCTCAGCTCCATGAGGGGGGGAGGAAGGCGCAGTAGCGGCTACTGCCGCATATGAGGGGCCTGGGGTACTACCCTGGCTCGTTGCAGCTCCTTGAGTTTGGGGGGCTGGTGGCACTGGCTGCTGGGCAATTGCCCTACGCAGCTCTTCCCTCACGACAGCCGCCACAGTTTCCCGCAGGGGGGGAGTGGCAGGGGGCGATGTCGTTGGGGGCATTAGCTTATAGCCAGCTTCGAAATTTCGAAGAGGCAACTAGTTACGAGGTCCCGCATAGGTCCTGTCGCGTTGGCCCTCATCCGTGCCAGCTGGCCGTGGATGATTTGGACGTATGCGCAAATTTGCTCCATGTCCGACAGTTTAGGGTCCACGCTGTGTCGTGTGCTTGTAGTAGCCGGGTTGCCGGGGCTACTAGGGGGAGAAGGGGGAGATGAACGCGGTTTGCCCGGTTCTTTCCGCCCTTGTTTGTTTGGACGACGAGTAGATTGCTCATCGTTCGAAGAGGGAGGGGTCGAGCTTGGCGAGCCCGAGGAAGAGGCGCAGGTGGCGTTTTTATTACCTGCTGAAGTTTTAGTTGACTTTGTCATTTTATTTTTACTAATATGGGGGGGGGGGGTGATTAAAGAAGCGGACTGGTGTAGTGTATCCTTGTGAGTTCATTTGTTGTGTGTGTTCGTGGTATGAGCGAGAGGTGCTCGAGGCAGTGTCCTGGAAGCTCCCCCTCAGGCATATTGATTCTAGCCCCTTTCGCTGGTCCGTTGAGGGTCAAAGGGAGGCCCCCACATGCGCCGCAGCTGCCAGTCTGGCCACCCACCGGGACTAAGACGCATGAGGGATTTTTCGGCTGCTGCTCAGAGTCAGCCCTCGGCCACTAGTGATGTGGTGAGCGGGACACACGCTATCAGCCGCCCCAGGAACGCTCAAACCTGGTTTTTCCCCCTCCTCATTCCGAAGGCCGCACCTATATAGGGGATCGCTCAAAGGTGTTAGTGAGCTACTTCCAGGACTGTCTTTCGCTCATTATGAGTGTTTCAAGTGAGTGTGTTCTGCCACGCAAGCCGTTGCAGTGTATTTAGTATCTGGAATATGTTGTGTATGTCAGTGTCGTGAGCTTTAAGCCCCTTTAAGGCCGGTTTTAACGACCACGCAGAGGATACGGCAGGAGAATTCTGTACCCCTTCCTGCGGGGGGTGTGTTCTGCGATCCCAGCTAAAGGTAGGGGTTCCCAGTGTGTCATGTATGTGAATGAAGTGTAAGTTGTGTCCCTTTTAGTCCGGCTTATACGAACACGCAGGGAGTACGGCAGTGGAATTCTGGACCCCCTACTGCAGGGTGAGCACAGTGTGGCGACAGAGTACACTGTGACGCCCAGCCACAGTTAAGCCTCGTTGGATGTAATCCTGCGGGGACCTCATAGAGGTGAGGTTGTCTTTCAAGCTGGGCCCACCCGGCTGTCCCTTTTAGTCGGCTCATACGACACGCAGGGAATACGTCAGCGGAATTCTGGACCCCCGACTGCAGGGTGCGCCCTCCCCACACACACACACACACACACACACACACACATAGCAGGGAGGCAGCCGCGGGCCGTACAAATCCGCCAGAGCTGCAGAACCAATGCCATTTCGCCGTGGCAAACATAGGGCCCATGTCCTAACTCCCCTACAGGCCCGTTGGGGGGCCCGCTTAGTGTCCTAGCCGCCGCTGGTACCCATTGTCTCACCCCCCTGGGTTTGGTGGAGGGGGGTGCCTAGTCGGGGATCGAACCAGAGTCCATTGGTTCTATCCCCGCCTGGCTCGGAAGGCCTCACCCCCAACGCGCTTGGCCACTGTGCCTTCCCCATTTCCTTACTTATTTTTCCCCCCCTTTTGGGAGCCCCACCCCATTTACGTACTGTAAACACTACCGCTTTCTGCTGCCGTGAAGTGTTGTTTGACCAAGTTCAAATGATCTGAATGATAAATGAATTGAGCAGTAGAAAAAGTCATGCACACAAGTGAATTGACGTAGAGCTAAGGATAGTTGTGTGTTGCAGCGCACCATATATTTTTTTTCTTCCATGTTCTGAACGTGCTGGGGGGTAGTGTGTATTTACACGACTCCTCCTTGTGTTGGCCTGGGGTTAGGTGGCGGTGAGGTTAGGTGGGGTATCGTGCTCCAGCCACCCTGTGGAGGGAACAATAAAAAAAAAAACGTGCGCTGTGTCCTCAACCACATTCTCGCCGCAAGGCCAACCCAGGCAGGCGAAGGTGATGCTGACACTCTCTAGACAAGATCTGAGACTACTGATAAGCTTCCTCACCGGGCACTGCCCACTCAGATATCACCTCAACAAGATGGGCATCTCAGAGGCGGTGGAATGCAGACTCTGCGGTGAGGAGAACAAGACAGCTGAGCATATCTTATGTGAATGCCCTGCCTTGGCAGCAAAACGCTTTGAATACTTTGGTCAGGGGACCGCTGAACCCCAAACCGTAGCGGACTCTGCAGTGAAGGACATACTTGGCTGCCTAAGGGGGGCGGGTATGTACAACGCCTTCTACTAAGAAAGGGCCAGCATCCCAATAGGCCCATATGCGGCCGCAGTGACAAAGGGACTTGTCCCACACGCCCTCGTGTCAAAAAAAAAAAAAAAAAAATGGGTACCTGCAGGAACGCCCGCAAAGAGTATTTAGTATCCCCCAAGGGGCGGTACTAGGGCCTATACTCTTTATAACAACCGTGAATATCATTTTGGAAACACAACATCGTGCTGGCAGCCTTTGCAGACGATATGATGCTCATCTCACATGCTAGTACCTGGGAAGATTTAAATAATAAAGCATAAAATAGTCTCAAAAAGATTAACCACACTCTTAATTGTGTAGAGATGAAATTAAACTATAGAACAACCAAGACCACGCATTTCTCTATCACATAAAATAAAGCCAAATGATTGAGGGGATAAACCGTCACGTAAATAATTATTAACTAAATCCACAAATAATCTTCGGTGCTTTTCAATGGACGGAATTCTAATTGTTTATTGCTAATGTTATGGTTTTCTTCCCGGAAAGAAACAAATATTTATTATCAATTCGGCAAGATACCGGCCCGTAAATAGTAAGCTCTCTGGTGTCATTCGATTGTGTTTTATATATATAGGTAAATTTCCTTTTTTCACTTCCGACGAAGAAGAGAAGTGTATATAAATTGCATTGCATTACCCCTCAATTGTTGGGATGTGCTGTAAATAAGTTGTGGAGTTGAAAGGGGTAAAGCGAATCCAGATTTTTTAAATTAGAAAATTGAGTAAAAGTTGGTTGAAAAAAAAAAAAAGTTGTATAAGTAGTTCAGTCTTTAGAAATTGTGTAAAAACATTGGAATCGAGTCAAAATGGGAGGAAATGAGCGTAAACAAGGGAGAAAAGGTGACTTCCGTTACATCATCCCGCGAATTGTTTCAACTAGTAAATTTTACCTCAATAATGAATTGTGAACAATAGTTAATTCGCTTTTGTCCATCTAGAAGCACCATAGACCTCTAAGACCTGTCCTATTTGACTAACCATGCAAAAATACTTCGGAAACAACTTCGAACACGAGGTAACGGCTGAAGTTCGTTTTTGACTAATTTACATCCTGCTGACTTTGTTTTGGGGGAGGGGGGTCCGGGGGGATCTATGAGGGGTTTTTATCTCAGCTCCCCTGCCTCCAAGTTCCTCCTTGAAGCGGCCTTTTACAGAAGGAATCCACACGCCACATTCCATTGGGGAATGGAACAAACCACAACTGAAGATGACTTGGGAGGCATCTTTGGCCACCCCTCAGGAGCATAATTAAACGCAGCGTATCTGAAGAATTGAAGGTTTGCGTTGAACACCCAGACAGCAGTTGCGTGACTGGGACGCCACCATTTCATATCCCGGTGATCTGTTACGGATGGTGCAATCCACAAAAGCGCCGCTGCGTAACAAGAACGGAACACTAGAGGCCTGGTGTGCCCCCCTTCCCCAGTAAGGCCCCCATGACAGTAAGCAAATAAATCAAAGGCGTTAAATTTCTCGAATGTCGGCCAAACATTGGAAAACAGAAAGCAAAACTGTTCACAAAGAACTACGAAATAGAACGAAAAATGTCAGGACTTAGGTAACAATAGTGAGACATCAAGTACGAACGGTTTCGAAGGGGCTCATGTTTTCTGGGAGTTGAGTCAAAGCTCTTCCAATTACTACACAACGAGTTATTATTCTCTCGTGCAGCATGATTGTGACTCATCCTATTCAATTCAGAATCTAAAAATACTAGTAAACGATACTAAACATGACCTGGCAACAACGGAAATTGTTTTCTTGACCACGCTAGGCAATTGGCACGAAACTGACAGGCGGTGAAATGAGGCGAGGGGTAGTGAGAGGAAATGGTCAGAAGCCAGGGAGAAAAGATGACGGGGCTACATCGTCCCGCGAGTTCTTTCAACTACTAAAATTTAGCTCGATATAACTGTGAATTCACTGTTATTCATTTAGATGCCTAGACTTTTTGACAGAGCATCGAACAATACCTGGGAAACGATACCAATCTCGACGTAATAGCGATAAACCTGCATAAGTTTCGTGTTTGACTAATTTTTTGCCTATAACGACCATGGGTTTCGTCCGATCGGATCCAGGCGACCATAACTACGAGTACATCCCACAAAGGACGAATTTTTTAGACCACGTTAAAGGCGTAATATGACCTGGACGGTGAAGGGACATTGCAGATTTGGAACCACCGTGAAACTTAGTGTCAAAATTCCGATTCACCTTGAATTTGTGTTTTCCTGAACAAAAACGGGTGTATCGTTCAGAATGAAGGACACGAAATGGCAGAGCATATAACGCTTTATAAATTAATTGCATAGTTCGACCGTGGTACTGAAGGAAGCAGTAGCATGTGTCCTTGGACACATCCGACGCCTGGGCCCCGCTGGGAGTCGGTTGAAATGTACTCGACCTGACACGGGCCGTTCGGCTCAGTTTCCCATGTCGGGTTGTTATTACAGGACGTGTCAAACTACAAGCGACCCGACTTGGTGCATTTTGGAGTACATGCATGACATGATAACATGTCAAATCCACTACTCTCTCCACGTCACTGCAAGACGATATTGCCACGAGAGGGATGGTTGATCTAAAATTGCCTCAGGAATCCTTCGCTTATTGATCTCGGTCGAATAGGTTGCCGCATCTCGCGATCAGCTGCTCGATAATTGCTGTCAAATATACTCTACCTTCCGGCAATCAATGTCATTCGTGCTATTTGTGATGGGCACACTCTCGGGACGACGATACCGTGAAATGATAGGTTCCAATTATAGCTGATTTCAGCAGCAGTTCCAGAACTGTCTCAATAGATTCTAGTTGTTAACTTTTCGCGAAAATGGATTTAACCAGAATTCGACTGAACACATGTTTTTACGTTCTTTAGTCCAACAAAGAGCAAAGTTAAGGATCTAGACCGGCAGGTCAGTACTGCTCAATACCAACCTTCACGTGATAGTGGACAGTAATAGTTTTGAAGGGTATGAAACTATTATCGATGGTCCAGTAATGTAGATGTACATGTTTCCCTCCTAGATAGGCCACTTTCCCTTTCTCTTCCTAGACCTATCCCTGTTTCCTTTCACCGGCAATGAAGTGTGTCAGTGCTGGGGCTGTGGCGTGTTGAACCCAGAAATATCACATATAGCAGAAGAACTCTTTTACAGGCATTATTCTATGGAAGTGTGGAGACGAATGGCAGATATAATAGCTCTGCATCAGGTTCTCTGTAGTTGGTGGATTGTGGAGGGTTCAGTTAATTAACCAAGATGCATTGAATCAATTTTTAAGAGAATGCTCTAATAGCAGCATGTGCTTCACTGTATTTTGTCAAGAGATGAGCAGGTGGCTGGAGGAAGAGGGAACACACAGGTTTCTCACTTGTACCCCCTGCTACTTCGTAGAACTGCCACATGAATGAGCGTGTTGATATGTTAGGGAGGAAGTAACCAATGCGATTCCAATCAACTTATGAGTGCTCCGAATCTAATGGGAGGAATGGCGTAGGCCGCTACGAGGCCCGTTCATTCATGGGGTTCAATTCACACGCCACATTCCATTGGGGAATTGCCATCGCTGGTCCGCCCTTCCATTCATTAAACGCACGCCGTCTGAAGAGTTGAAGGCCCTGTGCTCGAACAACAGTTGCGTGACTGTAAATGTGGTCGCCACCACTTCATATCCAGGCTCACCCCTTACTGATGCTATGATGCTCAGTAGGTGGCAGGCAGCGGCCCAAAATAGAGAAATAGCTAAGGAAATACTTAGGAATGACCCACACGCTTTCACGGGCTTACTGAGCAGAGGGCACCGTCAGAACTCTTGTTGGGTCAGTGGTGACTGCAGCAACGATTCAGTTGAGCGGTTGATGCTAGTAAATATATGAGGTAAACTTCTACTTAGCACTTTCCTCGCGCTTTAGACTAATGAACCTGAGCATGGCCTATAGTGGTGATAGAGTGTCCATTTGAAACATTTCTTATCAGACCAGTTCACTCCGCATGGAGGAGTGTGACAGTCAACTATTCTATCACAATGTAGTAGTTCTGGCTGTCTCGTCTTTCCATGAAATCCGGATCCGCACTTCGGAATCCATTGATTCCGTTAACGGGTTCACGTAATCGAATCGCGACTCAATTCAACAATCAGCTTATAATTGGGTTGAGAGCCACCCCCAACCCCCTCCATGCCATCACATCAAAGCCCGTAAATAATTCCTGAGCAAACTGACGAATATCGATTGACGTAAGTTAAGGGCGGTTCCGCCTGTTGCGGTTCTTGTCAACCTCTCGCTTTCCATTTTTAACCCTCACCGCCAGGTTGTCCTGCACTCGTATCAATTTTACGCTTGGAAATTGGAAAATTGGCGAGAGGAAGAAGGGAAACCCGTTTTCAATTTCCCAGTTATCGTTTGGCATGTTTTAGTTCCATTGAGATCCCTCCGCTGTTTTTTTTTTTTTTATTTAACGAGTCAGAGGGTCATTAATTGGTTGATGCTCGTTATCGATCATATCACAGAAGCATTTCCCTCAATCACTATGGCGGCGAAGCTAATAGCCCATAGGTACTCAATAAAACTTAGAAACGTCCCCGCGTTTTTGCACGTACAAGTTATTTTGTATGCCCCGCTTTGGTCGCTTTGCAGATAGTTTGGTTCTTAGTGTGTTTTCCGTACGAAATGCAATTTGTGTGCCTCCCTCCCGGAAGATGTTGGTTATTCTGTGTATTTTAGGTCCTGTATATGTAAATGTGCAGGGTTTTTTCTAAGTCTGTGTGTTGTTACGGGGGAGATTAATGTGGTAGCGATATCGCACTAAGAGAGTCGGGGAGTTAGTACGATATCAACCGAATGCAATTGGAATTTTTATTCTCAATTTTATTGAGAGGGAGTTTTATTCACAATTACACTCAGGAAAGTTTAACCACCACAGAGTGGGAGCGAATACGAGCACGGATGACACGGCGACGAGGGAACCGGCTCTGTTACAACTGACAGCAGCGAAGTCTCGAGCGAATCCGGGCATTTGAGGTGCCCAGTCAGCATAAATGACACGGACGAGCCTCTGCTGAATCGAAGGGCTTGGTTCGCCCCGTTACAGTGTTTTTGGATCGTGTTGTTGAGAGTCGTATTGTCTCAATAATTTGTTTACTGTTTTGTTGGGTGTAACCATTATTTAGTGCGATATTATTAATTATATCAGCGTCTTTTTTCGTAATTTTGTTCGGCTAGTGAGATAATAGTATTCATATCACATTGTTAGATTTTGCGCAAGAAAGTCAATTAATAATAACGAAACACAATAGTAGGGGAGAAAGGCTGATTCTGGCGCAGGGGCTAATGGGAATAACCTGACATTGAAGATAACCTGAATGAAACTTCTCTTTTTAAGGAGAGAAACGATCACTGGAGAGGTTAATCTTCTTGACCAGGTCACCCCCAACCCAACTCTATTGTGTTGACACAACCGTTATTTTTCTTCCTCTTTGCAAGGAGAATTACTCCTAAAATTTAATAATAAATTCTCACATCTAAAAATCCTCGTTCGTGTATCCATTAAAACTTAAATATCCATTAAATATTTACAATTATTTAGGTCTGCTAAGGGTGTGTTGAGGTTTCTTAGTAGTGGGTTGGGATGTGAGGCAAGTTTGTCTGTGCATGATTGTGTTATGCGTGTGATTTGATCTGATATGTGTTACATGTGGAGGAATTCGTGTAGTCGTGACGCGATTGAGTGGAAAGGGCTGTTTGTGGCGACCCGGAGGCATTTTTTCTGTTACTCGTAGCTTGTGTATGTGAGTGGATGCTGCTGTGTGCCAGACAGGACATGCGTACGTCATTGTGAGCCTGATAATGGTTTTGAAAATGAGGAGTTTCAGTGGTGTGCTCAGTGAATCTGATTTCAGAAGGTTATAATATCTGCCAAGTTTGCCGAAGGCTCAAGCCATACTTGAAATTTAATACTGAGTAACGGAAAACAGAAAAAAATGGCTTTGAAAATGACTTATTCAAATTAATGAATAACGCTGTATTTGGAAAAACCATGGAAAAAATTAGGAAGAGAATAAACATGAAATTAGTAGTAGACTCGAATAAATTAGAAAAACTTATAGCTAAACCCGAATTCCTCGATCGAACGATATATAACGAAATTCTGGCAGCTGTTCACATGATGAATACTTCTGTAATCATCAACAAACCGATCTACATAGGACAAAGCATACTAGACATTTCAAAACGATGTATGAACTTCACTATGATATCATGCTAACGAAATGTGGTCTAGAAGAACTTGACTCTCTTATATACTGACACCGACTCGTTATTATCTAGACACAAGCTGTCAAATCTATTTAATGATATAATAGAGCTCAGCGAACACAAAGCCACCTCTGATACCCAAACATCACAAATGTTACTCTGAGCAAAATAAGAAAGTATTAGGCTCAAAGATGAAATGTGTTGAAAAGTTATCAGAGAATTCGTAGCTTTGAGAGCTAAAATGTATTCGATTAAATCTCAAGATGGAGAAAATATTTAAAAAATTAAAGGAATAACAAAACAAGTAGTGAAAAACGAAATTACACACGAAGACTACAATAACTCAATATTCAATAAAAATGATAAGTATGCTCACTTAACAACCATCGAATTCAAAGTACACCAATCCTGCACATGACCATCAACCAAACAGATCACCCTTTGATGATAATGAATAATTTTGGATGATGGAATCACCACATTAGCTCACGGATATATTTCTTGAACCTCTACACCAACTTATTAAGATAAGAAATCACACTGCAGCATGATATACTTCTAAACTTTAGGCTGTGTACACACGCATGTGTTCTCAACTTCCACAAACCACTACTCGAGTTATTTCATTTGAAATACTCGTAAGAATCAACCTACTCGATGTGTAATGGAGGAGTCTCACTTCTCAGGAACCTAAGCACTGATCACTATGTTCAATAATACATTTAAGCACATACGTGCAAACTCACGTACAGTAGCCCAAAAGGGGTTATGGCTCACCCCCCCCCCCTCATAAAAAAGAAATCCTATAGGTGGTTGAATGTTGAACATTCAAACCAGAACTCTTTATTTATCGGTAATCAAGAAGGCAACTCGATGCTGTTGTCAGTCACTTAACAATATGCCTGAAAGCACTTAATTAAGATGACCAGATTTTTGTCTATCCAAAACGGGACACATGTTGAAAGTGAGTCGAAGCATTGGAAGAGTGGCGAGGGGTTGGTGTACGGAGTTCTTCCAACACAATTTTGAAAACTTGGAGTAAAATTGTGAGTTTTGAGGGACTTAAAAGATATATTTACTTTTTTTCCTGTACAAACATATTTAATTTAATTTTCTATTCGAACTGTTTAGAGCATGTTTTTATTAATCTGCTGATAATAAAGGGGGTTTTGAATAGAATTACGACCCAATTAATTGTACAATATTTAATTGTACAATTTTAGGATTTGTTCTCTGACCAAATGTCATTGATCAACGTGAACACTCTTTCTACTGGCGTGTTCGTTCCTGGTAGCGAGAGAAAATTTCGGTTTTAGAATTTATTGGGCTGTTGTTACTTTTGCCTCGCCCTTCATTACAGACAAATGTGTGCGCAGTACTGTAATCAAAGGAAAAACACTGCAAAAAATGTTGGTCAACGAAAGGTTGATTATTGAATAATCTTTATTCTCTTTCATCGTTTGAGTAAATAGTTGAACTGCGGGTCTGATTTAAAAATGCCAAAAATTTTACGTTATCGTGGTATTGGTCAGAGCTGCCCAAACAACTTTATAAATGGGACAATTCTGGCTGCGAAACATCATACCCGTTACTTATCCCGTATTATGGAATATAGCGAGGAAATTTTCAATTTCCTTTCCGTCGTCATACCTAGTGGAAAGGAGGTTCAGCGCTGTTAGCAATCTCCTAACGAAAATATCTGGTGCGTAGCAACACACAACTTTCCGCCACCCCTTTAAGTTCGAACACCACCTAAATAGGCGGGCGCTATATCTTCGTTCAACGCATTTTTACAGGAACATTTATGCAGAACAAAATGTAGGGACTAGTTAGCTGAGAGTACTCCGAAAGTTTGATCGAAATCGTTAGAGCCGTTTTCGAGAAAATTGGAATACCGATAAATTAATATTCGACAAATCTCCTTTTCTGAGTTAACTTGGCTTATATCTCCGTTCAACATATATATACAGAAATAATTATGGAGTACGAAATGTTGGTATGGGTAACTGAAAGACACTGCATTAAGATTTATCACATCTGGTGGAAAAGTTACCCTGGAATTTACGGAAATGTTCGAAAAAACGTTATTTTTGACACATTTTGATTTTTATCTCTGTTCAATGGACTGTCAGAGGAACATTTATTGAAAAGAATATGTAGGTATCAACTATTTGAAAACGTCTTGTGAGTTTGGTGAAAATCGCTGAAGCCGTTTTGCCAAAAAGCGTAAAAAACCTATTTTTGCTTCAGGGGCCCATATCTCCGTTCACCCTATTTTCATGGAGATAAGTATGGAGAAGAAAAGTTAGTTATTGATTAGGAGAAGATAATTTGGAAGTTTAATCAAAATCGTTAGAGCCGTTTTCGAGAAAAATGCGAAAAGCCCTAGTTTTTGGTACATTTTCGTCCCCCCCCCCCTTCCCATCGGCCGAAATCGTCCATAACCTTATTTTGGTGTCTACAAAAAATAACGAACAAAACAAGAAAAGAACCAGCTCAATCTGATCAGCCATTCTCCCGCAATTCAAACTACAGACACACACACACACACACACGGACCACGCCCCGAAATTAGGTTTTTTAGACTCAGTAGGGTCTGAAACGTCTGAAGAAAACCCAAATTTTTTTTTTGGGCCGATTACTATACTTTCCTTCCCTTCGGGTAGCGGAAAGTAAAAAAGACACAGACTGGACATCATTAGCCGAGGAGATTTAAGATTAACCCTTACAAAATTGACGCCAAATGTTGATAATTTATTATTAAAGCATCAGGTTCATCCTTCTCACTAACTTCAGTGACTAAGTGATGATGACAGGTGTAAAACTGCTACAATTTGTTATCGTTATCGTAAACTAGTACTGTGGCTGAAAAAATGAACGCGGGCTTTGTTTACGGGAGTTTGGCGTGCGGTGCACAATTATGCAATGATAACTACGTTTGATTGTGCTCGTTGATGGTTTCGATATAATGGCCGCGTCAATTGCAATTGACATCATCACTTAGTCACTGAGGTTATTAAAATGCGTGATGTTGCCAAGCGTTAGATTTTGTAACACACGTTACCATGCCCTTAACCCAACACAAATTTAGTGACGCTTCTCCGTTACATATCCCACGTTACATTTACGAGTTTATGTAGCAAAGTAAAGACATAAAATGTCAAAAAACAATCAGTTTTAAGTTTTTGATTGGGACATTTTGTTTTGTGAAGTGTAAAATATCTCCACCCATTTCTGATCCGAAGGAGTTTTTTCATCCCACTTCAGTAGTTTTTCTTGTGTTACAAATTCCCTTAGATATGTAACTTCATCAAACAGCTCACTATATCTGAAATCTCCAGTTTTGTAAATTTGCTTATCATTTGCAAATCAATCCCTTGCTCAATTCTTTCCCAATCAGGCACTGCCGTCAAGACTAACCATTGATATTTTTCCATGTCATCAAAATGCCATGTCCACTTGTTTAAATAATCGGTACAGTTTTTATAGAAAGTGCAGATAATATCTAAAATGTGCTCCTTGTTGACATCTTCTACTTGCTTGATGTAGTTACGGACCACTAGAGGTATGAATTGTTTTTCCATCCAAGTCACTGCGATCGGGATATCGGTAAATAGCCCTAACGCTCACGAACAACGCCGGGAATGGCCGATGATAGTGTAAATTGAAATAGGGATTCAGGAAAAGGATTCCGAATATTATTCTGATACCTGGTTATTTGTATTTTAACTCAGTACAACCTATTGCACCTCGAAATGCAAACAGAATTCAGCCCAAAAGTGTAAAGCAGTTATAAAATATTGTAAACTAAAAAGTAATCGTAACATAACCGAATAATCCAACTACAAATACTCATGAAAACGGGACAAATAAGCGTCCCGAGAGGGTTGGCCGGGACAAGGGGACATTTCTCTAAAAAACGGGACGTCTGGTCACCACACACTTAGTTTATGTTGTCGTGGGTGTTTGATGTAAAATGTATGTGAAATCCTACCTCATAGTCTGCAGCAATAGGTTTTCTAAAAATACCGTACTGTAGTTCGTTGTCGGTTCGTGTAATTTTCAGGTCAAAGTTAAGAGTTTTATTTTGTTCTTTGCCCATGTCATATTAAATGTTACAGTGAGTATTATGTAAGTCCTCCAATATTTCGTGTGGCCATGGCCTAATATGCAGTTGACATTCCATTCAGAAGTAGAGGGTGAAGAATTCTAATTCTTGAAGGATAAGGTGAAAATTCCGCACAGAGGTGATCAGCAAATGCGTCTGCCTTTGAGTGACAAGAAGTTTTCCAAGATTCATTAACAAATAAAAAGTGCCTAAAAACTGATAGGTGACAAACTTGGGTTTTTCCACAAAGAGCCGTCACGCGGATCAGTGTTGAGGAGTTCGGCATGTTTGATGGGCACGACTGGCCCAATAAAGGGGAAAGGGCTAATTGAAATACACTCGCCCAGCCAGTGTTCTTTCCATCACTTTAGCACCCCAATGCTGACAAGCTTTTCATCTCCATTTCCTGGACAAGCATGGTTTGATTAGTCCCCTTATGCCGTTCTTTTGATGAGGCCCCAATCCTTTCTCCTGACGCTACTTCCTTGATCTGGCGGCAATCAATCGACAGGGGACTAGTGCTAATTGGAATGTTGAACCCTTTAATGTACGATTTTCATCAGAAAACTGAGGCCGCACAGTTATGAGACGAAATAACAGTTACGTAACACATGGCTGCGTCTAATTCCGTAATAAATGTTACGCAATAAAGGAAATTGCGGTTTTCCCGTGAAAAAGAAGGTTTTTCGGAAAAGATGACGTATTCGACCGTATCCTTTCCGCCTGGCAAGACTTTAGAAAGCAAACCTGCCTCCCTTTTTTGTCTACTTTTTCTCCAAACAATTGCGACTCGATTGAGCTACGGTCCATCGATTCCCGTCATCATTTAGCCGGAGAAGGGAGCTTATAAGAAACGATTGTTGCGTTGGCCCCACGTCATTTACCAAACGCGCTCCTTCGAAAATGACCTCCTTGTCGGTGAGATTATTTATTTCCATTGCTTTCTCTATAGGGGAAGAAAAATGTTTGTATCGTGTGAAACTCGCCGTAGTTTTTCATCGTAAACGTTTTGTTTTGACGACGTAATTGATGATTGCAGCCTTCAAAACTCTTCATCTTCATCTGCTGCATCGCTCTGATCGGCTGCCCCAAAAGCGCTGCCAGAATAATTCCTGGCTCGTTCGAACCTGAGGCGGCTGCATCGTCGGACCGTAAGTTTTGTTTCATTGAACGGTGGTTATTAGCTCTTCGAAACTGTCGACATTCAGCTATCTACTGAAGTGTGTACTGCACGTTACAACGCGTGTATGACTTGTAGAAGAAGAGGTGCACTGTATTTCTCCCTACGCATCGTTAGTCATGAAGCTCCACAACCATGTCACGATACTGCGGCTGTAAGGTCGTGGCAATGGGGCCAAGACAGTAACGGTAGAGTAGTCAGTCTCGGAGGAGGTCGGCTAAGCCAGGACCAACCTGACACATAAGATAGTGAAGGGACACGAAGCAAATCGAGGCAGTAGGTGTTATCTACCATATTGCACGAGCGCAAGAAAGAGGAGAATTTAGGAGGAGGGGGAAGATTCTACACTAGTATGGGCACACACAAGAAAAAGGGCGCTCCCAGGTGTTTCTCTGCGGAGTGACACATACATGAGTGATAGGGCAAATGCCCGAGTTCCCAGTTTCGAAACCTCATCCCCCCTCTGCTAACACCATCTATTATAAGGTATTTTCCAGCGTAAGACAGTAAGAGAAAGCCGCTACAAAACACTTCGCGACTTGACACGACCAATACGAACACGCAGGGACCACCACTCTGCCGAAAATAGAAATAAAACCCTTACAAATGTGGCGTGCATTGGAGAAGCAGTCGTGCACAATGTGCCATCCATGTCTCTCCACCAAATTAAGGATGGATTATCGTAGTAAATCCGTCGACATTTTTGTCGCTGGTCAGTGGTGCAAGAGACGAGAGGGAAGTAATGGACGTCCATTGTAACCTTTGCATTACTCAACTTCTCTCCTTCCGCGGCGTGCTGCTACTTGATTCATTCCATTACAGCCCTCATGACACCGGATACGAACACTGTTCGTTGCTTTGTGTAGATTCATAGTACAATTCCGACAGCGGTTGAACTAGCCAGGAAGCGTCGGCTACATCTCGAGCAGACCTCGGGTTAAACCATTTAATGACGTTCGAACACGCCCTGTCTAAACGCAAAACAGGTAGTGTTGTTGCTCTTAAAAATGTTGGCGATCTCAATTAATGGATTAGGCACTGACAGTTTTATTGTTGAATTCGATACGAGGAGATTAGGGCAACTATCCCACATCGAAGCAAAATGGCTGCACCAGCTGCAAGTTCACGTAGTTGATGTAAAGCATGGTGTTGCTCCCAATGCTCATTGCCTGTGAAATCTTTCGTTTAGGTGTGCGAGTCAAACAACACAACTATGTTGACTTCGATGATCCAGGGACATCCTGGCACAGGGATAAAAGTCAAAACCCAAGACATTCTTCAACGGTTTAAATTAATGAAATGTACTCTTTAAATAAGTAGTTAACAGGGTCCTGTTACGAAGTTCCACCCTTCGACAGCTGATGCACACGTTGGCAACAAGTCTTTCCCGTTATAAAAGACGAGTTAAGACGAAGAAGTCTATTTCCACGGGTAAAATAAAGACAATGATAACTTGTACAATGTACTGATGATGGTCTAGTAAACCGAAACGCGTCTACAAGTTATCATTGTCTTTATTTTACCCGTGGAAATAGACTACTTCGTCTTAACTCGTCTTTTATAAGATGGATTTCCACTATCTCGCCGCACCCACCTTACATTATCTTCCCCGTTGTCTAAGAGTTGTCAGTCTGTTGTTCCTCTACAGTTCTGAGATCTAGAGCCTTACTAAGGCTTCCCATATTCAGGGTACGGGATTGTGGTAATCAACGTATTAGTGGTTATCCAAGTACTGTCTTAAACAATTACGACAATGCGGTCATCTTTTATGAATGGACTAATAGTCCGAAGAGCCCTGTACTGCCGTACCCTTCAGTTGTGGAAGTATTAGGTCAATGTCGCCAACTCCACTTCGGCTGAATTGGCTCTAGGACTCCCAAAACGGAAACTAATTGGAGCTACTACATTGGTGTCTCCTTCGCTGCCTTTGAGAACCACGGCGCACTTCCCTTCGTCGTCTTTCCGTGCGCTCTACCGCTCATTGATTTACTGACAACTTTGATGTCGAGGCTCAGAAAATGCCCCTGTCGACGTCTCGACTTCGTTAAATCGAAATTCTTGTGAACTTTCTTCTGTTTCTTTAAACGTTCCTTATTTTTAGATCATTACGGCCGAGTGCACATCAAGGTTTTCCGGGGCCCAAGTCACGATCACCACTTCGCTCCTCACGGCTACTGGGTCAAACAGCCGGCGGATGATGAACACCACCGTTGAAAAGGGATTCTTTCTATGCTGAGGAAAAGATACGCTGGAGACTTGATGAAGAAATAAACCAGGAAATTCAGTAGCAGGCTGGAGTGAAACGTGTTTGCCGGGGTCTGTCATCACCCAACGAGTTCTCCGTCAACTGGCAACGCTGACTCACTCGCGTTCTAATTGTGAATGTAAGATGAATTCCTGAATTTCATCTCCAGAGTGGAAAACTTACAAATACATTTTTTATTTTTTTGTACCCCTAACAGAATTTTTTTCATCAAAATGTTCAATTTAAAATATCTTGGTGGCACTTTGCAAGTGTGTCGTTCCCATTGAATAGTTTACACTGGTTATTCACGGAAGGATTCAATTCTTGAAGAGGCATTGAATTCCAATTTATAGAATCCAATAATTGGACCGGACAACAGCGACATTGTGGTGACTTTGTGCTGTGAACATCCACGCGTGTCATCTTTCTTTTATTAAATCTGTGGCCTTGTGGTCTTTGCTACCCATCGAAACTCTCGCTATGGCCTTTGGGACCCTTTTAAGCATTGCCGTTTCACATCAAATCAGGTGAGTGCAACCAACGCTGGTAGGAGTCCCACTTTCTTCCTCACGTTGTAGTTTTTCCTCTCCTGTATTTGATTTTCCCTCAGCCTAGAGTACTTGAACGGATCGATTGAATTCTGCAGTTCGGAGGAGAATGGTTGTGATGCTACAACCAGGAGTTTATAAAAAGTATTGATCCCAATCGCATTGATCTGACGGCACAAGAGCGTCGAAGGCTCCGAAGAGACGAGTGCGTTGTTAAATCTACGCGCTCCTTCATACGATCCTGGGACTACTAAAAGTGTGGAAGTCCGAGATATGAGGCTGAATATTGGAAATATTGACTCACCAAAGACGTTACTTCTATTGCAGAGTCTCTCTCTCTTCTACAAGGGGAAGAGAGGCCCAATTCCTACAAATGCAGGGTTCACAAAAATAAAACCGTTACTACTGTATATTAACTCATCCCGCATCACTTAGCATCGCTGTCTTGAATACACGTAAGAACGCATTTCCCTCAACCAAACGAAATCCCATGGTTTCATGTTTTGAAGTGATCGGCTCTCAAATTTTCAAATGGTGGTGGAGTTCACCATTAGTTTTTTAGTAGAATTCAGAGAGAGTTCTAGAAGATTGTCGAGTAAGGTTTCGAGGAAATCGTCGAAAAATGTGAAGCACAGCGTTGGGAAGGTGGTGAAGAAGCTCAAAGCAGCCACCAGGCAGTCGAAGAAGAACGTGCCTTCCAAGAGACCACACAGGAAAGGTGTAAGGCGATTGAGGATACTTATGAATTCGCTTTGATTCATTTCACTTTCATGGAACTACAGAGGAGGAAGGGAAGCTATGTTATTAAGGAGTGGGATGCACTCCTTCTTGATGAAGCGTATATTGTCCAGTGTGAATCCCCCTCCTCCCTTTACTTTTCCTCAATACTTCCAGCAGGCAAACATAATACCCCTCCCCCTCCCTAAGGCCCAGAATGTAACGAAAGTGTATGCACAAAACGAGGGTAAGGCCTAGTCAACAATTACTGCGGTAGCAAGACGTCTGCTGTTAAGTGGCACAAACTGCGACGCCCTGGCCCCAATATGGGTGGTATCTAGACGGTTAGTGGGTATGTGGTTGTGTGTTTAGGATAGGTATTTAGCTGTGATAGTAGGTTAAGGGTGGATTAGGGTCGGTGGGCTGGGAGGGAGGAATAACGAGTACTCGCCCTCCTCCCTAGTAGAGTAGGTAGAAAGCAGGGGGCGGAATATCTAGTACTCCCCTTGCAGAGTGATTGTAATTTATAAGACTGAAAGTAAGTAATTCTGAGTGAATGTGTATATTTAGGATATTGTGTCTGTGTTATGTGTGTCGTGTATGTGTAGGAATTACAGGCTGGGAAGGGCTTGAGGGACATTAATCTCCGGAAATCCGCCAGGATCAGGCAGAGATGGAAAAACTCCATGGTCCAAGAAGAGGGAGTAGAGTACCTAGCCCGACGATCCCATCAGTCTTGGCAATAATGGGGAAACCCTAGCCCGAGGGACTGTGTGCTGAAATCTCCACCCCTGCGCGGAGGAACGAAACTAAATAAGAAAAGACTAAAGAATCTCCGTCCCAGCCATCCAAAATCCTGACGCCGCCACGAGGTCCAGCCTGGACATACCAGTAGGTACGACGAAAGTCAGGGGGACCTGCTGTGTCCTAGGCGTGCCAGAAGGCTTGTTACTGTAAAGGGCAAGGGTTTCTTTACAGTCAGAGAGAAATGGGGTGGCTGGAGAGACAAAACGAGGTAAGGATGAGAAAACACGAAAGAGGCCACTGAGGTGCTGGTGGGTTGTTATGGGCCACATAAGAGGACTAGGTGCAACCCCCTCCCCCCGGTCTGGAACAGCAGGCACTCTCCCACTGGACCGGCAACTGGACTTGGCAGAGTGTGAACACATCAAGAGGTGTGCACTAATGGGGTACGAAGGAGCCATGCATGCACACACCCCAGAGCTTCTTCAGCAGGCACCTGAGGAGCTCGGGCTGGTAGCTGAGTGGCAAACAAGGTGGGACTTGTGACCCACGGCGCGCCATCTGTACATCTTCCTGAACACCATACGCTGTCGTGTCTCAATGCTGTGGTTACACCCCACGTTCCCTGCAACCCAACACCTCTCAAGCCACGGGGCGTTTTAACAGCAGCCTCCATTATTTCAGTGAGTGCCCTTGTGTGGTGGTGGTGGGTGGTAGTGGGGAGGGGGGTAGATGAGGATAACTCTAGGTCTTCCTTCTGTATCAGGACGTGAGGGCTCTTGCTCGCATCCTCCTGAGGGAAGCCGCTGAGTCGCTATTTGCCATGTTTGCGTAAGCCTGGGATCCCCAACAGCACAAACTTGAGGGTTGCCTCCCGTCGTAGGGGCCACGGCCAGTACCTCAGAAGAAGCCACGGAGCGCTCTGTACTCACATAAGACTGCCCACAATTATGAGTGAGGCACCGATTGGTCAATGAGCCAATAGGCCAGAGGTTGATCTGCCCCCCCCCCCATTAGAGGACCGCACATTCACGGCAAGATAAGAAAGTATTACAGTTCCATCACCAGGCAAGATGGCAAGGTCTGCCACATTCCTTGCAACCTCTTCTTCCTCCACTTGCTCTTAGCTTTGAGCTCAGAAGAAAATTATTGATTTCCTATTCGTGAGGATTAATTTATGAGACACCTAAAACAAAACGCACTAGTTCCGTGAAAGTTGTAATTTTAAATTATTTATTCAGGTTTTGGGGCTCGTTCCCACGTGACCTCCTTGAAATTACAACCGTACAGAATTTAGGGTGTACCTGCCTGCATCTAATTGGCAAATCTACAAAGCCCAACAGCCTGCACTTCTCCTGTTGAAGATGGCCATCTGGTCAGGTCCATCCAGAGACGCTTGTCCCCAATATGTTTAATTCTGAGGAAAACTAGAGGCGCTTTTTCCCCAATTGACCCGGGCAGTCCCGAGGCAGAAGTTGGATCCCAGATCCATTTGCCGCTAGAAGCGCGAGTGAAGGCGTGAAGTTGAGAGTTCTCCTGAACCAAAGGGAATGGCCGAATGCTGCAGGATTCTGGTGAGGATGAGGAGTACAAGGAAGAAAAACTGCAATCGCAGAGAGGAGTGAGGGGCGGTCTGATGCAATGTGTAAAACGATTCTGAATTGTGTTAGTGCTTTGTATATTGTCAAATTCTCTACTAGCCCACACAAACATCAACATTACACGTGCCCAATGTAGGAAGGGATGTCGCATGTGGCACATATTGTCGCAGGGTGTACAGTCTTTCGTTTCTGCACCCCAGGTGTTGCACTCAATTTAATAGATTGACCCTCGACAATACTCCATTTTTCTCGGCCTGCGAACGGGTTGGATGAATTGTCGAAATGAGCAGAGACAAGAGAGACCCATCTTCCTCCACACAATAACTGCAGGGGGAAACTGAGGGGGGGGGGTTCTTGACACGTCAAGTGCCTATCTAACGAAAATGGATAGACGAAAGGTGAATATTTCTTGGGGAACTTCTTAAGCGCCACGATTAATCTTACTATTAAACGCCCCTTTCTCGTCTTTCCCTTTGAAACGGTCCATTAAGAAACTTTCAGACATAGTTTTCGAGTTTGTGGAAAGAGAGAAGTTGGCTGTGTGGCTGAAGAATAAGTATTTTTTTAGTTGTCACAACTCAACACTTCGGCAGTCGGTACTTTTTTAGTTGTCAATGAAAGATCTGCAGTAATTATTGCACATTAATGATCAATTCCCTTACATATCCATCTTCCAGTTTTCGAACATAAAAGCCACAGAACCCAACCTCAAAGAGCTCAATGTATCGGACCCTCATTAACCTCAACAAACCATCATCACCCCTTTCCTGATACAACTGGGGAACCTCAAATTGTATGTACCCAATCTCTCATGAAGCTTGTACACTGGCCACATACCATCCGTATGCTTCTGTCTCCAGACTGAGGATCACTCTCGTTCGCTCCCTGGAGAGTTTGATAAACAACCTTGACTGCCTTTGGCCTGGCACATCCTGCCAATAGGCAGCCCTGCACTTCTCCTTCCGTTTGCCAACCTTCCTGATCAAACGGCTCTTGGTGGTCCCTACAAAGGACTCTCGCCCTTCTCGCCAGTGTGTTGGCCCTTCTATCCCTGTATGACCTGGCACTCAACACAGCGTCAATATGTTCTCCCTCGCCATGGATCATAGAGTGCAGGCATCACAGGCTTCCACAAGAGCAGGATTCAGACAGCCATTTGCGAGTGACGGCGTTTGAAGAGGTTCAACAATTCAATGAGGAATTTGACTCCTCTAATTCTAAGTTCGGGTAGTGGACTCCCTGATGTTATGGAATACATGCTGTGAATACCACACTTCATAGGCTTGTGGTGAGCGTGATTGTGGGTTTGGTTAGAAAGCTTTAGCCCTGCGGATTTTAAAAACTCGGTTCGGTTGTGGCCATTGACTTCAGATGAATTTTGATGACATTTCAATGTGCTCGGAGGAGGAATAAAATGAGCTTGTTGAAATGAAGATAAAAGAAAGAACAATTAACAATTGAGGTAAAAGCAGATGTGATCTGACTAGAGAGAATGCTGCTGGTTGACTGCTGAAACAGATTCGGCCAAGCGGGCGATGTTAGATCTGCTTGTTTCCTTGTGTAATCAAACTTGGTTCAAAACTAACCGCAGTTATAGTAATGATCATTATACCCAATATATATTTCTCAAAAACGGCTCTAAGGGATTTCGATTACATCATTTGTTTTGACAGTACCAAATAACATCAGGGCAATGTGACGTTTTCAACCAACAGATAATGACCGCGCGGTTGTTTTCCACGTTCAATCAGCTCATATAAAACAAGGCTTTTTTCAAAAATTTAGTTATCCAAAACTAAGGCCTGATACTGTGGAAAATTAATCATCGTTGTTAGATGATTAGGAGCAACTCGAGAAAGTTTGAACTTTGAATTACTGTCGTTCCAATGGCTAACTTGTTTCCCCAGCGCTTCCTTAACAGTTCTAGAACCAAAAAACGCGAGCCTTCCAAAAAATATCTGGTGCGATGCACCATACAACTCTCCACAGACTTCATCACTTTAGCAAATAATCAAATCTGTTTTACGTTTAGTTGATGCGAACTTGGTAAAAAGTAGCTCAAAATACTTCATGGAAGCTGGTAGCGTGTAAGGTTTTGCAATTTATTGAGTTACACACACAGATAAAAATCGCTAAATGCAAGTAGAGGTGAGGATAGTTATTTGATGCGTAGCGCGATATATTTATTTTGTGGCTATAACTCTAACGTTCCGTTTTCAGTGTTTTGCACATGAACCGTACTTTTCCCTTTCGTTGTTCTACTTGTTTACACACTCGTGATTACAGCTAGTACTTTGGTGTTTCCCCAACTATGCGGGGGCACGGAGCTCTGAATCACAATTAATATTACCTCCTTTGTTTTCAACGTGGTCGTTTATCGATTTCAGGGGAAAAAAGATAGCGCCCTAGGCACTCGCCCTCCTCAGCTCAGGATCAGAGCCTCGTGCCACATCAACTACCTCGTCACTCCTACTCAAATGATTCACATATCCATTGCAATTATTGAAGACATCGCAAAAGTGAGGCTCAGTTGTTTTACTCCTGCGTATTTGGCAACCAACAAAGGACAGTTTAGACGTATAATCACGTTGGCCCTCACTTTTCTCTTCTTTCATGTCCTCTTTACTCTCTCACGAGTCTTGCAGCGTGCCACCATTCCCATACATCCTCCTATACTGCCCAGAAGTTTTGGGAGGTTCGTGACCAGTCTTTCCTCCGTGTCTTCACTTTTCATCCCTGCGAGATACAGGCCCTGGATCATCGAGCTCCATCCTCTTCTGGCTGAGCAAATTGAGCAATGGGACACCGGTTATCATCGGAATTCAGCGAATTACCTTGTGTGGGAGCTGGGCAGCTGGGTCCTCCAATATGCGCTGCCTGCCTTCCCATCTTTGGAAGTCATCATCGCCCTGCAGTGGTGGCCGTTTGGGCGTGCAGCCTTACCGATCCAGCGCAGGTACGCCTGAAACTTCCACGTGGGTGAGGTAGTGGCACAGGCTGCCATGGACCAAGCATCCTTCTGGGCTGTGTGCCACCGTTTAAGGGTCACAACCCTCCCTCTTTTCTTCTGTGGCATCCCTCCTTCACCATCCCTTGGCTTTGGCTTTGGCTATCGTATAAATAGCTTCTCATCGTCCGAAGTTTGTATTTGGGCCCTAAAGGTGTTCTCCTGTATTTCTTTCCCCCGTATAGAGTTGAAAGCATTTTTGACATCCAGGGTCACCATCAGCCTTACACCCTGGGAGGAGTGGTTACCAATTGTCGTCATAACGGCCTCCACCACACCTCAGATTACCCCAATGATTGGGTACCCTGATCTGAAACTGTACTGAGGTGCTTACAGGTCACCCCCACACCTGATGGCACTCAGGAGGCGTAGCAGCTCCTTCTCCACAGTTCCAAGGGCCTGCCAGCAGTGAGATTGGATTCCCATTGCCTTTTGGGATGAAGACAAGACTTGCCCGCTTCCAAACCTTAGGGAAAGTACCTGCTAGGAGGCTTGCTTTCTCATCCAGGTTAAAGTGAGTGGCCCACTGAGGCACAGAAGTTTGCTGATTCCTGTTAGCATTTGCTGGACCTGTTACCCCTTGTGGGCTGCCCTTTTCCTTTTCACTCTACGGCAGTCCTCAGAAATTCATTCCTCCCTTCCCCTGCACCCTACTAACCTAGAATTGAAGGAATCCTTGTGTGCCAAACTATGACACACAAAAATGTTTGAGTGCTTGTAGTTTCAAGTCTAGATATTCCTCGTAATTTACTCGATGTTTCATGGAAACATTGAAAAATTTGCCGTTTGTTTTAGATATGCACTAAAACTGAAACTGTAGCAGCAAGAACGATCAGAATTGATCGGAATACGCTGCTAGTCGCTTTTTCTGTGACGCACCGTGCCCCAGCGCCTGATAGTTTCTTCGAGATTTCCAAATGTGCGGATCACAAAATAGAGATCTTCATTTCCGAAAATCCAGTCGATCTTCTTCCGAGGTATTTATGTAGTCGTTCGTGGAGCATTCGTTACTGGACGAACTGTAAATACGGGGAGTCAACACGAATTAGGTAGCAAAGCATTCCTTGGTGTACCTTGTAGCCTAGAGTTTTTACGTTTCCCTAGATTGACAATCTTTGCAGAAGTATACCCTAATGGCTTCCTGCACCTAATAGAAAGTAGGAGAATGATCATTTAGTTGCAAGGCACCGACGACATTGAACCTTCTTTTCTGAAGTTCTTCACACCCAGCACATGGAAGGCGGGTTTCTTCATGTCTGGACAAAATCCACCTGGAAAACGATGTGGTGCAGTATTAGCTGCAGATGGTGTTTGGCTCGAGTCTCGTCAAACTGGTGGTTAGCAGACCTCTCCTCTCCCCACTGTGGTTAGCAACATCTTCAACTCGTCTGCGCCCCGCAGTTTAGGGTGACCTGCCAGTCCTTTGGCATCACACCTCCAGACGAAAGCGCTTGTTGGGCCATGCTTGGGCCAAAATCGTGAAGCAATGGGTAGCCGCTTTGGAAGGGACGTTTCGCTTGTTAGTACACGCTCTGGTAGGTGAGTCCGTTTCGTACACCTGGCAGTCAAAGAGGATGTGAGGGCTGCATCTTTTCCACTCCTATTGCATTGGCAGGCGTTGAATTCACGCCAAAGGTAGCTGGGTGGCAGAAAACGACCGATACCATCATCCAGGTGGAACACAAGTCAAGAGGTAGCACGCCTCGTACTCAGCTCTCTGGTCCATTGACGTGCCAGCTCCAGCTGGCCCTCCACCATCTCCACTCTCCACCAGCTCACCACCGGGCCTAAGAGCTGTAGAGGAGTTCTGGCCATTGGGTAGCCTCAATGTAGTCAGAGGAGATTCAGGAAACCAGGACCAACCTAACACATGATAGGACCGAAAGAAAATCATAGCAGTGACGTGGGGAGGTCCTCCACACGTAGGCAGATAACAGTTTGCCCCATCTCCACTATCTCCTCTCCCACAAAAAAGAGGGAACACTGCCAGAGGAATCACAGATTATCTCGGACCAATCCGATTTGGTGCTGGATGGGGCTCCTCCCTCAGGATAGGTTTTTAATTTAGGAAGGAACGCGTAGGCAAAATGGAAGAAGTGTCATAGCAGTCAAGTCGTGGAGTAGATTTGAGAGTTAATAGAGTTGGAGTAAGATGAGGTTTAAGAACGTGAGAAGAGGAAAGAATGGGTGTCTAGAGTGAGCAGAGAAGTAAGGGGATTTTGAGGTTCTTCTATCTACCACCTTCTTTTCCGTTCGTTTTACAGATAAACGAAATTTGAGGAGGCCGTATCGAAAGGAGAGTGAAATTAGTGGATCCCAATGAGTGCCCTGGTTGAGCTTTCGAGTATACCTTTGAGGAAGCTCTGATCGATCTACCAGATGAATTATTTGTGTACTTGTATGAACAATCCTCGTTAGTACTTGCGTTGCGAGCTAAATGCAGCAAGTAAGAAAGAAGAGTTTGCCTCTCACTCTTCAGCTGCTCGTTACGGGCCCAATAAATAACTTTCCTTTTGAGGGAAGAAAATTAAACCGTTTTACGATATTACGTTCCTCCCAGCCCCAATATCTAACAATCCCACTAACTACACTTTTTTAACACACGCACTTCCCCTCGTATCGTTTTTCAGAATCCACGATGGCGACCAGTTCAACTTCGATCACTCGTACTCCACAGCGTCGTCTGAGACTGGCGACATAGAATTCGAGGCTGTGCCTTTCATTCCAATGGAAATTCTAGTTCCTGGTCGTACCAGCTCTCAAAGAACCACCCGTGCTACTATCTCTTTGGTTGATAGCAAACTGCAGGTCAGTTAGCTATTTGGCACGTTCCGGTCTACTTAGAACAACGTCCGCGTGAAAAGGATCTTTTCTCCTAGATTGTATCATGCTACAGCTGCCTTAATTTTATCGTTGTTGATTCTGCAACCTAATCCGTACTTGAAGTATGATTGAGAGCCGATCCCCCCAAAACAGATCAAATCTATAGTTTTATCTTATTGCGGATTCGAATCATTGATTGGCCAACCGACCTTTCCGAGTTATCACAAAACGGCAATTCAATAAAATGGTGCGGAAATTTGACAGTAGTTCGCGGGCGTCAAATAAAAATAGTTGTGAAGGCTCCATAGCATGTCATTGATATCATGGCCATTTTTCCCTTTCAATGCCCTACGTTTTCTGTAGTGTAGAGAACGACCTCCAGAATTTGTTACTTCGGTTGTTGGTTAGTGGTTGTGTGCTGCCATGTAGAAATAAAATAATTAAGTTCGCGATTTCCCTTCATTAAAGTCAGTTGTGTGATTAGGTATGTCATTATATTGTGTTACACTGATTGAGCCCTTAAATTGGCGCTGCGGACAGGATGTCTAAGAAAGGGCAACAAAAGAAGAAAGCTGACGTGGCAACTGACAGTGAAATCCGTAAGTTGAGTACGTCAGCAATAGTAATGGCCGCTAATTGACAGAACGTTAAAGAGTTAGAACAAAGAACATAGGCTTGAGTTAAGTGGTAATGTTGACGCTCAAACTCAATCCATTCTATTTTTAACGTCCCCGTTTCATTCGAATTTTGTTGACCATTTTCGGCCAAAGGAACTAAACTATATTTTATTTCTACATGGCAACACACAATTGTAACCAACAACCGAACTCGCTATGAGCTTTAAATAACTCTGAAGCTTGTTCTCTACGTTTTCTTCCCTCCGTATAATACTTCATCCTTATCTGGTCAACGTGTAAATCTTCTACCATCAGTCCTCACTTCGTACGACATGACCCTCGTCCTCTTTTAACTATACCTGGCGACCTCTGTTTTGCAGCATCATGCATGTTTCATCCCCCTTCTCTAAATTCCCTCTTCTTCTTTCAAATGAGAGCTTCATTTTGGTTACGTTCAACACTTCGTTTCAATAAATCGAATTGTGTTCGCAAAAACTTTCCCAACAGTAGTCCGCCCAGTTGTACTGAGCACTGTACGGTACGTGAACAAAAATTGTCCTAATTTTTGTTACATTTTTGCCTTTTCAAAACGTAATCCCTTAAACGTTCATATAGACATTTCTGCTAATGAGCGAGACAGACAGCGATAGACATAGTGAGCGATTTTGGTTTATTATTCATTCTGAATAATAACCCTATGTTTTCGGTCACGAAGAATTTTTTACAACCCCCTCTCAAAATTTGATACTTTACGTTTGAAGACATGGAGATTCCAAATTTGCAATGTCCGTCCGCCGTCCCCTGCCCACCAACCCCATCCCCCGTCCACCGTCCGGGCCGTTTTGTGCCTTTACCGTGGTCTAAAAAATTCGTTCTTTCGCACAAAAATCCCATTTGGTATCTAGTTGTGCCCGCCATCTCGGAAATCCGATCGGACGAAGCCCATGGTTATTATGGGCAAAAAATGGTTTAAAAAATAACGAAACGCAGTATAATCGCAAATAAGCTGTGTTTCGTATCGTTTTCGAGGCCCGCTCTACTCGCAACGCCCTTTGCACTCGCAACGTCCTGCCAATTGCCGAGCGAGGGTTCGCTGGAAGCCCCAGTCCCAATTTCCCCGACTCTTTTTGCCCGACAGGCGGAGGAGGGTCAAGGCCACTTCCTCTGCACACCCCGTCCATCGGATCATAAATGCCAACAGACGTTTACGGGCGCCTGGCGCCGAGGGAATATTTAGTTTCCGTAGTTCCATTGTAGTCTGGTCATGTTTCGTATGGTTTGCTAGTATTCGATGCTGAATCGAATGGGATGGGTCTCGGAGCAGTTATACTAGATTAAGCTGTTCATGAGAATAATAAACCATTGTGTAATAATTTGCAGGGTTTTTCGTTTGAGAGGGCACAATTGGAAGTAGTGAGCGAGCCTTGGCATCTTTTTTGTAAGCTTGCAGGTGCTTATTTGGAAAGGGCCAGTCAGAGCTCAATAATAATAAATGACTACTCGCACCATGCACGAACGTTGGGAGCCATACCAGAGACCTCAAAACTCATAGCTCTGCTGAAAGTGTACTAATTTTGACCAGTTGCCACTTCTTACCTTTGATGCCCAGAGAGTAAAATTAGGTCAGTTAAATAGAAATACAAGTTCGTAAATCACGATTATTCATCCCACTGATTTGGTTGGCTCCAAGATCGCGAAAAAGTACAATAATTTAATAACAGAAATCATTCTTTCACGAGTGAATATGATGGATGCGTTGTATGTTAATATAAACTCGTATTAACAGGCAGTCCCTTCGCCATGCCACATTGACAGCATCAAAAAAGCGATATCAGAGGCAATGGCGATTTCAGAGGCGATGCGTGCGTCTATAAAGATATCAAGCGCTGATGAAAAAAAGCGGAAATCGTCTAGAGCCGGGTCTAAGAAGAAAACGAAAGGCAGCAAAAAGGGTAATAAACGAAAGGCGAAGAAAATGGCGTCAGAGCGTGATAACCAAGGGAAACCGTTGATTACATTTTCTGGGCAGAAACTGCTGTATGGTAAATGTCGAAAATGTGTATTTGGTCCGTTGTTTAGCTAATTAGTAACAACAGCGTGCAAATTTAGGGCGTTTTTCTAGAAATAGGCAATTACTGTAACGCTAGTTTGTTGTTTAAAATGGTTTTCTTCGATTCAACTCATACAAGCTGAATATCAACGAGAACCTGTACAGGTATTTCTCGACCTTTACCACACACTTTTGTTAGTGCAGAGCGACGGATATTCGACACTGAAGTGCTGCAGGTGGTCAAGTCCCACGGTCCTGTATTTGAACGCATTCAGAGCGATGTTATAATTGATAGTGTCCAGTGAAAGTCACAAATTGATTTAATGAGGACACACGTTCAGAGCATATTAATTTATGGCAGATAGACACCGACTGTTTTCCTCGTTTAAATTTACCTCGTTGAGATTAATGACTTGATTGGGGACTACATCAGTGGCAGACTGTAGGGGGCCTGTTGCAGCCACAGGTGAGTATCAGATTTCAAACCGATTCCATTGGCTGTTGATACGGGGCAACTATTTCGAGTGCACTGCCCTGAGACCTAAGCTGCGTTGACAAAAACATCACCCTCGTCTAGATGTGTAAATGGTAGAGACGTGACCATCAAGCAGGGAACTAGGATTGAGAAGCGGGGGATTGATGATTCTGGGAACTGAGGTCAACCAGACCCTTCATTCTAGTTGATGAGCAGACGATGCTTATCTACACAAACTTGGTCTTGCTGCACAAACGCTAACAGAGGATTTGGCAGTGGAATGAGTGCCTGCTCAGGGAGATCCTGCAGAATCGGGAGGACGAATTGGTTTGGCCAAACTTAAACTGCCTCTCCAACCTATAATCTCACTCAACTCAAGCAGTAATGCTCTCCTTCTTCCAACCCCTCGCTCAACTTCCAACACAACGCTCTCCAACTTCCAACCCTGCGCTCGCTTCATACAGCAATGCTGTCTTACTCCAACCTCTTACTATACTTCCAAGAGCAGTACTCTGCTACTTTCAATCCCTCATTCAACTTCAAACAGCAATGCTCTCCTACTTCCAACCACTAGCTCATCTTCCAATAGCAACACTCTGCTACTTTCAACCACTCACTCAAGTTCAAACAGCAATACTCTCCTACTTCCAACACCTCGCTCAACTTCAAACAGCAACGCTCTCCTACTTCCAACCACTCGCTCAACTTCCAACACAACGCTCTCCTACTTCCAATCCCGTGCTCACTTCATACAGCAATGCTATCCTACTCCAACCTCTTGCTATACTTCCAAGAGCAGCGCTCTGCTACTTTCAATCCCTCATTCTACTTCAAACAGCAATGCTCTCCTACGTCCACCCCTTCACTCTACTTCCAACACTTCACTCAACGTGCAACACTCTCCTACAGCCTCCAACGTTCTATTGCACTGAATGAGGGGAAACTGTCCTGAACTCATCATTGAAGATCATGTCAGGCCTATCAGATTAGGCGGTATGAATTATTTGCTCCTGCTAAACAGTAGATGGTTGAGAGTATATGTGAATGATTGATCAACTAGGGCTAGGGATCTCACGACCGCTCAGCGACTACTCCTATTCTAGGCAATTTATCGTGCGGTTATTTTAACAATTCCGTAAGTTGAAGTGATTATTGCAAGCTTCTGACGTCTACAGAGAATGCGTAGGAGTAAGTACCAGAAGGAGGAAAACAGAGGACAATTATTAAATTGAATGCTGAACAGTTCGACGTGTTTTGGACGATGAAGTCTTCAAAATTACGGATGAAGCTGAAACTGTACGCGGTATCGTTCACAGTATTGCTTCTTTTAGTGCATCCTTCCAGTTCAGACATGTTCCTGATAAAACGTCTATAATTTGTGAAGATGCTGTAACTTCTTGCGGCGCATTATTGTATTTCAGATAAAAGAACTTGGATCGACGAGAAGCAAAATTATAGTAAGACACTCGGTCGTTTCAAGGTGTGGCTCACGACGACCAACATCATTTCCGAACTGTTGCGCAATCAGCTGATGCCTTTTGGCATTTATGTTAAAAACATCATGAACTTCCCTCAAATTGATTCTTCAAGGTGAGTACGTTAAAATATCTCATACGGCTGTGATCAACTATAGTCGCTTTATCTCTGTCAGTTAACTATTGTTTAATGAGTTCACCCTTTACAGCTCGTTACTAAGCCACATTCCACTTACAGCTGGGAGTCGTCCTCTAATTTGCGACTTATCGCAGAAAACAGATAGTTAAACCTCACTTCCCCTCCCCCACACAATAGGGTTGTAGCCTACTTGACTGCCTACTCTTACATCACTCCCAGGCAGATAACACCACAAAGCATTCCTCGCTCCCCGTTTTGACTCGTCTTCTTCTCTCCTCAGACCTTAATCACATCTTAATGAAGGTCAAGTCTGTACAATTTGTTGTATCCAAAAATTGTTTGCAACGGAAACTGGATCTGTACTAAAAGCGAAAACGCTGCAAATCTGGGGGTGCGTGAAGCGGGAGGCTGCTCAGAAAATGAGCCCATGCTACGGAGAAACGATAGCTTTCACTATATTGTCCCTCCAGCTCCGTCAAGTAGCGGAATCCGCCTCTCTATATTTACTGTGATTTCACTGTTTTCCATCTAGAAACAATAATACACTTCTAAGACCCGTCCTATTTGGCTCAACATTGAAAAACACGTAGAAAACTATAGGAAACACGACATAATTGCGATAAAACTGCCAATATTTCGTTTTCTCCCATAAACTCATAACCCCATTCTCTCAGTAACCCTCAGAAGAAGCTAAAGAAAATTCTTACCGTCCGCCATCGTCCTCCTCGTTGGAACGCCAGCAACAATTCGGCCTGGCAAACCCACCGTGACAAACAAGCGAACCAGAACTCGTGATGATCTAAATAGTTCCCATTCTCACTAAGAGAATGATTGGTTGCCGTCAGTGTGAGAGAGTCAGCACCTTGATCGCGTGCATTGTCAAGCAGAGGTCTTGCACACAACTCCGTAGTAATTTTGTCTAGGATAACGGAAATGCGGCGGTGAGTACCTGAAACACTGTATTTATTTAACACGAAAACGAGGGGATTTAGCTAATTTTCCAGGGTGTTATGAGATTTCGCTATGGCCGTAATTCCAACTCCACATCGTGCTCGAGTATGATCTCCCAACAAAACTCATCTTCAAGAAAAGTGGAAGGTTGAAGAGACATCATAGTCAATCCGGGTGGCAGATATCAGGTAGCCAACTTGTGCACAATTGTGAGTCTCCCTTCTCTCATATGCCTTCTCCCAAGCGTTCGGCAGTTTATCTGTTACGTGAGGTGCGCTCCAGAAAACGTTGTAATGAGTGTTTTTGTTATATTATCCCGTCATCTGTTAATTCATTTGGAGCAATTAGGTTTTTACAAGGAACAAGGATTCATTAATTCTTCTCCCACTTATTAAATTCGAGTGGGTCAGTTTTTCACACACGCACACACAGTTCTCTCACTTAACATTCATGAAGGTGTATTTTCGGGGGTATTTTGGGGTTGGCAAAGAAGGGGTCGGCACAAATCGCTTTCGATCCCGAACCCTTTGTTGGGACCACCAGGAGCCAACTACAAAGAGATGTTGGCAAATGGGTGGATGGGTGCAGGGCGGCCTATAAGCAGGGGGTGCTCGGGGCCTTAGACAATCAAAACTCTTTATCCAACTCTTCAGAGGAAGGGCCAAGAAGGTGCTAGGTCTGAGGAGGAAGAATATGAGGATCATATGTGGCCAGTTTACAGACCACTGTCCACTGAGGTAGCACCTTGCAAACTTTGGCAAGTGTGAGGTACAGGTATGCTGGTTTTGCAAGGCGAGGCTGGAGATGCAGAGCAAAGTGGTGCATAAACAATGGACTCGTGACATCGCTGCGGTGTTTGGGAGGGTCTTTCAACAGCCCGAAGAGGTGGTAAGGGAAGAACTTGCGGATGTCCTCCTTGTGCAGGGGGGGGGGGTGGAGATGCGTAGGAGAAGTCGCACTAAGAGAGCTAGTGCGTTGGGGTCTGGGGGTTGAGCAGGAGAGTCATGGACGCCCTTACAATAGGCCCGTTCGTGGCTGCAGTGAGTCTCCAGCTTCCTGTTAAAAAAAAGATGTATTTTCTTAGATTTCCACCGATCACTTAGTTATACACTCCTAGTGCCTCACGTTACAAATTCCGTTATTTCCTAAAACTAACCTTACTGTCTTCTTATTCCACAGTTTGTCTGGTATCACGCTAAGATACACTTTGGGGGATATGGTGAAGGACGTGGTAGTTTCATGCTCAAAAACCGCTCTGCAAACAAACGAAAAAATTGTTATCGACAACGTTCAACTGCTCTTCTTGGGGAGCCTTCCTCTGTTGAAAGTCATTGAAAACTTACAAACGAACAAATTGGTCGTAGAAGTAAGTTGCGACTTACGAGAATCCCGTCGCGTGATGTACAGGATTTTGCGTTTACTCGCTTACCGCCTATTTGTATTTGTCAGCTAAAGCGTGTTTGCTCCTCCGTGAGTTCGTTGGGTGACGAGAAGGAAACTTGGTCGTTACGGGCTTCTTGAGGAAGAACGGTTACGGATATAAGGAGAAAGGCGACCTTGCGAAGGGAATGCCGTGTCAACTAAAACCCCGCAATCCGCGAGGAACACTCGATTGTTGGCCGCGTAGAGAGGAGAGTAAAAAGTAAACTAAAAAGAGTGGTTTTGAATGAACGTATGTCGATCGGCACATTTGCGTTTTTATCAAGAAACAAAGGCATTTTTATGACTCATTTACGGTAATCAGGAAGTTTTATCATAACCCTAATTAAACAAATTTATTTTGGTATGGTGCAGTCAATTATGCAATACGGGGTCTGGCAGGCAAACGTGGGATGAATAAGTTGCAGAATATTGTTAAGGTCATATTGCAAAAACGACGTAGATTCGCCCTGTAGTTGTACCCGCATGCTCGATGTTTCCAGAGTTAACGAGTTGTTCAACATACAGCTTGTCTTGTCTGCATATTTTCAAGAATTGCATTCACTCTCAGCATTCGTCTGAAGCACTAGTGACGAGGTGCAAGGTGCCTTCCGAAACGCCGTACTCAATTCAAAATAAGAAATGCAGGGTTTGAGATGGTTATGGGCGGATTAAAATGTGTTCAGTTTTAAAAATGTATTATCGTTCAAGGGGCACTTAGAATTCTTATTTGATTTTGTTTATTCTGTCGCAGTGCTTACTTGGGCCAATGTTTCTATGTTTTTATTGTATTTTTGTGTTCGTATCTTTTGGTTTATTATTCATTCTGAATAATAACCCTATGTTCTCGGTCACGAAAAATTTTTTACAACCCCCTCCCAAAATTTGATACTTGACGTTTCAAGACATGGGGATTCCAAATTTGCAATGTCCGTCCACCGTCCCCCGTCCGGGTCGTTTTGTGTCTTTAACGTGGTCTACAAAATTAGTTCTTTCGAACAAAAATCCCATTTGGTATCTAGTTGTGCCCACCATCTCGGGAATCAGATCAGGCGAAGCCCATGGTTGTTATGGGCAAATAATGGTTAAAAAAATTAACGAAACGCAGTATAATCGCAAATAAGCCGTGTTTTGTATCGTTTTCAAGGCCCGCTCGACTCACAACGCCCTTTGGAATGGCAACGTCCTGCCAATTGCCGAGCAAGGGTTCGCTGGAAGCCCCCGTCCCAATTTCCCCTACTCTTTTTGCCCGACGGGTCGCCAAGGCCACTTCCTCCGCACACCCCTCCATCGGATCATAAATGCCTACAGACGTTTACGGGCGCCTGGCGCCGGGGGAATATTTAGTTTCCGTAGTTCCATTGTAGTCAGGTCATGTTTTGTACGGCTTACTAGTATTCGATGCTGAATCGAATGGGATGGGTCTCGGAGCAGTAATACTAGGTCAAGCTGTTCATGAGAATAATAAACCACTGGGTAATAATTTGCAGGGATTTTTACTTTCCTTGGCTCTACGAAGTAAAAAGGAAAGTTATGTAATCGGTCGAAAACAAAAAAATTCTCTTCAGATCTTTACGTTTCAGATCATACTGTCCGAAAAACACTATCTGGTAAAATGATCTCTCCAAATTATTATCCTTCCTTAAATTTCGAAAACGTGGCTTTCCATTTTCCCCTTTAGATGAATAGAACTGTGGTCCAGTACAACAACTGTGTGGTCCGAAAAACTACGAACCACACAACCTCGTTCCAGTCTGGTTCGAGAGCAGTTGACGAAAAAACTTGGACCTTTTCCCATCTATAGCCACCCAGAATTGTGCTGTAGGGTCAACGTGATAGCAAGTTACAAAGCAACGATTAGGGCAGTTGTACTATGTGACAACTACGGGAATATGTGAGGTCGTTGATATGATAGTGATAGGCCTAAGAATGGCTTCTTTTATAGAAATACTAAGCAACTCACGGTACTGAAGAAATACAATCAGCGTACGTTTATATTTAGATATTTGGACCGAAATACGAAGGCACCTCTCACCACAAAGGCGACGATTTACCAAGTCGAGAGGAAATGATATCGATTGCTACGCGTTTGATCCACAGACCTCTAGGGACGGACGTTGAATTGAAAGCAAAAGCTGGTGAGCTTTCTGTTTGAGAAATTGATTCCATAAAAATGATGTTTTCTCATGTTACAGGATCCAATGAACGGTCGCCTGTATCAGACAGTTGGGTATATAGTTCTGCGGCTGTCGACTGTGCACTGTCTTGGTGGAATCCGGGTCAGCAGCAGCCACACAGTATCCGTCCCAGAGGTGATCTTGGGGTGAAGGAACAAAAGGCGAATCAGGGCAGTTGGCGTTGCAAACGGAGGATCTAACAATAAGTGTGCTCAGGGAGATGGCTCGTGCAGCTTCCAAACTAGGGGAATAGGGGAGCTTCAAGATGTGTCAGTAGAGGTTTCAGGCTCATCTGAATAGGTACGAAACACTCTTAATATGTACTGCCTCATGAACGGTGTAGTAGTAGAGGCACCCAGCTCTGCAAGACGTTCTGATTGGCGCTCCCAAAACGCTACGAACTCCTGAACACACCGTCTGAACTAGCTTCTGGGTGTCTGTAATGAACGCTTCTTGCCCCATCCATTAAGAGCCTTGCCCAGCATATCTCAACTATTGCCAGTCACGTCATTCTAAGCTCACTTCACATTACATCATCTGCACACCAGTGAAAGTATTTTGAAATGCTATTTTTAGGAAAAGGTAGCAGACGTGGGCTCTCTTATAAAAAACACACGATTAAACAGGGGGATAAGTCGTTTGTAGGGAAGAAGTCGCTTGCAAGAAAGAAATCGACTGCGCATAAAACGTCAAGTGTTGAAAGTAAACCGGATTTTGATAAAATGCAACTTTTGGGTTATGCTGAAACTAATTGCTCCCCTTTGGCGGCTGATGGATTCAGACTGGAATTCGACATCAATTTGAGTCAATACAGCTCACAAGAGGTTCGCATATTCATCTTTTCCTGTCAATTCCGCATAATGTATTTAATTCTTTTCGCTACTAGAGATTAATCAGCTGAATGCGTGTTCAAGAAGTGGTAGATATGGGGAGTCGCTGGCTGTTCTGATACAGCTCCTTTGCGTATTTGAGTGGAGACTGGAACATGCATTCACTCTTAAGTTAGTAGACAGGAGTGGACTGAAGGATCAGCTGGAATCGCTTCTGGAACTGGTTAAGGACGCCGACCAGAGCAAAAGCCCTTCCGTCTTGCGACTGCTGGATCATGGGATGAAGTGTATTGTTCTCACAGCAAATGCGCACCCTTCGATGTTTGTCCTCAGATGGGTCTGCAGGATTCGTGGAGATCAGTTGTATACCCTTTGACCTATCCTCAAGACGCTCGGAAAAACCGATTTCGGAACTGTAAAATTGTTTAACGAGACTGTCCATTCATCATTTGTCCTCTGGCTAGGTTTTGTTGATCAGCCTAGCCATATCATGCTGAGTTTGTTAACCTGTTAATTGGGGAAGTAATTTTCATATAAATTTGTGGCTTATACAAAGCACACAGCACATACAGAATTAGATGCCTACATAACATGTTACAGTTTATGTTTATTACGTTATAGTACAGTTGGTTCATTCGATCTAACCTCTGATATTGGATACTATGTTTGTTCAACATTACTGATTATTCATTTCAATGCATGCGTTCCTTTTCTTCTTCCTCATCTTCTTCGACATCTTCATCGCCACCATTTTCTTCTCTCCCCCTTCGTCTTCGTCTACTTTTTCTTCTTCTATTCTTTTTTTCTCTTCTTCAGTTGTCCTCTAGACGTAAACCTTACTGTTGAAAGCATGTACGAAGGGCTTTGCCAACAGTGCATCATTGCTGTTATTATCTTAGGATTGATTGTTGAAGCGGGAATATTAAGCTAACTCGAGATTCTCTCTGCGAACTAACTTTCATCATTTTTGACGTGGAGTCTGGGAGCGTTTTTGCATACGATTTATGTTTTAAGGTTAGGTCATGTAGAGGGGGAGGAATATACAAGTACTCGCCCTTCTCACTGTTTGCTTGTGATCGTTATGCTTGGATGATTTTCGGTGTGCATGTAATTTACGAATGTGATCGTATGGCTGGAGTTTACTTGTGTTGGGGTAAATGTAATTTATTTTGGTGAGACTTTAATAATGAATGAATGAACTTGATGAGAGTTTTTGCGCGGTTCAAATGTTAACGCTACGAGGAATTGTTGTGTTTGAGCTCCCGGGGAAATGGTAGAGAGGGCTCTATGGCCCTAATTTCCCCTGGTCAATAAATAAATCAATCTATCAATCTTATCTTTTTCTTCTTCTTCTTCTTCTTCTTATCTATTTACTTTCCTTGGCTCTACAAAGTAGAAAGGAAAGTTATGTAATTGGCTGAGAAAAAAAATTTTTTTTGAGTTCTCTTCAGATCTTTACGTTTTAGACCCCCCTGAGTCCGAAAAACACTATTTGGGAAAATGGTCCGTGCGTGTTGTGTGTCTGTGAACGATTTTTAGAGAGAACCACTGTATCAAACCAGCTCAAACTTGGTATCTAGCCCACAAGTTACCATGGAACGCCAAAATAAGGGTATGAGCAAAATCCACCGAAAGTTAATTATAGTTATCATAGTGATCAAAACGCCAAATATTTTTTTCTCAAAAATAGCTCTAACGATTTTGATTAAATGTTTTGTATTGATAGCTAGCTCTCAATAACACAATTATAACATAAAATTTACATTTGTGGAAAAATGACGAGAGCAGCACAATAAATTATCAGTTAATAGTTTTCGACAAAAAGCGTTTTTAGCGCGGGTTTTTCCTTATAAACTCCGCTAGAATGTTGGTAGACTGTTAAAAAAAATTGGTATTGTAGTCCAATCTAATACCTAAAGGGTGAGTGTTTAAAAACGCTCATTAGATACATGAGGTTCACTCCAGAAATTCCTGAATTTCAACAACCACCGTTTCGCTTACTACCAGTTCTAAATGTTTTTACCCAATATCTCAGGAAAAGTGATTACTATCCTTCCTCAAAAAATTTGTGTTTACAGCCTCATTAATTATCTGTGTACCAATGGCTCAATAATCGTCCGGGAGTGAGTACGAGCAGCACAATAAATTGTGGAACTGTAAGCGCTACAGCCAGTGTAAGCCACATAGAAAGTGAATTGACGTACAGCTAAGGAAAGTTGTGTGTTGCAACGCACCAGATATTTTCTTCTTCTTCTTCTGTTTTCTTCTTATTCTCTTCTTTCTCTAATCTTCTTGCTCACATCCTGGCATACCGACCCCAAAGAAAACTCTGTGCACACCTAATGACTTGAGGTTGAATTCATACGTTGAAAGAACTTCAGTGCAAGGAAAGAATTGGATCTTCGCGAATTGGATGAATTGACGTATTTGCAACCACGATTGAGCTACAAAGTGAGTATTAACAGTCCCTCACAACAGAATTGACCAAAACATAGAGACTGTTGAGCCTCTTCATAGCGGGAGATTTAAAAACAAATATATTTGTTACAGCATTGAACGTAATTGAGAAGAACCAATCTTTTGTCACACCGCATAACATTTTCCAGTTGGTTGAGTATGTACGTTGTGTTAGTCACTCAAAGCGCATGTAAGGGGAAGTAATTCGTAGCCTCAGCTCCCGAAACGTGTCGAAAGTAGCTCTTTACTTTCGTCGTAGCAAGTTCTGCAAGTGGATAAAAGCTGGCTGTTACGAAAGTGTTGCACTCTTTTGTTCCCATTCTAACCCAAATGGGGCGAATGCGGAGCAATAGAAGCCCCAATCAATGTAATGCACAGGGCTGCTGTTGAGCTCCTGGTTCAATAAGAACTAAGAGCACTCGACAACTACAAAACTTGGTCCTCGCGCGAGTTGTTGGGAAGTTTTTATCAGAAATGGTGCCGCATCATTTCGCTAGATTTTCACCAACTACTTGGATCATCGTGAAGTGGTTTTTTGTACACGTATGAAGCTCCTTGCTCAATAGCAACTAGGTTAGTGTTAACAAAAGTGTCGCATCATCTTCCAAAATATTGAGTTTCAATGTTTAGGAAGGATGGTGCGTGAGTGTTGTTTTCAGAGTGTTCAGTTCACATCCAGACATTTTTGTGTACATTTATTGTCCCAGAAATATCGGACTACGCACATAACAACAGGGATCGGAAACCCGAGCGCTGCTGAACCACTGTGATACCTACAGAGCTCACAAACTGTGCACAGATTGCTCTTCTACTCCATCTCCTTTGCCGCGGGAACCTTACTTTACCTTACTCCTTTGGCACCCTGTCCCTGAAGACCAGAGCTCGCCGCTACTAAGTCAACCTGAGTTAATTACTTGAAACGATTTTTCCTAAACCTTTGTTTGCTTGATGTGTGAGAACAACAATTCTTGCAGCCTTTTCCCCAGGACTCCGCCTTGAGTAAGATCCTTGGGTGTCACTCATAAGAAGCCTTCACCTTTGAATATTTGACCTCGGCAAAATCTCCCTTGCGCCAGTGAAGGTGAGCCACTTCGATTCCAGTTTTATTTTCTTCACCACAACGAAATAGGAAGGGAACAGAAAAACGATTTGGAGCTTTACTCAGACCTTAGAAAATGGTGTGTGTATGTGCGCGTCTTTGGACAAAATTGCGGGGGAACTGCAAACGAACTAAATTATCAGCGACGAAGTTATGGAAACCCATTTCAACAGTTAGGTCGATAGTCTATTTCCACTAAATTTGAGTGACAATGTTAGATCTATTTCGACGTTTAGGCCAGCATCAGTAACAAGTTGTGTTCATCTTACTGATGATGGCCTAACCGTCGAAATTGATCCAACATCGCAACAAAAATTTAGTGGAAATAGACAACTACGTTTTAGTTATAACGTGGACGCAGGGTGTCAAAGTATAAGATACAGAAAACTAACTACAGTTATCACAGCGATCCATACACAAAATTTTAACTTTCCTTACAAAGTAGGAAGGAATGCTATACGATCGATTGATTAACAATTGGTTTTCTTCAGTTCTTTTTTTAACGGCTTTAACGACATTGAATAAACTTCTTGTCTGGACAGTTTCAAATGACGTTTCAATTTTTCATTTATGGAAAATTATACGCGAGTCGCACAATAAATTATCAAACATTTTGAAAGTCATCGCATTAAAATCGTCGTAAGATAATTAGAAGTAAACTGAGAAATTTTGGAAGTCAACTACTGTCGTTTCATTGACCAACTTTTTTCACGGGAAAAACGCTACAAGTTATCACACAACGGTAATTATTCTATTGTAAGCATGTTCATCTAGCTGGATGCGGTCTCACGCCTCGGAGACTCGTTCCATTCGATTCAGTATCGAAAAATACTAGTAAACGATACGTAACATGACCTGACAGCAATGAAACAAATTTACATTTTCAAAGGCGGCTCAGACGACATGACGAGTTGAACTGACTAGTGATTGAAGTGAGACGGGAGGGGGCGTGGGAAATGAGTGTAGACTAGGAAGAAGCGGAAACTTTGTGTATTTTCCCTAGTCTTATTTGTGTCAGCATTGAAAAATATGTAGGAAACGATACCTATAAAAACGGCCAAACTTTCGTTTTTGCCTAATCCGTTATGCCATTTTTTGCTCTTTACAACCGTGGCTATTGTTCGATCGAATTGTCGAATTGGCAGGTACAACTAGATCCCTAATGAAAATGTTGTGCCAAAGAGCGGGTTTTGCAGACCACGCTTAAGGAAAAATATGGAATCTCCATGCCTTGAAACCTGTTCCTGACCGGAAACGGGTACGTTGGTCGTTTCATCACAGTGGTCACTCCTTGAACCATCGAGGTGAGGCGTTGAAGTGAGGCGGCAGCGACCTGTCACGCTTCCAACGCGCATTAGCCCGGTCTGGTTTTGTTTACCGCTTTCCTTTTTACCCAGTTTTTAATCGAGGTTTGCAAACAATATTCACCGAAGAGTTGTGACCGAGTGTTGCACTCACGCGAATGCACGACGGCACTGCACGAGTCCGATGTCCACTATCGGTGAGTCCGTTCTGATTTATGGTCAGCCAGTGGTTGTGGGGCCTCCGAAGGTTTTCAGTTCCCACAAGTCACTGTTTGCAAACAATGCAGTGCGCCAAACGCACGTTATCTGATTGACCCGTTGACCCCGTCAAATGTGAACAATTATTCCACGCATAAGGTACGCGATTGGGGGGAGAGCTCGCAGCGTGAACGAAACTTTCGTACGTGTGGAAATGCGTCCGACCTATGTGAAGAGGCTGAAGACGAAGCTTTCGATACACAACCTCCTCTTTGGTACACTGGTCTTATGAGCGACTTACAAATAATAAAAGCGGGTGTTCGAAGCGGACTGTATTTCTAATGACGTATGTCACTGATTCAGGTGGTTTTCGAGGAGTATCAGGAGGTTTACGGAAAGGAATGAAGGTCCTACCTTCTTGCTATGGCGGCGATTCGTCGATAGGGGGGCCCCCAGCAGGATGTCTTCCTCTTCCAGTCGATTATGATGCCGAGCTACAAAATAAAGGTTAATTGGAGGCAGATTTCCAAACCGGTACACAAAGTAAGGATTTTTTGATAGACGAAAAAGGTCCTAATACGGGGAGAAAAAACAGGGGAACACGAGGTGACCGAACAGCGTTTTGAACACGACTGAAAATATCTGGTGCGTTTCAACACACAACTTTCCTTAGCTCTACAACAATTCACTTTGTACATGGCTAATTCCATTTAATCAATTATCACTCAGTTAATTTGAACTTGGTCAAACAACGCTTTACGGCAGCAGGAAGCGGTAGCGCTTACAGTCCCAGATGTTATTGTGCTGCTCGTACACATTTCAGGACCATTATTGAGCAACTGGTACACAGATAATTAATGAGGCTGTAAACAGAAATTTTTTAAAGAACGATAGTAATTACTTTTGCAGAGTTATTGGGTAAAAACGTTTAGAACTGGTAGTAAGCGAAACGGCAGTAGTTGAAATTCAGGAATTTCTGGAGTGAGCCCCATGTACCTCATGAGCGTTTTTAACACTCACCCTTTAGGTATTAGATTGGACTACAATACCAATTTTTTTTAACATTCTACAAAAATTCCAGCGGAGTTTATAAGGAAAAAACTGCGCTAAAAACGCTTTTCGTCGAAATTTTGATAATTTATTGTGCTGCTCTCGTCATTTTTCCACGAATGGGAGTTTTATGGTAAAATTTTCTTATTGAGAGCTATCTATATAAAAAATTTAATCAAAATCGTTAGAGCCGTTTTTGAGAAAAAAAATTTGGTGTTATGATCACTATGATGACTATAGTTAACGTTCGGTGGATTTTGCCCATACCCTTATTTTGGCGTCCCATGGTAACCTGTAGGCTAGACATCATGTTTCTGCTGATTTGGTACGGTTGTTTTCTCTAAAAACCGGGCTAGAACCGATTTCGTCGAAAGTTTTGGTAATTTATTGTGCTGCTCTCGTCATTTATCCATATATGGGAATTTTATGGTATAGTTGCCATATTGGGAGCTACCAATATAAAAAATTTAATCAAAATCGTTAGAGCCGTTTTTGAGAAAAAAAATATTTGGTGTTTTGATCACTATGATAACTATAGTTAAATTTCGGTGGATTTTGTTCATACCCTTATTTTGGCGTCCCATGGTAACCTGCCGGCGAGATATGAAGTTTGAGCTGATTTAATACGGTGGTTTTCTTTAAAAATCGTTCACAGACACACAGACACACAGACCATTTTCCCAAATAGTGTTTTTCGGACTCAGTAGGGTCTGAAACGTAAAGATCTGAAGAAAACTCAAAATTTTTTTAGCCGATTACATAACTTTCCTTTCTACTTTGTAGAGCCAAGAAAAGTAAAAAGGAGGGGGTTAGGCAGGAGAGGAGGACAGGATCAGACACTGATCGAAACGACCCAGTCCCACAACAAACCAGCCTCGAACAGCGGGCTTGAGCAAATTAAAAAGTGAAGATAAATCTCTCAAAACTAAACTAACTCGCTTGCAATTGTCTGTTCTTCTAGAGGTAAAACGTGCCTTCATGACATGAGTAAGAGCAGCGCTATAAATTCCAGAATCTTAAGCTCACTCAGTTTTTCATGCTCAATGCAGAAAGTTCGAAAGAAAACTGAACGAATAGCAGATTTAATTAGTTGCTAAAATAACGGGGGACAGAGGAAAGTTGTGGGATGCGGCGCACTAGATATTTCCTATTCAATAGTCCACAGAAGTATTGGCGTGTAGGCAAAGCTGAACTGACGACACTGGATTTGGACGAGATGCAGAAACACAGGTGAAACTAAGGACAACTAAAATAATACGCACTGTACTACAGTCACTATACTCTTCTTCGTCTTCTTGTCCCCCTCCCCCATCTCTTAATGTTATTTCTACAATTTGTTTTTTTTAAGGAAGTGTTGGTGAATCGAGCGCTCCAACACTTTGACGTTCCACACGCCCACGAGGACGTCCATTGGCCTAAAAAGGGGGCCATTGAAAATGGCAGGTTCGTCCATTGCAAGTCATTTCTGCAAGTAAATATTCTTTATATATTTTGTTGGTTTGGTGTGTCACCTTCCCCTCCCCTACCTACTCGTTCCCATCTATTTTAACCTATTTCCGACAAATAAAAGTTTAGCCCGCACACAAATATTGTGGAGGAGAGGCCTTTTTTCGGGGCACATTTACGACAAATCGAACGGAATCATTTCAGGTTCAATAGCTCGAACCTTTCCGGAGATACTCTTGTTTTTTAAAGAATATTCGGCATATTCCTCACCATTGCTGTGAATGAGGAGTGTTCGTCCACGTCGAAGTTTGTTCGCTCGCTCTTGTTTAATAGGCCATTGAGAGGACAATAAAAGTAAAATAACAGAAGCCTCTAAACCAGCTCTACTCTTAACTATATTTAAATAAAATTAAATAAATGCGCTTTCGTTAGAAAATAAAATTGTAGATAAATGAAAGAAAATAAATTGAATCGTTCGAACTTCTGAAGGAGAAATTATGGCAGTCCAACGTATGGGTGAAGCCCATCTTTCGTTGGCGATCGGATGCGTCGATCTAGGAGTCCTTCGACGGTTTGATTCTTCGGAATTGTCTTCATTTGAGAGCTCTGGCAAGGAATGCACATGTGACTTTGGAACAACCTGCCAATTCCACCTGGCAGAAAAAGAAGTGCTCAAAGGGAGAAAACCGTGTCGCGTGGGCAGACGAATATTGAGGAATGGTGGCTGCGGTAGGCCTCTGGTCGCGGCGAGTTCCGCTTGTGTTCAAGACCACACAAACTATCTTTTACGTTTTAAATTTAAAAAAACGGCTATTTATACAGTTATGAGCAGGAACATTAATTATAAAGGCCCTGTTTTACCAACCCTCTTCGATCCAAACGTCTGTACGAACTTTCAGGTTGACGTTCAACTCTCGGGGTTACCTCGTCTCGACTCCCCAGAAAGGGCTGATTTATTCTCGAACATATTCAAGAGAATCGTCGTCATCGTACGCGAAAAGCTGGCGATTCTTCCAATTCTACAGGTAATTCGGTTATTAGGTGCGTATTTTTATAATGAAGTTGGTTCCGCTTGTTGGCGCTCAACATTTGGAAGAACATAGTTTTAACCTACATACATCTAATAACCTTCTTCGTTGGTATAGGTATGTAAACGGCGTATAATACTGAAAGCAGGGACGAAGAGACAGCACCAGTCACGAAATCGTCTATTCAATTCACACTCGTTTTTGGCGGTGGTTCTCTTAACTTTCTCGATCCTTTTGTTTCTGTGAAGAACGAGAAGCACAAATTTGCCACTTATAGTGGTACATGACTCGCCAAACTACCTAAGAATTCACAAACGATAGTACAATCGAACGAGCGTTGTCTATACCTAATGACGAGGAAAAACTGTCAAGAGAAAAGTAATGGTTGTCATGAAGAGCTCATTGCATCTATTTGGAATAGGGCTCTTATTAAGAAATGTAAATGAGGTGGGGAGGGGGAAGGGTTAGGGGGAGGCGTTCAACGCCAGTTAGAAAGGTTGTCGTTGAAAAAATAAATTGGATTGCTTCGGGGCGGTTTCCTAAAAAAATATCTAAATTGTTATTATCTAGAATCAAATCAAAGATACGGCCCTCGGGCCGAATCTGGGCAGCCTGCGATCACAATCTGATCACGGAATTCAACAATCGCTTTGATGAATTCCACAAAACGAATAAAACGGAATTCCCAATTTTCAACAATTCCTTCAATTTCTTAGCGTCACAAGCTCCAGCTCAAAGACTCAAACATAAGAGAAATCTGGATCCTCGAGATCAAAGTAAATCCTATTTTATAACTGAGATACGATTCTCAACAGCCGTTCTACTATATGCTATAAACATGATTAAATAAAATGTTATTGTTGGGCGCACGTATGGGGGAGCTTGAACTGAGAAACATAAGTTAAGTTTGATGGGGGGAAGTTCGACTTTTTAAAAAGGAACTTTGAACTTTATTTACAAAAGACACTAGTTACGTGCAAGGAGACAGGACTGGAGAGAACTGAGTAGCTGATGTTTGGCCACTCCTATTTGTAGAGAATAAGTTGCGTCGTTAGCAGTTAGCGCCTGGGAAGGTGCTTAGATGAGTGTTTTAATACTTTTGGCTAACAGTTTGTAGTTACGTAACTTATATGATTGGATGTGGTAAGCGTGAGGGAGGGCTGTATTACACTTGACAGAATAGCGATATCAGTTTGAGTGAGAGTATATAAATGCGAACAAGGGGACTCCAAATACGCGTGAACTGGTTGAGTGGGGAACTAATTGGAGGGAGAGAGAGAGACAAATGAGTTGGGAGCAGTAGGAGACGACTGTCATCCACGGGGGCTTATAGATAACTGACTAAGGGAAGAGCTTTCTATTGTGGAGAGGAATGTAAAAGTGAGGGGTGGGAAAAGGATATTTGGAAAGTCCAGGAAAGGGAGAAACCCCTTGTCACTTGGAAATAACTGAGAAGTGGGACTTCCCACAATTACAAACAAAAAGGGGTCGGTGCTCGGGGAAACAGTGACTTTTTGTAGGGCCAGTGAGTACCATCAAGTACAGACGTTCAGAGCTAAATAAAAACCTAGCTAATTCGCCCTACGCCGAACAGTTATAATAATTCAGAAATTCTTTAATGTTTCAATCTAAACATTCCAAATTTAATATATCTGCATCAACTGTGGGTCGAGACCGAGATTGCGACCAAAAATGTGATTCATTCCGTATGATACTCTGTTGATGAAGGCAGTGGTGTGTTGTGTTCACTGTGTCATTAATTCTGAAAGTATTACTGTTGGAGGAAGAAAAAGACGACGATTTACTCTTGTATTATTATTACAAAACAAAGAAAAGATTGCCTATTAGCGAATTATGTTATATCATGATTCGAAGGTCCATTTTTGCTATTAGTGAAGAATCATCTATTCTTTTTTATCTATTGTTTGATGGCGATATCGGGACGTATTTTCTTAATAAAACACAGTTAGATTATGTTTTAAATTTACCGAAAAAGATAATGCCAACAAAAGGAAGAATAACGTTGAAAAAAAATTGGCACTAACTCATGGATAAGTTTGTGGTCAAATACGTCGTTGAAAATGATTTCGATTGGGCGAGACGATTAACCGATTGACTCGTTTAGTGTTTGGTGTTCTGACGAGACTGCAGTTATCGGAGAATTGTACGACAAACTTGTACAGAGGGGACTTGTTGTTGGTCTGTCGATGTCTTCGAGATCATACTTAGAGATGACACCATAGATTTTCACAATCTTCGTCACCAAACGCAGCCATTTTTCTGGTAAATGCAGGTCCGTATCGAAAGCGACATGAGACACTACTTGCCCGGGGTATTCGATCCCCTGTCTCCGTCACAGGTTTCGGTCCTTTGAAATAAAATACAAATTCAGGAAGCGGCGTGTATAAATTAAAATATTCTTGCGGGTTAGAGTATTGCGGACAAACGAGTGGAAAAGGAATAGGAAGCCTGAGAACTATTATAAGAATGCCCAAGGGTGGCCCTGCTTTTGCCAATTACCTGAACGAATCCCGTCGTTCCTTCAATTTTGATCTGTCAGGCCATTTTTTGCCCCAAGGAACGTATGCTTGAATGAGCCGATTCCTTGAAGCGTTCTTCCGCTGGTGACTTCATTTCTGTAATAACTTGGTTCGCCTTATTGTAACAACCCCCCCCCCTCTCACACCTGACAGGTCGACCTTTCATTTTTTGATAAATGAAATGTACTTCCTGGCATTCTTGGTTTTCATCACTCATGACTCGTATGACTCCTTTACAATACTTTTCAAGCCACTTGAAATCTCAATTGCCTGAAAAAACGAGTTGAATCCACAATAAATGTTATTGTTTTCAGAGAATCTACAAACTGAATTCTAAGATTTTAGGTTACAAACACTACGACATTCCATGGGTTCCATACTGGTTTCCACGAAAACTGGATCCGACAGAAGAGAGCTATTTAACTGAGGAACACCCGTGTCTGCTCACAGGTAATGGAATAAACGGCAATCTGAGGTTTTAAGAACTACGTAGACGATAACAGTACAAGTATAAACGAGTGTTTGGGAAACCCTGGCTGTGGGGAGAGTTCCCAGCCCTGTGGCCTCTACTTCTCCCCCGCTGCACTTTACATAACTTCGGGAACTCCCTTGGTCGCGACCCATCCCACTCACTCTAACGTACACTAACACGTTCGCACAATAAATACACACATTCCCGACAACCCAGGGGCGGACTGCTCGATATTCATCCCCCCTGGAACCGTCCCTTCTCTACCTATTCTAACCGACCGTACACAACAGGTCTGTTTCCTTATTTGATGGCTGTACCTAAACCCTCGACGAGGATTATATCAGTCATGGAAGTTGCGGTTTCACTAATACGCAAGAGCCCGGCCTCTGCAGCATCCACCGAACTCAGACCTGCGGAGGAACGGCAGGTATTTGGTCGTTAGCCAGTCTCCCGGTAGAGAGCTGTTGCCTGTGTGTTACTGCGCAGAGGTGACCCCCTGAGGAATCCCGTACCGTCTGGGAGGAGTTGTTAATCTGGTTTCCCACCTGATCTAACTATATACCTGAGTGGCAAGTTTCAAAAGGACAGATCAACTATGACCATGTTTCTTAGCCATCACCTTCTTCCCGAACTCTGAAAATGGTTATAGGCTTACTTTGTAGCAGTCAATGCTACTAATTTCGTTTGCCCTCCCAACAACCGTCGCTCACTATTGTAGAAACTACAGTGGAGCAGCACGTGGTTACTTGTTTCCTCCGCACTGGAGGCACAAGATTTGCATGACGGAGAGTCTTTCAGAGAAAAGAAGTGGAGCCGCTCATTGAAGTCACCATGTCCCATGAGGAACTGGCTTGTCCAGTAGTCTGGCTCAACCCATTTTCTTGAAAGACGTTCACTGATGTTGGGGAAGAACTCATACGTATCATGTCCCTTTGACGAGGATTGCCATCTCTAGTGCCAATTCGTCGATGGCGGCAAGTTTCTGTTCTGTGGTGAGATCCGCATGGAGTTCAGCCCAATGCGGGGGAAGCTCCCCCTTCACAACACGAACACATCACTCATTCTCACTCACGCACTCTTACATACTTCCAGCCCTTAAAAACTCTCCCACACTGCAGTCCAGGTTTCAGGCCACTTGATATTCGTCAGCCCCTGGCATCCCACCCACTCACACACAAACACGAACCAAACAACCCACCCATTATATCTCCCCACCCAAGGCCCTGCACGCACGTCCACTCAACTTGATCTCTTCCCTATCCCTTAAAACCCTCTCCCCAAACCCTTTCTGCCACCCAACAGTCTCCATTCCTAGCCCTATCCCATTCCCAATCATAGCGATAATAGTATGCCGATGGAATGAGTGAGAACAACGAAAATAGGAACGAACACGAACTCACGCCATCATCAGTCTCACTATCCAGCCAAAATGTCACTCTGCTGTTTGTGCTGCTCTCCGTCTTTCATTTCATCGTCCTTCCGTTCCACATGTTAATGTGCGCGTTGGATCTGATATAGAATAAAAAACTCTAAGAACTTATGTTGAGAAACTCTAGAATTATATTGATCTCAACTACATTTTGATGCAGGTTTTATGGTTGAACTGGCCAACGTCACCATATTGATGATCGAAGGCTTGAATGACTACACCTTTCCAGAAGCTGTAATGGATGTCGTGCAGCTCCCAACAGCATACGGCCGAGTTCTTTACGACGATCACCTCATATTTACTGAAGTAACCAGCTGTACATGACCAGTTATTCCAACTGTGTGTTACAGGAAATTCCTTCCTAAGTGGTTATTATATTTGCAAAGTATCACCACGAACATTCTGTTGATGTGTTAAGAGATCTATCTGTTTTTGAAATTTCCCTCCCACATTGTTATGATACTGTGATTCAGAGTACTGTGGGATTTCCTTCTGCAATGGAACTCTCATGTCTAAATAAGTGGAAGAAACACAGCAAAATGGCTACTGACAATCTACTAGAGTGAGGCTATGAAAGGATGGATTCCAAAGGGTTTCAGGATGGATTCCATTTCTAAGCCATAAGCGCCTGCTTGCTTTGCAGTCACCTGGGATGCTGCACACACTATAGCTGGTCTTGGATACGTTCAGCATCAGCTGTGGTGTTGTCACGTGGCGACTCCATCTGCCCCTAAACCCAGTAAGTTGCTGCTCGGCATGGTTCAGTTGACAGATGTGAACTTGAGCAGAGACCTGGCACCCCCTACTCTTCGGCGTCGATGGAATAGGCTTCATAGGGCATCCGTGGAAGAGATTACCGGCACTTTCAAGCTGTTTGTGTGGCGTCACCATGTTCTGGATGTGTCAGAGTGCTCGTGAGAGTCGGGTCAAACGCCATGACTCCGCCTGCTAGCAGGTGCATTGTCATCTGAGGGCTGAGAAGTGGTGAGAGATAAGCACTAGGATTGAGACTGCAGAAGGATTGAGGCCTAGCATCGTCGCTCAATCAGCCTGCAGTGATCCTGAATATCCAAGTTGTATGACAGCAGTGATCTTGCAGTAACTTGGCGGCAAATATGACGAGACGGATGATTGTACGGGGGGGCTGGAAGCTCGTAGAGTAGAGGCAGGTAATATTAAGATTGCAGTAACGATCATGTTCTGTCGCGACGTGTGGTGCAAGAAAAGTTCTGATGAGATGCATCGGCTGGGCGTGTAGGCGTGCTCTGAGGTATCAATAACCACTCGCACTACCCTGAAAGTTGTCTTGAGAGTAGGACACTGAGTTGCATTGAAATACGTACCAACCTTATCAACAAACGTAAAAGCAGTGCAACAACAACTCGAGAGTATGCTCGTGAGTTTATTGAGCTCCAAGGGGCTAACCCCCCCACCACCCTCCCGTGGTAAGTGATCCCCACAATTTCTGGGCCTTTTGCAGTCAAAAGGAGGGTTAGCCAGATGGAAGGGCTAAACGACACAAAGTTTTTCCAGAGCTCTGCATCTTCTAAAGTCGTCAAAAGCGGTGGCACACCCCACTGCACAAAAAAAACATCCTTCCTGCTCGTTTCTTGAAATGGAGACTCAATTCTTTCTGGCGCACAGTTGAGAATATGTCCGTTATTAATGTCTCCCCGACTGTTGTCAGCCTGTCGAATAAAAATAGGACCATACTTTTATTGCGATTCTAAATAGTGTTCTATCTTATCACAAACCTAGACTGTTGAGCAAATCACTTTCTGGTCTACCGACAATTTCATTTCTCCTCCGTCTCTTGAAGTTCGTTCAGGATGACTTTTGAATGTGATACTGTCAGGATGTGTCCCTCTTAATGTCCCTTTTAGAAAAGCTCCTTTGCTGCCTAACTCTTGCGCCACAGTTCCTCAACAGCCAAATTCTGATCATTTTTTCCGCACTACGCTACAACTTTACACAGCGTGCCCCTTCTGAGACTGCTGACTCTACGCAACTTGCTTGCGGATTGTCTTGCCCAATATTTTTGGACAAAGCTGATGAATCGTTTGCCAATTCGCAAACCGTGTCACCAAAAAGAGGAAAATCGTTAGACGGACACTTCCAGAGAATGGGCCTTTGTCTTTCCTGAAAAGAAACGTTAGTAAAATCTTAAAATTCGGTTCTTCTTTCTACGAGTCATTGGTCAGTTGCCTCATCTTGTCGCAGAAGTGGATCAAAATGTGGTAATTCAGTATCTAAACCTGATCGAGTGAAAGAGTTTAACAGGCTGGAAATTCAACATCTTAAAAGTCATTGTATTCAATCGAATCAGTTGATAGAGCCAAGACAGATAATTCGGGATGAGATCCACTTCACCAATACGCGTTCCCTTCCCCAATGAAACCCTCCAACTATTCCATGCAAACATTCTAACCAACTAACCAATCACGCAGCTTCTACAAGTTCGTTCTTAATTGCAGAGGTTGTACCAGGACTTCAAACCCTTTGGAGGGATTTATTTGACGGCAACAGGAACCAATTTGGAAGAGCTTTTCAAGAACAAGAACGCAGCTTTAAGGTTCAACGTTCCAGTTCCGGCAGCGCGAGTGAGTTCTCGTAGAAAGAAACATAGCATATTTTTTAAAGCTAAAAAAAATTGGAGAGAAGTGGGCACAAGAACAAACGGGAGACTTCACTGATGATTCAGCATTCGCCTTGTTTGTGTTCAGCAAGGTAAATCTGAAGGTCATCTCAGATTCGATGAAACTCAATCACCGTCCTCATATACGTTCCTAATTGTTGAATTTGTAATATCATCACAATATTATTCTTATCTCCCAAGTCGGGCTCTGACGGATATTTTAAGAAGTTCTCTATTTATAGCTCTCTGACTGTCCCAAAGCTGGGTTGGGCATAGAAGCCTAATGACCTATTGTGCCAGTCCTAATGTCTCGTAGGACGTGCCCAACCTCCTATGGAAGGCCAGGTATTTGTGAGAGTCTTCTTTGATGTCCACCCTGGGGAAGATACTCTTAGTACCTAAGACCAGAAATCGCTCCCTCTCAAGTCTCCAGCAATGGGCCAGGATGTGGTAGGGAATCTTCTCCTCTGTGCTACATCAAGGGGTGTCGACTATACCCATAACACACATGTGGTATTTGATCGGAAGTATTCCTGTTATTAGTAAACACTGCAAATTATTACACAATGGTTTATTATCCTGTTGAACAGCTTGACGGAGTCTCAAAGCTCTGAGATCCTTAACACTTGATCCAGCATCTAAAAATACCCAGAAAACCGATAAAACTACCAAAATGGCGTTTTGTTTAATTTTTTAAACTATTTTCTGCCCACAACAACCATGGGCTTCGTCCGATCGGATTGCTGAGTAGGCGGGCACAACTAGAATAGGGATTTTTGTGCAAAAGAACGACTTGTTTTATTACGTTAAAGGCACAAAACGAACTAAATCACCCGCGACGAAATTGTGGAAACCCATTTCATTAAAAAACAGAATAAACGATAAATGGTCTAAATTTCCACAGAAATAATGAGCACAATTGTTATATCGATTTCGACGGTTAGGTCAGTAACAAACATGAACTGAAGGTACTTCATAGAAAGGACATCTTATATAGTCAGGTGAAAGGAGATTCTGAATCCTATTGGCTCAGAGAAGTGAAAGGGGCGGGGCAGGGGAAACCAGAGCAGTAACATCGGAAAAACCCGATGTCAATCAACTGAAGACAATAGTGGAGGGAAAACCCAAGCTATTGTAAAAATGAACCTATTAATGGTAAAATATTTTGAGGGATTACCTCATTTAGAGCCTTCCCACACCTACCACTTTTAACAATTTCGGATTTTCCCAGCACATCCAACATACCTCCTTTTGGGAAAAAGTGAAGAAATTCTACATACTGCTTATTTGTAAGATCATAACGAAAGTTATGATTAGATTCACTCAGATGACTTGCAAACGTTTGTTATCCGTAAAAGCTTTATTGGGTTTGGTTAAGGATAAAATTAACGTTCAGGATAAAAGTGGGGTTTATAAACTAAAATGTTCATGTGGGCTTGAGTATTGTGGTCAAACTGGTAGGAAATTTAGGGGACGAATAAAAGAGCATGAAAAGGATTTAAGGGGTAACAAATGCACAAAACGACCCAGATGGTTGTAGATACTTACGTCTTGGTATCGTTTTATAGGAATTTTTCGGTATGGAGTCAAATGAAAACGAGTCTCAGAGGTGTACGATTGCGTCTAGATCGAATACAGTGAAATCACGGTAATTATAGTGAGCCAATGTCTAATAACTGTAAGGACCAGACTGTACAGGGATAGTAACCGTTTCATCATTTGCACTCCCTTGCGTCTCAGTCCAACCACCTGTCAGCTAGACTCGTCGCGCCCACAAGTGCCTGGAATATGTAATTTTAATCATTCTGTTGTAGTCGGGTCATGTTTCGTATCGTTTATTGGTATTTTTCGATGCTGAATCGAATGGGATGGGTCTCGAAGGTGTGAGACTCCTTCAAGCTGTGCAATAAACCGTATTGCAGCGTTTTTATACTTGAATCAGCTGACCCGGCGAAATGTGTTCCGCCTTAGAGGCAATAAATGAGCAGTTTTAGGATTTTATTAAGTTCAATTTTGTATTAGGGTAATAAATATAAAGAAAAAAATCAATTATTCTACTGATTCTTTATTGCCCGTGTATTTCGTTGCATGGGTTGCACTCTTCAGCGAAGCACCCCAATGGAAGACATTTTTCATTTGGCGAACAAATAACGCAGATGGTCTTCCAGCCCGTGAACATGCCACATATAACAAACATTGAATTGAAAACATTGATTTTCTAGATTCAGATCACAAACTTTCAAGGATTGTCCTCGCAATTTGTTAATGGCCACGGGGAACGCAAAACGGAACGGAAATTGAAGTCGTTTAAACTCTTCCTCAACTTAGAATTTCCCTTTGAGCAACATCGCGTAAATCACATTGTTCGTCAATTTACTTTACCCCTAAACGCGTTCCGTCGCGCAGTTTCGGTTGATTTATGTTGTAGAGCATGATTACTACGGAGCCAACCTTTAGTCGTAAATTGTGCGGTTGTGAGACGCATTCAAGGAGATTACAAATGCAACGGGATAGTGTGGCTGGACTTTGAATGAATCTTCTCGTTCTTATTTACGTAAGTCGTCTAAATCTTCATTGCTCGCTCAATCATTCCTTCGTTGCTTCGTTGATAAGTTCGTCTTTCGGTGAGACAACTTTATAGAAATTCTGAAGCAATCAAATCGGTCCGCTCGATCCGTTGACAGATACTCGACCACTACAGTAGTTCGCAATAGCACAGATCAGACGTACATCTTCAGCAAATGTATCGTTCAGCGATGCAGCTTTCGTGCTTTAGTCGTGAGGTGAAATTTCTTTACAGAGCGCCATAGGTTTGATGGTTTGAGGAAACAGTTGCTCTTGGGATTACTGGTAGCGTTTGCCAGAAATCATAGATCGAAGATCTTTCAAAGTTCGGTTTAGTGCTACCAAAGCACCTTTATCAAAAGCGGAATGTTTTGTTGGAGGATCATCATTGATGCATTTAAGAACAGGCGAAGCCACCGAACGCAGTGAAGTGGATAGAGAGGAACCAGCGAACATGGCTGGTGGAATGGCGCCTGAAGAATCGTAGAGGATAGACAAGGTGGCTCTTCAGGAGGATAAGAACATGGCTGCAGCGTCGTGCTAACATGCCGTGGCATGTTCCAGGCGTACCTGTGTTGCGTAGGTAAGGTGCAGGAGGCGAGGTATGGCTACTGCGACACAGAGGGAGATGATGCGGAGCTGCCACTGGAGGGAAGATAGGCTGCACTTCACGGGCTGTGTCAGATAAGCCCAGACACAGTGGGGGGCCACTGTGCTCTGCAGTTCAGACAAGCCGGTGCTCTGAACGAGAGACGCGAAGTGTAGGGGCGAAGAACGAGGGGGATGCGTGTGGGAACACCTCAAGTGGAGGAAATATAATCCTCGTGACACCAGGTAGGACTTAACGCTCCTGAACCATCATTGCAGGGGGAAGTAGAGAAAGCGCATAGAGATCGAGCACAAAAGGCTGATAGGATCTCTGGCCCGGCCTGACTTTCCTACGCCAGTGCTGTGCTGGGATGGGTTACTTTGACGCTGCCTTGTACAGGGTGAGCCATAACAAATGGTGCAGTTTCAAAGGGCGATTTAAAAAAAAACGGTGCAACTTGGAAGATTACGGTTTGTTTTATTGAACGCCATACATCACCCCATTTCGGTAGATTAAGTCCTGAAAATTACATCAGGAAGGTGGGCGCTCTCAGCAGCGACGCACTGATGTAGGCGATTCGTGAAATTTTCAGCCGCCCTCTGGCACATTTCGATGGGAATCGCGGCGATTTCTTCCCTGATTCGAATCTTGAGGTCTTCCAGAGTGTGAGGTCGATGTTTGAACACCTTTTCCTTCAAGTAGCCCCACAGGAAAAAATCACACGCACTCAAATCTGGCGATCTTGCCGGCCACCACTAGTCACCCCTGAGAGAGACGAGGCGTGCGGGGAACATCTGCCGCAGTTTCACCATTGAGATTTGCGCTGTGTGGGCCGTAGCTCCATCTTGCTGAAACCAAATATCCCCCAGATCCTCTTCTTCAGCTAACTGGTTCAATTCGGGTTCAAAACATCTTTCCAGCATGAAAAGATAACGCTGAGCATTGACGGTAACAGTCCTTCCATCCTCCTCGAAAAAATAAGGCCCAATCACCCCAAATTTTGAAATGGCACACCAGACAGTGACTTTCGGGGAGTGGAGAGGTCTCTCGTGAATTTGTCTTGGGTTGCGGTCACACCAATAGCGGAAATTTTGTTTATTAACCGCTCCAGAGAGATGGAAGTGGGCTTCGTCCGAACTGAAAAAAGTGGACGTTGGTGGGATGCGGTTTATCATCTCTTGGCATCGATTCAAGCGGTTTTGGTAGTCTGGAGGTGACAATTCCTGAACAATCATAATCTTGTACGGATGGAATGACAAGTCCATGTGCAAAATCCTCCTTAGTGAGGTGTCAGAGATGTTCAGTGCTACTGCGTGCCTCCGAGCAGAGCGCCGAGGCGACTGTTCCACTGCTGCTCTCACTCGAGCCAAATTTTCAGGTGTTCTTGCGTTTCTTGGTCTTCCCGCACCTCTACGCCTTACTGTGGAACCAGTTTCTTCCAATGCTTGAACCCAACGTGCGATAACATTGCGGTGAGGGACGGGATCACGACATGGGATGTGGTAACGCAGTCGGAAGGCCCGCTGGGTGGCGATGAACGAACGGCCACTTCCAAAAAACGTGCGAATGACGAAACCTCGTTGCTCTCCGCTCCAAACCATTGTAACGACTGAAAACGGGACCACTGCCCGGGTACAATGAGACCCCTCCCAGGTCGTTAACCCCACTACAAGGCCTGCAGCACCCCTTCGAAACTGCACCATTTGTTATGGCTCACCCTGTACCTGGTCTAGACTGGGTATCTTAACGACTCATACACCCCATAAAAAAAGGGGGGAGTCAGTATTATACATTTATACGTTTTTTTTTCAGAATTAGCATTCATAACACGTAGGAATAAGTAGAGTAGTTAGTATTGTAAATACAAATACAAATACCTTGAATGTCGAATTAAATCCTCGTTTTTCGATAATTTCTGCCCTAAATTAGGTCATTTGGAAACTCCCATTGTATTTTTGTGTGTTTGGCAGTAAATGCCGTGATTCGGGTGTTTTGCCACGAAGCAATGAATGCGATGGCTCAAGTCGTGGAGTCCATAGTGGCAATTCCAATTTGCCGCTAAGGCAGCACAATCCTGGCGTTTCTCCGGAAAACTTTAATGTGCCACAATACTCGCAAACAACAAAAATGATAGTCTCCAGGTTTTGAGCTACCTCCCCACCAATTTTTACTCAAATCGGTTCAACCGTTGAGTTATAAATAGTGTAACTGACACGACTTTCTCATACATATATACATGTTCATCGAAATATAAAATAATACTATTCCCAGGGGGTCTCACGCAATAAACTTAAATCCTACGCTGCAGTCTGTCGGTGGTCTTTTTCATAACAAACTCATTTCTAATCCAATAAACCTTTCGTGTATGTTTGCAGGCTGCCTACCAGTTGTTCCGACTCATATCCTCTCCTAATCTCCAAAGCGCCACGATGGAGAGGTTGTTCCCAAAAATACAAGATTTGCTCAGTTTCAACGCTGAATTTGGCATCCCCTTCACGAACGACGCTCGTATCAATCTCAAATAGCCGAAAGTGTTTATACTTTCTACATAATTATTCAAATCGAACTACGTTGCTCAACAAGATTCAGACCTTTAGCTTTTGCTAATGTTTTTTTGTGCAAATATGATCATTCCCTAACTAACACCTTCTAACTCCTACTTTGTTTATGACCTACGGATTCTGGCATGGCAGGTTATTGTGCGATCCGATGCGAGTACTGTAATCACCTCTGCTAGTTTCGTCAGAAACTCATCTCAAATGTCATTAGAATCTTTAAAAATCTCGGATGGTAGTCCAATTAAGTGCCTATACGACAGTCTTCAGTAATATTCGAAAGATATGCAGGAGCTACTCCGGAAATCCCTTAATTTCAACCACTGCCGTTTCACATACCACGTATTTATAAAAGTTTTTACCCGATAACACTGGAAAGGTTATTATCGTCCTTTTCAAAAAAACCGTGTCTACAGACTCATCAATTCGCTGTGTACCCATTGCTCAATAATAGTCAGAGTATGGGTGTCCTGCCTGACTCTTATTAAAGGCACCAGGTCATCGTGGTCTAGTGGTTAAGACAGTGGTTCATAATTCTCGACGAAAGTCGGGAATTGTGAATCGGACCTCCGCACCACACGATTGCTGTTAATTTTGACCTTAGTCAGCGGATCCCTAAACGTCTTCAAACTTTACCTCAGTACAATTGGCGCCCAACTAGTGGTCAAACTTCTTCATTCCAAGAAAAAGAAGAGGCCCAGAGAGAAATATTGAGACGAATTCTCGGGTTTGGGATTCGCTGACGCTGTGAAAGCTCCAGCGCGAAGCGAAATAAAATGGGCGACGTTCCTATTGCAATGTGAAAGAAAAGACTTTCCTTGTAGCCCCCTCATTTCTCAAATCAAAGATCGGATTTTCCGGGTATTCACTCAACTCTCATAAATTCGTTCCTTAAAAGAGTCCACTCCATGAGCAGCGGCTAAACGCAAGGTGGGAGATGAGCTGACTGACTCCTATTAAAGGCACCGGGCGATCGTGGTCTAGTGGTTAAGACATTGTTTCATAATTCTCGACGAAAAACGGGAATTATGGATCGGAGCTCCGCACGATTTGCCGTAATTTTTGCCTAAGTCAGATCTGTTTCTTTATTTCATGACTGTACCTAAACCCTCGACGAGGGTTATATCAGTCATAGAAGTTGCGGTTTCGCTAATATGCAAGAGGCCGGCCCCTGCAGCATCCACCGAACTCAGACCTGTGGAGGTACGGCAGGTATGTGGTCGTTAGCCAGTCTCACCGTAGAGAGCTGTTGCCCGTGTGTTACCGCGCGGAGGTGACCACCTGAGGAATCCCGTACCATCTGGGAGTAGTTCTTAATCTGGTTCCCTACCTGATCTTACTGTTTACTTGGGTGGCAAGTTTCAAAGGACTGATCAATTATAACCACGTTTCTTAGCCATTACCTTCTTTGCGAACTTTGCAAAATGGTTATAGGCTTCCTTTGTAGCAGTCAAAGCTGCTAAGTTCGTTTGCCCTCTCAACAACCGTCGCTCACTGTTGTAGAAACTACAGTGGAGCAGCACATGGTTTCTTGTTTCCTCCGCACTGGAGGCACAAGACGTGCATAATGGAGAGTCTTTCAGAGAAAGAAGTGGAGCCGCGCATTGAAGTCACCATGTCCCGTGAGGAACTGGCTCGTCCAGTGGTCTGGCTCAACCCATTTTCTAGAAAGACGTTCACGGATGTTGGGGAAGAACTCATACGTATCACGTCCCTTTGACGAGGATTCCCATCTCGCTTGCCATTTCTCTAGAGCCCATTCATCGATGGCGGCAAGTTTCTGTTCTGTGGTGAGATCCGCACGGAGTTCAGCCCAAAGCGGGGGAAGCTCCCATTTCACTCTCCACTTGTCAATCATGCACTCAACAGCCAAATCAACTGGTAACTGACCAGTGATCACCTGGAGTGCTTCCGTTGATACAGTCTTGTACGCCTTGGTGATCCACAGGAGCGGCTCTCTGGGATTGGGCCAATACTCTCTTTTGATTGACTGTTAGTTTGCTACCCCAGACAACAGGGCAGTAGCTAATCACACCTAAATAGATGGCCTTATACATGAGGATGGTGTCGTGGTAACACACACCCCAAGTGGCCTTAGTAATGGCACGCAGTGAGGCAAACCTTGCAATGGTAGTGCCTTTAAGGGACTGGAGGTGTTGGTTGAAACCCCACCTCTCACCTATATTCACTCCTAAATACTTGACGTGCTTTTCAAGAAGGAGCCTGTGGCCGCCAAAGCGTATTGTGGGTGGATTATTCACTTTCCCCTTCAAGAGGATTAGCTGGGTTTTTCCTCAGCCACCTGCATCTTGACGTGCTCGCACCATTGGTTGACAGTGCGAAGCACATGATGAGGTTTTTCTTCAATTTGGCGGACTGACTCTGCAAAGATCAGCACAGTCAAGTCATCCACATAGGCGTACGGCTCGCAGTCTGTCTCCATGAGTTTCCTGAGAAGACCTTCGAAGAAGGCATTCCAGAGTGCTGGTCCTAGGACCGAGCCCTGTGGGCACCCCTTCTCAATCTTTCTCCGGACGGAGACATGCCTACTTTCGATCGTAGCAGTTCTGTCTGTCAGGTAACTTCTGACGAGCGAGTACAGGTTGCGGGGATTCCCCTACCTTTGAGTTCATTAAGGAGCGCTGGCCACCAAAGGTTGTCAAACGCTCCTCTGATGTCAATCAGAACTGCTACGACGTACTTAGCCGGTGCCAGCAGGAAACACGCCGAATCTCGACAATGACATCCTGCGTGGACCTTCCTTTGGTACACCCGTATTGCCTGCCTGTGAGGTTGCGGCCAAAGACTCCTTCGAGGGACTGCAACATCAAGATTTCTAGTGTTTTGCCTAATATGGAAAGAAGGCTGAGTGGTCTCCATGATCGCGGGTCCGACTGATTGCGGTCGCCTCCTTTGAAGAGTGACAACGCGCGCAGACTTCCACTGAGTGGGGAACTGTCCGACCTGCAGACAGTCATTAAATAAATTAAGGAGACCGCTGGAGATTGTCCGCTCAGCCTTCCTTAGCATATTGCTTTCTATTTTATCTGGCCCAGGAGATTTCTTGGGCTTTAAGGTCGCAAGAGCCCTGCCGAGGTCGCCTGTTGTCCACAATGGGATGTCGGGCTCGTTCGGAGGGTCCATGATCAGCTCCCTTGCTGCCCTCTGGGCTTCAGTGTCTCGAGCTAGTTGGTCATCTGGGAACGCCTTCTCAAGGAGGGTTTGCGGTGAACGTTCGATACTGCAGGCCCAGCCTGACTCATTTTGCATCGCAGCTAAGACCTGCTCTACATTTGCTTTTCCTATGGAGGACTTGTAGTGTCTGCCCCAGGGGTTCTCAGAGCTCTCCGCTTCCACAAAATTTCGCCAGCCTTGCCGTTTGGCTCGTTTGATGGCGCGGTGGAAGGCCTTCTTCTCTTGGATGAAGGCAGTTCGGAGTGTTGCTCTGGCATCAGGGTCACGAGTGTTTTGGTACATCCTTCTGGCTCTATTTGCACTTTGCTTGAGGGGATTAAGTTCCTCAGTCCACCATGGGACTTTGATCGCCCTGTGCTTCTGTTGGCCAAGTACAGAGAGCCCAGCAGAGTGCAGTGCTGTGGTAAATGTGTCCACTTTGCTGTCCACCTCTTCAGGTGTGGATGCTTGCACTATTAGGTCGGTGTCTGCGGCACGCAGTTCACCTTCCAGTACCCTAAAGAATTGCGGCCAGTCAGCATTTTTGTGCGGAATCGCTTTTCACGCGTGTCTTTGCAGAGGATGTTATCATCCGTAATGGCAAAGTCAATAACCATGTGATCGCTCTGCGTTGCACCTGGTACGACTCGCCAACCCTTCAATTTGAGTAGCAGGGTGTGGGACACGGCTGTGACGTCTATACACGACCTTCCTCCCGGGCCATCATAGGTCGCCTCAGTCATGGGGTCGTTGGCAACAACCAAGTTGTACCTGGTGAGCAGCTCTATATACGCCTCGCCCGCCCCATCCAGGGTTGGGGATCCCCACAATGGTGATCTGGCGTTTGCATCAGCACAGACTACGCAGGGTCGTCCTGATAGGCCTGCTAGAGCCCGCTCGAGTGGTTCAAGGCTGTTGGCAACTGGTGCGCCAAATTGCCTGTAAAATGATATTACAACCAGCTCAAAGCCACCGGCTCGGATGAGCACAGCGGCCAAGTGCTGGCTGTTCAGGTGAGTGAGTGCGAGCATGTCAATGGACGGGTCGATGCAGGCTACTGCTGCCTTGGCTCCCGTTCTTGCTCCAGCCACCACTCGTGCCTGCGATCCGAGACCAAGAGTTTTGGATCCTATGTACGGTTCCTGTATGGCGAGGACACTGCAGCGTTTCTTGAGTGCATTTTGCAGCAACTCAGCCATAACTGGGCAACTCTTATTTGTGTTGTGCTGAAGGATTCGAACTGTTTTTGACCTATTCATAATCCACTCGTGACTCCTGGAGGGCAATCGCTCGCTGACGAATGGTACAGCGTGCGTCTCGTGTAGAGTGTGCGACCTGTTGGATTTTGCGTTCGACGCAATTGGCACACTTGAGGGGAGCATCACGCTTGCATTCCTTACTCAGATGTGGCAAGGCGCACCAGGCGCACACAACAGGTCTTGTACAGGCCACTGCCAGGTGGCCATAGCGCTGGCATTTGTAGCACTGAGTGGGGCTTGGTACTTTCGTATGGCGCACCGCTGCCAGGCTATTTGGAGGTGCCTTGCCCTCTGGTTTTTTGTACAGGCTGGGTGATACCTCAATCACCCACTCCTTCTGTCTGCCACGCTTTTTGGTGAAGAGAGGCCTGACATCCTGCGGCTGCAAGCCTAACGCAGGGTTGTGCTCAACAACTTGTTGGGCCAAGTCCTCTTTTTGAAGGTCGGTCCGCACGTCGCACAGCAGCAGGCGTGGGAAACGACCCAGGGGGGCTGACGCTTGGAGCTTCAACTCCTTTTTTGTGGAAATGTGGCTCGTGAGCGCCTTGGCCATTTCTGGCGTTTCCGTCACAATGACGGCGCCACCTCCTACTGCGGTGCGGATGTCTAGCACTCGGACACTCAGAGCTTGGAGGTCCGTAGCAGGGACACCCCGCATAAGCGCTTCCATTAAGTCAGCAGCTTTTACAAAAGCATCTCCAAACTACCTCAGTACATGGGTGGGCACAGTAAATTCCGGAACGTTAAGCGTACTGTGTCGTCGTGAAGTGATGTTTCAAAAGAACTGAGTAAAAATATATTGGGTTAGTAGAAAAAGCCATGAATACAAGTAAATGGACGTAGAGCTAAGGAACGTTGTGCAGTGTGACGTACCTCACTTTTTTCTAAGCCACCGTTAGTGGGAGAGTGTGGTAACAACGGACACTAACTAATAACTGGTGGCAGATAACCTCCTTGAGTTGTAGAAAGAAGAAGGTGTAGAGCGATACCTTTTTTTTCCTTGAAAAGGTGGATGCAGGTGATACCCTCACTGCAGCCACAAACAATGAGTATCCTCAGATCGTGGCCCCCCTGCACCACCCCCAGGTCCCATGGCATTGGTTTCACTTGGTGTGACGTCACCTATGCGCCCCCACCAAAGTGGAGGATATCCGCAAGTTCTGCATTCGCCACCTCTTCTGGCTGAGGAAAGGGCCTCCCAAACACTCAACGGGGCAATGCCACGAGTCCATCGCATACGCACAGCACATGCTCTGCCGTCTCTAGCCCTACCTGCGTACCTGTACCTCGCACTTGCCAATATGTGCAAGATGGTACCTCAGTGGACAGTGACCTGTGAGCAGGCCATATATGATCCTCTTATCCTTCCTCCCCAGTGCAAGCACCTCCTTGGACCTCCCTCTGAAGAGCCGGATAAAAAGTTTTGACTGTCTAAGGCGGGGCAGCCCCTGCCCATAGGCAGCCTTGCACCTATCCTCCCATTTGCCAACCTCTCTACGTAGGTTGCTCCTGGTAGTCCCAACACAGGGCTCCGGGCCAATAAGGATCTGCGCCGATCCCTTCTTAGCCAACCTATCAGCCCGTTCGTTTCCCTCTATACACCGCCCTGGCATGCGTGTGTGGAGCAATACCATACACGGATGACTTGGTAATAATTGTGAGAGGAAAATTCGCGAGTGTGAGTTGCGAGTAGGTGCAGTTCGCTATGAACACTGTACAAAGATGGTGCAATAGGCAGGGGTTATATGTTGGTACAGACAAAACCACCCTGGTCCCGTTCGCCAGGAAACACAATTGTATAATTCCGGAACTCCTGCTTAGGGGGAGGGTGGTGACAATACTTGGGAGTCTTCCCAGACAGGAAGCTCAAATGGGCCACACACGTGGGGAGAGCAATCCAAAGGACTTGCTGGGGTGGGCCATCCAGAAGATGGTTGGCAAGACCCCATGTCTTGCGGCCGAAGATGGTACATTTGGAGAGAGCTGCTTACTTCAGGAATTGGATCTCGTCAGGCTGGGGAAAGAGGGGATGTGCACCTCATGATATTGGATCAGGTGGTTGTGGAGAGCCATGCCTTGCATGTCAGGGCCTCAGTACTTTAACATTGAGCTTCCATGGGGTATGGTATATTATACAGACAGATCAGTGAGGAGTGACCTACCAGGTGCAGGATTCCTTGGGCCTGGGATGCAGGTACAGGTAAAAAACGCTTGCTCACAGCATTCTACCAGCCAGACGAGACAGACTCGTCAAACAGCTAAGTCAACTTTAATAAGCTAAGTGGACATTTGACCAGTTGCTCCAATGCCGCCGCTGGTTGCAGCTACGAGTGCTAACCCAACCAGCCCTGCTAACCCAAACGCCATAGTTTTCTGGGATCTTTTACCTCCTCAAAACAACCACCAACAGAGACTGGCTGGGGTTTTCACCTATTCTCTGGTTCGTTGGAACAAAAGATGCATGTTTGGACCTTTGGTATGCTTGGGGGATATTTGATGTGTACGTCATTTATATCGTAGGACTCTAGATTTTGTGGGTACTTGTGTTTTCTGTGTTAGTGTGACTGTAATAATTGATGAATGGGCTTACTGAATGTTTTTGCGCAGAGAGAGTTTCGGGTAAAACCATGATACCAACTGAGACAATTTTAAGCCGATTCATGTGGACACTAATGATGGCAGTCTGGATACATTGATGCGTTAACCCTACAGGGATTTTTCGTCTCTAGATTCCAGGGGAAATTACAGATAAGATTATATGGCACTAGTTTCCCTTGGTCAATAACTCGAACATAACGTGTTTCCCCTCATGCAACGTCTGGGCAGTCAAACGAATAAAACAAAACGCATCTGCGCCACAATCACCCACTCATCTGAGTCCCTTCAAAATTGCTAAACGACCAACTCACATTACACCCCCCCCCTCCCACCCATCCTCGGGAGTAGCCTATGCCGCGATACATGAGCCCTAATCAGAAGGAGCGCCGGAAAACGCTGGGCAGCTTGTTGCTCAATCTTGCCCACAGTCAGTCGTGTCTAAGCGTGCGAACCAGCCTGGTGAGTCCCTCATAGTCCATTTTCCTCTGCGTCGCAAGCCTGAGCCATTGGAAGCTGAAAATCGACGGGTAGTTGTGTATTCGATGACACAAAAGACCACAGCAGCAGATAATATATTTCAGTTGTATTGCCACTTATTACAGACATAGAAGAAAAGAAGTGCACTCTTACGACAATTAAGTGCACGCCATCGAGGGGCGCGCGCGGCCCTTAACCTTAATAATTCAGCTGGCCAGTCAAAGGTTAACGCCAACACGTTTCTCATCGTAGAAAATACTTCCCACCGTTAAAATAATAGACACCCTTTTTTTTTTCTTTTTTTTTTCGAAATGTCAGAATACAAAATTATTTGGACAAGTGTAATTTTCTTAACATTGAAAACATCAACGCGCTACCCAATTAAATATTTATATATACAACATCAATAGCTTTATGTATAGCTCGCATTCATCGACACTCGTCTACCTCTTCTTACTCGAGAGAATTCAGTACTAGTCTGTCGAGGGACTAAGACTATTTAACGGCGAGACCCTCGTTGAGTTACTTCTCCGTGTAATATGATAAGCAATGAGTCTGTGCCCTGTTACAATAATGTATCTCGCCTTATCAAATGAGTACACGAAGAAGTAACGCAACAAACCTTCAGCATGCTCAGTAAATGATTCACTTTCAAATTATGTACAACGGCTCCTTAGAAGCGAATATACGACAACTTTCACATTAAGAGATATATCTAGTACGCACTTAAAATATCGTAATGCTCCTTAAATTAAGGAATTGAGTTACCTACTACATTCAAAACAACAGGATGGTTGAGGGTGGGGTGGAGTGGGGGGAGGAGGAGGAGGAAGAGAAGCCCAGTTGTTGACTTGATTCAAACAAAGCACTAGAACTATAGTTCTGGTAAGGCGATACTGAGATATTAAATTGTCTAATCAGGCTGGTACTTGCATGCTTGAGCAGACCTATGACGTTCTAATTCTATTTAGTTAATCCCGTTGGGTTTTAATGGCGACTAATCAGCGCGCTCACGTTTGTAGGTGAATGAATGCAATAAGCTATATTTATTTAGCTCAATGGCCCTATCTCCTACTTGTGGTTCGGGAACCGTTACATTATCTTTACTCATAGGCTACTGATTTCTTTGGGGTCGTCAACTTGCGGACGTTCAATCTAATTAGACAAGAGTGGCAGCTGGTGAGAACTCGGGTGAGTAGGGAAGTTGGTAAGTAGTTTTAGTTGAGAGAACCCGATGAAGCTCTCGTATGTTAGAATTGGGTGAATGCACAGTGTACATAGACGGCTGCATGAACGGGACTTCATGCTGAATGGACGATGTGGCTTGGGTACTTTCAGGGCTCATATCAATGTGAATCACGACTCCAACTAGTTCACAACAAACTGCCTTCAATAAATCCGATTGTAACCTCCAAATAACTTGATAATGTTGTGCATTTTTCTATAATTAAGACGGGAATGCGTTGTATCGTTAGTTTTAAAACTGTCAGTACGGCCGTCTAAAGGAGAAGATGGCTGTTATTATTGGACCTCCTATGTGTACCAGCTCAGACGGAAGAGGTCCTGTAAATAGTTTTGGCACAAACAACTGCTGCATCGAACGTATCAAGCACACACCAGCCCTAACCAGAGTGGCAACATTTCAAGGCCGTTCTCGGGATACAAAAAAAATGTATACTGGCCTTAGTTGATTAAAGAGTTCTCCACACGCCTCAGCATAAACTAGTACACGATGCCACATTCACGGAGTTTGCATGGTTGTGCATTAACTGAAAGCTGTATGCCTGAGGACATGGACATTAATGCGTCAAAAAAGGATGATTTAGACTACGAGCTCCTCTCAACTGCCAGAAAACTCTGGGAGTTATTAGTTGGGATTGGTAACTGTTCCGATATCAAGGGCCTAACGGAGGAAAATTCTAGGGGCTGCAAAGACTATGGAGTATTGGTGGAGCCACATCCAAGATTTTAAGGAAAAAACGTATATCGTTCCCTATCAAGGGAAACAGAAGCACTAGAAGATGCTCCAGCAGGGTTTGACCAAGGGTAAGAGCCCGGCTCAGGTAGAACAGAAACAGTGAGGACACTATGCCAGAACCACCCCCAACAACTACGTTCAGATCTACAAGCCAGTGGGTTAACATTTGATAACACTAATCATTCCACATGGGTTACTTCACCCATTATTTCGGAGATTGAAGTTGAATGGAACCACTTTGGTAGGGGCACTTTCTCAGAATCAACTCTAATACTCTGGAGTACGTCCATTCTGGCGTACTCATCAGAGAGATCTCATCATCTTAGTGGGCTGTTCAAGTCATCAGCTACCGCTGCACTGCTGCAGAACGCTCTCTTGATGCGAACAATTAATTCTCTACTGCCGAAACGATTCATCTGTCTTTCCACCTTCCAGGCTAATACAGTTCCCAAAACTAGACTTAAAAGGGTATAAAATGCCTCAGCCCCACTAGAACAATGGACACGAAGAATCAGGAAGGAATGTGCATTGACTACACAAAACTGGCTTCTGATTGGAAGTACAAGGTCAACACCTAAAACACATTGACTGGTACTGGGGCTGTTCGGTCCCTCCTCCTTTCGACCATATACATGTGACACTTCGATTAAACAGGCTCGCAGAAGGCTTTTAGGGGAGTATCAGAAAAGGGATATGGAAAGAGAAAACTAGCTGGCAGCCAGCATGCGGTTGTCTAACAAACAACTAAGAATGACCTAAAGATTTTCCCCTTCCCCGTTTCACCAACTAGTCTAGTGCCTCCTGGCTCGCTCTAGTGACACCTGAAGAAATCTACATTCTCATTGCGCCCTGCAGTACTGTAGCAAACAACCCTGAAGACCCACAATATTCGTTTTCCGAGATCACTCCCACCAAAGCACGACAGGTTGACACCTCATTCTCTTCCCACACATCATTCAGCACCCTATCATTATACCCTGGCAGACCCATCACTGCTGTGCAACCGAAGTGACCTCCACAAATACAACGCTACCCACCAACAGATCCCTGCCACCTAATGAGCTCGTACTTCTAGTAAAATCCATCAAAAACCAAAACAGCTGCATCTCAGTCGCTATTTGTTCTCGAATTTCATAACTTTTTTTCTTACATCATTTGACTGCCTTAAGGATTGTCGACGTAGCCAAAATTAATTCACATGCAACGTGTACTAAATTGAACTTATTAGAGATTTAGAAAACAGAGGGCAACACAAATCAGTGCTATTTTACTTCAATTCTATAAAAATGTGTAATCAAATCATAAAAATAAAATTACGACAATCGCGTAACTAGAAATTATGTTACAGCTCATTCCGTGTTATCCGGAATTGTACAAAATCCGTGTTTAGAAGAATTGTACAAAATGATTACTACCATGTTGACGCTGAACGCCAGGGCCATTTCATAACTGAACCAATTTCGTAAGGGTGATGTTCTGGAAAAACATTGTCGATTGACGAGAAATAAAAAGGAGGTACAGGAGTGCAAGTTACGACGAATTGACGAGAGCCAAATGAATATAACACTCTAATAAATCACAATAAATTCACCTATTTACACGGCCCGGTTATTTGTTGTTTTCTCGTCTACATAATTGGCAGTTGAGGTAAAAATGCGCTTAAAAAATAAAAAATAAATGTATAAAACGAGAATTGGAACGAAAAATTCTTACAAAATACAATTAAGTCCTCGAGTCCAAAAATGTATTCGTGTACAAACAAAACTAATTTCTCGTTCGAATACACAAACTAGTTGTAGCTTGACATTAATGAAACGCATTTTGTCATCGATTTACACATTAAGGATTTGAATATAAAGATTTCCGTGTTCTTCGATTTTAACGGTTTCAAGGATGGGCTGGTTCATATGGAGGAGGGGGTGGGAGGAGGGGTTTTGGTTTTTTGCATAATTGACAGTTTGACCACAGGAATCAATGTTTACCGTTCACTGACTAAATGACGGACAGACGGATAACTTGTTTGCACCAGTAAAGGATAAGGGGGGGGGGATTATATTCCGGTTTCACTCCTGACGACTGTCAATCCATTATTGCTACGTGCAACCTCCATCGTGCAGAGCACCCACCTTTCTGCCCTTACAAGGTGTGGTTTCCTTCCACGAATATTCGAAGCTTATCTTGCAGTCACGTCATTACAGACCAACCAACCTACCATCGTTTCATCTAAAAACGGTTTTCCTGTGTTTCCTCCATGGCACACAAGATACATCCGCCCTCAAGAAATTTTGCACGCATCGTTCCTGTCTACTTTCCGTTGACCTCCTGTTATCACCTGCCTAGCTTTTCATACGTCGTATCACGATACCATTAGGTCCTGTCACCACATTCTCTCGAGCTCACCAATAACGCTTGGGGACCACTTTTTCAATGAGTTAACAGGCGGTGATGAGGCCCAATTACAACGCGATAGTGAACCCAATGACAACTTACAGCCATCCTCCAAACGCACTTTACGCGTCATTTACTCGCAAGAAAAAATAAAATGAACTGAGTTGAAAGCAAACCTTTGGGTACACACATCTCACCGGAGCAGTCCGACCACTAGATGGAACATTAAAATCACATCCTATACTTTGAAGACACAGAACCCCCCCCCCCCACACTACAGTCAAAGAGCTGACTGCTCGCTTCATACTAGCAACCTTCTGCCTGTTGATGCAGGGGCCCATGGTATAAATTATTCTGCTTTAGGTATTCAAAATCAGTCACAATGCAATAAAACCGGATACAATATAATGAAAAATTAATCGTACGAAGCTCTTAGTTATTTATAAAGCGCTTTAATTCTAAACGGTTCTGAGTATTTTCAAATTAACCACCTCAAACGAGGCTCTATGTGAGTATGGAAAAATAAGGTCAGTACATGATCATTTATATCATGCGAAATAATAACCGTTAAAATCGCGAAACAAAATGTCATATTTTCTACCAAAATGAGATTCTGGTTAAACGAGCAACTAGACGTGAGGGCCAACTCCAATCTACACTTCCGTTATATCGATGAAACGCCAGGTAGTTTGTGGATGTTTCCAAGGAGGCCTGGGAAAGTGACAAGGTCGCCTTGGGCTAACTCATAATTAAGAGTCGTGGCTTCATCAGTTGTTCCGCCCTTCAAATATAAGTGTATTCAGATAAACCTAGCCTCAGGTTCATCGGGCTATGTCATCCAAGGCCGCCTTTCTTCACCTCATTCCCCAGTGGGTTATGAAGTATTGTTAAGGTCAATAATCTACACCATCACATCAAGGCGAGAAAGCAGAGGACGCAGAGAAGCTTGTTAAGGAACAAGTTCCACACTCAATGTAGGTTTTGTCCAAATCAGCATTTAACAAGGATCCCAGGGGCAAGCTCTAACGAAAACCAAAGTTGTTTATGGCCCCTTTAAAATTCAAAAGGGGAGACCTGGTTCCTACTTGCAAACAACAGCCTCAGGTCAATAAATGCTTCTCTCCTCTATTGCTGCACACAGTGGAACACCATTCACCTCGAATACTTCGAATGTTTTTCACCCTTGTTCGTAATTTACAAAGCTTGCTCCTCATGATTTCGACCTTAGTCGTAAATCAATCAAGCTCGAGGGGCCTCAGATCTACATTTGATGAATACAACAGTACCGCAACTGAAAGGGGGTCTTTGAGCTTTACACGATTGGCATCAGCTGAAACTCATTAGATGTTGAATACCAATGGCTGAGAGCACCAAAAAAATAGGAATCCCCTTCGAGTAACTGCTACCCCCAGCCACCTAATAAACATGCCTAATCATTCCTTCCTAAAACCTGCAGGGACAACGAACTGCACAGTCTAGTTATACTCCACGTAAATTACCGCTGGCTCGCACGTCTATTGACCGCTCATGAGACTCGTATTGAGCAAAAACGTCCAAACTGTGACATTACAAAAAAATATCTTAACACGATAAATAAAAGCAAATTTTATTTACAAGCCGAAAACGAAATAAATAAATGAAGAGAAATTCTTACACGCTAACAACTAAATTAAAATACTCAACGCTCGAACGTTAATACTTTGGTACCAAAACGATCATTCGGAATGTTTTCTAATCGCAGGAATTTAGAAGATAATTCCAATTTGAAATGTGATGAGCTTCGCAGAATCGTGTTGTTTTCACGCAAGAACAAAAAAAAAATAAACCAAACGCAGTCGAAATAATTACGATCTTAAAAGCGGAAAATGAATACTGTATAGCAAAAATAGTGCTTTGTTCATTACGGGCTTTGAATAAGTCAAAACGTGGCAGTTGTTTATCGTCGATAAGAAAAGGCGGTAGACGATAGCAAATTTCGGGATTGATTTTACAGAAAATGAGCGAAACCAGAATCGAGACTGCGGAACTTGGAAGTAAATGGAGGCTGTTCGAAGCACAATCAAAATACAATCGCTTGCCAGGGTCCCTGGGACGAGAGCCGTTTCCTGGGTGGGAAACCTGGACGACAACCATGACCCCCCCCCCAGGCGGGAGCATATGTGGAATCTTCATTGTTTTGTCGTCCAGAGTCCAAACCAGTCCACATCATTGCAGTTCAGACTGCCCCCCTTACTAACCGCCTTGCTGAGCTAGGTTTCCAAAGGGATTGGTTAACCCAACCTCCACCTGGGTTACTCAGAGTAACACGGGCGCCAACGAGTAGGAAAGAAAGGAGTTAGTATGAAGAGGCTGAGAGCCCACGGGTGGACTTATGTTATACATCCTCACCCTTAAACGCCTTTTACAGTGGCCATGGACACTTGATCCACTGCTGAAATAGATTAAATACCTCACCCCTCCACTCACACATTGGGCCAATAGTGTTTCCATCAGGGCTAAGCCAAGCTTCCAGAGAACTGCGAAACCGTTCAAAATACAAGAGACAGACACAGCCTCTTTTTGGCTACTAACACTCTGTCAAAGCTGCCATTCACGAGAACAGTTCGTCTGACGAACCTATAGGGCCATTTCCCCATTGTGAGGCATCTCGGTCACTAGTTAAGAGAACTGTGAGAGAATATGCCAGGAGAGTGCATCTGACTGTCTGGAGCATAGTGGGAATGAGGGACCAAAGCACGAAATAAAGAAGTAGCTATCTGATTATGGATACCACAGACTTGCCGTGCAGGTGGTGTAGTACACAAGAGGAAACTCCCCATAATCTGCTGCTCCAGTGGCAGATACTCGAAAGGGAGCGAGTTTTGGTCTTTGGCACAACTTCTCCAAGGGTAAAAATCGAAGAAAACTCACAGGGAACACTTGACATTACTTGGCAGACCTGTGAGACAGTAGACTGGCACAATGGGACTTCAGGCCAATGTGCTGCTCCCAAATAAGGAACAGCCAGAGTTAAAAAAAAAAAAACAAATTAAAAAGTCATTCAAGAACTGTTTCTACTTCAGTGTCAAAAAATTCGAAGCACTGAAGCCATTGGTATTGAAGTTGCAGCCAAACACAACAACTTGTAGCTAAAAAACGAAAAAACAAATTAACTCAAACTTCTGATGATGAAATCCCTCAATTAAACAAAAATACTGAGAATCGTACAAACCAAAATCAAATTCTATAACTCTTCGGGCTACAGCCTGCTGCCTTTTCTATTCGACGAAATTACAAGAAAAGACTCAAGCAAGACAAAGATACAGATAAGGGGAGGGGGGGACACTGACGAAACATCAATTTGAGGGAGAGAGACGAAAACAAGACAAGTTGTAATGCAATGTCCTCGTTAGAGCATAAAAACAATCGGCACGTCCCCCGAATTCAAAAAAATCGGCTCGCGAATAGCTCCCTTTCGAGCTATTACGTAACAAACTTGTCTAAACTTGTTCCAATGACAGGAAACAAACAAAGGAGGGCGTTCGTGAAGTTGAGGAGGGAGACATGGGATCACGAATTCAAGACGACAAAAATTTGGGTAAAAATTGGGGGACTAGAACATTTCGCCTAAATTCTCGGGTTTGCCTTTAAAATAAAAATATGTACATAATCTTGTATTAAAATATAATACACTCTTCCCTAAAAACAAGTTCATAACTTACGAGAAGAGATGGAATGCGGCGACAGTGAGTCGCTAAAAAAAAACCCACCTAACATCAAATGTACAGAGGACAGTTTTTTGTTTTTTTTTACCCATTTAATTTCTTATTATTCAGCAAGAGCGTAAATTACTATTTTTGGTGGTTTTCGTCTCCCTCTTACAGATACTGGCTGATTAGGAGGCAAACGAGGAAACCTATTGTTACTCGGAGGGGCTGGAGGATGTCGCCGCTGGCAGTGACAGTTATGTCGCTGTCTCGGAGAAATACGCTGTCGATTACGTGGATGATACCGTTGGTGCACTCGACGTCAGGACGGAACACATGAACCCATTCGTTATTCCACTCCACAAAGAAACCTGTCAAAACAAGAAAAATGTTTATATCAGGCCGATTGAAAATTTTCTTAAGAACAAAAAGTGGATGCTGAGCCGGCCAAACTATTACATAAAAGCGGCTGTCCTTAATTTATTAACGACTGACTCCACATCAGACATTTCCCCACTCAGTGAAAGTCTGGGCGTGTCGTCGCTCTTCAAAAGAAAGGCGACTGCAACCAGTCAGACCCGTTATCATTGAGACCACTCAGCCTTCCATATTCGGCAAAACTTTGGAGATCTTGATCCTCGCAGGTAGAAAATATGGGCGCACTAAAGGGGTCCACGCAGGATCCACGTCGTAGCAGTTCTGATTGGCATCAGGGTTTGACAGCCATTGGCTGTCAGTGCTCAAGTATGAGCTTAAAGGTAGAAGTGCCTACAGGATTCAGACCTCGAACCAGGACTCTGGTACGCCTTTTTGTAAGGTCTTCTCAGGGGGATATTGGAGACTGGCTACAAGCCATACACCTAAGCGGATGATCTGTGCACAGTCAATCTGTCAAGTCGAGGCAAACACCCACCATACGCTTGGAACCGTTACCCTATGGTGCCAGCACGTCAAGCTGCAGTAGGCTGAGGGGAAATCCTCTTAAAGGGGAAAACCAACAATACACTTTGATGGCCACAGACAGGCTCTTCTTGAGAAGCAACTCAATATAGCTGAGGGAGGTAGGGTTTCAGCCAACTCCTCCAGTCCTTTAAAGGCGCTACCATCGCACTGAGTGCAATTAGGCCACATGGGGAGTGCGGTAAGGTGACACTATCCTTACATACAAGGTCATCTATCTAGGCGTGACTACCAACTGCCCTGTAGTCTGGGGTAGTCAACTCACTGTCAATCAAAAGAGTATATTGGCCCACTCCCAGAGAGCTGCGCTCTTGAAGATCACCAAGGCCTATGAGGCAATGTCAACAGCAGCAATCGATCACCAGTTGACTTGGCCATTGAGTGCATAGCTGACGAGTGGAGAGTGAAATGGGAGCTTCCCTCACTCAGGGCAGAACTTCATGTGGATCTCTCCACTGAATGAAAACCTGTGGCCATCGACGAATGGGCATTGAAGGGATGGCCAGCGAGATGGGGATCCCCGTGGAAGGGGTGTGACACATATGAGTTTTTCCACGCAGTTGTGAACGTCTTAGGAGAAAATGGGTTAAGCCAGATCATTGAACGAGTCAGTTCCTCACAGGACATGGCGACTTCAATGCACAGCTCCACTTTTTTTTTCTCAAAGACTCTCCATCACGCACACCAAGCGCCTCCAGTGCAGTGGAAACAAGAAATCACGTGCTGCTCCGCTGTAGTTTCTACAACATTGAGCGAGGGTTGTTGAAGAGCAGATGAACCTACCAGCATCGACTGCTACACAGCAAGCCTATAACCATTTCATCCAGTTTGTGAAGGTCAAGGCAAAGAAACAAACGTCACAGTTGATCAGCCCCTTTAAAACTTGACACCCAAGTAAATAGTTGGATCTGGTGGGAAATCAGATTAAGAACTCCTCCCAAAATGACCAAATGCTGTTATTCACAGGTCTGGGTTCGGTGGATACTGAGTGAGTGGCCAGCCTCTTGCATGGTAGCGAAACTGGAACCTCCATGACTGTCGACTAATATAACCCTGGTCGGCGGTTCAGGAACAGTCATTTGATGAGTAAACAGGCCTGTGTGTCTCTCCACCATTTACCCCTTCACCATGTCGTCATGGCCTTCAATTTCTAGTATTGAATCTTCCTATCTACATCCTCAAAGATGAACCAACAGTTCCAGTGCTGCACCACTCACTTCCCTCACTGCCTCATCGTGATATGACGACTTGCCCTCAGGATGAATCATACTTGTTGCACACTTTATTACATTCGTGTTAGTCTTTCATATAAAATGTAGCAGAAGAATTCGCAGCTGCCAGAATCACTTTCCGTGTATGCAAGCTGATGATAGATCTCCCTGTGATTACTGATTTTATGAACCTCGTTTGGGAAGATGGAATCATTCAATGACAGCATTGATTTGGTTCTGGCTCCTCGACAATCGTAACTGTCGAACTGGTATTGGTTTTTCGTAATCATTTCAGAAAATTTATCCCATGCAGGGTGTATGGGCCATCTAAACGAGGCGCTCAAAAGTGCAGTCAAGAAGGTGGCGTTACCTAGAGGGCTGCCACATGAGTCATCCTGCTCTACCTAGCTCCGTCAGTCTCTCGTCATTATCGGTTTCTTCCTTTTACTCCCTGTGATATACTCCCCTTTCTACTGTACTGAGGTTGAAGAGCTGCTGACTCAGGCAAAAATCAACAGCAATCACATGGAGCTCCGATCCACAATTGCCGACTTTCGGTGGGAATTATGAACCATTGTCTTAACCACTAGACCAGGATCGCCCAGTGCTTTTAATAGCAGTCAGCATATCTCCCCCGCCCCCGCCATTAGCCACTGCTCCTGGAGCGGACTCTTTTATGAGAGTTGAGCGAATCCCCGGAAAATCCAATCTTTGATTCGAGAAACGAGGGGGCTACAAGGGAAGTCTTTTCTTTCACATTTTTCCCTTAGAAGAGCTGGAACTTTCACAGCATCAGTGAATCCCGGTACCTCTCACAACTCTTGTTTTTCGTTATACTTACTTCTTTAACCAAATTAGTTTTTGGCTGTCTAAATACACTCCATTATTCAACTCAGTAAACACGTCCCTTGCAATATTGCCCGAGTCATCTCGTCACCTCCCCTGCCAGCGAGTGGTCGTCAATAGCATCTTCAAAGTATTGTGAGTACTCGTAATGTGTTTCACAAAGCAGCCTCAACTTCTTTTTCATGTGTTAGCATTTACAGTCCAGTTACACACTGAAGTTAATACCAGCACACTCCACTACAAGATGTCCACTGGGCCAGATCTGAACTGGCAACCTATGGATCTACAATGAGTGAGGTTAATGTGGCACGATCCGCAGCATGGAGCAAGAAAGGTGCTGTAGAGTAGCAAAGCAATACTCAGCTGCATCCCTTCACATCTATTTCTACCCATGATGATACGATCTAGTAGATGAAGATGGCCACTAAATGCCATTCTAATAAAGGAGTCCACAAAAGTCACTTGAAGTCAGGTTGTGAGCCCAACTTTTCTTAACGACCAAAAGGACAAGTTAATTAGGAAGCTGAGTGCAACGAGGCACTGAAGTGACCAAGACAGCTCTAGTTCTTCTAATTTCCATCTCTTTTAGGCTTTGTGACTTCAAGGCTTCTTCAGAAGCCCCAGTCGCTCAAGATTTAACAACAATGTGCCCAAACTTCAGTTCACTACACGTAGACACTGCACGCCTAGACTTAGATTGTTTTTTCTAGGAAAATACCAAGGGAACTTCAAAAAGAGTTTTCTTGCACGGTGCATCAACACTTCAATGTTTCTTTGTCCCTAAATTACGTCCAAAAATACAGGCTTTTTAATGAATATTTTGACGACCATTCATTATGATGTACAATCCGACGAGCGTACAATTATAAACAGATTGCAATTTCATCAGCGACATCGGAAAATTGGTGACACCAGTGCGTAAAACACACAATTGAAATTGAAAAAACGAACACAAAGCTTTCTACAGTAGGTGTTGGTATAAGGCCAAATAAATGAAATGGAAGACAATAAAGCGAAAGGTGTCCAGCGAGTGCTGACTTCAATCTGGCCAACAGAACTATTCAATAAAACAAGACAACACACACAGTGTCCTCACCTGAGTTGGGCAACTGACAAGTAATCCAACATAAAAATTCAATTCTGATTCACGTTTCAACTGCTAACACTCACAAATGAGGAGCAATTGAGTACACTTTTCACACACTGATTTTAGCTCGCGCTTCGCTTATTCGTTGGCGCCCTGTTATTGGGGGTTCCTTCTCGGAGGCCATGAAGTGTGAAGCGTGGAGATTGAATTCAAATACAAAACGCAAATACGAGCTTCACTTTTGGCCACAAAGCATGATCAGGGTGTTTCTTAGAATTGAACTGTGGAGGTTCCTATTAGCTGATTGTCTTTGAAAAGCCATCCAGACTGCGACTGAACGACTTGCAAGGAGAGAATTGCATCAGTTGCTATCTCACTGGATCACAATCCCCCTGCTCTAGGCTGAACTCCATATGGGCATCTTCGCGCTATATGAATGGGCATTGAATAAATGGCAAGCCCAATGGGAATCCTCCTCAAAGGGGCGTGACACGCATGAGTTTTCCTCCCAACGACTGGATGGGCCAGTTCCTAACAGAACATGGAGACTTCAATGCACGGCTTGGCTTCTTTTCTGTCAAAGACTCTCTATCCTGCACGTCTTGCTCCTCCAGTGCGAGAAAAAAAGAAACCACAAGCTGCTCCACTGTAGTTTTTACAACAGTGAGCGACGATTGTTGGAAGAGCAGCCAAAGCTATCAGCTTTTACTGTTACTAACGAAGCTTCTAACCGTTTGGCCCAGTTTACGAAGAAGGCCATGACAAAAAAACGCGGTCCCATGACAGTTTTACCATCCCTTTGAAGCTTGCCACCCGAGTAAATTGTTAGGTCAGGTGGGGAACCCGGTTAGGAACTCTGTAGATGGTACGGATTCACTAGGTCAGTGTCCATGTGGTGACATTTTGGCCAGAGCTCTTCACCATGCCGTGCTTTGACAGGTTCGGGTTAGGTGCTGCATGAGCTCTTGCATTATAGCAAAACTTCAACCTCTATAAGATTGGACTGATACAACTCTCTTACGAATGTTAAGGAACAATAATTTTGATAAGGACAGGCCTGTAAATAATGCTTTTACCTAGATTCCAGGATATTTAGTATCCTGTCATCAGAAGGACATAGGCAAAAAACAATTAAGTTAAACATGAACAAACCCCCAATGTTCCCAACTCTAGTTATACCTCCCACACGCTCACGTAACGTAATTATGATTCGCTTCACTATATTTCTCAAATAACACAACAATATATTTCATCGAAATCTGCAACCACACTAATTATTTCGGTTGAAACGAAGGTAATGACGCTGCAAAAAGAACTGCCACATGCCTTTATTAATCAACTGTGGAAAGCCACAACTATCGGTGAAATGGAAGCGCTCATCAGAAATTAATCAATGCTTAAAATAGTGCTGTCTTGTTCAATTTGAATCAAATGAATGTGGCCGTGAAACCACTCACCGGTGGACGCCGTTCCGTTATCACCGTAATCTGGTAAAACAAAAAGCGAACTAAATGAAAACTGCTGTGAAACAGCTTAAGAACTTCCCTCGCCCCACATGAGTTTTGTCTAGGCAAGTTATATTTATTAACCTTGAACCCCCAAATTTCCCTTCTGCCGTCACATGTATTTAGTTGCAGCTCTTGCAGCAAGTGGGAAGTTGTGGCCCTCATTCGTGCAAGGCTGTTGCATGGTGGTCACTGTCTCGAGAAAGTAGACATCAACGTCAGAACCGAGTGTCTAGCGTCATTAGATTGCCTGACGCAATCAGATAGCCGTAACTTGAAACTTCGTGAGGATAATTCGAAGATCCTTTTGCAGATTTGACCTTGTCAACGCTACATCATTCAGTGTTGCTAGAAAAACTTTGAAACTTGCATTAAATGCCATGCCAACCTTCAAGTCTGACCCACTACTGAGGCCTTCATTGCTTTCTTTCAATGGTTCACTGCCCAAAGAGGAGTACTCAACGTTGTCTACCTGAAGAAGCTCTACCTGGCTTCTGAAAACAGCAACCAATGGTACTATCCACGGCTTTACTACCACCCAGACGTGGATTGACCACTCAACCCATCTCATATGGGTGATGTCTGAGAGGCTGTGGTCAATTCAGTCAAGAAACCTCTTTCCCGAATCAGCTGGGTTCAGATTGCACCTTTGAGGAGGATGCCACCTTACTCGTTCAGATTCAGGCGTTCCTTAATTCCCAACCACTACGTCCAGTGTCTGCTGAACCAGAGGATGTCGAGTTTCTGATCAGTGGTCATTTCTTGGTTGGGAGCCCCTTGCAGTTGATTCCAGAACCCACCTAGATGAACCTTAGCCTCAATGTTCTGCCTTGTGTGCAGCTTATTCAGCAGATGTGCCAGCAATTCTGGAGACGCTGGATGCTAGAATATTTAGCTACCCTTTAAATATGTTTCACATGGCAGCGACAAACGCCAAACATCGAGATTATCGATCTGGTTATCCTCAAAGAGGACAGCATGTAGCGAAAGTCCATCCAGGGAAGAACAGCCAGTAACAAGGTGCTCCGTCGTCATGCTCAGCAATGAGCTCCCTTCCAACCCCTCAAGCACTCGCTGTATGCCTCTGATGACAGAATGCTGAGTTCATGATTGGTGAGATCATATCCTTACTACCCAGTGCATGCAAATTTGAGCTGAGCCTTTCGACGAAGAAGGGCAGCCACTCCCTACTAGTAATCCTCACACCCACTCGTCCATTGATCTCTGATTGCTAAATAATGGATTGAGACAAGCAATAGATAGAAACAAACGACCTACCGTCAGTTGTGTTTGCCAGTCTTCGAGATTGCGTTATGTTCTTCCCTCCTCTCAAACTTTCTACTGTTACGGGACGAACCCAACCCTTCGATTCAGTGGAGGCTCGTCCGGGGCATTTATGATGACTGGGCACGTCAAATGCCCCGATTCGCTCGAGACTTCGCAGCAATCAGTTGAATCTGAGCTGGTTCCCTCGTCGCCGTGTTGCCCGCGCTCGCGTTCGCTCCCACTCAGTTCCCCTGTCTGAGGGTGGTAAACTCCGAATGTAATTCGCGAATAAAACTCTCTGTTCCAATTGCATTCGGCTTGATATAGTACTAACTTCCCGACCCTCTTAGTGCGATATCGCTTCGATATAAATCCCCCCCCGTAACACTACCTTGAAACCCAACCACGTTTTCAGCCTACCAGACATTGTTCAGTTACCCACCCTGCTGAACCCTCTGTGCGAGGAGATCCAATCCCCACTATTTATTCTGTTGGTTATTCCTTATTTATTCAACTATAGTCGACTTCCACTGCCTTCTACTTATTCCGTTCTTGTCGTATTTACTATTAGTTACCATGTATTTGCTCGCCTTCATTTCGCACCAATTGCTTCCCTCCCGGCCTTTCTATTTATTTGTTAAAGAGATACATCCCCTGTAGATCATCTCCTCTCCTCCATCTCACCGACTGGTACTACAACCTCGCCCAGCTACATTTTCTTTGCAGGGCCTTAACACTGGGCTGGCCCTCCAAGCTGGATGAATTAAAAAAACGAACGTTTCGTCTTCAGGAAATCTTCGTTGGAATACTTCCTAAATGCCTTTGCTCTGTTCAGCTGATTTTGATAGGCAAATTCTTCACGTATCGAATTGCAGTAGAGTATTCGTTGAGGATCAACCAGCAATTGACTGGAGCACCTCAGTAAGCGCACACAGACTACAACGATAGTGTTTTTATTTCGACCTGAAGAAAATCTTATAATAATTGCATTTTTTGTCGATCGCAATACTTCAGTCTTTTGGGGCGAGGAAAGCGAAAAAATGTCGACGGCCAACAGTTTTGACAAAAACTGATGAAGTATGTAGAACAAAAAACTGATTGGGTCACAAACAAAAAATTAGTGAAAAACAACATCGGCAAATACAACTTGAGACCGCCACAAAATGATGAGGAGCGTAACTTACTCTTGTCTGACTCCTTCACTTTGATTTTTACAACGTCGCGGACAGTGGAGAGCTGCTTGGCTTCAAACTGAGTCAGGTTTTTGAGCATCTGGATTGAATAGGCTTTGTCACTCACAACGAGATGTCTTTCCAATATTTGTTTAGCCTGAATAAGAAAATTAAAGCAAATCAGTGTTAAATGCCCGAAAAAGAAGAATCGTCGATTATATTTACTCATTCACGTTGTTTATTTAGTAACGTTATGGTATGGAATAGCGTTATGAATAGTTAGGATACATCACACCCCTAATCCACACTTTCGGAAAAATTTTCGGGTGATTTGTGGCTGTTGATTCATTCGATTGTAGAGTCTTCATAGTAAAAACGGGTTATGCTTCAAATTATTGTTTATACAGCTCAGGTAAATTGTGTCTGCCAGAGCATAATTGCTTTGACGTGAAAAGACCACCAGTTCTGTGGGTATTGCACAGAGCGAACAGCAAAGGCAGGAGCAGTACATTCTTATTCATCTACAACGTACATCGGACACTCCACAATGGTTTAGGAATGGTAAGGCTCTAGGAATGTGTTGATTGGAGGGGCCCGAAGGAGGGTAGCCAACCTCTCCCTTGGTAGCTGGTGAGACAATCCTTCATAACGAAATACTGCTTTAATTGCTTCCTGGATTAAACCCTGACGGTTGTTTGTTTTAAAAGACACAAAATGAATGAGGAAAAAGGGAACACGAGGCAATTGGGAGCCTCTGTCGGGTCAGAGAAGTCAAGTCTGCAGTCCCACTGACCAGGCGAGCTGTATTGACACCTTAGGCTTTTCTCGTGATCCCCAACATTAATAGATCAGTAAACTAAAACCTAGCAGCAGGTTCTTGTGCCTCCAGGGTCTATAGATTGGTCTAGGAAACCACTATCATCAGCAGGATGTTGGGGGGAAAGAAGGCTTAAGGATCAGGGATGGGTTAGTCCACAATGTGCCTGGTCAAAAAAGGATGGCTGAAATAATTCCATTAAAACGATTCCGTAGCCGCGCAAAGCAAAAACAACGTAAATTACTGGGTCCTCCAATGAACTTGTGCGTTTTTGAAACGAGTAATACTCAGCGTTGAGATTTCCTCACTGTGTTAACGACTAAGGGGAGTTGTTTTCGGTTAGTAGAAGAGGTTTTAACAGAGGAACAAGTATGACGAGAGTGGTTTCTTGTGAGTAATGATTAGTCAATTGTTCAAACACAGAGAAAATTTAATCAGCAATACACGATTCTTAACTGAGTGATCACCAACCACAATTTTATCATAATTAGGAACTATTAGGAAACCGGCAGAGTGTTAAGAAAAGAGAAGACCAGATTGAATGGCGCGAACCCCAGAAAGAGTTGAGCGTGCTAGGGAGGCAGCTCTCCAGAGCTCCAACAGTTCCACCCGACTGAGTATAGCTCATCTGAACCTTCCTCAATCAACCGTACGTCAAATTTTGAAAGAGGACTGTCGTGGCGAATTAGACAGTGGGTTGACACCAAGACGATGCAAACCCAGCAGAAGAGCGATTGTCACTCTGTTGACAAATGTGATAACACCCATATTCACCTCACATAGGCTCCCGCTATTGCGATCCGAGCTTTGTGCGGCATCCTCTTCATTTAAAAACCCCATTTTTTCCTTATTAGACGTGAGTAATCTTTGAATCATGTAGCTTACCAGATTCTGGACGAAATGTTCACCTCTCCTAAGTTTCCAGACCTTGAAAACCTCCTGAACTTTGAGATTATTCCGGCCAGATATTTCCAATTTTTAATTTAGCTCATATGGGCTCGTACTTTTGTTTGTGCGACAGTTCGACAAATGTTCTTCACGACTAATAAATATTTTACAAGAGGGGTAAAGTACATATTGGACTGAGAAAGTCAACTCATTAACTTCTTTCAGTTGCGCGAACATGCCCAGACCATCTGAACCTTACTCTATCAACTGCACGTCTAATGTTGAAAGAGGACTTGCAATTTCGTCGGTACGAGTCAGTGGTTTCCCAGCAATTCTTGACAGGGGATCACAACGAGGGTAATACGTTTGGTAGGATGTTTTCAACGAGAATGTCATTATTTACAAGTGACGAAGGGCATGTTTCCTTCGAGGGACGTAAGTGCAATGTAATGGTTCTAGGTCAACACAAGAAAAGGCTCTGCCCTCGAACAATAGATGTTACCAGATGTTCGGACCTAGTTTCATGCCCCGCCCACCTCCCGTGATTCGTCTTTTGACTTTGTGGTTGATGACGTTCCTGAGATGAGCCCGCTCATCCCGAGATGGCGGGCTCATCTCGTTCCATTCATCAGGTTCCTATCAAATCCATAACATAAGTAAACTCCGAGAACTTACCAAAACCCAAGAGAGCGTCACAGCCACACACACGCCGTGAAATTTCATTTTTTTGAATTATTTTCAACGTAATTTTCTTAACATGAACGAAATACAAAACTCCTCTTATGAACAACTGCTAAAAAAATAGTGTTTATCTTCAGAAACAACCGAGTTACGATTTTTTGAAATCCACACAATTGACGATGATGATGATGATGACTGCTGGGAGGCAGCAGAAGCTGCAGGAACAGTCGAAGTTGCCGTGGCCACAAGTTGGGCCCATTTCCCATCCCCTGCACCCGGGCTCGTTGGAAGTCTGCACAGTGCCCCCAGCTATATCACTGGTTCCCACGGTCTCACCCCTATGGGTTTGTAGGAGGAGAGATGCCTGGTCAGGGATCGAACCAGAGTCTGCTGGCTCTATCCCGGCCTAGCACTGACAGCTTCAATTCCAAACGCTAAATTGGTGGACCCTGATGATTGTGCAGTCAAAGATACACTTGCTGCATCGTCATTTTGATGGGTGGCCCATCAATGAAGCTACATAACTAGAAATGACTAGAATGATACTCACGTAATAAGCAAAGTCTCGCATAAACAGTTTTTTGTGGGCAGTTGGAAACCTCGTTTCCAATTTTTTCCAGGCGTAGTCTCGAGGAACGAAGTAGGTGAAGCGTTTCTCCATGTCATCCAGCTGATTGTTGAAGCCTTCCGTTTTTCCCAAAAAGTAGGTTTTGCTGTGGGGGGAAATAAATAGTTTTAGAGCAGACTGAAGTTTGGGTGTGGGGCATGGAAGCTCGTTTTTTTTTTGTCTCCTATAGTTACTCGTCCTTTTGTGATCTCATCTGCTGCCTTCGACTCTTCCAATCTCACCAATTGCAGCTAACAACTTTAAAACAACTCCGAGACGATTAACAAACCCAGACCAAGCTCACTGGTCCTGTCACTTCACGCTAAACTCTAGTCCTCTGCAGTGTTCTCCCTCAGATCATTGATATCCAAGGGAACTCAACTTTTTGCATTCATTTTATTGTCGTATTGTGTTAATGGATTCTATAATACTGACAGGGAAACGTCCAGTTTTTAAATTGATTGATTTGACTTGGCCATTTTCGTCGCTATTGCCTTTAAGAACTTCAATGCAGCGTAACGATTCGTTTCATTTGCGCCTTGGTAATAGCGTTCTAATTTTTTAATACTGGTGGTAACAAAACCTCCCCCCCCCTACAGCAGCAGAGGGGCCCACCCACCTCCAGGGAGTATTGGGTAGCATACATCAGCTGGCCTCATGTCCTCTCAGTTCCCACGAGGCCAGTGTTACCTGACGCAACGTCCCCAATGTATCCCCACCGTTCTTGCACAAAACACAGCATGGCTTAGAGGTTCATCCGTGCAACTTATCCAGACACAGTTGACACACCACAAGCACTTGAAGGCACACTGCAACCAGCCCCTCAAATGTACACCACTGAATGAGCTCTGCCACGCATTGTGCTTCTCAATACCCAGCAGTATCACTGTCCAGATCCCTGGCCACAGGCTCCTGCACTTGCTAGGCCAGACTCAAGAGTGGGACCACCCCCTTCTCATTTGGATCCCATCTGTCATGAATTCGAACCCTGAAGGGGTGCTTGAAGTTAAATTTCATCTGTGCCGAGTCCCTGACATGCATAGCAAACCCCATCGCATGCACCTTATCCAATATCTGATGATGTGGCGCCCTTCTTCACCGCCTGACCAGACCCAGTTCCAGCATACCTCTGGCTAGTAGGCAGCTCTCTTCAAATGCATGCGGAGAGGTGCAAGATCCAGCAGGACCTCTAGCACCACTGTGGGGGCTGTACACATGCAACCCACCACAGCCAAGCAGTCCCTGCCCTGCAGTTTCACCGACTTCTTTCCTTCTTCAGCGTTCTTCTAACCATAGATGACCAAAGGCCTACGATTACCTTGCACATCTACAAAACCATCCTTCGCCGCACTCCCCATGTCTACCCATTTTTTGGTTGGCCCATATCACGGATGAAGCCCACCGTACAGCTCTCCTCAGTGCAAGTCCAGATCCGTCTCTTGCCAGAACATTTCAATTTGACATTTTCTTCTTTTCTTTGCACATAGGACAATTTTTATCTATTTTCCCTTCACAGTAATAAAATGTATGATGGTATTTATCGTTGTCAGCACGTAGACTTACTTCAGCATTGGATCTGTCGCCATTTTCTTCCCAACAGTTGTAATTGGAACACCAAGAACTTTGTCAATAATGTGGACGATTCCGTTGGTAGCTGCAATGTCAGGCTGAATCACTGTAGCGTTGACCCCACCGCCTTCAACCGTGAGCGTTTTGTTTGATCCGCTCTGTACTATGTTGAAGTACAAATTACGTCTGGGAGCTAAAGTTGGGACCTGCAACAACTAAAAGCGTAACAGAAATCGAATAGAAAATGAAGCTGACACGACACACGACAGGGATACAAAACTAGTCACAGCTACTTTGGAAGAGTTAGAATCACAGGGTAGAAGGTAAAATCCACAAGCAAGGCAGGTAGTACTAAGCCCTCCACCACATCACACAGCTAAACATTAAGAAGTACAGCAGTTAGAGCAGGTACGCCGCTAGAGTTGTTTAGTGGGCACTGACGGAGATGAAGAGTTAGTTTACGCAGCGTACTACTCTGACCATACGAAATCATAACTCAGAAGAGAGGGAATAGCAAATTTTCCTACAACCTCAATCCTGACAAATAGATTAAAACGTTTAGAGCTGGTTAGGTAACAGTTTCCTAACAATATTCAACTTCTTTACTCAATGCCCATACTTTTGCTGCATTTCTCAATAATCAATTTCTCGATAATCATGCAAGACCTACTTCTTAGTTATTTCTATTTAGTTTTTTTCAACAACCATCCTTAATTTATTAAGATGTCCACTCGTTCCCCCAACAGTATCAATCGTCTGCAAAACAGTTGTTACTGAATTTTCAAACGATTAGAAGACAATTTCCAACCAGCACTCTTTTCAATTTCAAGCGCCAAATAAATATTTACAACACGGTATTTATGGGGAAATTCCCCAGCTTTGAAACAAAAAGCTGCAGGGGTGTAATGAGTGCAAATTACCATGGTTGGTCATCAGTGCCAGACAGCCCTGGGGTTGTTAAACTTCCCCTCCAGCGGGTGACATGGCGCAGCAGCCCAAGACTCCAGTGAGCAAGATTTGGCTAGTTGGGGTCACTCTGCCTCACTGCCCAGAAGAGCTGTCTCCTGGCATTAGGGTAACCCTGAGCCCCACTGCCCAATACCTGGGCATTGTCTTCTGCCCATGTGGTCGCCTGACAGACTTGGACTTCCTTCGAGTTCTCAAGTCTCCCCACCCAGGTCAAGTCCATGTAGGCCCAACATTTGGGTGGGAGGGGGCTCCCCACATGCTCGATACCTATATTATCAGGCAGTGTTCAAGCCCCGTAGAGTGGTACGCAGCAGTAACTTGGTGTCAAAGGGATCGTGGCAGGGTTTGCTGGATGAGTATCAGGGGGACGTCTTGGCCCTGGGACACAGGTGGCAGGTGCAGTGGAATAGAGGTGCCACAGCACAGCACCTGCTCACAATCCTGCCGGATGTGAGGGATTGCGTGCATTTGGTCGTCCCTGGAAACAGTTGATTTCTGGGTGACTGTATTATTTTGGGCAGAGCACCTTCACGGACTATTCATATGGCAGGGCCATGGTGGACGCCTCCCACGCCCTATTTGCTTGCCCCCTGTACGCTGATGTGCTCAAAAGACTTGAATCCTCTGGAAGACAATTCCAGCGCTCCTAACTGCCATGCTGTTCTGTAGGACACTTAGCTGCAGAACCTTCATTTCATTATACTATGGGTTTCATTCCAAATCTGATAGCAATATGTATGAGCAACGTGGATTTGTGCCAGGTGGTAACAGATCATTTTGCTCTCCTCCGTTATATTGTGTCACTTCCAGAAAGTACTGGCATGTCGTGATCAGGAGGTTGATGCATTTGGGAGTAACAAAACACCGTTTCAGCCAGAGGTGGGCAGTACAGCCGACAAGTTCACAATTCTGCAGACCAGTTCATGGCCAGGAGGGTGGAGACACATCTTAGATGTTGCTAATGCATTTTACAGTGTTGGATGATTGCTTCCATGATGTTCCTCCGGCAAACAGCAACTCGGTCTATCTCTCTTCACCCAAGAAAACGTTTGCTAATGTGGTCTGAAGTTGCACGTTGAGACTAACTGCGTCGCATGCCCACAAGCCCACCAAAATACAACAAAGCACCTTTACAAAGGATACAAGCACGAAGGAAAACCAGAACGTGATTTAAGGAGTCGATACACACACACACACCCACGCATGTAATTCTAAACTTATTTCAAACCTGATTCATATTTCGGTTCACGATTTTCTCCATCGGGAACTTTTCTTCGACGAGGTGCATGTGAAGGATTTCCTTGATCTTCTGACGATCTCTGAGAATGTGGTCGAGGGAAGGGTCTCTCCAAGCCTGGTTGGACGGAGCGAACAAAGTGAGCTCCCTCATGCTCGTCAACCTGTCCATAAAGTCCCCTTCGACATCCCTGATGACCTCGTAGAATTTGTAGAGCGGCCCGTCCTCTTTGTCCTAAAGGAATCATACAAACGAAAAAAATGAATTCTGATGAAGTGCACCATGTCAGGGCTCGCTAACTGCACGTCACACCACTTCGCTATCTATCTCTATGAACAGTCAACTTAGATGCAACTAACGGGTCCATAATTTTAGTAAAGATGGGTATTTATGGTGGGATGTTTTCTGGACTATGTTTTTCGAGCATCAACGCTGTCCCCTCCCCCTCACACCACCAATTTCCACATATTCCCTATTCTTCGTTCATCATCAATATGTATCAGAAGCACATCGGAAGTAATTACGTGTTCACAACTATTTACATCATCCCTTTTACTTTTCAGTGAGATGGAACTCGTACATGTAGAGTTGAACAAAATGGCACAATGAGATCAAGAGAAAAAAAATTACACATGACGCGATAACTCAATGGGTTCTTTCTCTGAGCACTTAGTGTGCATTGGCAGATATCTTGAAGTTGCTAATTGGGAAGATAGTCAAAAGGAGCGTTCGACGAATTATAGTGAGTGAGGGAGGTGGAGATGTATTGTTTAATTGGGTCTTTCCAGTAGCTGTGACTGGAGACTTTTCCAGAGGCTTAAGAGGCCAGTAACTCAACAATTAACAAAACAGCAATGTTTGACTGAGTGTGAGAAACGTACGTTTAGTACCTAACCATTTTTGAAGGGTTAAGTTGCAAAAGAATTAGGTCTTCGTTCAACAACTTGTTTAAACATATATTTTCAACGCACAAAGTACATAACTAGTTCGATGGTAGCAACTGATCAAACGACGGATTATCTTGACGGTCCAATTAACATTTATAGTATCACTATTACCTGTGCTATCTGTAAGAGCTGACGGGCTGACACCAGTAGCCCTGTGTTCGTTTAGGGTTGTAATTCAACATGTGTGGGGTATGTGTATAGGAGCAGCAGCTCAAATCGGCCCCAACACATACCGTCGACATATGAAGTGGTGGCACCCGACGTCTCCAGATACCCAGCTATTGCCTGTACATGCAGACTCCCCATGCAACACAGGCGCCGTGGAAGACGCCTCTCGCCTGCTGTGTAAGTGCCGCTTGTACAAGGACATGTGAGACGTGCCATCACTCACTCAGAGGCAATCCTGGTCACCAAATCATCCATTAGGTGCCTAACTGTATTTGTGAAGGCGTGAACAAAGAGGCACCTAGGAATGGAGACATGGGAACCACACCCTTACCCCACCAAAAAAAAGTCCAAAAGAAATTATGCCCTTAGAACGCAAAAAAAAAACCCCAACTTACAAGGCTGATTGTGAGACAAGAGCTTGTTTCACTGCTAAGCTCTCGCTAACTTGTTTACCTCGTCGACTTAAGCTAAAATTGATGAGAAATTTGTATCATCTGGGAATCAGGATTGTGCCGAGCGTTATTTTTGTTCCATTAGCTCACAAATAAGTTGGGAAGAACCCCCCCATCACACTAACGCACGGCCTCAAATGTATATGAATTTCAATTGGATCAACCCGACAACATCGAAGTTGTATGTTTGGGCTCAAATAATGGAATATCTCTTCCCTGAAGATATCAGGGCTCCAGCAAAGGCTGAGGAAACAGCAGCCATTGTTTCAACTCCTGAGCATTGTGGAGTTCTGGACTCATACTTGCTGCTTTCTCCACATATTTGTTGATTGTCCACATGTGGTCCACAGTTCTTGTGATCCACTCAATTAGTATGCCGATTCCAGCTCTGAGATATTAGCAGCAGCATTCTGTTGAGAGTATTTTTCATCTCGATGTACTAGCTCACCTATTAAGAACCAGGGAAGTATCTAAGGCCCCAAGGCACTCACTTAGCATCAATCATATGCTGTGGAGTAATGGCAGGTTGCCATTTAGCCACTCTCGCTGTGGAGATTTGTTGGAGTTGTTGTTCATGTGTCACCATACAGAGACCAGGGAAGTTTTAACCTAATCTGCTGTGTTATCTGTGGAGAGGGGGGTTGAGTTATTAATCTGGTTTCCTTCTTCTCGAAGTGCCATACCCATAGAGGGCGTAGGCGACCTCTCACATATACCTGTGCTGTGTATCATTAACTGTTATACACAGGTATATGGGACCTACAGTTTATCGCCGGTTCCGAACGGCACTATTTTTGAGAGGCTTACTAGGCAAGTATACTCGTGGCGGTTTGCCATTCCACGAGGTGACGGCCACAAATTATTAGGTGTTACGCTCGGGAATCGAACCCGAGTATTTGACATGGTAGGCTGATACACTAACCTCCACGCCACGGCCGCCATTTCTAGTTTCCTACCTAACCTAACTATTCTATTTACTTCCATGGCACGTTTCGAAGGGAGAGATCAACTGTGATCATGTTTTTTTGCCTTAACCTTCTTTGCAAACTGTGCAAAAAGACCATAACCTTGCTCAGAAACCGTCAAAGCTGGAAGGCTTCGCTGCTCTTCCAATAATTGTTGTTCCAATAATTGTTGTAGTCGGAACCAGAGGAGTAGCCCCTGGTTTGTTGTTTCCTCTGCACAGGAACAGCAGGGCGTGCAGGATGTCCTTGAGAGAAAACAAGTAGAGCTGCACATTCAACACGTGTCTCGTTAGGAACTGGCTTGTTCAGTGTTATGGCTCACTCAACATTCCCACAAGATCTCAAAGATGTTTGGGAAAAACTAATACTCCTCACACCCCTTTGATGAGGATTCCCGCCTCGCTTGCTATTTATCTAATGCCCTTCACCTAGGGCAGCAAGTTTTTGATCACTTTGAGTCCATCAGGCGCCGTCTTAGAGTCTCTTTTGACTGACTGCAAGTTTGCTACCTCAGACACCATGGCAAAAGCCAATCACGCTTAATTAAATGACCTTCTACATGAGGATTATGTCACTGTGAGACACTACCCCAAGTAGTCTTGCTAAGTGCTCGTAATGAGGCAAACCTTCCGTGAGTACTGCCTGTGAGGGAATGGAAATGTCTCACCTATATTATACTTGACTTGCTGCTTCCCAAAAAGGTGCCATTGACCACTGAAACGTATTGACGGTTTTCTAAAGACTGTCAATTTATACAGACACACACCAGAAACCAAATTCGTTTAAAAGGTAGAAAGCGCTTCCAACGTGTCCTGTTAGTTAAGTTAGGCGCCTACAACTACGTTCTTCCTTCATTTCATCAAGCGGGGGGAGGGGGGGTTGGTTGACTAGGTCATGAACCACTAGGTAGTTTTTCCGTTCTCAGCCACTCAAGAATACTTCTCCCGCGAACGGGTAAACTATTTTTATCCACCTAATGCCCCACTGTGGATTCGCGTTGGCTCGATGAGCTCAAAAGCCTTCCTTTCTGCTCGAATGAACTGGATAGATGAATTATGTGTGTGATTAATTGTACGTACAGCGTTTGTACTTCATTCTCTTCCCGAACTGGCGTAAAGTCATTCTAAACAATTTTGATTTTGAACGGACAACGCGAATCACGATAGAAAATTTACGAAAAACCCGATTAACGAAAAATGACTCATCTGACGGCTAATGCCCATAAACACTGACACAGCTCAGCAAACAACGACAATTTAACCAAAAAAACAAAAAGCGAGAGCACAGAGAATGTTCAAGCAATTCGGCAAACCCCTGATGAAAATGAATGCAGGACTTTCCAGAGATAGGAAACAGAAGGTATGTGAAAGTAGAAAGCAATCAATTAGTAGGTACTTACAAATTCCTGTATACATGCAGGCATGCAAACATCAGGGGCACGAATGTACAACCACATATTTACTTACGACGAGTCACAACAGATTTCACAAATATCACGTTTCACTACGAACATTAACAAAAATAAAAAATAAATACGATATCTTTTCAATTCGGACGCACGTTTTTCTACGGAAAACTAAATAAGCTTCGATTTTCTAAACGCCTTAAGTAAGAAAGAAGAATTAATGTGTACGTAATGTGAAGTATAGCGACGTAGTTCAGTAAATGTATGAAACATTTCAATTCGTCGCAAGACCGCTTTAGTTCGTTGACCCCTGGATTATAAACGACAGCTGTCTGAAGGTTTAAGTGTAACTTGAAAACATCAATGAATTCGGGGCTTACCTCCCTCCCCCACCCGCCATCAACCACACCACGAACTCAACCATAATGAGATCATGTATGTCAATCGTCTCTAAAGCTCCCCCGTTCTAAATTCCCCCTTTTCCCATCGTCTACGGTTCTCTCTCGTGCCATTCTAACTGCGAGCTAAACCCTCGAATCCTCCAACAGGCTTAGTGACTTGAAACATTGTCTCCCTCGTTTCTCTCACTGACGTGTCTGAAGGTAGTTGAACACCTGGTGTTGACGCAGTGGGCCGATATAAAGGAGGAAGTTGTTGAGCTATTATTACTTTATGGTCGCTGTTTTATTGACAAAGTTTTGTTGTGACGGGTCAGTTTATACACAGGAGAGCCCCAGGAGGGCCCAGGCCAACCAATCTGGTCGTCTGAAATGTTGGTCAATGAACCAGTTGAATTCGCTTAGACACAAGAGTCAAATCTGAACCAATGAAGGGGGGGGGGAGATAAGAGTGAGGCTCTTAGTGGCCCCACAAATTTACTGCTGTGCGTTCAGAACCAACATGAAACTACTTAGCACATAAAATCAGGCCCTGACGCCTCTCTGCGATGGCAGCGTTTCTTTCTTGAACTCCACACCCCCATGAGACTCTAGCAGAGTGTCACTATTCCCATACATCCGAGCTTTTTTGCGAGGTTGAGGATTGGTCTTTCATTTATGTTTTCATTCTTCATCCTTGCAAGATACTGGCCCCAGATCAGCGAGCTACATCCCACATTGAGACTGCGCAGGCAAATTGAGCAATGCGTCCCTAGTTTTCATCAGATTTCAACATGGTAAGAATACTTCTGGTGTGAGCCAGCTGAATGTGTTCTTTACTGGTTCACACCAGCCCGCCCACCTTTGGCGTGAGAAGATGGCACAGAAAGCATCATCCACCATTGCCCTGCAGTGTAGGCAGTTTGGGCTTGCAGCCTCACCAATAGAGAAATGATCCATGTCCCGTCAGGAACTGGGCAAGGTAGAACTCCACCTCACCATGACGCCCCGAAGCCATGGACCAAGGGCTGGAATCGGCTACTTGATCCACTGCCAATTCTGGGCTGTGTCCCACTCATTTCACCACCTCCCACAGGTAACAGCCCTCCTTTTCTTCAGGTAGTTGAATTCTGGTTGCCCCCTTGATGAGCGCATTTCATGTTGGTAGCATCCACACAAATATCTTTTGGCAAACTGTTGCCCAGTGATAGTACACTTCTCAGGATCCTAAACAGTGACTGCCTAAGAAGATTGCATTACGTGCTACATCTTTTCAATTGAACACTTGACAACACACAGAGCATACTGGCTCGTGGTAATCAGGCTTGACTGACGTTAGGTGACTACAATGTGGCTGAACTGCCTGCACTATTGTTAACGGGTCTCCACCAGTGGGAAATAAGGACCTCTAACTCGACTGACAATTAGACCATTCGTAAGGGTATAGTACATCTATAGAGTGCTACAGTCGACCACCACGAGGAGGATCACTCTGGTTGCCCCCTTCATGGGTAGAGAGCTCTTTTGCTCAGCTGCAAGAAGGTGGAGTGGGACACCAATCAACTGCTTCCTGAGAAACCATGCTGCTTTGAAATCTCCGCACGATTAGGGGGGAGAGTCTCCATTATTCACGTCGTCACCACTACTTGCTGTGTCTCCTGCGACTAGGGACAGGCTATGAGCTCCCATCCACTTCCTCATCCATCGCATTTCTCGCTCCAGCATTACCTGGGAGAGGAAGTAGGCCATTGTACGCCACATTCCACAGAATCAGCCCAAGGATTGACCCCTGGGCAGCCCCTGCAGTGACATCCCTTTTGGAACCAGTAGTGGTAACATTTAATGGTTGACCTTCACTCTCTCTAGGTGGTAGACTCTGAACTACCACTGCATCCTAATCTGGCAAGCTGATTGGATGTATTTCAATCTAATTACAACAACATAAGCTACAACGACTTCTCCAGTAGCGAAGAACGTTGTTAAGAATCAGTGGAGTAAATTTTCAGGGAGTTCGCCGAGGTTGACTAGATCGTCTCTTTTGCTATTTAACCCCCCTCCCCCTCTCAATATCTATATATCACAAAAACTCAGTCACTTCTCACAACCAACAACACAAATCCTTGAACTTGGAATTTTTTCAGATGTGGCAGTTCAACACACGTGCTCACTCCTATTTCTAAGGCTACTCGTCCTGAACTTGATTCGGTTAAACCTGGTTCTGAAATGACCTCGTATCATCCCGTTTCAAAACGCGTTTCAATCCAGAACAGGTACGAGATATTCAGCTGATTATAAATTACCTAATAACATCAAAACATAAAAACAATAGGTTGTTTCAGTTCGGTTTATAAGTCACATTTCACCAAAGCAGAGTAGCACAATACATGAAGCTTATCGAAGGAAAAAAAGCGTCAGACGCCCCAGAAGTTGATGTATGTGATCGCATAAGCACGTGCTGAATGTGAGAAAACTGTCGAGTGTGTTGTGGCGTAAATGTGGTTCGCTCGAAACAATTTCGCTCAGCTTAAGGCGTCTTACTGAGTGAACCTGTCGGGTTTGGGAGGAAAGTTTGGCATACGGTGCTGAAAGTCAGAAATGAGTTTTGAAGAACCTCTAAAGAAAATGTCTCCAATGAGGCAACTTCGCATATTTGTGAGAGGCTGATTCCAAATTTAGACTATCCATCCGGAAGAGCCATTCTATGTACTATATATGCTAGGGTTGGTATGAGCTATGAATGCTAGCTGAAGTGAACAAGCTATCAGTGACGGCGGAATAAACAAATTACATGAAATTGTGCAAGACAATAATATTTGAGCTTATACAGTACTGTGGCAGATACTGAACTGAGATACTGTAGCTGAGGGAGGAAGGACGACGAGAGCACAGAAGGCATTAGGCACTTCCAAAAATACGGGATTTTCATGGTGGACCGCTGGGTAATTGCAATAAAAATGGGTTCCTTGGAGGTCGTCATCAAACTTCAAAAGGAAGGGGTTTCCTAGAAAGGGAACACTAGGAACCAAGGAGTTCTCTTAAATCTCAAATGGAGGGGCTTCCTAGAGGAGTAATGTCCTCAAAGAAGAAACAAGGTTGAAGGAAATCACTGTGATTGACTCACTAAACCCCCACTCCCATCCGCCGAGTAATGCATCCTCCAAAGCCTGAACAATAACACTTAAGGTCAACAGCATCATTCGCTGCAGAAGGAATGGACTGGTCTCCCACAACTAATCAAAGATAGCCAATGTCCTCACATTCACACTCTGCTTCTCTAAGCTGCACATCTTACATTCATGAGCGCTAGTAAGTCTGCTACTAAGGCGTATCATGAATCCCGATATATTTGTGACTTGGTGATGTACTTCTGAACGAAGTCAAATAATTAAAGTTCATATCTTCCACCTGACCTGAAGGGTAACGTGAGGTGGCGTAAGAAAGTTACATCATTTCTATGTTCTTATGGACTTTATCCTTTAGTTATTGGCATTATAGCAGTTGTACTAACTTCCAAACATATTCTATGGCCACTTTGTCATGTATGTTTACTTCAATATTCGCACGTAACTGTTGCTGTATTATAATCGACAGTTTGTATCAACAGCAGAATATAAAGTAGATCATATTTTTGAGATTCAAAGGGAAGACGGAGGGCTATAATTCTGTTCCGCTTTTAGGAGGAGGCTGTGCGGTTCGTTTCCGATTAAGTACAGGATATTAGCCTCACGGAGCTTCTCCGTAAGACACGGCTCTGGATTCACGAACTTTCCCTTTGAGCAATAACACGCACGTGACTGCTTCACACCTCACAGCTTACACTTCTTTGAGTGATATTGTTCAGCATTCTGACAAAACTCCCAGCTCAAAGCAACCAACAAGAAAAACGTCTCGCCTCAGAGCTTTTTCACATACGACCTGACAACCCTATTTCCTTTCAGCACCTAGAGTTTCAGGCGGTGGGGCGCCATTAAACTGCTTTTAGAGTGGATTATGGTGATTGACATAGCACTGCGAGTATGAGCACTTGAATTATAAATGCAATAATCTAAAATAAGATTCCACACTCAAGAAAGGGTGCATCCATTTCAGTTCGTTGCATTATGGTAGTAAAGTAACAGCAATCTCTTACATGAAGGCCCTTCCAGACTCTCATGGAGTAGTCTGAGAAGTGATAAGTTACCTGACAGTACCTGTTCCTCCTCGCCTCACTCATTTCGACTTTGCTATGAGCCAATGAGTGAGATTGTGGAAGGGTTCCTACTGCTGAAATCGCCCAACAGCTGTTTTTGTGTCACAAGTCAAATTATCATGACGATGATGCATGAGATTCACGCTGCCAGGATACTTCTGTGTGTGTGTTCACCTCATTAGATGCTCCAGGAGCGTGTTGATGGGCGGTCAGTGCACCCACTTCGTAAACAGGCACTACGGGAACACTCCCCAACAGTCTCTAACATGTACCTGACGAGTACCAACCCACTCAAAGAGACTTATAGGGGTATTGGTGGGGCAGCAATTATATTGTCTGGACACATCATCACAGCTGTTTCTGAAAAAATCCACGAACAGACACAGCCCATTGAATCCCTACTAAAGGCAAGCAGACCTAGGCAGAGCAAGTAATGCGTAAACAGAAGATGATAGACTTGACTCTTAATTCAATTTCGACAATTAATTACAAACAAGAGCCAGTAGTACCTGAGAAAACGTAGCTCTTGCTGAAACCACTAGAGCGCTTGAACATTCCGCAAACAATCAACAAGACGCACACAGTTTGGCTGCCCAAAAGCCCCGACCCCATTTGAATTGAACCTTGAATATTTAAATACTCCACCAATGAAAACCCACAATTAGGCAGTAACCTCGATGCACTATGCAGACAGTGTCGCTTCTCATGACACGACGCATATTTTAAACCTAAGGGACCTCCAGCACTTAAAATACTTCCTGGGTCGCCGAAGTAAAATACTGACTACACAACTTCCCTCCTTACGGTACAAAGCCAAGGAAAATAAGAAGAAGAAGAAACGTGTTCAAATTGTTTCGGCTAAACATGCAGCACCCGCTTCGCCTGCTCCATGAACAGGAACAGGAATAAAGAATAAGAAAACGTTAGAACAATAAACGAAGATTGTTATTTAGATGAAAAGTGAAGAAAAATTGACACCAAAACGAAGAAAAAACACCAACACCACACGAATGAACAATTCGAAAACTCACCTTGAACGACTGGATTCCGATAAAGCGAAAAAAAATCGAAAACAAAAAGTATTAATTAAAATCCTATTAAATACAGTTCAAGTATTGGCTAAATTAACATTTCAAACATCCGTCTAATTGTTGATATTTAATAACATTCACTCATTATACATCGGAATGATGACATTCATTGAGAATATTGTACCAATTTTGATAGATTCATGTTTTACGTTGATTTGGATGTGGATTGAATGCAACGCTCGACATTATGAATTGAACATAACACTAATCTGTGAAGGAGTGAGCTTAAGAACATTCCATTATGTATCGTACTTCAATTGTTCTTATGGAATCAATAATAGTTTTTTCATGTTATTCGTCGAAACTGAGAATATAGCCGACATCAGTTCCTTATTTGATATGAGCACTGCAGCTTAAAGCCCTATTGAGTCAGTGCTAATGTAGTGCCCAGAGGAATCCCAGATAATTCTTTTTGGTTTATTATTCATTCTGAATAATAACCCTATGTTTTCGGTCACGAAAAATTTTTATACAACCCCCCCCCTCAAAATTTGATACTTTACGTTTCAAGACTTGGAGATTCCAAATTTGCAATGTCCGTCCGCCGTCCGAGCCGTTTTGTGCCTTTAACGTGGTCTAAAAAATTCGTTCTTTCGCCCAAAAATCCGATTTGTATCTAGTTGTGCCCGCCATTTCGGCAATCCGATCGGACGAAGCCCGTGGTTGTAATGGGCAAAAAACGGTTAAAAAAATTAACGAAACGCAGTACAACGCGGGAGCTACAGCGTTTCGTCGTTTGAACTCCCTCCCTCCCGCCCGTCTCATTAAAAAAGCAACCGCGCTCGAGGCGAGCGTGCGCGCCTCCCGCTCTCGCTTGCCTCCCAATGATGCCGCCACTCAACTCCCCTTTCGCCTTTCGCTTCGAGCGCCCCCGTTCCAATTTCCCCGACGTTTTGGTTTTAATACGATTCAATTTTTTTAGATTCTTTCGTTTCATTCTCATTTTGGTTTTTTTCATAGATTTTTGGTTAAATTTATACATTAGTATTTAGCGTGCATGTTTTCATACTAAAATTCAGTTTTTTCTCGATACTTTCGTTTTTTTTGTTTATTTTAATATTACGATTCAGTTCTTTTCGACCTTTTTTTGGGTTTCATTATGATATTTTTCGATGCTGAATCGAACAGGATGGGTCTCGAAGCATTAGTGCTAGGTCAAGCTGATTATCCGAATAATAAACCGTTGTGTAATAATTTGCAGGGTTTTTCCAACTTATTCGTCGAAACTGAGAATATAGCCGACATCAGTTCCTTATTTGATATGAGCACTGCAGCTTAAAGCCCTATTGAGTCAGTGCTAATGTAGTGTCCTGAGGAATCCCAGATAATTCCCACAAGAGTCTTCTTTGATGTTTACCCTTGGAAAAGCTGTACCAAAGACCAAAAACCGCTCGCTTTCAAACCTCTGCCACATGGCCGGGGCATGATGAGGAGTTTTCTCGTTTGTAATATACCACCTGCCCCAATGAGCGTCGATTATGGCCGTAACTGTCGGAATAAAGTCTCCAAAGTGAGGCATAGTCCGAATTTCGACAACCATCAGGGCTACTAGTTCAATCAAGAGTCAATCCGAGTGATTGGTACTTTTGCATTGGAGTACTAATTGCTCGTTCGAATAATTGACCCTGAATGTTTGTTGATTGCAGTGGTGCGTGATATATTTCGTATGTACAACTTGACTCACATGTGGAATGTGTAAAGCACTCTAGTAGGTGATTACCAGATGTTCAGGTGGTTCAGTTCCCGATGGTGTCTCGGCTTTGCCTCATCCCCCAATCCCATTCTCGCTTCGCTTCCGTTTTGGTACTGCGTCGTATCGAAAACTGATTTTTTTACAACAAGAACAGAGTGATAATTTGAATATTTAAAGTATTTTGACTCGGCTTGAATCAGAATACTCCCATTCACCTCTGATGAAGGCTCGTTTGAACCATTTATAGCTGGCAATAACATACAGGCGTTTGTTCATTTTGCAGTGTCCGGTGATGATTCACATCATCTACAAGTTCTTTCTCTCCGTTTTATCACATGCGTTGGTCCTGAGAGAAAGCGGGAATGGGAGAGAGCCCCACAATAAGGGAGTGGCCCTGTACTTGGAATGGCAGCTGAAAATTCCTCCAGTTAGACATTATGTTACTAGCAAGGATCTCAGCCTCTTGTATTTTGAACTATTTTACAGTTTTCTAGAAGCTTGCCCTGGTAGAATAGTGCTGGCCTGCAAAAGCCTTGGCGCTCCTAGGTGTGCAGTCCTTTGAACCTGTGTGTGAAGGGGTGGGATATTCAACAGTTTTATTGCAGCAGTGGGGCAAGTGTTCGTGGCCTGTAAAACCAGCTGTTGGTAGGCAGGTCTTACCATTTCAAGACTGTTCATAAGCACTCATCAATTTGAGGGTTATTTTTACTATTTTCATCGATCTTGATATTTCGGTTGAGTTAATGTACCACCTGACCCGTGTAGGCATCCCAGTGATCGTAGTTGTCAAATACAAAGACTCAAATTCCGAGTACGTTAGGGCATTGGATTTAATCCTATAAGGATATTTACTGGGGATCCCTGTAATTTTTCTATCATCAGGTTGAGTACCTGCAGCACTAAGAATGTGACCCAAGTAGTGACACTTGAACAACTGGAGTATAAGGTTTGTTTCTGTGAAAAGTTGAAGCAATGAGCGTAGCACCACTAACTGTTCCTCGCATGAAGTGTGAAAAAAGGTAATGTCCTTCAAAAAAGCAAGAGCTCAATGCAAGCCCAGAGCCTCGACGATTGAAAGCCATTTTTAGGAAAGAGGCGAGAGACATCTTCCTCCTTAATCGTCACTTGACAGTATCAACTGTGTAGATCCGTGTGGTGAAATACTGGGAACCAGACAGTCTTGTACATGGCGAAGACTAAAAAATGATGGTTCTGACGATTTTGTTCATTTTTCGAAAATCTACGACCATTTTCCAGGATAATTGAGTCCGGCCATCTACCGAGGTGCGCTTTGGCAAATATGGTGACAGCCTTACTCCGGAGCTTGGCTAATAATTCCGTCAGCTAGGTGTGCCTGTACAACGAAATCCATAACTTCTCTCTGCTTAACAGGAGTCCTATACTGACTTATGGTTCCAGTAGAAATAGAGTGCCCTCGAGGAATCATGCTGCTCCATTGTAATTCGTAATACACCAAGTAGTTCTCTTTCCTAGTCTCCAACACCTTTCCTCGTTTTATTAACACCTCTCCTAATTTCATATTTCCCTTATTTCCCCTCCAACCTCTCAGTTCCAGCCTCGTCGGGGTATTATATTGGATTTTGCATTTTTTACATGAATACTTTTAATTTAGTTTTCATTTTTAGAGTGATATTGTTGGTAATTTAATTTGACAAATTCCGTTCAAATTGATAATTTTATTTGGATATTTTCGTAGATATTGATATTTTTATTTTGACAATAAAATCAAAGGGACACATCACAGCGTTCACTCGTTGAGAGCTGCTACGAGTACTTTCAACTGTTCCCCAACTAGCTCATTCTATTGTCGTTTAAGATCGAAATGAATCACACTAACCGTACAATTTATGCACTATGGAATCAAATGGTCGGAATATGGAATCATTCATCTCTTCGTCAAATACGTGTTGTAGCCGTCAGTTCTTCAATTGCCACTGAGGTGTTCTCCAAGTGTTTTCCACCTCCTTTTCCCGCTGGGCCCTTATATTTACGTCCACAATGCAATCACGGGCATGTAGGGAATACCTATTTGAGTTCAGTTGGCTGAGTCAAATGTCGCACGTCGAGAAACAGAGGCGAAAGCTATTTTTAATTCAACGTATCCGTTTCCATTCGGGGGTGACGAAATAATTTCATCGCATTTCGCTTTTCCGTTATATGCTCTACCTTGTTCTCTTGAACTATCTGCTCATGGTATCTGCTTTGAAAGCCTTAAATTGTTATCTAATTCTATTTTTAATTTGTTCTTAATTTACTTCTATTCTTCTGACACTGTTTTGACAATCCTGTGGCGATTAAGATGGATCCATGTAGTAAGGGACTCCGCAGTATTCTAAAAGTGAGCGCTTCATTTTGCAGTAAAAGAATACACATGAAATTTAATAGGAGTTTTCAAGTATTCTCACCTCGAGAAATTGAGTGACAGTGGTGTCAACGACCATCAGCGGCCTGTGGATCAGATGAACAACGCCGTTTCTAACGGGGATATTGGCTCTGACGATTTCAGCAAGAACCACACCTTCTGGATGGTTTCCATCCCCAACAATAGTGTGACTCTTGACGTATTCTGTGAATATACACAATTACAACCAGTAAATGAAAAGTTGACGTTAAAACAATAACGATTGTAAATTTGACGAATTTTCAAGGATCAGAGTGTGAGAACATCTTTGGTTTCATGAAAACACAGGATGACGTGGCTTTTGAAACAAACACTGCTCATAAAAGAAACCCCAAGGCTCAAGTGGGAAATGCCATTCCACACGTTAGTTTAACATAATGTTACGGGCATGGTTGAAACCAGTGACAACGGAACACAATGGGACTATAGGTTCCACTCACCCCATTGGTTTCAGAAGATGAAGCAGAAAAGTGGGCTGTGGGAGAAAAATATATGTGACCACACCACGCCATATCTGTTCACCCTATTTGGTGCAGGCTATCGAACGGAGTGGAACTTTGTGTATAACACATCACGGTTATTTAGGGAAGGAAGCCTTATTATTGTGAACCAGCCCAAAAACCATGCTATTTCAACACAATTTAAAAAATAAACTTTACCCTTTATTTCCGTCACACTAAACTGCTGACCAAAACCCAGATCCTCCCTTTCTTCTCCCATTATAAAGTACGGTGCATAATTAAGCTAATGCTGAATCAAAGCAGAAGTTGCTTTGTACAGAAGTCAACGTATAAGCAGCAGCTACGAATCATGGAATAGGGTCAATCTTATAGTTATTACAGCATCGACAGTTTTGACTGGAGGTTTCAGTAGACTGACTATCAGGAGTCTTATAGATCTTGATGTACTCCGCTTTGTTGTGCACAGGAAGTGAAGTATATAGACCTCAGTGTTGAACCAGCTCTCTCAGCTGTCGTTCATTCCTTGTGCCATAGACAATTGCTTACCTTGCAGATTACTGCTACTGTAGGTATTCATAGGACTGGCAAGTAAAGCGCATGGCATTTCCATAAAGCAGGCAGTTTTTTGGTTTATTATTCATTCTGAATAATAACCCTGTTTTCAGTCACGAAAATGTTTTTACAACCCCCCCTCAAAATTTGATACTTTACGTTTCAAGACATGGAGATTCCAAATTTGCAATGTCCGTCCGCCGTCCAGGCCGTTTTGTGCCTTTAACGTGGTCCGAAAAATTCGTTCTTTCACACAAAAATCCAATTTGGTATCTAGTTGTGCCCGCCATCTCGGCAATCCGATCGTACGAAGCCCATGGTTGTTATGGGCAAAAAACGGTTAAAAAAATTAACAAAACGCAGTACAACGCGGGAACTACAGCGGAAGTCAACGTTTCGTCGTTTGTACTCCCTCTCTCCCGCCTGTCTCAACAAAACCGCTCACCTGCTCGACTGGTAATGCTGCCCCTGCTCACTTCCCCTTTCGACTCGACTCGCAATGTGTTCGCCCAATTTCCCTGACCCGACGGGGCAAAATCATCAGACGTTTACGGGTGGGCGCCGGGGTTTTTTTTTCCCTCAAGAAGCGCTCGTGTTTCGTATATAACCTTTGGCACTACGATTTGTCTCTTTATCGTCCGATTGCCTTGTTCTCGTCTTCACCTCCACGAATGACTGTTTCGCTCCATCTCAACTATTTCCGTTAGCATAATATCTGTTATCTTCAATTGAACTTTTCATTATTCGCTTATTTTTTTCATTCTGAATAATAACACTATGTTGTAGGTAAGAAAACATTTTTTACAACCCTCCCTTAAAATTTGATACTTTACGTTTCATGACATGGGGATTCCAAATCTGCAATGTCCATCCGCCGTCCACCGTCTGAGCCATTTTGTGCCTTTTTACATGCTCTAAAAAATCCGTTCTTTCGCACAAAAAAACCATTTGGTATCTAGTTGTATCTCCCATCTCCGCAATCCGATCGGACGAAGCTCATGGTTTTTATGGGCAAAAAGTGGTTAATAAATTTAACAAAACGCAGTTTAATTGCAAATACGCCGTGTTTGGTATCCTTTTTAAGGTATTTCTACATCCTGGGTCGAATGGAATGAGTATCAGACGTGTACAACTGCGTATAGTGAAATTACAGTAATTATAGTGAGCCAAAGTCCACTAACTGAAAGAACTCGCAGGAACTACAGCAGAAGTCAACGTTTTGTCGTTTGTACTCCCTCCCTCTCGCCCATCTAATAAACAGTTCCATTATAGTCAGGTCATGTTTCGTATCGTTTATTAGTATTTTTCGATGCTGAATCGAATGGGATGGGTCTCGGAGCAGTAATACTAGGTCAAGCTGTTCATCAGAATAATAAACCATTGTGTAATAATTTGCAGACTTTTTGATTTTGCAGCTTCTGTCCTTCAGTACGGGGAAAGCGGACGGCAGAGGGCGAGTACGTAAGGAATTAGTTACTTCTTGAATTGAGTTGAAATGAAAAACATGTCTGATATGCTTGCTGCAGTTCAGCGCCCTGTTGAATTTGATGGGGCGTGTCAAACCTCTTGGTGGTGGTTTCATCATCCAAAGGGCAGAAAATGGACAAACTACCAGGTGTATCAGGTGATCTCATGATGTGAGCACTTATTCAGCAGATATATGACATAACAGATATTCAAATGACGTGTGGTAGCAGATAAAGTCAGGGTCGTAGTGCTGCTGTGCAGGGAACGCAAGATATCAAACTCTAAGAAGCGTCAAGCGCTTTCCATGGTATTATCTGTAGTACTTACTTCCTCATCAGTTTATAGCTTAACTGGCGGTCATTGTATTGCGAAACCTCTTTACATTCTCTTTACTTCCTCACACTATACATATCAGTTGAGACTGCCTCGGATAGACAGAACACTCTGACCACTTGAGTTAATTTACTCCTTTTGCCGTGATGTGTTCGTGTGTCTAAGTGAAATTTTAGTGGTAAAACAGCTAAACTGAAAGACCTAATTATTTGCGCATTACGTTAGTTATCCTTGTGAAGAGTGGTTACAAAGGGTGGTGGGAGGTGAGTGAGAGCGTGTGAGAGAGAGAGAGAGAGAGAGAGAGAGAGAGAGAGAGAGAGAGAGAGAGAGAGAGAGAGAGAGAGAGAGAGAGATAGGCCAAGGCGATTAGGTAATATTCTTTTTATGAGCCATCGATACAGAATAGAATCAATTATGCGATTAGTAATTTTAGCCCAGAAGTTGAGTCTGCTGTACGAAGACAACATTTAGAAGGTAGAAGATACTATTTAATAGTTAACTGAGCATCCGTAGATTCATTTTCAGCTGCCAACTATTCAGTTTTTTTTTGTTTTTTTTTTTTTCATTTTCTATTTCAGCGACACTGCTTGGAAAATTCCACCTTTTTGAGGTGGCAGATAAATTTTTACAGTAAAGCTGATGGACGTGGAACTCATTTACGTCGTTGGAAAGTATCAACTCCGTAAGTCAATTATTGACCGAAATTCCATCAAATTTGGATTTTGTCTGCAAGTAGAAGTCCATGAAACTATTGTGGCAGAGTCGGGCCTTAATGGCAGCAGAGTTGTGAATTCGGAAACTACTAGCCAATTCCTCAACTCTGGTAAATATCGTAACTATCGACTAATAAGTCAAATTTTGACTTTTTTGATGAGCCACCATTTTCTTAGACCATAATTCGTTCTCAATTGATCAGGAGTTGATCAACACAAAAACATTATTCGGCCGCCCCGCATTCAGCTCTTTATTAACTAAATAATTGACACGTACAGCTCAAAACCGTAACTTACTTCTTTCGTGATTATTGTCGTTTTCAGTGCTGAAAGAAATGTTCACTTTGACTTTGTCAGTGTAGGCGAGACTGTGGTAAGGAGCGTTGTCCGGAGTCGGTCTGGTGAACAGCACTTGGTTCGGAATCACATGACCGTCGATGACGAGCTCATCGATTTTGTCCGGCCTGGGCGGGGGCTGCAACAATAATTCATAGTCATTTCGAAAGGGGGGAGAGGGAGGGAGGAGAAATAGTTTAGCCAAACTAAGGAGCATATTATTTACTTCTGATCACCTTCCAATTAAAAGCTTTGCGAAGCCGAAGCGCTAAGATTCAAAACGATGCTTGAATAACTCTTTTCTTTTTTTCTCAATAATCAATTCAATCTATCCAAAGAGAAATCGGCTAAATTTCTAGTTTCACCAAATTGAACGCAGACTGACGGCCTAGGGCTTGCGCCTAAGTGCACCTGAAGCTACTGCGACTTTGCCTACCATTCTAAACTAGAACTAATATTCGAGTGTTCATAAGACGAAGACATAAGCAAGGTATTTGAAAACTGAAATACCACTAGGTTTAAGCAGATGAATTATGTTTCTACTGCAATGAGAAAAACGCCCGTAGTCGCAGACAAATGAAATCCGTTTGAGCTTCTGAATGAAGGTATTCACAGGCTATGAAATAACTGCGTAAGTTTGTCTTATAGACTCATTATATGTAGATTACTTGCAAGTAAAAGAGGCTTTCCCTTCTGTTACATTGTAAGGAGTAGTGGGAGAAAATTAAGCAGCGATCAGGTCTCAACAGGTCCCATTGGAATCACACCAGTTGGAACAGTTTACCTTTCTGGTACATTCGCTGTTTGGGCATCATCTTAACCACATTTCTTAAAGAACTTTCGAGGAAAATTAATCGTAAATTAATTACCGAGTCTAATTTATAAGTTTGTCTTTGTCCAGAACGTTTTTCTTCGTTCGCGACTCTTTCAAGGCGCCTTGTGTTCACCCTTTTCAACTGTAACGTGAGACCACAACGTGCGAGTTACCTGGGCTCAGTTACCAATTTGGGCGTTTGTCTCCGATGTTTGGTCAGTTGTCTCGCACCAGGCTTTGAGATCACGGTCAGGATCATTGTGATTAAATTCAGGAAGAACTACTTGCTGGGGGGCAGCACGGGAATTTATTTAGTCGACGAATTTCTTCCGTCTTTCTAGCAGCTGACCCTCCTGACCGGTTCGTGGAACGCTCACGATGATGAAAAGCGTCACGCAGGCTTGAGTGAGTATTGCGGAGAGTCAATCGGCTCCTCGAAAAAGATACGTCATACTCATTCAAAGGCCATCCCACTTCTGATGTAGAACTTATCAGTTCACTTTCTTTCAGGCCTTCGGGGAAGTACACTCCCCATGCCGACTAAATCGTAGAGGTTCATAAGATGAGGGTGTATGAACATCCAAGACTACTCCGCAATAATGATAGATTCAGCGATATGAGTCCTTTTCCAGGTAACTCGCACGTTGTGGTGTTAGATCTCACCGTCTGAAAGAGTGAACACTAGAGCACTAGAAAAATAGCGGCCAAAGAAAAACGTTTTGCACGGCGACAATTTGTTTTTATTATACATACATACACATTTGTTTTTGTTATATACACATATCTAATATACATATATACATCCAGACAGACAAACATACACGCACACACTTTTTTTGGGATTATTTTGGATGTTCTCTCATAAATAATAATTGTTCGTGTTAAATTTTTGTTGCATTTCACAACGACTTTCAAGACCAACGACATGGGATTTAGCGTTAGCTTAAAAACGACTGATTCATATCAAAATGAGGGAGGTACTTTGAATACTTGGGCAGGGGCACTGGTTAGGAATATTATGCATTAGACAGTCTTTGGCTTTTTTCCCTTCCAAAAGTCGATGAGAAAAGGCGGGGGCCAATAATTCGAGAACAATTGCGAAGGTTGAACAGGCGGCAGAAGATTTAACGGGTTTAACTACTAATGAGGAATGGAAAACGGTAATGGCTAGTAATTGGGAAATTTCAGGGTTGTAACCTAACCGCCTTAATAAACGAAGAAAATTCCCAATCCTTCCTAAGTTCATTATGAGACATTATGGACTATATTTCCACATTCATGTCCACTGCTGCACAAACTACGTATACTGAAACCCCTTTTTGACGAATTTCCATCACTCTTGGCCAGTTCAAGCCTGATCACTCGACAAAGAAGGGCTAAGCGGTCGAACCAGTCATTATCGCAAGCAGACTACGAGTGTAGCACGACTGCAACCGAGCTGTTTTAGCTGGTCCACGTCCAGTTCCAGTCGTAACTTAAAACAAGCCTGACCAGACTAAAATGTCCACTCACCTCGGGGACGTCAGCGTTCCCGTAATTCCGATACAATAAAAAATAACACCCTTCCCTATAACAATATAAAAAACAAATGTTTCGGAATTCGCGAAAAAGTGACAAAATGTTCATTTCTGTACAAAAAAAACAACCTCTCCCAACAACAACAGCAAAAAGAAAAAAAAGGACAAACATTGAACACACGATAAAACTCAGGACAGCGGCGGATGAATGTAGAGGCGAATATCAGCTTAGCAATGGCGACAACGGTGATCCAATACTCGAATCTACGGCTCCAGGCAAATGAACTGATTTAGGCTCTAAATGAAAAAATGCAACTAAATTAAATACGTACGAAAACCTTTCCAAAGAAAGTTTGAAGCCCGATCATTGAAAAAGAAGAGAACAAAAAGCTTTAAGGGAACAGAATGATGAACGGATATCGTACTTTTTTTTTGTAAGAGAACAATGAGACGTAATGATTTGTACACGAAAAATTCGAGTGCCGTAAATAATAATTATTAAGGCGAAAAAAAAGTGTAATGAGCAACTACTTTCATCAATGACAAAGACGGGTGACCAGAAGCATTCTTTCTTACCTGGAAAGCAAAACTACTATGTTTGTGCCTATGTTTATGTTCAGAGTTCGGCTGAAAAGATAGCATACTAACTGTTATAAACTACCAATCTAGTCTAATAAGAAGAAAATGTCAACCATAATCATGCTGAACAATTTTGAAATAGTGTTATTTAACAAGAATTGCCTTTGAATACAATGGGCTATTAGGAAATGAGAAAGTACCGATTCTTAATTTATTACGAAATATTGGAAAAAAAAAAAAAAAAATCAAAACGCACCTGAAAACCTTCGTCGATAGGGATGAAAAATGTGTGCTTTCCTTCGTTCTTGAAAATCCCTTTCTTCTCTTTTCGAGCGACTCTTTCCCGGAAATTTCTGTGAAACGAATTTGAGACGTAACAAAAGTAACAAAAGCGCGTTGAAAATGAGGATGTGACAACTCGCATTGATGTCGAATGCTTTACCTCAATCTGAAGGTTCCGAGTTGGATGTTTTCCGCTTCGTCTAGGAAATCTCCGGCGCTCGGGTTGACGTTGGGTGTTTCAGGGTTTTGGAATTGAATGGGTTCGAGGACTCTGTCTAGAATGTGGAGGATCTGGAAAGATACAGGCAAATCGGAATTAAGGGAGTTTAATATGATTTGTTGTCTGAGTCAACATCTCAATCATTCGTGAGTTTGGAACAAGCGGGGGAGATTGAGTTATTGGGGAAAGTGGAAGACTGCAGCGAAATCACGATGACGAGTGGGGAGGAGAGGAAGAAACTAAACGCTGCGTTACCAACTGTTTATTATTAGCTAGACGCAATCTCACACCTTCAAGAGCCATCCCATTGGATTCAGCATCGAAAAATACTAGTCAACGACACGAAACATGACTATAACGAAACGACGAAAATTGACATATATTAGGACACTAGGCAATTGGCAGGACGTGACGAGTCGAACTAATGGTTCGTTGGTGTGATACAGGAGGCAGTGAGGGAAATGAGCGCGAGGAACGATAATTTTCGCTACACTGTCCTGTCAAATCTTTGACGTAGTCGAATTTGCCTCACTGTATTTACTGTTATTTCATCCCCAACTCGTTTTGTCCTGCTCGACTCGGCATTAAAAAATATCAGGTGCGCCGCAACATCAACCCACAAACGTGCAACTATACGATGCCCCAGGACTGGAAGTTTCCCGATTCTCTTGTAACAGCATTTAGCGTAGTGCTCCCTCCTAACCCCCAAATGCTTCGAGAGAGGCCACAAATGGCGTGGGGTGGGACAAAGCCTTCTTCGGAACAGGCCTGTTTCCTTATTTGATGACTGTTCCAGAACCCTCGACGAGGATTATATCAGTCATGAAAGCTGCAGGTCATGAAGAGGCCTCTGCAGCATCCACCGAACTCAGACCTGCAGAGGTGCGGCAGGTATTTGATCGTTAGCCAGTCTCCCGGTAGAGAGCTGTTGCCCGTATGTGACTGCTCGGAGGTGACCACCTAAGGAATCCCGTACCGTCCGGGAGGTGACCAAGTTTCTTAGCCATCACCTTCTTTTCGAGCTTTGTAAAATGGTTGTAGGCTTGCTTTGTACCAGTCAATGCTGTTAAGTTCGTCTGCCTTCACAACAATCGTCGCTCACTATTGTAGAAACTATAGTGGAGCAGCGCGTGGTTTCTTGTTTCTAGACTTTCTAGGAGTTGGAAGATGGGTATGATGGAGAGTCTTTGAGCCGCGCATTGAAGTCACCATGAGGAACTGGCTCGTCCAGTGGTCTGGCTCAAGCCATTTTCTTCCAAAACGTTCACCGATGTTGGGGAAGAACCCGTACGTGTCACACCGCTTTGACGAGGATTTCCATCTTGCTTGCCATTTATCGAACGCCCATTCGTCGATGGCTGCAATTTTTCGTTCGGTGGTGAGATCCGCACGGAGTTCAGCCCAAAGCAGTGGAACCCCCGTTTCACTCTCCACTTGTCAACCATGCACTCAACGGCCAAATCAACTGGTAACTGACCAGTTATCACCTGGAGTGCTTCTGTTGATACAGTCTTGTAGGCCTTGGTGATCCACAGAAGCGCAGCCCTCTGGGATTGTGCCAATACTCTCTTTTGATTGACTGTTAGTTAGCCACCCCAGACCACGGGGCAGTTGGCAATAACGCCTAGATAGATGGCTTTGTACACGAGGATAGCGTCATGGTAACACACACCTCAAGTCGCATAAGTAATTGCACACAGTGAGGAACCTTGCAATGGTAGTGCCTTTAACGGACTGGCTCCTAAATACTTGACGAGCTTTTCAAGAAGGAGCCTGCGACCGCCAAAGCGTATTGAGGATAGGTTATTAATGTTCCTCAGCCACCTGCATCTGACTCCCGGACACCTGTACTGCCTTACACAGGCTTCCCTGCGAAGACGAGGAATGATAACTTCTGTAGCAGTACCAGCCAGCAGACCCATCTCCTCCCGAGTCCCACCTCGCGTTATTGATCTCGTATTTGGAACAAGATAACGACGGTCCCATTCTCATCCACACGTGCGTGGAAGTGAAGGTGACAACCGCTAGCAGAAAGCACCTCACAACCGGGAAAGAATACCACAGACTCTCTTTGAGAATTTAAATACAGCACAAATATACTTACGTCAATATTTCAGGAAAAATCTCACCTGCTTATTGTTGTGGTGATTGTGAGAATCACTTCGGTGAAAATTCTGCAATATTTTTGCATTGTTGACGTAGATGTCGTTCCTCACTCTGGTAATCCACAGCGGCGGGTTACCGGCGCGCATCGTGTTAACTGTTAGTCCCAACGTGTTCAGAGGGTGGGGAGAATTTGCTGTGAATCGGAAATACAAAGTTAGAATTCAATTTAGCTCAGAAATGATTTAATCAAGATGAAACAATCAGCAGCCAACTATTTCAAGTCGCTTGCAGCACGGAAATGCACCAGAAACGATACTCTTTCGGTACACATTTTTATTGAAGTGGAAAAAACTTTCTGTAAACATTACAGCTCATACCACATTTTGTGTCAATATAAACCAATGGTTTGATTTCTACAACTATCATCATAACATCCGAAGAGTTGTTGTTGTAAATTGAAGTTGAACACATCTTTTTTCTCAAATTTTCACGAAACCTGATCTAACAACTTTTATCCATTTTACGTAGTAGATTCAATCGGCCAGTACAGTACGATACCGATTCTGTACTGTATGAACGTTTGTGTAGAAATAAATAGCTCCTCTTGAGTGTACAGTTTAATTTACTTGGAATTGAAAAAAATTCTGTGAAGCTCCGCTATTTTTGCTTTTTGAACGGCATGGAATTTCATTTTGTAACTCCGTCTCTTATTTGGGACGAGTACCGCAGCCTAAAGTCCTATTGTGCCAGCCTCACTGTCTCACAGTCCCCTTTCGAGTTTCTGGCACTGGGCTAGGACACGATAAGGAGTTTTGTCATCTGTACCACACACCCCTGCGCCCACGGGTGTCGATTATACCCTTAACGTGTCCTGTCCTCTGCTTGCCCTTCTCGTGTGTTGTCCTGAGATAACAAGCGTCAATCCAGTAGCTTTCCGGAGTAAAAACGTGTAAAATCATAGAAAAAGGTTAGATCTGACCTGGGGATTGAGCTCGTTCTTTATTCATTTGGTTTGTGATTTTTTGAAAATGTTTTTACACGTTTTCATAAAAGCAATCATATATTTTTCAGTTGCAGTAACTGTTGAGCGCACGAGAGGGAGTTGAAGATCAAAATAAAGTGTGAGGAGGTGTGTATTATACGTGCAATGAATTGAGAAGAGTTCGTGTACAAAAAGGTGGCACAAGGGGACGACTCAGAATATGCGTGACCTGGCGCGGGAAACTGTATTGGAAGAAGAGAGCGAACTGTATGGGCCAAGAGTAGATAGCAGAATGTGTCTGAGAGAGCGCACGGGGACGAGTGACTTTCGCGAGAATTCGTAGGTGAATGAATTTGAGAGGAGGTGTCTGTTGAGGAGAGGAATGCGAAGAGAGAGGGGGAAATGATATTTCGGAATGTCCAGACGAAGGGGAAATTCGTCGTCAATTGGAATTAACTGAAGTAGTGGAATTTCCATAGGTAACAAAAAGGGGTTGAGGACGAAGGTGCTTGGGGAAACAATGACTTTGCTGTAAAGGGCCAGAGAGTACCGTTAGAGCAGGTGCAGCAATCCTGAGGTCAGAAACCCATTTGTGCCGAACAGTTATGATTTCCATTGAGTTTTCAACTTAAACAACGCGTCTTTACTCCGCCAATTTAAGATCGTTAGAGAGCAAGAGCTGCCACAGTCGATCATCCAGACTGTTGAACTGCTGCAAACAGGCACAACTATTAATAGTTAAACGGCAAACGCAGTTTTTACAGTGAGGAAATCGTGAGACTTGATTGATGATGTGTCGAGGTGGAATTGTTCTGACAACTCTGGTCACCAACACAACAAACCAGACAGAGCTCGAGAATGCGCAGGCCCGCACAACTCCACGGTTGTGCGGTGCGGATAGTTGAGAGGCACCTAGAACTTCCGTTCACAAGGGGCTTTTTGCAGTCGGATAACGGCTAGACCGAACGAGACGAATAGGTTAGTGAGTGTGCGCAACAAACAAACCGTGAGTCGTCTTCAGCCAACGATAGGAGGAACCGGCAACACAGCCTTACAGTTCTATTTCCTTTTAAAACGTGTGTTCCTTAACACTCATGAAAGAGTTATATCAGTCTAACGCCACGGAGGTTGCGTGGCAGAGCTTGAGCACTCGCTCAGCGTCCACCGAACCCAGTGCCTGTTCAAGTACGGCAGGTCGTCATTTAGTCAGTCTGCCGGTAGAAAGATGTTGCTCGTGTGTTACCATCTGGAGGTATGACCCTGGGGAATTAGTACCACCTCGGAGGAGTCTTAATATGGTTTCCCACCTGATCTAACTATTTACTTGGATAACGAGTTTCAAAGGGAGATCTCAACTGTGTCGTTTTCGGCCGTAACCGTAAGTTTGGCTGCTCTTCCAGCAATCTCCGCTCAATTTTGTAGGAACTAAATAGGAGCCACAACTAGAATCTTGTTCCTTCAAACTGGAGGCGTAAGACATGAAGGATTGGGAGCAGAGGAACAGAAGTAGAACCACGCATTGAAATCGCCATTTGCTGAAATGAACTGGCTCGTCCAATGGTCTGGCTCAACCTACACTTTCCTAAGACGTTAAAGAGGACTCCCATCTCGCCCCATTCGGGGAACCTCCTTTTTCGCTTTCCATTGTCCACCATGCACTCAACGACCCAATCAACGAGTAACTGACCTGTTGTGAGCGCTTTGAGTGCTGTAGTGGATGCTGTCGTGTAGGCACTGGTGATCAATAGGAGCGTTGCTCTACATTGCGCCAACACTTTCCTAAATAAATCGCCGTATACATCAGAATTGTGTCATGGTTACACACCCCAAGTGGCCTAGCTAATTGCTGGTAATGAAGCAAACTGAACGACTGAAGGTGTCGGCTGAATCGCCACCCCTTACCTATATTGACTCGCGTCCCAAGAAGGAGCCTGTGGCCGCCAAAACGTGTACACTTGGCTATTTAATTGTTCCTTTAAGTGGGTCGTTGTTGGTAGGAGTAATGGAGTTACTTCAGCTTTGCACTGATCGGTGCGGGGAAGTCGTTGCACCGTTTACCACCTGGAGCTGACTCAGTCAGTCGAAAAATAAGCTACGGTGGAATATAACTAATTGTGTCAGCCGGTGTCAGGTTATGTAGTCAAAAGTTAGACTGTAGCCAAGATTGGAGCTCTCTCCTTCGTTTACAAGAACTTCGAGTGGAGATACGTTGGGTCATTGGGGCTAGTCCGTGTACGAATGAGTTCGTAGCGCGCCACAACTCTCCATGGCTTGTCGCCGCTTTCCAACTTGGTCGATCGCCCCAGCATGCTTGTCTCATCACACGATATTTATTCTCACGTAAAATTATCCTTTCGTCGTTGTTTCACAACTTCGTTTATCTCAAATTCGCTACCAACTAGTCGACCATCCACGTCCTACTACAGAATGAAACATAAAGCCCAACCAACTTACCCATGTGGTACAGAACCAAATTTTCATCTTCCGACAAAGGTTTGAAGTGTTGGAATCCGGAGTTGAGCGGAGAGAAGATAGTAACCGGCGTGAACCTCAACGTGGATTTGGCCATTCCATTCATCTCCAGCATTGAATAGAACTGAAACATAAAATGAAGAGAGCTTTAAGAAACTGCTAATCGCTATCACAATTACAATTGGCTCGAACCATTTACGTCGGCTTCCGTCCCAATAAATTCGGAATACGAGAAAAATGTGACAGTTGAGAAATGGTGACAGTGGCAATAGAAATATGAAGCAACGTTGTTTGGAGCAAAAACACGTCAGAATGGGTGTAGGATTTTCCTGAGACAAGAGCTTCTCAATATTTTCGTATTCCTAACCTCCAAAATTTACAACCATCTATCCTTTTTTCAAATATTGTTTCAACCCAGGAAGACTTTTTCCAGCCCGCTCTCTGTTAAAAGCTTCCTAATTGCCGATGGAGGTCCCTTAAACCACATAACGGGCACATACAGTTTATAATAATTATCATAAGTCACTTGCCTCTAACAGGAATTCTTTGTTTCGAACGTTACCCGAACATCGAGTCCAACTATATCTGACCTGTAGTCTTTTGACTGTAGCTGCGGCAAAGTCTGGAATTCCCATTAAGCTCATTTCCGAAGCCGACAACGGATTTTCCCTTTTGGACTTTCCAAATTATCCACTCCCCACCTCTCGGTTTACTGTCTCTCCAACTCAGAGGTCTTCCCAGACCCAACGCACAAACAACACTCGTCTCCCAGCTCTCACGTTACTCTCCGATCTCGTTCCCCATAGCCTGTTCACCTATTCAGAGACACCCCCATGTTCGCGCTTAGATACTCATCTACAGTCATATCCTAAGTGTTACTACAGTCCACCCTCTCGCTCACCACGTTCATTCATTTATTTATTTTACTCCAGTTCAAGCTCCCCCTCCATGAACCCAACAAGCATCATTCTCAGTACCCCCCTCCCATCAGTAAAATGTAATTCTGAACTCATACTTTACCATTCCTATCTCATATCACGTCAATCGGTATTTGGAGCGCGATACAGTCCACTTAATTTCAAAAACGATCAATCGTTGATAGCAAAGTAAAGCTATCAATGATGGAGGAGTGTATTCGTCAAAATCATAATTCATAGATGCCGATTCCGGCAGCGATTTAGTTAATAAGGTGAAGAATGGGTCCTATCGAAGTACCGAGTTGATGATCTTTTCGAAATCGATACCACACAAATCGAGTAGGAACCACATGCCGAGTACTGTTGACTCATACGGAAGTACCCATTGACCGTCCAATGAAGTGGCTTTCAGAGAAGTTCAAACCCATTGTTCTCCCATGCAGGGGAGCGTTTGCTGTCAACTATCCCTAATTACGCACCTTGGGAAGCCCTAATTCAACGACTCGCTTATAAAAACTTCTATTTGCAACTGCCGCCATCAAAACTGAGGTTTTTATCAAACCTCCCTCCACCACCCAACTGTAGCGTGCCTTCCACAGCTTCCCTCCTCTTTTCAAACCAAACCAGCCTCCACTCCCGCAACTCAGTTTACGAAATGTCGCATCCTAAACCTTGGTTTCGTTTAGTTGTTAACCATTTAGCGTTTGTTACCCCTCAATGCTGGTTCTCTCATCTGTGCGTAACGACGCCAGACTTGTCGGTTCTTCTCACTCGCTCATAGATTGCCTCCACAACGAATTTCAGTTGCTCGCGAAGTAGAAAATCATTTATCAACCCACGAGCGGCAACTAGAAATTTCATTTTGGTTCAACGCATAGCAGTTCCATCCGAACCGGATAGCGAACAAAATCATTGAACGTAGCTCCACGCTTATGGGTTACCACTCGATAAAAACCGACGTTTAAGCCACCCGCAGCCCAACGAAAACGTGATTTATTACTTTCGAACCGACCCAAAGTTATAGGAGGGCAATAGTTGCTTCACTGGGGACGTCACAGGGCAATTTATGTGAAGTCGGGCGTTCTCGTTTCGCCCCACAATCTGGGAGTGCATCCAGAACCTGCCTTAGGTCGATTTAACGAGAATACGAGGCAACACGCGAACATGCCAGGCGGTTCAGTTCCAACTCAACTTCTCATCATCGGTTCAACTGCTTGTCAGCTTTGAATACTCGTTGCAAGTCGCTAAACTCCCGCTGTTATTAATGAAACCGGGGTTCTCCAGAAATGTGAGTTGACTGTCTTGATGTATTCGTGTAGACTACTAAATAGCGGACACTGGAGCTAATGGGGCGATGCAGGACAAGGAATGCCATGCTCAAGTGAGTATAGCACGAGTTGAGGCTTCTTTGGGTGTAAAAACGACCTCCTCGTCGATTTGTCATCGTTTCCAATGAAGGAATGGAACGAGGTGTAACTAATCAGAGTCACACCTGCGGTTTCTGGACGAAGAATGAAGATGCACTCTGCTGAGAAAGGAGTGGGGGAAAACTTAGCGACCAGAGCAGGTTGGGCATCCAGATTCATGTTCCGATTCTGACTTCGACGACGTACAATGACTGGAGAGGCTGTAAATACTGGAGACAGACCTTGTGGAATATACGTTACCATTAGGAGGGAAGTGGCTTGTTATTGCCTTTAACCCGGAAAGCATTTTATTACAGCTCCTTCTGTCAGAAACTAAAATACTCGTACACTATTTCAGTCCCAATCATGTTAAAACACAACGTGTCTCAATCATGAACTAAATAATGGCGCTAAGCCGAGCAAATGTATAATTTGTTGAAAATTGTAGCTTGGAAGTTCAATTCATTGATTATTAACAAAACCCTCATAGTGGACACATCACTTAAAGTAAATAAAAAGCCCTGTCCTTCCAGGCGCCTTTTGATTCCCCTTAAAACTATCTTTAGCCTAAAAAGAAGCTGGAGAAGGCGGGCATTAATATTGAGTTGACCAATAATTACTCCCGTCATCCAAAAATACAGTTCATTAACGGCCCTCTCAGCCGCGACAGCTCGATTTGGGAACGGAGCGCAGGCACTGGAATCTTGTTCTCAGGCGGCGTTTAATTTGACGGCCCATTTGATGACTGGCAGCAGAAGGAAGCAAATTAGCGCAACGCAAATAGCCGGGCGCTACGATGGAAAGAAAGCAGTCCGACAAAGCCTGAAGGACCGAGGAAGAGAACTGTTCCGCTAGGGTGGAGGATGAGCCCCGAGCGAATTGAAACATAATTGAATGAAAATATTCATGAGCCTCCGGTGCTGTACACCCCCCCCCTCCCCAGTTATGGGGGAAATGTCAGGGAGATGAAAAAAATCTAATTAAGTGAAGTCCACTTAGAAAAGATGAGTGCTTCAACGAAGTAAAAGCTCAGTGACGACATAGTCCAAAATAAATGTTTGCGGTTCTGTGCTTGGCATTGCACGTAAACCTGGCCATATTCGGTCGTCTTCGAACTTTTCTCTCGAACTTCTCGTGTTGGAAAGTCGACATAATTCAGACAACTAACGTCACGCAAGACTATCCTTATGTTTCGTTGAGTTTCCAAAACACATCGAATTCGCGAATTGAATGGGGAGGGGGGAGGATAACAGAAAGTTACAATAAAATAAGACATAAGAGAAAATAAGTTAAAAACCACTTGTTGCAGGCATAATTTGCAACAGTGATCACATGTAAGAAGAACTAGGAGACTCCTTAGACCTAAAATGGCAGAAATGAAGTTTAGGAGACAACCACACTGATTTTCAAAATGTAATTCAACACGGCAATGACACACTCGTGACTTTGACCATCGAAGCCTCAGTGTGTTTCCCATAGGTGAACCTAGGATCGGTTCACACCTAGTGGACAGAATGGGTCAGAATTTAATTTTTTCTTCAATACTACAATTACAAAACCCAGACTAATAGTCTATAAGATACAGGCAGCTTTCCTCCCCTCTGCCGTCATGTTGCCCAACTTGTTCCATCGTTCAATCCAAGAAAAACATTCCTCACTTGGGTGGGAGCTGAACCTGGACCTACCGTGTTGCAGCCTCACATCATTCCCCTACGCCAACAAGAGAGCACTACTCCCCAACTGACAAGGGTACTTGACATTCATTCAGGCCAACAACGGAATTCAGAACTCAACTCCATTTTTCTTCTGCGAGAGCGTTGGATTCATGGGACACGACGGATCCAAGTGGACAAAGGCAATACCTTTCCCTCACGCGCTCACGTGAGCCTGACTCATCAATCTTCGCGCGTTTAATTAATCCCTCAGGTATACGAGTATCAGCGGTCTCTTCTCCCATAAATCGTAAAACGCGCAACGCGATTTGTAAAATGGGGGCCACTTGACGCATTACTTGGTGCCTATAATTCTTCGAGCTCCTTTTATCTTTAACGAACAGCGTCCTTCCGTTTGGGTGTATCATGTTAGTGAGATTAAGGCGATTAGGCAAAAAGGCGACGCTGAAAGATTAAGGATAATTAGAGCTGACTCCAGCAGTCGACCACTTTCCCTCCATCTCCCTCATAATTTCATTTCTGGGCTCAGGCAGAAGTAAAACACGACCCTTGCATCAAATATGAAGCGGCGGTAGTCCGTTCAACACGGAGCTCTGAAACCCGAGTCGATCTACACATGGAATTAGATTACTCCGGCAGAATCCTCCGATCGGTCCCTGAGCCGTTGGATTTGACTCGTCTTTTCCAGTCACCAGCTATAGAGTTCGAAACTTTGGAATACGAATCAAGTTCAATCTCAAGTGGTAACACTACTCTCAATAACGCACTTATCTAAAAGAGCGAAATAACCACAAAGCTTTACTAGTTGGTCATTTAGAAACCATTTCATACTTATATCAAATGTAGGTGTTCGGCAGACCAAATTAGCTGGGTCTTTGACCTCCAGAATATCCGCACTCGCTCCTAACAGTTCTCTCAAGCCGTTTGTTTGTACCTGTGGAAAGTCCAGCTCCTCAGTTATTTTCAAGTGACAACGGATTACCCCTGCCCTGGACATTCCCACCTATCTTTCCCACCCCTTAATTATAGATTTCTCTTGTCAACAGAAAGCTCCTTCCAAGCCAGTCATTCATCAGCACTCGCGATACAGACGTCTTCCAGTTCTCCCAACAATTCGTCTCTCAACTCATGCTACTCCCAACTCAACTCTATATCTCTCTCCCTCTCCCTCCACTTGGTATTTCACAACCAGTTCCACATGTATTGACAATTCCACCCCCACCCCCATATCGCTCACCACGTCCATTTATTTCGAATTTCAAGCACTCCCCCTCATTCGTGCTCCCAACAGTTGGAATATTTGGAAAGTGGGTAGCTTCAGCAGATGACGTAGCCCACAACTAATTGAGGAATACATGAACTCTCCAACGGTTGTATACATCGTTGTGCAGTTATTCAATTCAAACAGTGCAAAAAGTGAAGAAAATGAACACTTCTTGCTTCTTACTTTGGTATCCACGCTCACCGCATTTTCACCAAACTCACAGGATGTTTTCGAATAGTTGATACCAATATATTGTTCTCTATAAATGTTCCTCTGACAGTCTATTGAACAGAGATAAAAATCAAAATATGTCGAAAATAACGTTTTTTTCGAGCAATGCCGTAAGTTCTGGGGTAACTCCTTCACCAGATGTGATCAATCTTGCAGAGCGTCTTATAACCATACCCAGATTTCGTTCTCGGTAATTATTTCTGTACACATACATGTTGAGCCAAGTTAACTCAGAAAAGGAGGTTTGTCTTGTATTAATTTATCGGTATTCCAATTTTCTCAAAAACGGCTCTAACGATCATGCTTGCGATGAACTCTCGACTAACTAGTTTTTTTGACATGATCATTGTACTTTCCTTTCCCCTTTGGCGAGAAGAAAGTAAAAAACGAGCTCAATGACCCCACACGAGCGGCCCGCGCGAAAAATTATGCTTTTGTTTAGTGCAAATTATGACATTCATTTTGATTCAGCTGGTGGATCTCAAATAATGAAGTTTTGGTGAAAATTCTGTTTACTAACTGATAACAACGCTTTTCTTGGAATGTGCATAACGAATAGTAAAAATATTACGCCAACACCGAAAATCTGAGTCGATGGAGTCTGAGAATCGGAACTGTGTAAAAACTGTGCTTTTCGTCCTACTTATAAAAGAAACGCATACCGAGAGAAAAAGGGACTGTGGTATTGAAAGAAACGAGGTCGAAGTGGGAGAATTTTTCAGAAGCAAACGAAATATGACGTATCATGAGAATAAATGAAACGACTGAGTAAATAATGACGTCTGACACCGGTTGTTGGGATTAACGTCGTCGCGTAGGAATTAGATACTTGGGAAGGAGTAGTCGAATGTCAGACATCTGGAATGGATCAATTGTACTCTCACCAGGAAAACACGGTAAGACCCTCCCGAGGGCGGCCAGTAGCAGAGAATATCAGAAACAGAAGTAGCAACATGTGGAACGTTACAAGACTGGATCGGCCAACTAAATCACTCGCGTTCGGTTTTAATGGGACGGAAGTGGAATTTGTCAGGCGGAGCACTCGATCGAAGGGCGAATTGCCTCAGGGCCGTTCAAAAAGATGCTCTAAACTGCGGAGCTAATGGACGAACTCGTCCGCTTCGCGAGACCATTAGGAGGGACGACCTCTCAGATCCGAGTACACAATGGAAGCGGCACCGAACCAGATGCGTTGCGATTTGTTAACTCGGTGAATGCAGCTCAGTTGGGGTACGGAAGAGAGACAGAAAGGTGGGACGTACTCAGACGCTCGGTGATCTAGGGAACTGTTGACGTGGAACGAAGGGGGCGAGTCCAGTGCAGGTCTCGACATCGAGGGCACGGCCTCCAATTAACTCCCACCGCTGCTCTTGTCATTTACATTACGCCCTCGTAAAATTAAAGGGCTTCGCACCCTTACAACATTTGTCAGCGGTCGACGGGACTGAGCTCTGGAACCTGGCGACGGGGACCGATGGAAAATTGCCTTGAGCCAGGAACTTCCCCCTTTCCACGATTATTCACAGTCTCGCCTCTCTTCGTTTCTGAACGTCTCCATACCCTACAGCACAAAGCGGTTAAGTAATCGGCGGAATCGCACTGGGAGGTCCAGTAATCTCACAGGTCAACTGTATCATTATGACTGCCTCCCTCTGCTGTGAGCCGATCACACTGAGGTAAATTGATTGTCGGCAAGATCTGTCAAGGGAATAAAGGCACTCTTCGTTTCATTGGAAGCCAAGCACCTCACGGGGGTCCTCAGAAACTTCGATTCAACAGTGCGACGCAGTCCAAGTGAGAACACGGTTCCAGCACAGGGGTCTAGCTTTGAGCCATACCTCAAGTGCACATCTTACAACCCACGACTTCAAATGGAAATGTCGAACCCCTCCTTGGTCCTTTTACGGAGACAATCTACCAGGGTATGTGGGGTGTTTGGTGTTTACCAATCTCTGGTTGCACTCAGCAGCATAAGTGGGACTCTACCAGACATCACAGCTCTCAGACTGACCAGCACTACACCATTAGGGAAATATGTGTTCTGTATGCACGACAACATCCACTAAACAACAACACCAACCTTTTGTAAACCTAACAGTAACCAACGATGCAGTGCAAATCATCGGATAGCGCTCAAAAAAGTCTTCAATGGTTACCCTCTTTTGTTTACTCCATCCATAGACCAAAATGAAGGGGGGTCGGCCCATTCCAAGTCTCAGGGCATAGGGACGAAGGCATTCTGGTCCTACTTTGCGCCTGGTTACGGTCCCAGTTGAAGCACAAGGGCAGCCACGGCATGCGCAGTGCCCCAGACTTGAAATAATGACAGACTGCAATGCAGTAAACACAACGAACCGTGCGGTCAAGACTCATTACAGTGCCTTCCTAATACCATCCGATAATTCAGCTATTGAGGAAAAAAAAGAATCGTCCAATGAAGCCATCACGTTCACAGTAAACAAACCATCAATTTTTATTTCTCAGTACCGGCCAAATTAATAACAACTAAACACGAAAACTGAATGTGAATGTTTCACTGCTGGCGATGGAGCGGAAAGGAGCGAGGATGGTCCAGAGATGAGAAGAATAAGACAAACAAACGAGAGCACGACTCTTTCTCGATCTTGTAATTAACCGCTCGACGTCACGCTGGAGGGTCATTACGTCGACTGCTGCTTAATTGGTAGCATCAATCCTGAGAGGGGCTGACATGTTTTTGTGCCCAGCTACTCCCCTCATATCGCCAGATGTTTATTTTATTTGACATAAATCCTCGGTTGGAGACGGATTAGTTGGAAACAAACAGCAGCTCAGTGGGTTAGTAGGATCTTCAATTGTCAAGGGTGGTGCGTGGCAAGTCGTCAGGCTATTCACAGCATTCGATTTTAGTGGTAGTGAATTATAATGTACCGAACTGACATTCAATCCACGCTGATTATTAACTATTTTAGTCGATTAACTGCAGTAAAAATGTCATAAAAAAGTTGTTTCGTCAAACATGTTTGGTAATACCTCACCAAATATCTTCTTGAACTAATAATCTTTCAGTTAAAACTAAAAATCTAATAACTTTACATTTATAAGAGAGTTATATCGGTTGAAAGTCATGGAGGTTGCGGTTTCCAAGAGATGTTGCCAATGTTACCAAGCGAATGTGGCACCATGGGGGATGCGAACCATCTGCGAGGAGGTCTTAATCCGGTTTCCCACATGATCTATTTAATTGTGCGGCAAGCGTCAAAGGGTCAGGTCAATTGAGACCACATTTTTTTGTCATAAGCTTCTTTGAAACTGGCTTCCTTAGTAGCAGGTTTCATCAGTCGCTCTCTATTGTAGAGGCTACAGTGGAGCAGCACGTGGTTACTCCTGCCAAGTTCTGCAGTTCTGCCAGAATTAGGGCTTGTGTATACCGCAAATATTTCGGGCAATGGGATGATGTAAAAGATGAGGATGAGCAACACGAGGCCAGAACCTTTTGTATGAAGCCACACGCAGAGCTATCTCGTATAAGCACCGACAGCTGTTGTTACACGGTACTTGCTAGCCACGAACATCTTTGGAGAAAGTGGGCGACCACTGGACGAGCCAGTTCCTTGGGAAACATGGCGACATCAATGCGCGGCTCTACTTCTTTTCTCTCAAAGACTCTCCATCTTGCCCCAATAGCGCGGAGGACACAAGAAACCTCGTGCAGCTCCACTGTAGTCCCTACAACAGTGAGCTACAGTTGCTGGAAAAGCAGTCAAACCTACTGGCATTGACTGATGCCGAGGAAGCCTATAACCGTTTTGCCCAATTTAAAAAGAAGATTATGACAAAAAAGGGTGGTCACAGTTGATCCGTTCCTTTGGCACTTGCCACCCATGTAAATAGTTAGACCAAGCGGGAAACCAGATTAAAAACTCTCAGATGGTACGGGATTCCCCAGGTGGTCATACTTCCGCGCGGTTTAACGTGGGCAACAGCTCTCAACCGGAAGACTGGCAAAATACCAAAAATCTGCCGTACATCCACAAATCTCGGTTTGGCGGATATTGAACGAGTGGCCGGCTTCTTGCATGATAGCGAAACTCCAACCTCCATGACCGTGGACTGATACAACTATCTCCCAGGGTTGAAGAACAGCCATTTTGATAAGGAAACAGACCTGCCGAACTTATTGTGAGAGGATCCAGTGCCTCGATAGCAGTAAGTTGGCAGTAAGACGTCTTTACAACGCAGAAGACTAACTTCGTAAAGGCGAAATCGTGCAAAAGGGCGTCCTGGTTTCATTTGAACGTTCAGCATTTTCCAAATTCCGGTAACGCTTGGGTTTGACAGTGCACGAATGTGATTGGAATTGTTCCATTTCAACGATTTTATGTATCGAATGAGACCTTGCAGGAGTCGGTAGTTTGAGAAGTTCTGCAGATATCGTTTCACGCACGCGTACGTTTCTGCAAATAATTCGGTGGAAGTCCCACAGGAGACCAACTCGTTAGCTAATTCTGCCATATCAATGGGAACTCTCTCATCGCCTGAAACTTTTTTTCTACAACGAATTGTTTGTTTCAAAACTCTGGAACGTTTCAAAATGTTGACTGAGATGGAAACCAACTCAGCAGAACCGACAATGTTCCGTTTCTTTCATCCCTCTCGAACAGTCGCTCTTCAAAAATACTGGAAGGGGGGAAATAGGAGGGAGGTAACGTAATTAAGGCAACAATGGCCAAGCCAGTAAAAGAAGGGAGCGGAATAGGTGGGTTTGGCTTCGCTTTCCCCAGTCGAGTAATTTAAAAGCGGAGGATAAAAATGTAATCGGATTAAAACACCATTCGCCTTCGAGCCATAAAATACGTTTTATTGTGCCGAGCCCGCCACCGGATCTTGAGGATATTGATTTCGGGGCCGAAGAGACGTAGTAAAACGGACAGCAGGAGCTCAACGTGTCCCATTCACAAAGCCCATCGAAGACCCATAAGAGTAACCACTAACGCGAAGGATTTGTCAATTTTACTGCTGATGTCCACCACCTTCAGCTCCCCTACCGTTGTACGAACGTTAATGGATTTTTATTTGAAGTCATCCCCTGAAACACACGAGCGTGTGACTCAATGTGTGGTCAAGATTCTGGATGAATTTTTTTCGAAATTGCTCAGACAACGACGGCGTCAGTAATGCGACGCGAAGAAATCTGAGATCATCCTTTGTAACTGTCGGTCTATGTCAGTTCAATTTCCACGAATTCGTTGAAGTTTTGGAGAATATACGTAACAACTCACAACAGAAACTGCTAGAGTTCCATACACAGTCTTTCAATTTTATAAGAAGTCGAAAATTCGAGTGTACCGACAGCAGGGTTTTCAAACTGGGCTTAGCGAGTTAATTTCCACAGACCGTTCCTTTCGTAGGCAACTGAGGTTCTCTCTGGTGGTGGTTACTAGGACTGGCCCACAAAATAATTTGTTTTGTATATGATGGATGTTCAGTGCACAAGCGGGGGAGCTTTCTACTCTCTGGTTGAGAGAGGTGTGTATTAACATTCCGTATGATAGAATAGCGATGAGCGCGAGAGAGTATTTTGGCGACACGAGGTGGTCTGTAAGTAAGTGAACTGGGTTCGGCGAACGAGAGCGAATAGCGAGTGAGTTGCCGTTGATGCATGAGATGAAGTGTCGTTTATGGATTGGGTCTGAGAAGAACTAAGAGTTGGAATCTAAGTAGAGGAAGTAGTCCGAGTGGGGAGAGCACAGGAATAGCGCAGGAACTCATCAGATTAACGGACTGGCCCAGGGTTGAGATAAACCTGAGCGTTGACTACAGCTCCATAAGGTTTTTGGCGATAGGTTCGTCATCCCCCAAACATGCCTCCCGGCGCTGCCAATGGCAGACTTACTGCATGGTAGAAGGGGATCACAATTGTTGAAATATCAAGGTGCGAGCGGAAAATGTATTTTGAAGTAGATCATAGGGAAACCAAACGTTTGATGTTGAGTTGAGCACGATAATGGAGCACTCGAATTTAGGGACACAGACGAGTGTGAATGAGGGAGCACAAGGATGAAGTGAGGAAGGACGAAGTGTTTCAAGGCGTTTACCTTCGATATGACGAACTGGGCACTGAGCAAGGAATGACTGCATGGCAGCAATGATGACACACCAATCATCATCCGTGCTCGATAACCGTTTAAGGAAAATTGTTGTCCCTGAGTCGAAAAGTTGGACACTTCTTCCTGAGAAATCCCTCACTGGTAATCAATCCCTAAGCTCGTGTTTCCCCCCATCGTCTTATTGTTCAGGGCTGTCCAGTAACAGTCAATGACCAGGCCTGAGTGCAAGATTTCTCCACAACGGGAGGCACACACTACGTAACATAATGTGGGCTGCATTCTTCAGTCATATACACATTTTGCACTTTCAACTGATTATAGTGTGCCACGGTCTCCAGCTGAAACGCCTCATAGAAGCTTCGATTTAATTCAACGGAAGTTGCAGGACCTCAAACGGGATTTTCGTGGTCGGATGAAAAAAAAAAGGAACGGATAATGGGAACGCTGACTCAACAACCACTGACGATCTGTCAATCTAATCCACGAAGAAAAGAAGACAGTTGAAAATGTACGGAAACTCCAGGTCAGACCGTTCGTTAACGACGCGGTCAAAGCTTAGTCAGCCCGTGACTAACGCGATGAGACTCGATACGTCTAAAGTAGCCACGTGATGGAAGAAACGGCTCAAAAATGATGCAAAAAGAAGAAGAGGCCAAAGGGCTCAAAGAGCTTCTTAAACAACTCGGGCAGACGCAGGATGCGGCCAATAATCCCAACTTTTTTTCTCTCCCTCTCTCTCTCCCGCTCAACTGCGAATTTCTTCATTTTTACAAACTATACAATTGGCTGGTTGTGAGAGGAATCGCAATAATACGGCAGTCGGCCGAGATCATTTCGGAGAAGCTTGAGTCACGTAGTAGGCATCAGTATTCGTGAGACATCTCCTGCGGATTGAGAGATTGACAAGTCGAAGCGTTCCTACACAACGTTTCACCGAACACGAGCTCAACGAAGAGAAGAATCTTACAGAATGACAAACATGCGCAATTACACGAATGTTATCCACACAAACAATGTACTCGTACTAGGAGAAGGTCACCAACAGAATCATGACTTTCTCATTGACTTTTCAAGGCACTTTCGAGCGCTTTAGAATAAGTTATTTGAATAATACGTGGGTGTGTATGAGTCACCTCACGTCTTCCCAGTTTCAATGGTGCTGATGTTCTCTGATGCGGCGTCCTCGCATAAAACGCAAGACAACCTTGAGGTTATCAAAATCTTTACATCGAAAGCGCTCGCCCACAGTATATCACCAGCCAGAGGAGACGGACTCACCAAACAGGCACGTTTACTTTAGTAACCTTGAGGTTCATCCCTGCAACCTACTCCAGCTGCAGCTGAAGAACCCCAAGCACTCAGGCGCACTGCAGCCAGCCCCTCACACATACACAGTACCCTCACTGTACTTACGAAATCAAGTGTACTTTATTTATTTATTAATCTTACATTCTACATTAACTTAACTTCATGAAGCAAATTTGGGTGTTTTAATATTCAATTAATGCTCGTCAATATCTCATTTATCTGATCACTTAACCTAAAGGCTCTTCCAGTCTCGCGGAGTAGCGTGAGGAGCAAGAATCTGGAGAGATTGCTCAACCCTCTGTGCTCGTCCTCTGCTCATTCTCTCAGACTTCGCCATGCTCCGAGGAACGAGAATGTAACCTGATGCAACCTCCTCAAGCCGCAGCTGAGGGACTTCAACCACTCTGAATCGCACCGAAGCCAGTCCCATTGTATACAGTACATGTTGTCCTCGCAGAATCTGCAACTCTGTACCTTTGACTTACCAATTTTGACCAGGTGGTTGGAGTGCTCTGTAAACAGTCCACATACCATCCTTACACGATCTCTCTCCATACTGAGGATCTCTCTTATTCGCTCCCTGGTGAGTTTGATAAACTTCCAGCACTTCTCCTCCAACTTGCCCACCTGGAAATTTGTCATCCTCATCATTCCCTGCTATCGCTGTATGACCTGACAGCGTTAATGCGGGTTCCCTTGCCAAGGTCTTCAGAGCAGCCAGGCATTCCCAAACCAGCCCTGACGTGATGAAGCCAGCGCCTCAAGCAGAGCCTGACTCCCCGACGTATTTTCATACTTACAAGATCTGAAGGAAATTTGAAAAAGTAAAAGTTTAGCTGACCCTTCAACTTTGTAAGGCTAAGGAAAGTAAAATCCATCACAACGCCATGTTTCTCACAAAAACCTGCCAACGGCTACATCAAAATTAAAATGTCTCTATAATTCATTTTCAAAACTACAGCTATTTTATTTCACGATTGAAATAATTCAATTTTACTTTACAACTAACACAATCAAAATTTATCATTAGAATTATGGCGGTTATAACATTATTATAATAATGACTCCATTTAAACCTTATACTTTTTACTTTCCTTGGCTCTACAAAGTAGAAAGGAACGTTATGTAATCGGCTGAAAAAAAAATTTTGAGTTCTCTTCGGATCTTCACGTTTCAGACCCCCCTGAGTCCGAAAAACACTATTTGGGAAAATGGTCTGTGTGTCTGTGAACGATTTTTAGAAAAAAACCACCGTACCAAAACAGCTCAAACTTGATATCTCGCCCGCAGCTCACCATGGGACGCCAAAATAAGGGTATGAACAAAATCCACCGAAATTTAACTATAGTTATCATAGTGATCAAAACACCAAATATAATTTTCTGAAAAACGGCTCTAACGATTTTGATTAAATTTTTTATATTGGTAGCTCTTACTAAGATAATCATACCATAAAATTCCCATTTGTGGGAAAATGACGACAGCAGCACAATAAATTATCAAAATTTCCGACGAAATCGATTTTAGCGCGGTTTTTAGAGAAAACAACTGTACCAAATCAGCTGAAACTTGATGTCTAGCCTACAGGTTACCATGGGACGCAAAAATAAGGGTATGGGCAAAATCCACCGAAATTTAACTATAGTTATCATAGAGATCAAAACTCCAAATTTTTTTTCTCACAAACGACTCTAACGATTTTGATTAAATTAATGACGAGAGCAGCACAATAAATTATCAAACTTTTCGACGAAAAGCGTTTTGCCGCGGTTTTTTCCTTATAAATCCCGCTGGTATTTTAGTAGAATGTTAAAAAAAAAATTGGCGTTGTAGTTAAATCCAATACCTATAGGGTGAGTGTTTAAAAACGCTCATAAGATACATGGGGCTCACTCCAGAAATTCCTGAATTTTCTCCACCGCCGTTTCGCTTACTACCAGTTCTAACAGTTATTACCCAAAAGTGATTACTTTCCTTCGTTAAAAAATCTGGTGCGTAGCAACACACAACTTTCCGCCGCCCCTTTAAGTTCGAACACCACCTAAATAGGCGGGCGCTATATCTTCGTTCAACGCATTTTTACAGGAACATTTATGGAGAACAAAATGTGAGGACTAGTTAGCTGAGAGTACTCCGTAAGTTTGATCGAAATCGTTAGAGCCGTTTTCGAGAAAATTGGAAAACCAATAAATTAATATTCGAAAAATCTCCTTTTCTGAGTTAACTTGGCTTATATCTCCGTTCAACCTATGGATACAGAAATAATTACGGAGAACGAAATGCTGGTATCGGTGACTAGAAGACACTCCATTAAGATTTATCACATCTGGTGAAAAAGTTACCCTGGAATTTACGGAAATGTTAGAAAAAACGTTATTTTCGACACATTTTGATTTTTATCTCTGTTCAATGGACCGTCACAGGAACATTTATTGAATAGAATATGTAGGTATCAACTATTTGAAAACATCCTGTGAGTTTGGTGAAAATCGCTGAAGCCGTTTTGCCAAAAAGCGTAAAAAACCAATTTTTGCTTCAGGGGCCCATATCTCCGTTCACCGTATTTTCATGGAGATATGTAGAGAAGAAAAATTAGGTATTGATTAGGAGAAGATAATTTGAAAGTTTAATCAAAATCGTTAGAGCCGTTTTCGAGAAAAATGCGAAAAACCCTAGTTTTTGGTACATTTTCGTCCCCCACCGCCCTTCCCACCGGCCGAAATCGTCCATAACCTTATTTTGGTGTCTACAAAAAATAACGAACAAAACAAAAAAAGAACCAACTCAATCGGATCAGCCGTTCTCCCGCAAATCGAACTACAGACACACAGACATACACACACACGGACCTCTCTCCGAAATTAGGTTTTTTAGACTCAGTAGGGTCTGAAACGTAAAGATCTGAAGAAAACCCAAATTTTTTTTTTGAGCCGATTACTATACTTTCCTTCCCTTCGGGTAGCGAAAAGTAAAAATTGTGTTTACTGCCTCATTAATTATCTGTGTACCAATTGCTCAATAATGGCCCTGCAATGAGTACAAGCAGCAGAATAAATTCCGGAACTGTAAGCGCTACCGCTTCCTGCTGCCATAAAGCGTTGTTTGACCAAGTTCAAATTACATGAGTGATAAATGAATTGATTAAATAGAATTAGCCATGTACAAAGTGAATTGTTGTAGAACTAAGGAAAGTTGTGTGTTGCAACGCACCAGATATTTGAATAATGTGATTCAGTTTGGAAATTACGATAATTCAATGACGCTATTTAGGAAACCTATGGGTGAAAGCACATATTTCTCATCAAATAATGGTCGAGTAAATAACGATTATATCTCTAGCTCTCGGGCTTGGATTATCCGTGCGATTGCAGCTTCCGTTGAGTTACACGTAAAGTATGGTTCTTGAACTAATGAATCCCAACGGTGCGAGGACAGAGAGCGGCGCAATAGTTCAGAAGACTTACCACATCAAAGGGTTACGAAGTGACAGGAAATCAATTAACCCCCAAATCACGTAGACAACGAAATTGACATTCGGCCGGTCCTTATGTCCTTCATCATTCAAATTCAGATAGCGGACATTGACGTTTCGCGGCAGTACCTCAACATCTTTACGCAAATCATGTGACCGTCACAGGAGTTATACTCGTATCACTAGAGGATGAGCTGGAAGCTGATTTTGCTACAATTTGAGATGTTCAAGGCGCATCAGACCTGTAGGGCGTAATGTCATGAAAACCAGGTCTCACAAAAATGGGTTGGCAGCATGCAGAACACTGCTACTATGTGCAGCCGCCCAAGGTGGCATTCAGTGCATACATTGAACGTATTACAGCGAAAGGACCACCTAGTGAATCCTGTATCTTTAATTCTATCTGTTCGACTTGATAAATGCTTCGAGTTAATATGAACTGAGTCAATTTTCTCCAGAATAATCCACTCACATTGCTCTCTCGAACTTGCTACCTCCGAGTCACCAGTTGAAGAGGCAGAGAAGCACTGCTACATACTTTTTGAAAGAGGGATAGAGACTAATACCAGAACCGCGCCCAACTAGCGCCATCTTTTGGAAGAACTTGAGAAGCTTTCGAACGTCGGTCGATCGGGCAGTGTTTTTTGCAGATAATAAAAAGCCCGAAAACAAACGGGTGTTTGTGTTGGGATTTGGAAAGCAGTCGCTCGCAAAGATGTCAGCGTGTTCCTACCTCACGCAACCATTTCTTGCAGGAATCTGTCAGGCGGCCACCAGCGGCAACTAGGCTCTTCCCCGTTTCCGCAGCTAATCGCGGAGAGAAGGGCACACACAATGAGAAGCGGCTTCAGACCCGCAGCCCTTTTGTTATTCTTCTTCCTCTAAGCCGCTTATAACATATTGCCTCCCCCGACACAACCGTGCGCCCAACCTCTGCCTCACCTCGTAAATTATCCTCCTTCGGCTTTCAAACGTGGGAAATACGGTAGCAGTGACTTCAGCAGATGCAGCTTCCCTGCTGGCCTATCCAAGTATATCTTCACCGCCGATCGCATTAAAAAGATTATGCCACCCTTTGATGCCACGCGAGCGGCAACACATATTCCGGCAAACATTCCCTAAACCTCTTTCCAAGGGAATGCAGATAAGCTAATTGGTGGCTTAGGGAGGCTCCTGTGTTTGCTGAAAATATGACCCTCGTATTAATCGCGGGGAGGTTTTGGTTACGCGTTGGTTAAAATAAAGGGAGCTTGGGAAGGGGGATTTTTAGCTGTATGCTGCAACCAGAACATTCTCAAGATCGTTCGTGGATACTTATTCAAAGTTTCGGTCGACTGAAAGACCGCAAAAGCTGTAAGCGGAGGGATTGTAGAAGTGCAAACTGGCTGACTGTATGTCCAGGGTAAGACCTTATATTTACGTGATGGGGATTCCTTGTATGGTTCCGTTCCTCCCCACGCAAAGATCAAAGCGTATCAAACACACTTCGAAGAAAATTTCAGAGAAATGCCCCTCACAATTTCCGCCAGAATTACGACGTGTTATTAGATCCACATCACCAAAATATTTAGACCCTACAGCTGGTTGTCAAATACCATCGTCACAAGAGCGGTATAACTGTATTCATTTCAATGAGTTTGAATTTGAAGGCTCAAGTCACGACCTTTCGGTTGTTTTGACAGTCATGTTTTGAACGTGTTCTATCCTCCGTGCTACTTCTCATCCCTGGAGCACCGCTAGAAATACTTTGACTCGATAGAAGTTGGATACTCCTGAATATATCGATATACACCAGGAACAGAAATTAAGAAGAAATATTCCATCGTATAAAGTACGGGTAGATGGGCAATCTCGATGAGGATATCATCCCGGCACCCGCGATGCTGTGTTGCAGTGATACTCCTCTGTTGCAGAGTGACGAGTTGTCTTCTTTCAATACTTTTTGTGGATAAACATGCTATTAGTAACTCGCGCTCTTTTCAATTAAACTATATTGCGATTCGTCAAATCATTATCCGAGTCATCACCCTGTGAACACAATTGAGCGAAAATAGCTAAACCAAACCGGCTCCAATTTGATATTCACCGTGCAGATCAACACGGTGCCACAACGATTAAAAAGTTGACCCAAAACAAAGTATAGTTATTATTGTGATCAAAAAAATTCTTTTTTCTCGAAAACGACGTCATATATATCGTATTTTTACTTTCATTGGCCCTACAAAGTAGAAAGGAAAGTTATGTAGTCGGCTGAAGAAAAAAATTTAAGTTTTCTTCAGATCTTGACGTTTCAGACCCACCTGAGTCCGAAAAAAACCCTATTTGGGAAAATGGTATGTGTGTCTGTGAACGATCTTTAGAGAAAACGACCGTATTAAAGCTGCTCAAACTTGATATCTAGCCCGCAGGTTACCATGGGACGCCAAAATAAGGGCTTGAACAAAATCCAACGAAAGTTAACTATAGTTATCATAGTGATCAAAACACTAAATATTTTTTTTCTTAAAAACGGATTTTGATTAAATTTCTTACATTGATAGCTCCCAATATGGTCACTATACCATAAAATTCTCATTTGTGGGAAAATGACGAGAGCAGCACAATAAATTATCAAAATTTTCGACGAAAAGCGTTTTTAGCGTGGTTTTTTCCTACTAAACTCCGCTGAAATGTTAGTAGAATGTTATAAAAATTAGTATTGTAGTCCAATCCAAGGGTGAGTTCTTAAAAGCGCTCATGAGATACACGGGGCTCACTCCAGAAATTCCTGAGTTCCAACTACCGCCGTTTCGCTTACTAAGTACCAGTTATAAAAGTTTTCACCCAATAACTCTGCAAAAGTACTTACTATCATTCTTCAAAAAATGTGTGTTTACAGCCTCATTAATTATTTGTGTACCAATTGCTCAATAATGGTCCTGGAATGAGTACGAGCAGCACAATAAATTCCGGCACTGTAAACGCTACCGCTTCCTGCTGCCGTAAAGTGTTGTTTGACCAAGTTCAAATTAACTGAGTGATAAATGAATCGAGAAAGTAGAACAAAAGCCATGTACTCGAGTGAATTGACGTAGAGCTAAGGAAAGTTGTGTGTTGCAACGCATCAGATATTTGTATGAAATGTTCCCAGTCTAACCTTTTGAGAAAATCACGAGAACAACCCTACAATTTATCAAAACCTGCGACGCAAATAAATCATAAATCCTGCTTACAGCTATAGTCAGTTGTCATCATACGTGATAAACATACGATAAAAGTTTAATAATAGCCACAAGATAATTAAGAGAATCTTAAGAAATTCTTGAATTCAAAATACTGTTGTTCCAGGACCTTTTAAAAGAACCTTTTCCTTATTCACTTGCACAGCATGATTGGGATCTCCGCTATTCAATCCAACGTCCAAAAATACCGGCAAACGACACGAAACATGACCTAACTCTAGCAGAAATACGGAAATTGACTTTTACTAGGCGACTCGCATGGTGACGAGTCGAACCGACGGCTGGTTGGAGTGAGACGGGAGGCAGTGCAGGCAGGGGAGAAAAGATTGCTGCATCGTTGAGTGTGTTCTCAAGTAGTAGCATTTGCCCCACAATGTTTACTGCGGTTTCCTGTTTTCCATCCAAGCACAGTCCTACCTGAGACTTATCCCATTTGATTCAGCATAAAAAATACCTAAAAAACGATACCTAACACCACGTAAATGCAATAAAACTGTCAAAATGTCGTTTTTCAAAGTTTTAAACTTTATTTGGCCCATACCATGAGTTTGGTCCGGTCGTATTGTCGAGTAGATGGGCACAAATAGACACCAAATGGAATTTTTAAGAATTGAGAATGAATAATAAACACTATTTTAGTGGCCTATGCGCTGATCACTCAGCACCGCCGATTCCCCTGAACGATAGTATTTAAGTTTCCATGCACAGGACTAAGGTGTAGAATTAGAGGGCGTTGGACACATCAATTAGGGATGATGTGTCTCACCCAAGTGGAAGGATCAAATCTCGTTATTAGCTGCGTAGCTCTTTTCACAGCAACCCTCTCAACGTCTCGGAGACTTAATTAATAACGTCATTTCTTGTAGCACGGGAGAAGGAGGAAACTATTAGCCAACAAGCCAACTTGAAAGCGCTGAGTTGTACCTCCTGGCTCAACCTCGAAGGTTTTAAAAAGAGGATGTGGGCTCGTGGGAGAGACGGCGGGCTCTTTTATCTAACATTTCCAAGAGGGATGAAGAGGTTGAGGTTGGGAGTTGAGCAGGCAGCTAGCGGAGGAGGACGTTGAGGTTGAGAGGCTGAGCAGTCAGCGAGAGGAACATTCAGCTCCAGACCCCCAACTCTCGACACCGCAGGTTCACTTAGGGAAAGGTAAACATTTAAAGTGGCGACGTCTCGACAGCATCATTTTCCTCTTCCTTTCTGGAGTCTGGGCGAAATCTTCCGCTCCCTTCTTAACGACTTGAAGATTAAGGGCTGGCATAAATGAAGTTATTCCGCGCTAAGCCGGCGAGAAGAATAACAATGATGCGGCTTGACGTCTTCATGGATTTCCAGGGGAACCAAATGGAGAATTTGAAGCTTCAATTTATGATATTCCAAGTACTTTTCCAGCGATGTCGTATTTCTTATCTCCGTTCAGGGTATTTTCAGACAACTTACAAAGAACAAATTATATGCAAACATCTGGATCTGGGACAGTATTCGTTCATTTTCTCTTATTCTGCATACGTCATTAATCATTATAAATGGTAGTTACAAGAAAACTGGTGATACCTAACTACCATTCACATGTTTGTAACAGTAATTAGATGAATCGGACCCGTTAAGGCTTGATAGTCCATTGTAGTAGTAGGAACATGTCCAAATACTCTCACTGCGAAAGAAGTCTTGCTCCGATAATAATAACGTACCGTTTGACGACGGAAAGGAAACTTGGTGCGACGTAAAAAGAGAATACAACACTCTGCCGTGGCTGCGTCGCTGCAAGGGTTCGGCTTTGACAGCTGGTAGCTTTTGCGATCTTCTTTCAGGGGTACATTGACGTCCCAACTATCATTCCCCGGAATACACACTCGTAATTCATACATCGTCATAACTTTCCTATCAAAAGAAAAGCCCTATTTTACCTGAGGCTGGAACTGTACCTCTACGTATCTGCACTGTTCATTCGCACATAAAGAACCAAGGAAAGTAAAAATCAATATGGCAAAAGAAGGGAAAATGGATATTGCCCTCACAACGAAGCATCCAGACCACAGAAGAGGTAAAGTGCACGCATGAACTTCAGTGGTTCGAGCAGAAAGTAAATCGACTGACTCGTAACCAGTGGCGGATTTGCTCTGAAGCCCAGAGGCCCGTGCCTAGGGCGGCCAATCGTGACAAAAATTCACCGATGATAACAAGAAATAACCTGAAGTACGTAAATATTCTAAAGGCTCGCGCACATTATGGCGGTCCGTACTGCACGGCATCTTATAACAATAGTCTTCATAACTCACTTTTGTACTTTTTATAAAATATAGAGACTGTAATGTGACGTAAATATTTCGTTCACATAAAAAGTATGTATGAGTTATTTCATACATATAAGTGATTTAGAAAGAATACGCGCGATCCTTAAAAACACTAGCTCCTGTGGCTTCATGTTTGTTGAGTCACTTCAGCATCTTCCGCCCTTAATCGCTCACTAGCGACCTGAACGAAAGAAGCTTGTATAGGGAGTGGGTAGGAGTAGACATATATAGAAGTAGCTGGAGGTCTATGTTAAATAAAATTGCAGTGAGCGGCCTGGAGCCTAGGGCGGCCAAGACTGCAAATCCGCCACAGCTCGTGACCCTGAGGCCAAAGCTACAGTCTGAACTGCCTTCATCCCGTCATGAAAAAGGGTAACAGACCTATGGCAAAAGCGTAAGTCATCTACAGGCAAAGCAAACATGGAGCAAGTTCCCCCTTGATGCAATTAGGGCTACAGAGCGTGGTCCCTAGGGCTTCACAAAAGCGTTTCCCAACAAAACTTGAGGAATTTTCTTGTTGCACCTGGGAGAAGCCTTACAGGGAGGCAGGAGTCTTGGCTGCAGCCTTACAAGCAAACTTGGGATGTACTTTGGAAGACAACACCGAACAGGACGTGACTGTTGACAACCGCGCCTATTCGCAAGGCAAAAAGAAGATCTACATCGTGGGAGTTCTCAACCAGGAATAGTGTATTAATAAATTTATGATCAAATAACTGAACACCCTGAATGCAAATTAACCGTAATACGAACATCGCCCAGCCGTTGCAAAATGAGCCATATCTATTTCAACATGGTAGGTCAAGCTGTTATGCGGCCATCAACAGGATTGCTGTTAATTACTTATTGCAAGGGTATAATAATGTATGACAGGTAAGCAGAGCTCCACAACGTGAAAATTGCACTCTCCTACCATTGCTCGTCATACAAGGTCATACACGATGAATTTGGAGGCACATTTCCATCCTAAGATTCATTCACCAGCCAGAGGAGACGGACTCACCTAACAGGTACGTTAACTTTAGTTATTCATTGATCAGCCCTCGATCCAGCCCAGTAGAACGCCTGCTTGAATGAGCTTCTCAGAGCCATTAAAGGGTCAGACTGCTAGCCATATGTTAACCAGGAAGATGTGATTGTGCTGAACTATGAGCAGCCGTACTGCACAGCGAATCCACCCATAACCCGTGTTCAGGCAGCTACACCACTTAATTACATTGAGAAGTGTTATATTTTACTTCGTTTAGATGTGAGTGACGTCAGCACACCAGCCATCACCAGGTCCATGCGCCATTTTCTTCCATTCCAATTCCGACTATCTGCGTACCACCACGTGCACGTTAAAACTACTTATATTAGGTATTCATTGCCATTTCCTCACTTGCAGTGAAATTCATCATTAACGCGCCTTTATCCTTCTCTTCGGGTCGCAGTATCCCGCAAGTCCTAAAATCAACGTCTACCAGCGTCATACCTGGGCCAATACACGTCTACCATCAAACATACCTGGACTAATATACATCCTGAGGCCTATTGAACAAAATAAAAGCACGAACGTTAAACGTCGATCGAAGAAAACTTGTGCCAAGTACTTATTTTTACTTTCACTTCAGACTTTTTCACGAGCAGTTAGTTTTATTTTCTATTTATCTTATATGAGCTCAACGATAAATTTATTTCCATCATTTCTTGGTATTAAACATTCAGTTGCAAAATCTGGTTGGATAAACATTAACCACTTTGACACAACAACCCGTTTCAATTGACTAATCACAGTGCATCTTAAACTAGCTTTACTTTATTTATGAGAAATTTATCATTTCTCTGTTTGTGAAATTTAGTAAAATATTAAAACTAAAAAAAAAACGTTACTCCCCCTTTGACACTAAGGCAATTAGATCCAAAATGGTGGCAGAAGAGTAAGGGGACATTCCTCTTGTTGAAATGCCTTCTTAGAACCACAAGGCAGTGGTGGGCAGTGTCTAACCTCAATCGGTAACACACACTTCTGTTCTGTAGCTGTGGGTACTGAACTGGCCAAACGACAAATATAGTCTGCCAGGCCATCACCTTAGTGCTGGGAGTGTTGGGAGATGCTGAGGGAATGCAGAGAGCTCCATGGGCTCACTATTGATATACTAGCTGTCAAAAAGTAAGAATCTGATCTCAACTTTTTTTGGCAGAGTGCAAAAATTCCCTTAACACGTTGGTTGAGGAAATTATCAAAGATTTGCCCTTTCTACCATCTTATTAAATTCCCTTAACACGTTGGTTGAGGAAATTATCCAAGATCTGCCCTTTCTACCATCTTAGTAAAACGTACATAAATAACTGTGTGCCCTTCTGCGGCGCCGTTATTTTTTAGCGAAAGGAAGTAATTACCTAATGATCGCTCGGCTGACAAATTAGAGCGGAGTCACGGAATAAAACCAGCTTCCCGCTGTAGGGACATCGGTCTGCGGTCTACCTACCGCCAGGGGAACGTGTAGGTCGGTATCAGGCATGACGTCACATCCTGATGTCGCTACAATACACCTATTTCCAACCATTTCCATCGCCGCTCCCTGCACGACAAATCTCGAGACAACGAAGTATTTACATTGCGCGGCCGACTGAAAAGATGATAAAGGGAGAACGCGACAAAACACGACAACTCTCGGTTCGGCTGGCGCGCCGTCAGATTTTCGATGAAGCCTTTGCACTTGAGATGAGGGATTTGATCGGCTATGATGCGAGTGAGGGGAACAACTCAAAAGGCAGGGAAACACGAAAGTGAGAGGGACAGACTGGATTGTGCAAGGTAATGAAGCAAGCCAATACATGAGGGAGTCTGGTGATGTAGTGAGCTGCCAAATTTAGTCAACTGGTTGAATAGAATGTGTGATGGGGAGCCAATGGACACGAGGTAAACTGGTCAGCAGACAAACTAGATGAGAAAACTTTGTGTAAGCTGCCAATTTCCATGTTCCAAAGACTGTTTCAGATAGACTGGGGAATTCGGAAAAATAGGGTGAAAATCCAGGGAAGCAAGCGTTGAAATGATCCTGGGTGGTTGTGGATTGCGGGGGGGGGGGGGGGGAATGGTAATTCAGAACGTTTTGTAATGGGTTGGTTCTGGGTTTAAGGCAGTAACAAGGCCACTTCCTTGTAATACGAGCTATATTCCACCGGATCCGTCTCCAAGTATTATTGTATGACTCGTCAGTGGATCGTTTCCACTGTCAGAATCGAATAGAATTAATGCAACGCGATCGCAGACATGTCACCCCCTCGCTCACAGTCACGAGGTTCTCCCTCTCCTTTCACCATCGACTGCATCATCACTTCCTTAACGGCCGGAACGACTCCGATTAACTGAACCTCGTTCCGCTCCTTGTCCCCTGAGTTCGAACGAATTCCAGAAGGTTCGTCGAATCAGACATTTCTCCTGTCAGCATGTCTGCGCCATAGTGAGTTGTTTATTTTGTTAGTCATCATTCGTAATTATAAAGAGAAACCTATAGACGTTCGTCATCGCAGTCGCTCTTGTGCTATTTGTAGACCAAATCAACTTAAAGCCTGAGAAGACAGGAGCTGCCAGCTCTCACCTACAGATCGTTGTCATTTGCGAATTAAGATCTCTCAAAACCTAATTGTTCTTCTCATTTTCTCTCGTTCGTTTTGCCGAATTCCAACAACTGGGTCCTCAGCATTCTAAACCAACACTATCGCCACTTTCTGGCCACTCAAAGAGGCGTACCGGGGAGTACCGTTATTGCCTTAATCTCAGTCATCAGTCCTAGCCGTCATTTTCGGCTTCTTAGCAGCGTTTGGTGACTACAATCAAATCGTCTCGTCGACAGGTGATTGTTAATTTGCATATATTTTCCGAACTTCAAAAGTGAAATGCAATTTTTGTTAATTTTGAGTACAGTTGTAAATAGAATGAAAATTAATTGGGAGGAGTTCTTTAATTTAGTTATAAAAGAAAGCAGAGAAGATTACAACTACGAGAACTACGGGTTTACAATATGCAGAAAGCCCCGTCCTCTGGTATCAATACGGTAAACATTCTAAAAAGCTACAAAGCTTCAGCACCGTTAGCAGTCTTTCGTCAGCTGAACTAAAATGTATCAAGACATGTGTTAGGAGCTTGAAATCCTCCGGTATAACTTAATTAAAGTGAATCCATCTCCATAGTTCTTGAATACTTGAAGTTAGCTCAAGTCTTGGGTGCGTTGTGCCAATTTGACATAGTCAAACAGGGAGCGACCAACAGTTTTTAATGAAATTACATAAATTCGTGCAGTGCGCGGTGCACCCACTTCATTTTCCCCTCCCTTCTTTCATTTCTACCATCACTTCTGCATGATTTATGCGAAAAACCCCAAACCTTGTGAAGGATATAGCCTCTGTTTTCGTCGGCTCTCTTTCCTTGGCGCTCTACGCCGTGCGCTTAAAATATTAAGATGGGCTAGCAAATATTTTGTGAGGCTTTGGCTCCTTATTTTCATACTGATTCTTCATACGACCTGTGACGTATTAATCTATCTAATTAATTAAGAGATTTTAAGCTCAGTGTTTTTCTCCCTCACTTTAATATTGTTATATGTGAGCAAACCCCTATTTATTAACCCCCTTGCCACTATATTGTCTTTCAGAACGGTCTGAGCAAATTATTTTACTTTGAATAAATATTGAAAGAAGTTCGTTTCATTTAATTAATTCATCTCTATTTATTAGATTAAATTCAAAATGGGACTTATTGCGTTCTTAGTTTCATAACCTTATTTTTTCCTCGAGACGAGTTATTTATTTAATATCCGAGGTGAGTTCTTATCTGATTAAGTATATTGGGTCCAGACATGAACTGTTGTAGTACAAAACCACTAGACACATCAAAATATATAGCAGAACGTGGTTTTGATCTGGCTGATAAGGGAGAGGCTCCATTAATACGTCACTCGACGCGTGAAGAATCAGAATGAGAATAAGGTGCTCAAAGCCTCACAAAATAATCGCTCGCCCTTCCCTCGCTTGGGAGCGCCAACGAAGGAGAGCCAGCGAAAATAGAGGCTATATCCTTCACAACCTCAAGCAAAATAATTATTTTGTATATTTTCTCAAAGCGGTCGACGATTTGTGGAGGGAGTTATAAGTGTAGAACCAACTGACAATAAACTCGCCCACTCTCCCTTTCCATCTAATTTAGCCCGTAAAATAATGCGGAGAGAAGAAGTCCATGGGTTAGCCACGAGAAATGTCAGCGTCCACCTTCAAATTCTGAAATGTAAAACATCAGTCCTCAGTAACTCATTCATAGTACAAGCAACAAAAATGCGTAACACTAATCCCAAAATATTTACCCATTCAGTGTACGAATTTAAAAGATTGTATAAATTGCAGTTAATGGAGTGGTATAATTAAGTTTATAATGTTTTCATCCTTTTTACTTGTTATTTCAAGAAGTACCAATGTCAGTTGTCAATGTTAAAATTTTCTTTTGTTACCTGTTTTTATTCTTTTGTGAAAATAATTATGTTTTCTATTATTTGACTTTGGAACGTAGTGTGTAATCTATGTATTAAGATGAAATGGAAGAGAGGACCACAGGTCCTAATTTTGTCTGATCAATAAAGAAAGTCAGTCAGTCAGTCCATTAACAAAAAGAAATAATAATAACAATATACTCTTTCTGGAAAGCCATATGATTCAGAAACTTCGGGGTGCATTTTGTTTTAAATACAATCAGTTTTTAGTTTTGATGACACTTTCCAAGAATATGGCTACTAGTGTATTTTCACCATCATTTTGACATTGTCTGAGAAGCCCAGAGTTTTGAGTTACCTTATAGGGTTACGTTTTCGTTGCTAAACTCCACAACAACATCCCAGTTTCGTGGGGAAGTAGGCGAAGCCACGATCTACTTCTGTTGTACTACTCGCGAGGACTTGCATAATTTGTTACCATCTCGGATGGCTGCGGCAATTCAAAGGGGAGGTTACGCTGTTCTGGATCCACTTCGCCGCATTTCTAGGTTTGCCCGCTAATTACAAATTCCGCGAGTGATGTTCAGCAAAGCCAAACCTTCGGTCATCCCCGTTTCAATGTAGATGTTCGTACCCCGCCAAACCAACATTTCCGAATTTCTACCTGTTCGTAGGTCGTTTGCTGATTCCACTTGCCTCTCGTACACGTTGAATTTCAGTGGTTTCGAACATCTTCGAGAAGAGGATATTCGCGGGTTTCGCTGTACGACCTTCCAGCTCATTCTCTGGTACAGCATTTCAAAACTTCACTCGTAGTTTCAAATTTTTTTGATAAATAGCGTCAATTTCTGTTACTTTTTGATACCCTTCATGAAGCTTTCGGCGTGCAGCATAATGAATTTGACATATTGAGGGTTGCAGGCACAAAATAATTGAAAATGAACCATCACTAAATCCATAAACGATTTTTCACGTAGTGGCCTCTTATTTCGCAGTCCGAGGATTTTCCGTGTTAGCTTACTATTCATCAACCTCAATCCACCTTCTCCTGGTCAGGACTCCGGCACTGGCAAGGAAGATGATGATCCCGTGGACTCAGCCATGTTGTTTATGGACGGCTAGGCTGAAGGTATAGTTTCGAGCGTTCGGTGTCTGGAAACTTCAGGTTTCGTGATAGTGCTGGGTTATGGAGGAACTCAATCGGCCAACCAAAAACCTGAAGAGTTGCGGTAGAGACGAGGGACAAAGTTGGGTCTCGACCGTGATACTTCAACTGAAGGTGTTTCCCCGACATTAGCAGCTTTTACTGTTGAAAGGTCAATTTACAGGTTGGACGATCGAAAAAAAGAGAAAAAATTCACGAACGAGGTTGTAGACCTTTTTTGTAAATATTTGAAGCTTTAAGTGTTGTGACCGCGAGAAACTGAGTTTTCTTATGTGTTGCGGCATCCACAGCTCCCGAGGTATATGCTTTCTTACAAAGCGAGCGGGTTTATGGGGCGTCGGAACAGCTTCCCTATTCAACCAAGGCTACATGGTACGAATGCGGTGGTACGATTTGTTTACCGGCTCAGGCGGAATGACTGGGACAATATGCAATTCGAAAATTCCGACCAATTCAAGACACAGCAGCGTCTCGCCGAAAAATGGGCGTTTCTAATAGCATAGCACCAACACCACACCATACTCAGCTTAATCTCATCCGATTCTCAAGCCACCGTTCAACGATATACAACCAATTATGCACTACCGCAGCAATCTCGCTTTTTGTATAAACCAGTCAAATGTCTTCAAACGTCTAGTAGAGAAACACACTGATGCGTCACTAAACGAGAAGACCGGGGGGGGGGGTAGAAACAGAGGAAAAATAGTTTTGTTCTTACATAAACATTTAGTTTAAACGATTTCATTTTATTTTTTTGTTTCACTATTCAGAACCGTATCAATTCTTCCAGGAACCGTGATACCGCTCGGGTAACGGTACCCGAGTTGATTAAATGAAAAATTCAATCTATAATTCATAAATTTAACCGACATTTAGTAAAATGCATACATTTTTCGGCTTTCAGGTATACTCGGCAAAGTTTGACTTCTTTTTTCAATCAAGGGATTGTCAGGGAAATATGTGTAGGGAACACTACGTACGAAATTGTGTCCCATCGGATTTGTGTGCGGCTCAAATGGGAAACACATATAGGAACACTTCCACTTCTAATCGAAACATCAACGCGGGGATTCTACGTGGCAAGCGTCTTACCGATAAAGGCTATCAAAGAGCTGACTTCTCAAGGGATTGGTTGAATTCGGTCCCAAGGACTTACTCTTCTTTCGTCGTCAGAGAGTTAGTCATACGTCTCTAACAGGAGGAAATGATGATGTAGGGTGTTTGCGAGAACAGGCGCGTCAGTAAAAACTTGAAGCGGGAACACAGCTACTGCAGAGTCAAATGTAAATAAACGTATAAAAACGAATGAAAAAGAAGTATGGAAGATATTTTCATTGGCGAGCTTAAATGTTTGACGTCTCAAAGCGATTGATACTCCCCTCTCACATGCACTTCCACCTATCACCCCTCAAACCTCCACCAGTCCCACTATTTGTGAACCTGGTGAAATGGTCAAGACCGTTTTAAGGGCAGAAACACTGGGGGAACAGCCTTGCGAGAGGTCCAGCAAAATATCAATAAAGTAATCACTCAAAGCCGATCTTTTCTCACGTAAGTCTCATTTGTGAAAGTGTGAAGTGAATAGGCCTGAGTAGGTCCGACGTTTATTGCCATGATAAAATGATGCAGTGTTGGGCTTCTGGTATGTGTCAAAAATGCTGAATGGCGAGGTAGACCGCGTGGAGTTCTCGATATTAGGCAGGCCACTTGTTTTCTCTAGCCGTTACGTTTTTGGAGAACAGCGACTGTGGTTGCCAGTCGCTTTTGTCAAATTGCTGGAGGCAAGCACCATCGGAATGGGCGCTGGCATCAGTGAAGAGGCCGAGTTTCCGGAGGGCTCAGGGTGGAACAGCATTATGGCCTTCGCTGGGTTGTCCTTACACGCTTGGAACGCGAGCCCTAGCTCTGGTTTCTTCTGGGGCCGGATCTAGACGAGGTGTGGCTCGCTTGATGCTCAACGGCGTGTGGCACGTCACGTCGGTAGAATCTGGAAACGCCTTTGACGGTTGACGGACGCGGATAGTTGCGAAGAGCAGCCACTCTGTCTGGTAGTGGTCTTGTCCCGAGAGCGGATAACTCATAGCCTAAAAAGCTGACCTTTTCGACTCCAAAAATGCTTTTCTGCGCGTTGACCAACAGCCCATAGTCGTCTAACCTTTGCAGTAGTAGTCGGAGTTGTTCCCTGTGATTAACCTGCCAGTCGAAAACAACCAGGATGTCATTTTGGTTGTCATTTCCTCGACTTGTGCGAAGCAGAAGTTGAGGCCAAACATCTCTGGAAGGTCTGTCCAGCATTGCGAAGGCCAAAAGACATGAACGGAAACCTCGAAGATGCTAAAGGGCCGTTATAATGGCTGTCTTTTCAATGTCACTTGGGTTCACCGGAATTTGTGTGTGGGCTTTTACCAGATCGTTTTTGGAGCCTCGCAGACGAGAGGTGAAATCGTGGATATGGCGATCTGGGTATTTGTCTCGAATCGTCCTAGCGTTCAGTGCGCGATAATTGCCGCAAGGCCGCCAGCTATTGGGATTTTTAGGACGTTATTTTGACGTCACATATTTATCTGCAGTAAGAAAGCAACATTTGGGGTGGTTTGGTCGAGATATTTTCTCTGAATCTTGAAATGATGGCGTACGCAGCTGCTAGAGTGCTTATAGCGCCTTCACTGTCGAAACCACTCACAGGTGAAAAGCGCTGAAGCAGGTTTATAAATTAATTTTCCAATGAAATAAGAAGCTCATGGTCGTGCGCACAATCTTCAGTTGGAACTGCACCAGAACGCCCACACGGCTTCTGCTGATTCATGTAGTGGCATAAAGCGGAAATCCGATTAGTTTTTCTCGGTCAGTTGAGCAACAAGGTCGATCCCATCAGAACTCTCCATCGGGGGAGAAAAAAAATCAACTGACAGCTTGAAGGATCCTCAAAATTCGTCGACCCCCGACGTCTTGGAGTCAAGCAGCCGTTCCTTTTGTCAGTCGTACAATAAATAATCGCTCAAACTTCAAGTTGAATAACACAAAGAAGGGATGAAGAACAGCCGGAGGGTTGAAAACTAGGAATAAATCCGAGGCTTAATAGCGCCGTGGGGCCACCCCTCGACACAATATAAGCCCTCATCCCCAAACAAATACCACTTCAAACTGCTGCTGTTCTGAGTTGTAGAGCCTGAAGTACTGGGTATTATTCGATGGGTTCGTTTGATCGTATTCCGGGGATGTGATTTCAGTACTAATACCGGGAGACCACTGAACTAAGCTTATGGTAGCGAAACGGAATACGTTTGCGAAGGTAAGCAGGCAGTATTTCGCAACTTCGGACACAATCAAGTATCGAGAAATCGTAGGCCAACCTGATTGATTTCGGAATACTGTTGCTGCACAATGTAAAAATTTTGTTTTGTGAGTCGAAAAGTGCCATCTTTGCAACACATGCCTGTATATATAACGATTTTGTAAATAGCTTTCACTGCCGGATAAGAAGTTCCCAAATCCACCTACACTAAAGGGACTGAAAGGATCGAGCAAATGAATATGCACTGCACCCCTAAGCCTCGTGACAGTGGGGACATGAGAAAGCTATAGGCACTATTGGAATGGGTGGGGTTTATGGAACAGAGCGAGTCTGTGGACTCCCCTCCTGGGAATATCACATCAGCGATGCCGAAGTTGGAAGATGAACCATGCGAGGGAGGTTCCAAGGGCATCATGGTCTCAAGGCTGTCTTGGAGAGACTATTGAGTGGTGTCTAGTTGTGGACTTAAACAATAAATACATAGCTCTGACTGTTCCAACAATTAGGATGAGCATCACGGCATAAATTCCTATTGTGCAGGTCCTTACGTCTCACAGGTCTATGTCTATCCTCCTAGAGAACCCCGGGTATTTCCCGCGGGGGTCTTCTTCGATGTCCACCCTTTGTGTCACACCACCTACCCCGAGGGGTGTCGACTATGCCCGTAACATGCATGCATTTGTTCATTTTGCAGTGTCCCGTGATAATTCCTAGTATCTGCCTTAGGTCCTTCCTCTCCATTATCAGAAAGCTACCTCTTATCAAATGCGTTTGCCCTGAGATGACGCGTTTGGAGGGCTTAAATCCTGGTGCATTCGAGACATTCTTCTAGCGTATTCGTATTCTCTCACAGTCCTCGTAACTAGTAACGAAGGTGTCCTACATTGGGGAACTGGCCCTATAGGTACAGTATACGAACCGACTCTTGCCAGATGGTCCCCTCTCTCATTTTGAATGATCCCTTCATGCCCAGGGATCCAACGTGAACTCTATTAGAGCCTGCTAAGGAATTTAACCGCACTCTGTGCTCCCACACCAGTTTTGACATTGTACAAGACGCTTAACTATCAGTCAATATTTTGATAGTTTTATTACTGGGCCTTTTGCTCACAACCTTTGTAGTGGAACCCAGCGGGATGTACGTCCTATACCTTCCAGAGCCTGTGCCTTCAGGAGTTTTCGATCCTTCTGCGCAGATGTTGTTGCCATTGCGAGAGCGAATCCTACAACGTTTCTGTTCCTTAGGCTACTTTATGGACTCATACCTAGGCACCATCACGTGAGTCACGAATTTTAAGATAATCATCTCTTCAAGTAATTTTCAACTTTTGGGGATTTAGACCACATAGCAAACACCTGTGAGTATATCGATGAATTCCAGGTTGCGGCATCATGTTCTTCACTATTTAGCATTGACATATCTTAGCTTATAACACTCAAATCACACTAAAATATCACATCCCCGGATTGAAAATATTATAGTCATTAGAATGAACAAAAATGTTCATCCGAATTGTTAGAGGCGTTTTTGAAAGACAACATTTTTTTGTATTGCTAAATATCACATTCGAGCTGAATTAGTTCAGCCATTACAGTCGCACTCGAAGACCTGTGGAATGTACATGTTACGCACGAATGGTGGAGCTTGAAACTAAGACATAAATTTACGTGGTGAGTGTGAGTGAGGACTGAATTATACTTGACTGAATAGCGCTATCACAGCGCTGTGGGTGAGTATATAAACGCGAACAAGGTTATTCTCCATACACGTGAACTGTTGGAACATTAGTGTTGGGAGGGCGGGAGGTGTAGGGGGGGAGGGAGATTCATTCATGAATGCTGATGGATGACTAACTTGGAAGGATCCATCTTTTGAGACGAGGTTCTAAAATTGAGGGGTGGGAAAAGATAGTTGGGAAAGTCCAGGAAAGGGAGAAACCCGTCGTCAATTGAAAATAACTGAGGAGCGGAACTACTACAGGTACAAACAAAAGGGTTGAGATAATAAGGAGTTTAGGGAAACAATGACAATCCATAGAGCCAGTAAGTACCGTTAAGTGGAGGTCTGAGACCCAGCTAATTCGGCCAGCCAAACAGTAGGTGTCAGAGGGAAACTCAAACTTCGTATTCAGTTTGACATAATCCTAATATTGAATCGCTAAGGGAACTAAAAACTTAGTAATTTTGGATTATCCACTGATACTCGTGTGACCTTCACATCGTAGACTGAATAGAATATTAGTAAGCAAATATAAAATTAATATCAAACAACATCGGAATAATTAAAAATATTCACGTTCGCATACACACTTCCCCACACATATATTACGTACATGAGCCTGGTAACTCAACATACAAGCTTGAACGTGGGTCTTCGGTACGTTGAATAGCGTTCCAAAAGTCGTTTCCTTAAATTACGCGCTCATACGCAAATACGACGACGGCTCACGTCCTAAACGACATCACACTGCGGAGAAAAACACCGCATCTCCAGTGCGGGGGAAAAAAAATCTCATTCGAGTAAATGAATGTGAGAAGAGGAAACCCCAATGAGAAAAGACCGCTCATAACTCTGGGCTCCTGCAGGAAATTGCTGTTCAACGAGAGACAGAGAAGAGGGAAAACAATGTTCTCTCTCGATTATTCTGCTCTTCCCTGCCATTCAGCTAGCTCTCGAACCCCTCGACAATCGATCCCTGACACGTCAAACAATTAAACAGACGAAGTTTTAGTGTTCAATCGCTTGATGAGGCACGAAAGGGAATTCGACTTAATTTTGACACCTCGCTCTCTAATTAGTCTCTTAGCGTGAATTGAGCAACGTGAGTAGCGATTAGAGGATTGAGAGTAGCGATTAGAGAATTAAGAGTGGCGATTAGTGAATTGAAAGGTTCGTAAGTGACAACTGACTCATTAAGGGGAGGTAAAGAAGTTTTCTCACTTAACTTTGATTGAGCACGATAAATTTTCGAACTGAATGATTAATGACATGTTATTCGCTACAATACAAAAGATATTGAAACGAAACGGATTAAAATAAGTGCCATGAGTGATTTAATGAGTCAAATGAGGGCTGTCAGGTTGTTATCTCAAAACCCTCTTCAGTTGGTCAAGTACCCTACTTGGAGCCTCTCTCAGCTAGACTGGTTGTTCAGTGTTCGCGCTGTTTTTCGCCTATGTGCTGAGGTCCGAAGGATAGTTTTCGATGGCGTAATACGGCTAATACGTGAGCAACGCAGCCTGAAACATCTCCGCTCAAGACCTCGTTAGGAGAACGAGCTAATCATTAGTAGGTTGTGGAAATCAACAAACGAAAACTTGTTGTTGGGTTCAGCTGTCAGCTAGCCGAATTGAAACGGAGGCGGTCGCTGTCCTCCGACCCATACAGTGCTCCAAACCCTCACCCAATGGTGCGAGCACGACAAGCTGCAGGTGGCTGAAGAAAAAGCCGATCTCATCCTCTTATAGGAAAAATTAAAGCGCCAACAGTCAATACTTTTCGGCTGCCACAGGGTTCCTCTTGAGAAGCAAATCAAGCAGTTAGGCGTCAGAATAGGGGAAAGGTGGCGTTTCAGTCGGCACTTCCATTCTCTCAAAGTTACTAGCCCGGCAAGGTTTGCTTGATTACAAGTAACAAGCAATGCCACTTGGGATGGATAAAACCTTCAGTACGTGATTGGATATTGCTTCGTTGTGCCGAGTAGAAAACTTAGTAGAGAGTACTGGCCCAATCACACAGAGCTGCAGTCCTGTGGGTCGATAAGGCCTACAAGACAGCATCCTCCAAAGAACTCAACGTGATCACTTCGCCATTGAGTGCAAAATACTCTCCATCCTGCACGTTTAGCGCCTCGAGAGCGGAGATAACCAGATACCACGTGCTGCTTCACTGTAGTTCCTCCTTCAAACTTTGACTGCTACAAAGCGACTGATAACTGTTTCGCCCAGTTTGCGGAGTCACAAAAAAAAAGTGACCACAGTTTTGTGAGTGAGTAACTGCGCAAGAGCTGAGTACTGTGAGCACGACTGGGCAAGAGCTGAGTACTGTGAGCACGACTGGGCAAGAGCTGAGGGTGAAAATTAACTCGATATTCGGCTAACAATAAAAGCTGACGAACGAGATGAGTGTGAGAGAGGGCTGCTTTATAACACTTTTGAATGAGAAACGTAAACACCAGAGCAGAGTATGAAAGACACAGAATTCACATGACATGGAAGGGTTCTCTGGATATGTAAAGTGGTGTAGAGACGCGAGAGTAACTCAGTGAGAACAAAGTATCGAATGTGTGGGTTTTAGAGGCAGATCTGGGGAAAAAGCAGAGGGTTGGAATGGTAAAGTGAGTGGTGAGAAATGAACATTTTGTGTTCTCTGATTCAAGAATAATCTTCAAGCATTCTGTCAAAAAGGGCTGATTGAAAGGGTAGACTTCCATTTGCAAGGCTTAAGGTTAGGAAGGGCAGGATTGGAATGTTGGAGCCTTGGGCCTCGAGATTCCCTGTTCGGGCCACAGCAGTAACTGATTCCACCAGAGCCGCGCCGAACATTCATGTTCTACGAAAACGGTCATGTAGAGAGCAGTAACGTTAAACAGTGAACAACAAACACAGTTGAGTCGCCATAACCAGAAATGTACGAAAGAGGCCGAAACGATGTTTTTTTCGCTCATAACGACAACCATATATTCTTCGAAGTACTCCAAGTTACATCCAAAGTTTATGAAGTAAAACCGGGGGACAGCGGTTCGAAGTGGATTGGAAAGTGAATAAACCAATACAAGTTGATCCTTATGCAACATAAATGAGCTTGAAATGTCCCCTCGGAGTCGTGTCAGAGGGGAGAAACACCGCAATGAGCCAAAACACATTTGTGCGGCTTCGGAGGGGGGGTTTTCTCTCCCACGGAGGCGGAATCAATAGAAAGAAGACGTTGTGCAACCCTTGAAAAATGAGGCGTTCTTCGAAAAGAAAAAGAATTTTCCGGCTTATCGTCGCGCGTTTCGGCCACGTGAAGTCTCCGTGTATGTTAAGTCTAAATTGTTATCGCACGCAGTCGACAACGTGGCTTCGAAAACCGCCGTTTGAGAGTGTAAGGAGACTATCGAGATTCCCGAGTTCCTCCGGCATCCAAAATTGTTGCAGTCAACACTTCCAGGCTCTTATGCCGACGGAAATTTCAATTCGTCTTTACATCAGACTTTTCGGCGTTTTCCGCGTACTTACTCAATGCATTTAACACTCAATCAAACGTCACTTCACGGGGGCAGAAAGAGGTAGCGCTAACAGCTCCGGAATTTATTGTGCTACTCCTACTCATTCCTGGACGTTATTGAGCAATTGGTACACTGAGAATTAATGGGGCTATAAGCGCGAATTTTTCGAAGAGGATAATAATCATTTTTCCAAAGTTATCGGGTAAAAACATTTAAAAATTGTAGTAAGCGAAACGGCGGTAGTTGAAGTTCCGGAATTTTGAAGTGGCCCCTATGTATTTTGTGAACGTTATTAAACGCCCATAGTATAGGTATTTGATTGGGCTACCGAACCATTTTTTTTTAAAGATTCTAGCAACATTTCTGCGGAGTTCATAAGGAGAAAAATGCGGTTATATCGATTTTCGCCTAAAAGTTTGGTAATTTATTGTGCGGCTCTCATCATTTTCTCACGAATGGGAATTTTATGATGGGATCGCGTCATTGAGAGCTATCTGTTAAAAAAAAAGTTTAATCAAAATCATTAGCCGTTTTTGAGAAATGAAATATTTGGTGTTTTGATCACTATGATAACTATAATTAGTTTTGGACGGATTACGCTCATACCCTTATTTTCGCGTCCCACGGTGACCTGCGGGCTACTTATTGCGTTTGAGCTGATTTGACTGACACACACACATACCATTCTCCCAAATTCGGGTTATCGGACTAAAACGTAAAGATCTGAAGAGAACTGAACAAAAAAATTGTCCAGCCTCTTACATAACTTTCCTTTTTACTTCGTAGAGCCAATGAAAGTTATCAATATATCGTATGGTTCAGCTCAAGGGAGCAGTTGTGTGACCGGCAAAACAAAAGAAAAAGAGAAATTTAGTAGAAAATGAGTTTAGATAGTTCCTTGAAGGACATGGTGACTTCAATGCGTGACTCCATCCTGCGCCTCTAGAATGGAGGAAACAAAAATTTACCAGCTGCTCCAATGTGAGCGACGGTTGTTGGTTGATCAGTCAAACCTTCTAGCTCTGACTACTGACTGCTAGTAAGCAAGCTTATAACAGTGTCACCCAGATTGTGAAGAAGATTTTCGCTAAAAAAAGAAACCGAGGCAACAGTTAAACTTTATCTTAGACATTCGCCACCCATGTAAACACGTAAATCAGGTGGATAACCAGAGTAAGCTACGGGAGTCCCCAGAGTAATACCTCCGCATAACGTGCCTTCTAATGGTGTCCCCCTGTGCTAGAAAAGCAGCAGCCTGCATAATATTCACAAACGACTGATATAACCCTCCCAACGGAACGCAAAATTCCTGGCTGAGAACTCAGGAACGGTAAATATGAGAAGAAAACAGAAAAGGAGAGTAAAAGTTGGTTATCGGTCGCCGCACTTAGTGCAAATTAGGCAGAATGGATGTGTTGAAAGCTCCAGATTTGAAGAGGAGAATAAAGTAGAGCTAGAGAAGTGGGGGAAGTATTTTTGGAATGAGACAGTTTAGCAGGAACCAATGACTGGAAACACCAAATCACTCCTTTTGGAAGATAAAGTGGAGGCACACTCTAGAAGAGAGTAAGGAATGTCCTTAGCAGAAGCTTTCACATTCGTTATAACGTTAGGAAGCTTGGTCAATCAGGGATTAACAGACTCGGAAGCTGTTTTTGACAGTGTGCCAGAACGTGGAATGTTATCCATAAGACTAGCAACGTTATCTTATTTTCGACAGGTAAGCCACCATCAGTAACGTGTCATAACTGAGCTATGACCATACATGGGCTGAAGAAAACCCGTCTTGTCAAGTGGCGCCACAACACGCCCTGGATAGTTCGAGGTAAGTCCCAGTTAGTAGGAATGCGAGGACGTTGCAGGGGAGGATTGGAGTTGGCGTTAAAATCTGCTACGACCATTAGGAATATACTAAAATATTTATCCCGCCACTCAAAACCTTTCCACGATTTATTGGACAGAAGCTTTGAGAGCACGGAAAAGGAAGTTTATAATGAAGAACGGACGGAAAGGGGGTGAGCGTGCAAGTAAACCAGATTCTTCTTGATCAATAAGAAAACACAGAATCCAGGATTTCCACTATGAGGTTACTGTCCACACAACAGGTCAACCCAGTCATTAAAAAGCGCCATGGAGCCACGTTATACATCATTGGAACTACAAAAAAGTAAAATGTGTTTCGTGGTATCTTTTAAATGGGAGTTTCAGGATGTCTCCATGCTAGACATCCACGTTATACCTCGCGTTGATGTCATCTGATGTTGGACAACTATTTTGGCAGTGTTGCCAGCACCTCCCCGGTAGTTTCTCCCCTTTCACTAATTTGCTCAACTCTGGACGGGTCTCCCCTGGAATATGCCCACTTGGGTTCACACTCCCCCTTTATTTGCTTTGTAACGTTTTACTACTGAAATGTGACATAATCCAGCAGCAACTGTTGCTCTCTTGTCCACGTCTGAGGCTTTCCCTCTTCCACTCCCTCCCTTAAATTTATTCAGACGGGGGATTCGTAGGGCTTCCCTCCCAATCGGATAACATCTCCCTGCCGGACTCAATCGAGTCGATTCCCCTCCGAGATAACTTCAGGAATTCAATTTGTTCCGGTAGAACGAACATCCTTGTAGTGATTTAAGTACAACTTTGGGGTTACCCGAAGTATTCCGCAGTATTGACTCAGGGAATTCGGGTTCGGTCGGTTTTTCGAGTCTTCTGATGGAAGTTGAGTCGAGACAAACGTCTCTCGAAAGAGGAGTAAAAGTTTCCACCTGATGACGTAATAACCGGGACACCCCGCGCATCACACGCCAAGTGAAGACACCAACAGGGCGCTTCTTCACATAAAGCCAGATTGAGTTCAGTAACAAGGATGTCCAGCCCTGCCTCCCGACTTGGAGAACTGGAAGGCCGAAGAAATCTGAGGCATTTGTGGATCTGCTAAAAGCATTACGCCCAACTGGCCACTCAAAACGAACGTAATAGCACGGCGCATTTACTTTGTTCTAGTTTCCTTCGCCTTAGATTTTCCTTTCTAGTTTCCAAATTCCGTTATTACCCCTTTCTATTGCGACTGATAAAAATGCCTGTTGTGCCTCTTTCCATGGAATACACCTGCCGTATTCAGAGACGCACCTTAAGGAATTTTTTTTAAATTCTTAAATTAAGGAGGGTTTCACACTCACGAACCTCCCTTACGTTAAATAATTTCTTTAAAAGATGTTTATGTTAAGATCTCCCTTAAGCCAAAATATTTCTTAAACTTGAGAAAATCTTCAAAAATATTTAACGTTGCTGCCACCCAACCTGGAATATATTTTAAGGGTCTATCCTAGTCGTTTCTTATTGTAAAAGAATTAACACAAAGTCAGGCGATTCAACAATATTTTAGATCGTTAACAATTATCACAACAATTCCAGAATAACAACCGAACCGTAACTAACTCTTCTTGGATACACAAACAATATTGGTTGCGAAGGAACGGACAATAACAGAGAGATCCACAACATTACCCTCTCTCTTTCTCTCTCTTTTAAAAATTTAGTCTTTTTTTAGGTCGTTGAATGTTTTGAGGCGGTCGCTGTGAATCACTTTCCGAGTACCCTGTGGAGTCCGTATCCTGAACAGAACGTCAGTTATCTTCTTCAGGACTTCACAAGGTCCGGTCCATGGCAACTGTAATTTTGAAGTTAGTCCAATATGACGGCGAGGGTCATATAGCCAAAGTTTGTCTCCAACTTTAAAAGTTGGGATTGTCGTACCGACATCGTATCTTGTTTTGGCATCAGTAGCAACTTTTCCCAAGGATTGTCTAGCAATTTCATGAGCCTCATCCAGGCGTTCTCGCAACATAATTCCATAGCTCGTTTTTTCATGTGAGGTGGGTGGTATACCAGTAACTAAGTCTACCGGAACGTTGATCTCCTGCCAAATGTCAACATGGCCGGTGAGAACCCAGTGGATGCATGGACAGTTGCTCGGTATGCAAATAGTACAAGATGTAGATGTTGATCCCAGTCTCGCTGATGGTCATCAACAACCTTTGAAAGCATCTCCCAGATGGTTCCGGTTGAATTGTTCCACCATTCCATCACTTTGAGGTCTCAATGGAGTGGTTCGGGTTTTATGAATTCCTAAGATCTTCATTACTTCTTTGAATATAGCAGACTCAAAGTTTCGTCCCTGGTCCGTGTGCAGCTCTCGAGGAACGCCGAACCGTGGAATACGTGCTGAACTAGACCATGTGCAACAGTTTCTGCGCGTTGATCGGGCACAGCAAAAGCCTCAGGCCATTTGGTGAAATAATCCATTGCCACAACTATGAATTTATTTCCATCACTGCTTTCGGGCAATGGGCCTGCGATGTCAACTGCTAACCGGTCGAATGGTGTTCCGGTTATTCGAGTTTGCAACGGAGCTTTCTTGGTCTGAGCTGATCTTTTGCCTCGCTTGCCACATGTGACACATGCTTTGCAATAGTCTCGGACGTCTCTCATACCCACCCAGTAGAACTGATTCCTCAATAGTGAAATGGTCTTCCGGTAACCAAAATGTCCAAATCCATGAGTAAGTTGTAACAGATGTTTTTATTTGGCTTCGAGGAACTACTAACTGAACTACTGTTTTGGTTCCTGAATCGTTTTCCCAATTCTGACGAGTAAATCTGCTCTCAGTGCTAGAGAATCAAACATAGCCCAAAGAGACTTGACATTCGCGCTACAAGGAGCCACTAGTTCCCAATTGGGACGTTGCACCTGAGCTAGCCACGTCTTTACTAGGGCATTATCTGCATCATTCGTTTGTTCAGCTTTCCAATTAATGTCAGGCTGTAATTGGATTCTGTTAACATCTGGTAGTCCTTTCAACTCTTGTCTCAAGCAGTAGGAACAATCTGTTGCTAAACAAGGTCTTCTAGAAAGGCCATCCGCATTAGCATGAGATGTTCCTTTGCGAAATTCGATGGTTAGGTTAAAAAGGTGCCATTTTTTCCAACAACCTGGCCATTTGACCATCTGGTTGTCGGAAGTTTCTGCAACCACTGTAGAGAAGAGTGGTCAGTTCGAACTTTTACTGGGATACCACTATCAAGGCCATAAGGCTTAAAGTGCTCCAGGGCACTGACTACTGCCAACAGTTCTTTTCGAGTGACGCAATAATTTCGTTCCTGTTTTTGAAGACAGCGACTGTAATAAGCTATTACTTTTTCTTGATCGTCTTGATACTGAGATAAAACTGCACCAATTGCTTTATCGCATGCATCCACATCAAGAGTGAACGGAACGTTTGGTTTCACGTGACCTAATATGGGCGCTTCAGTAAGTGCTTGTTTTATGGAGTCAAAGGCAGTTTGACACTCAAGTCCATTCGAAACCAACATCCTTTTCTTTGAGTTTGAATAAAGGCTTTGCTACTTGGGCAAAATTTTGAGCAAAGGGGCGATAGTATGAGCAGAACCCGATGAACGTGTTCACATCCGCAACGGAGGTTGGCTGAGACCAATTAGCCACTCTTTCGGTTTTCATGGGATCAGTACCGACACCAGCCTCAGAAATTTCGTAGCCTAAATAGCAAACTTTACGACGCATTAGTGTGCATTTTTGGCATTCAGCTGATTCCTTTCAATCTAAGTTCGGCAAATATATTCCGGAGCCAGATTAACTGCTCTTCGAATGTCGGAGTGTCCACTAAAATGTCATCGAGGTACACTTTCACTCGTCCTTGGCGAATAAACCTTCCCAGAACCCCAGTCATCGCCCGCTGGAATGTTGCGGGAGCATTACACAAGCCAAAAGGCATGACGCGGAATTGCCAAACTCCTCTAGGTGTGCAAAACGCCGTTTTAGGCTTATCGCACTCTCTCATAAGTACCTGCCAATAACCACTTTGGAGGTCAAGTGTCGTAAACTAAGCACTTCCGCTTAAAGAATGGATGAGATCGTCAATATTTGGAATAGGGTGACAATCTTTCAGAGTAACATCGTTAAGTTTGCGATAGTCGACGCAAAACCTGCTGGAACCATCTTTCTTGGCGACTAATACTATTGGACTTGCCCATGGACTGACTGAAGGCTCAATTATCTTGGCTTCTTCCATATCCGCGATTAATTTATCAACTTCGGCAAGACGGTGAGGCGGAAGTCTTCTAGGAGCTTGATGCACAGGCATTTCAGTTGTCACAGTTATCGAATGTTCCACAGAAGAAATTTGACCAAGGTCATATTTACTCCTGTGAAAACACATCGGAGTATTCCATCAACAACATCCTAACTGCTTCCTTCTGAACTCCTGACAGTGCTTCACATGACCTGAGAAACAACTCGGCAAGATGTATTGGTATGCCGTACTCACGTGTAGAGATTGTTTGTTCTTGCAAAGGACTGGACACAGTACCTTCATTAGAATCTAAGCTCCCCAGTTTCTGTTGACTGGCGTGTGTGTTCTCCTGGACAGTCGACAGACAAGTTTCACAGTCTCCAAAACTAATGTTGCGATTATCGATTTCCAATTGCCTATTTGTAACATCAATGATACAACGATAACGTTTCAAAAGTCTAATCCAAGTATGCAGTCTTCTTCTATGGGGGCAATGATGGCTGGATGATGTCGAACTACCTTATCTCCAATATCGAACTGAAGAGCAGCACGGCCATGAATAGGTGCTGTTGCTCCAGTGGCAGTGCGAAGGAACGTTGGTTGCCATGCCTCAACTCTCACACCAGTACCATCCAAGATCCTGGGATTAACAAAAGTAACAGTCGCGCCGGTATCCACCACGAACTTACACAATTTAGAATTTAGTGTCCCAAAAAGACAGAGAGACCCCTCAATTCCAACCCGGTAAATCACCTCCTTGCCGTAGAAAGTGGTCTGAGTTCCTAATGTTATTAATTTAGGCCTTTTCGGGTGGACCGTCAAACTAGGCCTAGTTAGGTTGACGGATGGAAGTTTCCCTGATTTTGAATCTCATTGGCTCGAGCACGTTGGCGAGAACACGTGCGAGAGATGTGGCCAGGCTCATGGCAGAACCAGCACAATCGTTCTCTTGAATCATATCTGCTTGGTCGGTGTACTCCATCAGTGGCCACATGATGTATAGGGCGATCAACATTCCACTTAGTCAGCGTAGTAGAGCGATCGTCATTCAAAGTGGCTTCGAATCTAAGAGCGCATGTCAAGGCTTCAGACATCGTAGTTGGAGAACGACAAAGCAACAAGCGCTTTAGATCTTGATCCCTTTAGCCCCGCATGTAGTGGTATACTTCCTGTGTTTTCGAGAATTCTTCTGGAGCAGCTGGGCAACTATTACGGGTAATGACGGATTGCTTGATGAAACTCTTTCACTCCTTCATTCTGACCCTGTGTTCTAGTATTCAGAAGCGTCAAGAACATTTGCGATTGGTTCTTAGTCCCATAATGTTCTTCAGATACTCTTATGAGTTGCTCATAAGTTCTGGGAGTGGAACCTCATTTAGCAGAACGAGGGCAGAACCAGTTAAGGCACAAACAAATTCAGTCGCCATGACAGTTCTGTTCCAGCCATTATGTTCTGCGATACTTTCAAACTGGGTTCTATACGCTTCCCAGTCGACACTTCCATCAAAGGGTCTGGCCTTCTTCAGATGTCGGGATTCTCTTGATTCACTTAATAATCCAGGGAGAATAGCGTATTGATGCTGTGAGATTGAGTGTGGTAGGCGGGGCATTGGCGATACAATTAATTACGTCTGCCACGAGTCTCTTACGCCAAATCTCCATGTGGCTATCTATTTGTTCAACAATAACGGAAGGTAGTACGTTGATGGGCGTGATATGAGGATCTGCTGATACAGACTCGTCTCTTGTACGTTCGTCAACTGCTTCTGTTGTTTGTGTGGCTGTGTCGCTCAATGAAGAAGGGTTGTGCTCGCTTCTAAGTCTTCTTGACGACATATCCCACTTCTGACACCAATTGTAAAAGAATTAACACAAAGTAGGCGATTCAACAATATTTTAGATCGTTAACAATTATCACAACAATTCCAGAATAACAACCGAACCGTAACTAACTCTTCTTGGATACGCAAACAATATTGGTTGCGAAGGAACGGACAATAACAGAGAGATCCACAACATTATGCTTTTCTATTACACGCTTGGAGTTACTAGTTTTTAATGAGTGTTTGGTAGGCCGAATATAGCAGGGTCCTCCGGAATATCCGCGCTCGCACCTAACAATACTATCAACCCTTTACTTACCTACGGAAAGCCCTGGTCCTCGGATATTTCCAACGACAATGGACTTCCCTAATTTTGTATTGGAATGTCCTTCCCTCCCTCGATTTACCTCCTTCTCCAACACACACCGCTCTTCCCAGATACACTTGTCTCCTAGCGCTCACACAGACATATTCCTCTATCTACTCTCAGCCTGTACAGCTTGCTCTCTCCTGTCGTACAGTTTGCCAGTTCACGCGTACTCTGAGTCACATATAATACAGTCCTCCTCACGCTCACCGAGTTTCTTTCTTTTTTCCATCTTCAACTCCCCCTCTCGTGCGCCCACAAATGTGATTCAAACTAAATTATGTGAGAATGTCTCTTACATTTTTAAAAAATATGAAAAAACATTGTATAAAATTTTTATAAAATGAAAAATCTTATGAAAACAATTTCTTTGAAAATCTCACTAAATTTTCTTTTTGAAAATGTATTATCAATTTTATGATCATTTTTGAAAGAAACTATTGAGCATACGATCACTGCAATGATAGAATGTTGACTCTAGAGATAATAGAGGATTGCTTATTTTTGTATTGGCTGATTGCTTATTAGTGGCTCTGCGATTTTTTTATGCAACAAGAAGAATGAAGGTAATAAAGCCTATATCGTTATTTTTAAAACATTTTAGTAAATTAGTTCATAAATGATTATATTTTAACATACTTAATGGAATAGTTAAGAAGAAGTACAGTAGAGTTAGTGCAATCACATTAAAAATACTGGGGAAATTTTTAAGTTAAGATTTTTCTAAAAATATTTCTTTCCCTCCAGGCTACGAATCCATGGAAGATACAGATGGGAAGGGGGTGGTCCCTCTCTTGTGGCTGGGGAATTATACAGACGGACCAGTGAGGGTCAGGGATCCGGACAGCGATACCACTGGGTACGCTGGCGACAGTTTCCCAAGCAGAGCTCTTCGTCGTGACAATGTGCGTGCAGCACCACCTGCGTAGGGGCCTGAAGAGGAAGAAAATATACATTTTGTCGGACTGTCATTATGTCAGGCTGCACTTAAGGCCCTGGCTTCCCATGCCATCACGTTGGAATGATGGACTAGTTTGGGAATGCCCGACTGGCCTGAAGACTTTGGCAAAGGAAAATACACTAACACTGTGTTGCGTGCCAGGTCATGCAGGAATCAAAGGGAACGAAGAGACCGACAAACTGGCGAGGAAAGAATCTGCGCTTCTCACGGTGGGAACTGAGCACTTCGTAGGGACCACCAAGAGGCTGGTAAGTGGGATGAGTCAGGGCTGCCTATTGGCGGGATGTGCCTGGTTGTTTATCAGACTCTTCAGGGACCGAACGAGAGAGCTCCTCAGGCTGGAAAGAGAAATAGTATACGGATGGTACGTGTAGCACCTGGAAATATTTGGTAAGATAAAACTCTTCTTAGCTACTATATTTTTAAGAATTACTTAACGAGCGTCCCTGAACCTAGTTCTCAAGAGCCAACCAAATTGTTTGAAACAAGTACCTCTAACTTAGCTACGTCAGAAGCCGTTGGAAATACGAACAACACAGTATCGACCTTCTTCGGAAGATGATAACCCTCTGAAGTTCCGAGCATGTGATTAGTTTGTCAAGAATGTGAGGGAGCGAGAGAGTGAGGCAAGTGCGCTGTAATGGAACATAGTTTCGGCGTTTCCGTTCCAAGCCCTAATTTCAACTTGCTGCAGGCCGCTCGCTCGCCAGACCGGCCCTTCGCCTCTCGTTTCGACAATTCATCTTCCTTCCGGCGCCTTGTTATTCCGAACTGTCAGGAAATGTGCGAAGTCATACCTTTCATTGGAGGTCGGAGGGGGGGACTTCACTTCATCGAGCCTCCTCGTCATTGTTAGCGCGACACTTGCTGGCTAAGCCCCTCTCGTAACGAGATATAAATACGGCGGTTAAGTGGCGTTGGGTGACGCCTGCCTACGACGCCCCAATGATAGTCTTGATATTTGATGGTAACGGGCGAATCTGATCGAACGATCCAACCGAATTTTCTGCCAGTCCCCCAGTTTCCTTCTCTGTGAAACCATCTTTTTCAGATGGTTTATTCTAACCTTAAAATAATTGTACCCATTTTAAATAAAATCTGAAGAAAAACAACAATCCCCACAACAACTTCCTTTCTTCGGCATTCCTTGCAGATTTTCTAGACTTTACGGTTAAGGATGAGAAATCGTAAGTCCTGGGAAGAGTTTACAATTGATAGCTTGTTGGGCGCACGTGAGAGAAAATATAGATTTGAACTAATCGATGAATGAGACGGACGAGATAGAGGAATGTGTTGATACGTCACTCTAAGTGGTTGCACAAACGCAGACGTGATTGCGTTCAAATGAAGCAGAAGGGCATATAGCCATAAACTACAATCTGAGCGCAAGTGATACTTTGAGAAAATAAGAGCCTAAAAGAGCAAAGTGTACTGAGCTTGAGAAAGGGTTGAAACACACAAAAATAAAAATGAGACCTATTTTCCCTATTCAGACAAAATAATAGAATTATATTAACGAGAAAAGTTTGAACAAATGACTTAGTATTTAGAAATTAACTTAGGATAAAATAAAGGGAACGTTCTGACCAGGTGGTGGCGAAATGGACAGACGGAGAGAAGTTGGCAGATGAAAGACGAGTGCGACGACGTTGGGGATCCCCGAGACGGCTGGAAGATCAGGCTTTCGGAGAAGTGGAAGACTTTTAGTAGGGCTGCTGATAATGTCTGACAGATGAAGGGTTCCAATAAAGAGAGATTGAGGGTAGTAGACTGGGTAACTGGTATAGGAAAACGAGAAACGTGGGATACTGATGACCCAGTTTGAAAATATGAGAATTCGGCAGACGACCGTTGAGGGTTTCGGCGAATGACAGACTGGCGGGTTCAAGAACGGGCTTCATCGAGGTCGGAGCGGAGAGCTTGTAGCGACAAGAGCGCGATCACTCAGAGGCCGACCGAGAGAGCACCAAATGTTCCGATGACAACACTCGCGCACTAGTAATTGAAAATACTACTTATTGTTTAGAGTTCTAAACACAAAGAACTCGTAAGAAGACAAAGCCACCAAAATGTAGAGGCTGCGTGTGTCCACCAGGGGCTGCGGGAAACACCCAGGAGGGTGAGTGGGGGAAGTAGGATCGCGGAGAAAATTCAAACAAACGAATGCCCTCAGTTTGGCTCGCTGGATGAGGCGAACAGTAAGGCGCCAGTCTTCCACCTATTGTAGAGCTAGTTGCAGGTCCCTCAAAAATCCTGTTCATCCGCGAATTGTGCTGCTAAAACAGAGCTCGAATTTGGTTGTGATGATGGGGGGGATTGGAATATTACTTGAGATACAACAGTAGACTATATTGCTTTGTGGAACTGTCAAGAATTCATAAAATCTTGACTACGGTCCGTCACACTTCCTAAATCAAAAGGCTCATTTGTCTATTTGTAGGATTGGTGTAACGTGTAAGATCTGAAGAAGTGCAGTCGAGCCAGGTCTCATTGAGAGAGTTGTTGGTTCTTCCAAGCAAGCCCTTCTCAACTTCAGTCGCTTTTTGGGAAACTACTGACCAAAAAAGAAGAGACTCCGCCACATTTTGACTCTTGCTAATGAGTTAAAGAGAGCAGGATCATCCATAAAGAGCAAGATTATGCAGAAATTGATGGTGCACAGAGTCCTGAAGCACTCAAGTCTCAAAGCGTCGAGCCTTCATCAAATTTTCAACTCAAAGCTTAACAAAAATTATTATTTTGAGACCTTTCATCCGGTTGGTTTTGTCGCACTTATTACTTACGCACACGAAGTCCAGCGGAGATGTCAGGCGACCAGCCATCCTGTTCCCTCGAGTCTGTTAAGTGTGTGCGCGCGCGAAATGAAACCGGAATTTGCACCCTGGTGCCGATGGAGCTGACTGCACAAGCAGCTGTGAACTCATCAACCTACCAACGTCATAATTTACTGTTCAGTCGCGTAGTGTTCAAGACCGATCACAAAACAACTGGCAGATGACAGGATCGAACCCCGTCGCGGTAAAGCGAATATTTGGCGGAGCTTTCAATTAATTATGATCACAAAAGGGTGCTAAGCTTTAAAGTGAATGTTTGAGATATACAGAGTATCCACAAAACATGCAAGAGGACCACTTTATCAACTAAAACGAGTAAAGAAGGGAATACCCATGAAAATACAACACGCGAGGTAGAGAGGCAAGATTAATGCGGGTAAGTAACCTGATTTTGTTTTATTATTCATTCTATGTTTTCGGCCAGGAAAAAATTTCACAACCCCCCCTCAAAATTTGATACTTAACGTTTCAAGACATTGGGATTCCGAATCCGGAGTTTTGTGCCTTTAACGTGTTCTAAAAAAATCGGTTCTTTCGCACAAAAATCCCATTTGGTATCTAATTGTGCCCGCCCTCTCGGCAATCCGATCGGAAGAAGCCCATGGTTTTTATGGGCAAAAAATGGTTTAAAAAAATTAACAAAACGCAAATACGTCGTGTTTGGTGTAGTTTTCAAGGTATTAGATCCTGGATCGAATGGAATGAGTATGAGACGTATACAACTGCGTATAGTGAAATTACAGTAATTATAGTGAGCAAAAGCCTGTTAATTGAAGGAACTCGCGGGAACAACAGAGAAAGTAAACGTTTCGTCGTTTGTACTCCCTCCTTCGACCCGCTCGTCTCGCAACGACGTGCCAATTGCCTACAGGCGCCTGGACTATTTAGTTTTCGTCGTTCCATTGTAGTCAGGTCATGAAGAAGAGGAAAAAGAAGAAGAAGAAAAAAAGTTTATTGACAAAATAAAACAAAGTAAAAGATTCCTTCCGCATTGCAAAAATAAACAATACCGACATGGTTTTTCAAACCGTCTGCCGGGGGCGTCAGCAGGTTATACTAGAAACATACGAAAAGAAAAAAAGAACCTACCGTGAAAACAAAATACAATAAAATAAAAGGAAATTAAAAAAAAATGCATGTACCAACGCAGAGCGATATCTCCAGGCCATCCTACTAAAAGCCACAGCCTCATTCTGTGAAAGGACAGGTTTATTAAAAACTTCAATCCTAAACTCTCCAAGTACTGGGCAAGTACAGAGAAAGTGGTGCAAGTCTTCCCTCTCATTCCTATCGCACAGAGCACAGTCCTCGTTATGGTTACTGTTATACGGCTTTGCATTGAGATGTAGCAGTTCTCCCTTCAACTTAAAAATCCACCTCGCCGAGAATATATCCATCACTGGCTCACTGACCAAGCTCGCGGCCTTGAAGCGGGTGTTAAGCTCCCTATATAGTGTGAACTTCTCCGAGTCCATAGCCCTCTGCCAGAACCACTGCTTTTTGTGCTACCTAAACCTCTCAAGGATGTCAGGTGCATGAAGCCGGATATATTCAAAGGACCAGGAATCCAACCCATCCATGATCGGTGAGTCTGGGAGACAAGATACCTTCCTCAAGTACTTTAGATGGGCTTCAAGAGTAAACGATGATATGGTGTCCACCCCTGTCTCCAAATGTAAAATGTAATTCGGGGGAACCTCGGCAACTGGAACAGCTTCCGAATATCAGCTGCACTCCCTCCGCCTTTGCGTACTCCTGAAATCCCCCGCAAGGTGAAGCATAGCACAGGTAAGCCCAGATGGTAGCGTTGAACGCCTCCGATTTTGCCTTTAGTGGTACAGCTGGATTGGCAAATAATCTTCCCCAAACATTATTGAGAGCAAACTTGGCAGATTGGGCCTTCCGCTCTGCGTGTTTGGTGAAGGAAAGACGGGGGGCGTGAACTCCCAAATACTGGTAGCTACTCGCGATCTCAATTGATTCACCACCATTCTGGAAAACCATTATCTTCGACGTCGCTAGATTAACCTGAAGTCCCCACTTACTGCAGTAACTACTGCATCCGCTATCACCACCAAATCATCTGCATACATCAGAACTTTTATCACAAGTCTGCTATACCATGTTGCAGCTCTTCTACCAAGTCGTTAAGAAAAACAGGGAATAAAGTGGGGGAGAGAGGACAGCCCTGCTTCACTCCACTCTTAACATCAAAGAACTCTGTTCTACCAGCCACGGTCCACACCGCAGCTGATACTCCCGAATAAAGGTTCCTCAGAACTGATACAAACTTACTGGAAACTCCCAGAGCAAGCAGCTTGTAGAACAAATATCCACGGTCAATTGTGTCAAATGCAGACTTCAAGTCTACAAAAAAACCATAGACTTTACCCCCGGGCGGCCTCAGTTTCAAGCTCACAGTGCCAGTCAGAGCGAAAATTGAATCTGTTGTAGAATAACCTCGTCGAAACCCTGATTGAAATTCTGTCAGCAGATCGTACACCTCCAGAAACGACGTCAGACGGCACGCTAGCAATCCCGTCAGAAGCTTACCCAGGCAATTGATGAAGAAAAGTCCCCTATAATTTGAAACATTTGCTGGGTCCCCCTTTTTGAACAAAGGAAATATCAGAGACTCCTCGAACATCGCAGGAATGGTACCACTTTCACTGTTTACTGGTATTCTTCGATGCTGAATCGAATGGGACGGGCCAAAGAGCAGTAATACTAGGCCAAGCTGTTCATGAAAATAATAAACCGTTGCGTAATAATTTGCAGAGTTTTTACATAATTTACATTTCACGCCTGGCCGTCAAAAACCTAAATGAGTAAAACGTATTTTATGTACAGTCTACTCGGAGGCAAAGAATGCAGAGGGATTCACGGCGGGTGTGATTTCAAATATTTCACTATTCACTCCTCAAACTCCTCTTGTGTATTGACAGGTCCATCGGCAATATCCGCAAATTCCAATCGAGTCAGTTTGATAACCAATCCCCTGACGCACGGAGACTAATGACCCGTCAGGCGAACGGGTTTGGAAATGGGAAACGCAATGAGATCTAAACTTGGAGTGTCTGATGGTGGTGATATCGAGGTACGGGAAGGGTGGGGGGATGGTTATTGATTTGTCGACCGTTAAATTGGAGAGGCTTTAGTTAGTTAGAGCTTCATTAATTCAGGGAATTAATTGGACGGCGTGCCAGAGTTGCATCCACTAACTGTAATTGTGAGCAAAACTCGGCGAAATTAATAAACGTTATTGATGAGATTCCAATGAGGAGCGAGTGAACATTTTCGTATGCACGCAGTGGCGTCCACTTCTTTTTGCTCTTCCTGGGGTTCAGCGCCACTCTGCATTACCACAATATCAACCGTGGAAACCTTAAAAAGCTACCTTATACAGTTCATACTTTGCTTCCGAGCAACAGATGACCTAAAAGAAGATCCCAACGAACGCCATATGGGGGAATAAATGGCTGTGACCGGAGCGCCATTAATTTTGGTTATTCATTCTGAATAATAACCCTATGTTTTCGGACAGGAAAATGTTTTTACAACCCCCCCTCAAAATTTGATACTTTACGTTTCAAGACATGGGAATTCCAAAGCTGCAATGTCCGTCCGCCGTCCCCCGTCCACCGTCCGGGCCGTTTTGTGCTTTTAACGTGATCAAAAAAATCCTTTCTTTCGCACAAAAATCCCATTTGGTATCTAGTTGTGCCCGCCATCTCGGCAATCCGATCGGACGAAGCCCATGGTTGTTATGGACAAAAAACGGCTAAAAAAATTAACAAAACGCAGTATAACCACAAATACGCCGTGTTTCGTGTCGTTTTCAAGATATCTTTACATCTTGGGTCGAATGGAATGAGTATCAGACGTGTACAACTGTGTATAGGGAAATTACAGTAATTATAGTGAGCCAAAGTCAACTAATTGAAAGAACTCGCGGGAACTACAGCGGAAGTCAACGTTTCGTCGTTAGTACTCCCTCCCGTCTCATCAAAAACCGCCCGCCTGCTCGCCTCGCAACGTCGTACCAATTGCCGAGAGTTCGCTGTAGTCCCCCTCCCTATTTCCCCGACTCTTTTTGCCCGACGGGGCGGAGGGAGGTTAGGGCCACTTCCTCCGCACACCCCTACATCGGAGCATAAATGCCTCCAGACATTTACGTTCGTCATGCGCCAGGGGAATATTTAGTTCTCGTAGTTCCATTGTAGTCAGGTCATGTTTCATATGGTTTACTAGTATTTTTCGATGCTGAATCGAATGGGATGGGTCTCGGAGCAGTAATACTAGGTCAAGCTGTTTATGAGAATAATAAACCGTTGTGTAATAATTTGCAGTGTTCTTAGTTCCTAGTGATAAAAATTGCTGAATGAACGTGAGGCTGAGGAAATATACGTGATGGGTCGTACCAGATATTTGCCCCCAAGAACAGCACGAATGATTCTGATAACATTTTTTGTACGGACAGTACCAAACAGCAAGACGGTACCATACAATTATCATTCGTGGGAAAATAAGGGGAGAAGCGCAATAAGTTTAAAAATTGTAGACGGAAATCGATTTTAGCGCAGGTTTTGCCATATAAATCCCGATCATTTCGACTGTAGTCTCCGCTAGGTACGGGAACCCGACAGTTAACGTGAAACTTTACGTAGTGCATGTTATCAGTTAAACCGAGTCGGCGACAGTTGTTCTTCCTGTTTATTATTAATTTTGAATAACAGGAACATTTTTTTACAACACCCCCTTAAAATGTGACGGAGTCAGGAGCAAAAACAGTGAAATCATATTAAATATAGCGAGACAAAGTCTAATAATTGAAAGAACTCGCAGGAAAAATTCAGCGATGGTTGTCATGTCTCTTCGGCCTGATCTAATTTCCCACGCTGCCTCCCGTTTCGCTGCAAACACCGGTCAGTACGACTCGTCACTCCAAGCCAATTATCTAGCGTCGCCTAGAAACTGTCAGTTTTCGTTGTTTCATTATAGTCATGTCATGTTCCGTATCGTTTACTAGTATTTTTCGATGCTGAATTGAATGGAATGGGTTTCGGAGGTGTGAGATTATGTCGAGACGTGCAAGGTAGTAATAAATCGTTGTGTAATAATTTGCAGCGTTTTACCGATTTGAAAGATCTCAACAGCCCAAACCTGTCGACTCCTTGACACGTGAAGAGGTGTGTGGAGTGACTGTAAATCGATCACAACTTAAGTGGTCCATGGAGTGACTTAACGGGCTATCAGAGCTGGGAATGCGAACAGCGCAAGATAGAAGACGAGAGTGCACAGCACCGGTGCTGGCAAGTGCGAGCAATTTGATATTCGACACACGAAGAGGTGCATGGTGTTTAAGTATCCTTTGGGCCTGCCTTTGGAGGTTTGGCTACAACCCCACACAGCTCACCAACTTGAAAACCAGTATTTGACGGGGGTTTGAGGAATTGTGAACTAACGGTATACAACAGGGCGGCAGGGGTGTTTAAATAATTTAGTAATGTGTGGTTGGTTGTAGACTTAATTGAAGGAACACGTGAACGAAAATACTTGGTACTTGTACTCCCAAGGACCGAGTGCCGAGAAATGTGTTGTGTTATTGGCATTACTGTTGATAATTGATAACGGGGAAGAGTAAGTATTACGTTGTTATGCCAATGTTTCGTAGCAGTATCGGGAAAGTGTGGTGGTGGGGGGAGGGCTGGATGTGAAACGCGAAGGAGTGAAATGTTAAGCACGACGGTCTGGTTCGGCGATACGCATACTCGTAGTTCGCGATTTGAGTTCCAAACACACGATGTTACTGACAAATCAATCAGACTTGCAAACGCGAACACCCCAGGCTAAAAGAAGAGCAGGCGTACTACCACAGTTGCCAATTGAGACCAATTGAAACGAAGACACATGAAAAGGTGCATGAGCGACTCCTGTAATCGCCTCGCCACATGTGCCCCGTTGCAGAGAAAGACTCAGATTCGACAACAGACGACGCAACCACAACGTCTACCTAATTGGGACTGTTGGACTCGTCGCAGCTTCAATAAGCAACGGACCTGCATCAACGTACCGTCACTTAAACCCGCGAAATTGAAACGAAATCCAGCACTTATCCAAACTGCGCGTTATCTCTGCGGCTCGAAAATATTTAACGGGAAGCTTAACCACAAAGTAGCGTAAGTAAAAGAAAAACTTAACGGCGCCTTCCACTGGAGGATAATAAGCTGCACAGACTGTCATTTGTGGACGAAGGGATCCGTTTTGCCGGGACACGTCATTTTATTCTGTGGGGAGGAGGAAAGTGTGACAATGACCTTTGAAGCGTAGTTCCTTATTGATCTCGTCTTATTCGTAGGCTGAGTGCCAACTCCCTGACATCGGAATATCTTGACTCCTTTTACAACAGAAACCTGCAGCCCTTTCATTACGAACTTACACAAAGTTCAAGGTGAATTGATGACGTCCAAATACAATGAATATGTCTCACGCTATACCAACAATCCTTTTGTGCATCTTTCCTGGTAAAGATAGACGCACTCTCACACCTCAGAGACACGATAAATAATAGAACGGAACGGAAAATGACCTGACTACAACGAAAATCGGCATTTTCTAGGCGACCCTAGGCAATTGGCTCGACGTGACGAGTCGAGCTGTCGGGTGGTTGGAGTGAGACGGGAGGCAGTGTTGGGGAGTCAGCCAAAAATAAGGCTGACGGTGTCACAAATTGCCAATACTATTATTTTTCGATAAATGTAGTAAAGGTAACGCGATAAACTACGAAACGCTTAGCCCCAGCATTCTCTCGTTATGGAACTTTGAAGTACGGTCCAACAGCTCATGACAAAAGTTGGATTAGCCGCTAGAGCGGTAAAATAGCTGTACGTACGTGAGGCTGAGGACCGTTGGAGTGGAAATGAGAAGAAGCAGGGTTGCAGTAGCACTGCATCGTGTTTGCAGTCTTTGGGAGAAATATCTGCGAATTCCAAGACGACCCTCTCAAACGGATACTTTTCTCTGGACACACACCCAAACTTTGAGCCTGAACAGTAGGTGAAGTGCAGTGTGACGGGGGAGCTCACTGTTGCACAGCGTGGGTCTGGTTTATGGTAGGAGCGACAGAAAGTGAGGATCATGGCGGCTGTGAAAGAAACTGTTGACACGCAGAGCACTGAATGTGCATCAGGACATTTATTTGAAGGAACGTTGAGGGTTGTGCCGCACTCAACTCGTGAACCCCGCACCAGAGAGTTTTGGAGCGAGTGGTTGGTTGCTGCCTCGTCGTTCCACAGATTGCGCGTTGTCTATTGAAACTCACTGAGGCTTGGCACTGGTTGGGATAGGTGGAGTTCCTGGTTGCCTTCAAGAGAGTGACAGTGGTGCTCCTTTACAGCCCCAGGCTCCTAAACATGGAAAGGGAGAGTGTCCTGGAGAGGGTGATTCTCTCCTTGTTCCACCAGTACATATACCTGGTGCTCTGGCGCGACTCCTAAGACGCCATTCGATGCCTCTGACCCGCAGCACAATCGAGCCCTAACGCTTTCGTCATAGCCGCCTTCTATGACGAAAAGGAAGCTCTCCATCCCACTGAACCTGTTCAGCCTAGTAGCCTCCTATCTCCAAGGTAGATTCGCCAGCCACAGGATACAGAGACCAAAACGCAGAGTTGGAGGTCATAACAGGATGCCCCCCGGGGGCTGTATTGTTCGCAATACTATGTCACTCCACCTTTCCAGCCATTCGGCTATTGCCGGGCCATGGAACCTTGCCACCACTCCTCACTCCTCACGTCATCTCATCTTTGAGGACGCACGGGCGCTGGCAGGGGAGGTGGGAACACCTTTTGCCCACAAGGACTGCCACGCGTTGCATTGCCGTGTTCGCCCAGGCGTTGCTATTGCCCGAGGGAACCTCCAATGGAGGAAGGAAGGCTTGCAGTGTGGAGACGAATGAAAACCTGATACTAGCGCCACAGCAGGTAATTGGTCTCTGGTACGAAATCCAACCATTCGACTGCCTCAGTCTCATTAGAAGACCCTTGGTTCCATAAATTCCTCCCCCTCCCCTCCATTCCCGTCGCTCACGAATACCCTAATTTTTTCTCAAATTTCTCGTGGACTACCAAAGCCTACAACATTTTCTGGGGGGACGCACGCAATTATTAAGTTGGGAGCTCAAAGAGAATATAAATGAAGTAGCGAAGCGCAAAGAGTCGGAATAAGTTTTGCTTTCCCTCTTCAGTCGAGCGCCTTAACTTGGCCTCACAGATCCTTCAGGGCAGGGAGAGCACTCAACTGTCCTCACTCCGGGGTCTTATATTCCCCCGCCGCCCTCCGCTCATTTGGAGCACGCACTTCGAAACTGGAATCCCTTCGCGATAAGGAGCTCGTTAAAGAGTCCTTTAGCCCTTCTCTCTTATACTCGTGCGCTATTCTGCCCCCAACTGAGCGCGCAATTCAAGTTAATAAACCGTTCCCTTCTGCAAAAGCTTGGGATCGAAACGGAAGCCGATAGAACGAGCGGAGGGAAGAACTGGCCTTGTGCTGTTTCGCAGATAACTGCGCTTGATAAAGAGGAGGAAGCGGGGCTTTTGAATAAAAGAGCGACGATGCTTGAACTGGGAGGCACGTCATGAGTGACGACTTCCCTCAGGTTCCAATACTTCGTAGTACGGTGCTTTCAGGCAGGTGCGTGAGGATCGTATGACTGGATAGCACTCTTGCAGAGCAGCGTCGGCTTCTAACAGCCGACTGTCGCCTGGCAGGGGCGTCCAAGATGTTGGAATTTGTTTCAGCTGTGTGGGAGCTCACGAGCATATACCGTCCGGTCCCTGTGATGGCAGTTCTTTCACTTCTGTTGACGAGCAAATATTGTGAAAGGTATGTTTCCTTACTCATTCGAAACTCGTGGCATGCACTCCTGTGAACGCACGAGAGGTTGTCATTTAGCCAGTCGTCAGAGGGCGAGCTGTTGTGAAGGAATGATGGGATTCTGTACGATCTGAGAGGAGATCTTCTGTGGAATCCCATCTGATCTACTCGGGTAACACGTTTCAGAGGGAGAGAACAACTGTGGCCATGTTATTTTGGTCATCACCATCTTCGCTGCTTGTTTGTAAGCTCGTTGAACACTGTAAAGTTTGGCTGCTCTTTCAACAGCCATCACACACTGTTGAAGGAACTACAGATTAGCTCAAGTCACTGTCAACCAAGACGTTCATGGATGTTGGAATAAAACTCATACGTATCACAAAGCGTTGACGAGGATTCTCATTTCGCTTGCCATTCATCTAGCGGGGCCTGTTCAGTAGTTAGCTCTTCAGCTCTCTTTTCCACTCTCCTTTCGCCCACCTTACGCTCAATGTCCAAAGCAACGGGTAACTGGCCAGTGATCACATGGAGAGCGAGTACGTTCCTTTGGACTGTGAACTGGCTCCCCAGAGAAGTAGACAATCACACCTAAGAAAATGGCCTTGTACACGGGGATTGTGTCACGTTAACACACACCTAAGTGGCGTTACTAATTGCTCATAGTGAGGCCTTCGAGGGACTGGAGGTGTTGACTGAAACGCCACCTCTCACCTCCCAAGCGAACGACTTTCTTCTCACGAAGGAGTCTGTAGTCGCAAAAACATATTGACAGTTGGGTATTTAATATTCCGTTAAAGGGAATGAGCTCAATATGGTGGATCAACTGTGACGTCCACACAAGCGTATGGCTCATAGTCGTTCTCCACGAGGCTCATGAGAAGACCTTCGAATAAGGCATTCCAAAGTGCTGGTCAGAGGACCAAACCCTATGGGTGCCCTTTTTCTATCATCCTCCGGACTGACGCATGTCTGCAGTACTACTGGCGAGCAAGTATAGGTGACGAGGAATTCCCCTACCTTTGAGCTCATTGAGAAGAGCTGGCCACCATAGGTTGTCAATGGGAAACATGGCAATTTCAAGGTTTCAACATAGACGTCCTGCTTGGACTTTCCTATAGTACACCCACATTGTTTGCTCGTGTGGTTGCTGCCAAATAATCCTACTAGAAACTGCAACATCAGGACTCTCTAACGTTTTGCCTCACAAACAAAAAAGCATGCTGGTTGCTTTTAGAGAGCAACGACACGCGCATATTTCCATTGGGTGTGAAACTGCCTACTTGCAGACAGTCGTTAAATACATTAAGAAGACCACTGGAGATGGTACACTCAGCCTTCCATAGCATATTGCTTTGTATGTAATCTGGCGATGGAAAGCTTTGGAGCGAGCCCTGCCGACACATACCCTCTCATACTGTACAGTAGCTTGAGGGGTATTAACTACGTGCATTCACTCTTTACACTCGTACGATGGTGGTCCCACATTATTAAGCCTAGGAAGTAGTAGAAAGGGGACGGACATTTGACCCAGTACCACCCTGTACTGAGGTACTTTGGAGATGCTTTTGAAGAGCTGCTGACTCAGGCAAAAATTACGGCAATCGCGCCGGAGCTCCGATCCACAATGTCTTATCCACTAGACCACGATCGCCCGGTGCCTTAAATAGGAGTCAGTCAGCACAACCCCACCAGACTACCAAGAATAGACCCCAATGAACGTCTCCCACATGAGTTGACTCTAACTGTGGGATCTCTCATCGACTACCAGTTGGAAACCAACGTCAGTTATCGCTCTGGCCAAAAGTGAGAGAGATAGTAAGGAATCAGCCGGAACTGAAGGAATCGCATGAGCCTTGGCCACGTCGGGCCTATTTCCCAGCTCTCTTGGAACGGACTCGTCGGGAAGCCTGTGCCTGTCCCAGCAGTATCGCTGATACCCATTGCCTCACTCCCATGGGTTTGGAGGAAGGGAGGTGAGGAAATGGACTCTGGTTTGATCCCCGCCTGGCGCTCACCACCTCAAGCCCCAACAAGCTTGGCCACCGCCACTGGAGGATTGCCCTGGACATTTCGGTCACCAGATTCTGACTATGGTGGCGTGTGTAAACGTTGACAATCGAGTTTGAATGTATGTGTGCCTGAAGAGAAGAAGCTGCAGACTTTGACGACGTATTAAGCCGAGCTAAGTAACTGATACGTCAGTGCGCGTAATCACACAACATTCCAAAGCCTCAGTTCGTTAAGCGGGGACGTTAGAGCCTCATCTCTCCCCCTCCCCTCACCACGCTAAACTCATTGGAAGGGTTAAGGCGGGAATTAGGCGAAGGGTGGTGTGGGGGTGGAGGGGTTAATCGCCTCGCCGGAGGTCCCCGCAGGAAGTTGCGCCCCCGACATTCGTTCCTTCGTTCCATTAAAAGGATTGCGAAGGGGCGTAGTGGGAAGGGGAGGGGGGGGTTGTTGTCCGGCGTTCGGACTATGAAGCCAGTAGGTTGGGTGGGAGCGGGGAGGGGAGTTGGAGCGAGACAAGTCGCTGATTGACAGACAGCTCGGATTAAGACGAACGTTAAGGCCACCGACATCACGGATGACGATGATGGTTGGGGGGGGGGGGGAGGAAATCGGGCCCGAACGACGGTGCACGCGGGAACGCGATGATAAGGAAGCGAATGGAGCGGCGGGTGGTGGAGGGGTGCGGGCGCCGCCCCAAATCCGCCCCCGCAACTGGACCGTGTGGCGCCAACCCTATCGATCAAAGCTCCCGCTCCGCCACCCGCCAACAACCGCCCGCCTCTCGCGCCATCGCCGGGTGCCGGCTCTGCGCCCGCAACCAAACCCCCTCAATCCCTCCTCCCCACCCCACCCCCATTACTTCAAATCAAAATCCCTTCAACGCCATAAAACACTACGAAAACGCCATAATCCGTACAATGAGGATCGGCCCAAACTGCCATTATGAGACCTGTACCGCTGAGTATAGTTCAGAACTGCGTCAGCAAGGAACGCGTCGCAAGATCAGCTAACTATACCGCCATCCTAAGTGATTCGTATCCAGCACGTAGATCGACATGCCAGAACGGATTGAGCTGATACAAGACAATTTCGGGCTTCTAAGCCAACTGGAAGTTTAGTACAAATTCCGTAAGAGTTTGTCGCAGCACGAACGCCATGGAGTCCAGAACAGCCTGAACTCTTAAACTCCTTTCCTAACCCACTTTCTCATTTTTTGAAAATTTGAAAATAGGCCGTTCAGAAAGTACATCAGTAAGTAGAAAGTGAAAATGAAGAAAACGGAGAGCATTGAAGGAAAGAAGAAAACAGGATCCGCACAAGGAGTAAAGAAGTATGAAAAGTAAGAATTCAAAAATACAAGGAAAACGAGGGATTATATGCCGACATATGCATCTATGCGGGTCATGGAATGGAAATAGAGGGTGAAAAGGGACGAAAAGCAGATAAATAGAAAGCCAAGTGAGTGTGTGGTAGGAATGCAAATAGGAGGTATGCAGATAATGAAAACTGCTCAAATAATGAAAGAGAACGAGAGACTGGCGAGGTGAAAAGAGTTTGGAAGAGAAAATAAAAGCTGGGAATATAGTAATCAAGAAATATAAGAGCACGGGGGATCAATTAGAAGTAGAGCACAGAAGGAAATGAAAAGGGAGCAAATGAAATGAATGCTGATAAGGAAATGGAGAGAAGTAGGTACATGTCATGAACCACGGTACAATCTAGGGAATGGAAAGAAAAGCAGGGGCTGATAAAGAATGCACGAGAAACAAAATGAGAGGTAAGCAGTTCGAGGAAGGAATGGAATTGACAACACGAAGGCAGTTCGAGGCAGGAAGCCAAGGAACGGGATGAGAGTAGCCCTGTGCCAGTCCTAATGTCTCACAGGTCCATGCTTAGATTCCTAAGCAATGTGCCCTTGGAGTAGATGTACCAAAAACCGTTCCACCTCGAGTCTCTGGCACTGGGTCAATACGTGATTGGGAGTTTCCTAGTATGTTCCACACTACCTGCACTGAGGGGAGTTGACAATGCCCATAAAACATGTATGTTGATTCATTTCGCAGTGTCCCGTGATGATCCCCACTGCCTTAGGTCCTTCCTCTCGATCGTCAGTAGGCTACGTCTTACCTCGTGCGTTTCCGCAGAAATAAAGCGTTTTAGGGTCTCGCCCCTGCTGCATTCCAGACAGCCTGACGCATTTTCTCACAGTCCAGTCGACTTGTGACGGATATGTCCCTAAGTGGGGAAGTGGCCTTACTTATAGGTCAGTAGACGAACCGCCATCTCGTTTCCAGTGATCCCTTTGTGCAGTGTTGTGCAGTGATTGTTCAACACGTTATCAGTCATTATGTTGATAGTTTCATAGCCTTCATCATGCATTATAATGGCCCCGGCAATTATAGGACCAGAAGCGGAACCCAGGGGAATGTACATCCCATAACCTCCAGAGCCACTTATCCATACCCCAGAGCTAGTGCCATTCAGAGTCCTAGATACATCTAATCCCATGGCGAATGCATCTCCATCGTGCTCCCATTTGCCATGTACCTCACCAGAAACTAACTAGGAATGGATATATGGCAAGGAAGAGGTTGGGGAAAAACAAAGGAAGAATAAAGAAAAATCGAACAAAAAGCTGAACGTGAGGAGTGTTGGACATCAAACATACGAGAGGGCGGATACTTCCGTTTTACGTCGTTCAAAACGGATAGGTAGCGGCATCATCCAGAAGACCCAAATGACACTCAGTCCAACAGGTAGCTGGTTGAAGTATCCACTTCAGGCCAAGCCCCCAACTCCATCCCAATGGCTGGGGCCATTCCACTATTTTAGATTGTGAATCCCTCAAACATAAATACGGGGATATTCTCACTACAAATCGGGTCGGCAGTGACGGCAGCAGTGGCGTCAGCTTCAGACCAGGGAGTGACTATCACCGGTTGTCCGGCATTTCTCCCTTTCCTCGGCTGATTGGAGCAAACTTGCAACCAGATGAACGTCGCCGGCTCTGTGCAGGAGCTGCCAATGGTAGTGAACATTTTGATACCTTCAGGATTCAGAAAACGACTGCTTTCACTGTTCCATGGGATTCCTTCTGGGTACAAGGGGGACGCGGTGGCCAAGCCTGTTGGGGGGTGAGGCTGTCCAAGACCAGCGGACTCTGGTTCGCTCCCCGACCAGGCACCCCTCTCCTCCAAACCCAGGGGGGTGATGCAATGGGTACCAGTGGCAGCTGGGGCACTGAGCAGGCTCATAGGGGAGCTTGAACATGGGCCTATTTGTGGCCACGGCGAAATGCCATTGGTCTTCTTCTTCTTCTGGGTACAAGTTGTGTTTAGGTTAGGTAATAGGCTGTGATTTAGGAATTAGGAATAAAACTGTGTGATGGGTGGGGGGGGGAGGAATAAAGAGTACTCACTACAGGCTACACCCCTCTCCTGCCACCACAAAGCATCTGTCTGGGGGGATTTCCAGCGAAACCACAGTCCCCACGAGGCCAATCCCATGGCTTCACGACTGACAGCACCACCCCCTAAAGGCTTCATGCTGCCAGCAGGGTCTGAAGCCCCCGTGGTACCCATTCTATATGGCTGCACCTTGAGCAGCCTAAGGACCTGCACGGCACCGGAATTGCCAAGAGGCTTTCTACCGGCACCTACGCTTTATCTCCATGGGTGGTACGGGGATTGAACTTGCCCCCTGCACCTGCCATGCGAGCCCCTTTCTGACGTGACGAGGGCGGACTACTAGGTATTTTGCCGCCCTCAACCGCGACCCACGCATCTCACACTAACCTACATACACACTCATACAATAAATACATTCGACCCTTAAATACATTCACACTTTCCCGAAGGTCCAGGGACGGACTATTCGATATTCATCCCCTCTGGAACCTTCCCTACACTACCTATTCCTAACAACACACACAAACACTAACACACATATACATTCACAACACTTTCACTCATATATACATTCAGTCCTTAAATACATTCACACTGGCAGTCCAGGGATGGGCTACTTGATATTCGATCATCCCTCGCACCGCCCACACACTAACACATAACCTAAACACCTACTCCTGAGGGCCTGCGCACATTTCCTAACCTAACCTCTTCCCTATCCTATAAAACCCTTTCACCAAACCATTTCCACCATACTAAACATCCCTGCTCCCTAACCATTGTCATATCCCACTGCCCTTCCATTTCTATTACCTCACTCCTGGCAGTATCCCTATCCTGCTGGTAATTTCTACAGTGGAACACAGTGGTGTGAAGCTAAGGTAAGGAATTTTCGTCTCAGCCATACCAAAACCTGACCCCGCCACGAGGTCCAGCCTCGACATGCCATGAGGTAAGACCGAAGTCAGGCGGACCAGGAGGGCCTGCTGTTCCCAGGAGCGCCAGAAAAGCCACCTTGCAGTCAAAAAGAAGGTAAATGGCGTGACCGGAAATCTGAATGAGGAGGAAGAATGAGAAAGTACGAGCAAGGCTACCGAGGTGCTGATGGATTGTTATGGGCCTAGATACAACCGCCTCCACCAGTCAGGAACGACAGGTTACACGTTGTATTTCCTATCGAACTCCCTATTGTAAACCATTGATAAATTTAGACGACATAGCAAACACTTGCGAGGATATCGATGAATCCCATGTTGTGGCATCGTGTTCTCCACTATTCGGCATTGAAATATCTGAGCAGTTTGGTTGCAGCTCACTTGCTTCGACAATTACCACCTAACGCCCTCATAGTTCTCACACGCTATTAGGGCGAGCTTTTGAAATAAGTTTCATACCCTGGACGACAATAATCGCTTTTACATGGCTTTACAATCCACTCCCGCCCTTTCCACTCCGTTTTTTCGTTCCGAACATCGGCGGTCTCGTCGACCTCCGCCCATTAAAAGTTTTAATACACTTAGAGAGAAGTAGGGGTGAAACCAGGCAGCGGAGGGTCAGGCTCGTCCAATGATCTATTTTTTCATCCCCCAATGAGAACTCTTGTTTCGACCCTTCCGTTTCGTTACATCTCTCGACCAATTAAAAATCTCCTCTTTCGAAGTCCGGCGAAATTGAGGACAACGCATTGGTCGAGGCGGTGTACTTTTCAAAAGGTAGCGGCTCGAAGAATAATTGAGAAAATTAAGGGGCTTTTCGAGTTCTTTTCTGGCGCCAGTCAACGCCAAGTAGTGACTGTATAGGGCCAATACCTCAGATTGCTGAAGTCGCCTAGGCACCTCCAATTCGTCCATTGCTTCACACACAATTACTTCGAGTATCGTTCGATTCCATGCCATTCGTCAACGAAACAAAGTAGCAACTCTAACTAGCAGAATTCAAACTTCTCGAGAATGTCAGGAGTACAACTAAACTCTTCCACCCAACATTGTCCCTCAATAGCTTCAACTTTCAATCCAGCGCATGAATAGAGATAGTCAAAATGTGCCAAATTAGGGTTGTTTTTTTTTTCATTTTTCACTACCCAAACGGCAAGGAAAACACTGCAATCACCTAAAATACAATATGGTTAGTGGACTGTAATACTTTGCTGGGAAAAGAATTTACGATACAGAGTGGAAAGGAAGCGAATCCACTCGCCGAGAGGCATACCCTGGCTAGGCCGGGGAGGTGTGGCAGATGTCCTCAGCTAGTGGCGTAGTTAGAAGATTATCCCACGGGATTTTCAGCAGGGAAAAGGAGGTTCAAGAATGAGGGAAAAATTTAACAAAATAAAAGGAATAAATAAATGATTCTGGAGGAAGAAAGGAACGCAAAGAAATTCAAACGATAAAGATAAAGGAGAATAATAATCGAAAATTAGCGGGAGAGCAGTACGATGGAGGTTACGCGACGACGCGGGGATTCTCATGCCGTCAACGGCTGAATTTGTGGGGGCGCAGTTAGCAAGGGTCCCCAGAGACAGTCCTGACTCAATCCGAAGTAGGCGCGGCCGAATATCAAGTAGTCTGCTCCTGGACCATCAGGAATGAGTGTCGTGTGAATGTATTTATTGTATGTGAGGAGAGTGGCTGTGGTCAGAGTGAGAAGGTGAAAGGGAATCGGTCGTTCAGGTCGGGATCATGGATCGTGGCCTGACACCGTACTCCGTGGAGAGGACAGGGGCAAGTCCAATCCCCGAAATCTCCATGGAGATGAAGCTTAGGTGCAGATAGAACGCCTTTTGGCGATTCCAGCACCGGGGGCTGCCACCCATTCAGGCACTTAGGTTGCATAAGTTGTAGCCAAATTGAATGGGTACCACAGGGGTTTCTGCCCACCGAGGCAGTGTGGAACATTTGAGGCGTGGCGCTGCCGGCCGTGAAGCCGAGGGCTGTTTATTACTACAACTGTTTATTATTCTCTTGAACAGCTCCGTTCCTACACTGTTGGGTAATGGTGGATGATGCTTTCAAGCCATCTTCTCGAACTGCTAGAAATAGGCAGGTGAAAGACAAAGTTGGTCAGCTCATGCTAAAGGCATTCAATTCGCCAGGGCAGGGCTCAGCCAGAAGAGGTTGGAACTTGCTGATCCAGGGCCAGTATCTCGCAGGGATCAAGGATGAAGACACGGATTAAAGCTACTGGGGGAGATGTATGGGAATGGCGGCGCACAGCGAGAGTCTTGTGAGGGTGAAGAGAACAAGAAAGAAGAGCTTCCATCACAGAGAGGCGTGAGGGACAACCTGATGCAATGCGTTAAATGGTTCCTGGTTGGTTCTCAATATGCCGAAGTAAATTCATGGGACCACTAGGTCCACGCCTTCCCTCCTACGCCCCCTCACCCCAAAAGTCGAAATATATAAAGAATATAACGTGGGTGTATCAACAATCCGGGGAATACAATTCAAATGGAAACGAGAAATGTTTATGTAGCAGCATCAAAAAATACCAGTAAACCATACGAAACATGACCGGACTACAATGGAGTAACGAAAACTGAATATTGCAGGTAGGCGACTGTAGGCAATTGGCTAGTTAAAAGCAGGTAGAAAACTGCATCCAGTTCGAAATCAGTGAAATCACAGTAATTATAATGACCCAAAGTCTACTAAATAAAAGAACTCGCGGAACAATACAGTGTAAGTAATCGTTTCATCATTTGTACGCTCTCCCGTCTCATTAAACCACCGACCAGATCGACTTGTCACGCCATGCAAATCGCCCACAGTCCCCTACACACTCCTGAAATATTTAGTTTTCGTCGTTACGTCGTAGTTAGGTCATGTTTCGTATGGTTTACTGGTATTTTTCGATGCTGAATCGAATGGGATGAGTCTCGGAGGTGTGAGACTACGTCTAGCTGTGCAAGAGAATAATAAACGATTGTGTAATAATTTTCATCAGTTTATTATTTGATTTAGGGTGAGATCCGACCCCCACAGTTTATCCCTTTGATGTTTTATCATTGGCACACTTCTAGGAAATAAGGGTGTCCACACGTTCACCCCTGAGATGAACAAGCAAGCTCCCCATGCCTGGTTCAATATTTGAAGGCGGAAGACCATGGACAAGAAGAAAGAAGTTATCACGCCGTTGTTAAAGATTTACTAAATCATCTTAAATCGCCTAATTTGCGTTCTGAAGAGTCGCCTCATTCTTCGCATTTTCCCACGTAATAGGCCGTCATTTTCATAACCCCCACTTCGTTAGGAGGTTTTATTAAAGAAGTAATTCCGTTTCGGGTGTAGAAGGGAAAGCGCGGGAAGAGGGCGGAATAAGGAGAAGGAAGAAGCTGAAATATCGGTATCCATTTTATTATGTAGAGCGGGATGTAGTCATAAATTCCGCAACCCTCTCTCAACTGTCGGCAAATCGCTCAGTGAATACTGTTCTTCTTCCCCTCCTCTTCTTTCTCGTCCTTCTCTTCTTCCTCGAACATAAAAACCCTCTTAGACTAAATAACTTCTCAGGAAATAAATCGCGAATCGCAATGAAATGCTCGGCCATTATAACGGCGGATGAAGAATAAATCGATAGAATCTACGCACCGGTTGGAACATCTTCGAAACTTTCAGAAGGAGAAACGCATTATGGAGTTTTCCAGTTCATTCCGAGTCAATAGTGAGCATCAGGAGTCCATTCTGAACGTCACTTTCAAACGGGTTTTATTGCAGAAATCCAGGAAATAAAGTGCCAAGTGATCTCTGAGACGCAGTAAGTTTTGTTAACGTTTGGCACAACAGTGAACGAGGAGGGATAGCAATCAAACTAAAGCCAATGTCGTCTAACTCCACCTTCTGCTGATATTGAGGTGGAATTACCGATGAAACTGTGGAAGAGAGCCATCGGAAGGCCCCTTGGGGTAACTTATAGCTTTGCAGTCAGTGGCTGTGCGAGGGAATCCACCCAAAAAAATGAATTTGGTCAGGAAAAGCGTTACATGCACGCACCGAATGAGACAAGGTTAGTGAGTCTGGGAGCCAAATATTTAGTGCCAAAACGATGGACAAACCATTATCTTCATGAGCTCGTGAGGAATGTCCCTGTCGTACTCAGCACAGGCTCTTTATTTGCTCTTCGTCAGTGCGGTAGGTAATTTTTACAGCCCTTTATCCTATTGCTCTGTATCGGAGTGGTCATGGGAAACACTTCCAACATTATCTAACTGACCAAAGTCCGAGGTACAGGTATGTTTCCATACTTGATGGCTGTTCCTGAACCCTCCAGGAGAGTTATATCATCAACCACACTGGTACACTCTCCCCCCCCTCCTCTGCACTTTAGCTTACCTTTCACACCTTCTCTCAACGACCCCTTGACGCCACTTTGCTCCATTCATGAATGTCTATAGTGGAGTCCGCTATCGTTAAACCCAGGGAATTCCCACAAACTCGCAGCCAAAGCATTGCCATCCAACCCTCATCAATTAGCCTTTCTTCCATCATTTCAAGTACAGACCAAACAGAAGATAGTGCTGGTGTTCTTCCCAGAGGTCGCGTACGTTCAATCGTTCAGTGGGTTTTTGCACAAACCCCGTTCCCACTTTCTCTCTTCTCTCAAAATCGCGTTGACGCCTCGTTGCTCCACAGTTAGCTCCAGTCCGTTCTCAACTCTTTAACAGTATGTTCGTCTACCTACCAGCTCATACAACACCACCTGGAGTGTCACGTAACCTCAACCTCATCGTGAACATCTCTCACTACATGTTACTCCTAACTCTTTCTCACAAATCTCCAGGACTATCTACCTAGCCAGTGGTTTTGCAGTACAAAACAGTCATCTCTCGCTCGCCTAACTCTCACTATTAATTCTATTGCTCATATTTAATTTGCCCCCTTCTCTTGTACCAAACCAAAGAGCACTATTTACTCAAACAGAGCATATTTCAAAATATAGACAAATCACCGTCGATTACCGACGCTTTATTGAGCTGATAAACACAACAGCAAGGACGAAGAAGAAGGTGGTAACCACAGGAGGAGGCTGAGCAGACCGAAAGGCTGATACGCAGTCGGAAAATGTCTGAGGTGTTGAACAGAAAAAATGTGGTCATGAGTTGGGGCGTGGAAGGAAAAACCCATGGAAAACCCCAATTTTTGTTTTGTGGGGCATTTGTGATCAAGCAATAAGAGAATAAACGAAGTTCTGCTCAGTTTACCTATTCTTCACCCAACCACCACTACATTATGATTTTTTCTATACGTAAGTTCGGGAATATAGATATTTTTACCCTTTTCCACGTTATTTTTAAAATCGCCGAAACCAAGTAGAAAATAATCAAACCGCATTTTTTAGACAACCAATAAAACAGTAAGATACAGTAACTCCACACTAGTTCCGAGGTGGAAAACGTGAGCAATGAGGATTCCAGCAGAATCAACTAAGGGAAATACGTGACGCCACGGCGGTGCGTTTTGGCTTTTCAAAACAAGTTACAGTGCTCTATTTGTCACCCTGAACCTTTCGGTGCTGTAATGGTTCGCGGCGGGCTGCAGGAGGTGGCAACATTGACCGCCACCTGTGCAGCCCGCCGCTGTTTATATTAGCAGCGAAGGCCCGCTTCTCAATCAGAACGGCGGCCGGCTTCAATGACGAATAATTCCCTGTTTTAAGCCAGTGTTTTAATTCCCCATTAGATTGTGTGAAGTAAGGTAAGGGATCAGAGCTTGGTGTTTCATTTCCCCCATTGTCCCTTTTATTGTTATTAATACAATCCGAGCATAGGTTATTTATTTCATTTTAAAAGGAGTTCGTTTCATTTCATTCATTTCGAGTTTTTGCTGATTAAATTCAAGTGGGTCCTATTTGGTTTATAATTTCAATTCCCATTACTTTCTTGAGAGCCATTATTTTATTTATTTCACCAAGTGAGTATTATTGAGCGTATTTGATTTGTTCTTTTCTTTTGGGCCCAGACACGACTTTCACGCGTGTTCTGTATGCGGGAATTGTGAGACAATTCCCGAAGTACGTTACAGTGCATAGGAAAGTCCTTGAATGTGAGCAAGCCTGAATCATTATTCATCACCTCCCCGTTGCAAGTAAATTCAGTAGGCAAAATGTAAGTTCGATATTAGGGAAGCACGAAGGAGACGATTTTCAATTTAGTAATTCTTTACAAGCGATGAATGAAACAAAGACCTTGAATATTTACTACAGTGCATAGTTGAGGCTCACTACACCTGAACAACTATGGTTTAAAGAAATGTGACTTTCAAGACCCTAAGAAAATGCGATCATTTCACGCCTGAGACTGCAAATTTGACGGAAAACAACGAAAAAGAATCAACTTGTTCGGCAGGCCGAGTTGGCTGGGTCTTTAACCTCCAAAAGTCATTGTTTTCCCAAACACCTTCGTCCTCAAACCCTTTGGTTACCTATCGAAAGTCCACCTCTTCAGTTATTTCCGATTGACAACGGGTTTCCCCCTTTCATAGACTTTCCCACCCTTCAATTTTAGATTCCTCTTCAAAACAGACAGACAGCTCCTTCCAAGTCAGTCATTTATCAGCAGTTGCGACCGACAGTCGTCTCACAGTTCCCCCAACTCATTAGTCTCTCAAATCTCGCACCACTCACAATTCAACACTCTCTCTCTCTCCACTTAGTTTCCCAAGCCACCAGTTGACGTGTTTCTCAGTTTCAAGCTCCCCCATTCGTGCGCCCAACAAAATTTACATAACCGTTATTTTGCCTATTATCCATAATCGAACACCATGCCAGAAAAACGTTCTAAAATAAAAATTACACTTGCTTCTGACATGAACACAGTCCAGAGGGAAATCAATGTTATGGATGCTATGCGATTCATTTACAAACTGCCAAATCTGCGTAATTAAAATAATTATGACTATCGCGAGAGATAAGTAGACCGAAATATCGGAGTGCCTATATAATGATCAACGATTGGCAAGAGCAGCTCTACAAACAAGGGTTAGGACCCACAAACCTCAAATCAGGCGTAATTTGATTATTCGATTCAAAGAATTCGGAGAGTGCTCACCAATGGATTTACTGACGTAACTCACAAACACTGAGAGACAGGTACCTGGAACAGAAAAAAAAGGATGTTAGGTCAGAAGTTGTGAAGATGATCGCAGTTCCAAACTTTTCACCAACAAAGTTGGGCTCGATGTCCCTCCCTCCCCTCCCCTTAATATTTCAAAATACTTAAGATTTTTCAAAAATTATTCATTTTCACGGCTAGCTTTTGGTGTTTGAGTCACAACTTTCTTCCTCGCGTGCAACTCGAGTGATATCGCAAAAGAATACAATGTGATTGATGCACTTCATGAAGAGAGCCGTTGATTACGTTGGACGAGCCATCGCATTTTCAATATTTGAGCCGCTCCGGAGAACCTTCAGAGACCATCTCCTCGACCGAAGAAAAAAACTCACCGAAAGGTCGACGAGAAATGAGTTATTTGGGTCCTCGGGGTTTCCCTGGAGAACCAGAGCCCCTCACTTTAGCGCCCTTCTAAATCACGAAATTTCCAAACGGAGGGGAAAAAGGTAAGACGACTGAGGGCAAAAATCTTGTGGGCCCCCTAAAAAACAAGGGTTGGATTTAGCTGAAGGGCTGATGGAACTGGGAAGACTCGCCCGCCACGCAATATACATACGAGGTTCGAGTTACTGACGTCAACGAACTGGATTTGTTCGGATTCAATGGATCCTCTTCCAACCCAATCCACTAGAATCTCATTCAGGAAGGGGGATAGCGTTACTCGATTCAATCGCCTCGGCCTTTTTTTTTCTATACTCGAATTACATTTCCCTAGTCTGAATAGACAAGAAGCTTCTCAACTAGAATTTCGTGACATTTTTTCATTTAAGGAAGTAGAAGGTATTTTCGGCTCAAGAGGAATCCTAAGATTAAGACCGTGAAATCGAGATTCCCCGAGAGCACGCAGCGATGAAGGAGGACGTCAAATGGAGTAACGCGAGATGGAAGGATTGTCTAACCAGCAGCGGCAGGATGAGTCAATTGCCACCTATTACACAGGATCCAATAGAGGTCTTTCATAGTTCTATCTTCTAATTTGAGCCTATTTTAGGTCTCGACCGCTTGAAGGGTATCAGCCGGATCACGGAGCTGCTCATTTTTTCGTCGGTAATCGATCGCTAATGACGGAGCCCCCGCGGAGAGAACAACCCCAACAAATTAGCAGGTTCACGATGGTTCATTCGTCTAATGATAACCTTCTAGCGTGTTTATTCCACGGTATTGAGCGACCCTAGGAGGATCGCGCTCCGTCAGATACTGCGCTTTGTGTTGACAGGAACAAGTTGAATGTGATCGGGTATTATTTACCTATATATATTATATCCAGCGGAGGAGCTTCTGGAGTCAATAAATTACAATAACCAATAATTTGAAAGTAAACCTACATGGGTAACGTAACACAGACAGGAAATTAAGAAGTAGTTGTAGGAAATGAGGCCGTTACAGTCGTTCCAGCTCTACAGCCAGTTTCAGGGACGGCTATGGATGAAGGCTCAAGCTTGCGGCAGAGAATCAAAGAAAAACCACATAGAAACTGGTGGTATTAAACATTCAGGAAGTCCCTGGGTAGTTCCTATTTATGTCGCGACCTTTATTGTGTAACCAGCGACCAAATACTCGAGGGACTAACAACACGAATTTCTTTGGAGACAAACAAATATGATTTTGTCAAACAAAGTTGTCACAAAAGTGGACACCAAAGACAAAAACATTTGCAAATATCAATAAATGCAATAAAATTGCATAATATTCTTTACTCGCGACAGAGTATTCTTTTACTCGCGTTTGACATTTTATGTCTTCACTTTGCTACATAAACTCAGTGACTAAGTGATGATGTCAACTGCAATTGACGCGGCCATTATATCGAAACCATCAACGAGCACAATCAAACGTAGTTATCATTGCATTAAAAAAATAAAATAAATAAAAGACAAAATGTTCCTAGTGATTGCGTACTTGTACGAAAGCTGTACCCTCCGTTTGTGTTAAGTTGATTTAGACGCAGCCGTAAGCCCCCGAGAATCGTTCCATTCGACCCAGCATCTATAAATACTTAGAATACGATACCCACCACGGCGTACTTGCGATAAAACTGCCGAAATTGGAATTTATATCTTTCATAAAGATTTTTAAGAGACTGTTTTAAGACAGATTTAAACAAGAATCAAATTAATGATTGAATGAATTGATGACTAACCAAAAGATGGAAGAACAAAAATCGTAGACGTTTCTAAACCTGAAACTTAACAGAGCATTTTACTCTCCTCGGTTTGCTATATTTTTGCTATTTTTGTTAATTACGACAACTATCCAAGGAGAATTTCATGATTACCACGTATAAAAGTTGTTTACAATTTAAACAGTTTATAAAATCTCGAACCCCATTTACTCGTAAACGTACGGAATAGGAAACACCGGAAACCCTAAGTACAACAGGAGTAATGCCTCACTGTTACATTTCTGGCTAGCCCAGAGAAAATAAAATTATGAAAGACTCCCAGACTTGAAGGTACCTTACTTAGACACAGCTTTGTAAACGTAATGAAGGTAGCAGCAACAGCATGACGACACGCAAATAGTAAAAAATATTCACCCTGATAAATCATACGTCCAACAAAAGACTGCAAATAAATCTCTAACGTGTTTTCACATAAACATGCACATTGATCAACACCGAATTCCGAAAAAAGCGGGTGGTACGTCAACATTTTTCCGTCTGGTTTTCACGAACTAGCTCACTCCAAGCAAATGATTCAAGCACCTGTTTACTATCCTTTGAGTTATGTAATTGCTGAAACAAAATTTTTGGAGTTCTCTCCAGATAAAACTGGCCTCAGTAGGCCTTGAAAGTCAAGGCCGAAGAACACTACCTTTTGAGAAAACAGCCCGAGCCATCACCAACCATGTCGTGTACTACCCCTAGGGGTGTAGTGAACTCCTATTATTTTTATGAAGGGGCCCCTGGTTGCCCCCTTACAGGTTCCCCCGCGATGACTAACAAAATAGAAAGCCTCATAGCCACCGGGAAGGCACTTGGGGTCGTCCTGGACAGGCGACATGTGCTAACCTGCTTTCCTTCCTCCTTTTACTGTTACGCCATCACAACCACGATAGCTTATTGCCGGTGCCAATACCAGTGCTTCAGAAACGCCAAAGGCCTAGAAGCCCATGTCTGGCACAAACACCCTACCAGAAAGAATGAGGGGATTAACGTCGTACGAGGTAGAAAAGATACTTAGTCGAGAGGATTATATACAGGTATGTTTCTTTGGAGATGCAACATATTGCAGTTGTTCTCCGAGGTGTCGCTACCTATCCGTTGCTAGGGTCGTATCTGAACGTCGTTTCTATCGTGGAACACCCTCTTATCCTGATTTCTTCCCTCCTAATTCTATCCCTCGAGCTGGTGTTGATTATTTTCTTAATTATTATTAGTTAGTTTCTTATTTGCGTGTCACGGGCCCCGAGACGTGAGGTTGTGTAAGCGATTGAGAGGTAACGGCAGAACCATTCAGCTCAAACTTGATATCTAGCTCGCAGCTAGCCAAAATAACGGTATCCGCAAAACATACCCAAAATAACTATACTTATCATAGTGATCAAAACATTAAATTTTTTTCTCAAAATGAACTGCTCCAACTAACACAAGAATGCCCTAAAAGTAGTGGGAAATGATGAGAGTAGCACAATAAATTACGAAACATATCGACAAAAATCGATGTTAGCGAAGTTTATTTCTTAAGAACTCCCCTCAAATGTTACTAGGATCTTCAGAAAAATTAACACCAATTCCAATCAAGTACCTGTACAACCTGTACCTGTGCATTTAATAACGCTCATAAGGTATATAGAGGCGGTTCGGCGAGTGGTTGGGTCTTTGACCTCCAAAATGTCGGCACTAGCCCTAATGAAAAGTCATTGTTTCCTCGAACACCTTCGTCCTCAAGCCCTTGGTTACCTATGGAAAGTCCACCTCTTTAGTTATTTCCGATTGACAATGGGTTTCCCCTGTACTGGACATTCCCACCCATCAATTTTAGATTCCTTTTCTCAACAGACAGCTCCTTTCAAGTCAGTCATCCTTCAGCTCTCACGATACAGTCGTCTTCCAGTTTTCCTTACTTAATATCTCACAACCAGTTTCACATGTATTGATAGTCCCTTGTGCGCATATATATACTCATACTCAACAGGATATCGCTATTCTGTCAAGTGTAATACAGTACCCACTCACGCTCACCACGTTTATTTAGTTCGCAGTTTCATGCTCCCCCTCATTCAAGCGCCCAACAGAGGCTACTCAGGAATTCCGGAATTTCAAACAATAAATAATCTAAATAACACACACAAATTACCGTCTCTAAATATCCAGCAATTAAATCAATATCAGGAATACTGGGAAATACCAACGACAAGTTTACGGATTACTTGTTCGCAGGAAATAGTGAATGGGGGCAGCACAATAAATTTCGGAATTGTAAGAGCTACCACTTTCTGCCACCGTGAAATGATGTTTTACCGAGTTCAAATGAACTGAATGAGCCACGCAAACCAACGAATTTATTGCCGTAGGGCTAAGGGAAGTTGTGTGATGCGTAGCACCTGATATTTTTTGTTTTCTCATAGGTCGGCCTCCGTTACTTTTCCCCTCATCTCACGCAACGCAGGTGTTCAAGGGTGGGCCTCAACACCTGTTAGCAACCCAAGGGCTTGACCATCTGGATCTAACACAGAAACCCCATTATTTCGCGCGAACAAGTAATTCGTAAACTTGTCGTTGGTATTTCCCAGTATTCCTGATATTGATTTAATTGCTGGATATTTAGAGATGGTAATTTGTGTGTGTTATTTAGATTATTTCGGATTGCCCACTTAGTCGATTGGGGAAGCATCGGCGCACGTTGCGTTTTGTAACAAACCCAGGCAAGGGAACTGCACCGCCTGCCTAGTCATGGGGAGGAGAGGTCTGTTTGTCCGCAAGGGGCTTTCATGCGAGAATTTACCCGCTTCATTTGCTACGCGCTTCATTACAAGGGGTTGCTACTACTTTGTTCATTCAGATAACCCCGGTTTAATTTTGATGGTATTGCTCCGCTTTCGGTAGAGCTGTGGCTGACACAAGTTTGAGTTGCTTCCACTGTGGGGAGGCGCAGATTCAAAGATCTGACTGCTGCAGCCGGATTTTGGTTGGTTCCCAATAATCGGTTGGCTTTTCCCACTGATTATTCGAGGCTCTTCTGGACTTATTTTACTATACGGACCATAAGGCATAAGACTAGTGCTTGGTTAGATAGCCTATTTACACCTTCCCGGGGGAGTGTTTTGCGGCTCTTCTCGGCTTGACCCACGCTATTCATCTTGAGTTTGAGGCGCAAGTTCTGTTCGGAAAAGTAATACATACAAGCAGCTACATTCAGTTCTGATAGAACCCCACCCCCACTCCCTCAACAGTCATTGTCGGACGTCTCTCTTCCAAAGGCGCTGATATACGATTCGACTTTTCCCTCTTTCTCGTTTCCGTTTATATCGACCCTTTGATAGAGAGCGACAAATTAGTTTCCATTGAGTTTGAAAGGCCCCTCGTATCCCTATCTCATCTCAACCCTTCGCTGGGAACATGAAAACTGGGGAGGGTCAATCTGAACGTTTAATGGTTCAACAGCTGCGTGATTATTTGCAGTTACTCGCCGAAGTTTGAAACTTTCCCCTTCTGCAGTCTCTGACATCAGGAACTGGTGGAAGAACGAGCGATGTACCTTTTCTGTTAATTTTTATCAGTAAGAAGGCATTGCCCAGTAAATGATGAAGTTATCTGTAGAGGTCGTACGTAGACAATGAAAAAGGCGGTAGGGAAACGACAAGGCCTCATTGAAACAAATTAACGGCAGTACGCAAAGGCTACTAGATGGATGGGAATAAAAACGTGAACCTCAGTAAAACGGATACGAATTGCACAAGTTTTGCAAGTCAAACCATTGAACGAAAGGTGCTTGACAGAGACACCTTCTCTTACCCATTACTGTCTTCTGATAATTTCTCTTGCAATACTCGTTCGATTTATATCCCACGAATTATAAGCGCTTTTTTCAGGTTCCAACGAACTTTCATGTACAGCTCCAAACACACAACCACACATTTAAATTACTTCAAAAGCACTCACTGCCTAATGAGCGTAATGGGCCAAGCCAATTCTGGTTCTGGCTGATGGGAAGCTTTGGCATTAGCTATCACCCTACGGGCGCCAAGGCCATGCTACTGTGCATAATTTATTGCGTCCACAGGGGCTCCCACGTCTTCAGGTGTCAGCGCCGATTCGCCCATGCCTGGGTTTAAGACGTCAAGCGCCATATAGGAGACCTGTCAGAGAGGAGGGACACGGAGTCAAACACGAGTGCGCACGTCGTAAACCGAGACGACTATAAAGAACGTGTGAGCGTTGAGTGGGGACTCCACTGCGAATCGCCGCACAGGCACAGTCGTCGAAGGGCGACGTTTGACAAAACTCAGCCTAGCATTGAAAGCTCCGTGCCCTGAAAGAAGCCGGGAGTGCGACCAACGCATGTTTAGGCTTGCAGCCACAGATGTTATGATGGCATGCAGACGACGTGCCACTGTCCTAGTTCGCCTTCCAGATATGCAGCACCCAATTGAGCAGCTGGGGAATGACCACGCACAGCGCATCTTCATAGTTAGCAAACGAGTCCCGTTTGATGTGTAAAACCACTCACAGCCACACAAAAATTAAACTTAGTAGGGATGAAGAGTAAAAGTGGCTGATAACACCAATCAATACTCTCCCAAACCGACAATCGAACATTTCTTCTTATGTTCTTCGCGTTTATAGGAGCTCCTCTCAGTTTTACATTCCATTGGCCTACACATAATCCCCTTCCATTCTCTCCACCTCTTCTGTACAATTTAACAGAGTTCCTCTTGTGAGTTAGCACAACGTGACCTATCGCCTCATTTTAATTCGAATGGCCTTCTCTCTTTCTCTTCAAGGACAGCACAAATAACACAACAACTTACCTAACGACCTGTAACAACCTACAACATTCAGTCATAATCCTCTCTTCATTCAGTCCCTTAAACCCTTCCATTCCTCGCCGAGTAAACGAACATGTAACAACAAAACGACAAATAGAAGCGTTTCCGAATTATTTTTCGAAGATGCGAACCACATAATCCACTGAAACGCGTATCGCTAGACAACGACTTGAAAATTCAAATTAATTGAGTGCAGAGGGAACGTGACTCATGGTTCTTAATGATCCTTAGTGAAACTAATCGAAGAATTCTCCTCAGGGCGCTGCTTTGTAATGATATAAACGATCTCAAGGTGTGTGAAAAGAAATTTAATACTTAAAGAAGACACCAATCGATGCAACGCACCAAAAGGGATTGCTAATTCAACGACTGCGCCCTAGAGGCCACCACTCACGAAACCCCTAACCCTCAAAGAACTCCGAGACTGATATTAAAGGAGCACCTCAGAGCCCTACGGAATTGAGGTGGGAGGCTCGGATCACAATCACTTCTACATTGAAATTAGCTCACAAAAGGAGAGGGGGGGCCTTTAACAGGTATCCTTTGCCATTAACATAACAAAGCCCCTGGAATGGGAAGTTCTAGCTTATGGGAAAAGAGGAGGGGCGTTAGAGGCGGCAATAGACACGTGCCAACGAATGGAGCGGTGATTCATAGCAGTCGATGATTCCGAGCGATGGCACACACACAGGCGCTCACCTGAATGAGTCACCGATATGGTCGCGACAGGAGTCCAAAGCGGAGAGTCGAAGGGAAGGCCGTTTCAATCGAATTTTCCGTCTTCTGAACACAATCCGTTGAGAACTAATTTCAATCAGCTCAACTAGAAACCTCCTCCCTCCTCAACACTAACCGCATCACTGTCCAATTCGACGAGAACGGATCAGTGGCAGCGTCCAAACACTAAACCTAAATCATGGAAATTATGTGCATCAAAATCTATCTGATCCAGATGTAGTAATCGCTTTGGATGACAATGGGAGTTATAAGAAGCTTCCAACTACGCCAACATTTCCAGGAAATTATTTACTAGTATCAAAAAGAAGCAGGACCACGGGACTACACATTTGAATCTGATGTACGCAAAAACGAGATGTGTTGTTAGTAGTTGGCAAACTTGTGTTAACAGAAAGATACAAGAGTGAAAGCCAATTCGAGAAAAGAACAATTAGGTATTACACATATTGTGGAGTATTAATGGGTGATTGTTGTTCCTCACTATTCCCAATCACGAACTATCCTCCACAGGCTCCAGTGACTCGCTTAAAGCGATTCAAGCAACATTAGAACGCATTCAACGTGTTCCTTACGTGTTGTTCGTGTTACTTAGCCGCAACGCGCGTTTTAGGACTTCAAAGTGAATGCGCTAAGGTTTACATAGTTCAAAGCTTCAAATTACACAGCCGGCGAAGACGCGGTGGATATTGGGTCCGATAACGTTTGCACACCGAAGCAAACAACCGCCTGGGGCCTCGGGATATGAGACAAGGACTGAGGGCAAACCGAAGCGAGTCAATACTTGTACAGGCAGAAGCGGGTAGAAGATCTCACGTATCGTCCGGGAGAAAAAAAAAGAGAGGAAAAAAAAAACCCCTTGCGGTGCGAAATGCTCAGTGAGAGCAAACGATAAGATATTGAAAATCACACGAGTGGGGAGATGATGCTGAGGTTATGAGGTTTGGAAGGTTGTCAAAACGAACGTACGATGCTGTTGATGTAGTTGAAACGGCGCTTCACTCAAGAACTCGTAAAGAACACGTATTGCGAATATTAGCCATCCATCAATTCTCGACAGTTGTATCAGGGAGGCATAAAAGTCACTCGGGGTATCGATTACGGATTAGCTGCAATAGACGTGACGAAGACTGGATATCTCAACCACGAGATGACGCTTTTCTCGACTGTGGCCTCGTATAAAAATTGTGACTCGTGGGTATTTGCATTGAAAAGTAGTCAACTCATCAGCCTTTCAACTCCCCCCCCCCCCCACACGATTTCCAGAATTCCGCATGTAAACGACCTTTGTTTGGCACAGGCCGAATTGGTTGGAATCTTGAGCTTGGGTTTTTCCCAGGTGCATTAAACTGTTTCAGACCTGTAGCCTTTATTACTTTCATTGGCTCTACAAAGTAGAAAGGAAAGTTATGTAATCGGCTAAAAAAATTTTTGAGTTTTCTTCAGATCTTTACGTTTCAGACCCTCCTGAGTCCGAAAAACACTATTTGGGAAAATGGTCTGTGTCTGTGAACGATTTTTAGAGAAAACCACCATACCAAATCAGCTCAAACTTGATATCTGGCCCGCAGGTTACCATGGGACGCAAAACTAAGGGTATGGGCAAAATCCACCGAAAGTTAGCTATAGCTATCACAGTGATCTAAACACCAAATTTTGTTTCTCAAAAACGGCTCTAACGATTTTGATTACATTTTTCATATTGATAGCTCTAAATGAGGAAATTATACCATACAATTCCCATTTGTGGGAAAATGACGAGAGCAGAACAATAAATTATCAACATTTTCGGCGAAAAGCGTTTTTAGCGCAGTTTTTTCCTTATAAACTCCGCTGGAATGTTAGTAGAATGTAAAACAAAATTTGGTGTTGTGGTCCAATCCAATACCTAAAGGGTGAGTGTTTAAAAACGCTCGTGAGATACATGGGGGTCACTCCAATAATTCCTGAATTTCAACCACTGCAGTTTCGCTTACTACCAGTTCTAAACGTTTTTACCCAATAACTCTGTAAAAGTAATAACTGTCCTTCTTCAAAAAATTTGTGTTTACAGCCTCATTAATTATCTTTGTACCAATTGCTTAATAATGGTCCTGAAATGAGCACGAGCAGTACAATAAATTCTGGAACTGTAAGCGCTACCGCTTCCTGCTGCTGTGAAGTGTTGTATGGCCAAGTTCAAATGAACTGAGTGGTAAATGAATTGATTAAGTGCACAAAGCCAAATAGAAAGTGAATTGACGTAGAGCTAAGGAAATGTGTGTTGCAACGCACCAGATATTTATGTTAGCTGCGAGAAAGTCTTAACTGCCTGTTCAGTCGGCTTAACCATCAAACAAAGGGCTTCAGTTTAATTTCCGAAGCGACAACGGACTTTCCAAAATATCCTCTTCCCACCATTCAATTTACCTCCTCTCCAACTCACACAGCTCTTCCGAGACTCATTCGTCTCTCAGTTCTCGCAATAGACACTCGTTTCGCAGCTCTCGGGCTCCTTACTCGCTCTCCTCTCTTCTTCCGCCTGGAAACATTTCACGTATTCAGCGCTTATATCGCTATTCTGTCAGTGTAATATAGCCCTAACTCACGCTCCTACGTTCATTTTTTTCTCAACTCAAGCTCCCTCTCTTGTGTGCCAAACAACATTCTATTTGCCATGTTCTTGGCATTTTCATCAACCGAAAATTTCCAATCAAAGAGAACGCAATGTAAATGAATAAATAACTCCTTGACATAACTAACACCATTGTCTTGCGAAAATCAAAGGTAACAACCGCAAGTGCTAACTCCTCAAACGTTCGAAGTAGATTACATCGCATGTGAATCGCAGCATGGAAGAAGTTTCAGTCACAGAGGCTTTCTTACTTACCATTGCGGAATTAGCACTGGAACTTGGCCATTTTCTATTGTGTGACCAGTTCAAATAAGGTTCAGTCAAGAAACTTGGTAGCTAGTGAAATGACGCCGCACTGAACGAAGACACTATTTTTTCCCACTAGTGAGTTGGGCATTTTCAGTGTGATCTTGGGCTGAGTGCGCAGTGGAAGTCCATTCGGGAAATTCACTAACTACATCTCACCTTGGAAATTTTTTTCCGTGGGGAGTGCTCGAGAACGTGTCACTCGCCACGTTCTCACCAAAACTATTCCTGAAGCTAAAGAAATATTACAAGGTTCCCACGCACTTCGCTTTTGGGCAGATGTCACGTAGTGTTACACGCTGGGCATTATGCAGTAATCCACACTTAAGCAGAGGGCCAGCCTATGAACAGAGTAAGGAGTAAGTGACCGGATCTATGTTCTCGCAGTACCTCTGATAGCCCCTTTTGAGCCACGCCTAAGATTTTAAAAACGTCAACTCATTTCTACCCCACCAGGAAGCCAGATGAACCAGACAATCATTTTTACCAGCATCAGTTTCTTCATCTTCAGCTACAACTTTAGAGAATTGGGATACTCCCTACACACCAAACATCTCTCGTCAACTTCGTTGTTGATCTGCAGAACTACGAAACAAGAATATGATGCAAATAATTGGAGACGAGTGATCGACGAAAATCCGAAAAGAAAGCGAGGATATGACAAAAGAGGGCGCTGTATTTAATATTTATCAACCGCCTGTCAACCAAATGACTTTCCGCTTGAGAAACCAAAACGAATTACCCGGTAATGGGATACGCGAGGAGATAGAAAAAGGCGGGGAGAGCGAGACGTGAAGGGAATTCACATTTTCGAAAGAGGGTCTTCGTAAGTTGGAATAGAATAATTACTGCAGACCTGAGTTGACGAGTGAAGTGAATTACAATATTTAAAAGGAACTGAAATGGGACATGTGGCACGTGCTACCACATAATCCGTTCAGTGTCTAGGTAAGGGCAGAACACCGTATAATATCGTTGTCAATATCGTGGGTTACGAGCGATACAACCCTCCCAGAACGTTGTGATCCGTAACTCCGCACAAACCTGACAACTAGTTATTTACTTTACTGTCGCGAGTGGAATAACGAGCATTCCGTCGAAATTCACACAGAAACATACGCCGAAATATCTCGTTACAGCATTTAAACTTAATCCGTGAAAGATGACAGTTCAAGTTGGAGCAGTTAGTCTGACACGATTTGCAAGTAAAATTCACCGCATAACATTCCCCCCACCAAGAAGCAGGTTTAAAAAAATTTTTACATATCCAAAATAAATTTTGGCCTCCCCAGACCACACTGCATTACCTTAATTTCCTTGTCAATGTGGTAAATAGAAGGGGCCCATAAGAAACCTGCTCAGCAATCTTCAGGGAGAAGTCCATAAGAAACTCTTGCACACACACAGGTTAATAAAACGCAACAAATTATTACACGGCGGTTTATTATTCTCTCGCACAGCTTGACGTAGTCGGACACCTCTGAGACCCATCCCGTTTGATTCAGCATCGGAAAATACCAGTAAACCATACCAAACACGACCTGTCTACAATGGAACGACAAAACTAAATATTCCAGGCGCCTGTAGACAATTGGCATGACGTGACGAGTCGGGCTGACAACTGGTTGGACTCAGACGCTAGAGAGTACAAATGATGAAACAATTATTTTCGCTGTATTGTCCAGTTCTTACAATGGGCTCAATATAATTACTGTAATCGCGCTGTTTTCGGTATAGATGTAGTCGTACGCCTCTGAGACTCGTTCCAGTCGACCCAGTAACTAAAACTACCTAGAAAATTATACCACACACGGCGTGATCGAAATAAAACTGCCGAAATTGCGTTTTTGTTCATATTTTGCACATAGCAACGATGGGCTTCGTCCAATTGGCACAGCTAGATATCAAATGGGATTTTTGAGAGAAAGAGCGAATTTTTTAGTTCACGTTAAGGCCCGGACAACGAGGAACGGACATTGCAGCTTTGTACTCTTGATGCCTTGAAACGTACAGTATCAAATTTTGAGGAAGGTTTGTACATGTATATAGCGGTGTATTATTCAGCACTGTTCAGTTTAGAACTGCTCACACTTAATCAGTTCAGTATCCTTGGATCGCGAGCTCAAGGCCTTCCCCACCTTTCACGTGTAGTCGCCAGTCACACAATCCCAGAGCCCAATGTAAATCAACTTTTCTAATTGGTATTTCAACCCCTGCCGACTCAAGGTTGTTTGACCCAAGTTGACAACGTATTTTCCCTCGAACAGATTTTTTTCACTCCCTTCTTTCATCCCACTTCTCAGCTCTTACCTCGTTGCTACACAGGCAGTTGAGCTCTCGTCTTGTCTCGTCTCGCACCAGTTCACCTATCCTTATAATGAATCTTCCATATTCCACGCTGAATTCAATCTCTATCGTTCTCACGTGATTAACCTATGTAATAATACAGCCAGCCCACTCACTCTCGTCTCACACATCGACTTATTCATGGCAAGTACTAAATGTCACGCAACACATTTTTCGTTTGCACCTCAGACTTCATTGAGCAGAACTAAACAATTTTGAGCAAAGGAGAAGTGAAAAAGACTATGAATAATGGTAACATACGAAAGTGTACTGGAGAAGGTATCATGTCGGAATTACTGCGACCCGATAATCCATACATGAGGCTCGTACAGTTGGGAATGGACAGCTCAACCATATCCTTCATTCTGTACAGTTGAGAGAAAGCACAACCCTTAGTGCGCACATAAAAAATCATGTACAAGTGTTACTTTATACCAACTGAAACGAAATCACGATGGCGGAATTATTCAATGGACGCTCAGCATTTCCGCTCTAAACTCGCGTTGGTTAGCGCCTTCAATTAGAACAATGTGAATGAGGAAGGGCGAGGAGGAAGAGGAAAGACTTCCCTTCGAGAGGGATGACAAAGAATAGCTACGCACTTCTTTTTCTCCTTCGCTTCCCGTATTCTCGTCAGGACCATCCCTTTCGAGTTAATTACAACCCCTCTCCGAGCTGAAGCCTATTACTGTTCGTTGAGCAGAAAGTAATTAGGCCCGGTACTCGCTAATATCCTAAGTCTCAAGGCTGGTGCTGACGTCATGATGCAGGTTATTCACTAGCTCCCGTTTAACGAGAGAAGTTCCTAATATCCACCTCATGACCCCTAATTTATCGTTGAATTCGTTATTTTAGGGCTGGATCCCAGTTCTTATTGTAAGCAGTTGGGACGATCGTTGACCCGCTATTTCGGGGGTTACTGTGCCGCGAGACATGTTACAAAGGCCAATGAGGATGAAAGTGAAAATAAGTTGTGCGAATTGCCCGCACATGAGCAGCACGTCAAGACCAACGCAACTAAAATGTAAGTAACTTTCTGAAAAAATCAGTGTGACTGAGTCTCACCAGATAGGAATGAACACAAAAGCATCAACGAAGCCCATGAACGTTGATTAATTTGTTCGCCAAAAAATTATTATGACCGCATTTGCGATTAATGACTTTTTTTGTTTTAAAAAAATATATTTGCTTGGTGGTACCGGGAAAGCCCCTACTGCGGCCACAACTGGGCCTATTGTGTGGGCGAGCATGAGTCTCCTCATGTTAAACCAGCTCCACCCCCAGCTCCACTGGAGCAGGTGATCTCTGATGCGGCGTCCACAAACCATTCTCGCACAAAGCAAGACAATGTTGAGGTCCATACCCGCAACCTCCTCTGGCAGCAGCTGATGAACCTCAAGCGTTTTGAGCCGTTCTGCAGCCCGCCCCTCACACGCACACTACATGCTCCTCCATGTAAGCGGGCCGCAAAGCATCCGCATCCTATCTCTCTCCAGGCTCAGGATCTCTCTCGTTCGCTGCCTGGAGAGTCTGACAAACAACCTTGATAGCCTTTCGCCGGTACATCCCGCCAACAGGCAGCCCTGCATTTCTCCTACCACTTGCCAACCTCCTTGATCAAGTGGCTCATCGGTGGTCCCTACGAAGGACTCAGGTCCCACCGGGGGAAGCGCAGATCCCTTTCTCGCCAGTTTATCGGCCTCCTCGTTCCCTTCTATTCCTGGGATTAATGACGTTAGTCAGACAGCTAATCGTTCACCTATGTGACTAATTTGTTTTCGAGGGGTGTGTCATGTTTTTGTGTTATCTTTTGAGACTGGGACAATTTTATGAAAAGCGGCTCATACGCAAGGATCGATAGGCTACTGCGAAGGTGTTCTGCGCACGACTTTGTATAGTTTTCCAATGGGGGGGGGGGGGGTCATGAACTAAGGAAGTGGAGCAGGACAGTTGCTGAGGAATTGAGCAGAAGCGGTGGATTTCCTCTCGATGATTCGTCAAGCGTGTGCGAGATGCTGCTCTCCACGAAGTAAACATACGTCATTATCACGAATGACTAGTCTGAACGAACGGTAATTAACGCCACGCATCAGTCACTCTCCTGAGGTACTCTCACTCCCCCCTTTCCGTTCGCGATACTGTTAAGCGCAAGTGACTCATGACAACTGACGGCCCACGCTAGAGGTCTTCATGCGTGGGGCACTACTGCAGCACATGATGACTCAAACACCGTTCCATAGGCACAGCATAAAGGATTTACGTATTGTGCACCTCATTGCAATTGGCAGGTTGTCGACTAAATTGGGCATCGTGGGGGGCTTGTTGAACATTCTCTTTTTTTTAACGAACACCTAAAACTCCATCTTGCTAGTTCGGCGACTAAAACAGAACGTGCACACACTTAGTTGATCGTGCCAGTGTCAACACCTCTCGTGGTTACGGGTTTGGTTGATATTAATTTATGAATTCATGAAATCGGTCATTCATTGAACATTATTTTTTAAGACACGCATCAAAAGTCTAAGACTCAGGGCTGCTTAATAAACCCACAACGTGAGGTTCCTTCTTCTAGGAAGGGAAGCGAGATCTTAAGGACGAATAAACCTTTATATTAAAACTTCAATGATATTTTCAGCTCTTCCCAACGCCACCTTACTTAATAATTTAAGTGACACTGGGATGCCAGGAGTATGAGTGAAAGAGCCAGTAGCCGTGGATTCTCATCAAAAAGTGGGTACTTCTTCTCCGTCAACCAATCTAAGCAGCGCAGCCATAAACTTTAAAGACCCTGACACTCCAAGACCTGGTTAGATAAATGGATAGGATGTAGACACCCACCGATAAAGAAAATGCGGGGAGAGTGACAGAACACTCTGGCATCCAAATCGAACCACTCAAGTGACGCTGTGCCGAAAAACTAGTCGACCTAGGACATTCCATTCGACCGTCCACAAATTAACACATCATCGAAATCACTCACGACCTGAGAGTCTTCGTTTTCTTGTGAGAGAATCTGAGAGGACGTGACGCGTAGGAGTTGTTTCCCCAAGATCCGTGAACGCCTTCTGGAGCGGACTTCAATGCGCACCTCCACTCAAGTGCTGCTCCAATTTAGTTCTTACAGCGAGGTTGAGCGAAGGTTGTTGTCAGAGCAGCTACTAAGCTTAAGAACTCCTCCCAGGTGGTACGGATTCTCCAGGGTCACAAGTCTAGATTCGGTGGATACTGAGCGCGTGCCCGCTCACTCGCATGCTAGGGAAACCGCAACCCCCACGAACTTAGACAGATATAAATCTCGTATGAGTGTTAAGGAACAGATATTTTGATAAGGGAACCGACCTGACCTGAGGGTTCTAAAACGAGCTCTGTAGTTCCTGGAAGACTGTGCTAGATACCGCTGTTTTCAGGTTTCGCCCCTAAATTACCTTTCCAACCAAATCAATTGTCTGACGGCTCTATTGTTTCTACCTCTCCGGGACTCGCTGTTCCAACGCCAACTTGTGAGTATCTGTTGAGATCTGGCTGTTACATTTTGAGGCTTCGTTCAATACAATTAATTTCTCTTAGGTTCGAGTAACGAATTCTCTGAACGCAATCTGCGAGGAAGCAGGAAAAAATAGGCTTATGAAAGAAACAAGCTAATTTCCAACAAAACCGACGTAAAGGGGTCGTACTTTACAGCCAACTATTCGGCTATTGATTTTGTCGGAGCCAGGCACAAGAATAAACAAGGCTCTTAAATTTCGGAAACAGCCTCATAAAAGCAGTTTCAACTTCAGAAGGGGGAAACTTTTCGTTCGGTCTGTAAACGAAAGTGAGCGAGGCTTGATGTTTTCATACGACACGATACATTTTCGGGTCGTTGAACTCCTGTATACTTTCCCCAACGGCGAATAAAACTCCGATTACCAACAATCAAACAAACGAAAATCGAATTCAGATGTCAAAGTAAATTAACGGACAGGGGAACTCGACAGAGAGGCAAAGTTCTACTTTCGAGAGCATGTCGTTCTGGAACTGTCGTTAGAGGTTTGATAAAGCTGAGGTAATTATTGGCTGTTGGGTTCAGGAGTACGACAGAGATGTACAAGCCCCCGACCGACAACTTTTCCAACTGCGGAATCACCTTTATGATCAAAATGTCCTTTCCACGTTGAAAATATTTGTCACAGTACACTTGCCTCCGACATATCGACTTTTTACGCCCACAAACAACGCGCAATGCAGAAAGAAATATTAGGGCGGGTTGACCCTGAGAACTTAACTGTCAAAACGCGTGTGCTTTGCACTTCTGTGTAGGTGCGGTACATGGACAACGAGAAACAACCCATGTTTTTAACGACATCATAAAACTGATCTAGGTATCTACCCTCCGCGAGCTTCTGAGGGTCCTGTCATATTCGCTCTTCGTGACAGGCTTCTGGGCAACTGCACGGCGGGTTAGCTACATCTAGCGACCACTTTGGGGCCTTGCGGCAGCAACGCGAAGCTTTCTCCAACGACAATCAGGGACTGTCACTGTTTTAGTTGAAAGAAAACTTATTGGACGCACTATAGCAGAGGACTACAACTCTCTAATAGAATGTTTGGAAGGGTTTTTGTCAACGACGACTAATATTACTAATATAGCTTGAAATTTACAATTTTACGTGAGTTGTGTAAGCTGAGGGATTGCAATGAAACGATTCACTGAACAGAACGATGAATGCTCCACGAGGTATAACACGGACAAAATTTTGAGTTCTTGAGAGACAGATAAAGCGCTCGTAAAGGCATGAGAATTGAGATTTCTGGAACTTCTAAATTGTGAATGACATTGTGGAAATGACGAGTTTTATTCTTTCAGGCATTTTCAACCAGCCGAGCTTGATAAAGTAAGTGGTAACATGATCGTCAATAGAGAAACCCATTTGTTCCCGAGTAAGGTCACAAGAGAGGGGGAGAAGGAAAGAAAAACTCCCTGGATTTTAGATAACTCCAAGGCCTGAACAAGCCACGCGTGCGTAGCACCACCACAGAACTGTCAAGACTTGAATTTCCATATTGCCAGTTCCCAAACCCAACCATTTGGTAAGTTTTCAAGTCAACAATTACTTTAAAAACGAGCGGTGCGTAGCAACACACAACTTTCCGCAATCCCTCTAAGTTCGAACACCAGCTATATATGCGGGCGCTATATCTTCGTTCAACGTTTTTTTACAGGATCATTTATGGAGAACAGAAAATAGGGACTAGTTAGCTGAGAGTACTCCGTAAGTTTGATCGAAATCGTCAGAGCCGTTTTTGAGAAAATTGGAATACCGATAAATAAATAATCGACAAATCTCCTTTTCTGAGTTAACTTGGCTTATATCTCCGTTCAACAGAGGGATACAGAAATAGTTGCGGAGAACAAAATGTGGGTTTAGAATGCTAGAAGACACTCCATAAGATTTATCACATCTGGTGAAGTAGTTACCCTGGAATTTACGGAAATGTTCGATAAACGTTATTTTCGACACATTTTGATGTTTATCTCTGTTCAATGGACGGTGAGAGGAACATTTATTGAGAACAATATGTTAACCGTTCATCAGTTTCAGACAAAGCCGTTTTCGAGAAAAATGCGAAAACCCCTACTTTTTGGTACATTTTCGTCCCCCACCCTTATTTTGCCCACCTTATTTTGGTGTCTACAAAAAATAATGAACAAAACAAAAAAAGAACCAGCTCAATCGGATCGGCTGTTCTCCCGCAAATCGAACTACAGACAGACACACACACTCACACAGGGACCACGCGCCGAAATTAGAATTTAAGCAAGTCAAGCAAGCAAGTTTAAGCAAGCATTTTAGTAAGCCTCAAAACGTAAAGTCTGAGTCGAATCTGAAGAAAACCCAAATTCTGTTTTTTTTTTTACACGATTACTATACTTTCCTTTCTCTTTGAGGTAGCGGGAAGTAAAAAGCATGGGCCACACGCTTACGCGTACACAGACCATTTTCACAAACGGTGCTTTTTATGCTCAGGAGACTGACACTATAGGTTTATATAGCTCGAAATGCCCAGGGAAGAAGTGAAAATGGAAAAGTTGATTGGTGGAGAGCGCGAGCACGAAGTCTTCAAGTCCTCCAGGATTGGGTGGGCCAAGTACTATACATTCAAGCCGTTATGTACAAAACAAGTGAAACGTAACGTGCAAAATAAGGAGTACACACTCCAAAGTTATTAATATCATCGGATGACGAACACCAGAGGATTACGGAAGATTTCTGACGACACAAACCAAAACACATTCGACCAAAGCGGCAGCATCGTTGACACAGTTGAAGCGCTAAATCAAAACTCCAAACACGACCGCGTCCGAAGTCGCCGGTCAAGAATTCCCCAAGAGCACCGAAGCTGTCCAGAAGCCTCTTGAACGAAAACGAGGGCTGATGACGTAACTGCTCGTCCTCGAGGGAATTGCGTGGCTGAATCCACGAGCCCCTTATCAGACATCTCGGCTCTACGAGGTCGTTATCCCCTAATGGCACTTATCAGTTCTTGCACTGCTGAACTTGAAATCGTTCACAACGCTGTCCAACTACCGAGTTTCTCTCCGGCCCACAAGGCCCCAGGGAAACCATCGTCCGCCATTTTCCCCGGCCCCTCGACTCTTCTCTAACCAGTTGTTTCAATTAATGAATTGATGGATTTTTCCCGCTGGATTTTTACGATACCAGCTGACGAGAACTTCCGTTATGGGAAAACAAGAAAACTGGCGACGATGGCGACTCAAAAAGACTACGCACAACGCACCGCACAATTTTCCTCAGCTCCATGCGCACTCAGCAATTAACGTGACTGGCACCCAATTACGGTTTAGATGAAATTTTTTTTTCACCATGGCTTGGTCTAACGTGGCATCGCCGATGCGACATTTCTTCAGGGTGGAGCCCTCTATAAGGGAAGCAGGATGCCTCTAATCATAGGACTCCTCCATCCTCTTCTGAAGGAGCACAGCCCAAACGAAACGATCTACAGCCTCCCTCCTCGACTCGTTCTCCAACATCCTACTGACAACCGTGGACTCGTGTAGGCACCTGCAGGGTTCGGCCCACTTGGAACGTGTGCTCCACCATTTTATCCACCCAGGGGTCGACTTGAGGGATGAGCGTGTCTACCTCCCTCGGGTTTCCGTCTCCAATCGACCCTGCCATGCTGGAGCGTTCGACGGCTCTGATAGGGTCTGAAGCGCTAGAATTAAATTAGTTCCCCCCACTTATGCGACGGCATTTATGGAGTTGCCATTGGCTATTGCATAGGCAATTTATGAGAAGTATCAGCACGAGACCTTGTTGTAACGTGCATTTTCATCATGAATAACGAAAACTTTATTGGAAAAAGTGAGTGCCTGCGAATTACTCATTAAAACGACAGTTTCGAAACAATTTATTCAAAAATTTTCGGATATTAATCGGACAATGATTATAAAAGAAACTATAAAAGCAACCAAACATTTTGATACTGACTGAAGCCAGTAGAACGTATTTCTCAATTCTCCTCACAGGATATTGTTTATTCATAGAGAAAACTTGGAAATACGGCGATTTTAAACTAAAGTAACTCATTCACACAACAATTACGTTAGAACCTACACGATGATCAGGAACAAAACGTTTTCGAGTGTTCACAACTATCGCCTGCGAGAGGGAATTTGTTACTTCGTTCTCACAACAATCCGTGAACATTTCTATCGAAATCGGGTCGGCAATCCAATTACCTAGAAACCAATGCGCTACTACGTTTCTCCTCTTTCTTAATACAATTTTACAATGAAACATAACTGCACAGTTTTGTCGATCACAAGTTTCCTAAACTTTCATTGAAGCGACGGAGTAAAAAAATCACTGAATCTATGCGGGGGAGAAGAAAGAATGCGCCGCGCCTCACGTGTTGTCCTCCTTTTCCTCTTTCAAATAAGACGTTATAATAATTACTGATTAATCATTTTTATAATGTGCTTCCAGTTCAGCGTAGTTTTCAGTCGCAGCTCAAGTATTTCAAGTAGCGCTCCCCTTCCCGCCGTTAACCGCCAATTGATGAATATCGCACCATTAGTCAAAAACTGAGGAGGAAAGCATTAAATACCGAAGGGGAGGGGGGCTGTAAAATCTTCGTAAAATCTAGTTTATTTTTCCACGAACGAGAGAAGGAAACGGGGCAGGTAAACCCGGTTAGAGAAGAGGATTCAGGGCGGATTTCCATTAAAGGAATGAATTCTGGGCCTCGCGGATTGCGCTTTCCTTGAATTAAACCTTCGGAGCAAAACTTGCTCGGAATGATGGAGTGGAGCAAGTCGAGAGAGAGGATTGAGGAGGATTAGTCCTCTCTTTGCTCCCTTAAGTACCGGATTTTCCAAGACAGATCCGGATTTCGAGGAAAAAAGAGGTAACTCCGATGCGACGAGCGACAGATGCGTCATTGAAGATGTACGTCCCGGAGACTGTTTCGTTGGACTTCCGTATAGCTGGATAATTGAAAAGAGAAAATCACGCTCCTCAACGCGGAAAATAAGCGTTACGCCAAATATTTATTATTTGCACACAAACTGTAAAAGCCGATAAATAGTTCATTACCACAAAAAATAATGATACCGGTCAACGAAAATGTTTTTTGGAAACAAACAATTTACCCCCGTTTTTACAATTTGACGGTTGGATTTCCGCTATTTCTCCAAGAACGTAAATGTCATTCTGCAGAACTTGATTTGTTTTGTTTTTTTGTTGTTGTTGCCTATGCATAGGGACCTGAGTGAGAAGAAATGATGCGCAAAATCTGGTATCTGTCCCTTGCCTACTATTTATCCACAAGGCAGGAGTTCAGTAATGACAACTGATAACTTATTTCGTGAAAAGCAGTGTGTCGCAGTTCTAAAGGCGTTGACGAACCAGAAGAGTCAACTGGTCCACAGATTTGTTTCGATTTGATGTGATTTTATTATTTTAATATTCCTTTTGAAGGAATCAATAGGCCCCACATCTGCGCAGTCCAATAGTCCAAATAGGAGCGTAACTCGAAGTAGTGCTGAAACTGCAGTGGTCTAACCAAAATTCAATCTCCACGTGATCAAAATATCAAATGATCCTCATCTTCATCTACAAGCAACGAGATTATCGAAAACCGCCACCATCCCATTGCCAACGCCTCAACAACAGTACACAGTTCTGAGTCGGAAAACGGAAAAAGAATTGGTTTAGCTACAAATAGCTCAAAACGAGGGAAGACGGGCGCAGTTGACGAGCTATTGAAACACCGAATCGCAAATGAACGGGAAGACGTTTGGTATAAACAAGAGCTTTCGACTTAAAGGAACAATCTGCATCTGAAACAAATATCCGTTTTGAATCAGACGAGCGGCGAATGAAGAGGTAAAGGTTCAGGGACCGGGTAGAAGGAAAGATAACGGGAATTGGTTTTGGGAAGTGGAGTGAGTTGATGGGACAACGGCAACTAGATTTCAGTGAATGTGTGAAGTGTTAGAGAATTGACATTTTACAGTTCTCTCTTCAAAAAGTTGCGAATATCAAACAGTTGAAATCTGCGGAATAACTCAATAAACGACTATGAAATCCTGGAATATCGTCTACATAACAATCGAGACAATTCCGCAATGAGCGATGAAAAAGGTACGTGAACTATATTTTAGAAACGAGAGAGGAATACTCGTACAGACCCCCAAGCGCCCTGACATTCCATCCATACCCTCTGGCGTCCCATTTTAGAAACAATCTGTAAGACTCATTCAGAGTATGATTCTCCACAACATGAAACACCTTTTCATGTTTAAGATCCTGATTAGACATGTTGGATACGAGAAAATTCTACACAAAACCATTGGCGAATGTGTTATGGCACATCACAGCCACGAGCACAACGCTGTACTCACTTAACACTGTGCCAATTTATGGTGTCCACGGAAGACCGTGACTCTAGAGCTTACCGGCCGTACCTAGGTTGCTTCTGGGGTCGGGTTTCAACTGGGGCAAAAGCGACCGAAACACAATCTAACTGGGGAAATGTTGTGGATCGAACTGGGGAAGGAAGCCCGTCAAAAATGTGACGTAACTGGGGCAGTTTTAATCGGTAACTTCGTTGTGATGGTAGACTTGTCCTGCCGTCTTCACGGGGATGCCTCGTCATACGCATAACGATGCGCGATCTTGGTGAGGTACTCCTCGATGTCGTTATCCTTCAAATACGTGGTCCAGCATTCCGTTACAAACTGTAACTGGGTTTTCACTTCAGCTTGCACGGCGTTCATTGAGCCTAATGAAAGAAGAAAGATTTATTGTGATTATTTGAACATGTCGTCTGATGAAAGCATGGACGACTGGGACGTTGAATCCGTTGATGTTGGCATGCGCAGTGCACAGTTGGTGAAAAAAATGTGGGGCAAACGAGAAAGTCCCGTCTGCGATGACATGCTCAGCTTCAGCAAGTAACTTCAAAGGAGATTGAGTGTTGAAAATCGGGATGTCGTCGTGAGAACTGATAAAACAAAATTTTTCGCTTCCAACCACCAGATCTTGTAGTTTTCAGCTGCTCCACCGCTTCTTCTAGTGATTTTGGCAGGGGGAGGGGGCAACATTTTCCTTCGATAGGTGTACATGCATTGACGTATTAGTTTTACATCACTAAATTCAAGGTTACTCGTCTGTGAGGATCGCAATTCAGCACGTGTAAGCTTATTTGGCTTCGTATGTACTCTTCAACAGCTTTCCGTTTCAGCGACGAACATACTTTCTGCCGTTCTACTGCGCTCCCAAGCGGCGGTGGGGGATCGTGTTCATTCTTCATAGACAAAACCTTTGATGCATTGGAATCCGTGCACAATCTCACATTGCACTTCCTATTATAGCACCAAAAACTTAAACAGCCGTCCTTCATTTTCTCCGTAATTTATGTCCTTTAACCATAATAACCATTTTTCCTCGTTGTGATAGAAAAGTCCCGTCGAAGCCACATCCATGCCTGAAAACTTCGTGAACACTGAGAAAAACAGTAGGAACGACAAATAACGAGTATAATATAATCGTCGCATTATGACTGTGATCTTTGCCCCAGTTCGATTGCCTTCTCTTTGTCAACACGGCCCCAGTGCCGCTCTCTTCCAGGCCCCCCGACTCCCCGATTTCCACAGTTAGAACATGGCCGCTTCTGGTATGCCCGTGTCCTGCGAGCGACTCTAGTTATAGTGTTCAGACACATTCATTTTATGAACTTTAGGCTGAAGCGCTTGTGGGTTACACGTTAGGGAAGCAAAGTGATATTCAGTTCGTTTGACAGGTTTCCCGGCGCATTCTGCCCAGTACACTGAGTTTAAGTTGAACGTTCTTATCTCGTTTCCTATTCAATACGAGTCGAAGCCTGAGGACACCTGCCTCACTCTATTCACGTCGGAACAACGACCGTTCAACTTTCTTTAAAATTAAAGAAGCTTCCGTGACGTAAAGGAGATTTTCACGCTCGTTAAACTCTTGTTGAAAGCGTTTTAGATATAATTTTTGAACTTTATACTCGACTGCAGCCGACCAACGTGAGGCAGAGCGTCGCTCTTGACTGCACGAAATGTGAACCCGTTGACCACGCGCAAAGAACTGCCGCGGGTCAAGAGGAAAGTTCAGGTCTAGTTGAGACGATGGTCTATTATTCTACGCTGCTGCGCTTCTGTTCGGCCATCGACCAGGACGACCGTCTCAAGACAAAACCCTCGATCACCGTGAAATAGCCGACGAGCGTTCGTTCGACGTTTCACTATAGTTTTTACTGGACAAAAGGTCGCATGTCCGAGGTGTGACGATTTGAAGCTTTTTTTAGTTTCCTCGGTTCTACGAAGTTTAAAAGAAAGGTATATAATCGGCTAAAGAAATGATTATGAGTTCTCTTCAGATCTTCGAGTTTCAGACCCTATTGGGTCCAAAAAAACACTGCTTGCAAAAGTGGTCTAGATGTGTGTGTACATCTGTGAACGGGATTAAGAGAAAACGACTTAACCAAATCAGTTCAAACTTGAAATCTAGCCAGCAGGGACTCCAAAATAAGGGTCTGCACATATCCACCGAAAGTTAACTATAGTTATGATGGTGATGAAAACACCAAACATTTTGTCCCTCAGAAACGGCTCCTACGATCATGATTACATTTTTTATATCTACAGTTCCATCCTAGAGCACTTTGGCAAGAGCAGCACAATAAATTTCCAAAATCTTTGTTGGAAATCGATTTAAATAAAAATTGACAACATGAGAATCGATTCGAAAATCAGCTTTTTATGAACCAAAGAGATTAGGTTAGGTACAGCAGTTATTAAAATTAACGTACCTGTTTGGTGAGTCCGTCTTCTCTGACTGGTAGAACGCTGAAGGCCACCAAACAGGTACATTAACTTTAATAACTTTTTATTAATTTTTTAATTGGCAACTTGTTTTTTACTCCAACGAACACAATCACATCGAGGTCCTCAACCTTTCCTCAGCCCCAAAAACAGTCAGCGATTCTAATCGTTCCACCAGCTGATCCAACCTGTTCAATGGGTGTCTTGTAGCGCTTAGAGTAAGAAAGTTGATTGCGTTGCCTCTACTTGTGTCGCAACCTTTATTGAGTAAACAACGTATAGATGATTTTAGAGGCTGCCATACATGGTTTTTTTCTTTGAGCAGTGTTTACTGTTCTGGAATTATACGGACAACACCGTGAACAGCAATTATTTGAAGAGTCGACAGTAGTGTGTATTTCGCACATTTGCAGCTTAAAAGCCCCCAGTTTTCTTCGTTAATGCAGTTGAAAGTTACAATTTAATGTGAATAATCCAATACGTTCATTTTGTCAGATGTACTAGCATTTGTACACTCAGCTCCATAGTTACAATTTTCTCACCCTTGTGCAACAACTCGTCCTTAACTCACGTTGAGAATACCCTTTATCATTCCTACTTCCTGGGGTGAATGAAATTTACGCTTAATGAGATGACACATTAAGCGATATGTGGTTTTTGAATTATGCATCATTCTCCCTATGACGATTTGATACAAAAACTGGTTGGTCTCTCCAAAGGACGCAATTTTTCACGTCCTCATTAATCGACGATTTTCTTGAATACAAAGCTGGAGGCTCCGAAAGATCTTTTGACGGGAATCCTCCCGATGGGCAAAAACCGCGTTGAAAAAAAAGGATACAATACAACAGAGGGGAGGTTATCGCGCCCCCACCACAAAATCTTCCCTTCGGGTCTTCAAACCCTCAGCTCATTCAGAGGTTCCTATTGATACTCCGACGGCCGCAACAGAATCGACTCCAGCCTTTTTCAAAGGTAGCCAGCCAGCCACCGCTCGTCTCCCCTCATTGACGATTTGATTTATATGCCTCGCAGCAAATTCAACGCCCGTGTACACGCCCTTCAGCCGTAGCCGGAACATCTGCCGTCCGAAGGCGGCTTCATTATATTTATATCTCGTCGTCCCTTACAATCAAAAGTGAGAAGGCTCTCCCTTCCCAAATATTCTGGGGGTCCATCGGGCTCGCTGGTGTCAGCTTGGGCGAGCTTGACACGGAGAAGTGTATAAAACCCCAAGCTGTTACCGCCATTATCAACGGCTATTTTCCACGCTCCATCCTCCCTCGATTATTGACAGGACCTTAACTAACACCATTGAACGCCAGCTTTAAAACTCAAGGTTGCCCTCAATAAACAGCATATTCACTGACACTCAAGTGCACTCCGCTCTTATGATCAACTGGTTCAGTTAAAGAACGATGACCTGCAATCATTCGTAGATCTGTAGTGGGAATTATGGAATTACGAATGACTGACCAACTGTACCACAAATATACTATTCCTATGCAACTGTCCATATAAATACAACGAACACTATCCAAAAAAACGATGGTCAAGAAAGGACCTGTGCTGTCACTCACCTAATCAAGGCATGAACTCGCTTTCTAATCCTCTTACTGCACTCCATAATTGATCATGATGGATTGAAAAGACGAACATAACCATAAGATCGTCTTCGCTTAATTAGACCCGGAACCGATTTACCTGATTGCTCTTGGGAGATCGAAAAGAACAGAAATTAGTTCCAGAGCTCTTCAAGTATATTAGGGTAAATCCATCCTCTTCTCCACCCTTCCACAGCAGAATTGCATAATTGAACCTGATTGATTGAAAAGGAAATAACAGCGAACACCCACACAGCATTTCAATAAAATCGCCGTTCCTGACTTGAATAGAAATTGGACGTTCAGCCGGTTAGAGAAGATTTTCCTTTCGTCATCTTGAAATGATCTTTCTTCAAAATATCTTGGAGTGAGTTGTCGAATCATTTGACGCAGGTCTCGTGGGAGGCATTTAGAGCGGGAAGGCCATATCAGCATGCAGCCAGCTTGTCCCCCAGGAGTGAGAGAGAGAGACAGGAGTGAGATGGTATCACTACCAGGTCCCAGGAGAGAGGCCCAGCACCACCGTCACTGGCAGTACGCTAACTCAACTGGTACTCATCATATTAAAAATCTTCCACTCTCTTCCCTTCCTTCCTCAAAGTCAGTGTCACTCTAGACTTACTGTCATGTAGTCAAGGCCATTTCATTAATTTATACAAGGCACCTCCCAGAAAATAATTTGGTTTTGCACTTGGCACAAATTTCGAAATATTCATTAGAAATGGTGAAGCAGGTTGCTTTAACGTAGTTGTATCCCAAAAAAAAGGCATCACGTTTTAGATGTGCCGGGTAACACACGGTGGAACAGGGGAGTACAATAATAAACTAGAAAATAATGTCCTAGCCAATTAATCGAGCTGGTCGATCGTACTTTAAGAAGAAATATACAAGAGTATTCTTCGAAGCAAAATATCATTCCACGCTACGCCGAAACAGGAAACACAAAGTAAGACGATTTTGAAAATTTCGAAGGGTATTATGCTGGAATGATAAGACTATCGTCACGTAAGTCCAAAAGGCAACCAATGAAGCTTGAAATGTGTTGAAGGCTCCCTCCCGTTTGTCTCCACGCAGGAGAACACAATAGACGGATTTTTATTGAGTCGGACTTGGCTCAGGGAGCAAAACCCTCAGCGGAATTGTCTTTGACGACTCAGGCGGAGGCTGCACCTTGGTCCCTTTGTGGTTTCCCGCTACGTAAAAGATTCCGTTTTTCTTTTGAACGCTTTCGATTTGACTTCTTTTGATTATCCACTCTAGCGCGCCTGTTCGTCTCCTTTTCTTCCGCCTTTCATTCCTTGTAGCTAACAATGTTAAAAATAATTGCCCCCGCACTCCATTGTTTTACCCAGTATGCATGAGCAGTTTTTATCCCGAATGGGAACGCGTTTGAAAAGAAAATTTCAAAACTACAACCACAATTGTGAAATTTGAGAATGAAGTAGAAACTCCACGAATTCTATTATTGAAAAATAGCTATTCTCTCGTTAATTAAACCTTAAGGTATCCACAATCGCTAGTAGTATAGGGACTGGAGTATGTTGCAACTTCCAATAAGTACTTAGCACTATTTAAAGGGCGAAGCGACAGAGCAACATTCAATAGGGTTGCCTGAAACCTTCGGTAATAACTAATTAGTTATAAAAATGAATTTCAGTGAATATTAGCTACCGAAGTGTCCAACTGCTAGTGTAAGATTGCAGTAAGCATATTCAGCTCCATAATTATTTAACGTGCTTACTCGACCCGCAAACTCCATTCTCCATGACCACAAGAAGAAACAACTTCTTTCCACAAGAAAAAAGATCGAACTCCTCCAATTGAAAAAAACCCTACCACCTTTCTTCTTCAAAGGAAACAGCCGAAATTAGTCAAGAAGAACCAGGCTAAAATTCCATGTAAGAAAACAACGGCATCCTGTAAAGAAAACAATCGAACTTCTACCAAAATGTGAAAATTATACAATTTAATAGGAGGATGACTTAATTTCTTTCCTGTGACTTGAGGAACAAAACTCTTCCCACAATGAAGAAAATATTTGGAATTATATGTAAATCATGAATCAATAACCTCAACCAGAATTTGACAGTTTTCAGTGAATAGATGCCAATGCGGTAACAGAAGAAAAATTATCGAGCTCCTCCGCCATTGAAAAAATAACCGACCTTTCCTTCACAGGTGGAGAAGACACAGTAACCTCCGAAGCTTGCATGAACACGTAAGTTGAGACTATTTCCGTACGAAGACCAGAAGCAAACTGCTTCACACTGAGAGTTGAATCTATCTTCTCCAACCATGAGAGGAAAAACTAAATTACAGCACAATGGGAAGATGAATTAATTAACCCGCCCTCCATGGTTGAAGATAATTAAATTTTCCTGTACGATATGAATACATTAATACCCTGTATATGTAAGATGAATGTGCACCAGTGGCCATTGTAAAAATAGAAAGTTTGCAGAGAGGTGGGAGAAAGAGAAACCGAGGAGGGTACCAAACAACTGTGCTTGATAATATAGACAATTTACTTTGTACACCCAACACGAAACAAGGTGCTATTACTAAATAGTTGATAACTCAAATTCAGATTTGAAAGAAGAGAAAGCTAAAATTAAGACATAAAATTTGTGTCTCTGACTCTAGCACCGTCACGAATGGGCTCGCGCATGAATGGCATACGACGGATTGCTGATAAGGTAAGGCGTCTGCAGGCAAAACCCAAGTACGTTCCAAACGTCAAAAGTGTTAGACGGCCGGTTGGAAAATAGTGGGCGCGTAGGGATGCTGTTGATCTGAGAAATCAGCCCTAGCCCTAACAGAAAATATCTGGTGCGTTGCAACACACAACTTTCCTTAGCTCTACGTCGGTTCACTTTGTACATGGCTAATTCTATTCAATTTATCACTCAGTTAATTTGAACTTCCTCAAACAAAGGTTTACGGCCGCAGAAAGCGGTAGCGCTTACAGTTCCGGAATTTATTGTGCTGCTCGTACTCATTGCAGGACCATTATTGAGCCATTGGTACACAGATAATTAATGAGGCTCTAAACAAGATTTTTTTAAAAAAGGATAGTAATCACTTGTGCAGAGTTATTGGAAAATAACTGTCAGAACTGGTAGTAAGCGAAACGGCGGTAGTTGAAATTCAGGAATTTCTGGAGTGAGCCCCATGTATCTCATGAGCATTTTTAAACACTCACCCTTTAGGTATTGGATTGGACTACAACAATTTTTTTTAACATTCTACAAGAATTCCAGCGGAGTTTATATGAACAAGAATTCCAGCGGAGTTTATAAGGAAAAAACTGCGCTAAAAACGCTTTTCGTCGAAAATTTTGATAATTTATTGTGCTGCTCTCGTCATTTTCCCACGAATGAGAATTGTATAGTATCATTGCCTGATTAAGAGCTATCAATATAAAAAATTTTATCAAAATCGTTAGAGCCGTTTTTGAGAAAAAAAATTTGGTGTTTTGATCACTATGATGACTATAGTTAACTTTCGGTGGATTTTGCCCATACCCTCACTATTGCGTCCCATGGTAACTCGTAGGCTACACATCAAGTTTCAGCTGATTTGGTACGGTTGTTTTTTCTAAAAACTGCGCTAAAATCGATTTCGTCGAAAGTTTTGGTAATTTATTGTGCTGCTCTCGTCATTTTCCCATAGATGGGAATTTTATGGTATAGTTGCCATATTTGGAGCTACCAATATAAAATTTTTTTAATCAAAATCGTTAGAGCCGTTTTGGAGAAAAAAAATATTTGGTGTTTTGATCACTATGATAACTATAGTTAAATTTCGGTGGATTTTGTTCATACCCTTATTTTGGCGTCCCATAGCGACTTCCGGGCTAGATATCAAGTTTGAGCTGATTTGGTACGGTAGTTTTCTCTAAAAATCGTTCACACACACACACGCACGCACGCACGCACGCACGCACGCACGCACGCACGCACGCACGCACGCACGCACGCACACACACACACACACACACACACACACACACACACACACACACACACACACACACAGACCATTTTCCCAAATAGTGTTTTTCGGACTCAGGGGGTCTGAAACGTAAAGATCTGAAGAGAACTCAAAATTTTTTTTCAGCCGATTACATAACTTTCCTTTCTACTTCGTAGAGCAAGGAAAGTAAAAATGAACAAACTAACTTTTTGGGCTGAACGCGCATAAGAAGTACAGCTATGATTCTCCTCAGAGAAAAGAGAATCCGAATTTATCTCTCATGTTTGAAAAACCCACACAACATGACGAGTAGAATCGGCCGGGACCAAACGAGCCCAACTTCGGTCAGAAGATGAGAAATGCGAATTTTTTAACGCTTTTTGGATTAACGGCTCTAACGGTTATTATTTTCCAAATATGTTACGGTGAAATATAACAACGCTGCAAATTATTACACAAGATATTATTCTCTTGCATAGCATTATTTAGACCTATCCTATTCCATTCTGCGCTGAAAAATATTAAGAACATAACACGGTCATATCAACGATCAGGGTCATATGCAAACGACAACGTTTGTAGAGAGAGCCCCTCCGAAACCCATACCATTCGATTCAGCGACGAAAAATACTAGTAAAAGATACGAAACATGACCTAACTGCAGCGGAGCAACAAAAATTGACTCTATTCTAACGACCCTAGGCAACTGGCAAAACGTGATGAGTTTAACAGAGAGGTGGTAAAAGTGAGACGAGAGGCAGCGCGGAAAATGAGCGCTGGCCAGGGAGAAATTATAACTTTCGCTAAACCTTCGCTATTAGGTATGAAAGTAATTGGGTTAGTTCCGCCAGTAGGTAAATTACTAAAGTTAATGTACCTGTTTGGTGAGGCTGGCCATTAAGTCAGTACTAAAATCAATTAGTTGGTCGTGGTCCTTTTATAGAAAGAGAAGAATTGACGGGATGGAGTATCATTGTACATGTAGGGGGGGGGGGGTTGGAGGTCATGCACCTCTGGGGAAATCTGTTGGAGATGAAGGGAAAAGAATGTAAGGGTAGTATGTATGTCTTAAATAGTCTGTTGATTGTCGATTCTAAGTCTTTTTTTGTAAAGGGTGGTCTGTAAATCCGTCTATTTAAGACGTACATATTACCCTAACATTCTTTACCCTTCATCTCCAACGGATTTCCCCGGGGGTTCATGACCTCCTTCCATTCCCCCCCCCCCACCGCCACCACCACCGACATAATACCATCCCGTTAATTTTTCTCTTTCTATATGAGGACCGCGACCAACTAACTGACTTTAGTACTGACCTGACGCTCAGACGATGATGTCTTTACATCGAAAGTGCTCGCCCACAGTATCTCACCAGCCAGAGAAGACAGACTCACCGAACAGGTACGTTAACTTTACTAATTTATCTACTGGTGGAACTAACCCAATTAATCAAGATGTGAGAGAGAAGAAAAAAAAACTCTTTGCCTGCTCATTGACCGTTCAGCAACTGTGCTCCAACTGGCGGGGTAGAAATTACATGTACAATGGTACCCGTGTTCCCGAGTGTCGAAGGACTCAAACCGGACGTTTTCCTTTGTATGTGTGTAGGCTTTTTCAGCAAAGCTGCTATCACTCTCCCAAAAAGTTCAACCAGCAGTACAATTTGCGGTCAGTGAATTCGGGAGAGAAACGAAATGATGGATTGGTACCACAGCTTTGCAACGGTAGTGATTGCCTCCATTTTGAAATCGTCACGTAAACGTCCAGGACGAACTACTTGACTGTTGCTGCCAAAGCTAGTTCTGTTCCAATTTAGAGGACGTTAGATAGACAGCGGTTTGTCGGTAGTGAGATTTTGTTCTCATCCAAGTTGTCCCCAGTTGTAAAAGCGGCGATCGTTATCCATAAGTAGGTATTGTCCTCTTTATTCAATTTATTCAGGCACGTTGAAGTTTCTAGGGCGTCTTTAAAAGGACAACTTCTGAAACGCGGTGGGCCGTTTTAACGGAATATTTGATAACCTGCGTTCTCCATCCCACGAGAAAACACCCTCTTCACGGGCTCTTCAATTATTTGCGTGAATGGGGGATATTTGAAAAATTAAGAACCGTGTTGTGAGGGGCGCTGAGAGAGATTCTACCGAGAGAAGCTGAATTTAATGAAATCCTGATTTACGGCCATTGACAAGCGAGAAGAGGGTTAGAGTAATTAAAACTGGGAGGGTGGAAGAATTGCTCCGCAGAATAAGAGGTTTTAGTTTGAAGCACACAATAGTCAGAAAGACATAACCAATTGGTTGGTGAAATCATTCTAAAGAACCATCTCGGACAGAAGAAATAATTAATCATTCGTGAAATGCGCCTAACAAGTATCCTGTGTAGTGCCAAAAAGAGATAACTGAACGTATCGTAGACGAACTTCCATCTTCCAGAACAGAAGTCCTTCTCACAAGCCGTAGCATCAGGCTAGAGTAAGACTATCTCACCAGTGAGAACAGCAAGAAGAAGAAGAAGAAGAGAGGATCTCAAGGAGACATGGAGTCCTGGAGTTTTCAAGTATGAAACTTTACTTATACATCAGGTCGCACTTACAGTAGTCATACCATGTAGACAATAACCAAGTAGAACAATATAATGTACTGCGGAAGGTTTGGGGATGTTTGAAGAGCGGCTGACTCAGGCAAAAATTAACAGCAATCGCGCGGAGCTCCGATCCATAATTGCCGACTTTCGTCGTTGTCTTAACCACTAGACCACGATCGCCCAGTGCCTTTAATAGGAGTCAGTCAGCACAAATATAATGTACACAATTTAAAAAACTATACTTGCCTTCCCTTCGGGTAGTGGAAAGTAATAAAAGTTTTTGGGATAAAGAAGCAGAAAAGTTCATTTTTCGTTGTTCACTTTCACTATCAGGTATGGTGAGGCAGCAAGTTTGGATGTGAAGGAGGATTATCTTAAAACGTTTTCCGAACTGATTGAAGCAAATGGATACATCCCCTGACAAGATTTAAAGTGTGACGAAACAGGGCTATTCTGAATGAAAGATGCGGAACAGGACTTACGGCAGAGTAGAAGATAATGTCGGGCCACACACCCATGAAGGATAGACTAACTCTCGCACTGTGCGCCAATGCGAGTGGCGACTGCAAGATAAAGCCTCTGGGTGCATACTATTTAAAAAATCGCAGAGCCAAGTAAAAGAAAAACAAGCAGCAAGTTACGTGGAGGGCCAACTCGAAGGCATGGCTACAACTAGACAATTATTTGTATAATCGGTAAACCTGGTTTCTGGCCCTTCCATTAAGAAATCTCTACAGGAAAACAACCTACTCGTGCAATCTCTCTTCGTTCAAGACAATGCTACTGATCACCTTCTGATCCTTGAAGAGTTCAAGTTTATAAAGGTTCTCTACCTACCGCCTTATACTCCTATCCTCCTGCCAATGGCTAAGCACCTGCCCCGCGCTGCTTTGAGGCAACAGATAACTCAAACCTGTAGTCAATAGTCTTGTAAAGCGCTGATGAACTACTGCACAACGTCAAAACTGCTGCGAGATAGCAGGATGTGGCTTAACTCCTTAGCAAACGCGAATTGAGTTAACGTGTATTGGATTCCAGGGCGTAAGGGGATCGTTGGAAACGAGAGGGCGGACCATCTGGCCAGACGCAGTTCATCTATTAGGCCACTTCCCCATTCGGGGATTACTCTGTCACTAGTCAAGAGGACTGTGGGAGAATATACCAGAAGAATGCCTCAGACAGTCTGGAATGCTGCGGGAGTAAGGCACTCCAAACGCTTTATCTCAGAGCAAACTTGTGAGATAAGACAGAACCTTCTTAAGAGGATGGAGAGGAAGGACTAAGGCAGATTGTTGAGATCATCACCGGTCACTGTAGAATGAACAAACATGTATGTTATGGGCATAGTCGACACCTCTCGATGCAGGTGGTGTGGCACGGATGTCCTGGTCTAGTGCCGGATACTTGAAGGGGAGTGACTTCTGGTCTTTGTTACTACTACTCCCAGGGTGGATATCAAAGAAGACTTTTGCAGGAATTACCTGGCATTCCTTAGGAGGCTAGGCATTGACGTGTGAGACGTTCGGACTGGCACAATAGGTCGTTGGACGCGGTGAATATCCCACTTGTGGGACAGTCAGAATGCTACATAACACAAACCTCGCCCTTAGGGACTGTTGGCCTGACCACTTTAATCGTCATATGCCTCAGAATTATTGATCAGGCCTGTCTGAGTGTTACAACGAGGACCTTGACCTCGACATGGAATTAGGAGGAGCATAACGTAATTATGAAATGGCTCCACAGTTCGCCGCACATAAACGAAAATAAAGATTCAACAAATACTAGTTTTTAGAAGATAGTCATTTAATTATTGCGTGCGCCGCTCATACCATCCTACGAAACATTTCCGATAATTTTAAAACGCTGGGCACTTCAAGGGTTTGGCTCACAGATTGAACAGTGGAGCGAACTCAGTGAGGGAAGGAGAAGAATCTTCTTTTTTTTTGTTTGTTGAGACCGAAAGTGCGGAGATCTTCTTGAAACGGAGGGAAGGAAATTGAAGTTTGTTCGCCTTAGAGAGAAAAAAGACAGTGTCAAGGAGCAGTAATAGGAGCAGCTCGATTGTTGAGCCCTTCCCACCCCCCAGTTATAGCCGAGAACTCAGAACTCTCCCTTGAGGGTGAAATAAAGAAGCCGGGAAGAATTGCAACTTTGAAGACGGAAAAGGCACTTTTCATTGTTCAGTTGCGATGAATCTTGTGGTTTTTCTGCGCTATCAGCTTTTTCTCATTTAGCTTCTTCGGCTCATAAGAAACACTCTCGCGTGTTGATTATTTCGGATGGGTTTACGATGAAAGGGGGAAAAGGACTTTTGAAGTCGAAAAACGCGTGCGCTTTCCTCAGGGCACTCGACAATGGGAGGCCATTTGACCAATTGCCAGTCTTGTTTTGTTTTATTAAGCAGTTCGTCCCCAGCACCGCACCAAAAGATTTTCTCCAAGTGGTAAAACCTTACATCAGACACATACGAGCTATCGCTTGACACATCCTTCGAGCTATCAAAAACGCCATAAACTGAAACATAAAACCAACGAAGGAAAAACAGTTTTTATTAACTCTGATCTCGGTTCTTGATAGTAAGTTACAAGCAGATTAACCGCTTCTCTAGGCCGACGTTTCGCTCAATTTACTAGGTATCTTACGGGTCAGAAGATCGCACAAGCGAAGGAACAAGTTGGTCATTTGAGGCCCACTTCCCATCTTCCAAGGGTTGAGGGTTGGCTTGAGAAACTACCCCTCCACGAATTCGACGATGTTTTCCCCCTCCATTCCTCACGAACGTGTCCCATGCAGCTTCGTTCGCATAATTTGTAGATTCTTAGGGCACTCCATCAAGAAACGCTCCAATGAAAGACCTTTCAACTGCATAGTGGCTGGTTAGCGTACCTAAAATCCTTCGCAATCGTACATTGCTTAAATTTAGTCCGTCGTGCATTGCAACTATCTCTACCTGTAGCTTTGGCAAATTGATACCCTTCATGTTCGTTCATTTCCAACCTAGCGCCATCAAAACGCTATGAGAAAGCGGCTCTGGCCTGGAGAAGCGTTTCATGGATCCTGTTTTGGCCAGTTCGTCCAAAGGCCGTTGTATCTTTCTCCAGTACAACCGTTCTGTTTTTAAAATATTAGGAATTTTGCTGTATTTGTTCATTGGGCTTTAATAAATTTTGTTAAGATTGGCAGTTCACGTTATTGCTGGTGTACATTATTTCTTCGATTTCACGCTCGATATGGCGGTATTTTTGTACAAAACAGTCCCCTGTAGCGTTATTTACGTTTGACAACTCACTTAGCTAATGGGATGTGTTGTAGCACTGAGGATGCTTAATAAATTGAGCGAAACGACGGACTAGAGAAGATTTATGTTTTATTGTGACTAACTCTCAGCCCCCCCCCCCCTAACAGCTATAACCAGCTCATCGCAGTTTTTATTTACGTCTTACGGAAACTGCTCCAACGCGCATCTTCATGCACTAAACGACAAACATCTTAAATAGTCAATACCTACATTATATATTTTTGCAATAAACATACCTCTAGACTCTTTTTACTTTCCTCGACCCAAAAGGATTTTAATTTAATTAATAAATAAAATAAACGGGGAAAAAACAACCCTAACAATTAGTAGCTATTAGTTTTTCGAAAGCCTGTGCGCCACATTGCAATCAAATTTATAGGAGAACGGATGAACCCATTGAGCTCGTTCTTCCTTTGTTTAATAATTATTTTACATGCTGCGAAAATATGGTTTGCATCGAATTTATAATGCTTGCCGCGGACTGCCGATGGTGGCAACACTGGCCACCTGTGCAGTTCGCCGCTGTTTATATTAGCGGAGGAGCCACATTTTAGTCATATAATGGCTACCGACATCGCTGACGAATCTTTCCCTTTTTTAAGCCAGTGATGGAGTATTTGAATTCCCCTTATATTGCGTGAAGTAAGGTTAGCGATCAGAGCTTGGTGTTTCATTTTCCCCATTGTCCCGTAATTGTCATTTACTACAATCCGAGCATAGGTTATTTGTTTCATTCTAAAAGGAGTTCATTTCATTTCATTTCGAGTTTTTCCTGATTAAATTCAAGTGGGTCCTGTTTGGTTTATAATTTCATTTCCAGTACTTTCCTGAGAGGCATTATTTTATTTATTTTCATCAAGTAAGTATAACTGAGTGTATTTAATTTGTTCGTTTCTTTTGGGCCCGGACACGACTTTCGCTCGTGTTCTGTACGCGGGTAATTTGTAAAAGAATTCCCCATGTACGTCACAAATTGAAGGAGGAGGAGGGTCCCTAATCTTCAACGCCCAGTATGTTCAAGATAACCGATGTGTAAGACTGTAACTGTACACAGTATATAATTTAATATACGCAATTAGTAGTTCGCAGAAACTCTGACAAACTGGCACTTCACTTTGCTCTGCCACGCCACAACCGTCAGTCATCCGAAAGTAACTCGGGCGGGGATCCTCCAACAGACCTCGACACGCATCAATGAGGACAAATGGAGTTTTCCTTGACATTGATGGATAAATTTAAGTAAAAAGGGGAGAAATCCTCAATATGGGGCGGGAGTTTCCCCGTTCGCCCGGGGGCCGTCGAAGGAGCAGATGTTACATTAGCAGGAGCTACGAAGCGATTCCGGTTGGTTTGAGCCCAAAAGAAGGGACAAACGCTTCAATGGCGGTGTAAATCGCCACAGGGACAATCGGAAGAACTGTCAATTGTACTGGATCAGTAAAAGCCCGATCGTGACCTCCACAAAGAAGATATTAATGGAGAAAAACGCCAAACCCACGAAACTCGTCATTGTCACCATTTATATTTGACTGGGAGCCAATTTGCCAATGCGGATTATTGTAATTGCCGGGTTGTTGGGTGGGCTTGGGGAGGATAGATCAGTGAGTGAGAAGTTAAACTCAGAATTCACCAACGAACTCACGTTATGTGTATAATGAATAGAATAATAAACACGGGTGTTGTTACGTATTTACCAAAGCGGCCCCTTTCGATAGCTTTTGTGAGACTTGCCCCTAGTCAGCATAGGTATAGGAGTAGATGGGGTGGAGGCTGACAAAACCCAGTCTACCCCCGTGTTCTTACACTGGGTCACTCTTCTGGCTGCGAGGCCCTTAATTTGCTTACTTTATAATCATCTCGAATATCAGGCTACACCTGGTTTTCAGAATGACCTCTAGAACCGGGTCTCTTTGGCGCTAGACTCCACCCATCCCAAAGCATCAGCGATGAAGCTTCTTAACTAATGCTGCTGAGGCTGAAACTTTTAAATAGTCACTGTGACAGAGCAGTGGTGGAGGATCCATGATACCTGTTCGGTGCTGTCTCCGTTGAGTTTTTACCTGTCGACTAATTTTGAGCCAGTTAAATCATAATGCATGAGAGTAGGTGCCTTAAAGTGTTAGAGCCAACAGCGCCAGCATATTTCGGGGTACTGTCTGTCTACCTCTCCATCGCCCGATCTCAATCCCATTCCCTCTCCTCCCACTGCCTCACCACCAACATCGTCATAATGGTGGACCTATAGCAGTTCCATAACACTAATGAGAGAGAATTGACACTATTAAAATACTTTCCTTTCCCTTCGGGTAGCGGTAAGAAAAAAAGAAGCGTGTGAAGAGTAAGTGAGACAAAATAAAAATGAACAGCACCAGTAGCGACAACTCGGAATATTGTAATTGAAACGTGGAGAAGGGCGCTGATTGGGCGTGCCAAACTACTGACTATCAAACTCAACCTTTGTTTCCTCGGCCTATTCAGGGAGGAGGAGGACATAAAATCCGCGTCTTGAAAAAGTTCGTAAAATGTAAGGACACATCGACAACGCGCTTCGTAACGCACGAGTCATAAATCGATAAAGTTGGATCAAACGTGTTGATGTCACATTCTGAATAACACAAGTCATCTTCGTCACTGTCAAGCAAGTCTCTGACACAGGTACCTACACGGCGAAAGTGTGATATCGTTCGTAAAATGATTAAGAGCCACATGGAACTCAAGAGTTCAAACCTGTCAGTTCATTTGCAAGAACAACCTCAAAAAAATCGTGTTGAGAGGTGAATTGCCCAGTGTCGATTGATCAATGAAAATCGTGGCAATAGCAGAAGCAACTGAATAAAATCCGATAACTCCCGGAATGTTATTAGATGTCGCTTAATGTTATGTGCTTACCTTTCCATTCAGAAATGCTATCAACTATTTTCTCACGGGGCATTTTCTGCTCCGATTCTCGGCTCATACATTCCTACGAGAAGGAGTGAGTACAACAATTACTCATAACCGTAAAAGTTCGTATGGATTATCGTGAGGTATGGAGTAACTCAATCATCTAAGATCTGATCTGAGCCCAGTACCATTCTAGCGTGTAAGAATACTGACTCGCAGTCGTTTCATCGATAGCGCGACGTGTATCACTCAACAGGTTCATCGACTCTAATGTACTGGCTAATCACAACTCAAATCCAAGTTCTTGTTGACACTCAGTACAAATAGGTCAAAATCCAAAACTTTAAATCGCTTAATTTTGATCGTTTCGAGACTTTCCGCTCATAAATGAATGAATGCAAAAGTTGAACGGAAAATAAGAAAGTTAGGTGTTTTCGCCGACGTAAAAGTTCATAAAGTTCCCGAGCTTTTCTTCGAGTTAGGGTTACGTCAGAAGCATTTTTCAAGGGGGAGATTCATTATTCAAATTACTTTGAAGGTGAAGAAGTTACTGAAGCGAAATAATTCCGCCTGACGGCCCTCCAAACGTCGAAGGTCGATTCGAGATCACCTCGATTAACAATTTCTTTCTCTCTAAATCTCAAATACCGTTTATGCATTAAGTTAGGTATTGCAAGTAACTGGCAGCAAAAGAGATTGTACACAAATATTAACCACACATCTCACTTCGCAAAGGTAATCTGAAGAGAAATATACCTAGTACGTTTGTTTACTGATGCCAGATGAACCCAAAAACGGGAGCACATCGTGATTGTGAATTTCTCAACACAAGGTGCATTACTGCAAGCCGAATTACTTGGGTCTTTGACCTCCGGAATATTCGCACTCGCACTTAACAGTACTCACTGGCCCTACGAAAAGTCATTGTTTCCCCAAACACCTTTCTATCTCAACCCTTTAGTTTGCACCTGTAGAAGTCCCGCTCCTCAGTTATTTCCAATTTACAACGGATTTTCCCTGTCCAGGACTTTTCCATTATCTATCCCACCCCTCAATTTTAGATTCCTCATCTCAACAGACAGCTCCTTCCAAGTCAGTCCTCCTTCAGCTCTCACGATATCGTTGTCTCCCAGTCCTCCCAACAGTTTGTCACTCAGCTCGCGCTACTCTAAACTCAACTTAATCCCCCCCTCTCTCTTTCTCTTCTCCCTCTCCGTCCACTTAGTATCTAAAAACCAGTTTTACATGCATTTAGAGTCCCTTGTGCGCGTTTATGTACTCATACTCAACCGGATATCGCTATTCTGTCGAGTGTTATACTCAAGCTCACCACATTAATTTATTTCTCAGTTTCAAACTCCCCCATTCGTGCACCAACAGTCGGTAACGAGAATCCCGATTAGTGTACACTCATAAAATAGGCTCATGGTGTTGGCAGTGGAAGGCAGACAGTTAGTACCACTAACTAGTATATATTGTGAAGGCACAATTTTCGACGCGGCGAGAAAAGCGCGGGAAGCCGCGTCCCCACTGAGCGCCAGCCCCTCCAAGGGAAGGAGAAGCCGGGCCTTGCGGTTGAAGAGGCCGGCGGAGCCTCAGAAGGTTGCCGCCGTCGTCGCCCGTTGTCGCTTCGAACTGCTAAAGAAAATCGGAAAAGGAGATTTTACCGCGAAGACGAAATATTGAGCATTATACTTTATCATCTCGCTTTTTATTTCGAGCGAGAGCAAGGTGAGCCGCAGCAGCTTTTATTTTACATATTTTTTTCCATATAAATTTGATTTCTTTGTCCATTAAGCCCATTTGTGGTGTGAGACGCCCTCCTTCACGGATCAGCCCCCCCCCCTTTCGTATAACATATCCCTGGTTGGTTGTCCGCCCCCTTCCCCGAGAAGAAGGAGTTTTCAATTTACTCAAATTGGGGAAACAAAACGATCGGCCCCGAACATTACAATATATTTTGTTAAACGCCCCAAATTATTACACGACGGTTTATTTTTCTCTTACACAGCATGATTGTGACCTATCCTGTTCAATTCAACGTCGAAAAATATCAAGAACTATAATTACCACCCTGAGACCTATCCCATCCGATTCAGTATCGAAAATACTGGTAAACGACACGAAACACGAACTGACTAAAAAGAACAACAAGTGACATTTTCTAGGCGACGCTAGGCAATTGGCGGGGCGTTTCGAGACGAGACAGGTGGTAAGTATGAGACTGGAGGCAGTAGGAGAAATAAGCGCCGGCCGGGGAGAAATTATAACTCTCTTATATCGAAGCAGCGCTGATAACCCCAGCATTACCGCGCAAAAGAAAGATGTGAGAAGTGCAATACGCTAAATGTGTCGTTAGTCTTCCCACACCCGCCGATCCTTTTTTCCTGCCGGGTTTCTTTCATTTTTGCTCAATTTTATGGTTAGGTGCCAACGTCCCATTGAGTGAACCTGATTCTACGATTAAGAGCGGTCAGTACTTTTCAGACGTTTGCAAAAAATGGACCAGTCAATTCAAATAAAGCGGAGTTGGTCAAGAGATTATTGTAGGTAGCTCCAGCTGGATGAGCTCAAGTGTATAAATTGCACACATGAATGGAGCTCCGAACGCCACTAAACACGTACATCGTGAGGAACAGTACGTACTTTCTGAACATATTTACTCGTCCAAAATTTAATTTGGTGGGTCAACCAGAGAAAAGTACTGTTAGACTGAGGGCAGACAAACAAATAATTAGATTCAGAAGATCCTAAACTTGAGAAGTTAGCCCTCATCGAAGGAGTTGAATATTGTACAGAATATAGTTAGAAAAAAGAGTGAAACTCACGACATCTTTCGAATGGGTAACTCTAACAATTTTTGGGTGGTCTGAGGGGAGCAGTACGACTAAGCAAAACAGTTTATTTCCGAAACATTTCGTCAGAAACAACAAACATGATTTCAGAAACGGTTTCATGAAACTGGCCGATGCCATCAGTTTTAGTTTTTCACACTAATTTCGTGAAACTGTTAGTCGAAGTGGTTGCAAACACAGATAAAGCGTTTCACTTTAGCCTGAAACGATAATCACACGGACGTTCGGTATCAACAAAAAAAACGCTCGTACACATGAACAACTAATGCGGTTAGTCAGATGAATTGAAATTGATATCAAGTCGAGACTTCGTGCACACAGTTTCACCAGCTACCAGCCCATGTTTTAAAGATAAGAGGTAATCAATTACGAGAGGTGACAAGAGTGTTCACTCAAAGCCAACAAAAACAGGTCGTTCATCACAACTCAACCCGTTCACCCCTAAAGTAATCTACTGAGGTTATTCGGTATAATGCGGGAGAGAAGTGCTGTTGGCTAATGAAGACCGTGACGAAGTTCAATGGTAAATTGAACAAGCATCCTCTTATGAACTAGATTCAGTTATGCGGATATAAGCCTGTATAAGTGAGACAGGTTGGCACGAGAATCAGTTTTAAAAAATAGGGAAAAATATCAAGCCCCCTCCCCACACATTTTTTTCTTCAACTAGCACTCGTGATGTTCAAAAGTAAACAACCCAGTTGGACTCAACGTTCACTCAATACAAAACAATAAGACAAATTACATTAATTATTAGATAAAACCCGACGAATTTCTTGATGCCTACCATAAGGACCCTACCCACTGCTCACTTTTGGTTTATTATTTATTCTGAATAAATTCGCAAAAAAATTCCATTTCAAATATAGGCGCGCCTGCGTACTCGGCTATCCTATCGAACGAACCCACGTTAGTGATAGCCAAAATAAGGGTTGAACAAATTAACTAAAAACTAAATTTTGGCAGTTTCATTGGAATGACGTCGTGTGTAGTGTGGTTTCCTAGATATATTTCGATGCTGAGTCAAACAGAATGGGTCACAGACGTGCAGGCCTAGGTACAGATGGAAAACAGTGAAATCATAGTAAACATAGTGAGGCAAATTCTACTACTTATCTTAAAATATAGCAAGAGTTATCATTTCTCCGTCTCCTATGACTGGTGAGATGGACTCACCTAACAGGTACGTTAACTTTAGTAATTTGCCTACAGGTGGATCTAACCGAATTACTTGAATACCTTAAAATTCCTACCCGGCTAGCGCTTATCGTGTTTCGTATTTTTCGATGCTGAATCGAATCGGATGGCTGTGAGGTTACGTCAAGATGGAATCACATGCGCAAGATAATAATAAACCCGTTGTTTAATCATTTGCAGCGTATCTCTATTTCGTAATAGGAAAGCGACCATTTTAGAGGGAAAGCATTTATTATTATTCTTTACCGAATCGCCACAAACCGCATGGGTAAGTAATTCTACGTACGAATGAATCGTGACCAACTCACAAACTGAGACAATTGGATGAACATCGTTCGCCTTCACATAATCCAGAGAAATCAAGTTCAAATCGAGCTGAGAACAGCAGAATTATAATTGAACCCATTGGGAACAAAGTAACTTGCGGAGAAAACCTCTAAACAAATGAGTGGCAGGAGAAAACTTAAGGTTTGGGATGTGCCATCTTTATCCACTGAGACGTGCTTGTGTTGAAGTTGGGTACTAGCAATAGTTGCGACATCAAGTTTACCAGGCGGATTTGCTCTCAACCAATTGAAACTCATTGCCAAAAATAAAATTGAACGCGTACAAACGTTCGAAAAACTGAAAATTCTGAGGAATTCCTCGCGAAGCATCACAAAAGTTTCTGCAATCCCTCTAAATTCGACTGTGTCTTGGCTCAACGCACTTCGAGGAACACATTTATAAAGACGAAATATAAGTTAACTAAAAGTGTGCTGAGTGTTAAAAGAATAGTTTGTCCACGTTAAAAACTCTAATTCACCGAATTTTCACCCTTAAACGGATGGAAAGTCGCTCTTAACGTTATTTTCGCGCATTTATATAATTACGAACAAAAAAGCAGAACTAGCTCAGTCGGTTCAGCCGTTCACCCGCAACTAGAACTGCAGACACACACGCAGACCACGCGCCTGAATTAGGTCATCTCGATCTCAAAGGTCTGAAGAAAACTCAACTTTTCTTCGTAATCAATTCCCACACCACTTTCGTGCGTAGGAACCTAGCCTGTTTTGGTAGTCAAAATGTTTAGTAAGTACGGTTGGCACAATTCAAGTATAGTCAAACCTGTAAGGGAAATTATGTTTAAGTCTTTAGGAGGCTAGCTGTAAATCGGTAGCTCGTATAGGAGAGAACTTTAATCATATATCAGGGAATGTAGGTGCATTACGAAAGTTGGAGTAGATGAGTACGGACCCTCGCCATAGTGCCAAACATGTGGCACCGAGCAAGTTTGAGTTGGCAAAAATATCTCCACCCAATATGTCAAGTACAATTCCGGTCCTCTAACTGTAAAACTGTTTACCTAATAATTAGAAAATTGAAAAAACATTTTTACAAGTACCATCTCAAATTGAACGTAAATTTTGCCAAGAATCTTCGGTATTGTCCGGTCCGATTGCTATCAGCCGTGAAAATGCACTTGTAGGCAGTGCGGAAACAATTTTGGAAGTTTTTAAGAACAACGGGCATTATTGAAAATTGTGTACATCCGTTGCTGTGGGCTTCTGAGATTTACTATAACGCGAAACAGCTGGAAATGGGTTGATTGTGAATGGTCCGCGTGGATGGTGAAAATAAAAATATATTGCCGGATTGTGAAGAACGAGCACACATCAACATCAATGCTGTAACTCCACTGTATTAGGAATATTAGGGAAACAGAAGCGTCGCTCGTAATAGCAGCTATTGTTACGGAATTCGTGGATTTTGTGAATAGAAATCGCCCCCTGCTGTAGTAATAAGATAACTTCTTCTTAGTAAGACCTTCCACAATCCTATAATTTATATATGTCTTTATGTATTTGGTGCTATTGTACTCAAAACCTTGGTTTGTGACAGCATTGGCCTTAAAACTCCATTTTCAGGGATGAAGCCTTCAAACAATATCAAATGTCAATGTCTCTGTGGCGGCCTAAACCTTGGAAAATACTTTGGAAAGCCTTTCTGAAGAGTTCGCGAAAAGACGAGGAGAATAAAAATGTGAAAGCCCTGCTAGGTGCAAAAGACTAGAGATTCTACCGCAGGATCAAACTTGAAGTATTGACAACTTCTTCAACTAGCCAGAAAATAAGATGTGTCCCGAAATAATCGGCCGCAGAAAAGCTGCTGAGGCTTTTTCGTTACCCGTTCTAACGAAAGGCTGTCACGTCAAAACGTGCCCGAAGAAGATCGTTACAAAGCGAGTACGTTTAATGGTCTACGAAGATCTGACGCGGGGAGCAGGATGTTGGGCTTGTCTTCAGGAAACAGCCATGTTCCTTTGTGCTCAGCTCAGGGACCTGGATGAAAAACTTGATTGTGGACTGAGGGAGGGCGGAATACGGCGAAGTTGCGGTAATCACGTCCGGAGCAGGGCGTTTTGATCGGAACTCGAGGGCTGGGATCGGAAGACCGCAACTTCCCGCCTCATCATGAAGCCGTGAACCCTCCCTGCCCTCAAATTCGCTCTAATTTACGGCGGTTGTGTGATTCCGCTGAAATTGGTTTGAAAATGATTACTTTCTCGAGAACCTAACGGCAAACAAATTGGAAAATATTTGATAATCAAGAGCTTTGAATAATGCTGCACGAACCTCAATAAGTATTCGTGATAGAACAACAAACTAAATAACACAAATACGGAATAATAATCTGCGTGTGTGTGAGCCCTCTCATCAAACATTTTTAATTCATTTTCAGGCTACTAGAGTAACGTTGGTTCCTTGGCTCCAGGCGTAATGGAGTAGCCTATCACACTTTTCTAGCGCTCCTTTTGGTTTATTATTCATTCTGAATAATAACCCTATGTTTTCGGTCACGAAAAATTTTTTACAACCCCCCCTCAAAATTTGGTACTTTACGTTTCAAGACTTGGAGATTCCAAATTTGCAATGTCCGTCCGCCGTCCCCAGTCCGGGCCGTTTTGTGCCTTTAACGTGGTCTACAAAATTCGTTCTTGCGCACAAAAATCCGATTTGGTATCTAGTTGTGCCCGCCATCTCGGCAATCCGATCGGACGAAGCCCGTGGTTGTAATGGGCAAAAAATGGTTAAAAAAATTAACGGAACACAGTACAATGCGGGAACTACAGCGGAAGTCAACGTTTCGTCGTTTGAAGTCCCTCCCTCCCTTCTTTCGTTTCATTCTCATTTTGGTTTTTTTTCATAGATTTTTGGTTACATTTTGATATTAGTATTTAGCGTGCATGTTTTCATATTAAAATTCAGTTTTTTCTAGATACTTTCGTTTTTTTTGTTTATTTTAATATTACGATTCAGTTCTTTTCGACCTTGTTTTGGGTTTCATTTTGATATTTTTCGATGCTGAATCGAACGGGATGGGTCTCGGAGCATTAATGCTAGGTCAAGCTGTTTATCCGAATGATAAACCGTTGTGTAATAATTTGCAGGGTTTCTTTATTCTAAACTCACACTCCTTACCAATCTTAACATAAGAAACCGTTCACTTTTTTCAGTTATTTATGAACAGCACTGTAACAGTGAATCTGTTAAAAAATGTTGAATAGTAGTTTATCTCGCAAAATAAGACTGAGAAATATTATTGTACTTTGTTAATGAAGGGGACATAGTATGCAGCTCACTGGCCAGTCTTGCACTAGCCTTGACCTAAGAGCTCTTCAGCTATGGCTAGATCGATGTATAAGTCAGGCTTATCCCTGAGCAGTATTTTTCTCTTAGAGAGCGAGCAAGTCACGTGCCAGCCCTTACGATTATACGGTTGATGTCATTAATCATAAGCCATTGCGTTGCTGTTTGGTAACTATGGTCGGAGTGACAGTCAGTTTTTGAATTGGATTTCTACGTAAAAACTTCTTAAGGATTATTAAATTTGTGTACTCCTTCTTCCTTTTCTGAGTTCACAACAATACATCAAACTGAGTCAGCTGTGTTACTGTGAGTTTCACTTCGTTTCTTTGAACTATCCTCTAAAGCTATTCTATCAATGTTTCTGATGGATGAGAAGGAGGGTTGATTTCAAAATTACTGTACCTGCTTGTTGTGGCTTTGGTTAGGGGAATTAGACATCCCAACGACAAACGACGCGGAAAATGAAAACAGCTTACATAACCCCATGCCTCAATAATTTTGTTCGCACTACTTTGATGCCTTATTGTTGAACTGTTTAATAACTCAAGTACATCGAGTCAGTGGATTCTATCGTGTGTAATTTAAAAATGGGCTAAACATTAATTTTGTAATGCCTATCACCGTGTGTTCCAGAAAACGTCGTAATTTATTATGATCATCCATGGGAAAATGAAAAACGCAGTACAATAACTGTTGGGAGCACGAGAGTGGGAGCTTAAGAACGAAATAAAAAGAAACTCGGTGAGCGTGAGAAGACTGCATATAAGGGTGACACAAGAGGAATGGGAATATGTGTGAACTGGTTGTGCGGGAAACTGGAGTGGAAGGAGAGAGTGAGAGTGGCCTGAGAGTTGATAGAGGACTGGGAGACGAGTACATATCGGCAGAGCTGTGTGTCGGATAAGAAAGTAAATCGAAGGAGGGAAGGACATTCTGGAAAGTAAAAAAGGGGAAATCCATTGTCGTTGGAAGATAAACCGAACTTAATCCCTTGGTCTGGAGGAGAAGCAGGTTGAGTGGGCAGTTGTCGATTCTGGGGTCTGAGATTCGTTGATGCTGTGATAGTTCGAGCAAATAGAAAAATGGTGACGCACATACTAAATGTGAAAGAAAGGTCTTTCCTTATAGCCCCCTTGTTATTCAAATCTTTGATCAGATGTTCCTCGGATTCGCTCAACTCTCATAAATCTGTTCATTAAAGTCGTCCGTTTCAGGAGCAGTGGCTAACAGTGAAGGGGGAGGTGAACCGTCTGACTCCCATTGTAGGTACCCTAGCGATCAGAGTCTAGTGGTAAGACGAAGGTTCCTAATCCAACGAAAGTTGGGCTATTGGATCAGAGCTCGTGATCGCTGTAATCTTTGCTTGAGTCAGTGGCTCCCCAAACATTTCCAAACCCCCTCGTAACAGTCCAACGTGCGTGTGTTGTCTTCTTTATACGACGGCATACGATAATTATGAACGAACAAATCACACTACTGTCGGTTCTGTGACTACAAGTAACATAATTGTGGTTCTACACTAACATCATTGAATATCTGCTAATCATGAAAACTTACCAAACAAGATGCGTACTTGTGAATAAAAATCATACCTGAAACAACAAAAAAAGGAAATGTAAATTGAACGAATTTGTTGTACTTACTATTCATATATTTACAAATACAAATAACAACGCGTAGAGCCATGGAAATCACGAATGGAGTTTGAACAGCTTCGGATTCCCTTGAGACGTTGATCTTGATGGGATCCGAAAAAGCGCAGCGAATGTGAAAGAAAATGAGGAAGGTTTCCAGGGTCTCGATTACTTAAACGTCAGTTTACCCCAGAGAAAGTGGAAATAACATATGGGGACGTAGACAAAGATTTACGACACAAGCGGACTGCAAGATTTCAACAACGCCGTTGTGAGAACAGTAGATTTCGCCCATTAGGGGTCCCCTCCTCAAAGATGCCAAATAAAAGGAAGTTCCTTCGCAGCTCAATTCGACGACTTCAGTTACAACAAACACGAGAGAGAACATCATATTGTTACGATCCTACCCTTCTACACTTGGTGTTACTCGGAGACATATTCACGACCACAGAGCGTTACATAAAGGATAGCTCAATACCACGGAAGGTGCCACCAGTGTCGTGAAATTTAACGCTTGTTTCTACCACATACAATGAGCATTTCATACCGGAACAACTGTTTGCGTTTCGTGAAGGTCTGTTTTGTCATCTACAACTGCAAAAGCTATCATTAAAAAAACTCTTACTTGCAGTTCCGGACCGGTGGGGAGACGGTTGCACCTAGGCCTCTTTTGTGGCCTATAACAACCCATCAGCACTTCAGTGACTTTACCATTTGTTTGCTTGCTACTTGTCCTTCCTCACTCAGTCATTCCGGTCGCCCCTTTGTTAATCATTGACTGCAAGAACGCTTTCGCACCTAGGAACAGCAGGCCCCCCTTGCCCTCCTGGCATCAGTCATACCTCTTGGTATGTCCAGGCTGGACTCGTGGCGGAGCCAGGTTTTGATTGGCTGAGACGGCGATTCTCAATAATTTATTTACGGGCTAGGTACTCTGCTCCCTCTTCATATAACCTGGATTTTTCCCATTTTTGCCTGAACTATTCGGACGTCCGACCATATATGGTCTGCTCCTCTTACAATGAGGTTTGCCTACGTGATCTGGTCAGAGCGGTTTTTGCCGATCCGGTGCCTGGTGTCCTGGCCCTCCCTAAAAATAACTATACAACCAAGCAAATAAAGTGCACCCTACATGTAACACATAACACTACATGTAACACAACACAATAACATAAAACATTCACTCGATAAGTTACACTCATTCTTAATAAATTATATTCATACCAGGGGGGGAGGGAAGTACTTGGATATTCCTCCCCCCTCCATGCTACACTACCTACCCACTAATGATGTTTGGGTGAGAGGGAGAGTACTAAGATATTCCTCCCCCCTCCACCCAGCATCCCTACCCTTAGCTAACCTATATCACAGTTGGGTCCTAATCCTATACACATAAATCCTCACACACGTATAACTATCCCTTCCCAGACCCGGGCCAGAACCCCGCCTTCTGTGCCAGTCCTTTGCGAACCTCTCTATCTTGCGACCGCCATTTCGCTGATCCACTAGCCTATGTAATGGTCCCGTATAGAGAGCTGAGCCTGTTAGCTCTATTCGTTCATTTGTATATAGGCTGCAGTCCCTCAGTATGTGGTCAGCAGTTTCCCTTTGGTTTCCACATGGGCATCTTGGCGAACTCCTTCTCTTGAATTCCCACAGTTTTGCATTGAATCTTCCGTGCCTACTGTAGAGTTGGATCGAGTGGTATCCCGGGCTGATCTCTTCACACTTGACCCTCCTCCTCACCTTAGGGAATAATTCATGTGTGTGGCGGCCTGTTGTCTCCGCCTCCCATCGTGTTTTGCCACTCGTCCATTAGCCACAACCTTGTTGGTTCATGCTTGGCCTTGTCCCCCTCTACCAATGCCATGCGTCTGGCTTGCTCTCTTACGATAGGAACAGACACCCTGTCCGGCTGAGTAATTATTGTCTGCGCCTCATATGCATCCAAATACAAATCCAACGGTGGGCAGTTGGCGATCACCTGCAATGCTGCTGTCGAGGCTGTGCGGTATGCCCTTGTGACTCCTACGACGATGGCCCTCTGGATGCTAATGGTCTTGGCCCTGACATTTTTTGAGGGGCTAAGCCACCAGTTGAAGGCACCGTATGTGACTGGAACACCGTGTCGTAATATTGCCTCACCAACAGAGGTGTGGCACAAAGGTTTGTGCACCACACTCCGCCCCAACTTTCCAATAATTCGATTGCCTCAGACTTGGAAGAAAGCTTTTTTCAGGTCAGCTTTCAGAAATAACTCTCCTCTGTCAAAATGAAGCATACTGGTGTACCTGTTAGGGCTCCCCCTGTACACACTCTTCCGCTACTCTCGGGAAATCCAATCCAGCCATTGTGATGTATTCTGACATGATCTAGGTGCCATGTACGTCACCACTTGAGCTGGGGCAATGGGGTACCGAATGTCACCTCTCCTTACTTTCAAGGATCACATCATTTTGCAGAGAACTAGAGCTCGATCGCTGTTCAATAACCCCGACATATTTCTGCACAACCGGGTGTGTTTACAAGGCCTTAGTTGTCCCCATACTTCCATTACTCCCCCATTTGTGCACAGCGCGACAATATGCACTGACTTCAACCTGAGTACCTTGTCACTCGGCGACCCTTGACAGACGTCGATGATTGACCGACCTCTCGACGCTCTACAAGCTTCAGTGAAGTAGCATCGATTCCCCGTCACCCTTATCGTCAATAAACCTCCAAGTCTCTCGCAACACTGGTCGCTCCCCGCTGATACTCTTCGTCCCGTTTTCCCCCACCAACTACCTCAGAAATCAGCCTTTTCACAGACTTCCCCGCAGTGCCAATCTTTTCTTGACATTCAACCCCGATTTCAACCTCTTCCAATCATCCCTGAGCGCATTTGAGACGTTGGTCGACTCCTCCCCAGTTAGTTTCAATTGAGTTGGTGTTAGGTTTTCAGGGTTTCATCCCGTGTTCCTGAATTGGCCAGTAATCTTGTTCGATGTTGACTGTAAATCATTTTTTTAATGTATCGAGTTCGCTCGTTTCTAAATAAATAAATAAGCGCGTCACATTTTGTCCCCCGCATCACCTCCCAATTCATCAATCATAATAACGTTAACCATCACAACTCCTTTGTTTTTGACGGCTTCCAACTTCCATGAGGTGAAGGTTACATGTTTTGTAATTACGCCGCAACAGAGTGGAAATTATTCTTAATGTTGAGCTTCATCATATTCAACTATGTATCCTAATTGAACTTTACCCTCGTTCCACGCTCAGTTTTATGTTGATATTGGCCGTTGTTTCAACGTTTAACGTCAATAACGCGTGTTGAAATTTATAAATGGCTTAGTAAATGTTAGAGAACTCTCCAAAAAACAAATAAAACATCTTCATGAAGATGTAAACTTTCCTAGAAACACCAGGTGGTGATAAAAGTTCAGATAAAACTACTATAAGCGGACGAAGAAGCACGTAGTTCTAAGTTTCAGGGTATTATGAACTACAACAGTTAAATAGGGCGTCTATAAATCTAGGTATTTGTATGGAAAAGACCGATACAAGGGCAGGGAGTTATGAATATCTGTAATCAGAGGGGCTTCTAATTAAAGACGATTATTAGGACCTTAAAGTGAAAGAGACGTTCGAACAAAGTGAGCAAACAGGAGCAATCCGTGACAATGTACGTCGTTTAGGAGGGGTTAGGGTTGAGGCGATAGAAAGCTCATTAGGGGATTTGTGTTGATTTTTAGGTAAATAAGAGAGTGACGGGGGCCACAGAGCTCGACAGATGCCCCAACTGTGTTGCGTACCTAATAACTATGCAAATGTCCCTCCTCTCGAAAGGAGCTTTTCAACGATACCCACTCATCTGAAATGTATTCATGTCACATTTCCAGCGGATTAAACTCCTCTTCACCCCCCCACTATAAAATATTCATCTTCAAACTGAACCTGGAGCGTTTCTCCGGGGCAGGCGTTTCGAACTGGCTACTGTTAAGTTTGCTAGTGAGCAGCTACCAACCGTAGAGTGGAGCGATGCAAATGAGGAGTGACTCAGGGTTTCACGGGCGACTGAGTAACGATCCGCCCCTTTAAAATGAAAAGAACGTTATTAATCGTGACTTATAAAGAAAATCGTTAAACGGCCGGCGGGTGGAGTTCAGTAGGCACGAGATCGCAAGAGCACCTGGTGACATCACTGGGCAGTTCCAGTGCAACTGAGATTACCAGTAACAACAACACCATCCATATTTGAAGGACAGAAACTGCTCTACAGACAGAACTGAAAACCACAATTTAGCACGTCATTCCGCTTCATTTCATAACAAGTAATCCAATCGTTCAAATAACGGGCCTTATCAAACTTACCATTTCTCAACATTCATAAGAGCCCAATTATAGGGTTCAGAGCTTGGGCCTTTTCCCAGGTGCGTTCGGTCCAATGGTTTCGGATCCTTTTTCATTTTATGCTCTTATGGAAGTTCGAGAACTGCCCATTCAGCCGAATACTCCTCCAGACAAAGGGATTAAGTTTGGTTTAACTTCCAACGACAACGGCCCCTTTTGGACTTTTCCAAAATTTCCTTCCCTCGCCACGATTTACCTCCTTCTCCAGCTCTTCCCAGATATACTCGTCTCCCAGTGCTCACACAGACATTCCTCCATTAGGTATTAAAGAAATTGGGTTAGGAACCGCTACCGACACGACCATACATTTTACATCAAACCACCCACAACAACATAAACTAAGTGCATTCAGACACATGATACGGAGACTAAAAACTATCCCACTATCCGAACAAAATTACAAAAAAGAACTTGATATTATAAATACTATCGCAGAAAATAACGGTTACTCTAAAAAAACAATAAACAAATTATTAAGACAATATGACTCCAAAACAAACGACTCAAAAACAGAAAATACACAGACTTTAACAAGACGCTGCACATTCACGTACACAGGACCACAAATATGAGGGAATAACTAATATCCTCCGAAAGGAAGGTATACAAATTGCATTACGTACGGACAACACACTTAGAACCAAACTAACTGCAAAGACTGAAAAGACAGACCCACTCGACCAAAGTGGGGTGTATAAAATAACTTGTACTTGTAAAAACGCATACATAGGACAGACAGGACGAAAAATACGGACCAGATACTCAGAACACATTAAATCTCTTAGTAGGAACAAAGACGATTCAAACTTTGCCAACCACCTCAAAACAACTGGACATGAACCCACCAAAATACAGGACTGCACCATCTTACTACACAAACAATACAAAGGACGAAAACTGAACATATTAGAAAACATGGAAATTTATAAACTAAAAAACTTCAATGGACAGATCATAAATGAACAAATCAACACAAAATGCGACACCATATTCACACCACTCAAAACACTACACAAACGAAAACAACCAACTGACGGATTTATAGACCACCCTACACAAAAAAGACGTAAATTCCACAATTGACAGACCATCCAACACGTCCCATTTATCTCTAGGGGGTTTCCCCCTGAGGTACATGACCTTCTCTCCCCACCCCTTCCCCTACGCTCCATCACCCCTTTCACCTTTCTCTTTGTATATAAAGACCACGACCAACTGACTGACTCCAATACTGACTTAACGGCCAGACGATGATGTCTTTACATCGAAAGCGCTTGCCCACAGTAACTCACAAGCCAGAGGAGACGGACTCACCTAACAGGTACGTTAACTTTAGTATTCCTCCATTAACTCCCGGGCCAGTCACAGTTCCCACTCTATCCCTCAGAGTTCCGTTTTATTTCGTTCGTAAACTCCCCCTCTCGAGTGCCCAACAGTTATATCAGTCGAAAGTCTTGGTTGTAATTTGGCCAGTCTCCCAGAAGAGAGATGTTGCCCGTGTGCTACCACGCATAGGTACTGTAACACACTCCCCCAGTGGCCTAGCTAATTGCTCATAATGAAGCAAACCTTGCAAGGGAAGTGCCTTTGAGGGACTAAAGGTGTTGCCTGAAAAGCCATCTCTCGCCAATATTGACTATCCCCAAAAAGGAGCCCGTGGTCGTTAAAACGTATTGACGGTGGCCTATTTAATTTTCCGTAACACGCATAAAGTGTTTTGCCTTAAAAGTTGCACCTTGAGATCCAACGAAAACCTTATTTTTTCAGCTGATTGCGTGACTGCCCCTCGTACTTTGTAGAGCTAAGAAGAGAACGTAAAAATACCTCAAGTACAAATGTGGAACTCTTTAATTAGGATTTCGTAGATGTGTCGCCATCTGTCTGTCTCAGACCACCTCTCCCTTAGACATATTGAGACCTCGTGAACTTCAATTTCAACTCCTATTTCCAATTATGGAGCTCTAACGAGTCTCTTTGATTGAAGCGATTGAAAGGTGAGTCGTTTTTACTTTCCGCTACCCGAAGGGAAGGAAAGTATAGTAATCGGCCCAAAAAAAAAATTTGGGTTTTCTTCAGATCTTTACGTTTTGAGGCCTACTGAGTCTAAAAAACCTAATTTCGTCGCGTGGTCCGTGTGTGTGTGTGTGTGTGTGTCTGTAGTTCGATTTGCGGGAGAACGGCTCATCCGATTGAGCTGGTTCTTTTTTGTTTTGTTCGTTATTTTTTGTAGACACCAAAATAAGGTTATGGACGATTTCGGCCGATGGGAAGGGGGGGTGGGGGACGAAAATGTACCAAAAACTAGGGTTTTTCGCATTTTTCTCAAAAACGGCTCTAACGATTTTGATTAAACTTTCAAATTATCTTCTCCTAATTAATACCTAACTTTTCTTTTCTATACATATTTCCATGAAAATACGGTGAACGGAGATATAGGCCTATGAAGGAAAAATAGGTTTTTTACGCTTTTTGGCAAAACGACTTCAGCGATTTTCACCAAACTCACAGGGTGTTTTCAAATAGTTGATACCTACATGTTACTCTCAATAAATGTTCCTCTGACAGTCCATTGAACAGAGATAAAAATCAAAATGTGTCGAAATTAACGTTTTTTCGAAAGTTTCCGTAAATTTCAGGGTAACTTTTTCACCAGATGTGATAAATCCTAATGGAGTGTCTTTTGGTCACTCACACCAACATTTCGTTCTCTATAATTATTTCTGTATATATATGTTGAACGGAGATATAAGCCAAGTTAACTCAGAAAAGGAGATTTGTCGAATATTAATTTATCGGTATTCCAATTTTCTCAAAAACGGCTCTAACGATTTCGATCAAACTTACGGAGTACTCTCAGCTAACTAGTCCCTACATTTTCTTCTGAATAAATGTTCCTGTAAAAATGCGTTGAACGAAGATATAGCACCCGCATATGTAGCTGGTGTTCGAACTTAAAGGGGTGGCGGAAAGTCGTGTGTTGCTACGCACCAGATATTTAAAGATTGCGGATATTGCGTTACCAGTCAACCAACTTACATTTAACACGGTACAGACGTTCAAATCCAAGAGATCCCCCGCCCCTCCACAGCACTGCCACCAATTCTTCAACCGTTTCAACGGTACGACATTCAACTGATCTCCACTTGCGTCTACCTTCTCTTCTCCCTCCGACACACCAATAAAGCTTGACTTTTATCCGTCACGATGGTTCTGCCAATTTCCTTCAACTAAGAAACAAAGGATGAACACCTTAAAATGACCAGAAAGAGATTTTAATGCCAATGTAAACGACATGATGCGTTACGTGGCTGCTACTCGAGATAACACGAATGCTTTCAACTCTCAGCGTAACCTATCACACGTTTTGTATCGCTACTTCGCTTTCCCTGGATGGTACATCATTTAATATACGATAGTACTTCCAACCAAGGCTCTAGTTCACACTAAACGATTTTTCGTGCGTAACAGGCTGTGAAATGGAGAAGCCGAAGCGAGTTTTAATGAGTATTGCGTTAATGCAGTAATATTGAGCGATGTGCACAACCCAAAGTAACTTACGAGTAACGCGCCACGTATCCTAAGAGCCGTATTTGAGTGAACTCGTTCATTTTCCCGTTATTCCCAACCAGAAGGTATGGAAGTCGAGGATGAACTCTCTCGAAATCTGTTTTTGCTGATATAAATGACATCATGAAGACTCCATACTTCGTCATACGTCAGGAAAATGTGGGAAACGACTACACCGGATGGTAATGACCGAACAACGACCTTCCCCTCTACTTTCTTTCGAACCATCGACCAGCTCGAGCGTTTTACCAATCTCCCCACCCTTTTAGAAATGTCAAATGTACTCACAAAATTGCACCTATGACCTCTACCGCAGCGGTCATACTACTCTTGCATACTTCACAACCTCTTTCCTTGCCTTGTTGTTTCTAGACTTGATAACATCGTATAGTTCAAGTATTCAAACTATACCATAAATGTTTTGCATATATATTCTTCATTGTTTCTAGTTAGTATATGCTCACAGTGCTGTATTAACGACTAGTCATTCGTCATCAGTTCAACTGCTATAGTGCCGACGAAATATTCAGGCACAAACACCAATTTAGCAAGAATATCTAAAACGTCAAGGAATTGAGAGTAATGTTTACTTTGGATGGAAGAGACTCCAAAATTAATATAAACAATTTAAAAACTAGGGTTCACTCTGAATAATGAATGGGGGGGGGGGGCATCCGTTGGATATTACGCACCGCCATGTGGGGACAAGGAATGGGTTTCCAAAAGCGCACATTTACAACACAGCTTATGAACGAAGTCAGTTCCAAAGTCATGGCTAGAACAGCGTAGATTGGGGTTGAATGAAGTCCAAAGAGATCGGTGGAATGGTGTGAAGTACTTTGGTTAACCATGGGCGTGGTTCTATAGTTGCAATGTTTCATCTTTGAATTTCAACAACATTCAATAAGCGTTGAAAACCTTTGTGAGACTCCATCTATTCTAACTTCTTTTTTAAAGTGATGGCAACCGAGGAAAATCCCCCACTTGGTGCTCAAATGGGCGTATTGCGTGGCGTCCATGAGTAGCCCACAGTCTGGCAGTCGTTGGTGCGACGACCCCAATACCATTCACCCGCGAGGTACAAGATAACATTAGGGTTCATCCCTAAAGGCGAGGAGAAAGCTGTGTAGTTCTCAAGTACGCACGCAGTACGTGATCCTTTAACCACAACCCCGCCTCGAAGAAACTGCAGCTCTGTGACCATCGTCATGCCAATCTTGTGAACGTGTACCTGTTTTGACCAGGGTAGACTTCAATGATCTCGAAGACGGATTTTAGTTAAGCCTGAACTTGTAATTTGAAGAGTTGGGATATCACAAGATTTGAAGACTTAGATGTACAAAGGAGAGGTGATTAGAATAGGTTATGATTTGAATACATAAGCACAAACAATGGGGGGGGGGGGGGCTGTGAAGGCGTGAAACTGGTTGTACGGGGGAAGAAGGAAAATTCCGAATTAGATGTCGATGAGAAGTGAAACAAGTGTCTGTTGGGGAAATGGGGAGGCGACTGTATCGTGAAAGCAGTTCTGTATTGGGAGAACTGGAGACGACTGACTTTCGCGAGGATTTGTACGTGAATAAGTTTGGGAGGAGTTGTCTGTTGTGGAGAGAAATCTAAAATTGAGGGGTGGAGAATGATAGATAGGAAAGCCAGGTCAGGGGAAATCCTTTGTCACTTGGAAATAACTGTGGAGGTGGACTTTCCATAAAAGTGCTTGAGGACGAAGGTGTCTGGGGAAACAATGACTTAAGTGTGGACGATCAGAGGTCAAAGCCAAGCAAAGTCTAATTCGACTTGTGCCGATCAGTAGCTTAGTCCCCACACCACCCAACCTTTCTCTCTCCAGACTGAGGACCTCCACTCATCGCTCTCTCGAGCGTAATAAATAACCTTGACTGCCTTTCACCTAATTTCACTCTCCTTAACCTACGGAATAAATAGCTAAGTTGCGCAATCGACTACTTCTTTTTAATTTTTTTTTTTTGTTACTAAATCTTGGTTTCCAAGGCTCGTCAGTCGGAAAAATTCCATTTCAATGGTGGCCTGCGTGTACGTGGTACCCTGCAGAGAAAACGACTGAATCAAATCGGTTCAAATTTGATATTTAGCCCGCAGATTACCTTGGGCGACTAAATAAGGATACAAGCGAAATCGGCCAAACCTAACTATAACTATCATAGCAAACACCAAATATATTTCTCTACGATTACGATTTAGATCAGCACATCAAACCACAATTAAGTTATCATCCGTGTGCGATAGATTACCAAAACATTCGACACAAATCGATTTTAGCGCAGTTTCATTTCATAAATTCCGCTCGTACGAAGCAGCATTCTCACAAAAATGAAAGTTTAACAATGTGAATAAAATATTAAAGCAATAGGGTTATGTCCGCCAGAAGGCAAATTATTAAAGTTTACGTATCTGTTAGGTGAGTCCGTCTCCTCTGGCTGGTGTGTTGCTGGTGGCAAGCGCTTTCGATGTAAAGACATCATCGTCTGGCCGTTAAGTCAGTACTGGAGTCAGTCAGTTGGTCGTGGTCTTTATATACAAAGAGAAAGGTGAAAGGGGTGATGGAGCGTAGGGGAAGGGGTGGGGAGAGGAGGTCATGTACCTCAGGGGGAAACCCCCTAGAGATAAATGGGACGTGTTGGATGGTCTGTCAATTGTGGAATTTACGTCTTTTTTGTGTAGGGTGGTCTATAAATCCGTCAGTTGGTTGTTTTCGTTTGTGTAGTGTTTTGAGTGGTGTGAATATGGTGTCGCATTTTGTGTTGATTTGTTCATTTATGATCTGTCCATTGAAGTTTTTTAGTTTATAAATTTCCATGTTTTCTAATATGTTCAGTTTTCGTCCTTTGTATTGTTTGTGTAGTAAGATGGTGCAGTCCTGTATTTTGGTGGGTTCATGTCCAGTTGTTTTGAGGTGGTTGGCAAAGTTTGAATCGTCTTTGTTCCTACTAAGAGATTTAATGTGTTCTGAGTATCTGGTCCGTATTTTTCGTCCTGTCTGTCCTATGTATGCGTTTTTACAAGTACAAGTTATTTTATACACCCCACTTTGGTCGAGTGGGTCTGTCTTTTCAGTCTTTGCAGTTAGTTTGGTTCTAAGTGTGTTGTCCGTACGTAATGCAATTTGTATACCTTCCTTTCGGAGGATATTAGTTATTCCCTCATATTTGTGGTCCTGTGTACGTGAATGTGCAGCGTCTTGTTAAAGTCTGTGTATTTTCTGTTTTTGAGTCGTTTGTTTTGGAGTCATATTGTCTTAATAATTTGTTTATTGTTTTTTTTAGAGTAACCGTTATTTTCTGCGATAGTATTTATAATATCAAGTTCTTTTTTGTAATTTTGTTCGGATAGTGGGAGAGTTTTTAGTTTGTTTGTTCTGACTGACTCCAGTACTGACATAACGGCCAGACGATGATGTCTTTACATCGAAAGCGCTTGCCACCAGCAACACACCAGCCAGAGGAGACGGACTCACCTAACAGATACGTAAACTTTAGTGAATAAGATAATTAAGAGCAAACCGATATATAATGGAATTCTAATGGCTGCTGTTTTATTGACTAACTTCTTTCACAGTTAACGTACCTGTTTGCTGAGTCCGTCTACTCTGACTGGTGAGATACTGTGGGCACTTTTGATGTATAGACATCATCGACTGGCTGTTAAGTCAGTTAGTTGGTCGTGGTCTTAATATAGGAGGAGAACGAATGGGATGGTGTTGTCACGGGGAGGGGGGAGGTCATACACCTCCTGGCAAATCCATTGGAAGTGAAGGGAAAGGAGTGTAAGGGCAGTTTTGCATGTCTTAGTCTGTCGATTGTCTATTCCAAGTCTTTTTTGTACAGGGTGGTCTGTAAATCCGTCAGTTGGTTGTTTTCGTTCGTGTAGTGTTTTTGTGTTAATGCGTTAATTTAGGATCTGTGCATTGAAGTTTTTTGTTTATAGATTTCCATGTTTTCTAATATTTTCAGTTTTCGTCCTTTATATCGTTTATGTAGTAAGGTGGTGCAGCCCTGTATTTTAGTTGGTTCGTGCCCAGTTTTCTTGAGGGGGTTAACAAAGTTTGAGCCGTCTTTGTTCCTACTAAGAAGTTTAATTTGTTCTGAATATCTGGTCCGTATTTTTCGCGCTGTTTGCCCTATGTACGCGTTTTTACACGTACAAGTTATTTGATATACTCCACTATCGTCAAGTGGGTCTGTTTTTCCACTTTTTGTTGTTAGTTTGGTTCTAAGTGTGTTGCCCGTACGTAATGCAATTTGTATGCCTTCGTTTCGGAATCATCTCACCATTCAGAAAAGACGGACTCAGCAAACACGTACGTTAACTTAATTAGTAATTGGCGAAACTAACCCAATTTCTTTCACAGTGTTTGCACTATGACTCCAGAACAAGAAACACGAACCCTTCCAAAAAACATTTCGTGCTGAAATTCCCAAAGATTACCTAAACTTAATAAAGGCCCGGTAAATAATGTACTCCGTGACATGAGTAGGAGCAACGTAATAAATTCTAGCAAGTTAAGCCCTACGAGTTTCTCCATATATAATATTGAATCAAGTTCTAACAGGCTCACATTAACTCAGTGAAAAATATATTGAATTAATTGCTGAAGAGGTAAAATTAATGTGTGTAGATGGAGCTGAGGAAAATTGTGGGGAGTAGATGCGACTACACGAAATGATCTGGATTGATCCGTTCATGTCTCGTTGTACTGTGTAAGCAGCAGAACAGAAGAATAACCAAGCGACCTGTCACAATTAACGTCGCGACCGTAATATCTGTGTGCGTTTGCTTCCTCGTTTTACAGCCGCGTAAGACAACACAGCGTTTGGCGAATCAAGAGTTAAGTGCCCCCAGGCGCCTATAATTAAAGGGTCTGTAGCACCGTTACGGAAGTAGCGGCAATAAAAGACGAGAGAGGAAGCGTGCACGAACGGCTCTGTGTCACTATAAAGAAGTTTTACCACGAAAGCGTGAGCAAAGCATGGAACATAAATTTAAAAGAAATACGTCGAATGGAAGAGGGAAATGTGACGTGTTTCATGTTCCATAAAGTTGAATGGTTCTGGTGTGCGATGAAACTTCTGCCAAACCAATAAATTGAACAGGAAGGTTACTAACCACATAATTCAAAGGTTGGCCGATATATTCACACACATATTCCACGTATAGTAAACGAAGAACACGTTCTTGCAAAATTGTAACTTTATCAAAGCATTTTGACATACAGTCCACCTGTAGAGCCCTTACCTAGTCAATACATCGATAACCAATTTTTGGAAACAGAAGATTAGGAATGGCTGACCTTCCCTTAAAGAAACCGAATTAGTTATCGGTTGATGTCACAGTTCAACTGTCAGCATAAATAATTCTAACTAAGTCGTTTAAGGTTGACTGGTAAAGCTGATCCTGCGCGTAGGTCACACAATGTCCGTCATTGGGTCGTCGAACAAGTACAAAGTCCCGTTTGGAAGGCAAATGAGAATTAAATTCTGTTGACGTTGGTGGATTATTGAGAAGAGATTGTGTTTGGGCGCTGGGATGAACGGCGGCTTCGCTCTACTGCTCTGTTTTAGGTGATTGCATGAACCGAAGCGTAAATTCCACTGTTGGCCAATTACGTTTGAGCTGCGTCAAAACAGGTGTGGAACCAGAGCTGTGTAACGTTACTCGCTAGGCGTTAAGTGTGGCAGTTGAACGTTCGCCCTCGGGCGTGTAAACATAGACGACGCTTTTGACGCGTGGGGTTGCGCGAAACTCTGGTGCGCAGTTAATCAATCGTGAGCCGAGCTGAGCTCTTGGTTTACCGACTACTTGACTATAGACAGATGCGTCTATGTAAATGGGAACACATTAGCGTTCTCTCGATCTGAACAACCACGTTCGTAAAAAATATCTGGTGCGTTGCAACACACAACTTTCCTTAGCTCTACAACAATTCACTTTGTACATGGCTAATTCTATTTAATCAATTCATTTATCACTCAGTCCCTTTGAACTTGGTCAAACAACGCTTTACGGCAGCATGAAGCGGCAGCGATTACAGTTAAAGAATTTATTGTGCTGCTCGTACTCATTCCAGGACCATTATTGAGCAAATGGTACGCAGAAAATTAATGAGGCTGTAAACACGGATTTTTTGAAGGAGGATAGTAATCACTTTTGCAGAGTTACTGGGTAATAATTGTTAGAACTGGTATTAAGCAAAACGGCGGTAGTTGAAATTCAGGAATTTCTGGAGTGAGCCCCATGAATCTTATGAGCGTTTTTAAATACTCACCTTATAGGTATTGGATTGGACTACAGTACCAATTTTCTTTAACATTCTACTAACATTCCAGCGGAGTTTAAAAGGAAAAAACCACGGCAAAAACGCTTTTCGTCGAAAATTTTGATAATTTATTGTGCTGCTCTCGTCATTTTCCCACAAATGGGAATTTTATGGTATAATTATCTTATTAAGAGCTATCTATATAAAATATTTAATCAAAATCGTTAGAGCGGTTTTTGAGAAAAAAATTTGGTGTTTTGATCACTATGATAACTATGGTTAACTTTCGGTGGATTTTGTTCATACCCTTATTTTGGCGTCCCATGGTAACCTGCGAGCGGGATATCAAGTTTGAGCTGATTTGGTACGGTGGTTTTCTCTCAAAATCGTATACAGACACAAATACACACACACAGACCATTTTCCCAAATAGTGTTTTTCGGACTCAGGAGGGTCTGAAACGTAAAGATCTGAAGAAAACTCAAAATTTTTTCTTCAGCCGATTACATAACTTTCCTTTCTACTTCGTAGAGCCAAGGAAAGTAAAAACTCAGCATAACCCTACATCAATTTTCTTAATGCAACCAAAATCTTTCTGCAATTCGTAGTTTAATTTACGAATAGGCAAATATTAGTATTGACAATCTTAGTCGGAAACACGAGACCAATGTTCACGGAAAATAAACTAAGATCACTATAAAAAAGTATTTCTCTGGTTGCATCTATTTTCAAGGGATATTGACTGTAGGAAGGTATTCTGTGAGTGAGTGGGTTACTTCTACCTCAAAGCGGAACAATCGGCAGCCCTCGATCCACAGACAGCGGGACAACGCTACATAACCCAACCCCACCACATCACAAGGGCAGTCTCTAAACGTGTCCTATCGCCCTCACCCCATGGATAACTGAAGGCATACTGTGATCCCACGTCCCACCATCCCTGCCACAGGGTAACTACCTCGTTATGGGCCCAATTGAGTCTCGGCTCGTTCAATTCCTGTTGAAGCACGCATGGCTCCCTCCACTAGTCTGTGCGCAGCCACCTCACACATCCCTCCAATTCCACGCAAAACTGTGTCCGATGCTTGTCAAGGAATCGACAACCAACCAACATTCCAATTAATCTGTTCTGTCAATTTTCTCGGAATGCTTGGAAAAGCTCAAGTTCCCTATTGCAGAAGGTATGAGTGAGTTCCATGACTCGCTGCACATAATAACTTGCGAGTTAAGTTTAGTCGCGTTAATTAATCCGCTTAGTAAATATGTACCCGCGACTCCTCTGCGATAATCCAATCAGATCTCTCAATCAGTCTCAAGAGATGTAAACTAATGAGAAATGAAACTCATCCCACACTGACTGAGAGGTAATATTCTCAAACGTCTTCTACGCCCTTTGGAAATTTCAATCTAACTATGACGTTCATCCATCAATTAACACAACATCCACTGACGGAACAGGTTCACAGAGAGGAAACCGGATATTTCGTGAGGAGGAGCCGTATTTCAATCGATCCCTCGCATTAATTCTCTCGTTCACGATGAGCGGCCACGATAACTGCAACGAAACTGAATTGGGTCGGTTCAAACGATCGGAAGGGGCACAAGGGGAAAAAATAATCGGCTCTAAGTACAAGCAATGAACTCATTGTACGTGACTGTCAACCGGTTGAAATGACCGCTTAACGACGTTTCTTTGGACGTTCAAAAGACGTAAGAACGAGAGATCTAATTAAATAATAACTCTTGAGAGCGGAACGAGCATGCGGGCTCTCAATTAGGAACCGGCGAAACATGATGAAGGTAACGACGAGGATTAGAACCAACCTCAAGGGCAATTTGATGAGACAGTCCACCATTCGAGACCAACGGAATATTCACGACTCATTGAAGAATAAAATGATTTAAGAAGCGTTTTAGCTGTCGACACTGCAAAAGGGACTGTTTTATAAATTGTGACATAGGCACATGGTTCAACTGGAAGAGGACTGAACGAACTACCTTAGCATCCTTGCTGGAAAAATAAACATTTCTAAAAGTTCTGGAGGACTTGGATCTTCCAATTTGCTACGATTTAGCGAGTTTTGAGGAATATAAAGATTTGCAATCGCGTCTGGGTTCAGACAACTTTCATCGCCCCCCCCCCTCTTCCATGCGTGAATGATCTCTCAAGCTGCCACGAATAATATTTTTCAACCCAATTTAACGGTTTCCTCGCATTCAACGGTTGTTCATCTTTCCTCACAACATTTATCCGCTGCCATCCGAGCTGAAAGCCTGGTCTACATCACTGTCTTCCGTCTATTGCTCGGTCTTCACCCAAAACCTAACTCCGCTCTGCATAAACTAACAAAACCTTGCACTCCTTTCCTGGGCCTCGAATACAGTCCATTTACCTCAACTCTACATTTAAGAATATTTCCTTCAACTTCTCTTTTTTGCGCTAAAACGATGTCAAAAAGGTGACAAGTAAGAATTTTTGAAAAATCGTTGCACAAACAAACAGTTTCATAGCATTAATTAACAAATTCAATTCGTCGAGCTTTGTTCTGTCACGTGGACGGGCGCCTACATACAGCTCAGTTCGTAAATGCACCAAGAGGTGAGAATCTCGTCGTCAGAACCAAAAATGTTACATTGAAGAGTTCGTACGCTGGAGTTTCATCAAAATAAGTGTAAATAAAGACTTATGAATGATTCAAAAGAGACTCCGAAGTGTCGAAGCTTCTAACGGAAGAATAACAAAATAAGGAGGGTTTGAAGAGGAGACGTTTTCAGTGATTCACGGCGTTGACAGAGTTTGTAAATATTTACCGAAAACCAGGGAGAAGAAGGGGGGGGGGACTCAAACGGCAGATGCAGCGTTCCCCCCCTTAACATCAGCAGCGAGCACGGTTGAGTGAGAGACAGTCGCCGCCAACCGACCATGTAATGGGGCCCCCCTAAACAGACTAAGGAGCGTCCATCCACCCACCTCTCGTTCTGACGGTTATACGAAAAAAGGCAGGAAGTACCAACGGGCCGAGACTGAGCACGAAAGGGAAGGGCCACTGACAGGAGATGGAAATTTAGAATTAGTGACAATATCCTTTCACAACCCTCGATTCCAGGTGATTATCGACCTCTGGCACGGACGAAAACTAGAACTTTCAACATCTGCTCAGTGTAGTTCGAGTTGTACGAGGGACGTGATGGACAGGGAAAGGTAAAATGATTTGGAGGACGGAAGCCACCCCTCCATATAAATCAGTGGTCCCATTTCAAAGTGTAAATGATAACGAGTTTCCGTTCGGTAAATAATCTTTTGAACCAAGCCACTTTATTAACGTTCATCAGATAATTAGGAGCAACCCCCCACAAGCATTTCTGCAGTATTTACTAACATAAACCGAGAACTTCCAAACTTGAAAAATTTCCAAATAAATCAACTCGACAGTCTCATGAATGACTTGCGCACTAATTACTCGATGACGATCGTGGCATAAGCAGGAGAGCCTCAATAAATTCGGGAACATCCATCGCTATCAGTTTCTGTATAAGAACGTTCAGCTAATGTTCTACCAAGTTAGTACAAACCGAATGAAAACCAGATTTGATAGTTGCTAGACTTCTATGAACAGGGTTAGGCCAACACGAAAAACACGATTTTGTCGTATTTTCTCGAAAGCGGCTCAAATTAAATTGATCAAACTCACAGAGTACTGTTAACATGCCAATAATAATGAGAGTGAGGGGTGGATGGGGCGATTCCTCAAGAAAGAATGATTTAACGGTGCAACGTGATGCAGGGAGTAAGAGACACACTAGTGTCAAGGGGCGAGGAAGTGATCAAAACTCTTGACTCCAAGTTTAACCAGAGACAAACGTATGAAACCAATATAAACTGATGATAAATATAAGGTAGGAGAGAGATGGTCGCTAAATGCATTTACAAACTGAAACCTTCACAGGTTGAACCCAAATAGCGCTAAACTGAAGAACTTCCTCGTGTAATTCAATAAAAATCATTATGATCAGCAACCAGGTTTCCCTTAAATGAAAAGGATTGTAGCAGGGAAGCGATCAAAATTATAAGGACTCAAGCACTTTGGGCTGAAATTTGAAGATGTATCACGCGGGAAAACTTACCGATCAACGCGTAGTCATAAATAAGTATTCATACCTGCAACAAACATGAAAAGGTTATTAGAAATTAGTAATATTTAAGGGTTTTGTTACGTATTATTTATTCATTCGTAAGAATGAATCACATCGCCGCTTCAATAACATCAAATAGCCGTGAAAATCTGAGACTGTGAGGGGGGTTCTCGGTCATAAATCTAAAGGGAATTCAGAACAGCGTAACGAACGGGAGGAAAAAGGCGGAAGGTTTTCTTCAGGCCGTCAAATATTTTTCCCGTCAACCAACGCAGAGGAAAGTAGAAATAATGTACGGGGGTGTAGACAAAGATGTATGACACGGGCGAGCAGTAAGATTTCACGTTAAGCAAAACCACGTAGGTTCAACGACGACGTTGACAAAAGTGCACATTCGCCCATCAAGGGTCCCCTTCTTATGCCAAACAGACAAAAAAGTAAATCTTGTACTTTCGGGTTACTTGTTGCATTTCGATTTTCTGTTGCTTATAATAAACTACTGCGTCAATGATGTTTGGACAACATCAAGCGAAACTGCGATTAATTGGGCGCATGTACCAAATACACACAGTCCTCAGCATTTGCCACCTCTTCACGAACGACAAGCACACATTTTAGCAAATTTATGTAGAAAATGAAGGTATCGAACGTGCATCGAGCGGGTACAGTCCTCTCCTCCTTGGGACAGTCACAGCTCGGAGAGTATTACAGGTTAAGTCATTCAGACGGCTAGAGTTTGTCAGTAGTTGAAAACAGGAGAAGAAAGAAGGCCGGTTTTAAACAATTAAGAAGAAAGAGCGATTTGTTTCACACAGCAATACCAATATGGATAATTCTATTGGAACTGCTAGAAAAAATCAACGCAATACAGGTTTCCTCTTGAATGGTCAATCACCGCTTATAGAGCACATTCCAAGGAGCAACTAGAATCTTTTATCAAACACGAACCCTCTAATGCCCTTTGAATTAGCCCACTCAGAAACCCAGGGCACGCCTTCTCTGGACACTACAAGACCTCTAGAGGCACAAAAATATCTGGTGCGTCGCAACACACAACTTTCCTTAGCTCTACGACAATTCACTCGGGTACATGGCTTTTTTCTATTTACTCAGTTCATTTGAACTTGGTCAAACAACACTTTACAGCAGCAGGAAGCGGTAGCGCTTACAGTTCCGAAATGTATTGTGTTGCTCGTTCGTACTCGTTCAGGAATGATTATTTGTTTAAACATTCTAATAACATTTTCGCGAAGTTTAAAAGGAAACTAGATATCTAGTTTGAGGTGATTTGGTTTGGTCGTTTTCTCTAAAAACCGCTCTAAAATCGATTACGTCGAAAATTTTAGTAATTTATTCTGCTACACTCGTCATTTTCCCATGAATGGGATTTTTACGGTATAGTTGCCATATTGGGAGCTATCAAAATAAAAAATTTAATCAAAATCGTTAGAGCCGTTTTTGAGAAAAAAAATATTTGGTGTTTTGATCACTATGATAGCTATAGTTAACTTTCGGTGGATTTTTCTCATACCCTTATTTTGGCGTCCCATGGTAACCCGCGGGCTAGATATCTAGTTTGAGGTGATTTGGTTTGGTCGTTTTCCCTAAAAACCGCTCTAAAATCGATTACGTCGAAAATTTTGGTAATTTATTCTGCTACACTCGTCATTTTCCCATGAATGGGATTTTTACGGTATAGTTGCCATATTGGGAACTATCAAAATAAAAAATTTAATCAAAATCGTTAGAGCCGTTTTTGAGAAAAAAATATTTGGTGTTTTGATCACTATGATAACTTTCGTTGGATTTTCTTCATACGCTTATTTTGGCGTCCCATGGTAACCCACGAGCTAGATATCAAGTTTGAGGTGATTTGGTTTGGTCGTTTTCTCTAAAAATCGTCACATACACACACACATTCCATTTTCCCAAATAGTGTCTAAAACGTAAAGATCTGGAGAAAATTCGCAATTTTTTTTTTCCGCCGATTACATAACTTTCCTTTCTAAATTGTAGAGCCAAGGAAAGTAAAAACTGTATTTGCCGGGCGGGAGGGTGATAGGCGACAAGGGCACCACGAGGCCACAGTATATAATGTGGCTGACTGTTCATGCAAGGCTCCCCAGGCTGCCCCTATTTATTAGCATTATTGGGCCGCAAGTCCCCTCTCGCTTTCGTTCCATGTACGATGAACTTCTTTATATTACATTGACGGAGCTGATAAATATGCGATTTGTCGCTTTCCCACCTTTCAGTCAAGTTATGAATGTATTAAGTCCTCATATTAAGAAACAAGGATTAATTTTCGTTTACATACTAACTACAACGAGCAGGCGAATCTGAATTCACGTAATTCGTGTAATTTCATCAACGTTGCTACTCATTTCGAGAAATATAAACACATATTTTTAAAATATTCCATAGTAGGTTTTTGCTGGGATTTTATGCACAATGAGCTAATTTTCACGCGTCGAAATTCTCACGTACACTACGAAACGGAAAAGGGCGTTCTCAAACAATCCAAAAGAAGAGAGCTCCCGACATCCATGTTAGAAGGAGATATGTTGGCAATGTTCGTCAAGACTTGACATTTATTCTTCGTTTTGACCTTCTATGAACTAGCACGTTGTCGGATCCAATAATTATATGCCTTCACACCTTTGTGAACAATCTGTGGCCCACGAGTACGATTATTTCCCTAGCAATTTCGCGATAAGATGATTCGCCCGAGGACTAGCGTTTCTTTGACGGCTGTTCAGGCAACCGCCCGGCCATCACTTCGAACGGCGGAGTCAAAGTTGGTCGTCTGCCCACCGCCGAAAAAGCAGCTTGAGGAGAGGCTCGTTAAAGATAGGTCGTACTACAAAGGAAAAGTAGACTCCAAAATTGGTGAACTCAAAACGGAAATCCTGGAAATCAGAAAAAAGTTGGCGTGCTGTAGAGACGACGTCAAACTCTTCAGTTTGCAGAAGAAACAAGCCCAAAACGCCGCTAAAGAATTGATAGCTCGACAAAACTATTTAAGCGATTTGTACGCCGCATTGGACAAAGTCAACTTGGGGCTTCACGCGTCTGACATCAGAAACGAAGCTGATGAACTACGAACTGCTAACATCAGAGCTGAACGAGAGTTAGAACAGATTTTGTTCCACCGTATCTCTCAACAACGAAACGTGGAACAGTTGAAAAGCGAAATCGATCGGAAGAAGAGATTCATAATTGAGAAACGAGGGGTAAACAAGGGATCCGCAAAGTTCAGTAATTGGGAAGGTTCTGCAAAGTGCGGCAAAGGAGATTCAGGCAATCAAGAGCAATCAGTCTCCGAAATGCCTCTAACGACTTTGAAAAAGCAGTGGAGCGAATGTTACCGGTTGCATGGAGCCAAAACGAATATTGACAGAACTTCGCTGATACAACGGGAAACTTCTGAAGTACACAAACTTCTATCGACTCTCGTAGAAAGAAATTTACAAATTATGACTTACTTCATCGAAAATTACCCTCTAACTGACATTTTTGACGACGCTTTGACTCCACAGAAAATACAGGAGACAGGTAAGGAGCACCTTCAATCGTTAATTCGTCGGCAAACCAAATTGAACAAGATCAACAAGCACGTAGATTCCAAAATTTGCCAACTACAACATAAAATTGCAGACTTTAAAATGTGGTTTTCCGAAAGAACGACCATCGACGAGTACGAAAAGTCGATAGAACGTTACGAGCGCGAAGAATTAGACGTTAAACTCAAATGTAAAGAGTTGAAGAAGGATTTAGCGTTGAAAAGAGCGGAACTAGAATATCGAGAAAAGCGGCTCAACGGAACAGAAATCAGCGAGTTGCTGGACGAGTTGAGGAATTCGGCTCAATTGAACCACGTTATAAACGAATATTTGGAAGAAGTAAAAGCAGAGGGAACTTTGGAAGAACGGAAAATGAGGGCTTTGGAGGCCGTTGGCAGAATCAATGAAACGCTCTGCGGACTGAATCCGTAATTCTAGGGGCTACTCTGGGGGTTAGCTCGTTATTCCGACAGTGTTTACACCGAAACCTAAGAATAACTTTTGATTTATCTTTTAACCCCGTCTTGCCTTTCTTCTTGCTGAATGTCCCTCGTAATTGTTCATTATGTGTACTTCAAGTTCCACAAAATGTTCGTTTAAATCTAACACAAATAGTATGATAACCGTTTTTTTTATTTCCATGCCCTGCGCACTGAAATAGTTTCACTATCAGGTGCCTCACACAACAATCGAACTATACTAACTGTCGGGCGCACGAATGAGGAGCTAATTTGAAACTGAGAAATAAATGAACGTGGTGAGTGTGGGTGAGGAGTGTATTATACTTGACTGAATAGCGATATCTGGTTGAGTATGAGCATATAAACGCACACATGGGACAATATACAATACACTCAATACATGTGAACTGACTGGTTGTGAGATACTAAGTGGAGGGAGAGAAAGAGAGAGAGAGAGTGAGTGAGTTGGGAGTAGTGCGAGCTGGGAGACAACTGTATCGGGAGAGCTGACTGACTTGGAAGAAGCTGTCGTTGGGAAGAGGAATCTAAAATTTAGGGGTGGGAAAAGATAGATGGGAAAGTCCGGGACAAGGGGAAATCCGCTGTGAATTGGAAATATCTGAATACGCGGACTTTCCATAGGTAACAAAAGGGCTTGAGGACGAAGGTGTTTAGGGGAAATATTGACTTAGGTTAGGGCTAGCGTGGACCTTTTGGAGGTCAAAAACCCTTCCAAATCGGCCTGCCAAAACACTAACTATTAATATCTTGAAGCTTTACGCCAATTTCGTTGTGGCCCCCTTCCTTATCCTTCTCGCCACTCGAGGGCTATATAGATGGGGTATGTATTCTATGTTTGACTGATTTAAAAAAAAAACGTATTTCTTGAATGTAGCTTCAAATGATAGCACCAGGAAAGATTTAGTCCCTGGAAAGACCCAATTAAACAATATTTTTCAACTGCCCTCGCCGTGCTTTTGACATACTTCGTTCGTCATATTCACCACATTTCACTGGGGATTCCATCGCGCTACACCACCCTAAAGCTCTTGCACAATCCATAGTAGGCCCAGAGTCAACAGCCTAATACTAATAATACCTAATATCATAATAATGTTTAGTTCTTCTTCATCCATCGCTCAACCTCACTTTAGTACAGATCTTAATGAATTCATCCAAGAAATTTCGAGCTCGCAAGTGATTTAACGTTTGGCTAATTGGTAACTGATAACTTTAGGGAACAAATGTGAGTAAAAATACTGTCAGAAGTGAAATTGAATTATGTTATTAGAGAATTGAATTAAGAGTCCCTGACATTGGCAACAATTGCATTGAGCGGAGCTCTGAACCGGAATCCATTGTTTCCTCAGTATTCGATTAGCGACAGCAGACCCTGGAAGCCTTTAATCGGTGACAGGTAATACACACAAATCTTTGACTTACTGAATTGGAGGGTTAAAATAGGGTGGTGGCCGTTTCCGAAACGGAAGAGCTCTTTTCTTAGCAAACGGCAACAACCATTTGGGTAACTTTTGCTTTCTATGAACAACTCAGTACAGCGTGAACTGCAAGTATAGCCGTAAAAATGCTAATTCTTAGATTGTTTACGAAAAAAATACTCTCTGACACATGATATGAAGCTAATTTTTGTCAAAAATGGTTCAAACGATTTTGATGTAGCAAACAGTGAGTCTGAAATTACCTTCATGGCAAACGCCTTCAAAAATACGCGTTTATAAAACATCAGCAAAGACGCATCACACAAATTTCTTTTCTTAGCTCTACGTAAATTGGCCGGTTTTCATGGCTTTGGCATCTAGTACAATTCAGAAGGTGGTAGAAAGTGATAGGACTTATAGTTCCGGAATTTATTGTGGCGCACCTACTTGTGCCAAGACCACTATTGAGCACCAGTGTACATAAAATTGATGAAACACGATTTTTTGTAAGAATGATGATCATTGTTCCAGAATTATTGAGTAAAAACGGAGAAGAACGGTCGGATTGAAATTCTGGAGTAGCTCATACATCTAACGAACGTTATTACGAACTTATCTACTACCACGTCATTGTTTCTGAAGACTATAACATTTGAGCGGACTTCATATCGAAAATGTAACCCACAACTTTCTTTAGCTCTACGTCAATTCACTTTCTATATGGCTTTGTCTACTTAATCAATTCATGTACCACTCAGTTCATTTGAACTTGGTCAAATAACACTTCACAGCAGCAAGAAGCGGTAGCGCTTACAGTTCCGAAATTTATTGTGCTGCTCGTACTCATTCCAGGACAATTATTGAGCAATTGGTACGCAGATAATTAATGGGGCTGTAAACAATAATTTTTTGAAGAAGGATAGTAATTACTTTTGCCGAGTTATTGGGTAAAAACCTTTGAAACTGGTAGTAAACGAAACGGCGTTAGTTGAAACTCAGGATTTTCTGGAGTGAGCCCCATGTATCTCATGAGCGTTTTTAAACACTCACCCTATAGGTATAGGATTGGACTACAATACGAATTCTTTTAAACATTCTACTAACATTCCAGCGGAGTTTGTAAGGAAAAAACCGCGCTAAAAACTCTTTTCGTCGAAAGTTTTGATAATTTATTGTGCTGCTCTCGTCATTTTCCCACGGATGGGAATTTTATTTTATAGTCACCTTATTGAGAGCTATCAGCATCAAAAATTTAATCAAAATCGTTAAAGCAGTTTTTGAGAAAAAAAATTTGGTGTTTTGATCCCTATGATAACTATAGTTAACTTTCGGAGGATTTGGCCCATTTTTTTGCGTCCCATAATAACCTGTAGACTAGAAATCAAGTTTCAGCTGATTTGGTACGGTTCTTTTCCCTAAAAACCGGGCTAAAATCGATTTCGTCGAAAATTATGGTAATTTATTGTGCTGCTCCCGTCATTTCCCCATAAATGGGAATTTTATGGTATAGTTGCCATATTGGGAGCTATCAATATAAAAAATTTAATCAAAGTCGTTAGAGCCGTTTTTGAGAAAAAAATATTTGGTGTTTTGATCACTATGATAACTACTGTTAGCTTTCGGTGGATTTTGCTCGTACCCGTATTTTGGCGTCCGATGGTAACCTGCGGGCTAGATATCGAATTTGAGTGAATTTGGTACGGTGGTTCTCTCTAAAAATGGTTCACAGAAACACACACACAGACCATTTTCCTGAAGTGTTTTTCGGACTCAGGAGGGTCAGAAACGTAAAGATCTGAAGAAAACTCAAAATTCGTTTTGAGCTGATTACATAACTTTCCTTTCTACTTTGTAGAGCCAAGTTGAGTAAAAATTGAGCTAAAATCGGGTTTTGTCGAAATGTCTGGTAATTTATTGTGCTGCTGGGCGGAATTTGTTCATAAACTGACTTTGGCGTAATCTGTGGGCCAGATATCAAGTTTGAACTGATTTGGTACAGTCGGTTTTTTTCATTCGCGTTTATTGACACACGTATACACAGACCGTTTTGGTGTTTTTCGGACTCAGAACTTGGAACGTAAAGAACTGAAGAGTCCTACGTGAATAATGTCTTTCTTTAAGTTGTATGGACAGAGATTGTATAAAAATATAGAAACACTTTGGTTTAATGAAAGGAAGAAAGGCACGAATGACTCCTAGCTCGCAATGTAAAGCATAAAGCTGCCTTAATGAAATGATGAAACAATATAGACGGGAAAGATGAAACTCAATCAACAGCCTATTAAATAAGCCTTCAGCGCCATTCATTGAACTAACTTCAGGACGCGAGACAGCCGATTGAATACGATCGATATGTCTTCGGTTAAGTTCGACTGTCTCCTAAATGCCGTCACTCTTCTTGAGTAAGGATCGGTGGAAGGACAGACAAATCAGAAGCTGTTGGAGCCAGAATGGACCCAGCTCACCTTAGTTCACACCTTTCATAGGTTCATAGGAACGAAAGACCACATTTCGGTTCTTTTCAATCCAAACGACTTGAATGAACACCCCCGTATTTGTAGCATCGTCGAATTAACGTAAGTGTGGAGAAATTTATGATGACCTTATCAGATATTATTCATGTAATCGTGGTAAAATACATATTAATACTAATCGATATTCGATGAGAAATAGTTCGGTCATATCGGTTATCGATTTTCATCTTTATTTTCACCAAGATTCATAACTACTCAGTGAACACAGATCGTCGTCTCTTGACTGACATTAACATGATGAGGGGGGGATTAACGCGTTTTCAAAAAGATTCAGACTTCCCAAGATGCAATGTGATATCGATGTTAACGGCCAACAACTTGGAGGATATTCCAAGTAGGTTGAAGTCATCATCAGATAGCGAATTTAAGTGAAGCAGAGGTCAGACAAAATACGTTAACTTTGGCGCATGTGAGATATTTAGCATTTAATTTCCACTTCGTTGGATGAATCGCTTGAAACATTTTAGTTATTTCGTTAGAGTGCGCTGAGGAACACAAACCACCCCAGTAACGAGTTGAGAACAAACCCAACGAGTTTTAGACTCGTCGCCCTAAAAACCGCAGGTTGTTGAAGAACAGGGACAAACAACTTTTGAACCGCACGTTGGGGGCAAGCACAAACAAACTGAATTTTTGAAGTATTCCACTTGAATACTTTGAAAGTTTGATGCACTCAACAAAAACTCCGGCCCACCGGGCGGCTCTTCTGTGAACCCCCTCATCCAACTTTACTGCTCCATTTCCTCACTCGTGCATTTTCATTTGGGGAAAGAAGACATTTTACGGAGCGGTTAAAGCGACAGTTGAAAAGGGGAACGAAGGGGGGAAAAGTTTCAATACGAAAGGCTCCCTCGAGGGTTGAGAGTGTTGCGCATCTATTGCAATTTTTACATGGAGGGGTTGAAAGGGAAAATGGAATTTTCGGGGTTGTAATGGACCTCTTTTTCCACCTTGAGATCCCTTCGCTTTGGACGGGAAAATTATGTTTTTCTTTTACTAACTCTCAATTTCAACGGTAAACAGCTTTCACACAACAGATCCTTCAACTTTCAATGCATAAGTCAAGCGTACGAATTAGTAAGTAAGTACATTGACCCAGAGTCGAAGAAGTGCTTTCAGTACTGGACTCCAAAACTTGTGTCATCAGCTCAAGTATAGTGGGAAACATAACGTGAATTCCAGTTATGTAACATACAGGGAAAAACATTTCTTCAGCCGAAAAACACCATTGAGGAATGTGGTATCCCCACACAACTTTCTTCGTCAATTCTCAATAAAACGTACACTCAACGACCAGAAGTAGGAAGCTCGAGGAAGGGTGAGAGAACTTTCCCTCACCCCTGGGGCCAAGGGCGGAGCGAAGGGCTCACAAATCCCCACTCCTTCTTTGAACTGAAGGGGGTCAAAGTGAATCCCATAAAACCGCCGCAGTGGACAGAATTTCGCTTTCTTCATTCAGAGTCCCTGTTCAGGTAGGAACAAATAAGGCCTACTTAACTCTGTGACCAGTGTCACTTGAAGTAATGTTTTAATTTGTTCGTCTCCTCCCTACGGAAGTCCAGTTTGCGTACCACAGATTCTACTTCGCCGAAGAAGCTGGGTGGAAATACAATGTGGCCTTTCGTGTGCCATTATCGCAGGAATCACGGTTGCCCTTCTGTGTGCGAACCACATGCCACCTGTGATAGCACGCAGTAAAAATGGTTGCCACTCTGAGGGGTAAGATCTCGTGATGCTCGTATTAATTTACGCCTAATTAATGCTAGTACGACGTTATACCTAATCTTGGCGTAGGAGTGGTGGATGTGGAACTAAGCACAGAATAGGTGCGGCGTTAAGCGGGTGTGGACATGCAGCCGAACGTTTGGGATATTGTTTTAGCACACGCAAGGCTTGAGGAGATGGAAGCTAACCACATCCGCATGAAGCCAGAACAGGGAACATGGTTCGTGCGTATATAACAGCAGAAATATACAAGCTGCAGAACGAACCAGCTCAAACTTGATATTTAGCCTGCAGATCACCATGGGACGCCAAAATGAGGGTATGAGCGAATATTAACTATAGTTATAGTAGTCAAAACACCAAACATTTTTTCCATAAAAAATAGCTCGAACTGTGTTGATTAAATTAGTCGTATGGGTACTTCCAAATAACATAGCAATAACATAAAAGTCTCATCAGTGATGGTGCTAGCATGAGTAGGAGCATCTCAATGAATTCCAGAATACCAGGCACCGCCATTTTGTACGCAAAACGATTAGTTCGGTTTTACCAATGGTGAGAAGTCAAAGACATGAAAATCGCTGAATGTACGTTGGCGGAGGAAAGTTTTTAATGCGTTGCACCGGACTCAATGAGTTTAAATCGCCCTGAAAGATGGGAGAAACGTTAGGTTATCCTTGAGGAGCTCCAGCTGACGTACTATTCCAGCTAACGTTTCTCTCATATACTGCAATAATCTTAAAATGTCCCAGTCTACCGGCTTGGTGAATCGAAAGGAATCATCCTAATCTCATACAGAGGAAAGGCGTCGCATAAGACATTTTCGAGTTGACCACAGTACGTCTCGAGAATATAAGAATCATGAGATAGTTCGTATATTTCAAAACGGTACCTTCTGCCTGAACAAGTTCTTACAGAGTTCTCCACAAAAGACTGAGGGGAATAATTGTTGCTTTAGGTCTGTGGGTTTCTGCAGGATCTTCAACCCTCGGAGCTTGAAAGCGGTTCCGAAATTTCTCTCGCATTCAGGTCGACACGATTATTGGGGTGAGGAAACCAAGTTAGCAGCCCATTTGGCTGATGGAACCGCCCCCGGGCGCAATCAACTGAACGAACCGCACCTTCTCAATCGAGATGGTTCCAAGGCTGGAAAGCGGATAAAGGAAACCCCGTTTTGTTGCTTCCTCGCTCTAACCCCAACCTAAACCACTCCCCTGTAAACCTTGCTGCTCAGAGTTGGCGTTTGAAGGTCTTCTAAACTGCTTCAAGTTCTGCGCAACGCGACGAAACCCCGTTCATGCGGAGCTAACCATCCGACATCGCTCCATTTACTACCGGGAACATTTAGATGAAAAAACTTTGATACAGTACATTCGGTAATTTTTCAGGGATTATCCGACAAGCGACAACGAAAGGCCCTTTTATGCGAGAGCTGTGCAATTGAAGGAATTGAAGGGATCTCTAGTTTCAATTCATTTGCGAAACTTCTGTATCTGCTCGTTCCACGCCTCAATTCGTATTCGTGTTTTGAAAATGTTCGCTTGAAAGCTCAGAGCAAATTGGAAGGGGATTGCCAGCCGAAATATCAGGACGCGACGCATCTCATGCACTTCGACGACCTTTTTATTCGTTCGCGGTAACCGATGAGGCTCTTATGAACAGCTCATGCGAAGGATGCGATTTTATCTCCCGCGTAAAGACGTACAGTTGCACAAAGTAAAGTTTAAGTAACTTCTTGACGGAATGCTGTTAACCAATTGAGACAATTTGACTATCTCGTAACTCTTAACTATTTTATGACGTTTATTATTAGAAAATGGTCGCGTAGAACCTTCATGGCACTCCCGAGATGATTTTTTCGAGAACAATATTAATCGAATTGCATTTATGGATCACAAACTCGCGAGTAAACGGTGGTGAGCAAAATCGATAGTAATTTGTTGTGCTGCTCTCGTCATTTTCGCACAAAAGAATTGTTTAAAAGTAAACCTCGATGTAAAGCTTTGTGGTTGTTTTGGAGAAATTAAGTGCACGTCCGATGCCTAGAAACAGCTACCATCTGATGACGTAAACGTATACTACCTACACACCATTGCCATGCTAGGTCCAAAAAATGCGAATGACAGGCGCCTCCAATTCTTCCTTTAGAGCTATCAAGTCAAACCACAGGAACGGAAGGTGAAGAGAACTTAAGAAGAACGACCAGAGGAAGGCCCCCAGGCCAAAGAGAGCCGGCAGTTCAGCGCAAAGGACATCAGGGTAGTGAAATGCTTTATTCGCTGAGCAATCCCACCTCTACAGTTACCCACGATCAGGAATTACTGTTACGCTGAGCCGCTTAGGTTCGATATGAGGCACCTGGCCAGTAGGGCAAATAGTAGCTAGTTGTTGTCAGGATGTGCTGCGGATCACTCACCGGAGATCGCTGAAAAAAAAACAGATCCTCCGCAAAGCAACGCCCACGAAGAGAGGCCATTTCGCGTTCCAGCCAATTCGTAAGAGGCCAATTACAATGGAACAATAGACCTTTCAATGGTTTGAAAAGAGTTAAATACAAGGAAGCCAAGAGCGGATGCTCCTAGTTCGTTATTCATGGCGCTTCCTTCCCTTCAGACTTCCAAACCAGCGATTCAAAGAGATGAAGCTAGTTTTGACTTTATTTATGTGCGAAATAAACTCGAATAGCCGAGGGAAGGCCTGAACAAAACACATTAGGAGAACACAAAGCCAAGTAACGACCTTAATTATCGTTAGCGGTGAATTTATGGTAAAATCTATTGGATCATTTAACAATTAGAATGATTAGAACCGTTACGCGATCGTGAAACTAACTCGTGTTTTCCCCAACAGGTTGGTCGATTGAGAGCGATACGCAATGCAGTGTGGTGAGCACTCAGTACATCAACACGACCAACTCTACCTGACAAACCAGCGCTCCACATTCACGCTTACTTTCCCTTTACGATTGATAAGTAACTTTTCAGTCAAATTAGCAGTTTTTACAAATATTTCAATTCCCCCTTCTTTGCAACACGTAGGACAAACGTTAATGGATTTAATGCTCAATAACATAGTCTCTCTCTTAATACTTGTCACCATTTCCTTTCCCAAGTTGAACGAGGCTACCGACGTTTTCGGTACAATGAACAGCCTATACTACGTCGCTAAAATGCAAATTATACCGACCACTTAAGATCACTAATGGGTTCCCATTCCCTTCCTGTCCCCATTTTAGCGAAAAATGAAGTAGTACACAACTATCTGCGCATTACCAGTCCTTCCGTTACCAATTTGCGCAGAGGAGACCAAAAAAGAGATATTTATCTGCACGCGACAATGAGTTAACGGCTGAATTAAATCGTCACAAATTATTACACTAACAATATTCATATACAATAATTCAAGGTTGCGGCTGTAACCAGACTAACACCGACAAGGTCAACTAGTTCACGATCTAAGCTTCAGCGCAACTCAATACTAACTAGAGCAACCAGGTAAACTTTGTTATTTTGCCCTTGACTTTTCCACTCTGCTGGCACTCTGCTGGTAATTAATTTGAATTGCGTGTTCTAGCGATGACCTACCAAACGAAAAACTTTGAATGAAAGAAGAATTATGGTGTGAGGTGGTGGTGGTGGTGGTGGGGGGGGGGGAGGTTACACGTGAAACAGTATGAGTACATGCAACACAAAAGGGTCTCTGACGAGATGAACTGGGATGATACAGGACAAGAGTTGAAAATGAGCGTAACTGTGTGCGAGCAGAGTCGAATACCGTACAAGCTGGCATGTTGAAAGGAGACTGGGGAAACCCTATGAGGAAAAATATGTTGTCCGCTCCGATCATACTTCGTGTTGGTAGGGCTTGAAATTGTCAATCAACCTCTCAGATTCCAGGATTCGCAGCTACAGATGAAATGGAAGAGGAATGCCCTGAACTGAACGAACGATTTCCTTATACCCGATTCATTTTCCGAGCCTAGCAGAGTACGATGAGATTGAATAGTGACATTATCGGCGACCTCCCCCGTAAGAACGCCCACGTCCATTCCAAAGAGAAAATAAAGGTGTGCGATTTTCCAATTTATTGAGTCCGCGCTATGAATTAGACAATTTACCGAGCACGCACTAAACTGATTCCTTCCACCCAACTGCTTTCGCATCAGGACCTCACCCTTGAAGAGCGTAAAAAATATCAATAAAAATGAAAATGAGAAAACGGCTCTTTCAAGCAGGTGGAAACCCTCGTTTTCCCGAGCAACGAGAAATTTGTAATTCTAACTCGTTCCCCAAAAGGTAAGTTTCTAAAGGTTTTGAGGCTTCGAAGTAACAGCAACAGCCACCGCTACTCTGGAAGCCCCTAATATAAATAAATGAAGAGTAACTTCAAGGTTTAAAGAGGGATTTCGTGTCGAAAAAAATTATGGGAAAGCTTAAAAAAAAGAAGAAAAAGAACACCCTTGAAAAGACAAAAATGTACGGGATCATAAAGAGGGATATTTAGCCGACTCCCGTTTTAAAACGAAGAGAGAAACAGCTTTTTATCATCGGCGCCAAGAAAATGTAACCAACAGGGAAAACTTTTCAGGAATCCATTTACAAATGGAGAAGACGTCAACGAGGGCGGAAAACTCATAAAAAAGATTTCGGGAGTAGGTATTTTCATTTGAGGGGCGAAGTCCCGTACAAAATATACAGAACGCGACGTCGGCAAATAAATCAACACTGTGAGTATTCGCACGGCGATCAACTGGGTATTGAAACAGTAACAATATAATTTGAGTATTTGATAAACGAAAAATATGATGCGAACCAATTAATCCAGACAATGCCGCGCACGAACACATTGAGTATTGGTACCAACTTTCCACACTCGCTTAAATTTATTAATGGTTCTTCGCGCAAGAACTTGGGTGGGGACAGGGGGATACGAAAAGCAAAAAATAAAAGAAGTAACCGAAGAGCAACTCCTGCTTAAGAGCAATCCCGGACATTCCGAAATTCAAAACTCTGCCCGGCCCCATTTGCCGGCATTTCTCTCAGTGTTTACTCTATGATTCCAGAGCAGTACACATTAAACGTCTCCAGAAAATCAAGTTGATAGTCACACGACTTATGCATGCCCTCAGCACTCAATAAACATAAGTAGGAGTAACGAACGTAATGGCCTCCCAATGGCATCAACATCTTCACAGATTGATTGAAAACTCCGGAGGGAACAGAATCCGGGGTGTGGATAAGGGGCTCTGGAAGGAGTGGGACGTATATTGCCCTAGGTCCCACTCCATCGGTTTTTCAAGCAGAGATTTAAGCTATTTTCGCCGGAGCCAATCCTAATGCATGAGAAAGGCTGTAGCAACAGAACTATCAGTATATTGACCGATAGTCAAGCGTCGTGCAAGGCGCTAATGAACTAGTGCACTACGTCAAAACTGGTGCGAGAGTGCAGGATGTGGCTCCACTCCCTAGCAAGTGCGAATAGAGTTAATGTGTATTGGATTCCAGGACACAGAGGGATCATTGGAAATGAGAGGGCGGACCATCTGGCCAGATGCGGTTTGTCTACAGTACCTATTGGGCCACCACCCCATTGTGAGATTTCTCTGTCACTAGTTAAAAGGACTGTGAGAGAACACGCCAGAAGACTGCATCAGACAATCTGGAACGCTGCAGGAGTAAGACACTCCAAGCGCTTTGTCTCAGAGTAATCAAGTGAGATGAGACACATCCTTCTGAGGATGGAGAGGAAGGACTTAAGGCAGATTGTTGGGATCATAACTGGGCACTGCAGAACGAACAATTACAAGTATGTTATGGGTATAGTCGACACCCCTCGATGCAGGTGGTGTGGCATGGATGAGGAGACTCCCTACCATGCCCTGGCCCAGTGCCAGAGACTTGAAAGGGAGCGACTTTTGATCTTTGGCAACACTTCTCCCAGGATGGATACCAACGACTCCTTCAGGAACTACCTGGCTTTCGTCAGAATGCTAGGCATCGACCTGTAAGACATTAGGACTGGCACAATAGGCCATCTGGCTGCGGTACACATCCCACCACTGGGATTAGAGTCAAAAGATTATATATATAACGAACATAATTTAGGCCTCAAGCACTGGCAGGCTACATCGAATGTTTAAGTAACTTCTACAAGGTTCGTACAACTGAAGGAAAAATGTAGAAGCGATTAGAATCACCGAACGTATACGGGACTGAGGAACATTGATGCGTTGTACTAAAGTATGTTTGTACCGTTTCACACATGGACAACTGTTTGTTTAATCGAAAAAATTATTTCGCCAACTTACATTGCGCGTAATATTATTTCTTCGTGCGAACGGAACTGCCTCTTATGTACTTCCCACGTGTAAACTAACAGTGACATATCGGTTCTGAGGGCTGAGGATGGTTACACACGCACGAGGACGGATACACAAACCGAAACGTTGGCGACGAGCTATTTGATTGCTTTGACTGAACCTCAAAAAACCATTACCTGTTTTCACTGAGCAGTCGAGACATTCAACTTTGATTAATTTAAAAAACATCATAGGGGAAACTTTTCACAAAAAGTTAAACATCCCCCCCCCCCGATAAACAATATGTCAAGCGACACCACTGACTCGAGTATTATTTGGGCATTTTCAATAAGTACCTACATTTATTTTATTCCGTGATGTCTGAGGTTCGTTGCACAAGCACGGCTGCCAAGCTCTGAATCACCATCAGGTCTTCGACAACGGAGCTATAGAATGGAACTGCTGTAGGTTCAATTCCTGGATTTCAAGCGATGTCATCCAATTTGTTTTCAATATGATCTTTCTAGTTTCCGTAATACAATTTCAGGGGCATCTCCGAGCTCAGCGTAGTTATAATTACTTGAAAATAACTCGCACAAATAATGAGCAAAATGGCAGGACCTCAGACATCCTGACTTATTGTGCCGTTCAGAAAGGGCATTCCATTCCAATTGAGAAACTGACAGATAGATCTAATTATTTTCGGGTTTAAAAGGGCGAAGGAAACCAAAAGTAGACGATTCCGTGAAACCTGTAAAGTCTCACACCGCCTCTCCGAAGCGTAGAGTTTAATCAAAATTCCTCTCCTTTCCCACTTAACAACGACCGGAACTATTTGTTAAATCAATGGAGGCCTTGGATCGATGCAGGTTGAAGGTGAGGGGGAAATCCCAAGAGTCCCTTACTAAGCGACAAACCAATAATTCAGGAGAGCCCCCTCAGTAACGCAAGGGAACCTGAAAGCCGTCGTAATGGGCACATTCAATTAATTATTCGTTGAGCTGGGTGCGCACTAAACTAACCCTTTACCTGATACTGTTTGACGAGATTCTGAAGCGACGATGCGAAGTTTGCTATGTTGATTGCAGAATGAGCGAAATTTCCAGTCGAACGGTCATTTAACGAGTCAAGTTGGGCTAAGTTTCACGGATCATCACTACACCGGCAGGATTATGGTAAGATACGCAGAAAACAAGATCAATTTGTGTGTATAGAACTCTGAATTAAAATGGAGTAATCGCCACCGGAATGGAACCAAACCGATTAATTTCTAGTGATTATTTAACGTTCGGACTAGGCGAAACAGCTGTGACACTGAAACAGCTCATTAGAATGCGACTAGAATATAACTGCGTATTCTTAGATACGCCAGTTCGTGGCACATTTAAACTAAATATGGCGAAATCGAATCGTTGAAGATTAAAGAGGATCTCACCATTGTTTTCCATGAAATTTTTATCGAAATTGGTTGGATCTCAATAGCGGTTCTCTCACTATTCAAGTTGTACAGAAAGCGAATTGAAAATCCGTCAGCATACAATCGCAGACGCTGATGAAAAATAGTTACTGTGTTCGAAAATGGGACGCAGTTGTCCAAGTAATTTTGAGGACGCGCGCGCTTAGAACTTTGATTAGACGGCACCTCCAACCATTCATGAGACGTAACGACAAACAATACGGAATTCAAGACGAGAGGTATGTTACCGCCAACGGAACGAGGGAATGCTCCAGGCTCGCACCCCTTGAACAGCTCGAGCTTCCTCCTGGATGGCTTAAATTCCAGCACGGAGGGGGAAAACGCTCCCAAGAGGCAGTCCAGTCTCGCCTCGTAGCGACGGATCTGCCATCTTCATTTTCACGTCGCCCGAAATATGAGGAAATACTGCGTTCCGCGTTACAGTATTGTTACTTCCCACTCATTGAAACCTCTTTGGTCCCCTGACCGAAACCGGAAGACATGTTTCTTTGACGTCGAAATATGTTGGACTTGAGAGGCGTGGATAACGGAATTCCTGGATTTCGAGAAGAGCTGGCAAGTGGAATTCCTCGAAATTCCCTATTCACAAGAGACTGCTTATGGTTGTCTTCGCCCATAATTTCTAAAGGATAAGTATGAAGGGGGAGAGGGAGCGGGCATAACTTGGATGACAGCAGATTCAAATGGGGTTACTGTAACGGAAACCTGTCGTTCGAAACAAACCCAGACAATCAGCTCCACCAAATAATAGTCACTGCTGAATTCACTCTGATTAAATGGTCCCCACGACTTGGGTAAAGTTTCCTGCGTCATCTGCATCGTAAAACAACCCATCAACCCCACTGGGCCCAGACTACATCATAAAAACTTACCAGTCTTGGAATTGTCCACGGATCTACCGCCTCATAACCATTAGGCCTCCAGTCAGGACCACTGTGCCCACGCAAACTTGGTTTTATCCCCCAACGCGTTTTCAATTCGATACAAACTTGCGCACACCTCTCAAGTTCAGTTCGTCAGAGAGAAACCTCTACTACTATGACAATTGCGTTTTTGATGGTAACAACCCGTAAATCCTCTTAATACAACAACTACGTTCTACGTATATACATGTAAGTTTCCTCGGTAATTAATTAAATCCATCCGGATCGTATCGATTGTTTATTTTCATATGAACTGAAATCGAGCGGAGTGATAATGCAATGACCGCATATCAATTAAGGCCTCGCGAAGTATCGAACTTTGTTTTTACGATACATCTTTTGGGTTCGCAAGTGTTATTTCGTTAGAACCCCCGAGGAGACTTATATGCATTTATTTTATTTTCTCTAGTTGCCCCTCTTTCTATACCTGTTACACCAAGGGTCACCAATATAATAAACGCCCATATTCGACGTCAAAACATCAACATTATAAATTAATAATTAAATTGTAACCCATACCGAACGTTTATAAACTTATCACCATACAAGGGAAGTGTGGAAAGTAAGGGGGGAACACATAAACGCGCATATACTGAACGATACTGACGAAATCAGACTGGTCGGATGAAAGTGTTAGAACAGCTCATAAAAGTACGCGCCGCTCTTGTGTTTCCCTATTCTAGGTTCACCTTGATTTATTATTCAGTTCAAATATCTATGAACCGTTTTGTTTGATTTAGTCACGAATGAGATACGCACGTAATTTGTCGTAATGTGTAGCACGTCGCTCCCATTCGATAAAATGTGAACAGCGTTTCAACTCAGAATATTCTTTGACAAATTGGAGCGCAATACACCGGAATTTGGCAAGAATAACGAGTTCAATAAGGCGATTCTAGTTCAACTTGTCTATGTGCGCGTTTTACGCGTCCAACGTCGAACTGATGTGACTGAAAAATCCAAAAATTCGCCATAATTCGAAACTTGGTCAGAGGTGGTCAGAGGCAGTTCATCCATGTACCAGTAAGAATTATCGTGCGCATTCACTTTTCATTCATTTTGTGCACAAAGCGTTCATCGTTTAATGATTAGTGAACTTATTGTGCAGTACGGATTTTATAATAATCTCTAATCTCTCTACAAAGAATCTTTAATCGTATTGAATAAGCTTTTCGTTATATTCAACATCATTCTCGAACGCGTTCTGCGCTCTACGAAATAACCGATAAAAACGTTTCCTTAATCGATTGCCTGTGTACGCGATTTATTGTTGGAATTCGCGACTTACAAACAGAAGTTAGATGAGAATTTGATTTCCACCACAGAGATGCAGGTTGGCATTGGCATTCTGGAGAGAGGACTTTATTTTAGTACAAAATTGATCAAATTGTGTATTTTCTTCTTCTTGAGTTCACCTTTTACTCGGCACAGGTATGTTCCCTGTAGTGACTGAACCTTAACGCGCTAACAGGAACCATATGAACCATCATTTTTGTTTGGCACAAATCACAGACAACTTTCAGACACCATCTTGTGCTAGCAAACAGATACCGCAAGTGGAATTCATCATAATGATCGACTAAATAAACACCGAGTAAATTAGCACTCCTCGATTATAAGTAGTCAGAGTAGAAGATGAATGATCAGTGAACAGTTACTATTGGGAGAAAATGGATAAAGTAAGTCGCCAGGGCGTGCGTAAGGCAGTGAATTATAATGATAGGGGCCAGTGTTCTTACGAACGAAACTAGACCTGAAAACGAATCTCCCCCGGGCATTCACCAGGGAGGAGGTTTAACAACGATGAAAACTCTGCTCAGGTCGACCTTGCAGCCATAGCGAAGGCTGGACGTCAAGATCAATACGAACGTCCGCGTTCACATGCAGCTTTGTTGTAACGGGCTTCGAGCCGCTAGAAACCCAATACTCGACAGAGAGACGGCTCAGTAACGTAATCCCCTTGCCGTCTTTTACATCCTTCGCTTTCTTCACAGTTGATCGGTTTGCATTCACATGACGTTTTTTCTTTTAGACATACCGACAAAAAAGAGAAGTGGTGCCCAAGATCTGATATGAGCTTGGCAGAGAGAGGGAGAGACAGTTGAACAATACCTGCGACTGTCTAGCGGCCTGACTTTCGGCTTAAGTCTTTTAAAACCTAATCCCGGTTCCCCGAGACCTGACGTAAACTGTCAAACACGTTACCTGATGTTTACTAAGCCAACAAAAACGTCCCTAAGTAGTAGCTAACAAGAGGTTCTTGACGTATTAACTACGAAAATTATTCTTTATGTGCCCCGAGCATATTCCGACGTAATTCAGACTTATTATTTATGTTTAAGAATACACACACTACTAAATGTTGTTCCTCTTCATTGAACTTTCTGTGAATAGGCTGTCAGAAAAGCGGTCGACACCTTAGTGCAGTCGGTGCTGTGTGAGAAGAGGAATGTCAGAGAGGACTTAACTCCAGCATGAACCAAACCCAAACGTGTTGCACAAACGTGAGCCAGGCTTTTTGTGGAAGTGCGAATGAGTGGCTTTCAGCGGGAGAAAAGCGCACACAACTTTGCCTAAGGGCTCCCCACAAATAAATTAACAAAAACAATCAAATCGCAATGTCAACGTATATATAAACTAGAAATTAACCAACGTTTTGGCGTTCTAGGACGTTAGTCGTACGATAACAGAGCAGTTCTTCGGGAAAGGCCGTATCAAGTCTCACGGAATAGGGCGCCTGGTGACCGCCGAAGAAAAACAAACTCAGCAACCGGCGAAACAAACGGCCTAGTCGATAAAAACTGGCGCCCACCGCCACCGCGCCACGCGACGTTCGAGAGAAGGAGGGAGACTTGGCCACGTGTCCACTAAGAACTGGAGCAATCCCCTAAAAGATGCCACGTGTACTAAAGCATCCCCTTTCTGGAATAGCACTTTCTTCTCATCTAAACCCCAACTGAACTGAGATCTTCTTTTGGACCCGAACCTCAAGAGACGATAATCGATGATAAATGATCGAGATAATTATTCTCAGGCTGAGCACACAATATCAATTATAAATTATATACCAGGCAACACACAAAAATATTGGATACTAGACCTCAGATGAACTGAAGTTAGAAGTAATGGAACCCATGCTGTTTATCCCAGGGAAGAGTTGAGTAACTGACTTAAAGAGTCATTGGACAGGTCTGTTTCTGTATCGAAATAATTGTTCTTTAACACTCATAAGAGTCATATCAGTCGAAAGCCATGGAGGACGCGGTTTTCCTAGCGTGTGCACGAGCCATCACCCACCATCGACCGAACCCAGACCTGCAGAGGTATGGCTGGTTGTCATTTAGCCAGTCTCCAGGTAGAGAGCTGTTGACCATTTGTGAACGTGCCGAGGTGAGCCTGGGGATTCTGTACCAATCTGGTTTCCCACCTGATCTATTTACTTCGACGGCAAATTCTAAGGGTCAGATCAACTGTGACCACTTTTTTTTTGTCACAACTTTATTCGCAAACTGGGGAAACGGTTGTAAACTTGCTTAACAGCAGTCAAAGCTGGAAAGTTTGGCTGTTCTCCCAACTGTCGCTCACTGTTGTAGGAACTACAGAGGAACAGCACGTGGTTTCTTGTTTCCTCCACACTGGGGGAGCAAGACATGGGGGATAGAAGGTTTTTGACAGGAAAGATGTGGAGTCACACATTGAAGTCGCCATGTCACATGAGGCAATGGCGTGTCCAGTGGTCTGGCTCAAACCATTTTCTCCCAAGACGTTATGGTTGTTGGGAAAACTCGTTCGTGTCATGTCCCTTTGGCGAAGATTCCCATCTCGTTCGCCATTTATATATTGCCCCGTCCATCCCTTTTCACTCTCCACTTGTCCATCATACACCTAATGGCCAAGTTAACGGGGGACTGGCCAGTGAACACTTGATGTGCTTCACTGGATGCTGTCCTTTAGGCTTTGGTGATCCACGGACCAGAATTGTTTCCAGTGTTTTGTTCCATTGTTTGACTGTGAGTTTGGTCCCCAAACCTGGACAGTGGAAAAAATGTGCTGCAAAGTGTTCAGAGCTGTTTTGAGCACAACTCTAAACACGAGCGAAACACAAATGCTCACAAAACACAGTCAAAACTGGACTTCTATAGTATTTGCCGTCAACTAACGCAAATTGCAAAAGAACAATATGAGTGTGGTGTTTATGCTTTAGTTAAGGGGCTGACTGCTGATTGAGTATCTTGAAACGTGAATGAAATTGTGTTCATACGAATCGAAAGTTACTGTGGTGAATAACAATAGCGAAGAATAAAACGAAATGTGCAGAAAGATCAGATATTTTTCGAATAGAGTTGGTTCAAGGAGAGTATCCAAGTCGGCAAATAGTATTTTTTAAGCGTCTCTTTACGACAGCCAATACGCAATTTCTACAATTAATTAAACTAAAATATCGGACTAGAAGGTACACACACCCAAAATGCAACACATTCAGTCATTAAACAGTCAATCAAGTAGTGGGAAAACTAATTGGTCTTAACGGGCAATCTTCGTACGATCAGGGACAGTATTAGTGTTAGTAAAGAGCCGGAGACAGTCATGAGAACTGGTCAATATAAACTGAACACTAATCGAGTTAGGAGTCGCTCAAACGCTGCAGCTTAAAAATCCGTTGAGAACGAAAACACTCGTCTAATGGTCAGGATATTACCGAATCTGTTGTCGAAAAAATAGCAATCACGAGCTGTTAACGAGGATTCCCATTTCACTCGCCATTTTCCGAGCACCCATCATTTTCCTCTGAATCCCCCGGCGGCTCTTCCGGTGAACAGACTGAAGCAAACGACAAACAAAGTTCTGTTTGAAAAAGAATCAATCACCTGAGGATCGGAAAAACGTCTCGTGAACGAGGACGTGATGCAACTTAATCTCAAATAAGTCGTTCAACGTGAACGTAGGAGTGAGAACCTACAGCTTCCTCAAACAACGAGAGAATGAAGGGCGGACCTCAACAAACAACTCGACGAGCGACGACGAAGTTTGTAACTTACTACGGGATCCCCCGACTCCGATAACGACGGAATTAGTTCTGGATATGAGTGCAAGAGTATTCCAGAATATCCACGTTGGAGGGACATGGAAGCTAAACAAACGGTTCAAGGGAGCCGTTAAGGGCTCTATCTGAATATACCCTTCAGACTAGCAAAACAACGAGGCTTTGATTGGTTCGCCCTCCTCTCGTTAAGGATATTAGCTCACTCTGTCCCTCGCCTCTGCGCCTATAAAATCTAATCAAATCCTGGACTTAACGAAACTTCCACCCAAGCAGAAGCGAGCCTGCTCCGTCATTGCTTTCATGAAAAGAAGTTTGGATCGATGCAGCAATAGCCTCTGATAAAACGACATCTCACTCAATGGACGAAGTACATAATGGATATAGGAAAGGTGGAAAAAACATTTCGTTAAACATTAATTTAAACCGCGGCATTAGGATCATCGTCACATGACAGTGTAGAGTAGACTGTTAACTCCAATATAACATCGGCCATTAAACTCAAGGTGCTCTTAAAACCATGGGCCCTCATTCTGATATCAATTCTTATCGTTACGTATTTTCCAGTATATTTGAGGTATTTCGAAGACAAGGCGAACACAACACAAGATGAAGTGGAACGTATTCAACAAAACATGAATTATGGGTAGAGATTTTGTAAGGGAGAGAGTACTACATGGAAACCAAAGCGATGGGGGAAATCGAATTTGTCTCATGTTGAACGGAGAACCCCACGTTTATGATCAGCGACGCTCAACCTTCCTCCGTCGGCTCGCATTGAGAGGGTAAGTCATCATAAATTACACAATATCGAGAAGGGGGAACAGCAAAAAGCCGAGCTCCTCGAAAGGACGACAATATCTTGATTGGGCACCCCCCCCCCCCCAACACCACCACCATGTTCGCTGCATCAAACTCCTAGCAATCAAGATGTGGTAAACATTCTGGGCTGGGAAGAAAAGAGGCGCCGTATATTTTTATTTACTCCACGTAATATTGATGGAAGCCTCTCGTCCGCGTATGTTGGAACTCATTCGTCTGAATTAAAAGTAATGGTCCCTCTTCCGAGATTCGCAGAACATTCGTCAAATCTGAGGAGTCCAGGGAGGAACGGACTCCGGTCTAAATGGAGACAATTAGCAGACTTTTCACACGACACTAAAAGCCAGATCGTCCCACGAATCGTGTTGTCAGTAATGGGAACAAGTACATCCGGAGGATGAGCATCTGCTCCAGCTTCAGTGGAGTACTTTTACGGGTTAATTGACAGCGTCTTACATCGAAGGAGCCCGTAACAAATCTCGCTGCCAAAGAGAAGAACCTGGATTTTCCCAGTGATGAAAGACGAAGGGTAAATAATTGCATATCGCATCATGTTGCTCCAGTACAATCGGGGCACGCCCGCCTGCATAATTCAGCATCTCAAAGCACCACGGTACAACACCGGGGATTCACAAGGTTGCGGTCCCCACATAGGCAGGGAGGTCAGGGGACTGGTGCAAAGTGCCATTAATATCCTTCGTGAATGCGCTCTGAATCCAAGGCAGATGTCACACTACCGCAGTTGTTAAATGTCTTCAGACACGCAGGAGGACAACACAAGAAAGGAATAAGGGTGTATCGAGCTGGATGCAGCCCCCCATCGAATCTCACAGTGAATGAATACGCAAGGAGGAATGCATGCCTAGTCAAGTGAACACAACAAAATAAACCACGCTGTCAAGGTATATTAGCCTCTACACAGCCACCCTACCAACAGCCCGCCCATAATTGGGTGTAAGTGAGTCTGACGGAGGCGTAGCTTCAGTTGCCGATTTAGTGGAGCCTTGATGACTTTCCTTGGAAAGCAATAAGGTGCGCGTTCACTTTTTTTTCAAGCTACCTCGAGAAACTCAACCCCAAAATCAGCGCTTCCCTCGAGGACGCAGAACTTGCCAATCTTGCAGAACTCGTCACCTTTATGCGTCATCAAGATGCACCTCCAACTCTCACAATGCAACATGCTTCTATTCGTAGAGCTGTACACAGAAATCAGAAAGCCGTGCTCGATACACACACGGAGGATGTCACCTGCAAAGACATAAAATAATGCATCAACCTGTTCGTCAGAGGATGAGATCAACGACATTTTGTGACCGCACTGTAGCACCGATGAAAAAAGGAGAAGTGAACACTGAACTGGTGAAGTGACTTCAACGTGTAAGGTACCGAGAGTTCATAGAATCTAAAAGTCAATCACGAGCCGACAAATCAACCTCATCACACAGGCCAAAGTGTGTCGTAACAAACGTACTTTTGAGATTTTTCTGGCAGTGGGTTGTGAATATTGATCGAAGTCTCAGTGTACTTTTAACTAACCCATACTTACATTATGATCTTGATGTACTTGTCTATAAAAACGATTCACGGAGGAGGCCCACGAAATAAAACATCACCATTATATCACCAACATTATCATTATTGTTTCAAACAGTAGAAACGTCGTATGATGGGGGAGGGGGGGGGGCAGAGAGACCGCTAACAGTGTGTTTACTAAACCGGCAGTGGATTACGCAATAAGGGGCTTTTAACTAAACAAGATCTGTATTGTTTTTTTGTTTGTTTTTTTCGTAGATATTTCTGTGACAATCCGTTGAAAAACATTTTTTCGGAAGTTTGATAACCTGGAAATAACAAGCCTATTTTCGACGCAAAAGGAAAGCCGCAATAAGGTGAATCTGAAAACTGTTGAGTTTCACAACAAAATGCGCAGAAAGCCACTGGTCAAGTGGTCACGCGGCGCTTTTTTCAGGCCTGTTAGTAGCAGATTTCAAGCGGGAAAAAATAACTGACGAGGGAGATGAAGAATGTTCTTCGGCTGGGGAAAAAAACGGCAATAAATGTTAACAAAAGAATTGATTACACTCCATCCCTCCAGTTCATTAAATATGGGGCGGGAGAAATGTCAGGAGAGGGTTCGAAAGGATGTTTCACACTCCCAAGGGGACGCTAATTAAAATCGCGTGATTAGAACAACGCGCTCCAGGAATCGGCGACGAGAAGGAGGGGAGCAATTGACAACAATAGGGCGAGGACTGGTGGGGAACCCTGGGTTACAAGGAGAGGGGTTGACGTCGTAGTGAAGCCTATGGTAATTCGAGATGTGCAACGTCGGCGCTCTTTCAGGGTATCTAGTTACAAATTATTACACAACGGTTTATTATTCTGTTGCACAGCATGATTGCACAGCTTTAAGCACTCTCACACCTCCGAGACTCATCCCATTAGATTCAGCATTGAATAATACCAAGGAAACGATCCCAAACGCGATATAATTGCAGTAAAACCGTCAAAGTTTCCAATATTTTAAACGATTTTTTTCTCCATAACACCAATTACGTTCGATTGCATTGTCGAGTAGGCGATTCTCTAGAGGAACTTTTAAGCGAAAGAACGGATTTTTTGTGCGACGTTAAAGGCCTAGCCTGTATGGCCAAGACGGAGGACATTTTGCACAACTTGTAGACTGGTATTGGCCATGGCCACTTAATCCTGATGCCAGTCCAGGATCATTAGACTTATGTTGCTGCGTCCAAAGTAGAACTGAAACTGCTAACTGCATTCTCAAGGTTTAGTTCTCTAGTAGGGTTTTTAAATTTGAATACCAAAGTTTGGAGCAAAATGCATACAATACATTAGGGATATTTAGTAAATGAACGTTTCTTACGAAATGTTTACTGTGTATTTATTATAATGTATGGAACATGGCCCACATAACTTCCCGCAACTTCTGTAACTTCGGTGATCGGTGTACAGTTCAATGTATTTCTAAACAAAATGCGCTTATTAGGTAGCTGACTAAGAGTACTCCAGCGAGTTTCAAAAAAATCCAGAAAGTGAAGAAAAAAATCTTTTTACTGGTTCATAGGCTTATACCCCAAATCTTCACAGTAAAGTTTATAGAGAACAATCAGTTGAACGTAAATGTAAAAGTTTAAATAAAATCATTGATATGATCACGAATCGATTGACGATAGAACCATTTTTGAGAAAAAATCTCGTTTTTAGTACATTTTGGTCCCTTCCCCTCGATGAAAACCGCTCGTAACCTCATTTTCGCGTCGTCAAAAAAACGCGAACTAAACTAAAAGACAGAACCAATCCATCCGTTCTCCCACAAATGTAACCACACCCACCGAAGTCTATAAAATAACTAAAATTTAAAAAATATCTGGTGCGTTGCAACACACAACTTTCCTTAGCTCTACGTCAATCCACGTGGCTTTTTTCACTTAGCGTTGGCGTTTTTGAGAAAATAACATTTGGTGTTTTGATGACTATGATAACTATAGTTAACTTTCGGTGGATTTTGCTCATACCATGGTAACCTGCGGGCGATATATGAAGTTTGAGCTGATTTGGTACGGTCGTTTTCTCTAAAAATCGTTCACAGACACACACACAGACCATTTTCCCAAGTAGTGTTTTTCGGGCTCATTAGGGTCTGAAACGTAAAGATCTGAAGAAAACCTTTCCTTTCTACTTTAAATAGCCAAGGAAAGTAAAAATACAATCTAAATTCTTATGCTGTGTTAGAAGTCATTATGTTATGGGGACAATAGTTTTACGGTACCGAGGTGCACAGGTCTTGGAGAAGTAAGTTGTGCTTCCTCGTTACGTGGCAGGTGTATTGAATACAGACCGACGAGGGAGAAGCAGTTAAGGGTCTCAGAGAGACTTTTAGACTCCCCCGAGTCTATAAAATTACTTGTCTGAGCGTGAACGCGATCGTCTTCTTCAACTTGGTGAGATTACGTAATAAATTTGTGAGAGGAAGAAGGAAGGGACGCGAAAAATATGGGAGCCACGAGGGAGTTTGATTGATCAGGGAGCCATGTTCCACGTGCAACCCCTTCTAAGCTCTGACCCCTTGAAAACCTTAGCAAACCACTCTCAGCGGAGCTTCTGAAACTTGACATTAACTCAATTTGACAGGTTGAGACTGAAACGAAGAGGGGACCGGATACAGTCGGCAAGCCCTCCAATGGGGCGTCTCCGCGGGAGCCTGGCCCTCCACTTCTCAGTAATCCATTTATCGGCTGTAACATGGTTCCTACGGTGTAAATACTACAACAACCTGAGCTCACTGAAAGACTTAACAGTTTGATGTATTAAACCGAGCGCATAACGCCAACGGCGATGTTCGCATTAGTCCACTGAACCGCTTCTGGGATTGCACTCGTGAACTGGACAATGACCGCCATCAAAAGCCCGGGTTCTCCATGGGCGAGAGGGAACCTGCGACAGGGTGAGAAAAGATTCTTATAGACGTAACGTTCGCTCTGTACATGAGAATGCTTCTGGAAGCCTTTTGGTCTGAGAATTAAACCTACGAAAGTGGATGGTTTTGGAATTACCCGTACGTACAAGATCGAAAAGTCGGTAATAGGAAAGCGCAACGTAACCAAAAACTCAGCACGATCTCTCTGCTAGCAATTCTTAGGCGTCCCTGGATACGCACGAAAGATGAATCATTCTGATGCTGCCATTATTCATTTACACGACATGGCCCGAGTATGAGCCCAAATTACTTTTTACAGAAGAAGGTATCGGCACAAAGGTGTGAGACTTGCAATAGAAACAAAAACGCTTTTACAAATAATGTTAGAAAAAATATGTCAGCCGGAATCAAAAACGTAGATACGAAAGGCCTAACGGTACAGAAGAGATATTGACTGGAAGCACTGATGTTATAAGGTGAGATCGTGGAGAGCAATACGGCTTGACTAGTAAGATGCCAGTAATTTAGAGCCAAAGTACACCAAAGTGTTAGGAGTACACACAGTACCTTATAGACCCCACGTTTTTTTCCCACTTCACAGCTTTTCAAATTCGGCGCATGTCAATGGAATCAGCATGTGCCTGAACGTAAGGGTGGGATGTTTTTTCCCCTACAAGAATCGCTTTACTGCGCTTTCGACACGTGTACTTTATATACACTTTGTATCAAGTTTTTTTGTTTTTTTTTTTTTTAGAAAACGTATCACTTCTCATCTGTGTTTAGCCGAACGCTTCCCAGAATCATTCAGGACTAGAAACCTACGCTGCCTTCCACGTAATCCTTCTTCGTCTAGTTTGTCTAACCATACAAGGAGCATGAATCGGACTACCAGTTCTGAAAAGAAAAAAAACCGGTCGGTTGTGGTTATTTCTAAACGAACTATCGGTTCCGGACGAGTTCTGTGACTTACCGAATTCTTTCAGACAACCATCACATTGTTGTCACGCAAGCTCTTATCCTTCGACGATTCGGCTTTTACCATTCATCTGTTACAGCATCTCCTCCCTCCACCCCTTCCCTTCAGAACTGAATGTGCGCTCAGTTACGTTTTCTCCGTCAATACGCTCAGAAATTGAAGAACCTTTTCGCGAGATTGACTTAGCTTTCTCCGCCGTTTCCTGAACTATTTCATTCCTTTCAGAATGAATTTCATGGCTTTTATCAGGCTTCGGAAAATATCCCGGGACGAAGGGTGAGATGACAAATAGAAGTATCGGTACATAAGTGAAGGCGAGAAAGATGAGGTGTCGATTGCAGACTCCGCAGCGAAAAAGTTTTCTCCAAAGTATCGTTCAATGTATTACGAAGGATTTGCCGCATTAGGATCTTGTCGCCAGATAAAAACCGTTCAGATGGAAAAGTGATCGTCATATAATAAATGAAACGCAGCGGGGAAGAATTTTTACTGACACATTGTGGCAGATTGTTGTAAAAAATAAAATTATTGTAATCGTAAGTAAGCAGGGGAATGTTCGTTACATGTCAAAATCCATTTTACAACCGTTCGAAAAACGGTCAGAGACAAACTACACATAAACATATTTCCGAATCGGAGGACCATTAATATAACAGGAAAAACGTACGTACGATGGAAACGAGTGAGGTTGTGTTCGTCCGTGAAGCACCTGCCTACGTATTAAGACTTTTGTGTATTGTCCTAACACGAATTGATATTGCCCAAAAATCAGGTTAGACCAGGAGCCACATTAAGATCTCCTCACAGATGGTACGGTTCCCCAGGTACGGTAATTCCACGCGGTAACACACGGTCAACACTTGGCAAAATGTCGACGTGCAGTACCTCCATAGGACTCGGTTAGGCGGATGCTGAGCAAGTGGCCGTGGCTTGCATGATACCAAAACCGCAACTTCCATGACAGTCGAGAGAGTTATCTTTCGTCTGGCATCCCTCAAATTCGCTTTAGTTTCACCCCTTCGCATGTACAAGGTATTATTATGAAGGTTAAGGTGTTAATAATTTGAGATAACGCGATGCGTCGAACAAGCAGACTTCAAAGTGAGTAAATACGTATTTCAGATCCTCAGCACTGACACAATTATTCACACAAGGTCGCTATAACCACCAGTTCGAAAGACTTCGCCAGATGCTCGGGATCATTCGCGGCGTTATCTCTTCAATGCATCACCTCCGTCAATAAATCTTCATAATGGAACAGAGATCGTCTCTCCCCTAGCACTCGTTTTTAATGGTAGAATTAATAAAGTTCAATCAATATCTCAACGTGTAGAGATTTAACAGAGAGCTCGATCGTTATTGATGAACAGGCGAGTGTGTAGGACCCTCGCGTAGAGTATAAAAGATATTGAGGCAGCGGAAATAAATCATAGATGGGCTAGTAGATGGATGGCGTATCGAAAAGACGATCTACCTCGTAAAAAAAAAGGGAAGTCAAGTTACTAAGATATTGTCCCTTCTATAGCAAAAAGAGCTCATGAGATGGACGAGCAGGAAGCCAGGCAGGGAAAACTATAAGAAATATCTGGTTCGGCTCACGATACCAACTTTCCTCGCCCCACGTAAATTCAGTGATTTTTATCGCTCTATCAACTAATCCAACTTGGTAAAACACAACTTATCGTTTCACAGAAACGGACAGCACCTACAGTGTCAGACTTTATTATGGTCATTTAAATGCCAACGCGTAGGTAATTGATTGAACTGTCAACATGAATCTTCTGCATAGGATCTTTATAATTTTGAAATTTTAGAAGACACAACACTGTAAAAATATCAAGTGCGACGAACCATACAACTTTCCTCAACCTGAAGTACATTCGTCGATTATTATCACTATAGCAACTAATATAATCTATTTATCAAACAGTACGAATTTGGTGGAATTGCGTTGAACGATGATACTGTGCTTGTCTTGCAGCAGTTGAGGCAAGTTGCAATGCTATGCACCAGACATGTTTTAATGTTTTGCGATACGAAAATAAAGTTCATGGAGTGGAAATAGCAATCAAATCTTTAACAGTCACTCTGCCTCATACGTTCAGGCAAGGCACCTCTCAAACGAATCAGTAAATCGAAAAATGTACGTGTTTGGTACACGAATCGGGTAGCTTGAAATTCAGAAATAAATGGACGTGGTGAGAGTGAGTGAGGACTGTATTATACTTGGCGGAATAGCGTTATCACTTCGAGAGTATATAACCGCGTACAAGGGGACTCTCAATACATATGAACTGGTTGTAGAACACTAAGTGGAGGGAAAGAGATAGAGATAGAGATATAGAGATAGAGATAGAGATAGAGATAGAGAGAGATAGAGATAGAGATAGAGATAGAGATAGAGATAGAGAGAGAGAGAGAGAGAGAGAGAGAGAGAGAGAGAGAGAGAGAGAGAGAGAGAGAGAGAGAGAGAGAGAGAGAGAGAGAGAGAGAGAAAGATAGAGAGTTGAGTAGCGCGAGACTTGAGAGATGAACGTGGGAAAGACCAGGGAATGAGTGGGAAAAGATAGTTGGGAAAGACCAGGAAAGAGGGAAATCCGTTGTCACTAGGAAATAACCGAAGAGCAGGACTTCCATAGGTACAAACAAAAGGGCTGAGATATAAAGATGTTTGGGGAAACAATGACTTTCATTTAGGGCTAGTGCGGACATTTTGGAGGTCAAAGACCCACCAAATTCGCCCTACTGATCAGTACATACGTTGATATATACCTATTACCAAGTACGTAATTTTAGATTATTCACAGGTGTATCATTTAAAGTTCTCAAATATAGTAGTAATATGAATCGACGACTTACGTACGAGCACATCCCCTGGAGCGTCGTCTTTTAATATTCCCTTTTCTCATCTCACCTTACTCGGAAAAACAAGAAAACCCGACAGCATTCTTTTGGTATCTTAATGTTTCCAATCCCGCAAAAAATGCAACAAAACTACACAACTAAGTGGAAGAAGTTTTTCAGGGTGTGGGAATACCAATCGAACCCTTAATAGCTATTTTGTGTCGAACGTTCCGAAAAGGGCCCCCTCAAACGACCCCATAAATTGGAAAAGTTCGTACCTCGATCTTTACCCATCGCTGCCTGTTTCGTCAACAAAAGTCTAAAAAGGTAATTCATCGTTCTCAAATGTAGCTAGCTCTATTACCAACCAACGACGTACCAGTAAATACATTCTGAGAAGTATCATAGTTCCTTATTCACCTCTCTCCAACACAATTAAATTACCGTACAAAATATCGAAAACCGACGACTGCATTTTTAGCTGCGCAATCCTAAACAGCTCCAATACTGCACATCATGTGAACTGCCATATCCGATAAAACTAGGAAAGTTATTGTTAACGTGCGAATGACCAAGCGGCGCACCGTGAAGTGGAGGAAGTTAGTGTATGAAAAGAAATAGCGGGCTAATCCTTAACAGTGATTTGATCTGGAACGTTCTGGTAAGGGCCTGGACGCATCCTCAGGAGCTTCAAAGTTCTGAATTCATTTTTCTTTATCTCAATCACTTCATGCATACAACGTTCCACAGCCACCCTAAATTCCAAGATCCGTGTCGTATATGTACGGATTCTGCATTTTTGATGAATGCACAAAAACGTTTATGGAGTACAAATTGTAGGTACTAGTTTGCTAAAAGTACGTGAGTGTGATCAAAACTGTTATGGTCACTTTTAAAAAGATTATAAATATCTGAAGCGACGCATCACACAACTTTCCGCAACCCCACGTGCTTTCAGCGAGTTTTACTCTAGCAAATAATGAAATCTGTTTTTCATTCAGCTAGTACAAACTTTGCTCAACTTTTTACGTAGAAACTTGAGGTTCTAACATTTATTGAGTTGCTCCTACTAATGCCAGGACCATCGCGCATAGGTGATTCGTAACGCTGGCAACAAGATGTTTTTTGAGAAGGGACAGACCATAATTTTGAAATTATAAGGTGAAAACTGTGAGAAATGGTAGTGGTTTGAACTCTAGAATTTCTGGAAACGCTCATAATTGTCTTTAGTTAAATGAACAGCTACTCTGAACTTGATGAGAACGCTAGTACCGTGACAAGGATTTAGAACTACATATTCAATGACAGACTTCCAAAGTATCACAGAAGATTTCCGATTGCAACGCATCACACAACTTCCGAGCTCCACTAGAATTCATTTCTACATAGAAGTTCTGCCATCTCCATTCAATCAATCGAGTTCTACTAACCTCATGCAAACTGAGCTGCTATATGTACGGGGGACTGAACAGAGTTGTGTGATGCACCGGATATTTTCCTTTATTCTTGTTAAAATCGTTTAGAAGTAAAGTAAAGTTTTTTATTTCCCTTCACTTTTACAGTACGAACTCTTGTGAATACGTAATGTTAACAAAACTAACTCGTCTCTTTCATTTTCTACTCCCGTTTTAAGTAGACCCTTTGGGTGCTGATTTTAACAAAATTTTACTGGACAGATATTATTTTTAGGCGTAAAACTAAAAACTTGCAAGATTTACTTGCAAAGAATCGTCTCGCGCTGGCTCGGAGAACGTCATATTCCTCAATAACGCGAATGTGCGAGTTAACCAGGGGACGGACCACCAACCCTCCGTCAGCTGTTATGATGAAACGTTACGGAACGGTACAACGAAGAAACGGAAGGGTGAAATCACAATGAAAGTGATGATTAGAGGGAGTTCCAACAAACAAGAAAACCACACACGAAACAGTTTCATTCACTCGTCGAAATGGTCGGTCGGTGGGAGTGGAGTCTGTCTATAGCAAACGAAATGGTTAAGTTAGGGCGTTGAAGGGATGTGAACTAGTGATTATATACCGGGTGTCCTCCTGATTGAAAAGGGTTGGAACTGCAGCTGTTCCCAGCAGGTAGTCCACCGACAAATCAACCTCACCCAACTCAACCCCAAAGTAATAACATAGCCCTTCGAAACTATTGGAAGATCAGAGAGGCGAATATCCGAAACGATGATCAAGCTCGTCATAACTATCAAAGTATGTTTAATAATGCCTTTCAAAAAAATCGATTCGGCGCTTAGCTGGAAGGATAAATAGAAGGATCTTGAAAGTATGAACAAGGAAGACTTGGCAGCCAATCCAGTCAGAGTACCCAATCAAAGGCATGGTACATGAAGTGACCTAATTATTCAGGTGTTCAGTAGAAGGAATATATAAATGAGAAAAAAAGGACTGGACTACATACAGAGGATGTGTATCAAACATATTTCATATCGGCTACATGACTACGTACAACACATATCTGATGCGACGTATCACGGCCCCACTCCTACTTACCGATTCCCATCAGTCTGGAAACTAATACAATATGTTTTTCAGTCAATTTACGCGAGTTCGGCAGAACATAGCAACAACATTCAATATAGAAACTGGCGAGGATTAAGATTCGGGAATTTATTAGGTGGCTCCTACTTACGTTAGGATCTTTACTGAGTAACCTACCATTGTGAGAAGAGTCAAACGACAGCTACACTTCCGGAATTTATTGAGTTGCTCTTATTATCTTACCACCGTACTTGAACGTTCATCATACGGGTAGCATGGACTATGAATGATTGATTTTCGTAATAACGCCGAATTCCAAGACCTAGCTAAATCGATGTTTGTAGACATCTTTGATCATTCATTGTGTACCTCCCGTCATTTTCCCACAAAATAAAGTGTTGCATTACCATTCAGATGGTTGGGAACTTTCTACAGTAAAAATGTAATCTAAAACGTTGCTTGGGGACGAGCCGTGTTTGGGGGATTATAATCTGATTTCAAGCAAAATTAACGATGACACAATTTTTACTTTCCACAACCCCAAAGGCATTTTGAAAAAAGTTCCATCGGATCCTAACGTATTGAGGACTCACAATATGCTACGATAGCGAGCTGCTAAGCAGATTGCTGTCATATAACGGATACGAGGAAGCTGTAGTTTTAATTGGAGGATTACGTCTAATCCGCCCAAGATAAAAATTAGAGGACCCTTCAAGCTTGAATTCGCCTAATGACGTTGCAATCCCTTTTCAAAAGGTTTACCTCCCTCGACAAATCGGAAGTCCATTATGCAGTATCCAATCGCCAAAGAGACGCCAGTTGCGTTTGATGGATTCTCCTGTTTTCAATTTCCCACGTCGCTCATGTGTTTCGCCAGAAACGGTCGGTTCGCCATCCGCTCAATAGCTTTTCGCACCCTGGGGCAAATCCTTTCTGAATCCTCCGATGACTTTCAAGCTTGTTTAATAATTGGGGCGCTTCCACCTCCACCACCTCGTTAATTAATATGCGTCGAGTCTAGAGCTTCCATCGGAGGCAGCGCCTTCTTGCGGTAACTATCGAATTTATTCTTCGTTGATGATGTTCGCTAATGGGTTGGCCGTAGCTGCGAGTGTTCACCAACCCCCTAGGCTCATTAATGTTATAAGCGTAAGAGAAGGAAATGGGGCGCAAAATATTGATAATTACTGTTAATTTCTCAACTGAGCTGAGCAGTTATCTCAAAACTGAGTGCTCTTTGTGAGTTTCTTCTGCTGTTTCATAAACTTTCATACTTGTGGTCTGTGCTCAATCTCTCACAAATTACACGCAGTTAACGATTTTAAAAACTTCGTGTAAGTCAATCGATAAAAATTCAATGTAGCCACCGGCATTGTCCTTAGTTACATCGCCTTTTCACGCACCCAAGTTTTGGCTGCTTGGTGTTTCATTCCAGTGTTGTTCTCCCTAAGAGCTCTATGCTATCCGTGGCTCCTATTTGTTCACAGCTTAACTTGCGCTCAGGTTTGTGAAGGATATAGCCTCTATTTCTCCTTCCTTGGCGCTCTCTGCCAATAGCGGAAAGCCCGGGAAGGGCGAGCGATTATATTTGCGAGGGTTTGAGATGCCCATTCCGATTCTTCACACGCCCTGCGACGTGTCAATCGAACCTCTCCTTCATCAGCCAAAGTTTCTAAATTCAATGTTTTCCTTCCTCGCTTGAATATTGTTGGATAAAGGTGATAAAATCCCTGTTTATTAACGCCCTTCCCACGATATCGTCTTTCATAATGATCCGAACAAATTTGCTTACTTCTTTTAAATATTGAAAGGGGTTGGATTCATTCATTTCGTTTCTATTCATTCTATTAAATTTACAGTGGGTCTTATTGCGTTCTTAGTTTCATTTCCTTGTTTTCTCCTCAAGAAGAGTTATGTATTTATTTGATATCTGAGGTTAATTTATGACCTATTACCAAATACGAATTATTGTAATACAAAACCACTAGACACACCACAAGTTGCAGTTTATGACGCAGGATGTACTCTTTCTTCAGGTGAACACTACCACCCAGCCTAAACCAGTAAACCCATCTAGAACTCCACTGTCCCACATGATCTAGTTCTAATCGTTGCTGTACTCAGACGGCATCATGCTATCAATTGACATTTTAAACCCCATGTATCAATTTAGTCATCTATCTCATTCGTCTTGTCCATCACTTAATTCAAGTCTATATTTCTCTCTCACTTGCACCCAACATTGTCGTTCAGCCATCTGGACTCTAACGCTGATTTCCTTTCAAATCTATCGATCAGCTATGAACCTACAGCACAGATTTTATGACGATCCTGTCTTGGGATGGCTAAATCAGTTCATGTCTTAATTGCCACAAAGAGCGTCTAAGGCGAACTTCTGCCCCTTTTGAACCAACTGACCGTGACATTGATATTTGCAGGAATGCAGGGCCAGGGTTGTCCAAGTTCAAGCTTCGATGGGCTGGGAAAGCTTCCAGGCCTACCTATGCCTCATTGTGCCCATAAAACAACTAGTTCTGATATATGCCAAGGCTTCCTTAGGTTGGTTCTTCTCACAAACAAGTATTTGAGTCCACATAATGGTATATTATGAACCTAAGCCTCGAATGAATCACTATACAGCTTCATTATTAGAGTTGTTCCAACTGCTTTATGGCTAAATATACAACCGTATACATTACAAAATGTCATAGACACCTCGCACACTCTGTGGATTAGTGTGGAATAAAGGTGCGCACAATTAACATCTGAAACGTACTTTAAGAACTTTTGGCATCCTACACAATCATATGACAAGCTCACTGAAGAGGCAACGACATTCACCGAAGAGGCACACACATATCTATGTTTACGAGCTTGGAATGAGTCACATCTTTGGGCTCAGCAGAGTGTTCTAAGAACGTCATCTCTGACGTGACGTCTTCGATACATGTCATTCGCAAATGACGGTTTAGCGAAACCTTTTTGATGGGGGACCCGGTCAACTCTTCAAGCCGTGGGGGGAGAGGTATCTGTTCAGTCAAAGGGTCACTGTTCAAAGGGCCTCTTCGACAACTTGTTCCGCTTTATCGAGCAGAAATTGGTTGCAGGCCACTTAGGTAATGGCCGCTGCGGTGATCGTTCAACCACAGACGCCAGGTGCTACTCCCGGCCTCTTAACCGGAATTGAGAAGGATGGGAAGGGAAAATGTCGTACATCAATGACACCACTCTGGTACGCCTATCGATTGACAGACTGGTGATTTCAACCAGACGGAGGGGGAGAAGAAAATGAGCGAAACAATACATTCACGACCCGACATAATCCTTTTCCACGGTACACTGATAAAATCGGTGGACAGATTTGATCACAAAAATGCAGAAGCCAGCCGTATAAAAGTAAAGCGGTTTGCATAACTAATAGACCTCAAAAGCTTGATGAGAGCACCAGGGGCTGAGTCAGTACAACAAAAAAAAAGAATAAAGAAACAATTAGAAATGTAGAGGAAGATAGAACGAGGAAATATTCCTTGCAATGAGATTTTGGTGATGATGGACCAAAAAAACAAATTCCTTCTTGTCTGTAGCTCGAGTGAACTATTCCTCAAGAGAATTAGAAACATTATATGCGGAGGCACTACTGTTTATAGCGAACATTGTAGAACGGCTTAATCAATCCAGGTAGAGGCCTACAAAAACAACAAACGGGTGTCATAAAGTGTTTGGCACACGGCTAAGACGAACTTACTGGCGTGGGTCCTTATAGGTAAACATTATTCTCACAAGCGGTTGAATAACAACTTAAACCAAAACATTCCAAGAAATGTTTTTCTCGATAGTTACAAACCCCTTTTTTCGACTTTTTTCAAAAAAGTTCAAACGGGAGAGATTTATGTTGTTTATGATTGGGATTAAATTAATTAGCTAACCGATGCTTGTTCTTCATAAACTATTCCAAACGTGTTGAACGAGAAGGCACAGGGTCTGTATATACCGCGCAACATGGAAATGGGAGGAGAGAGATGCGCCACTCAACGATCTAATCATTAGGTCATCGCATTGATGTCTAGACTCACGCTTTTTGTACCCGTTAATAATCTACAGGCTCCCTGGGACTGGGTTACAATTTTTTTCTTTTGTGAACAGTGAGCACAGCGCACAAAGCAAGGAAATAACCTAACATTTACGCTTACAAGTTGATGATGCTGTAGCTTTACGGATAGGTTACCTGCGTTTAACTCGTTTATTTCTCCTAAGGGCCGAGGTCTTTGGGCGCTCAAAGACAATATTTCAACTGTTCCAACATGCTCTTAGGATAGCGGGACTCCTCAGTCTGAGCTTTATGCTCATTACGCTCCAGCTCTAGAGGATTACCGACGTAACAGAACATTTTAAAGCTAAAATACGGGAAACGAACGGTTTCTTTTATTCGCGTTTACTAGTATTAACAAAATTGTCAGGGAAGAATCAACGAGCAGCGATTTCCGCCACGCCTTACTAATTACAACAGGTCCCGGCTGCCTACGAAGTGAACGACCTCAACTTCCCACGACTAACAGTAAAACACGCTCGCGTTACGACACTTTCACGCACCAACCATTTTTTTCACTCAGTGGACAAGGTCAATGCCGTTACACGCCGAAGTAGGGTTTCCTCAATTCAATTATAGCTTCATGGGTAACGGAATCGACAATATTACGAGACTTCGGAGAACCAAAACTTTCGTATTACTATTACTGTTATTTGACTGCTCCTTTGGAGATTAACGCCTTGGTCTACACACCTATTTCTAGTCAAATATCAACGCCCAGGTTCTGCGAAGATCACAGCTCTTAATGCGATGTTCCCACCACAGAACGTAGGAAAGGCTTACACCACTGACTTGTCTTAATGGCTAAGTTTTACCTAAACGAATAATACCCCATAAACAGGCTACATCTAATATACTCTTCCTTTCCACACAGAGATCTCGTGCTCAGGGTGTCTATCTCTGGTGCGGCAGTACCTCAGAGCAAATAACATATCTCTGGGCCTGGACGTAGTAAGGAGTTTCCTCTGCTACGCCACCTCTATAGACAAGTATGAACCTACCTCATCGTTAAAGAGTTTAATCACTTCGCACCGCCCTGTGATGATCCTCATTGCATCTCACTCGTTTGTCGATACTATAACTAAACTACCAAACTATCCCAAATGAGTCCTCAAAATCCTGATGTTTAATTTTGTTGTCTCTTTGGCCTGCGGTGCAAGTACTTCATAATAGGGCAGCGGTCCAATTGGAGTGATGGAAATGGACTCTCTCATCGCTTATGACTCATGTGTACAGAAGAGGTTGCATGATTAGAGCAGTCCATACCGTCGAGCTTGGTCTTTAACAGCCTTTGACTAAGTACTTTTCTCAATCTTCGCACAGCCTGTCAGCTTACCGTGTCAATATTTTAATTGCTACCCACTCACACAAAAGACCTACGACCCAATAGCACCAGAATGAAGACCAGAAAAACTATTGCGTGCTCATGCGCGAAAGTGTCAGCCAGTGGTGAGGAGACATTAACCTGCAAATGTCTGAGGAAAAACCATTCTCATAGCTAGCCATCAAATTGTGTTGACAGCTATAGGCGGCATCTAGAAAAGCAGGACGTTGAAGGTGGGAAGTAGCTTACCCAACACATAACATTTTTCGAAGACACAACCCTCACCAAATTTCTTTACTTCAGAGACATTAGTATTGTCACTCACTCGGTGTGCGAGCTATTGAGACACCACACTAACGTACAAATTGAGCAGCTGCTCGGTAAAGGGCGGTAGTCAACCCTTAGAGTCTGTCAATCGCAAAATATGCAGCAAACGGTTGAATTAATGCTACAGTTTTCCTGCAATTTGAAGGATCCTTCAGGAAGCTTTTCAGTATATGAGATGTGGAAAATTGTACTGATGACAAGCAGCAGATTACTGGAGCCTTGATTTGTGCTTGCACTCGTAGAAATCTAATGTCACTTCAACCAGGATTTGCATAATTGTAGCAAATTTGTGTTATAAACGGCGATACAAGTCGAACGCCTTGCGACCATCTCTTTTTGGCTCACCCACGATACCGTACACAAAGACTAACTGCAATCGTGTACCGGAGTGTAAAGCGGAGAAAGTGGAAATGGGAGTGAATCAAGCAATTCAGTTCGGCAGGAAAACTCTCCTTTCGAACTGTTCGTATCCGAACTTTCAAACGGCAATCGCACTCAGGACTCCCATCGTAACAGCAAATCTTGAGAAGTAATTGCTTCAGGTGAAGCGGCGACCCGTAGTTTTGAAGTTCGCACAGTTCGGAAGATTGTGGGTTTCCAAGGGCACTGCTTTCTCCTCAATCGCCGAGTCGTTATTTCCCCCACTTCTCTGCAAAGTTTCATTCAAAACTACACCGTAGTCAGAATGAATCACGACGGTTTGCTGCTCGACTAGAAATAACAATAATACTACGCAACATAGTCACGATAAGTGAAGGCCACGGCTGCACTTCACCTACAGCATCGCGGTTTTTGTTTCGGCTGATTATGAGAAGTCGTACGCATCAGTTCTCCCACGCAGAGGTATGACACAGGAGAATCCGTACCATCTGGGGGTAATTCTTAATCTGGCTTCCCACCTGATATAATTATTTACTTGGGTGGCAAGTTTCAAAGGGAGAGGGGATAAATGATGGGAACAAACAACTGTCGCAATATTTGGTGCAACCCATAACCCAACTTTGAACGATTTTTACTTTATGTAACCAATCCGATATGATATCACTTGGCTCATGCTGGCGCGGTAGCGCTTAACGTTCCAGAGTTTATTACGTTGCTGCTACTCGTGCAACGACCTTCACTGAATCGCCATACATAATTTATGGGGTCGCCAATGTCTTTTGGGAAGTCTCGCGTTTATTGTTCTGGAGTTAGTGGGTAAGCGTTGTGGAAAACGTTAGAAGAGAGTACATTTAATTGAAACTATCTACTCATCAAGTTACTCTACCATTCGTTTTTATTTTGACTCCCTCCTCCGCTTACATTAATACTAGAAACTTATCGATCGTGACTAGGATAACCTAGCAAAAAACAGGCAATATTCCTCCCTATAAGCCATGTGTGGGTGAAGAACGTTCTGTTAGCAGGAACATGAGTTGGTGATTTGAAGTGGGCTGCATTACACCAAATGTGAAATGAAGGAAATTGACACAGCTGGAGCTGGATCAAATTGACGTACTTCTGGCAGAACACCTCACAGCTCTGCAGATAGTTTTGCAGCTTGCACGACGGCAGAGTCAAGGTTTCTGTAGTTGACTTTGCTTCCGTTAACACGAAAAAAAACTTGCTAATTTGAATCAATTGCTAGTCCGGTACGGCAGCGGAAGTCGTTTGCTACAAACAAGTGAGATTCAATTGGAGAAAACGCACGTTTTCGCAGTAAAATCACAAAATCAAAACACACCGTTGGTACAAGAGCTCATCATAGCGAGGAGGTTTTTTTCCTGTTGCTCCTAAGCGGGCGATAGATCGCGGCCCAATTAATCGATTCGGACAGTGCATCGAGGAGACATCCGCAGGACATCGCCGCTCCTCTAACTGCGGAAAGACAACGTGCAGTAATTAGTGTTTGCGTTTCCAGCCCTGAACATGGTTTTTAAATGGAACGCTGCCGACTGAACCTCAAGAAACCGCATCATGTTTTCAAGGCAGGTTCGACGAGGATTCATGAAAATTTCCACGGCAGGAGGGCGGACTTTTTAGGAGTCAATTCTGTTCGACTCCTGAGGGACACTTCGAGAAAGCAGCTCCAGCGACGTTTGAGCCTCAATTTCAAACAGAGACGACGACCGCGGGGAGCTTTCGATTTTCAATATTTATTGCCTCAGTTAACAAATTTCTTCAATCTGGAGGCCCTTGGAGGCAATTTGAGGGCCTTCAAAGAGGAAAGGGTCACAAAGCCCTTTTGTTACGGCTTACATTTTTAACGAGGCTCCCATTTCCAAAGCTCTTCAGCAGATTTCAAAGTTCTCAGTCAATGGAAACGTCCAACTAAGACGAGTTAACTTGGACCAATCTCATCTCGGTTAATAAATCAATGGCTCTTCCAACTTAACCACCACACAGAGAATCTCAACATGAACCATACCGCCTGACAATGATTTTTGAAAAAAGTAAGAAGTAACGAACGAATCGTCAAAACATCAAAATAGTGACCTGGAAGAAATGCTTTCAGGTGTTGTTCAACCGATGACTTGTAAGGAATTGTCTACGACAACCACACTGGGTTAAGGGTCAACGAATAACATAAAATTAATGGCGCTAATTATAGTGAAACTCTAACCATTATTGTGTATGCTGCTAACCCGCGCATGGTACCTAAGGTATAAAGCGCTAAGGAAAGGGTATTTGGCGCAATTATGGCATTAGCATAATCCTAAAATCCCATTTATCAACGGCGTAAAACGGGTTGCGGCACTTCAGATGGCACAGGACACAGTTCTATTTTTAGACTAAAAATTATCTGAAAATGCTAAAGGTCGTTAAAGGTTGAGAAGAAAAGGACATTGGCCGTCCCAACTTTCGCTTTCAAGGACTCGTAAGTTTCCAACTTCCACGAACCTCTCAGATCAGTTTGCTTACCCTAAAACTTTGCACATCATCAGACGACACAGACTGTATACAGGTCCCCAGGTATCTCTCCACACTATCCAACAAATCATGCGACGCCTCTGTTGTTTGGAGACGAGTTACGAGAAGAATAGTTTAATAAATGAATTAAATGTGGAAGAAGCATAAGAGCATATATTTTCTGAGAGTCAATTTGACCCCACGAGCTAGTAAGAACAACAATTGAGTAATCGACTGAAAACATTTTGACAAAATTTATTAGTACCTGAGTGCAAAAAACCTCATTTCTGTAAAACGGGCAATGACTGTATTTGAAACCCAATCTCCCCCCAATCTTGAAAAAAGCACAACTAAAAAAATTCCAGATTGACTTTTTTACACACACATTTCAACGAAAATCGATTTTGGCTCAGTTTTTTCCTTACTACTCCTCTTAAGTGTTATTAGAATCTTCGGAAAATTTGAGGTGGCAGTCCAACCAAGTATTAATCTTTAATAACGCTCATATACTATACTGGGGCTACTGCAGAAATTCCGTAATTCCCATCACCGTCGTTTCACTAACTACCATTATTATCCTTCTCAAAAACCCGTGTCCGCAGCTTCTGTGTATCAGTTGCTTAATAATTGTCAGGACATGAGTACGAGAGGTACATTATATTCCCAAACCGCTTTCTCCCACTTGGTGTTGTTTAAATGAACTGAATTAATAATAAATTCAATCGATAGCGAAAGCCATGAAAAACCAGCGAATTTACGTAGAGCAAAGGAAGGTTGTGTGATGCGGCGGACCTGATATATTTGATTCAGTAGGCCTCAAAATGTGAAGATTTGAATTTGTTTTTTGACACGATTGGGTATGTAAAGTAAAATCATTTGGTTGGTTTACCTACACGCAGGCGCCTCAATGAAGGTCACGACATAAGCAGGAGCACCTCAATAATTTCTAGAACGTCCGGAACTTCTACTTAGTAACAGCTTAGTAACTTGATGTTACTAAGTAGAACGTGAAGTTCAACCGAATTTATATTGGACAACTCGGTTAGCATTAAGTTGTGCACAGTTTGCACGGCTGACGAATCGACATTTTTACCTTCTTGCGACCCCGTGTCAAAAATATCTGGTGCGTAGCAACACACAACTTTCCGCCACCCCCGTAAGTTCGAACACCAGCTACATATGCGGGTGCTATATCTTCGTTCAACGCATTTTTACAGGAACATTTATGGAGAACAAAATGTAGGGACTAGTTAGCTGAGAGTACTCCGAAAGTTTGATCGAAATCGTTAGAGCCGTTTTTGAGACAATTGGAATACCGATAAATTACGAACAATATTCGACATATCTCCTTTTCTAAGTTAACTTGGCTTATATCTCCTTTCTACATATATATACAGAAATAATTATGGAGAACGAAATGTGGGTATGGGTGACTGAAGGACACTGTAAGATAGATCACATCTGGTAAAGAAGTTACCCTGGAATTTACGGAAATGTTCGAAAAAACGTTATTTTCGACCCATTTTGATTTTTATCTCTGCTTTATGGACTTTCAGAGGAACATTTATTGAGAACAATATGTAGGTATTGACTATTCAAAAACATCCTGCGAGTTTGGTGAAAATCTTCGGAACCGTTTTGCCAAAAACCGTAAAAAACCCATTTTTGTTACATAGGCCTATATCTTCGTTCACCGTATTTTCATGGAGATATGTACGGAGAAGAAAAATTAGGTATTGAAAAATGCGAAAAACCCTAGTATTTGGTACATTTTCGTCCCCCACCCCCCCTTCCAATCGGCCGAAATCGTCCATAACCTTATTTTGGTGTCTACAAAAAATAACCAACAAAACAAAAAAAGAACCAGCTCAATCGGATCAGCCGTTCTCCCGCAAATCGAACTACAGACACACACACGGACCACGCGCCGAAATTAGGTTTTTTAGACTCAGTAGGCCTCAAAACGTAAAGATCTGAAGAAAACCCAAATTTTTTTTTTGACCCGATTACTATACTTTCCTTCTCTGCGGGTAGCGGAAAGTAAAAAACGTTGGGTTTCGGTCAGATCTTAACGTTTTGAGGCCTACTTAGTCCGAAAAACCTAATTTCAGCGCGTGACTGGTGTGCGTGTGACTGTAGTTCGATTTTCGGGAGAACGGCCGAACCGATTGAGCTGAGTCTTTTTTTGTAAACGCAAAAATACGGTTACGGGCGATTTCTATCGATCGAAAAGAGGGGTGGGGAGGTCGAAATGTACCAAAAACCAGGGTTTTTTCGCATTTCTCTAAAAACGGCTATAACGATTTTGATTAAACGATTAAATTATCTCCTACTAGTTAATACGAAACTTTTCATCTTCATAGATATTTCCATGAAAATACGGTGACCGGAGATAGAGGCCGACAAAGCAGAAATAAGGTTTTTACGCTTTTAGGCAAAATGGCTTCAACGATTTACACCAAACCCACAGAATGTTTTTCAACATCTATATGCTGTTCTCAATAAATTTTCCTCTGAAAGTCCCTCAACTTTCCTTGGCTCTAGAAAATAGAAAGGAAAGTTATGTAATCGCCTAAAAAAAATCTTTTCGCTTCAGACCCCCCCCCCCCCCTAAGTCCGAAAAACACTATTTGGGAAAATGGTCTGTGAGTGTTGTGTGTCTGTAAATAATTTTTACATAAAACGACTGAACCAAATCAGCTAAAACTTGATACCTAGCTTGCAGGCTACCATGGGACGCCAAAATAAGGGTATGAGCAAAATCCACCGAAAGTTAACTATAGTTATCATACAGAGCAAAACACCAAATATTTTTTTCCTCAAAAACGGCTCGGACGATTTTGATTAAATTTTGTATAATGATAGCTTTCAATAAGGGAACTATACCATAAAATTCCTATTCATGGTAAAATGACGAGACCAGCACAATAAATTATCGAAATGTTCGACGAAAATCGTTTTTGGAGCGGTTTTTTTCCGTTGGAATGTTGGACTGGAATTTTTTAAAAAATTGTTGCTGTAGTTCAATCCAATACCTATGTATAGGGCGAGTGTTTAAAAACGCTCATAAGACATGAGGGGGTCACTCCAGAAATTCCTGAATTTCAACTACCGCCGTTGCGCTTACTACCAGTTCTTCACGTTTTTACCCAATATCTCTGCAAAAGTAATTACTATCCTTCTGCAAAAAACCATGTCTACACCCTCATTAATTCTCTGCGTACCAATTTCTCAATAATTGTCCTGCAATGAGTACGAGTAGCACAATCAATTCCGGAACTGTAAGCGCTACCGCGTCGTGCTGCTGTGAAGTGTTGTTTGACCAAGTTCAAATGAACTGGGTGATAAATGAATTGATTTAGTCGAAAAAGACATGTAAAAAATGAATTGACGTAGAACTGAAAGTTATGTGTTGCAACGCCCCAGATATTAAAAAAAATATTTTTGTAACTTCCCGAGTAACTGCGTCGATGGATTTGATCAATCTTTTTGCAACCTATACCCACATTTTATTCTCCGTGATTATTCCGCTGTCTATCTGTCGAACGGAGATGTATGGCGTAATAGCTCTGACGATTTCGATGAAACTCACGGAGTACTCTCAACTAACCAGTACCTAAATATTGTTCTTCATAAATGTTACTGTAGAAATGCGTTGAACGAAGGTACAGAGCCAATATATTCGGCAGGTCGTCGAATTTACGGGGGTTGCGGAAAGTTGTGAATTGCTACGTACCACATAATTTATTTGTAAGGTGTTTGATTTTTCCTTCGTTTGGCTCAACAATTGAGGAAATGTTAGCAGTTTTACTATTGGTGAGTGGTAAGAGAGGATTTTATGGCCATGAAATGGGTATTTAAATTATTAACGAGAAATTATAGTGACGTTCTCGTTAAAATATTTGATGGTCGAGGGGAGTAAATATTAGAAAGCGAGATGAGTTGTCAGTGAGTGAGTCAGTGAGCCGGTCAGTGAAGGTCAACTTAGAACTTGGTTCGCGCGGGAGAGTTCTATCGCAGTTCTGAGCCGTCGTTCGGACCCGCGGAAACTCAATTTAAGAGGAACTCACCTGAGACAAATCCGGGTTCTGCGACATTTCCGTTTCGATGGTCGTATTTCGATTGGCTGAAGCGCCCAAGACGACAAAAGCCGTCAAAAAGAGGACGACGAGCGAAGGCGTCGATTCACTTAACGAACACATCGCGGGGCGTCTGAACGGGCGACCGAGCGAATGGCGACTGACGACGAGAAACTGAAGCTGCTCGTCGTGGCTCGAGAAGAGAGGGAACCTCGAAACTCCGGTGAGTCGGTCAACTTCTCCCCGTCCGTCGAGGGAAAAAGGAACGCAAAACAACAAAACGACAACGGCCTCTTCGGGGGGCGAGTGGCTAAGATCGTAGAGGGGCGTGAGGGGTGGGGAGGCGGCAGTGGTAGCGGCGGCGGTGGCGAAGAAGAGACACGCTTTGGTCGAAGGTGCGGCGAGGAGTCGTCCTGGGATCTGACTGAGCGGAGTGAAGGACTCCGCGCTAAACTAGCGCTCCTACCGGCCTCTGCGTCCAATCCATCGATCGACCTACCTTTTCTCATTCTCAATATCTGCCACCTTCACAAGCCCCAGCCCATTCAAAACGGTCACTTTCTTACTTGTTCCTCTTTTTGCTAACGAGGATTCTGCAGGTGCAGCGCATCGTAGTCTTCTGTGTTGTCATTTGTCTCCAGCGTATGGAGCTATGTTATGCAATACATCTAGAGCTTTTTACTTTCCTCGGCTCTACGAAGCAAAAACGAATTGCCACTTTTTGCTGGGTAGGGGAGGGGGGGGGTCGTACAAGAATATTCTTGGCGTGTAGCAGCATTATTCAGAACGAATAATAAACCAAAAAGCCCAGGGTCATTCGAGGAGGTCAACATTACATCCCTGCCTGCTGCACCAAACAACGGAGGAGTATTTCAGAGAGCGTTACAGAGTGGAAACCCCTGCGACTGCATGCCGCGTGAAGCAAGCTCCAAACAAAGGAATTACGATCTTGAGTCAGTTCTAGAATACTTCACGATGATTTTCCTTACGTCGAAACACCTGAAGTACGCTTCTTCCAGAGGGGCGAGGACTATAAAGCTACGCACTGACGGACGTGCTAACTAGACAAATGGCATGGTAGTACATCGCCAATGTCCATCAATGGAACAATGTGAATGTTGTAACTGATCGCGGTTTGAGGGGAGAGGTCTACTTGGAATTTCCATTGCAGGCGTCCAAAGCCGTGACGTAACGCCAAAACTCCATCGGGTCAGTGGCAAAACACAGCAAAACGTGGAAACCGGGCTTTTTTGTCGAAAACACCCATTCTCCCACGCAAAGGTGGGACAGTGAGGAATCCGCACCATCTGGGAGTAGTTTTTAATCAGGTTCCCTTCTCGATACATCTATTTACTTGCATGGCAAGTGTCAAAGGGAGAGGTCAACTGTGGCCACTGCAAATGCGTTTGCAAACTGTGCGAAACGGTTGTATGCTTGCTTAGTAACAGTCAACGGTAGAATTTTTCGCCGCTCTTCCAACAAGCGTCGTTTACTTTTGTAGGAACTACAATGGAGCAGCACGGTTTCTTGTTTACTCCGCGCTGGAGGGGGCTAGACTTGCAGGATGGAGAGTCTTTGAGAGAAAAGAGGTGGAGTTGCGATGTTCTGTAAGTAACTGGCTCGTCCATTGAATGGTCTGGCTCAACCCACTTTCTCCTAAGACGTTCACGGATGTTCAGAAAAAACGCAAACATGTCACGTCTCCCTTGCTATTTATATAAAGGCAATGGCTTCCTCGCACTAGACGAACCTCCAACCAACGGGATCCTTGACACTCTGCTAGATATGATTCAAACCAGTTTCACATTGTGCAAGTTACTCCAATAGAGATCAAGACCACCATCAGAGGGAAAGGGAGAGAGAGAGAGAGAGTGAGAGTGGGGGGGGGATTGTTTTATTTAAATAACAATGGAGTAGTAGGGTAGGGACCTGAGGGACTCTCTTAATCGTCCCTCGTCCCTGTCAGAATGCAGAATGCTTCATAAGTTAACCAACCTTGTGCAGTTAGTTTGTAAAACAGATAAACATGTGTGAGTTGCACAAAAACCTCTCCCTTCCTCATCAATCTAAGGCGACTGAGGGAACAATGACACAACGAAGGAGCAGAAGCCGAAAGGCGAAAGTGGATTTCAAAAGCAGAACCCTCAAATGAAGCTGGCAAACTTTATTGGCCCGGATGTTACTGCGATAAAGAACTTTGGAATGCTTTTGAGCAACCAGCGTTCCTTCACCCAGAGCCCATTGTTGGTTAACTGGCTAGTTGTTAGCGACTCTGGCCAGTCGGGCTTGGCTCTACATTCCGGCATGGGGAGGGGTGCGTGGTGCCCTTATGGTGAGTGGAGGGGGGTTGGGTCTCGTAGGCCAGCAGGGGGTTCACGATTCTAGTGTTTGCCACCCAGGCTTGCTTAAATATGGCAAACCTGCACCTAGCAAACCTTCTAGAGAGTACCGCAGCCGCTTCCTCCAAACGGGGGATGCACACTCTGGTCTGTACATCCACATAGAGGGGACAGGCGAAGACGCATGGGCGGAGGTCGAATGTGCTGCGCCTGAATGAAAAAACAAGCCCTCCACACACCACGGCCAGCCCGCACACCACGCCAGATGTCATGAGGTAAAGCAGAGGGCACCTGCGAGCAACTGCAGCTCCAAATAGGACCTAGTTCTGTAGGCCAGTATGATGACCAAGAGGACATCCTCTGAATGGTGCGGGCCTGCTGCCTATTGCGTTGTAAGGTGGCGATCCACCAGACTCGTGCAGTAAACCAGTCAGGTTAGTCAATTCAAACGAAGTAACTATAATTTCCTCTAACGACAGACCCCCCCTCCCCAGCCTCTCTCACTGTTCAGCCCTCTCTTGACCACAGGAGACAGAACTAAGATAACACGTGAACAAATCACGTACCGTTTTCAACACCGAAAAAAAAGTGACTACTAGACTGGAACTGGTTCCAATGCGCTTGCTTCGTTTAGCAGATCACATTGCGTACGAATTGTATAAAACCCCTTCCTTCGCGTACTGTCCTTCTGTATTGACAGCCAGTGATATGCAAAGCAACCCTGAAACAAAAATAATCAACATCAATCTGAAATTCAAAAAAAAAATTTAAACAGCCAAAAATACGTTTAATTGGTTAATTATAAGAGAGCAGAGAGGATATTGAACGCTGACAAATAAAGGATCATCTAAATTAAAACTGGCGAGCTGAAACTCGTAGGTATAAACGTTGATTAGGTTTATTAGCTCGATTTTCTACAGCTAAGTTCATTCCCCCTGAGATAGCAAGATTCAGCAGCGTCAAGTTAAATTATCGGTATCCAATTTGTAGCTGTTCTGTCTGACGAGTATGTCCTTGTCACCTCACAGAGGGTCCGAACATAACCAAAACACAGCCCATTCTAGTAATATTTCTCTCTAGTTATTTACAATAAACATCGCCTATTCGCGCGCGGACGTGGCTCGGTGACATTTTCGTGTTTCGAGAGCTCCTCGCAAACATCAACTCAACATTTTCGTCATCTTGTCAACAGCGTCGTAGGCAGTAACAAGACACGCTTTGAGTTATCAACATCGCGTGGTTATATAAAAACACACCATGTTCGTCAACGGGATTCCGGTTGACACGCGCAGATATCGTGACATATACAGGAAGAATAGTCGTCTGGAAAGCCTCGAAAGACGCGAGAAACGGAGCGTTTCGTCATAAGGGGTTACACATTTGTGGCGTCAAGGTAAATGAGGGTCAAAATGTCGTGGATCTTTGAAGAGAGTGTTTCTAAAGAGCGAGACGATTTGGAGCTCAAGATGTGATTCCCTCGGCGTGAAAAGGGAGCACTTGCTCCTCACGAATACGTATCTGATATCAAATATCGTTTCAGTCTGTGCAATGCCGGTCATTTAAGGGAATGTGACAGGGACTTGCGGTAAAATCCCAGAACAGTGGCCGCGGGTACATTTGCTTGGAACTTCAGTTCGCGATTCGGAACGTTTACTAGCATCACTAATATTGGTGAGCTTAACAGTAGCGGTAAGAGTTGAGCCAAGTTGTGTCGTAAAATTGAATGTAAACAACGCAAGCGAAATTCACGGGAATGGACGCATAATGCAACAAACCACAAAAATAATAAAAAATATCACTCACTTCTCAAGCAATCGAATTTTGGGGGGAGATAGGCTGCTTTGATGGCTTCAAATAACTCGCTCTGTCATTCGTCCTTCATGCACACCACATTCAGCACACGCATACTCCACACAGAGATGATACCGACACACACACCAATCCACAACACTTTGCAATGTCTTTTTCTCTGAATCGACGCAGCAAAGTCGTATTAATTTGCCTATCCAGGGCTGGTCGAATTATAACAAACAAATAAACGCGAAGAGGGCAGTCCCCACTAGAGCAGGAGAAGCCGCACAGACGGGCGCGAAAGAAAATGGATACGCAACAAACGAATGCGGAAAGAAATGGTTATGGTGGCGGCAACTCGACAACTGAAAAACGATAATTCGGTTACAACGGAAAATTGAAGAAGTGTAGGATTCATGCAATGATTCCATAGTTGAACGGTTAGTTGAGCGATTGAATTCGCATTTTGAAGAATGATAGTGCTAGACATTGGTAGATGTGCTCGGGGCGTATGCCCGTGGCGTCAGAGAGGGTACCTAGCTACGTAGCCTACACCTCTCTCCTGCCAGCACCAGACAACTCTCCGGGGGGGAATTCCAAAAGAAACCAGTCCCCACGAGGCCAAACCCATGGCTTCACGACCGACAGCGTCACGCCAAAAGGCGCCATGCTGCAGACAAGGGGAAAAGCCCCCGTGGAACCCATTCTATATGGCTGCACCTTGAGCAGCCTACGGACCTGAATGGGTGGTAGGCCCCGATGCCGGAATTGCCAAAAGGCGTTCTACCGGCACCTACGCTTTACTATTGCTAGACATTGGTAGATGTGCTCGGGGCGTATGCCCGTGGCGTTGGAGAGGGTACCTAGCTGCGTAGCCTACACCCGTCTCCTGCTAGCACCAGACAACTCTCGGGGGGGGGGGGGACTTCCCAACGAACCACGGTCCCCACGAGGCCAAACCCATGGCTTCACGAATGACAGCATCATGCCTTAAAGGCTCCACGCTGCTGGCCACAGGCAGAAGCCCCTTTGGTACCCATTCTATATGGGTGCACCTTGAGCAGCCTACAGACCTGAATGGGTGGTAGGCCCCGATGCCAGAATTGCCAAAAGGCGTTCTACCGTCACCTACACTTCATCTCCATGGGGGTTCCGGGGATTGGGCTTGACCCCGTACATCCCATGGAGAAGGGTGTCAGGCCATCTTTAGTCCCAACCTGAACTACGATCCCCAATCCGACGAGCCGAGGGCAGACTACTTGATATTTGGCCGCCCTCGACTGCGACCCACTGTCTCACTCTAACCTACATACACACTCCCACAATAAATACATTCAACCCTTAAATACATTCACACATTTTCCCAATGGTCCAGGGGCGGACTACTCGTTATTCATCCTCCCTGGATCCTTCCCTGCACTACCTATTTCTACAAGACACTAACACACATACACAACACATACATTCACTACACACTCACTCATATACACATTCAGCCCTTACATACATTCACACCGGCGGTCCAGGGATGGGCTACTTAATATTCGACCATCCTGGCACCGCCCACTCAAAACCACACACTAACACAAAACACATAACCTAAACACCACCTCCTGAGGCCCTGTGCACATTTCCCTGCAACCTAACCTCTTCCCTATCTTTAAGAACCCTCTAGCCGAACCATTTCCACCATACAAAACATATCCGCTCCCTAACCATTGTCCTATCCCACTGCCCTTCTATTCCTAATACCTTGTTTCTGGCCCTATCCCTATCCTACTGGTAATTTACACACACACACACACACCTGCTGTTCCACTGTGTCCAGCTCTCCACATTCACACAGCCCGTGCATCACCAACCCAAATCCACGGAGCTTTTCTCGGAAGTCCCTGTGGCCAGTGACGAGCTGTGTGGTGTAGAGCCCAAATCTCATCCATCCCGCTCATATCCTTTTCCTTACCTGTGGCATCCACCTTCCCTTTTCACTATTTTCCCACCCCTTGCCACTCATCGATTACAAGCTTGATAGTGCTTAACAGTTACCAGTGATAGAAGCTGTAACTAGCGCCAGTAACAGTGACGCTAGTTAACCGAAGCGAACCGAAGAACCTGTCAAAGGCGGCCATTGTTTTGGGAATGAACCGCACTTGCTTTTGTAAGAAAATTGAACGTGGATGATGGCAAGATTGAGCTCACCATCTGAAACATGATTAACCTCACATAGGCGTTGTATGGTTGTGAATTAAAAGCTCGGTTTATTGATTCCTTCCCATTCCTTCCTGCAAGTCTATCAAAACTCGCTCTAAACGTTAATACTTCCAGAAATGAAAGAGAGTTTTAAAAACGACGTACATCTTTATTGTTCTGGGAAGGAGCGCTACCATCCGACGAGGCATTTTATTCACATCTGACTGGGGAATACATTTCAGCCGAAGATTTTGCTCATGCCAACGACGTTTGGCAACGTTTCAAAATTAAATATCTGGTGCGACGCATCACGCAATTTTCTTGGCCCCGCGTGCACTCAGCGATTTTCTTCACTGTAGCGTATAATGGTGTTCACTGAGTTAATAACGACGGCGCGTTAAGTTCCGGAATCTATTGTGCCTCTGCTACGTGCGCCACAACCATTATTGAGCAATCAGCGCGCAGGTGATTAGTGAGAACGTCTTTCGGAATAATCTTGTAAGTGAAACGGCGGTGGTGGAAATAGCGGAATTTCTAGAGTAGCTCCTATACATCTTATGAGCGTTGTTAAACTCTCATCGTACAGGTATTGGGCGATTGCTTTTCGTTCACATTTAACGAATTTATGGACTATTTTGCGGTTGAGCAAAGGGAGACGGCAGTAAATGGTATCATACGTGGACCTGTGTGGGAAATTGGCCGAAATTATGCGCTCTTTCATTGTCTATAATAATCAAATCAACGAAATGCAAGGTTAATGGGGAGCAAGTGAAGATAGAGGTTCACAAGCTGCTTTGAGGGTTTTAATTGATGTTGACGTTGCATTGCAACAAAATTAAATAAATCGGTGGAGGGTAAACAGCGCTGATGCTAGTGCTTAGTAGAAATTTCAGCAATAATTGATTCAATACTTTTGCTACACTTACTGTTAGGTTGAGTTGGTATTTTACGCTTTTGAGGCCTTCGTGCACGAACTGCGCGGCCCTTCCTCTGTCTTTGCCTACGCTATAATTTCTCTGCAGTAGTAGTCCGATTATAAACGAATAATAAGCGCAATAATATTAATAATATAAGCGCATTGAGGGGTGCGTGAGAGACACAACTTCTGATTCAGACGAAGCTTCAAACGATAGTTGTAGAAGCAGGTGCTGTTTCTTGACAACTTTCTGTCCCGTTGCTGCCTTAACTTATTAACAAGATATCTTTAAGGTCGATGTTCGTATAAATTGGGCCGTTCGAAATCAACCCCAGCGACGCTCACTTTGAATCGAGACGTTAACTGTTATGTTTCAGGGAGCACAATGGAAAGAAAAGAGTGCAAGAAGGTAAGTGCAAACTTGCGTCATGATTCTGCTATAATTAACATGTTACGAGGGTTTAGAGGAATTTTGATGGGTCTTTATTGTACCCTACCAGTTTGCTTCCTCATCGGTCCAAGCATCAGTTGCGTTGAAAACTACGTAAGTTAACTAGGATGTTTGTTTAATCGAGCACGACACATGAATCATGTATAGGATCAGGAGAGGAATATCTAGGCGGGCCTTTTTCAGTTTTCGAAATTTGGGCATCCGCACCTTTAGGGCAACCGGTCAAAGCTTATATTAGGAGGCCAATTTTGAACTAGGCCAAAGATCGAAATACTAAAAAAGGACCCACTTGGATATTTCTCTCCTGATTCTAAATAACCGATTCGTGAATATGTTAACTTCAGCCCAGCAGTTCCCAGCGCTAGTGCGCGTGTGCGTTCGGTATAAGCTCATACTAAACCACGAATTTCAAATGTCACACGTATACGAGTTTTCTAGGAAAGAAGGCACGGTTGTAATTTTACAGAGCACCGCATTTGGTTGTTGGCCAATCTCCCGGTAGAGAGCTGTTGCCTGTGTGTGACCACGCGGAGGTGACCACCTGAGGAATCTCGTACCATCTGGGAGGAGTTCTTAATCCGGTTTCCCGCCTGATCTTAACTATTTACTTAGGTGGCAAGGTTCAAAAGGACAGATCAACTGTGGCTACTTTTCTTAGCCATCACCTTCTTAGCAAACTCGGCAAAATGGTTATAGGCTTGCATCGTAGCAGGCAATGCTGCTAAGTTCATCTGCCCTCCCAACAACCGCCGCTCAATGTTGTAGGAACTACAGTGGAGCAGCACGCGGTTTCTTGTTTCCTCCGCAGAGGATGCGTGAGACATGCACGACGGAGAGTTTTTGAGGGAAAAGAAGTGGAGCCATGCATTGAAATCGCCAGTCCTGCGAGGAACTGGCTCGTCCAGTGGTCTGGCTCAACCCATTTTCTTGAAAGGCGATCCCAACCCTTTGTCAAGGATTCTCATCCCGCTTGCCATTTGTGTAACGCCCATTCGTTGGCAAGTTATCGTTCTGTGGTGAGGCCCTCATGGAGTTCAGCCCAAAGTGGGGGAAGATCCAGTTTCACTCTCCACTTTAAAACCATGCACTCAACGGCCAAGTCAACCGGTAACTGATCAGTGATCACCAGGAGTGCTTCTGTTGATACAGTCTTATATGCCTTGGTGATACACAGAAGCACAGCTCTCTGGAATTGGGCCAATACTCAATATTGATTAACTGTTAGTCTGCTAAAAACGTTGCAACCCCAGATAACAATGCAGTAGCAATCACGCCTAGATATATGGCCTTATACAGAGATAGAGATAGTTTCATGGTAACAAACAATTCAAGTGGCGTTAGTAATTGCACACAGTTAGACAAACTGGTAGTGCCTTTAAGGGACTGGAGGTGTTGGTTGAAGCCCCACCTCTCACCTATATCCACTCCTAAATACTTGACGTGCTTTTCAAGGAGGAGCCTGTGACCGCCAAAGCGTATTGTGAGTTGGTTATTCACTTTTCCTTTGAAGAGAATTAGCTGGGTTCTTTCCTCAACCACCTGCATTTTGACACGCTCGCACAATTGGGTGCGGAGCACGTGCTGGGTTTCAATTCGGCGGGGCGGACCGACTCTGGAAAGACCAGCACAGTCAAGTCATCCATGTAGGCGTACAGCTCGCAGTCAGTCTCCATGAGCCTCCTGAGAAGACTGAGCCCTGTGGGCTCCCCTTCTCAATCTTTCTCTGGACGGAGACATGCCTGCATTCGGTCGTATCAGTTCTGTCTGTCAGGTAACTTCTGACGAGCGAGTACAGGTTGCGGGGTATTCCCCTACCTTTAAGCTCATTGAGGAGCGTTGGCCATCAAAGGTTGTCAAACGCTCCGCTGATGTCAATAAGAACTGCTACGACGTACTTTAGCCGCACTTCGCAGATCAACGGCAACTAGATGAAAACACGGATAATTTGGCCAGTGATACCCAATACGACTTATAGGAATGTATTCTTGAAAGTCTCAGAGAAATATGTCAATTTGACTCCATGGCAACTTGCAATCATGTAACAGGGAATTGGTTGGCTCCATCTAACCGGATATCGCTCAACCTCCAACAATGTCAACACTTGTGTGTACCAATTCCACCCTTGAATGTTGGATTGATTGGCCGAACCAACGTCGTATATTATGTTTTCACTTAATGATTCTCATCCAATATTTACAGGTGAGACGAGCTATGCTTTTAGGTTGCTTACTTCCATGGTCAACGGTTGATGATAACGAGAACTTACAACTGGCAGAGAGAGTAAGCGTACTCGTGTAAAACAGTACATTGCATTTTCTTGACCGTTGATGTGAACTTGAAAACAGGTTGTAATGGATCACTAAATTGAAATCTTTGGTACTCATAATCTAATTGTCCATTTGGGTGAGATACTTGTTGTACGGTATAAAAACTGTTCTTGTCACGTGTAGTCGTGCCCTGTAAAATGGGAATACGCACGTGCATTGGACACTAGCTGGTTGTGGGAAATTGTGGTAGAGGCCACCCTGAAGTGTGTGGGGGTTAAATTGTCGTGGTTTCACCAACACCTTTGCACACACATTAGCTCTGACCGGAGGTAGAAGTGGCCTACCTCTCGTCCGAACTGTTGTAGTGTGTGGTTGGAATTGTGGAAGGAGGGAAAATTTTTTGCTTTTAGTTTTCAGGTTACCTGAATGTTTTATGCCACCGATCAGATAAGTTCAAATGCAAATCGAAGAGACGATTCAAATTGAAAAATGGTACAAGTGGTAGAAGAGAGCGAGAGAAAGGATGAAGACAATTCCTCTTGCTCCCTCATTATTATCGAGCGGTTAGTTTTCGCTTCGACTCTGATCTGGAAAAGTATTTGAATAATCCCCGTGGAATCGCAATTACAGGTCACAGTTGAAATCGCGTGTAACAACAACTACACGGGTTCTAATTTAATTTTAAAATTAACAAGTGGTTTTAGGAAAATATTGGGGCAACGAAAAGTCACGAAATAAAACAGGGCCATTCTGGTGTAGCATTAAAAAATAACGTGCTAATCAACGATATAAAATAAAGGGCGTAGAGAAGCCAGAACCACCCTATCATAGAAAACGTAGGGAATTAAGAAATAGGGACGGCTGAAGCAAATCAAGCGTTAAAGTGCCCTTGTGCTCGTTCCATTGATGATATAATCACCTGAGGTTGAAACATGGATTCTTCCGTCAACTCACTGGGCACATGCGCTCCATTATAATACTGGTTGTTGATTATTCTATGAGGTTCACGTTGACCTTTAGAAATTTCCTATTCTCTTGCTTTAAGAGCATTCAAAATGGGATTCCCACCTGGAGAGAACCTCTGTGTAGGTGCAGTTCCCCTCAATTTCATTGCCTTGCAAGTTTGACACTTTACCGCCAGAATATAGGAAGACGCCCCCAGAACGTTATTTGTGATTGTTGTAAAAAAACACGACTTTCACAGATAAATTACTTCTAAACAATTATCACTAAATAATTTGCTCGATTGCCGTATCGGAGGAGAAATTTCAAGTTTTACCTCATAGTCCATTGCAAGTAGCCATTTCTGAGCTGTGTCAGTATTTATTCTCCCCCTTTTACTACAGGAACGTTGTGCCCATTTAACTTCGAGATGCCCACTCCTCCGCAACCCTTCAGCCGCGACTCCGCCAAAGAGTTCAACTTGTGCGGTAACTACTCAGTATACCATGAATAACTTTGCTATTCGTTAAGAACTTTTCCGTAGAGTACAACTTCTTAATAGAGTTGTGTGACGTAATATTTCTTGATAAGCATAACTTGGCAAATAGCTGTTCTGTCAAATACAGTCGCCGAGTTGATAAAGACCGTCATATAAAGTACGATTTCTCCGGCATTTATTTGAGCATTAACTGGCTTACTTTAAGGTGTGAAGGAAGTTCGTGTTGCCAGGCGGCTATTCACGCTTCCACTGCCCACGTATCCGTTTTTTTCAATCACATTCTGCATCTCATATACGAACACAAAACTTTTCTAAATGGTGTTCATTGGCACTTGGAATTATCTGAAACATGATGATTAGTTTTTTTGTTGTGACAATTCCGTCAACTTTTATTTCGATGGAATGAAAAAACAAAAGCATGCATAACTGCGAAAATTCAATGTTTAGTCAGTTTTGACATTTACCCGGTAAAAATATGGGGAGATATGGTTGTCTCAGGTGCTCAGCATTTAGTTACTGCTGCTACACACGAGATCCATCCACAGGCCTGTGAATGAGGAACATCATCTAGTCGCTCAGCTCCTTTTTTTTATAGTTAAATCCATCGAATCATTGTGAAGGCACTGTCAACGCCAATCTTTGGACCTGACTTGGAACTTAGGAAGAAAGAAGTTGATTGTGAGGGTTGGTCCGCAGTTTTCTGTAGATGTAAGATCAAACGGCCCACGAAACCCAGCAGTCATAGCAGCTCAACCCCCGGAACTTTTGTTTTGATGAAAATAGCAACCCCTTTTGTAACATTTTAGTTCGAGTTAAGGTGTTTAACATACCTTTTTTTAAATCCAATCCTTCAAAATCGTTCGTGTCGTATTCAATCTCAGAATTTCATTTCTTTTCTTATTGAAACAATAGGTGAGCTGGTTATTACTTTCCGCTACCCGAAGGGAAGGAAAGTATAGTAATCGGCCCAAAAAAAAAATTTGGGTTTTCTTCAGATCTTTACGTTTTGAGGCCTACTGAGTCTAAAAAACCTAATTTCGTCGCGTGGTCCGTGTGTGTGTATGTGTGTGTGTGTGTCTGTAGTTCGATTTGCGGGAGAACGGCTCATCCGATTGAGCTGGTTCTTTTTTTGTTTTGTTCGTTATTTTTTGTAGACACCTAAATAAGGTTATGGACGATTTCGGCCGATGGAAAGGGGGGAGGGGGACGAAAATGTACCAAAAACTAGGGTTTTTCGCATTTTTCTCGAAAACGGCTCTAACGATTTTGATCAAACTTTCAAATTATCTTCTCCTAATCAATACCTAACTTTTCTTCTCTATACATATCTCCATGAAAATACGGTGAACGGAGATATGGGCCCTTGAAGCAAAAATATGTTTTTTACGCTTTTTGGCAAAACGGCTTCAGCGATTTTCACCAAACTCACAGGATGTTTTCAAATAGTTGATACCTACATATTCTTTTCGATAAATGTTCCTGTGACGGTCCATTGAACAGAGATAAAAAGCAAAATGTGTCGAAAATAACGTTTTTTCTAACATTTCCGTAAATTCCAGGGTAACTTTTTCACCAGATGTGATATATCCTAATGAAGTATCTTCTAGTCACCCATACCAACATTTCGTTCTCCATAATTATTTCTGTATATATATGTTGAACAGAGATATAAGCCAAGTTAACTCAGAAAAGGAGATTTGTCGAATATTAATTTATCGGTATTCCAATTTTCTCAAAAACGGCTCTAACGATTTCGATCAAACTTTCGGAGTACTCTCAGCTAACTAGTCCCTACATTTAGTTCTCAATAAATGTTCCTGTAAAAATGCGTTGAACGATGATATAGCGCCCGCCTATGTAGCTGGTGTTCGAGCTTAAAGGGGTGGCGGAAAGTAGTGTGTTGCTACGCACCAGATATTTTTAATCACCTAGCTTTCCTCTATATTGTTGATCGAAAGTACGAGTGTTTAGGTATTAAGATTAGTTTGACGTGTAACTCCTAGCAAACTCGCTTGCTGAGGTATTATGGAAACCGGTGGTGGTGGCTCCAGTTTTACTGAGTATTCGCGCTACAGAAAAGGCGAGAACCACCCTTTCAAGAAATAATACACATGACATTCTAGAGCTGTATTTTAATCTGTTTAACTTTTTTTAAAATTATGAATATGCTCAAAACTTCAGGTCCAATCTTCGATCCAGTTAACAGATAAATTTGATATTTCGAACTCATACCTGGCTGTTCGGCAGGGCGAATTAGCTGAGTCTTTAACCTCCCAACTGTCTGCCCTTGCCCTAACAGTATTCACTAGGGCTAACGGAAGGTCATCGTTTCTCCAAGCACTGACCACCTTTGTTTACCAATGGAAAGTCCACCTCTTCAGTTATTTCCGCTTGACAACGAATTTCCCCCTTTTCTGGGCTTTCCAAAATCTATCCTTTTCCAGCCCTACCTCTCCTTTACTTTTTTCTCTCTGTTCACTTAGTTTCCCAAGCCACCAGTTTACGTGTATTTAGAGTCCCTTCACGCTCACCTGTTCATTTATTTCTCAGTTTCAAGCTCCACCATTCATGCGCCCAACGCTGGCTTTCATGGAGTTCTAAGTTCTACCAAAAAAATATATGTTGATAGACCGCCCTGAACACTTTATTGCAGCTGTCTGAATGCTAAAATCAGTGTACGCGTTGATCGGTTTTCAATGAGTCAGAAACAGGATGAGTACCCGGTGGCATACCTGAAATGTTGGCTGCTGGTTATATAACCTCGTTTTGCACCTACTGTTATTATAAGTTATTTGGAGAAAAAATGGGATTTTCAACCATTGGGATGGCTTTTCAGGTACGGGGACCTTGCAGAGACAGAGGGGCGCCAATGCAACGGGTAAGTACTACCGTATTTCCTCATGGCCCCTTGTATGCGGCGTGTCACCAGACGAGGATTCCAAACTCAGAATACTTTGGAGTGGGAATTAACTGACTTGCTTGTAGTTCTCGTTTTTTATGACCCCTAAATATGATTCAGAAGACCACTGTAACAAGAAATGGACATCCATTTTGCAGTGCCTCTGCACAATAACCATTGTGAAATTTCATTACCATTAATTTCCAATGGAGTGGGGAACTTTGCCAGTTTTTTCAAGGTCCAACGTTAGACGAGGCATTAGACAGAACATCTGAACGCTACCCAAATGAACAATTAGGGGCTTGTGCCCCTGCTTGGGTGCGAATAGTTTAGAAGTTCCCGATGGTAAGTGCTAGGTCGTTTCACTGTCATGATGTGCACTTTTTCCATCATACTGAGGCGGTTTTGAAAGCAGTCTCGTAGTTGGAGGAGAATATTGGCTGACGTAACTGTATACAAAACATTGCAGATATCCATTCTTGGATGGTCGCCCTCGTCTTCTGCCCTGCTCGATGTATCAATCGTTGATGGCCCCAATATAAAAACAAAATGAAAAGAAAAAACGGCAGCTCTACCTTGCCTGATTAAACAACCCCGCTACAAGTACAGTACAAACTTGGCTTGTATACGAATATACACGTAGCAATGAGGCCATTCTCCCTACAAGCACGTATACGAGCAGCTGATCACGTTTTCAATGACCATGGAGGGTCGAAAGAAAACATATACTAAATGAAGTTGAACTTATTACTTTAGGTGGTCAGCGATGACTGGTGGAGTGGACGACTGCCGGAATAAAACAATTCGTGAAAATTAGCTCGTGTCGACAGCTTAATAACCAATTGATATTAAATGACTCAGAAAAGTATTATTTTTTAGGGGTTTCTACCAGACTCAGCTGCAGAGGATACAGGAACAGGCGCAACAAAGGTAAATAATAGATTTATTCTATTAGAGATCGTCACTGTAGTTGACATGCGACTAGATATATTTAATTTTAGAAGACGTTAACACCAAGTTCCTCCAACACAAAGCCGGTAGGTTAAACTATTCTAGAATAATGGGACCAAGCGTGTTGTCGCATTATATGATTGGACATTTGTAAATAACAAAGCTTCTGTACGTTTGATGAACTGTAATGATAAACTCAATGCAAGTCATTCTTGTCTGAGAATGACAACACATATTAGGTCTAGCACTCGACAACTTTTGAAAATAAACTTGACTTTTAACAGTCAGAAAGTTGAATGGTCAAATTTAATGCCAAGTCAAAACATCGTGATCACTCTAGTACTGTTAACAAAAAAATGGAACAGTTGAAGCGAATGTCGCTTTTGTAGTTACATTGGTTTACTCCTTTGCAGCGTTTTGTTTATGAAACTGACCGCTAACTCCCAGAGCGTCAGCCGCATGGTATCCTGAGTCAGAAATGGTCTTGATCGATCTGACTTTCGGGAGGTAAATCAGGTAGATGAAACAATGAGTATGCGCAGGGTATCCTCCACAAGTACAGTTCCACATATTATTTGGCGTCGTGCATGAGGAAAATGTTTGAGCTCATCGCTCAATTTTTTTTCAGGATTTCGGAGGCGTGTTGAAGAAACCCTTGAGAGTGGTCATGGAAGAAGTACCTTGTCCAGGATCTGTTAGTATTTTTACACGTGCAACCATGGCTCCAAAATATTTCGTTTTAGTTTTAAGAAGCTTAGAAGAAAAAGATTTATTTCAAATGCAAGTGTTCAATTGCCCCTTCGCCTACAGTTCGTTGACAGTAGACAACACCACACTAACTGTCAAAATCTGTCTTAGAGGTTAACTATCAGGGCAGAGGCTAACTCTGAGTACTGCCTCATAGAATCCCAATTTTCCATCTTATAGGTTGTAAAGGATAAAAGTTACATTTCGAAGCCACCGATAAGAGTAACGTGCATTATTATCCTGAACTCGCAGTACGACGGATACCCATTTTACATTGGTTCTATACTAGATATAATCATTCAACGAAAGGTCTCAGAGCTCACTTAAATAGGCGATCTGTCTAGAAGTCACCTTTGTGCTACTCACTTTCGTGCCAACAAAATGCCCACAGCGCTTCATCAGCTGATAAGAACGAGGAATAAAGATGTAGTTCGCACAAGTCCACAGAGGTTCAATTGTAAACATTACTCCTGCACATTGAAAAGTGAAGGTAGAGGCCCCAAAGCAGTAAGACGTTCACGCAGCCACATAGGCCCGTTGCAAAATGGTGCTTCGTCTGTTGAGAAAGAAAGATAATTAAACTCAGTACATGAACCCACTTTAAAACAGCCCTAAAAACATGTTGAGCCGATAGAAGAAATATGATGAGGAGAACTACCAAATACTGACAATTGCGCCATGACTCACAACTTTTGTGTAGGAGTGACGTACCGCTGCCAAAGGTACAGTTCAGTTTGTAGGTTTGTTGTGTCATCAAAATCGTTAAGATCAAATACGATGGGTCCAGCCGCGAGCTTAGAATATCTTTTGCCGCTCTTTCAAGCGCAAGTTGAAAATAAACCTCATCGTCAATCAAAGCCCTGTAGAGTAACGCACATATTGAATCATGTTCTTCAAGTATTGTAGAAGAATTAGGTTGTACTATTATGGCATTATGTTCTACACTTGTAAGTGCTCCCCTGAGTAAGTAGCTGTGAGCTAACATGAGACTCTGATAATTCTTGAGTCAGATACTCCTGCCATTCTTATCAGTCACCTCTCTCTTAAAAACGAGGCTCAACGTTTATTCTTCTAACTCTAACATGGACGAAATTACTAGATCTAACGTACCCACAAAGCTGAAATGAGTTTCAAAATATCGAAACACAGAGGAATCAGCGTCGAATAACTGTGGAAGCAGCCATTTCACGTAGCGAGATATCATAGCGAAGGAATGTGAACGAATAGCTGCGCTATGCGAAAAAGTATTTCTCTCTTCATTGCTCTGTCAGCTCAGGAACCGTCACAGTTGTGATGCAATAACTCTAAATTTACTTAAAATTCCTGCACTTATATTTTGAACGATGTTTAACCGTTTGTTTTCACGTAATTATGCAAGTCGTATTACACTCGGCAAAGTTCATTGACGAGTTGATACAATCACTTCAATATAATTCATAATGAGCCGGTTGACTGAGTGAGCACACCTTTTGCATTTTTTGTATAAAAACTATGTTATGTACAACAAGGCGTCAACCATATTACACGAAAGCTGAAAGTACTGTGTATACCTGCAGAAATCCCCAAATATGGCGAAGACGGCTGGGAAAATAGAAATGCAATTTGATCAAACCGGTCAAATAGTTAAGGGCTTTCCGAGTGGCCTGCCGGTGATTTTGAAGGTGGAAAAAGACGATAGTCGACCGAATGAAACGTTACTTAAAATCATTTACTGTAAAAGAACGCCTGACAGCTCAACTGAAACTCAGACGGCGATGAAGACAGCACCGGATGGTAAACCGGTAAGAAAAGGGAACAGTAATTTGTGATAACTAGTTCAATTAGCGAAACCCCTGCGGAATGACTAATTTAATATGATGCTGTTCAATAGGAGATTGTAGCTTAGTCCATCAATCCCGATGACATGGGATCAGTTCAGAGTTGCAACATTGTTAACAACCTAGAGACAGTCAACTTATCCAGACCTGGAGGAGACGACAGTTACACTCCCTTTTGCAACCACCATGAGCCACCCCAATGGACCACCACGTTAGCAAATTATTTCAAACGCTGATAAATATCACAAATGCCTCGGTAGACACTGTTTAATAGATATTAATGGCCCAGATGATTTCTTGTTGATATTATCGGCCTGGTTTTGGTCAGTCGTGTGTTTGCTACCTCACATTATTGAAGTTGTCCCGGACAACTCGCCTTGCCACATACCACACACTCAAGCAAGTTACTTGCTTCAATTCTTCTCTTTCAAAGACCATTTACGCATTTCCAAGTCGTGGGAACAAGAAACCACGTTCGACTCCTTTGTATGTTCTGTATTGAAGGGCATGGTTGTCGGATCGAGTCTTATAAACAGTTTCCACTACGGTTCCCACTTCTAGCTTTGCCAGGAAGGTGACGACTGAAAAAATAGGCTACAGTTGAATACCTTGGCCGAGTATGTTAAGCGAAGAACTGCTTGTATCGTCACAGCAAGAATGCATTTCGAAAGGCAGTGGCGTTTAGGGTTCTTCACATTGGTCTCATCTAACTACAACACCCTTACCATCCACGAGGCAACTGTGGACGTGCCGTAAATCCAAGTCTAAGTCAGGGGACTGCTGAATGAGGATCAAGCTCGAGATCGAAAACAAGAAAAGTCAAACCAACGAATGTCCAATTACAATCTCACGAGAAACAGACTTGCAGGCTTGTGTGTGTACAAATTGCCTCATGCGTGTTTAATTGATCTAATTTTCATTACATCATTACTAGTGCTCACATTAACATAATGATGATTTGAACAAAAATAGCAGGAACCTTTCTCTTCTTATTTTCTTTCAGACTCTGTGTCGAGGGAAACCCCAGTTTAAACCTCCGACCAAGGTAATATTAAAAAACCTAATTACATTTTATTTTTAAGTTGTCAAAAAACAGAAGCATCCAATTTTAGTTGTGGAAAACTGGAAATGTATGTACATTTTTACTTTCCGCTACCCGAAGGGAAGGAAAGTATAGTAATCGGCCCAAAAAAAAATTTGGGTTTTCTTCAGATCTTTACGTTTCAGACCCTACTGAGTCTAAAAAACCTAATTTCGGCGCGTGGTCCGTGTGTATGTGTGTGTGTGTGTGTCTGTAGTTCGATTTGCGGGAGAACGGCTGATCCGATTGAGCTGGTTCTTTTTTTGTTTTGTTCGTTATTTTTTGTAGACACCAAAATAAGGTTATGGACGATTTCGGCCGGTGGGAAGGGGGGTGGGGGGACGAAAATGTACCAAAAACTAGGGTTTTTCGCATTTTTCTCGAAAACGGCTCTAACGATTTTGATTAAACTTTCAAATTATCTTCTCCTAATAAATACCTAACTTTTCCTCTCCATACATATCTCCATGAAAATACGGTGAACCCTGAAGCAAAAATAGGTTTTTTACCCTTTTTGGCAAAACGGCTTCAGCGATTTCCACCAAACTCACAGGATGTTTTTAAATAGTTTATACCTACATATTGTTCTCAATAAATGTTCCTCTGACACTCCATTGAACAGAGATAAAAATGAAAATGTGTCGAAAATAACGTTTTTTCGAACATTTCCGTAAATTCCAGGGTAACTTCTGACCAGATGTGATAAATTCTAATGGAGTGTCTTTTAGTCACCCATACCAACATTTCATTCTCTATAATTATTTCTGTATATATATGTTGAACGGAGATATAAGCCAAGTTAACTCAGAAAAGGAGATTGTCGAATATTGATTTATCGGAATTCCAATTTTCTCAAAAACGGCTCTAACGATTTCGATCAAACTTTCGGAGTACTCTCAACTAACAAGTCCCTACATTTAGTTCTGAATAAATGTTTCTGTAGAAATGCGTTGAACGAAGATATAGCACCCGCATATGTTGTTGGTATTCGAACTTAAAGGGGTGGCGGAAAGTTGTGTGTTGCTACGCACCAGATATTTAGCAAATTCAAGTTGTGCTCAAGCTTTAACAGTTTTCACGGTCTTGGGGAAATTGAAATCCCTCACCACACCTTCTCAAACGGTCTAGACAAGTAAGCCCTCTATTTGGGGTTCACTCCTTAACTTTGCCTGCGAAAATTTGTTCTTCCTAGTGCATAATAAATTGTAACGGGAGATGGATGAGGCAAATGTCACAAATATTCGAGCTATAACCATTTTTCTGTGTTGTAACTTCGCACATCTCAACTCACTCGCGTCCAATCTAGCTTACTCCTTGACACTGACCCTTCCTCGAATTTTGCATAGGTGAGTCCGGTGTCTTGTACTCAGGGCCTCATGTGCTTAGTACTCTACTATACCGAGTCAGTATCTGCTGCATTAGCAATCAGTTATGCAATATGTGGCAGTTCTCGTATTCTCTTTATCGTAGGAACCACGCTAACTGTGATTTGTAGTTATCACTAAGTTGATCAAGTGTGAAATTCTTCAATAATCTTCAGTCTTCGGTAATAATCTTAACGTTCCACTTTTCTTTAAACTGTCTAGTGCCCGAGTTCGCCAGCTATGAAAGATGAGGCACCACCACATAAAACGAAATCGTGTCCGAAAGTAAGTGAAAATATGTTTGACTGCCTTGCTGTGACTTGAATAAAGGACTTGTCGCAAGTTACATTTAGATGCTACCGCGCGCAAACACCGACAATTTATACGATTCAGGCATGCACGTTAAAAAACAAGTACATTTGGAACTTGGGATCGAATTGCAACATCACAGGGAGAAGTGAATAGTCGTTCTCACTGGGGCTCTTCACAAGAGGCAAATACTTTCCAATTCGCCGCATGATGAGCTTGAACCAGCCAAATATTCAAGTGTCATCACAACGCTATACTTTTGAATATTTGGGTTTGAATTTTATTCATCTATAAAAATAAGGAATACACATTATTATGCACCGTTACCAACTAAACAGAGCTTTTCGTCTCAGAGGAGGGATGTGAAGTATAATGAAGTCATGGAGGCAAATATAACGGGCTGGGGATTGCGGTGGGGGCAGAATAGAAAGGGTATACGTTAATAACTACACTAAATAGGCTGATCATCAGATGGTTTGACGTCTCTTGTCATCTTCCATTGTGATTCTCATCAAAAGAGCCCCCAAGCCCCCTGTCAATTAGCTGATCATCAACTGGATTTGACATCTCTCTGTTGACTGTTACTGTCACTGCTTCGTCTATCGTGAAATGTCTCCCTTTGCCAGAACCTGCTGTTTCGGTTTTCTTTGAAGCAGCAGATCGGATATTTTTTGAGGGCTTAATAATTCATTGCTGATAGTGTTGTGATAGCGCAGTCAATTGTGATGTCAAAAGCCCCACACTTTCTCCATCTCACTGCCTTATCCCCCTTTACGCTCTCTCCCTTACATTCATTAAGCTTACGAAAGTTGACAAGAGATGTCAAACTAATTGATGATGAGTTGGTTGACAACAAATATCAATCTGACTTGGTAGCTGATGTAAGTGTAGTGCGACTGGCTGATTCTTAACGCTTCCATATTACAAAAGCGCTCACAAAGTCTACAGAGCTTCATTAAAGTCTACAGAGGTTCAAAGTTGAAAATTGTCTGGGAGCGCACTAACTTGAAAGAAGCATTAGTATAGATGCTCATCAGGGTGGGCACGGTAGCGAAGTATAATTTATATACGAAAAAATTTTACAAGAGATTGCATTTATTATACTGAGAAACGCTATGTGCACACTTTTCCACTTGGCGTTCTCTAGAACCAATGTCGTTTACTCAAATTTATCGAGCATGTTCGATTTTCATCAAAAAAGTTGACAAATTTCAAAATCATTCAAGGTCGTTTGTAAATGTTCGTATTCCACATTTCCAGATACCGCCAAACTCGAAGGGAGGCACTGGCGGTGGTGGTTGTACGTCACCCCCAAATACGCTGAAAATTTCTTGCGGGCCGAAAGGCGGAAGCGCACCAGGAAATCAAGCGGGGCAGAAAAGCAAATCTGCGGGAGCATTGGTACTGTAAACCATTTAATAATGTAGCCGTTCACTTCGTTATTCAACAAATTATGGAAATCGTGTTTTCATTTTATCTTTTCCCGCGACATGTCAATGTCCTTGTAGCTGTTATGCACCTGATTCGATTGATCTAGGTCTTCAGTAGATCATCTAGGAGCTCTATGACGTTCCTACGAGATAAGAGAAAGAATAAGAAGAATTAGGGATGCTGAGTAAACCATTGACAACGTACGGTTGTTCACAATTGTAGAAAATTTCCCCGTGCCTTCTTACTACTAGGTCCTCCATTTGAGATGCCGACCATCTTGTACCGGGTGCGAGACCTTCTGTACCTTTTACACGCTTACAACGTCAGGTTGATCTTTCTACATACATCGGCTCAGGCTCGTGATGTGGGGGTTCACATCGAAAATGATTTGACAACGTTAAGGATGACTATAACGTGATTAAGTCGTAATACAGGCAGGCTCAAATAAATTTAACTTGAATAAGTTGACATTAAAGAATAAGTCTGCGTGAGGAAAGCAACTATTATTAACCTCTCAAAAGTGAATAGAGCACTCCCCCGTGGTGTTGGTGATGGTAATGGCTCGTTTAACGCTGTATCGGCTAAACTTGGCGGTTAACATTATTTGTATATATTTCAGTTGGGTGGCAAAACCGGAGCGAAAACCAAACTTAAGATAATCATGGAAGAAGCAGTAAGTTGATACGGAGAGTATCTCTCTTGACTAATAATACTATAGTTGCCGTCATGGGAGGAACATATAGCTCGTACAACTTGAACTGCTTTGTTGAAGAGTGGTTTATCAAGTGGAATCGGAGGAAGGCAGTATGAGACTATACATTGAGTGCTACTATGATGCACCATTACTTGAGCAAAACATATTATTAGCATATATAATTTCAGGAATACAAGCTGGAGACGGCGATGAGAGTAGAGAGTGGCGAGCCAAATAAAAATGGTCTGGTTGAATTTTTGGATTCGACCTAGCGCTTGTAAAAGATGTTAACTTTTTCCACACAAAAACCTTTAGGAAAACATTTTATGGAATAAAATAGAAATTGTCGTTAATCGTCATAAGACCACGTCGTTTCTGTTACAGATCTCAAAGGATGATGCAAAAACTAAGTCATCGTTTGAGATAAACTTTGAGGACAACGGACAAGGCCGCGCCGTTAATTCGCCTGACAGCACTCTGGTTATTATGTCAGCTCGAAGGGAAGACAAAAACGGCACAGAAACAACGATCAAACTTAGATATGTGATAAAAAATGCACGGCACACCCCGACTGGTGAAACTGAAGCTCTGGATCAACCAATTGATAAGGCGCCATCAATTAGTCAAGAAGACGGCGATTACATAGAACCGATGAGTGGAAAAATAGGCTCACCAATGGCATCCGATAATGGGGTTGTTGGCGAACCAGGCGCTGAACGAGCAGCCAATGACTTTGATCCAGAAGCAGAAGAGTATCTTGAAAAAGAAGATGCACTAGAGGGAGTCGAAGATGATTACCCGGAAGCTAGCGAGCCAGCAACAGATGAGGATGGAGCTGGTACACGATCAGCGGCTGAAGATGAATCAGAACTTGAAGCAGCTGAAGAAGAACCGGAATTTGATGCAGGTGGAGAAGAACCAGAATTTGATGGAGCTGAAGAAGAGCCAGGATACGATTCAGAAGTTGAAGACGACCCAGCGCCCGAAGCAGAACATTATGAGCAGGAAGAAGAGGAGCCAGATGAAGAAGAGCCAGCGCAAGCAGCCCATTCAAAAAAACTGAGTCCCGAACCAAGCGATGAAGGGTATGGAGGAGATGAGCAGTACTCTGATCAATACCCTGATTATGATGAAGATGACGACGATGATGATGATGATGATGATGATGAGAAAGAAGGTAAAGTGGCAAATACTGCACTCATCATAACACCAGCAAATATGAGTGGAACAAACCCCACTGAAAACACGCACAAATGCGTGAACCATACTCATACTAAAATTCGATGTTTATGGAGTCGTCCTAACTCCAGTAAGAAACCACTGGAAGAACGAAGAGATGTCATTAAAAAGAAACTCCAGCGCAACACAACTGGTGACTCTCTGCAGCAGCAACCAGCGAAGGTTAGTATTCATAATAATTCCATGACTTCGTGAGAAATCTTAAGACTTCGCCGACTGTATGTTTGCCACTGTCAGCAAAGGTGAGTAAACTGCCTCCCGACTAGACACTGTCAGGTAGTAAGTAGCTACTACAAGCGCATCGTCTGGCAATGTTTGCTCCTTTTCTTTGAGCTGGGCTTGTAGTTGCAGTCATAACGACTGTCACTCGTGCTTTCCAGAATGCCCTTTGATTATTGTCGCATTTCCACTACTATGAGAAGGCCACTCTTCAGTCTGTCGACTGTTGCGTATTTCATTCTTGAGAAGCTGTTGAGAAGCTCTGTAAGTGTTCGGCGTCATCTAGACGCAAGCCTTTCATTGTTTGTGCAGTGGACAATCCTCTTTTACCACGGAGCTGCGACGCGATCAAAAGCACGTATTACGCATATAATCCCGGCTTAATATTGCGTAACCAACTTCTTCTTTCCTTATGTACAGCATTTAGCGGGTGTTCAGGTTGATAGGAGTGATCCATGGTCGGTATTATAGTGTGCACGAAACAAACTGCCACCGTGATGGCAATTGGCAGGTCCTGGAACTAACATTACTGCTGTCATTGAGACTGCTGACTACTTGACTCCACTGAGGCTTCCATCACTAGCTTCTGAGTGCTATTGAGAGCTTGCTTCCCTGCAGTGCGGAGATGTAAGGGGACTCTACTCAGATAGCAATACTGCAGAGCTTGTGTACTCCTCTCGTCTCTCTACGACGGCCATCTTTCTCTCTGAATACCTCCAAGGACCCAAGCACTCTGCAATCCCAGGCTCAAAGAGTGGCCGAAAACAGAGCTTGGTATTCAACATCTGTTTTACTTTAGCTGATATTTCGGTTCTTCCAAACTTCACAGGATAGCTGTTAGGAGTCCTGGTGGTATTATAAGGTCAGGGTGCTTAATTTATGCATCTGTTAATTGTGACTGATGGACAACTGTGTTAACATGATGGGGTTGGAGTAAAGTATCATCTGATTGGCTGCACATGGATTTTTTAAGGTCCAAATACACATTCAATGAGTCGCCTTTTATATTCGTTGTCACTTTTCTGCACGTTGGAGGTGTCGTAAATTAGTCGTTAGGTGTCCGTGGTTAATGAAGCGAGTTAGTGAATAATGGATTGATTATTTACTTAACGACCGTGACGTTCCAGAAGAAGCTCTCTTTTTATCTCTCCGCTTACGAAATGTAACATTTCATCAACCGCATCATCACCATACTTTTACGTTCACTAATCTGTAGGAACTCGATAAGCAGCTCAGAACACACGTGCGGTGCTTAATATTAAAGTAATACCAATTAAGTCCACGCCAACAAATGACACGTTCAATAACAATTACATTTCACCCCCCCCCCAATTTAAATTTCACTCGCATGCGAATAGACATCTTCTTGGTATTTATGTACACACTGTCCAGGCACTAGCTAAGAAAGTAATCGTGTGAAACAATTTTTCCAGTTTTTTCAAGTTACGTTGCATAGTCCTCCGGGCGTAAAATCGCCATTTGGGAAAATGATCTGTGTGTGTGTGTGTGTCTTAACCTGCATATAATATAGATGGTGTTTCAGCCAACCCCTCCAATCCCCCAAAGGCACTGCCCTTAGCAAGGCCACTTGAGATATGTGTTACTGTGACACAATCCTCGCGTTCAAGGCCATTTACTTAGGCGTGATTGGTTGTCTTGGATACCAAACTCACAGTCAAACAGCGGACAAAAGCTGCGATTCTGTGGATCACCAAAACCTACAAGACAGCATCCACTGAAGCACTCCAAGTGATCAATGGTTAGTTACCCTTTGACTTGGCCGCATAGTGGACAAGTGGAGAGTGAAAAGGGAACTTCCCCAACCATGGGCCGAACTGTGTGTATTTCTCTCCACTGAATGAAAATTTCCGCGTTAGATGAATGAACATTATACAAATGGTCCTCGTTAAAGGGATGGAACAGCCCCAACGCTCGTATAGCCCGAGCGTTTTTCCCAACATCCGTGAACGCCTTAGGAGACAGTGAGTTGGGTCAGACCACTAGACGAATCTCTTTCTTGTGGGGCCTGGCGACTTTTAAAATAAAGTTTTGTAGCGGTACTTTGTTTGAAATAAGCAACACATCTTCAAGTCCTGGCTTCCTAAAGAATGCCGAGTATTTCCTACAAGAGTCTTGTTTGATGTCCACCCAAGGGGAAGTTGTAACAAAGACAACATATATCGCTCCGTTTCAAGTCTCTGGCACAAAGCCAGGACATAGACTCATGTGCAGAACATGGTCGCTGCAATGCAAGGCTCTACTTCTTTTCCCTCATAGCTCCACTGTCGTTCCAACAACTTTCGTTTATTACAGTCCCAGTCCTTCCAGCGTTGGACCCAGTTTGCGAAGAAAGTTAGGATTTTAAACACAGTTGACCAGTTTCTTTGAAACTAGCGACCCAAATAAATAGCTAGATCAGATGGGTAACCTGATTAAGAACTCCTCCCTGATTGTACGGTAACACATGCGCAACAGCTCTCCATCTTGCACGATTGCGAAACTGTAACCTCCGTGACTTTCAACTTTCTTCGTTATGACGGTTAAGGAACAGTCATTTTAATAAGGAAACTAGACAAGTCAGCTGCAATACGTGTCCAGTCGCCAGCTAAAAATCGATCAAAAACTAACTTCAATTATCATAGTGATCAAAACACCAAAACTTCATTTCAATTCTCTTCATTTAAAATTTTGTAGAGCCAAAAAAAACCTCCTGTGGAGAATGACACAACTATCGAACATTTCGACTATCATCTATTTGAATTTTCCGTGATATATTCCACTCGTATGGCGCTAGCTACAAAAAGATCTTTGGTAGCTATCTACACGATGGAAGTTTTACAATCAGGAGCAATCTATCAAACTCCGGAATTCGAACTGTAGCGATCTGACTAACTTTGTTCAATGTTTTAGCCGAATAGGTTTATGGTACTGCCTACACGCACTTTTTTGGGGAAGGTTCGTGTTCGAGATTCAGGAATTATACGATCAATATGAAAGACGAAGTTAGTCAGATCGAGATTTTATTACTTCGAAAAAATCGGTTTTTGTTCCTTGGAACTGATGTGACGAGTTTCACAATATATTTTGAGCTCTAGATTAGTGCTCCATAATATAACATCTACTTTATTGCGGCACCATAGACTTTAATTAAGAATTTTGATCCAGAATTGTGAAGTAACAATTTTCATGATTCAGGAAACTCAAAACAAAATGAAAAGGGGTATCGTAACAAATGGAGGATTCAGGGCCACGGGCTCCTTGAGATCAAGTAGGGCTTGCTCCCGTACGCTGCCCTACCAGATCACCAATATGATGGTTAATGAAATCCACGAGACTCCAAGAAAGTAAGTGTCACTCCGCCTCACGTTCTAATTCGTTAATGATCCGCTCATGAGTTAGAGAACGGACGAAGGCTATCAATAATGGGTTCCTGACACGTTAACGTACAACGTGGTAGCAGAGGTATGGGGCTTTTTAGGTTCATTCCACCGCGACAAGTCGAACTAAGCCACCACAGCGTTGGAGTGCAAGCCCTGAGTATCGTCCCTTAGTGGGATAGTTGAGACGATGAAGTAGTAGGACCTAACAATAAGAATGTACGAGGAGATCATCCTGAAGCGGGAGCACATGTATGCAAACGATAGCCTCCATTACTTCTTCAACTTCTCTGCAATCAATCAACCAATTAGTAGTTAGAATGGTCAAAAGAACAAAAGAAATGAGACTTATCTCCGAGCCTTCACCAATATACTGCCACGGTTTAATGTTCTTCTTATACTCTGGCTTACATTGCGTTCAGCCCATCAGCCCCACTGTCCTCACACAACGCATCTCCAGCAAAACTAAGGGTCTCATGGGCTAAGCCTGCCCTGGTTTCTTGAGAAATGGCATGAATTTCACTCGGTCGGGCGCTTTTGTCTTCTCACTCTCAAACGTCTTAACCTGCCTGAACTTCTTAAAAACTTGCTTCTGGCAGAAACTTTTACGCAGGAATGATGAAGTGAACCTGTTAGAGCAGTTTATAGGTACGCTGCGGAGAAAATGGGCCTGAACTAACATCTTGCTGAGGGATTCCTATGTCATTAAGCAAAGCAGGTTCAGATCCCATGAAGATATCAAGCGTAATTCTACTACTTACTAAGCAAGTGAATCAAATATGCAGCACACAGTCTTTTACAGTAGATAGGAGTGTTGAGTGACAAAATTGTGGATTCCGAATTGAAGAGAAAGTGTATGCAGAGTTTAGTGAGCTCTAATAACGATTGACGCCATTGAAAGCTTCCGCCAGAGAATCCTTGGCTAATGAGACGAGTTTTCTGATTCTCAAAGACAAGGCAACAACTCATACAACTTCAGCTTTCCCTCATTCAACTTAATGATATGATTTCCTAACATCTTTCCCGGGAAAGCTTGATTTTGTGAAATGCCAGAAACTTGAAAAGATGAAGGGTGACATAGATGCAGAGCTAGGGCTGCAGATCATGGGTAGTCTATGGTCTTTCAGCACTACCAGGGGTTTTCAAATGGGGAAACTCCTATGTGGTAGAGCAGTAGAACACGGCAGCCACATTTATCAAAATTGAAGCGGAGCCAGCACATTCCACGGTGCTCAGTCGATGTAAGCAATTAACAAGCTCGTACATGAAGAGAGACGGGATTAGAGGAATTATTGATGCGTACGATAACCCAAGGTCAGGTAGTTGAGGCAGGTTAGCAATGTTCGCTGCAGTTGTATACAGTCTGGTCTGCTCAGTGGCATTTTTATATACCGAATCGTATCCGATGTGATCACCATGCGATACGTCTCAGCCGATCGAAACCCACACGGCAACCCAACCCCTTCATATTGCGTTTGGTATATATTATATATGCAGGTGGATGGGCTGTGGTAGTAGACGCGGCACATATTTCTGAGCTACCTCCTTCAGTACTACTACCAAACCCGTCCCTCCCTTTCCACAAGACCGCTCCAATACATCCTCCGCACACTTTTCCATTAGTTACCACGATATCAAGAATTGAAATAAACCGCTATTCGTAATGTCATCAGTTTTTATCTGTTTCAGACAACTTGTGCACAATTTTCTTGGACAAATCCCTCCTGTGAGTTTTTTATTCTTATTTTCGTGAAGAGTTCTGGGAACGTTTTTGAAAAAAAGTAATAAATCAATATTCTTGTTCCCAGCTGTCGTCAAGAAGAAGACTCGTCACTACTTTCGCTCGGTACAGAAATAAAGCTCGTAAACGTTACAAAGAGACGCAGGTGTAAGAACTTCACTCATAACACGTCCTTACGTCTCAGTTTGTTCTTTGAAGTCCCATTAAATTGGTAAATATAAACGGTCTGGGATTTTCGTTGACATTTAGCCAAGGATTCGCTTCATAGGTCTCATTCAACTGCTTTTAAGGATCCACGCAGGGTTTTGGATATAATGGGGCCATATCGATCAGATGGAGACCTGATAGAACATAACGGCGCTGGAACTGGCGAGTCACTTTCTTAAGCAGCAGTAATTTCTCCCTGCATAAAATGGTGGCTGTGTCTTTATCCCCCACCATTGTGACAGAGCTAGAATTCAGAATCACTTGCGACTTGGTATGTCTCTGGAATCGAGGATGTGAATTGCTGTCGTTAATGAACTGTTTTGAATGAACGAATTTTCAGGAGATCTCTGTAGCCGATTGGGATGCTTTGAAGATAACTTCGTCGACAATGCGCTTTCTGGGGTTGGGATGGATATGAAGAAAGAACAGACAGAAATTTCGATAGTTGGTCAAACTAAGATTTTGGGAAGTGCTCGACTTTCGAGAAAATGTATTTGCACCAAATACCTTTACACCGACCATGTCTCGCATTTCATTATGCTTGATGTAATATATACTGTTAGATGCGCGAGACGGAGAGGGTAATATACACACGAATTGACGCAGAAATAGGACTGTAGTGATTCACTTACTTAACATGATAGAGTTTTGATTGCACGGTCACTTGGTTAGAACTATAGCTCTCTGAGTGGATCAAAACTGAAGAAGGACATACACAGATCACAAAACCACAACTTGAGAGCAAGTTAAACCACGAGGAAAAAATAAGAGCGGAGGGGAGCTGTGAAAAGGGCCATGGGTGAAGAGATAGTTTGAACAACAATAAATAATGGTCCCAACGGCTACCTGTGCTTTCCAGGTGATTGCCTGGCAAGGGACAGAGTTTACTGATTGTACCAAACTGCGTGCTCACAGAGGCACAAAGATTCTCAATGCGTCCAAACCCCCCAGCGCTCCTTAGTGTTCTCAACGGGGGTTAAGTTATTGTCCATGAGCAACAACATTTGCCTTAGGTGGGGCTTGGGGCCTTGCACCCTCATCCTCTTGGGTAGTAAGATATTTGGACTGCTAACTCTTCCAAAAGATGGATGGCTTAGCGGTAGTGGGTGCCCAGGCAGCGAGCATGGTCCAAGGTAGAATCTACAACGACTGTCGGAGAGTGAGGAACTCCTAGGGAGAACAAAACGCAAACGGATGCGAAGTGCCCAAAAAGTGTTCATGTAGAGGTGTGAAAACGGCCAGGGGCGAAGAGATAGTTTCAACAACAGTTGGCAATGGTCCCAACCAGGGGTTTTCCAGGTGATCGCCCTCCGATTGGGTCACCGGGTGAGGCCATGAGGCCCTACCCAGCTCTGAAGTTTCAACGGTGGCTCTTATGGCGATGAATAGCAAACGTAATTTTCTTAAACCGTTTATTGTGCCCAAATGGAGCTAGGAACTACGGAGTGGACTCTTCGTGGTCTTTTCAAGAATGGAAACGAATTGAAGGAGCAGGAAAGCGTATTTTGGTTTGTGGTGTTCAGTCTCCCTCGATCACCTAATTCTTAAAAGACGTTGGACGGAGACTATAACGTTAGGCGAAATCAAGAGACTTGTGGGAGAGGAGCACTGATTGACGTCTCAAGGATATATCTCCCTCCGCTAATACCTAATACCTTATCAGCTCAAGGTTACCCTGAAAATGAATCTATTGTACGAACTAATGCTTCGGAACCTTCTTAATGCAGAACAAGGTTATTTATGTTCAACGTTGATTCATTTCTTGAGAGCAAGCACTGCTCAGTGAAGCACTTCACTTCTTGCGTTTGAGCGTTGGCTACAAATGGGAACGGAAACAATGCTTGATTGTTGAATAGGTTGGTTCACAGTACGCGAACCTCCTTTTGGTTTCGTGTACGCCGATATCCTCAATGAAACTTTCACGGGTTATTACGCTTCAGATGCTTGAAATTCTTCTGGGTAAGTTAAAAAGCTCAGCGATTGCGTAGCAACGTCAGTAGTTACGCCTTGGTGTCATGTCCACTTCTTCATCCTACTAAAATACACATCCCAAGTGTAGATCAAGCCAGTACGAAACTAGGGCACCCCGTAGGCAAAACGTCAATGTTCCACAGCAGCACTTATGAGAGGTGTGGGCAGAGAGAGGGAAGTCAATATTAGGAGCTCTAATGGGGAAATTGAAAAACTACTTGATCAAGAAAGAAGTAAGTTTTCCAAGTTGCAAGTTGCTGAGTAAACAAATTTAATCCTTCAGATTTGACCGCAGAATAACATATCTGTTCCAACATTTCCTGTGTTTCGGCGTGAGGCTGTTCATTGATGCAGTACGAGAATGTCTCAGACACAAACACAGTCTCAACGACTGAAACAGCTGTGAGGTAGATTAATGCGGTCCCGTCTCCAATATGCATGCTAGAAGCGGTGCCACGGACAACCCGTCCTGATGCAACTACAATGCGCCAAAGGCAAGTTGACGCAGGACATTCCAACTCTAGTAAAGCTGACTAGTTTACTCAATTCAGTAATGAACTTTTCAATGAACGACGTCAAATTGCTAGAGAAGCGGGAATTCACGTTATACGTACGAGCCACACAATTCGATGACAGTGTCTTTTCTTAATCCCGTGCCTGTATAACAATATTAAATGCACATACCACGTATTTAGCGTAATGCGCACAGTGAGTGTTGAGTTGTTCAGTACAGTTTGTTGTTGGACATCGGACTAGGTGGTTACCATTTGTTTTTGCCCACTGAAATCTTGATGCGTTTTGACGTTGATTCTCGTTGTAGACTAGATATTAGACGTTAGTGGCATAATATACTGAATGGAATCAACCATACATGTTCCAATATACCTGTATAGTTATACAAGCTATTATAGTATGGTTAACAAGTAATAAAATCAGATAAACCTGGTGATTGATGAGCACAAACTTGCTCCCATTCCATCAGTTTATTTTGGACGCCTGCGATGGTCATCAGGTTGACTGCAAACATACAAATTTTGCGAAGGCATTTGCTCGGGTTTCCCCCGTGTGTTGATGAGAAAGCAGAAGCTTGTGTGGATCATCGTGGATACGGTTACTACTCCTACACATATGAGGTTTCTTCTATAGTTCCACGTGGCTTGCGTCTCGTTCCTCATCAACGACGTGGCTGACATTTTCTGGAGGGAGTGAACTATATTTTAAACTGTGACGACCACAACTTGAACAGGCAATAACGATATTCGGACAATTAGCTGTTCCTGAATTTTTCGTCACATTCTGAGTTCGCTGTGGGCTGCGTGACAATTACCCTACTGGAGGACAAGCTGTACCCTGTCAGTCTATTGTGCGGGATTTGGAAGCGCTTTTTGAGATCTCACTCACAGAGTCTTGTGAGTACTATGCGAGAGGTAAGATTCATAGAGCTCTGATTTCACATCGGTGAAGGTTATCATTGCGCTCTATGTTTCCCTCTTTTGCCCAATTCTGCAGAATCTACCGTTATTTTATGGCTATTTAAGACGGCGTTGGAGCAGGTTCAGCGTTCTTTGATTTGACACAAACTTGGTACTGTGCTATCAGTGCAATACTACGATCCAATCAATTATCTGGTTCATTCCACCCTGGATCGTTACCAATACGAACCGTCTCAAAGTGGACATCTTTAATACCTCATCTGAGCTCCTGAAAAGGTTATTTGCATGAGCTCGACCTTCCTTGCACTGATCCTTGCAGGTGAGCTGATAATATTAACAGTTTTTTAATCATTAAATGGCTATCATCGGGATTATTGAAGCTCGTGTAACGTCCAATAAATAAATAACGAGATTTTATTTGTATAGAGACGCGGTAAAAGAGCGTTCAAAATGTTCAAGTCTGGCGAGCCGGCACCGCTTCCGTCAACTGGCAATTCAGATTATGTTCAACACAGCGAAGGCGGGTCAGCGAACTTGGACAGGAACGAGTTTTTGGATACGAAACGGCAGGAGCCTGTGGAGGTGAACCGCTCATTTACACGTACTTTCTTAAGAGTCGAGGAACTCGCGAGAAAGTGAAATACTTAGATTAACTGAACGTTTTAAAATTCGATCCTCCATTCCTTTCTAAAGATCTCGAGCGACGCGTTCCTCAACCTTTGCAAATTCGAAGGTAGGTATTTCCACAGTACATTCCGTGAAGACTAGGCTGTGAGAGGAGTCGTACCAGATATTTTACTAACCGCCCTCTTCTTATTGACCTAACCGCTGACTTACAAGTATTTGTTGTAAGGATAATACAAATGTAAATACTGTGTGTCTTAGGAGGAGCGTATTGGAACTGAATTAGATGAATCTGTCACATCATCGTCACGGTGCATCGCTGAGCAATCGACCAGATCCATCACGCCAGCAGCTACAACTAATTCCGAGTTGAGAAACGAAATACACGAAATCCCCTTCCAAAGCATCAGCCTTCCCCGGGAAAAGAAATTAAAAACAAAACGCACAATAAAGAAAAAGCGACAAGCGCAAGCGTCGAACCTCAGACAAAGAGCACAACTAGCAGTAAAATTACACCAACAATATTTTTTCTCATAGCATAAAACGATGTGACTACAAAGTGTTTGTTTTTCTCAGTTAAAATACGGTTGAGTGAGGAGAGGGCGTCGCTTTCTTGGAACACCGGTAAAACCTCCTCATCATAGAAAATAGTCTGGTACTTTTTTCTGTAAAAAGGCCACTCTGGTGTTCTGAAACAAAAACGTTACTGAGAACTTAATGGTAAAGGGAGCCTGTGAATTTAGGACACTGCTATACAGTTGGCATGAAAAGTATGGTACTTAGTGTCTGTGTGTGCTTGCACATTGTCCTAGACAAGTTTGTAAGGCAGCTAGGCGTGTGTGGATTGGGAGTGCGGCTGAGAAGTACGGCTCAGTCTCTTTGATGCCGTCCTGTGAAGGTTACAGGGTGAAGGGTCTCGGGATATGACATGGCAACTCCATTTGCCCCTAAGCCCAATTGGAGTTTGCGGCTGCTCTAAATGGTTTGGTTGACAGATGGGGTTCAGGCATTGTCAAAACTCCCCCTACTCGTCAGTGTGGGTGGAGTGGGATTTAGGGGACATCCATGAAAGAGATTACTGTCACTTTCACTCCATTCGTTTGGCATCACTCCCACAGCGATGGGGTGTACAAATAGTCGGGATCGTTACGTTGTGGACGCTCGCTGTCGTGCCCGTGGTAACCAGATAGAGTCACTCAATCATGTTGCACAGGTAGGTCAGCAGACCCATAGGGACTACCTCAAGCGTCATGGAGCAGTCTGCAAGCAGCTTGCTGGTGCACTGTCATCTGGAAAGAGAGAGAAAGCGGCCATTGGTCCCGACCAGTCTCCAGCCATCCTGGATATGTGCGTGGGCCAAGAAGAGTATTGAGGAGATGCATCGACTGGTCGTGTCAGCCAGCAGGCGTTCTACGATGAACGCCCACCATTGCACAAGTTCCTCGGGTCCTACTTGAACTAGTGGTCGTTCTGTGGTAGAACATCATCACCCTCCCAGTCCTTCATTGAGGCGTCTTAGGGCAGTCTAGACGCCCGCCCCATTTCCTTATATATTATTTATTTAGTTTCTTTTTTGAGTGCCCCTATCCCATTTACGGCGAGCTAGTCGGGGGGTTCCAGCCAGTGTGAAACTCTATAAACTCAAATAATATTACAACCCTTGAGAGTGACACAACTTCACGAATGAATCAAATCGCTTCCCAATCGTTCCCAACCATTTGATTTATTGACGGTAGCGATCGTGTGGTATGGGAGGGAAGGAGGGCTCCATCTAGCTAACCGAACAATTTAAAAAACGCAAATCCATGCGTAAATGTTGTGTACGTACTTATGCCTGTGTTTTTAAGGTGAGTCGTTCGGACATTTCAAATTTACCTGTGGTGCCGCATCGAATATCGTAAAAAACTCGCTGTTCTGCTCCAGTTCAAGAAGGGAAGCGACGTTACCGCATCTGTAAAATACGGACGTTTCAACAACTTGAAAAGAAATTATTAGCAACGCGTTAGACGATGTGCCGAAAATGTCTGTATCTCCAATGTACTCATCTCATGATTGGTAAGCCCAGGATAAGCTATAGAGGTGGGTTGGGTAAAATATTGTTCTGGTCAGGTGGGTGTGGGAATTGAACTTGTCGTTTTTAGGACGTGGCAATACATTAAGGCTGAATTCCCCGAGGAATTATCTGTGGCTGGAATCTAAGGAGACCTTAGTGATATCTAAGTTGCCAAAGCTTCTTTAAGCTGCTGCCTAAGTTATGTTTCCTGTAGGCCTATGAGAAGGCCTATAAAGATACGTACATTAACGCACCCATTCGATTTGACCCCAACTTCTGCTTCTAAGCCCAAACAAACCCTCTGAGTTTCAGCCTGCTCTACACCGCTGGGATAATGTAGTGAACTGTGAACTCAACCATTTTTCAGCATGTCCACAGATTCAAGTAGTTTCTCCAGCTCACAATTTCGCGCACGCCAAGAAGCAGACATGCGATAGAACGGATGACTGGCGATGTCTAAAGCTGGTTAGGGTGGATGCAGATAAAATCAAGGTTGCAGGGTTCACAGCACCGGGAGTGAGAAAAACCGCCCAAGGTCAACTGAACGTGTGAGCAAGCTCCCTCAGAGATTTCTCGAAACATGTGGTTACCTCTAATGGCGATCATTATAGCACGAATAATTATCTTGCCCTGTTTAGACGGGAGTAAAATGATTTAATTCGGAAGTACGATGAGCTTGGAAAACGTTGAAGCGTTGAAGTAGGGTTGGAGAGTAATGCTGGTGTGTCAGGGTGTCATGGATGGGAATGCACGTTACGCTACATACTAGAAACTTCGTCTTTTCTATCTGACACTGTACAAAACTATTAACCGCAAATGTTATTTAATTGGATTAATATTATCAGAAAATTAGCAAACCTATAGCAATAGTTTGGAGCGGACCAAACAGTCACCACGGTGTTCCTAAAATGCCATTTGTAGCCTTCTAGAACTAACTGGTGAGCTCTGGCGATGAAATCAACACCATTTTGCATTCGAAACCGGTCAACGACGTCGGGGCCGTAGATGAAGCCAGCTCCTCGAGGTGAAATACCCCAACCGCTTTGCTCTGAAATGTGCGAAGGTATAAAAATAGATGTTAACATTACAAAACTTGTGCAGCAATAGGACGCCTTGAGGGAGGCCTACACTCGACCACACCACGCTATACAACTGAACTTGACAAGCCACGTTAGGCCATTTGTACAGCCAATCATGAGACGAAGGCGTTTTCTCGTTGAGCTGAACTCACCTTGCCCTCACGGTCCTGATCTTTGATCTCATCGAAGAACCTCAGCAACCTAATTTTCGATGTTGCGCACCATTGCGTAGTTAGTTGTAACTTGAACTTCACCACTGGTGGCGTTGGGATCTTCGAAACTGCCACAAACTACTCAACATGCATTCCTCTCACTAAAGGAATATCCTATCAGCTCTTCACTGGTTCATTTCTGCAAAGCTCATGTTGTTTAACGCGATACATGGCGATTGCTGTTCAATTCATCAACTCCTATCGCAGAATGTTTACATTCAATGCTTATCATTCTCATTGGTTGAGAAATGGCAGTTCTTCTGTTTCCCCCTTGTTGACATGAGGAGTTTTATTCTATGTCCTGAGTAAATGGACTCTCCCTCGACCTTATCACTTCAATTTGAAAACCTTTACTCTGCATCCCTGCTGGTCTCTATTAATGTTTCAAGGCTCAATTATGACCCTGATACTCTGCCTGTTTACAGTATACCTACCATCAGGATGGACCATCAGAAGATGTTCGTGGGGCTCAACCTCAGCAGAACGTCCTATGACTGTTTGTACAGAGTTCCTCTGGAGTGCCTTCTGGAGCTAATGGCGTGGCAGCACCAATCTTCGACTGGACCCCCCCCCCCTGCTTCATCATTGGAAAATAAACAAGGTGGCCAGAAGAGGTCTGTGGAGAGGTGGGAGAGCATGCACAAAACCTGGCGACTGAAAATAGTGCGTGACGGTACTTACCAGAACGAAAAAGCGCAGTGAAGGGGTTGTCGCCAAAGCAACTTCTCACATTTCCATTCCGCAACCACCAACCAAGCCATACCAGTTGGTAGTCTGAAGCAGCTGGCATGGCGTCAATATTTGTTATACAATACATGCAAGGTATTTTTGAATTAATACGTTTTGTGTATTGTATGGTACCAATACTTTTGATTCAATACCAGTGCTGTATAGAAATTCGTTTGGATTACTACTTGCGTGGTATCCGTATGCCTCCTTTAATGCATTAGTGGTGTAATTCTGTTCAACTTAATACTTGCGCGGTACTTTTGATTACATTGTTTCTTCGGGTAATAGTTTTGATTAAATGCGTACTAAGTATGTATTAGATTCAATACTTTTGTGACATTAATTTTCCCAGTGTGGTGTCACTGCATTTGATTTCAGATGTGTGTGAAACGTGAGACGATATTTTCGTATTAATATTCAAACTGCCAACCTTGAAAGCGCAAATTCAGTATTCAGTCGAGTTCTTTTTAACGAGAAACGTCGGAAAAAGTAATTTTATATCTTGTTTGCTCAGGTTCCTATTCCAGTAAAGTTTAATAGCCACTTGCACGTACTCTTCGCTAGCTCTCCTTCTACGCGCTCAAAAGGCCCTTAGAACCTATGTTTGAAACCGCACCAATTAAGCTTTTAAAGTACCTATAAGATGAACCTTCGCGAGCCCCGTTAAAAGAACTATAAAAAGAGTGGAGTGCGTAAAACTACTTTAGACAGTGCGAAATCGCTGAGTTGACAGAAAAAGCTTACGCAACTCGGCTTCCGGAACTCCCACTCTTGCCTACATACATCAACTGCATCGTTTGGTTGACAAGATATCTGACTCCTTCGAACGAAAAGAAACCTGTATAGGACTCTTTGCTGACACGGAAAAGGCTTTCGATCGGGTCTGGCACAATGGATTACTGTACAAACTAAAAAATGCTCTCCCTGACACATATTACCGCGTTCTACTGTCGTATTTAACGAACCGCACATACACTGTGAGGTACCACGAGGCCATGTCCCGTTCGCGGCATATCCGTGCAGGTGTTCCCCAAGGAAGTGTGCTGGGTCCGCTTTTGTATCTTGTCTATGCTGGCGACATACCCACCTCTCCAGCAATGACCACTGCGCAGTTCGCGGACGACACAGCTTTTCTCTGCAGCTCACCAAGAGGAGAGAGAGCGGGTTTGGAAATGGAGGAGCTTGCTTTCGACCTGAACGAGTGGGCACTAAGATGGAAAAGGAAACTAAACCCCCAAAAGTCCTGCATCGTGACATTCACTCATCTACGTTTATATGACGAGCCGAAACTGAGCATTAGCGGCAAAGTCATACCGCCCGAAACGCATGTCCGGTACCAGGGAGTGGTGCTGGATAAATGCCTGACGTTCGACTCGCACGTTACATCTATCCTCAAAAGATGCCGTCATCGTCTCAAAACGCTCAATCCACTTCTAGGGATGCGCTCCCCACTGTCACTTGATACAAAGCGCTTGATATACCTAATGCTCATTAGACCAATTTGGGAATACGGCATCCAGGTATGGGGGGGAGCGTCAAACTCGCAGGTAAAACGAGTACAAACTTTCCAAAACCGCGCATTAAGACTCATTACTAACGCTCAGTGGTATATCAGGAATACCAATATCCACAAGGACTTGGAACTCCCAACTGTCCACGAAGTCCTGCAGGCTTCTTACTCTCGTTTCCACCAACGACTCCACAACCATCCAAACCCCCTAGCAGCTGGCATACTTGATACAGTTCCACCAGACCGTCAAACTCGCAGACTGAAACGCAAACGACACACCGATCTTCTCCTCACGACAAACGGCAACTGAGCGCAGCATGTCAATAAAATCATCCCTTCAACACACCTAATAATGCAAAAATTCAATAATTTATCAATTAACTCTGCAATAACGTAAACAATCCATCATTTATGTAAACCAAGTTATTATATTACTAAGTTATTAACTACCATATTTATAATGAGAGAAAGTCATTGGGCTTGAACTCCCTAACATGCGTCATGTTACTGTTATGTACCAATGTATTCCAAACTATAATGCAATCATGCAATAAAGTTGTTTAAGACAAAAAAAAAGCTCGAAAGCTATTCTGGACCAATTGGATTAAAAGTCGGAAAATACAACACTTACGAGTATTTTGAGAGTACGGAAAGAGCTGAATCAACATTCACTACGTACCTTTGTCTGAAACAAGAGCATATTACTTATTAGTGTAAATTGATAAAAGAGCGATAAATACGTTTAATTTAAAAAATAATGGGTTGCTGAGTAGCAACTCCCACTAATTTTTTTAGCGTTTGCTGTACATTTTGTATAGTATTCCTTAAGGGGTTGCGCGTCGCTACCGACCACGCAGGTTGGTGATGGGATTTTAAGGGTAGCAACACTCCAGCCCGGGTTTACAAGTGGGAGTAATCGAGTAAGATATTTGCAAGGACGTTGTCAGCAGGGTTTGTAGATAGCCAGGGTTGATTGAATTGGGCGTATCTGGGCTTGAGGTAACCTGACAATTCATGTTCTACCTCCTTGGTAGCGATTCATTAGGGTTGCGTGCGAAGGTCGTAGTTCGAGCTTTGCGATTGATAAGTCCTGGCTACTAGCTCGAGGGATTCTTCGGGCAAACCTTGGTAAGTGTCTTGAGAAAGCCTAACCTGAAGCTATGCCTCTTCCAGGAGTACTCGCTTCGACAGTTGGAGTAAGAGGTGCTCTTCTTGGGAGACAAACAAGTCTGAACGAGAGAATGATTGACTGCGCTGAGCTATAGACTTGAGCGCGAATTCTCTGTCTGTGAAACTGGACCGTATCGCTGAATGTCGTGCGAGAGTAATTCAAGAAAAGGGTGATGAACAGACATTCGTAAAGTACCATATCTCGTTCAGTTTTAGTCATTTCAGCTCCTGCAATGCTTACAGACTGCAGCATGACCCGAAATACGGCTGGCAAGACTCCGACGACACACTTGCGGATTCAAGCTAGTTTTATTCGCAGTGAATGTGCATGCAAGGGCACCAAGTATCACGGAGGTCAATGTAGCCCGATACTATCACGGGTTATGTGATCTCACTGTTAAAGTGTTTCCGGAAGTAAGCAAATGAATTGGAATCAATCTCTCGTCAACGGCTGGACCCTTTAATCACCCTTTAATTCGATAATCACGTTGAAAGGCTCTTTTGTTCTGACGATTTTATGTAACTTGAATAAAGTTAAGGCGAATTGGGAGATACTTACTTACCATCAGGATCTGACCACAAGAGATCGGTCATCGCTCCTGAATGAGGAACCTCTTGAACGCGATCAATGATGCCGATGTCGTCAAACACTTCTATCGATGGTGACAACCCGCCGTGAACACAAAACACCTGTGGAGAGCCCAAAAATAGGTTTAGCATGTAGAAAGCATTTACGTTGAATTAATAATGATTAAATAAACTTTAAATCTCCGAATCGAAAATATTTATCAAAGTACCACATACTTATGCATCTGCTTGATATATTCCAGGATCTGGGATGCACTTCATAATGCACTCTTCATACGAACGGCATTTGCAACTCTTTAATGCTCGAAATAGTTTACTCAAACGTTGCGACAAATGCAAGGTAAAGATGCCCCCCCCCCCTTAAATGTTAAGACGGGAGTTCTCTCTTTACTCTAACGATGGAGAAGAAGTAGAGGTGGCTGGGTCAAATCATATTCGTCCTAGGCGTGTTGTGAAGGATTTCTCTCTCTCTCTCTCTCTCTCTCTCTCTCTCTCTCTCTCTCTCTCTCTCTCTCTCTCTCCCTCTCTCTCTCTCTCTCTCTCCCTCTCTCTCTCCCTCCCCCCCCCCCCAACAATGTCGTAGCTAATGCCAACTGCTTACTTTGCTTCGTTTTCAAAGTCAGGTTGTTCCAACTTTCTTCAATTGTAACACTGGGGCTCCGGCCCAGGCCATTTGGCCAGAACTGGACTAGAGCTGCACCTTAACGGGGTAGTGGAGCTTCACAACTGATGCTGCTGAGGGAGTGAGACAGAGTGTACTGCCTGACTCCTATTGTAAGCACCTCCAGTGATCGTAGTCTAGTGGTTACAGACGAAGATTCATTCAGGTACCCCACTTCTGACACCATTAGTTACGAGGGGTTTGGAAATGTTTGGAGAGCTGCTGACTCAGGCAAAAATTACAGCGATTCCAAACTCCGATCCAACGCCCGACTTTCATTGGAATATGAATCTTCGCCTATGACCACTATACTACGATCACTGGAGATGCCTACAATCGGAGTCAGGCGGTACAAGTGTACACATAACAGTAACTTCGTATTTCTTTATCGTACTCGCTTGAACGAGTTCTAACCCAATGTCAAGTAAATCAGATACCAACTCTCGGTTGCAGCAGGTTCCTTGCCCTCACATACCGATCTACCCTAATTGGATTATGTTATCTCGCCAAACCTAGCGGGCTGGTGTCTGTCTTGACGTAGATCTCGTATTCGTCGTATGTACGAGCCGATATTGCACATCTGGGGCGTAATAGTAGTAAATGTAACAAAGTTACGTCAATTGAAAGTAACCAGTGAGTTGGATCAAATCGTAAGTACCGTTTTTAAGAGAATTTGAAACACGAACTATTAATGTTTGGAAAGTCCCATTATTCTCGTGTATTTTGGTTGATACTCCGTTCAATGGATAGTTACAGATATATTGGCAGGGATAACTAATTGCCGTGCGAGTCTGGTTGCTCCGTCCGCTTGATCAAAATGAGTGTGGCATTTTCATTTATACAGAACAACGTATATTTACTAAATCGTTAATGAAACTGTGAGTTTGAGTCAAGTCGTTAAAACCATTTCTGCGAAAAGTGTAAAAAAGCATATTTCTGCTTCTTGGCTCACACATCTGTTTGCAGTATTTACACACAGATATTTATTCAGACAAAAGCTAGGTATTAATTAATAGAAAACACTTTGGTTCAAACGAAATCGTTATCGCCATCTTCGATAAAAATTCGAAAGCCCTTCATTATTCGCACATAGTGATCTTCTTCATCCTTTCCATTTATGGAAACTGCTCAAAACCTTATATTCGTTCGTCAAAAAAAATTTAACGAACTCAATCAGCCATTTCCCCACAATGTTGACCACAGGCCCGAGCCTTGACCACTAACCCATGTGACCAATCAAAATTTTTTGATCCAGGAAGCATCAAAATCGACAAATCTAACGATAACTCTTTTTTAAATTCCAATTACATCACTTTTCGTGCCGTTCGCTTCATACGAAGTAAAACTGGCTACTGTTCTCGAAATCAATTGCTCACTTTGTTGTCAATCAGCGCGCCGAGGGACAAGACGTTAAATGTTTCTAGGCAGTACTTCCACACTGTAATGCTCCCGTACTTCCTCAGAACTTCATCATAAAATCCGTAAACTTGCGTAATTTCTTTAGATTCGTGGTTTCCGCGGAGAAGATGAATTCTCGTCGGGTATCGAACCTATCGGTGGACAATTAAAGTCAAGGTAGATAAATACACCAGTTTCCTTCAACAGACGTAAACGTAGGATCTAATTGATGAACTCCCCTCAGCTTTTTGAGATATAATTTAGTTGGCTTTATTTTGTATTATTAAACTCTTATATTCCTGTTAATGGTCGTTGAAAAGACGAACGTTCGTTACCTTCAGAGCCAACAGAAGAAGATAAGTCTCAATGCTGTTGTAACCTCGGTCCACGTAGTCCCCTAGGAATAAATATGTCGTCCACGGTATCGCTCCTCCAACCGCAAATAACTCGACGAGGTCAGGCAGTTGTCCGTGAATGTCACCACATATCTAAAGAACACTTGCATTATTTGTGGCATAAATTGTCCTACATAATGTATATTCTTTTTCGTTGCAGGCCCCTATGCAGGAGGTGCTGCACATACACACCGTCACTGCGAAGAGTTCTGCCTAGAAAACCGTAGCCATTCCACCCAGTGGTATCACCGTCCAGGTTCCTGGCAGGTTTGTTTCCTTTTGATGACTCTTCCTAAACCATCGATGTGGGTCTTTTTCGTTCTGGTAAGTACCGTCACGCACGTATTTTCAGTCGCCAGGTTTTGTGCATGCTCTCCCACCTCTCCACAGACCTCTTCTGGCCACCTTGTTTATTTTCCAATGATGAAGCAGGGGGGGGGGGGTCCAGCCGAAGATTGGTGCTGCCACGCCATTAGCTCCAGAAGGGATCCAGGTCCCTGGCCCATGAACTCCTGCACCTGCTAGACCACCCTTCACTGATCCGTCTGTCTATGTTAATATACCAATGGCTCCAGCTCAAGAGTGGGACCACCCTCTTTCCATCTAGAGAGATCTCTCCTGAATTTGTTCCCTGAAGGGGAACTCAAAGTTAAACTTCCTCTGTACCGAGTCCCTGACTTGTAGATCAGGCCCCTTTACACGCACCTAATACCTACCCAATATCAAGTGGTGTGGCGTCTTTCTTCCCCACTTGACAAGACCCATTTTCAACATAATAAGCAGCTCTCTCTGCATGTATGTGGAGAGGTGCACGACCCAGTGCAGCTGTGTTTGCAAGCAACCCATCACAACCAAGCAGGCCTTCCATGAAGTTTACTCAACTGCAGTCGCACAGTCTTCATACAGGGGAGAAAAGGACCTGTGCTTCTCCCAGTGGGATCTAAGCCCTTTGTAGGGACCACCAAGAGACATTTGATTGGGGAGGTTGGCAAGTTGGAGGAGAAGTGCAGAGCTGCCTATTGGTGGGATGTGTGAGGCCAAAGGCAGTCAAGGTTGTTTATTAACCTCTCCAGGGAGCAGATCTTCAGTCTGGAGAGAGATAGTCTGTGGCCTGTTGAAAGGTCACATTAGGAAGTCAGAGGTACAGATTCTCCCAGGTGGAGCCGGAGTTGCAGTGTAAGCATGATGGACTGGCTGTGGTGCGCCTCACAGTGCTTGGGATTCCTCAGCTGCAGCCAGAGGAGGTTGCAGGGTGGGGAAGCCACATCAGAGATTATCAGTGCCACAGGAGCAATGGTTGGAACTGGTGGACACGAGGGGGCTCATGCACGGCCACACAATAGACCCTGTTGCATCAAGGCAAAGAAAACGGTACAGCTCCAATCAATCCGGTGTTGTTACTACATGGGCGCGAGATTTATTGACCACTGCTTCACGTGAGGTCTGTTCAAGGACCGTGAGTGCTTGATTTGTGCTCCTTACTTAAAAAGCTAGACTACAATGGAGCATCAAATGATTCAGTCAACGTTTATGCCGTACTATTCGATCTTACCGTTATTGGAGTTGTTAGATGGAGCAAATTCGGATCTTTAGTTAAAATCTCTTTAGCTCGATTGCACAAATCTTTTACTTGAGGCTCTTTTAGCTTTTCGCAACGCATCAGCTTTTCAATGTGGCTTTCTACGTCAGTCGTAGCCGCTTTCATAATCGGTGTTTACAGCCCAGGGTCAACCAAGAACCGTTCAGTTCCCGAGAAGTTCATACTATCATTATAGATCGTAAATTGTGAGATATGAGGCATTTCTATTGCTGGACAACCCCCAAACGCTCATTGCAACTCTTAAGCCTACGGACGGGTAACAAGTTTTATTATGGCTGTACTACGGCAACCGCGTTTTGGTTTATAACTAACGAGATAGCGACCGAACATATCTCTTTTCTCGTATTTGTTTCTTATTGAGTATGTTTTTAACCAGCTGATAGTTGAAAAAAGACAAAAATTGTCTTCTGAAGTTTTAAAATTGGTATGGAGGAATAAGAGGAATAAACTGCAATATCGAATTAACGGGAAGTACACACTTGTTCCTGATTGCATTGTTGCATTAAGGTCCTGGTTCTTTCCTGGGGCTGGCTGGTACAGCGTTTTGCATTGAGTGTAGACACAATGAGTTATATCGACCAGATTTGTAGACTCAATGAGGCTGATGGTAGCACGAGGTATTTATCAAATGAAATCCTTCTATTGACTCGTGCCAGTCAAATCATATTTTAAGGTGCATAGATGGATATCATTGCTCCACTCTTGTCTACCAGCCTTGTGTTCCTATAGTCGTCATTGCAGTTGTTGATACCACACCCACTGGTGGATTGAAAGAATTGGTTGGAGGGGCGTGACGAATGTTTATTTTTTATTTAATTTATGTTTGTGTTAACTAGGAAAGGGAAGAATTTAGTCCCCCCCCCACCCCACACCACCAATCAAAGCTTGGTCACTGCCGACACTCCTCTACACATTCCTTCAGCAAAAATAACTTCCTTTTTTTCATTCTTACCTATCCTTCAAGAGTGAGAGGTTGGTTCTTTCTACCATTTTCGTAATTATTCTGTGCGTATTACTGACTGCTTGTTTGTTACGTTAGAAGTAGGGGGCCGTGACTCCAAACGCCAATACCTACTAATACCATGATTTCTTTCCGTTCTTTCAAGGAAATTGGTTCCAATGATGCAACATTTTTCTAGGATTCTGATTACTATACGTTGATTTGAGCTCCTCAGAAAGCTGGAGTGGAATTGTCATTACTCAACCAATGTTACCTTACACGTATTGGAGTTGTTGCGTGATGAACATTAGTATCTTTACATAACTTTTCATCGATTGTAGGAAAGTAAAAATGGTTTAACTTGGAATGGTTCCCTGTAATAAGGATTTTTTTTTTACCTGTGTTGTAGTTCCGCCATTTGCCGCCAGTGAGACAGTATCCCCTCAGTTTATTTCCTGTTTCTTAGCGAAAATAATTCAAACCAATCAAACCCTTTTCCACTTTTAATTTTACAAATGAAAACTAATCTTACGAGTATTAGAATTAATAAATGCTGATTTTCAAAACAAAAAGAACGATTCAAAACTCAACAGTGTTCGTAATAAGCGGTTGTTCAGTTGGCAGCATTGAACCATTCGTTTTAGTTGACTGTACTGGTAGAGAACGACGTTCTGGATCGTTCGGCCATTGTTTGGTAGTTATAGTTCGTTTGAGAAATTTATTAATGGTTCAATCATGGTGCAATCTTACTTATTATTGACTACAGTGCTATAATTAGTTTATTATGATGTCGTCGCTACAATTCGTAGTTCATCCCATCCCAGGAACCGAAGATCAGCTCAACGACAGGTTCGTCCAAGTTATGGCGAACGATGCCTTCCTTCTTTTCTGAGCATTTTTTCAACCTCTTTATTTCCTACAAAACACTCGATTTAATTTATTATTCCTATAAAGGTTAACCCGTGACGGTTTATTTGTGATTTTACGTAAAGTTGGCCGAACGATGGTAAGTACCGATGGTCAATTCTAAGTGGTCTCGTGCGACCCCACCTCCACCAAGATTACTTGTAATGGACAAATGGATTCCCTACTCTAACCAAGGCCGTGAAATCACAACATTTTTTTGTCATTTGCCGAACTTGAAATTTGAAGCTGCACCCAATATTGGTAGGTCTAGTTCATACACCTTATTTCGTGCTTCAATATCACTCCTGCTAGGTCTGGAAGCTACAGCTGCATAATCGTTATTTCCAGATTACGTTTTCGGCGTTTCGTTTCTTTCAGAACCTTCATAGGTCTGTCGAACCCATAGACTCGTTACAAATTGAGAAAACATCAATAACTTCCTGCTGGCTCATTCTTGAGAACTAACCTAACTCGTACCTACTTCTTTTGGGGCCATTCCTTTCTTATTGTTATCCTCGCACCGGTCAATTCAGTCATGCGTATCTATACAGTATTCCTTACTCATCGCCAAATAATGTCGCTAGTACTCACCGCTTGTATGATAAGTCATATAGTTCTAGTTCAATTGTAAAATATGCGTTTGAGTAGTCGATTTTTGCGTACTTGTAACGTTGCCGCAAGTTCAATTGGTGGAGTTATTCTATTTTTAAGTTACCGTTTTACTTTTTACTGGGTCTGATTATAAAGTATGACTAATAAACAAATCTTCACTAAACTTTACTGATCGTGGTCTGCGTCTCGGTTTAATATCTTTTGTCGATCGAATCTTTGCGGAAGGGACATGATATCGCGTTCGATAAGTCAGTTATCTTTGGTGTTACTACCCTTCGTAAAGTTTTTCTATACGTGTTGCTCTCGGTTTCATTCTGGCGACGTTTTTAATACATCGGCCATCGTTAGACTCCAATTGAATTGCACTGCAAAATGAGCTTATGTTAGCTCTGTTATGTGTGCCTCTGATCGTTAATGAATAAAGAACCATTGATTTCTGCCGAACCATGAAATGTCGGGCTGAGTTAAATTTTGATAAAACTGGCGGCTCGACAACACACGCATCTGAATACAGGTGAGACCACAACCTGTATTCAGATGCGTGTGTTGTCGAGTCCGCTTTAAGTAACAATATGGAAATATTGTAATCGAGAAGAGAAATAAACTAGTTACGAATGTTGTTACTATGGTTTTGACTTGCACTGATAAAGGTGCTTGAGACCCTTCATAACATCCGTTCAAAAGCTTACACAATTGGGACCGGGTAGTGTCCTGCTTTGCATTAAAGTGTTGATTCAGGGATTCACAACTGCCTATTATTTAGACAGCTGGTTTTTGTTATGACCAACTGGATCAATGGAGGATCGAGATTGCTAGAACAAACCCTATCACGCATAAACGGTAGTATATTTGCTGAGCCATCTCTACACCCAAACACGGAATAACATTTATTCTAATCTGTCATACGTTGTTCGCTTTAGAGGAGATAGCTCTTACCTATGTCTGCCCACCATTTAGAGGGTATGGATCCTTGAAGAATATGACTCCTGTGCAGAGAAACAGGATCCTTAAATCGATGACTCTGCTCTCATGTGTTTCACTCCTCAAGTAACGTATTGGTCTTCTAGATTGGAGTGATGGAGCATGGTAAAGTTTGCCCTTAGAAGGAACACAAAAGTAGCTGATCTCATTAGTATGGGGCATATGCGTATAGACTGCAACCTGAGAAAAAAAAACATTGTTTGCTCAACAGCTTATATAATCCTTCATGCCACACAAGGAGTTGTTGCAGAACTAGCCATTTCTCTGGTGAATGGACCAGGGGCTACCGATCGTTGCGTGGGATACTGCGGGACTATTATGATTCCCTCCTAGATTACGATGGTGAAGCTGTTGCATCTGCTTTACATCGTGATATTATGGTGTATGGTTGTCATTTGTACTTTCAGTTGCAGTGATCCCTTCAGCCAGTCATCTTTCAGATAGTGAAGGAAGGTGAACACAGTTACAGGTTGCCTATGCCTAGCTAAATGTACTCGGTAGAAAGCAGTTTTCTTCCCAATAAAGATCACGGTCATGAGGGCCTTTTTAGTGGGCTGACTGCTAACACCTGCTACTAAAAAAGAGTGCCTCTATTAGTGACCCCGTATTCATACTGAGCCACTTTAGCTTGCTCTTAAGTGACGTGTTGAGTGTACAAATCATGGAAGAGTTTGAAGAAATATCACACTCTATAAACTGAATGAAAATGGAGTAATAATGGCAATGATTGTCAGGCTAAAGAGCTCAGCTTAGCGTCTACTAAACTCAGGCCTGTGGAGGTAAGGTAGGTTGTCGTTTAGCCAATCTCTCAGTGACACGCTGTTGCCCGTGTGTTGTCGCGCTGAGGTATGACCTTGGCAAATTCTGTATCATGAGTTCTTCATATGGTTTCTCTCCTGATCTAACTACTTACTTCAAACTTACCACCCAAGTAAATAGATCAGATGGGAGACCAGATTAAGAACTCCAGGTGGTACAGGATTCCCCAGGGTCATACCTCCATTAAGTAACACGGGCAAAAGCTTCCTACTGGGAGGCAGGGTAAATGACAACCTGCTGCACTTCCACAGACTGGCCTGGGTTTGTTGGATGCTGAGTGAGTGACTGGGCTCTTGCATGCTAGCAAAACCGCAACCTCCGTGACTTTTGACTAATATAACTCTCTCAAGAGGGTTCAGGATCAGTCATGATCAATGAGTGCTGCACAGTATGAAGCGTTTTGAGTAGTATAGCTGTGGCATCTGATCCAAAAATCTCCTTGGGATGAGCATGCAACCCATCGTTTTATAACTAGTAGAGATGATAGCGGGTTGGTTAGTGTACTGTGAACCAATAGGAGATGTGCTATTAAATCGCTTTGTGCCAGGACCTAAATGTCCTCTTCACTACTGTTGTTTACGCTCCCAGATAGTAGTGTTCTTCCGGTGATGAAAGAATAATGAGGGTTCCCTTCCTTGTCCTTGTGAAAAACCTATGGGGGTTTGGATTTAATAGTTTTCTTGAATTTGGTTGTTGTGCTATTTTGTTTATATTTCTTCAAGGTATTCCCTGTTAAATAATGAATTATCTACTTGTTTTAGGTTGAAAGAAGTAGCTGATCGGTTGAATCGATTTGGTCCTGTTGCTCCACCTCAGGCATTGACTTCACTCAAGTCTGCCGTGAAGAAAATTGTTATTGGCCCTAACCATTTCGCTCTTCTCCTTGAAGATGGGAAAGTGTGCAGAATAGCGTTTTCAATTATTTCAGACCGACTGGATCTTACTAAAAATGACAATAATAAGAAGTAAGTTTGCTATTCTATAGAAGTTGGAACTTGTCAAAAACGTTTTTGGTATTCGGTTTATTTTTGTTTATCAAACCTACAACTTATGACGAAATGTTTTTTTTATTTAAGTGACTTTTGCTTGTACATTGGCTCAAAAGTAGTTCTTTCAAGCCTTTAGGCCGAGGTTTAACAGCATCGAATCAAATCCGAATTTCGCTTTGGTATCTTGAACACTTCATGGGTCCAAAAAGTCGAATTTGGTGTCATTCTCGATGTTTTGCTTTACATTTCAACTTTCCGCTCTTACGCGTCATGAAATTATTAGGTCATATTCGGTTCATCCGTGTGTGATCACTCACTTATTTGAAGATTTGGACTGCCTAAAGCCATGTTTTCCTAATGACGGTTTTTTTCTATCACGTTGAGTGGAGAGTGATATCACACACACTGTTGATAAAGTTTTCCTGTGAGCGTCAATGTCCTGTGAGCGTCAATGTCAATGTCTGTGGAAGTCAATGTCACGCGGCGGGACAACCAGTTTCTCTTGAGCTGTAGGAACTCACTTTGACAACAATGTCTTCCTATCGCATCGAGCGTCATACCTTCCGAAGCACGCCGGCAGAAGACACCAGTGGGACACGTCCTCCACTCTCTAGGAAAACGGTTGCGGAAGAAGAGAGAATTCTCTCATGTAAATCTGTTAAAGGAGCTGACAAATGAACCGAATGACTTACGGAATTATTTGCGAATGGACGAGGAAACCTACGTAGAATTATTAACATTAGTTTCTCCGTTTATATCAAAGACGGATACTGTTATGAGAAGATCGATATCTCCGCGCGAAAGACTATCAGCCACTCTACGATTACACTGCAGTTAATTTAAATTCGGAAACCACTGAATCAGTAGTTCTTGCCTGCTGTGCTCTGCACAACTTTTTGAGCCAAAAATCCACTGCCTACACCCCTACTGAAATTTTTGAACGCGAAATTTATCGATGGTACTACTCAAATAGGTGCTAGGCCTGAAACCCGAAATGTTGCAAAACCTCCAACCACGTTCAGGAGGCCAAGTTTTGCAACAGGCAAAAATTGTTCGAGACAAGTTCTGTTTGTATTTTAACGGGGAGGGGTCAGTTCCTTGGCAAGAGAAATTTGCATTGGACGTTTGAAATTTACAGTTCTTGAAAAAAGCTTAATCATGTTCACTAGTAGATACACCAAAGGCCCAGGGAAGTTTTTCAATAATTCAGTTAATAGTTTGCAATGTACCAATTTTGGCTGCAGACTTTCGGCCATAGTAACTTAAACATTTTACATTACAACAAAAACTGAGTAACAAGAGCTGAGGGCAACAAGAACTGGGTAGGGGTGCAGGGCAAGTGCAAACTGGGCGGAGATTGGACCGATAAGTGTGAGCAACCTTTACACGTTCAAACAAATCGTTACAATTCCCAGAAATTGATGCTGGCCGGCTCCAACCTTCCAACCCAACTCCAACTCCGATAAATCGTTACGATTTCCCATTTAGACGTAACGATAAATTGGATCGATCCGATCTTTACAATAAATCGTACGATTTATCGTTACGTGTAAAGCGGCCTTATGAGCGCTATCACTTACTACCACCGTGAAGTTTTATTGAACTGAGTGAAAAATGAATTGAATAGTAGCAAAAGCCACGAAAACTAGTGAATTACGTCGAGCCAAGGAAAGTAGTGTGATGCGTCGCTTCCCATGTGTCTTATTTTCTTGGCAACCTGAGCGGTATGGAAGTCAGAAAATGGAAAAATCGTTAGCGCTTCGTTTTTAGGTGCAAGTGGCAGTCATTCTCCTAGAGTAGAGCATGGCGTTTTTTTGTTGTTGAGCAAAACGACTGCCAGTTTGGAGACGTCACACTTGCTGTCTCAGGAGCTCTTAACTCACATAGCCCACAACGAATTCTCCAAAAAATTGGAAATTGGCTCTAATGATTTGGATCGATCTCCCAAGGTAGTTTTACCTACGTACTGTTTTATCTTGCAACACTCCTGTAGAAACCTGTAGAACGAAGAGCAATTTGCCTGTCTAGCATATTCACTTGGATGTGAGTAACGTTTTGTGATGCTTGGTGCCAGATATTTGTGCAGTGTTTAAACATACCTCAACCTCAACCTGATTTAAATGAGACCACTGTAAAGTTTTTCGATCGATTATATCAGAAAAACGAGTAAATTTCAGAGCAATGCCTGAAATCACTTGTACTGCAGTGATTCATGACATGTGCTCGTCAATGGGAGACGAAAATTTGTCGGGTATCCCAATACTGATTGTTCCACCCATTAGATTCACTTTGGACGAGGGAGAATTGGTGTACGTTGTGATACTGACATGGTAATTGAATGTGAATTATTTTATTTCAGTTCCAAAGGAGGAGGTGGTGGCGGAGGTAGTCGCCAACTCAGCCGAAGAGGAAGCAGAGGCGTGCGTAGTTCAACATCCACAATTAGGTACCTTTTCAGTTTCTTTTAAGTTGTTAGTTTGTTCGTTATAATCTTTGTGTTAGCGACCGCATTACTGAGTTCTTATATTATTATAGCCATCTTTTGCCCGATTAACTTCATTCTGAGGCTGATGAGATTAGATACTACTGTGGATAAATGGTAAATAAATCTTCTATTGCGATGTTCATAAGGGGCCGTTGTCCAAGTGGAACTGCTGGAGTTATCATGGGTGTCAACACATCAGGAGGCAGTGGTCGTTCAGTCATCTCTGCTCCCTACGTGCCAGAGGAGCTCGTTTCTCAAGCTCAAGTAGTTCTCCAAGGGAAGAGCCGCAACCTCATCATTCGTGAATTACAAGTAAGTCACATTTTTCTACGTTTATCAATGAAACTTAGTCATTGGAAATAACTCGCTTTTTTTCACACGTGAGTAGGCAAGCGTTAAATAGCTTGCCGTAAGGTGTTGATTTCTTTTTGAGAGTATGGTGGAGGAAGGTCTTTTTACTGTTTGGAGCATATATCAATGATCATTCTTTGGATGACAGTGCTTATCTTCTATCCCTCACCCTTCTGAGAGTTTGAGTTGTGTAGTCTAGGAGCCATCTCTACTTCTATTATTTTCACTCAGTCCCATTTATTATGAAAACTGACCCTTGAAACAATAGTCTTGAGTTAGACTACTGTCACATAGTCTCGTAAAACTTTGCTCTGAGTAACACGAATTATTTGCAGCTGGCTAAACAAACATTTTTGTTGCAGCGAACCAATCTTGACGTGAATCTCGCTGTAAATAATCTTCTATCTCGAGATGACGAAGAAGGAGAAGAGGGGGAAGAAGGAGCAGACTCGTATGTTCCTGAAGATCTCATTTCACTTTTAGATGGTGGATTTCACCCTGATCATTCCGTCATAATTGACGCAGACGCCATGTTTTCTGAAGACATGTTTGGATACTCATCGATGAGAATGTAAGTGATCTATGGTTTACGCAACTTTCATCTAGCACATAACGATTGACAATTAATTCTGTGTTTTTGTTTTGGCGTTATCAGTAGCAGGGGTGGCACTAGTGGAACTTTGAGAAGAACCAACAGCACCTCTGATCGCGACCGGGGTAGCAGTGAAAGCACTAATGTTGCCGACAGAAACAGCGACAGAGATCGTACTGAAAGAAGAGATGGAAACGACAGGGATAGCTTTTCACGATGGAGAGATCGGCAGTACTTTGGCCCTAGAAGGTGGCTTGAAAACGCGCTAAGAGATAATACCAATTGGGACAAAGAAGGAGGTAAGGGTTAATTGAACGAATTACACAGCCCCCCTAAACAAATTTTGCGCCAGACATGCAACTTGTATATGTACTGTTTATTATGTAAAAATGTAGTTTTAGATGAAACCTAATCAAATTTAGTGGGGACACCATTGCTTTCCTTGCTATTTATAATAACGTAATCGGCTGAACAAAAGAATTTGAGTTGTCTGCAAACATGACATTCGGTCTTCAAAGTTTTATATAAAAGAGCTTTTGGTGTTATGATCTGTGAAAGAACGGCTAGTCCAAATCGGTTTGAATTTCGTATTCCTTTGTGTTGGAGCTAACAGTCAAGAGCAGGAGCAAGGTCTCATTCACAAACAAAGGGAACAGTTGATGAGATAGGGGCTGGAACTGTTTAAGGCTTCCAACTCAATAGTATTGTGCTGGGTGATGATGAGGTCAAGCCCCTTAATATAGCAAGTTAGCAAGTGTGGGGGCTCGCTACACTCCTGGATAGTTAGTGTGTTGGGTACCTAAGGGCAGTTCACAGTCAGGTTAACTGTGCCCCATACAGAATATTGTTAAGGTTGTCGGTAACGTGAAATATATCAGGGGCAGTGCGACAGGGCTAGTTGCGGGCGTGAATTGTTACAAATAGCCGGTATACTAGAGGTGCAGCTTTGTAAGTTCACTTCATTCAGGAAGCAGTACAAATTGGTAATAGCGGACCAAGCTATGTGGAGCTTGAACAGCTGGAATAATATTAGCTCAGGGGCAGTGATTTCACACAAAAACTCATTTCGGATCTATTTGTGCCCGCCTACTTGACAATCCAGTCCCCATGGTGACTATGGGCCAAACAATTGGCCAAAAACGAAATTTTAGCAGTTTGATCGCAAGTACGTCGTGTTTGGTATCGTTTCCTAGGCTTCTTCGAAGCTGAGCCGAATATGACGGGTCTTGGAGGTGTAGGACTGTGTCTAGATGGAAAAAAGTGTAATCGGGGTAATTCCATTGAGCCAGTCATGCTGTGCAAGCGAATAATGAACCATTGTGTAATGATTTGTAGCGTGTGTGTGTCTCACTTTGCTTCAAAGCTCGTCATTTTTTGATCGAACTCCACGTGAGCTCTTATTAGTAAAAAAAGAAAGGTTTTGGGGTCATGGTGTTGCATACTGGGTGAGACGCTTTGCATGCATGAGGTGTTATGACGTGTGCTGCATAATTATCCCTTCTTTTTTTGACGAATTGAACGTTAGATTTAATAGGTTGGGATAATTCTAATCGAGGTCTCTACTCATTATTGTCCGGAAATCTATTTAAAAAGCTCAACACGCCTTTTAGAAAAGTCGTTTTCCCCTGAAATGATGACAACATCCAGTAACAATTTTCGTTTGTTATTTGTTTACAGATATTAAAAAGAAAGACATAATCGGCGGAAATCCTTTGTGGATGTCTGACGATGTTGAGTTCTGGCCTGAAAAAGATTTCTCTGGAAACAACCTTCGTTTTGTGAGCATTGCAGCTCTGCATAGTGAACTGATAGCTGTGTCTTCAACTGGTCAACTTCACCAGTGGAAGTGGTCAGATTCAGAACCTTACCGCCACCCAGATGTATGTTGCATCGCTTGTTATTTGTTATGTCTTATCTCGAAATGTATAACACTAGTGCAGTAACTGGGTAACTGTTCCAGGGTGCCACCTATCATCCTAAAACTGCTCCTCTTGGTCTCACCAACGAGCGTGTTGTGCTGATTTCTGCCTGTTCTATTCGTTGCACTGTCGCTACTGAAACTGGTAAAGTCGCCACGTGGGTAGATGACCAGTTGTCCCATGCAGCTACTAAGCTTGAACATCCAGCTACTACTTTCACGGAGTTCACGTTGGATAAGATAGTGTCGCTTCACACTTGCACCCTGTACTCTTTGGCAAAACTGGAAAGTGGAGCTCTGTATTGGTGGTAAGAAAATAATTTTCTCATAATTGTCGATACCTCATCGAATAGACTGACAGCTGTGCTTGTGGCCTGGCTAGTAGTGGGAAGGAGTTTCCCCTTGTCCTAATCAGAAGCTGTATGGTTAGTCCTCAAGAAACCTAGTTCCTGGGGATTGCAGGAGTGTCGCCTGAAAAGTTGAGTTCTAATTTGAAACAACATTAGATGATAGAAAAAACATAAAACAGCGCTTTCTAGGCAGCCAATAAAAGCTTCCATTATAGTGGCTATCGCCATGTCAAGAAGATACGAAAGATACTAAGGAAAACACACGTCTGTTCACTGTGGTGCAGCTTGCTTAGTTGGTTACGATTTAGAGTAAGTCGTGTTGGACTTCTGAAGAGACAGTGAGGTTGGTGCAATTACTTGTTGGCGATTCTGTGAGTAGAGTGCGAATGAATCTTCTCTGTGGTCGATTTTGGGTTTTAAAATTGGTAGGCCTCTTCCTTAGTGATGACACCAGATGTTCGCATGTTTCTGGTTTCTATGATCACATGTGCTCTGCACTTATGGGGTGTTGCTCCAAAGAAGTTTTTGATGAAGTTAAGAACGTTCTCTGTCGAAACGTAAACGGTTTTGATCTAAAATGTTGCTCTATTGTTGTGCTGGAAGTGTAAAAGCTGTATCTACTACCAATTCAGTGTAGAATCACAAGTGATTCATGCTAAGCAGTACAGTACATGATATTTTCATATGAAGCGACGTGCTGCAATTCATAATGTAGTAAATGTAGTATCTGTTGTTATTGTAAATAACATCCTACCGTAACTCTGTTATGGACCCTGAACGATATTGATCTGTTTCTTATTATTGAAGGAAATCGTGTTGCTTCATTGGTATGATTTCACTTCTCAGGGGTGTTCTGCCCTTCAATCAACGCAAAAAACAATGGGAGAAACATCGAGCCAAGTCCTCAAAATCGCGGCCTTCTGTCGGTAGTCAAGAAGTTGTTGCTGGCTCTCAAGTTTGTATGAAGAACAGCCCTATGTACCAAGCGGGAGCCATTGGTTAGTTCAAATAGCATATTAAATAAATTATCGGTTATATTGTTCGTTCCTAGTGCTGTACCACTTTACTGATGTCTTATCAGGATTCACTGTACTGGGTGGCGTTCCTAAAGTCGGGCAGTTACTCAATGCTGCTTGGAACCTCGCTGACGTCTGCAGATTCAAATTGATTCCTCCTGCTCCGACTGAACCTAAACCCGAAAAACCTCGCTCAGAGTCATCTTCTAACAGGTATTGCTCTTGATTCTCTTCTGTTAACGTTTTATTAACTGAGACATCGTTCAAGTATTCTTTTCTCATTGACACATTAGAACCATACAAATTGATTTTCCGAGGCCATCATAGTGGGTGACCTGTGCACGAAAGTATTCTTCACAAACTGAGTCCACACCTTTTCTCACTAGTTTAACGCTTTAACGTGAAGAATCAAACGTTTATGGTGATCATCCAAATTGAGGTGTCTACTCCACACCTGGTACTGACCAGCATTCTCCTGGTGGTAATCGTGCAAACTTGGTCATCTCCTCAATTGAGATTTGCTTGAGAGCGTATCTGATTGAAGGTCGTGTTGAAAGGTTTCTGTTTTACTTGAAAAAAAAGAAGAAACGCGAAGGGGAGTGGGGAAAGCATTAAGCGGAGGAGGCGGTAATATCCTACAGAAAATACTTGGGCAAACACCTACGTGACAACTCGAGAACAAATCGCGTATTTGAAGGTGATTCCATAGTGCAAAAGTTCAAGTTTGTGTGATACATTTCGACTTTAACACAATTCAATTCGGAGCATTGTACCCAAAAAGTACCAGGAAAACGGAATTGTTTTTTTTTCTATTTTCTGTGAGGGGAAGGTGCGAGAATGTGTAAAATGTGAAAAAAGTGGTGTTCCGATTAATAGAAGACTCAAATACAACGTCTTTTGTACAACTGATTTAGAACCGGAAGTATTAGTATGAATGGTACTCCTTCAACCATTCCAGTTATAGGGCAGGTTGCTCAGGTAATAATAACACACAAACAACAACTCAACACAACGCGTCACAAGGCTTCACACTGCTGCTTTAACCAAAGGAAAATTGGACCAAATGCGTTGGACAACTGTACAGTCCAGACTTGTCACCCATCTGACTTCTATACACTTTTACTGCTCAAAGATTCACATGAGATTTAAGACTGACAAGCGTGTGCCAGAGACAAATACCGCCTCGAATTTTGGGCTGGTTTTATATACTTTCCGAACGTATTTATGCAATTAGCTCGTACATTTCGACAAACAAGAGAATTAGTTCGAGTTGGTTAGTTCTGTAACCTTGTTGAAAGTTCGTAAGTAACTGAGATGAATGATGGTGGAGCACTATATTGTTGATATTTATAGACGCTTCTGTGCAGTGTTCTAGTACCCGTATAACTTGAGTTCTACTTCCATTCATTACAGTAACAAGTGCTCTAAAACAAATAGCAGTTCTCAGCCTAAGCCATCAAGCCAAAAAGAAACTGCCGATAGAATTGACATGCCACCTCCGCCGAGTCCAGCATCTTCTACGTGCAGTGATACTGGCTCTACTTCCCACAGTAAGTTCAAATCTGCTCCCTTTGTCTCCTTTGAAAACAATTCAGCTCAGGTCCCATCTACCTAAGTTCGTTATTCGCGTCTAGTATATTTCGACTTTTAAATTTCTAGAACGTCCGAAGAGAGCGCCAGTCAAAGAAGATGAAAAGAAAGATGAAGTGATGTGGGGTTTGAGGGACGTCGTATTTGTCGATGATGTGAAGAGCCTCCCCGTTGGTGAGTTGATATATTTTCCTCTGGAAACTAACTAGTTTACAAATATAAAAGTACGTTGTAAAAAATGGATTTCCACTATCGTGCTGTGGATAACTTATCAAACTCCATTTATGTGTTCAGGTCGAGTTCTCAAAGTCGATGGAGCTTACGCCGCTGTCTGGTTTCCCCCGAGTTCATCAAAAGACCGCAAAGAGAATAAAGAGATGGCTTCAGATGAATCACAGAGTCTCTTACAAGACTGCCGATTACTTCGGAAAGACGACTTACAGGTATGACATTGGTTGTTCGTTAAAGATGGTTAAAACTATTTAAGTCGAATCTCGAATAATTTCTGGCCAGGTGTTTGGAATGGGGAACGGGAACCCATGCAAGCACAAGATGCTGAATGTTTTGTACTAGGAAGTGGTTGTTATGCGGGTGTATTTTTGTGTGCTGTCAGCGTTTATTATAAAACTTTGCTGACGGAAAAGAACTCGTGAGGTGATTGCTCTGTGGTAAGGGGCAGCGTCAAGTATAATTCATAAAAGACAAGCTACCTAACAAACTTAACGTCTGAGGGATTTGAGTAAAATCAGATAGGGTCATAATAACAGTTACACTCTACAGAAGCAAGTGGAACTGGAGGTACACATCTTGGGAAGATCCTGTGTATCAAGGAGCTCCCGAATGTTGACAATAGTTTGAACGAACCATCAATTACTATTTGTTCACTTTCACAAAACTCAAGCTCTGAGTTCCCGTATACTGACCTGGAAGTCCTGTAGATCTCCCCTTTTGCCATCTACTCTTCCCTTCAGGGGGGTGACCCTGAATGTCACGCACTGCATTCAGCAGGGGGGGGGGGCTTTGTTTTGTTTCCCACGTTGAAGTCCCTTTTGTCATATTTCTCCTTTAATCAGTAGGGCTGTGTACCTTGATGGCGAAGAAATACTATAGCTAAGATAATCATGCCTTCGTATGACATGTGGCATGGTGCCTCACAGTATCAAAAATCTGTGCACTGCCTGAAGTGTTGTGGATTAGCATGAAGAATCGTATTCAGCGAATAACAATAAATACTGCTCAGGGTTGCCGTAATGTTTGCCCATTTTCCCATGGAACAATTGAATCCCCTCCCGTGTTGAATGTTCAAACACCCTGTTTACTGGGTTCCTCCTGGAGTGAGTCACTTTCCTTGGCACTGTATCAGACCATTTACATTTGGAACTTGCGTGAAAGAGCAAGAAGTTCGCTTTTGTTGGGAAAATACAAACCTTCAAGTTTTGTGACGAAGAAAAAAATCTTGAAGCCATACATTATTGAAAACGTGTTCTGTTATTGGCGCATTTCAGGTTGTGAAGACAAGCACCACTTCTCGAGCTCCCGATTGCTTTCAAAGGACTCCTCGGCGAGTTAACATCAACGAGAACGTCGGTCAAATACTGGCTGTAGCTGTGGATGGCCATGGTAAGAACATAACTATGCTCTCCTCTCACTTTGACTGTTATCTTCGCAGAGAAATTGATTACCCGGTTATTTACAGGTCTTCACGCCGTTGTTAAAAGCAGTTCACGAATCAGTTACATGCTGTTCAACATCACGTCTGGAAAAATTGAGCAGGACTCACCCTTCCCTTCTGAAACTGATGCCTTTTTAGGACTTGAACCTTCTAATATTAACCTAATTTCCACTGGGGAGGTAATGCAGTTTGTTGAGCGCTAAAACGTAATATTTAGTCAGCTGATGTGGCGTCTTCTTATTCTAATTACGAGAAATTCTATTTTAGATGTCCGATTCCGTGCTTTTACTGCGAGATGGAAATTCGACGTTGTGCCCGTTAGCCAAAGATTCTATGGATTCCATCAGAGACAGTCAATGGCTCGACTTACCTCCTCTTAAATGCGTGGCGACTGCTTCTCACGCTCTCTCTGTTTCAACTCCTACCAACCTGAAGACACAGGCAGCTATTATAATTCTTGCTGTTCAACAGCAAGTGTTGATGCCTTCTATTTTGAGATGCGATATCGAGACTGTAAAGCACATTTTGCTCAGTTTAGATCACGATTCGAGTTAGTATACCTGATTTTATGTGTTGTTGATTGAGTTTTAAACTTTCAACGTGAATTTGACGCTTATGCTCGTGAATTGTGTTGTAGGGGGAGATGAAACGTTGAAAGCTATACTCAACGAGCGGTGTGATGGAAACAGGAATATTTTACATGCCTGTGTGTCAATGTGTACTCCCACTACTAACAAGGATTCTGAAAATGGTAAGTTGTAATGTTTTGTCTGTTGCATTCCTGTTTTGGGTTTGTTGGTGCCCAAGGGATGAAGATCAGAAATGCTGGATGTGGAGGGAAGCAACTATTACGGGGGCATTTTTTCACCCTTCTAGCACTAGTTATGAAGGGTTGGGTTCTAATGGTTAACAAAAAAGTTTTATGGAACGTAGGAGAGGCTCCTACTGGCTCATTTTTTAACTTTTGTGTATTGAGAACCAATTCAGAACTGTTCAACACATTGCATCAGGTTGGCCCGCATGTCTCTGCAATGGCCGCTCATCTTGTGCTCTTTACCTTCATGAGAATTTTGTAGCATTTTCCATACATCCTCCAGTATTGCCCAGCAGTTGAGAGGTTCATATGTTTCCTTATAACGACTGAACCCCCTTGAGGATGAGATATCAGTCCCGTGTCATGGAGGTTGTGGTTTCCCTGTCATGCTACATCCTGGTCACTTGCACAGCATCCACCTAGACCCTCTGCTGAGCGAGCTATTGAATGTTTGGCTCAGTCGTCAAGATCTTTGTCTCAATAGACACCTGAAGGATGGCAGTCCTGACCATGGTCATCAAGGCTCTCGTTGATTTTATAAGCAAACCTTTTTGGGCCTGCAGTCTGCTAATCCAACTCAATCAGAACATTGCCCTTATCTCCTAATAGCCCTAACCTCTGCACCAGCCCTCTCCTGGGCTGTCCTTAGCCTTCAGACCCTGCAGAGCTTTGGTTAATGTGGTCGCTGACTTGATAGTTATGGCATCAGTGCGCCCCCTTATCTTGGGCTACCTTTTGGGCTGCCATTCACACCCACCTTGCTGATTTCCCTTTACCTTGGTCTTTTTCCTAATTATTCTGCAGCTGGAGTGTCAGTCCAGGAAGTTAGGTGCTCTGATCAGTCCTTCAAGTGCCTGCCTTGCCATTGTACCGGGACGAACCAAACCCTTCCATTCAGCAGAGGCTCGTCAGGGGCATTTGTGCTGACTTGGCACCTCAAATGCCCCAATTAGCTCGACACTTCGCTGCTGTCAGTTGAAACCGAGTGTTTCTCCCGTCGCCCATGCTTGCGTTTGATCCCACCTAGTTCCCTGTTTGTGGTGGTTAAACTTCGTTCGAATTGCATCTGGTTTCTATCATACTACCCGACTCACTTAGTGCGACACCGCTTTCGATATTAATCCCCCTCGTGACATTGGCGCCCAATGTAGCACCTTCTTTGTATTCTTTTTAGACCTAGAGGAGCCAGCCACGATCCATTTTCCTTCAGCCTCAAAAGAAGGCTTCACTGAGAGGTTAGCTTCTTCGTTCTAGCTCTCTCAATGGGTTGGCGACAGAATTATATTTGGCATACACTGGAGATCTGGTGGGGTGGATGTGCAAAGTAGCTCTACTCCTCTCATTTCAAATTTGCATCTTTACTAATACCCTTGAATATACCCTTTTTATGTATGCGTAAAGTGGCGTATTAAACGTTCAAACGTACAGTAACCTCATCCACACATGATTTCGTTTCAGAGCTCTTGAAGGTCGGTTTATAGTTCTCAGTGAAACCCTCCTTAATATTGTAATGCCATTGCACTTGTTACCAATTTATTGCTGATAGACGTTTAGCAGCAATATTATCACAGTTGTTTGAGTGTACTCGAAGTGTTTCTTCTGGAAAATGTTTGTGTAAATTCGTTCACGAAAACTTCAGCCGCATTTTTTCCTGCAGATATACCACCTACAACGACGAGTGGATCCTCTTCAACTACCGATCAAAACAACGTGATATCGTGGTCTTCTCGATCTGTTAGTTTACGGGAGATGATGCGCAGAGCGACGCAAGCAGTTTCATCTCGAACTAGTGAGTTTAAATCATTCTCCATTTTCCCTTCTCATCAACGTGAAAGGTCTATATTGCAGTGAAACCGATTTTGCTGATAGGCACCCAGGTCAAATATGCCATGTCTATATGATGAAAATATCTGGAGTAGCGCATCACTACTTTTCTCCTCCTTGTTACACATGTGGTATTGGTTGGTTCAAGATTCGTTTTACGTTGAATAAAAATCGTTATAGCTGTTTCAAAGAAGTTCGAAAATTTCCTTTAATTGGAACTCATAATTCACCCCCTTTCCCCTCTGTTGAGCACAAGTTGGGGTGGGGGTGGGGGGTTAACAACGAAATAAAAGGAGGGGGATGTTCAGAACGAAATCAGAGACGCAACGCGTTTCCCTAGGTGAATACACGAAGGTAACAAAAATGAAGAGACTTGGGTTATAGCAGTTAAAGTAACGCACGGCGAATGAGAGGGCTTCTGAAACAAGAAAGAATACTGGCGGTAAGAGTTTCCATGTATAACTGGATTCTGTGTAATGGGGAAGACTGCACGGGGCAAACCCTGGTTCATCGTCTGGAGGTTTTCGGGGTTTCTTATGTTTACGTTCTCGAAAATTGAGAAAAATACAAAATAACAAGATCAATTGCCTCTGGTGATTTTCACAAACTTGATAACCCAGGTTTTTTCGATTCGAGAGTCCTCAAAATATGGAGATTCGAGGAAACCTCAACTTTCTTCATTTTATACGCGCACAAATATTTTCTTTTTGATTCTGAAACTGGCGTGTGGAAAAGCGAGAAAAGTGTCAGGTAATATGTTCTCTCATCCTTAGCGTTTTCTTCTCCTGGAACTGCTCACCCCTGCAAAATAGAGAAATGTACACAAAATGTGATTTATCGACACTGCTTTCTTATATTATTACTGGCGCGTATTTCTGGTTTGAGGCTCAAGCTCGTCAAACATAGACACCCAAACGTTCATCTTCTCACAATAATTTTGGTGAAATTCGATTCTGCAATAAATGAAACAGTGACCTCAATGAAAAAATCGATAAGTCTTAGCCAGCCAATATCTAATGATGCACCACTGGCCGATATTTGATCATGCACCAAAATCGATTTTATTGTGCGTCTGTGCTTGTTTCTCGTGATTGATAACGTGATATCAACTGATTTTAGATACGGGAGAAGCCAGCGAAAGCAGCAGTGCGCAAGATGAAAGCGTATCAACTCTCGGATGGCCCCCAGATGCCTTTATGGAGCAAGCGTCCGGCGATGAGGATAGCATGATGATTGTGACCAGCGGTGGAAACACTTCGTCTTCGCAATCTCTCAAACCTCCCCTTCCTCAACTGCCCGACCCCAGAGAAAGACGAGCTAACGCGTTGCAAGCGTTACGGTTACTCTGTGAATCGCCCATTCTCCAACCTCATCTTCCAACTCTCCTTATGGCCAAGTAAGTGTACTGTTTTTAGTGTTTTCCTAGGCCTTTCTGTATGTGACTCATGTGTGGTTACATGCATCTTAGACTATCATAGATTACTACTAAGGGCGCTCCAAAAGTTTGAATTCTTGGTAGCCAATGCTTGTTAACAGATTAAGCAGCTCCAGTAGTAGTTCCTATGGTGTGATCAGTCAATATTTTATGCTTGGCATGTTGACGAAGTTTTAATTTTGTTTATACTTACCTTTCTTAAACTCCTTTCCTTCTCATACTCCCTACAACCTTCTTGTACAAAATGTAGGCTGTCTGACCATGATGAGGATCGGGGGTGGGGGGAAAGTAAGCATTGATTTTCGGTATTAAAGATGTCTTGGCTTGAGGCAAAACGAATCGTTCTAAAAGGCGGCAGTTCGCGTTGTGCCTGAGACCGGAGACAGAGATGTTCGACTGGACTTGGTATTGTTGTAGAGACGCGAGACCAAAGGAAGGAAGATGGTCTCCGCCTCGGACGAGTGGTGTCTCATGTCTCGCTCGGAAAACACCTGCATGTACCAGAAAAATGGCTGCGTTTGGTGACGAAGATTGCAAAAATATCAACGGACCAAGTGAACGCCCCTATGCAAGTTCGTCGTAAAATTCTCCCAATAACTGCAGCTTCGTCAATACACCAAACACGAAACTAATTTATCGATGAATCGTCTCGACTAATTGAAATTATTTTTGACGACGATTTTACCTGAGTAATTGCGCAAAGTCAAAACAAACTTACTTAGGGTTAGCGCCAATTTTTCTTTCAACGTTATTTGTCTTTTTCAGTAAATTCAACACATGATCAAATTGTGTTTTATTGAGCCGAAAATACGTCCTGAACATGTCATCAAAAAATAATTAACAGTTATTCTTCACTAATAGCGATAATTATCCTTCACATCATGATATAATATAAATCGCTAATGGGCAATCTTTTCTTTGATTAGTAATAATAATAGAAGAGTAAATCGTCGTCTTCTCCCTCCAACAGTAACTATTCGCCCTTCCATTGCACTTTCAAAAGTAGGTACGCAGTCAACACAACACGCCACTGACTTCATCGACAGTGGTCTCGACTTACAGTTCCTCCAGTGTCTCCTGTATCTGTGTTCGATCTCTGTGTCCTGTCTCAGTCGCAGCACGAACTGCCGCCTTAATGAGAGTGTTTCTAGTTAACATCTATGTTCATATTCTTTCGTTATTGATGTCCAGTGATTAACCTGTTTTGTTGTGTTTTGCTTCAGGGATAGCCAAGGAGAGACTCCATTCATGCTGGCTGTTGCTTGTCGGGCTTATCACGCTGGCCAAGTACTATTTGACACCATTATATCGTTAGTGTCTAAAAGTCCGCGACTTACGAGGCCACCGTCTCCACTTCCTCCTCCACTTCCACCCACGATCTGTGCCAGTACAGAAGAACGCCTCAAGAGCGTATTGTCAGCCTGGTTTGCCAAACCATCTAACAGCGATTCTAAAAGTAGGTATTAGAGGTTGTGCAAACTACTATGTTGTTGTTTACGTGGGCTTCTAAATTGTACAACTTAATAACACGATACTCGACATTTATTTTAGCTCCAAATGCCAACGACCAGGCAGAAATAATAGACAAGGAAGGGTTAGAAGCAATGGTTTTCCCTAAAGGGTCAAATCCAGACCTATCGCCTTTGCATATCATTTGTTGTAACGACACTTGCAGTTTTACGTGGACAGGAGCTGAACACATTAACCAGGTATTATAACCACTCTATTGTCTTTGCAATTCGCTATTTCACAATTCTAGCCTTACTAGCATTATCATCTTCGATCAATTGTTACAGGACATTTTCGAGTGTAGGACTTGCGGATTAACAGGGTCATTGTGCTGTTGCACTGAATGTGCGAGAGTCTGCCACAGGGGGCACGATTGTAAATTGAAGAAAACTTCGCCCACAGCGTACTGCGATTGTTGGGAAAAGTGCAAATGTCGAGCTCTCGTTCAAGGAAACCAAAACGCTCGTTTCAGTTTGTTGTGCAGTTTGATAACTCACACTGATCTCGTTACTAAACACAACTCGAGGTAATTCATTTGATTGTTTTCATAGGTAGTTATGCCTTGTGATTTTCATGACAGTTATAAAACTATGTCTTCTGTTCACCAGGGGAGAGAGCATTCTCTTATTTCTTGTTCAGACAGTTGGTAGACAAATGGTAGAACAGAGGCAATACCGAGCTCCAAGATCCAGATCTGCTTCGGCTGCTTCAAGGAAAACTACGTCGGCTGATGTTGGTTAGTTATATATTCTTGACTTGGATACTAACCAGTTTGAAACGGATGAATGAAAAGCTTAAAAAACTCAAATGTCAAGGGAGCAAGTAACATGTATAATCAAGGCGTGTACATTAAATTTGGGCCCATTTTCTTGGGAATTCTGACCTGAAAGCATTTATTTATTAATTTTCAGCCTCTGAGCCTGACATGCCTGAACACGATTTAGAACCACCGAAATTCAGTAGGCGTGCGTTTGAAAGACTTTTAAGCGACTGGCCTGCAGTTAAAGGAATGATAATGACAGGTAGTGCGCTAGATACAATTATTTACCATCGTCAAACTCAGCCTTGTGAAATACTGAACCTGATCGTGTTTATTAATCGTGATTTTGATCGCCAGGAACCAAAGAAGAGCGTGATTGGAAAGAACCCGTTTATGAAGAACAAGCCTACTTGAATGCGCAGAATGGGAGTGCCTTGCTCGATAAGTTCACCCATTGTCTTTTGGTGAAGTGTGGAACTGAGGTTAGAAATTTAAACGTCAAATTCACAACTATCACTCTGCTCAACTTTGTCAGCATTCTATTTCGTATTATTTATTCGCAGATGGTTGACAGCGTCGTTGCCACTTTGTCGAGGGAATTGCAAAACACGTGCATTCCGGGGCGCATTGAAGAAGCGACTATGGTTGCACGAAGATTCGTTCGCTCCGTCGCCAGAATATTTGTAATATTCAGCGTCGAGATGGCGCCCAATGCCAGCAAAAGAAGAGGGTAAGTCGGCAGTTCAATGTACCTGTAATATCATTCCTGTGGTAGAAGACGGGAAATCGAATCTTGGGTTTGGTTTCAGGGCTGGAGGAGTTGCTGCTCCTTTGATGCGATGTAAAAGAGTTTTCCAATCTCTACTAAAAATTGCTGTCGAAGAACTTATTGAAACAGCCGATAGCCTCATAGCTCCAGTTCGCCTGGGAGTGTCACGGCCTACACCACCTTTCACGTTATCTACTCTCACCATTGAAGTCATCAATGTAAGTGGAAGCTAATTCTGATATGTGGGGTGTGAGACATCACGTGTAGTACGTAAAAGTTGATGAAACTATATTGTAGATATGACTGGAGAAAATATAAATGTTGCTTGAATCAAAGCTATTACAATTAGAGGAGTTTGTTAACGTCCGAAAAAAATTAAAACTGAAAGAATTTTATTTTTTGACATTTTAGCTTCAGTTGAATGAGAAATGGCTCTAGTTCAATAGATAAATAGATAAGCAGAACAATATCCTACAGTTCGTATGCCTAATGTAACACCATTTGTTCAATTGACATGTGGTTTGTGTAACACCACATCACCACTATTCATTGAGCATGTAAAGTATGCATAGTTGCTCATCCAAGTCCTAGATGGGGAGGTGAAATTTTCAACTTCAACCAACCCTAATCAAGGCCAAGGCTTTCCCTACCTGTATGAGTTAATCTAGTGGCATTGTCTACCTGGGCGTGAATTCACTGACAACTATCACAGAGGAAAGCCCCCATTGGTTCAAGCTCCCAGGAAACGTTCCTGTGAGACGTTGCATCTGATGCTTCCTGTAAAATTTCAATTGCATACTTTTTGTGCTCAGCCATTAGGTGCCTTACCTAATCACAAACATGCACTTCTTATTATGTCATCCGTTCTTTGTAGAATGTAAGCATTTTGTTTCCCACAATTTTTACAGGGTTCAGAGGAACTGTTTTCTGTCGAACCACTCGCACCACCAACTGCTGGAAGCAGTGCAGTTGGGCGCAGAGGCCAGAAAACCAGTCGTAGTGAGGACAATCAGGGATCCACCACCTCAAGCTCTAGACCCCGGCCACTGGTGAATCTTATGGACATTGAAGAGGAAATGGTTGAAAGTAAGTCTTTTTTTCCTGATTCTGTTTGTACGATTTGTATTTGGATTTCGAACTAGTTTTTCACGGGCGACTGTTGACATGTTTGCATCAGGTGTAAGGGTTTAAAAACCGAGCTTACTCTCTTAATTTCTTCATTGGTGTTGAAGGGTTTATTCGTGGCCCTGCTGGGTAACTTCTGTATTTGTAATCAGTGACCTCAGTGTCTGCAAATGTATTTCATTTTTTCGAAAAAAAAAAGCTCCACGGTAAAATATCGCACACAAACCATATGGAAGTGTGGGAGTTTTGTACCAGGTAAACCTCACAGGCTCTCACTTTATTTTATTTATTACCATAACTAGTTTTGCGCAAATTTTAATTTAAACTGGCACTTCTGAGGGGTTATCTGGCTCATGTACATATGTTTTGGAATAATAATAAACAAAAATGCTGTTTACAAGTGCGCAGTATTGCAGTTGCTTTTCCACTACAATGATAATCGTATATGTTAGTGTTATACGTCATCTCACCCGGCACCTCAGATGGATATGAGAGCATTCCGACGACTTCAACAAGATGTATGAATTTAAATTCTATTGCTAACAAAAGTATTACGATTGTTGAAAACAAGTTGTTCGCGTAAAATGTGTGTTGAGCAGTTTTAGAAAAAAGGTTAATAGAAGCATAATCACAGGTATCCTAACCACATCCCACAGTGATATTGGCTTGCGTGGTGGGAATGCAACACGCTAGCCTTGATTTATTCATCTAGCCGTGATTAGTTGGATCATGATCAGTGTTGTTTTGGTGAAAACGGCCCTATTGTGTCAACTGCTTTATTGGCCATGATCTGGATTCTTGTATCCAGGAGGTATTGTTGGAGAGTGTCTTGCGTCACTCACTGCACCCGCCTCAATCACAACAGAATAGGCCTTCCCTCTGTCGTTTTCTGTATGATAGGCCTGAAAGCAACCACTGGCCACCAGAAATTGTGAGGGGTAGAAGTTCAACTTCCTGGACCATCTCTCCATTCAGGGCTGGACACGTTGATATCTTCACACCTCTGGTGTCCACAGCTTCTGCTAATGAATCTACTCGTTTCAGAGTGGTAGCGGCCACTTCCCTTCTCAGGTACAGTTTTTGATGTTCTACTGCCATCATGCACTTGTACTTGGGTGGGAAATCCATAAAGTTGTTTGAGTTCTGGCGGTGTAATCTCCATTGGCAAGTTGTCATCCTGTGCTCATCAGGGTTGCTACTTAAACACCCATACCCTGTATAGATAAGCAGTTTGCGACTATGCGATCAAATGAATTCAGTGCTCCACCTGTTCCTGAACTTCCTCGTATTTCTGTAGATTAGTGTTTCTTGGTCTAAGCTCCTCAACAGTCCAATATCTAAGGTTACTGTTGCAAATCTTTCTGTTTTCTTTTCCGAGGACGTGCGGGGCAAGTCCCTTTGTCACTGCAGCCACGTGTGGGCCTATTGTGACACTAGCCCTTCCTTAGTAAAAGGCGTCGTACATACCCGCCTCCTTTATGAAGCCGAGTATGTCCTTCACCGCAGCTTCCGCTATGATATGGGGCTCAATAATCCCCTGGGCAAAGTATCCAAAGCGTTTGACTGCTAAGGCAGGGCACTCACATAGGATGTGCTCCACCGTGTCGTCCTCCTCACCACAGAGCCTGCATTCCACCGCCTCTGAGATGCCCATCTTGTTGAGGTGATACCTGAGTGGGCAGTGTCTGGTGAGGAAGCTAATCAAGACCCTCAGATCCCACCTGGAGAGTGTCAGCATCGCCTTTGCCCTTTGACCAGAAGGCGTAACAAGCCTTTTTGATTGTCTTAAGTCGTGGCTGGCGATGCCAATGGGCGCTATTTTCCTGTGTCTCCCATTGAGCAACCAAACGGTTCAGGTGACTTTTGGTCATACCTACCTGAGCTACTTAAACACCCATACCCTGTATAGATAAGCAGTTTGCGACTATGCGATCAAGTGAATTCAGTGCTCCACCTGTTCTTGAACTTCCTCGCATTTCTGTAGATTAGTGTTTCTTGGTCTAAGCTCCTCATCAGTCCAATATCCAAGGTTACTGTTACAAATCTAGTGCTAACTTGTGGTACTGGTGCTGAACAGTGCTCAATACTTCAATCAACGGTCAAAAACTCACTAGAACTATTTATTGCAAAACTCGTATAATTTAGCGTTTCAAAATCCACACAAGTTAGTTTATAACTTTTCATATGCTTCATTCTACACCATTATTTTGTCACAGGTTTAGTTGCATTGGCCAACGATGGTGATGGTAGCGAAGGTGAAGGGGAAAGAGAAGTTGAACGCGAGGGAACTGAACGTGAAGTAGAAAGAGAAGGAGCAGAAAGCGAAAGTGAAGATCTTCTGGTTGAGACTGAAAGCGATAGTGACCAAAGCAACCAGGAAACAGTAGTTGGCGATAGTAGAACTCCTGCTGCAGGTAAATCCCTCTTAATAATTATATCAAAATCAATTTATATCAAACCTTCTGGCCTGTCCTCGTGATCTCAATTCAATCCCAACAGTAAAATTAATAGATCTTACTTTTCATTCTCAAACTCGTTAGGTGAAGATGAGAGTGGTGATTCGAGTCAGCAAGAAGAAACTGACGGAGAAAGCGAAGGATTAGACCACGAAGAAATGGTCCTTAACGATGATCAACTCGAAAGAAGAACGTGAGTATTGCCTTCGCTTTACAATAATGATGAACTTACAGCGTGCATCATAATTTTCAATCCCCCCCCCATTCACCCACCCATCTACATTTGTTTGAGCTCAACACTGACGGTGTAAAAGTAAAATATGATATCGTGAAAATCTTAACATTTTAACGGAAAAATGTGTGCTTGCATCGCCACATTGTAAACAAAATGTATAATGTATCAAGAATTAAGCAAACAGAATTTAGAATGACGTTATACTGTTTTCTATGTACAATAGCAAAAAAGGGGTTGGAGACAAGCCTCACGAGAAAAAACGTCAGGTGCAATGCATCACACAACTATCCTTAGCTCTACGTAAATTAATTGGTTTTAGCCACTAATTCAATTCATTGTTTTACTCAGTTTATTCAATGTGAGAAACAGATAGCGCTTAGAACTTCATTTCGTCAAAGTGCCTGGTAATTTATTATGCTGCTTTCGCCATTTTCACCCGAATGAGAATTTTATGGTATTGTCGTGTCATTTGGAGCTGTTGATAATAAAAATTTAATCATATTCGTTACAGCAGGTTTTAAGAAAACAAGTATTTAGTGTTTTGATCTCTATGATAACTATAGTTAGTTTTGGGTTGATTTCACTCACACCCTTATTTTAGCGTCCTGCATGCTATATATCAAGTTTGGGATGATTTGCTCAGCCGTTTTCTCTCGATCACGATCATGGACTCACACATGTTTGTTCCCTTATCAATATGACTGTTCCTGAACCCTCATGAGAGATTTTTATTACCTACATGCCGTGTAGGTTGCGGTTTACCTATTATGCAACAGCCTGGCCACAAACTCAGCATCTACCGCACTGTGGAAGTACGGAAGGTTGTCATTTAGCCACTCTCCTGGTAAAGCGCTGTTGACCATGAGTCACCATGCAGAGGTATGCTCCTGGGTAATTCATACCATTCTGGAGGGTATCTTAATCTGGTTCCCACCTGACCCAAGTGTGGGCCCAAGTGGGTGGCATGTTTCAAAGGGACAGATCAACTGTGACCACGTTTCTTTGCCATAACCTTCACAAATTAGGTGAAATGGTTATAACCATGCTTAGTAGCAGTCTACGCTGTTAGGTTTGGTTGCTCTTCCAACGACCGTTGCACACTGTTGTAGGAATTACTGTGGAGCAGCACTTGGTTTCTAGTTTCCTCTGCACTGGAGGCGGAAGACGTTCAGAATGGAGATTCTTTGAGAGAAAAGAAGTCGAGCCACCACTTTGCGTATTGAGGTCGCCATGTGCCATAAGCCACTGTCCATTGTGTAGCGCTGCCATTGTTAGGCGATTGTGCATGTAGCAGTTGTTTTGTTGAAAGCCCCCAAGCTGATTACAGTCCAGGATTGAATATCTAGACAGCAAAGTCAACGCCACTGCTATAAGTAACGCAATGTGCATGTGTTCAACAGTGGTGTTAGAGGTTTGTGTAGACTGTGTCGAGTGGGTGGCCTTCGATGCTGCTGCAAGGCTTCGGTAATGTAACAAGCATGAAGATACATCAAGATGGCTCAATTCTTGCTGATAAGTCAGCTCTCCCCCTATCAGACAAAATATGGTTATAGTCGTAGTCTTTCTTAGTGCTAATTGGGGCTTGAGAGCAGAGAATATGGAAGTATCCACAATTCAGCCTTGGGCACCTTGATTTCAATACTAATTACTTGGTGCTTAACGTTTTTCTTTATTATTATTGTATCACTATCAATTTGTTGTTTCCTTCCCTATCATTGTATCACATTGTAATCATGTTGTGGACGTTTGGACAGAAGTGGTAGCGGGCAGGGCCAAAGGAGCAATTTAGCTCCTCAGTCAATGCAATGGGCCATCAGAAGCAGAGACACAGGCTCTCGATCATCAGGTATGTCTTCAAATTTGATTTTTGTTATGCATCTTCGATCAGGGCATTGACCATTGAGCCATTTGAGTTAATCTTGATTGAATGTTGATGTTTCAGCAACAAGTAGCAATTCCTTGGTCTTCATCGACCCTACTTCACTCCGTCGCTCCAATAATAACAACTCGAGCAGCGCCGGTGGAAATACGAATCAAGATGGAGTTACTATGACAACGACTGCTGTTTGCCTTGCTCGAAGTTTTGCTATTGTCCTTCGTCAAATAGCTGATCTACTTGGCAGCCTTCACAATGTTACTGGCACTCAACAGCCAGTTCCTGTAACTTATAAGGAATGTGTCTCTCTACAGGCGAGTGATGTACTTATTTTTATGAGCAAAAGTTGGATGAGGGGTCGTAACATCCATTTTTATTGTCTAATGTGGTTCGTTTGTTATGTGCAGCAGGAGAGAAATGTTACCCAATGCTTGAGACGAAGCTTTTACTTACATTGTATTATAGTGTAGTACTGACACCATCACAGTGAGGGATCGCCTCTTTCTTTGAACCTCGCCTTCAAATGGGCAGTATTTCTGCTTCTTGTTGCCATACGCAGACGAGATTGTGAGCACTACAAACTACCTTGGCTGTTAGAGGCTGAAGGCAATGTCAATCTTCAATCGTTCAGTAGCATTGTAGTCTCTCTACATTCACTGTTCAGGTGACATGGCTCCACAGCCACTATTGGCCTCTTTTACGCCTCACTATGGTACGCAGTGATGTCGTTTGAACATGGTGAACGTGTCGTAATCTCTTATACAGACGTCCATTCGGAAATTTTAGTCGGCTTTGGGGCAGAAACTGTGTTACATGTCAAGACTGTGACAAACCCACATCTCGTGTCAACTCTCGTGCCCCCCCCCCCCCCCCTGTGCTCTCATGCTGAAAAAGTGGAGGGGGGTTTACTCAGGAACGTGAAGATTTAGCTGTCATCACCTCACTCACATATTCTAGTCGATCTATGGATTTAGTCTGACTAGAGAAGCTATGATAACTATGGGCAGACATTGTTTTCAGCCAGTATCACTATTTCCTCCTGTCACTCTTTTCACTCAGTGGGAGCACCTCACAGTACATAACATCTAAATACGATTAACACATTCAACGCTGGCCAGATTCTTGGGTCTGTCACCCCTGACGGCCTATTTAATTACTTGAAAGTAATCATTAAATTACCTCAATCTTCATTGGGGAAGTATTTTGAAACATATTAGATGGAAAACCAGAAATTTCAGTAGTTTTTTCGTAATGTGACCAATAGGTCACGTCAGTCAGGGGTAATGGATCAGTTATACTAACCCGCAACCACCTTCCACTCTTCACACAAATGCCTATTTTTTATTCAAAATGTTGCTCTGGGATATCGTAAAAAATCAAACAGAAACTCTGTTACCCATCATTATGATTATTTTTATATTAAAGGGAAAAAATGAAACATCTAGAAAGTACGACTAAGAACATTTTATATTTATTTCAAAAACAAGTTACATAATATTTAGTTAGCAAAATCGATCATCATTATAATTAATTTGAATACAGTATATTATGGTCATTTAGCAAACAATCACTCATATTCCATTACCTATCCTATTCAATTATCTTAAATCCTTTATCCTTATGGTAGTCCAAAAAGCAATCACCTAAACATAATCCTGGCGTCTCTTCACAGCCTAAACAACACGTTGTGACTGCTTTTTCAATTTTTTTTTTGAACACTGTCGACAACGGTATCGTTTTTTTCTGGTCCCAGAAGTCTCAGTAACAGTGGGAAAGTGAAACTCGGTGAGCGTGAGGAGGACTGTAATATACGTGTAATAGAGCTGAGATGGAGTACAATTGGGCGACACAAGGCAGTACTCAGAACGCGTGAACAACCGTATGAGAGAGTGGGAACTTACTGGGGCAACAGTTCGAAACCGAATGATTTTGAAACAGCTCTGTCATCGATAGGAGAATGAAATTGGGAGAAAGAAATAAAGAAAGGGGAAAACCTGGAAAAGGGGGCTGTTAAGTCAACCGACCACAGTTGAGGGATTCCCACAGGTGAGGGGCAGGTAATGAAATAGTTGGAGACAATTAGGCGGTCAGAGTCAATGACTCTGGGAAGTCCCGAGGTCAATGAGTCTAACCACTTCGACGCTTTGCATCGAACAAGGTTTTTCCCCCAAAAAATAAGGTTTTTCCCACAAAAAATAAGGTTTTTTTCGAGATTTTCAGAATAGAAGTGAAAATATCAATACCATAATTACTTTTGAACTTCACGGAGACAGTAACAATAAAATAAAATGAGACTTACCGACAACAATCGTCCTTCAAGGTAAAAAATTGAGGGTGTCAAAAATGCGTCTGTTCAACTGGTCTGGAGAGGGCTACGTAGAAACGGAAAAATTCCTCAAGCAACTGAGACATTACTGAAGTCATTTTCACGTGTTACGGACCCTCGAGTGGCTTGAGTCCTCCTCAACTAATTTGGGAAAACTCCGAGTGGTGCCTGGCCAGCGCGTGTCTCTGAGGACACGGCCGTCAGGACGAATGGACAGCTACGTGACCTATCGGTCACGGCCGCGCTGAATGTGTTAAAAGAATCTCTTAATTGGGGATATCTTTTCTATCATTGTTTAAGTATCTTTGAAATTAATGAGCTGTATCCATTTTGCGATGTTTCAGAATTATGTTGAGAGGCAGCTCAAACCTACTTGGGACTGGCTGCTGACAGTTATGGATTCAACCGAAGCCCAACTCAGGTTCGGGGCCTCCCTCACAACTTCTTCTGACCCTACGCACCCTCACCATCCTCTCCATCACGGTTCAAGTAAGTGTTGATTGTTCAATCTTGATTATGAACTGAGTAGGAGATAAAGTACACATTTAGGAACAAATTCAAGTGTTGGAGTCAATCAGGAACAGGTTAGAGGGCCCCTGCACCTTCCTCACGTAGAGTCAAGGAGAGAAAGAAAGGGTGTTGCGTAGATGACAGATGACAGGCTCCATCAGACCAGTTCTTTCTCTCACGCTATTTCTGTTAGTAGACATACATGCTGAGTGAGGGGTTTTCTTCATAACTGTTGCTGCTCTGGAGGGGCGCAACTATTGAGAAAAAACTGTCCAATCTTTTTAAAAAACCGTGTTTCATGTGTGACACACATGCGCCATGTATAACTTGGCTCCATGCTCCTTAATCCTCCAGTCAGAACACAAATGGTCGATTTGTATTTCTGTAGCTTGGCGTGAGTCTTTTCTTTTGTGACTGCTGATTAAGGCAGCTATATCGTTTTCATTGTGCGGGAATTGGGTATTTGTGGACATAGACGACGTATAAGAGTGGACCTAAAACACAACCGTGGAGGACATTGGCTTTAATCGTACATGAGTTGGGTTCAGCATTTTCGTATTTAAAGAAAATGGGCGATTGCTTTAGGCCCACAGGATAAGAAGCGCACTCGCACACGCTCCTCGGTAAAAAGGGTTTTAATGTAAGCCTCATGGCTAATCCTTTCAAAAGCCTTCTTGGTATCCTACAACACTCCCAGGCACACAATCTTCTCTTCATGCATGTTGAGGATTACGTCAACTATTCTATGTACTTGTTCTTAAGGGATTCTGAAACCTGCTGGGAATAACTGTTCCAAATACAGCAAAGGTCTGGACGTGAGAAGCTTCTCAAATATTCTTAACATTAGGGTTAACCGACTTGTTGGGCGGGTAGTTGGTGTGGTCACTCATAGATGCTTTTGGTTTAGGAATAAGTATACTCCACTTCCTAGGGCTAAGAGAAGTCAAAACAACTATTGTGTTGAATGGGCTACATGTACGAAAGTAGGGAGTATCTTAATTTTTCCTTTTTTTAGCCATACGAAGTAAGAACAGAAGTTGTGTAATCAACATTCCCCAAAATTTTCTTCGTATATTTGAGTCGCAAAGCCCTCTGAAAGCAAATAAAACCCGTGAGCACGATTGAGTTGGAATAGAAGGACCAAATCTGATCGAATTTGATGTTCAGCTTTTGATTGGGATGCAATGAAAGTTCCGTTCTTCCCTTGGAATTCACTATTTGAGGGAAAACACCGCACAAGGTCAGAGGAAGGGTGATTGGCTTGCCTCAATATTTCATCGCTACCCCTGAGATTCCTTCGCATGTATTTCCCACGACCATTCTTCACTAGTTAATGTTTGCGTTCAAGCTGTATTGCATGCATTTAGTACCAGAGCTTTTGCATCATTTACCCAAACGGTTTCTCTTTCTTCTGTAACCTTCGTCATTTTTTTTCGTTTGCTAAATTTTCTGTTGTGTGACTTTAGGCAGCAGCTCATCTGGTACAGGCAATTCAGGTGCCGCTACGGGCTCCAGCACCACTGCAGGAAGTGCGACACGCTCTGGTGGATCGCATCGCCCAGGTCAGTCATCGACGCTCGCCTCATCAACTCCTACCAGAATCGTCGGATTTACGGCGAGCACTGAATCATCTAGACCTTCACGAGACCGAGATGGTATTTGTTTTTCTTTTCTTTTTTTAAAATTTCTCTCTTAGCTAACGTAAAACATTTTGAAGAGTGGAATTTCTTTACGTCAAATATTGATGTTTTATCCCCTCTCAAATCATTGGCTATAAAAACTTGTAACGAGTCAGCAGTCTGCGTGTGATTCATTGAGAGAAAAATAGCTTTACCAAATTGGTTGAAATTTCATGTGCAGCAAATCCCCAATCGGGAGAGATAGGGATTATCTCACTATGACTTCGATGGCAAAGGTGTTGAATATCATTACCCTGGTTGCTGGAGTGATAGAGATGGGAACAAGCTGCCCATCTTATCCAATGGGGACAATGATGATATTCAACTCAATCATTGGTTGTCAGAGTACTACCCCCTCGTGATCTGAACACCAGTAAGTTAAGATACGCGAAACAACTACGTGGTGGTAGGAAAGGCACGAAAGGACATTTTATCAATGGCCCTAAATGTCCTTAATAAAATGACGTCTAGCGCTAGCCAGCCGTCAAAGTGAATTTATGAACAGGTCATTAGGAGTTATTCGACGATTTGACTTATTCGACCTTTATTCAGATTTGCGAAGGACGTTGATAAACCTTGAGATGGTTCTGATCTAAGTTAACGTTCTGATGGTTTATCAATGGCCCAGAAAGCGGTCATTTCCTCTTAAGCTACACACACACAGTGGAACATTGGAGTCTACGGCTTAGCATTTGTGCCCATGTAACATCCAGTCTGTTGGGAGTCACTCCATGCTTAGCTTTTGACCGTTGACTCACCTTTGAAAAAGCGAGCTGGTGTCAGGAGCTGGCTATGGAAAAATGTTTGAGAGATGTGGTAATATAGTCGGTGGTCAATGCTTTTCAATGTTAAGAATCATTGTTTATATTTGTACTTTTTAGCTCTTCCAAAGACAGAAACGAAGTTGATGCAACTTTGCAATCCCATAAAATACTGCTACTGTTTTTTGGTCCCCAAAATTTTAAAAACACTTCCCCACTAACCTTTAACGTGTTATGGTAGATCCGACTCTCTTCTCGATTTCTCGTCTTTTCTCTGGCAAAACTGGCACCAACTATAAACTGACCTTGCAGTGTAGAAAACAGTTGGATCTCTTCCTCAGCATCAGAATTTAAAAGCTATCAAAATGCCTCATGTGTACTGATCTGTAGGGAATTTATTGAAGTGAGCTTTAGTAACAATAAGGTTGTAGCATTGTCATATTCAAAAAATGTTGCATAACATAATCAAATAAAAGTGCTGTCAGCGTTATTTCTATTTCAAATTGATATTTTATGTTTTCGAACGTTAATCGATCGAACTTGTCTTCTTTCAGGATTGGACGGTCATTCTGCTCGTAGAGAATTGCTGATGTACTGTTTGTCTCTCATGAGATGCCACAATTCTGAACATGCAGATTCACTTCCCGTTCTCGATGTTAGTTCCTTGCGTCACGTTGCGTACGTTTTCGACGCTTTGATTTATCTTCTTCGTGCTGGTACAGATCAGAATCCAGTTATTGAAGAAACGCTCCTCCCTCAGTCGTGGTCTCAACCTGTGAGTATTTATGAATGGTTTCTCATGAAAAGGGTCCTTATAAAGTATGATGAACAGCAGAGCGACTTTATCATGGTTTAAGAACATAGTTCATGAAATCTGTTTTCAAAAGTAGGTGGGAGCTGAGTGTGAAGCACTTGAGATAATTGTCATGTGCGCGATGTGACTGGCACTGCGATGAAAATGGAAGAATTCCAAGTGTATATGATAAATCTCTGTCATTGATGTTACTGGGCATGTGGATGCGGTGCACAAAGATGACTGAAGCGCCATGTACTCCTTTTAGTCGTATGATGAATCCCCAAGGCACTTAGTGCTAATAGGTGCAGAGATAGATGAGTGATGCGTCGAGGGCGAAACTTAGTTGAGATTGTGTAGAAACCAGTCCTTTGTTGCTGGATTTTATCAGCGATAGTTATTTAGTTACAAGTATTAATTCCTGCTTCCCTGTGCTGTACTGAGTGAATATCAAAGGACTGAAAGGATGGGCTCTGTCAACCATACTGTCTGAGCTCCAAATGAGTCCAAATATCTTAACAGTCACGCATGAGCTGCTCATTACGAGCATTTAGCATGGCCACTTGACAGGTGCGTTGCCATGATACAGTCCTCATGTACTTTGGCATGATTGGCTACTGCACCATCGTCTGGGGTAGCAAACTGGCCGTCAATCAAGGAGAGGTTTGTCCGGTCCAATCCTAGAGTGCTGGGGATCACCAAGTAGAGAGTGAAAAGGGAGCTCTGAACCTAACTCTGCATGTATTTCTTCGCTGAAGTGAAACTTACAGGGCTTGATGAATGGGCGTTAGATTAACAATCAAACCCTGTCAACCCTTGTCAAATGCGTGTAAATATTACTCCCTCCCTCCCTCCCTCCCATCTCATTAAAACCACCTGCCCGCTCGACTCGCAACGGGTTCGCTGGAACTTCCTTCCCAATTTCCCCGACACGTTTACGGGCGCCTGGCGCCGGGGGAATATTGAGTTTCCGTAGTTCCATTGTAGCCAGGTCATGTTTCGTATGGTTTACTAGTATTCGATGCTGAATCGAATGGGATGGGTCTCTGAGCAGTAATACTAGGTCAAGCTGTTCATGAGAATAATAAACCATTCTGTAATAATTTGCACAACATCTGTGAATGCCTTATGAGAAAGTGGGTTGAGCCAGACCAACGGACATTGCAGCATTTAATGTGCGGCAACTGTTTCACCCAATTGGCAAAGAAGGTTATATGACCCCAAAAAAGTGGGCACAGTCAATCTCTCCCTTTGCAACTTGTCACACGAGTAAATAGTTAGGTCAGATGGCTGCTAGGAGGTAACTCCTCCCAGATGGTATGGATTCTCCAGGGGCATACCTCTGCGTGGTGATTCATTGGCAACAGCTCTCTACCAGGGGAGTGGCTAAATAACAACCCGCTGTACCTCACAGGCCTGGGTTTGGGTTCGTTGTGTGCTGAACAAGTGTCCCTGCTAAAGTATGCAGACGAGGTCTGCTCAAAAAGCCACATAGGCCATACCACATTTTTGGATAGAAACTGTTAATTTTTATTTATGTTGCTCTGCTGTTCCCTACAGTCTATTTGGACCCCAATTAAACCTGTTATTTATTAGATTATAAATCTGTTATGCATTACATTACATAGAACATTTCCTACCTATAGAAAGAGCAAATGTCAACCCAAAATAAAGTAGAAGATGGAGAAAACAACACAGTAAGCATTTCATTACATATTCAAGTACAATTCAGATATTTAAAACTGGGTGCTCTGCCACACTGGCTGAATATTATCATCCTGTTGTTTTGTGATTTTATCTTGGCCACGTCTGGGCTTTTGAAAGACAGGTGGTCTTCCCCTCAGATGGCCGCGCTTTACGTTGTACCATACCTTTTCTACACTATCTTGGGTGGGTAGTGGATTGTGACAAATGGAAAGGCTTGCACCAAGTTTATAGAATGGCTGAACACGAAAATAAAAATGGCAGATTGCACGTGTGGTAATAGTCTACGAATGGAGGAGCAATGGGCACTGTAGCAGTGTACGGACTCACTGTCTCGAAGCCACGTGGAGAGCTCAAGGTTAAAGATCTCGTAATAGAAGGGAAGATGAGTTGAGAAGATTGTAGGTGTCACGCCACACCCATTTTTTCTGGAGTTATAAGACAGCCTCTTTCTCTAAGGTTAGTTGGCTTAAGTTCACATAGCCCTTGAACCTGCAACAGAACTAGATGCCATATACCCCCTCTCCTTTTATCTTGAACTGTTCTTATTCATACACTTCAGGCACCTCAGATATGAGTCTTTCCCGCTTCTTGGTGTTCAAGCAATTAGTCTTGTCAACTTACGAAAATCGGTTATTTTCTCTCGTATTCCATTCAGAACGAAATAACTCCTGACAACATTGAGATCTTCAGACTGTAAAGTACTGTGTTCTTCATTTTCAAACTCCACACCTCCTGAGCAGTCCAGGAGAAATGCTCAGCTCTTCAACGCAGCAACACACACAACTACACTATACATCTGCTTATTACTACTCATCAGTCTTCTCATTCCATACTATTTCGTCATTTCAAGGAAGCTGGATAGGGTGGTTACACTTGACACGCTTTGAACACCAGTTTTGGTGACTGGAATTTCAACTTTCACGTTGTTGTGAGTTAGGTAATCCATATTCATTGCTAGAGGTAATCGCTCTCTTCTCGTTGCGTCGGATTTTTCCTTTCATGGCCTAATTGAAGCGTTCAAAACTGACTTAGCACCTTATAACCTATTTGGTAAGACATAGAAAATAGTCAACTGGGACTTGTACGAAAATTGCAGCTGGAAAATATGGCGCGTGTGGAGGTGGTCAACTCAGTTTGATGAACCATTTTGACGTTTACGTTTCTACATATTTTGTCTTGGTAATTTGTTAATTTGCTTTGCTTTCTCTTCTCAGGATGAAAACGAAAACGACGAACCAGAAGTGGAAGAGATCTCGTTGCCACCAGTCATTGAATCAGAAACTATGGAAGAAGCAGAACCTTTGGGCCCCGCTGGGAAAGGACGGCGTCACCCATTCTTCCAACGCTCAGATTCCACGCTTGGATTGGGTTGCAGCCCTCCAGACCCCTTCGAATTCCCCTTACAGCGAGCTCTTCCTTTAGCCGATCAACCTCACTTACTTCAACCCAACGCTACGAGGGACCAACTATTTGGCATTCCTAAGCAACCGATTAGCATTTCTCCATCTAGTAAGTGTTTTTGTTGTTCTCCTTTAAATTCGCCTGACCAGTTTTTAGAGCTTTACAGACCAGTTCTAAACTACACGTCTTGATGCATACGTCACGTGAGACCTCCACCCCTCTCCTCACCAGTCCTCAGAACACTCCTTCAGAGTATTAAAGCAATTGGGTTAGGTCCGCCAGTAGGCAAATTACTAAAAATAACGTACCTGTTAGGTGAGTCCGACAGTAACTCACCAGCCAGAGAAGACAGACTCACCTCCCTTAGAGGTTTCCAGGTTACTGTGACAAACCAAATGCTTCGATTTAGTGGACAGTTGTCCTGGGCTTCCTGCTCATTCCTGCTTTCACCTGTAACTCTGCAATTTTGAGATAAAATGGAAGTAGTCACCAAGCTATTTCCAACATTGGGCTGACTATTGGCACATAGAGTGCATGGATAAAGGGGGAAAAATTATTTGAAGGCCACAGTTTTTCACAGCATCCCACTGATAGCCATTCAGATTTTCTCATAGCATGTCACCAATAATCCTGTCGTGGCTACTCTTCCCTATTGTCTCACACACTGGTGAAGCACGTATGTTTGCATGCGTCATGTAATCCTCAGTGCTTGTCCATAGTTACCTGCTCAAGTTGCCTCATTGTTTTGGAACTTAGTGACAGAAAGCCCAAACCACGAGTCTGTTTCCCCTTATCAATCCCCTTTTGAGAGAGTTATATCAGCTATATGCGATGGAGGTTGCAGTTTCGCTTACACACAAAGCCCAATCGCTCAGCATCCATAAAACCTGTGGAACTACCTATTAGCCAGCTGAGGTATGACCCAGTACCATCTGGAAAGAGTTCTTAATCTGGTTTCCCACATAATCTGACTATTTACTTGGGAAGTGCTTTGAAGTCACGATGTCCTTCAAGGAACTGGTTCATTCAGTGGTCTGTCACAACCCACTTTCTCCTAAGACGTTCACGATTGTTGGGAAAAACTCATACGCGTCACGCTCTTCTGACGAGGATCACATTATAATCTATCGTAATAGCTAGGTGCTTCTCCCTATAACTGTTTTTGAACCACAATTGGTTTTGGCCAGCCCACACCGTGCTATTCCACTGATTTATCTGCTATGCTCCTCCTTACCCAAAAACGCGACAAATAATTTTTTGTTATCATCAATAACATTCAGAAGTTGGTGGCAAAAATGTTCTTTCTTTGTTAGCATCTGAATTTGTCGCTCGACAGTCGACAGCTTGGCAAGGTGACAAGGTTACAAATCTTTGCGTGGCCGGCCTTTTTGTTTCAATGCTGCTTAATTCAGAGGGAATCTGCCCTAATGTTTGCCTTCACAACACCACCCCTTCCACTGCTCCCAGGAGAAGCTGATGGACACATGTCCCTAAGCTTAATATGCATCCATCTACCTACTGAGCCTATCCTATAGAGTTTCTAACCCCGTATGTGTGGATCAATAGAGCATACCAAACCCTTTTTCCAAACGTCTGCTCACTAATATTATCAGTTTTGTTATTAGTTTGGAAGGTGTCAATTTGGTCATCAATTTTTCCAATGATACAGTTTATGTTAATAAAACTGAATTTTTTTTGTTGAACCAGGTACTTCCTCTTCTATGAATCAACTCGGCCACTTGCCAACGAAGATAGGCCTGTCTATGAGGAAATCATCAGGTACCTTTACTTTTAAAGTATTCACGTTTTTTAGGGTGTTATCTCGTGATAATTTAAAATTACACGTTTTTCTTTGATTTCTCAGAAGATGAAGATGCGTTCATGTCCAAGAAACTGAAGCTGGAGCTCAGAGACGACCTGGTTATGGATGTTGATCCAGAAGAATGCAAACCAGCTCCTGATTCAAATCCTGGTACGAATTTCGAGCATTCACGATGGAATATCTTGTACATTAATTATATGCGTTGTTTATTTTTGTGTTTTTCTCGTTTTAGTTCCTGTCTCAGAAACTCGAGAAAACCCACCTCGTCCCCTTGTCATTGTGAGAGCAGGTCGAGCTACGGATGAGCGGTCTAAGTCACCTCCACAGCCAGAAACAGAACGTCAGTGTACCTCACCTGTCGACAATCCTCCACTTCCTAGGTGAGTGAATTACATTCGAGTTGTGTTTTGCATTGCTCACTCATGCCTCTCAACTGTGACTAGTGGCATTGACAATATGACTTGATTTGCTTGGGGACCTACTCTTAAGGTGATCGCTAAAATCCTGACTGCGGGTGGTATGCAGTGTGTGGATGTTGGGTTTGCGTGGGGTCTTAAAGTGGAGCCTTTACCAAACATTGTTTTTTCACGCTGATGATACATTTGACTGTCATGACAACCCTTCTGCCGTGTTATATCATTTCTGGCTAGCTTCCATGATCTTTATTCTTTCTCCAATCCAACTCATGAGCTTCGACGAGACGAGTTAGTCCGATAGCTCAAATTTATTCCTTCTTTTGGCAGTGGCTAGACATGGTTATTGCCAAGGAAAAGGCCATGATAATTGACAGTTGGGTTTGTGAAAATATCTTTTCCTAGCAAACTGCTGTGGAAGTCTGAGCATCATTTACATCTTTCAAACTGGTGTTCCATCTTCATGCTGACTTCTCATCACCCAGGTCATTTGCTGATGAGTGTTCTATTGGCGTCTAACATGGGGGGGGGGGGGTCCACAACTTTTGGCTGAACTGCCCTGAGAGAATTCAGTTAAGTTAGATGATGGGTGATTTGTGATTTACCAATGAAACTCACCTTGTGGTTGTTATGAGATCCAGTGTTAATGCTACTGCTCTGAGCTGCTCCTCGGGTGGCTTCATATGTTCTTCCCTGTATGTCTTCAATGTAGCATAAGAACAGTCGCGATTCATGTCAACTGAGAAGGCATAGCTAAGCACTTTCAAGTTAATGCACGAGTTTATTTCCATCTACGCCAACTTGTAAATTTCGTTGCAGGGTCGCTGGTTGGGTTTCTGCTGATTTGCTGCTTGGACGTTGGAGAATGGTCCTCGATCTATTCGGTCGAGTGTTCATGGAAGATGTTGGACTGGAGCCTGGTTCCGTCGTAAGCGAGTTAGGTGGGTTCCCAGTGAAAGAATCCAAGTTTCGACGAGACATGGAGCGCCTTCGAAATCAACAGAATCGTGATCTCACTCTGGCTAAGGTTAGTCTGTTTTTGCCTCTGGCGACTTTAACTAGTGTGTGTGAAGAGGTGAATGCTGTTAGAAAGAAAGCAGGATATTTTCTTCGTATTCGTAAGTTACATTTGCTTTAAGTGCAAATCTGAAGACGGTTAATACCTATTTTTCCTAGGAGTCTGTTTTGTTTTGCTTGTTGAAAGTCTTACATGGGATTTGGCCTAAGCTCCCTTCATTTTGTATACGCTCTAACCGTTTTTTGCGCCCTCGATACATTTTAGTGTTCTGTCTGATGGGTGGTCAGTCAAGGTGAACAAAATTACAAACAAAAAAACGTTAAATAAAATGTTCTGGATTTTACATTTGACGGAAAGCACAACAATTGATAAACCATCAATGATAAGATCTACAATAAACTACAAGAAAGCATGTGACGCCAAATTGCAGGTATTGAGTGATATGTGAACCAAAACGTTCGCCGTTTAAGTTGGCCATGCGCAGTAGTTACTGTAGATTGCAGCTATTGGTTTTTCCATTCCACGCGGGTTTCCTGCTTCTATATCGTATTGATGATTGAATTTGACGTACGTATTTATCAATTATAGGTGGAAAGAGAGCGAACGCAACTGCTCTTCCAAACGTTAAAGGAACTGAACACTGTCTACAACTCTCATCAGAGAAGAGCAGGTTCTCAACCTCCACTTGCTGTGAGCAGGGTTAAAGTGACCTTCAAAGAAGAGCCCGGCGAAGGATCTGGGGTTGTTCGTAGTTTTTACACCGCGATTGCTGAGGTAATTATGTTGTTACATCGAGATGATAGTTTCTTATGTGTTTTCTTTAGCCCTAGGAAGTGGTAAGGAAAGTGATGTAATTCGTAGAGAAACGTGTTCCCCGCATTTTTACGTACATTGCAAAATCCAATCCTGCCTGCACTTTGTTTTTGTTGTTTTTTTTGGACTGAGGGACTATTCTCCTTTGTTACTTCAGCCGAACGTTGGGCCCTTACCTAATAAAAGGCGTCTTACATACCAGCCTGTTATAAGAAGCTGAGCATGTCTGTGCCCCAAACTGTGGTATGGTTTTGGGGTTCAGTGATCCCCTGAGCACTCGCATAGGTGCTCTGCTGTTTCGTCTTCTTCACTGTACAATGTGCACTCAACTGCCTCTGATTAGCCCTCGTTGTATCTCAGTGGGCAATGCTGAGTGAGGAAGGCAGTATAGACTCATGATTCCCATCTGGTGATAGTACAGCTTGGCCATTGTTCTTATACAGGAAGGCATAATGAGCCTTTTCACCTGTCTTAATAGTCCATGTCAATGGGTGTGTTTTCCTGCACTTCCAATCGGGTCACCTGCCAACCTGACTTTTCGTCGCTGATATTTGTGGCTTGGGCCCGGTGGGTAGGAATTGTGTGCCCCTTTTTGCAAAGCAGTTCGCCTTTCCATTGACCTCGTGACCTCTATAAGACAGTATCGTAATGTTACGGGCACGATCAGATTGAGCTGATTGAGCTCGGAACACCGGAGCCTCTTTTATCGGGTAGAGCTACTTGAAGCAGCTCCGATTAAATCTGAAGGATGATAGCTGCTGAAGAATAGGGAGAGGGGGGACTGCATTGCTGCGAGGTTAGGAAAATCGGGTCCGCGGCGCACAACGAGGCACTCGGCCTATTCCTCTTCCAGATTCCTGCGGCACCACTAAGCTCCTCTGCTTACTCTCTCGCTACCTGTGGGCTTGTCTATTTCTTGGAACCGAATATACTATTCTTGATGGTATTGGAAGGAAGGCATTATTATTGAGAGACGCCCGAACAATATATCTTATAACATTAATAATAGAAAGTTTACTATGGACACTGAGTCGTCCTTTGCCAAGAGCTATTGTGCTAAAAAATTCCTGCTTGATGCATAGTGGCGTATTCTCCTAGCGGCTTGGTCTGGCTGGAATTGGGTCCTGCAATACCAGGCTTACCTCCCAACACAGTGTACCATTACAGCATGCTGCCTCTCTCCCACTGTTTCCGTCAGTTTCCATGACGTCAATAACAAGAACACCTGCCACTTCTATTTTGAAGTGTTTCATATTTCCTTGGAGGTTTGCCTTTGCCCTGGTAGAAATAATGCTGGTCTGTATAAGCCTTATTTCTTTCAGGTACGCAGTACTTCGATTGTGTGTGTGTGGGGAAGTGAGATATTCAATAGGCTTTCTATCGAATCAATTAATTACCAAAGAGCGATTTTTTAAAATGCAACAGGAGTTTGAATTTGGTTTAAAGAGGCCAGCGCTGATAACAACTAAAGACTGTTGGTTAGGTTTAGTTTAGGAAGTTATTAACTCATGTTGCATTTGTCATTTTTTCCTATTCATTATTCTAATCTATTCAGTTATATTATATTGTATTTATTTTTGCATATTATATGTTATAACCTTTCGTTCCTTTCACAGGCTCTGCTTGCTAATGAAAAACTTCCCAATTTGGAATCAGCTCAAGTTGGTTCCCGAACCCAATACACTGTTTTATCTCGTCTAAGGACAAGGGACAGGGACAGCACAAGAAGGATGCAGGTAAAGGTATTCTAAGGCTATTTTTTCCTGGGTCTTTTTAAGGGGAATCCGTTTTGTTGACTTTGCAAGGTTCAAAGGCCTGTGCGCATGGAATGTGGGCTGTGTTCATGGTCCGTGAATGTGCCAGGAAGGAGGCTGGTCTGGGGGCAATATGTGCGTCCACAATGTAGCAGTCTCTCTGTCTGTAGCCTGCAAACACATGCTCTACTGGAACGAACCAAGCAAGAATCTTTTGAGTTTTGAGATTGTTGATCATGTGTTGTGTGGAGCTCTCAGATAAACTACGTGGAGTGGCTGTAAGTCGTCTTTTTTGGTATTGCTTTTAGACGTTGGCAGATAAATGCTCACTATGGCAATATTTTGTCTGAAAGTGCAGCCTTCTTTTCAGTATGCTGTGTTATGTGGCACCATATTAGTGAGGGTGGCAGTAGCACTGGTAACATTAGCATCACCACAGGAGGCAGCTGGTGCAAGTGAATTTTGTGAATATGGAACAGTAGAGGTGATTTGTTTCATCAAGGGCATGGGAGACGACCTACGGGATTACTGACTGCTCTTTTCAGATAGAGAACCACCCAAAATATATCTTAAGCAGCGCTAGAGTCAGATTCAGTCTTTCCTCGAGGGCCTTTATTGTGCAACCACTAACTGCTTCAAATAGAGATCTTCCTTGTGGGCTATGTTGACGATGTAGCAGCAATAATCTGTGATGATGTTTACAAGATAAATTCCAACTGAGGCCTTCTGAGTTTTGAATTTTGCCCTTCTGTACTGGAGGTATACTGCTGGGCATCTTTCGCTTCAAGAAAATTTGAAAGTGAATCTCACCTGTGCAATGACGTCGGTCCCTCAGCTTTGTGTGCACGCTGTTGATTATTGGCAAAAAAGGTATATGTCCTACACCTGGCCAAACGAATGAAAAGATTTTCGCTAAGAAGCGAAACCTTGTCGAATCATGTCAGGATCAGGCAAGAAAAAATATGAAAGCCTGGCAGGAGGAACAGAGTGCACACAAAGCAGTGCAGTAGCAGGGTAGAGATCAACGTCGAGGGGCCAACTTCTACCTCTCCCCTGGGCAGCCTGGACGTTGATTGTGTAAAAGTTATCTCTACTGCAGTACAGTCAGGGATGGCGTTTGATAATTAGCAGGTAGGTGAGATACAATTATGACAAAAGGTGTTACAGATGTTATCTCATGCACCATTGTTGGCTTAGAGGAACAAATCGTTTGGGCAGTACACTTTACAAAGAAGCAGATGAAAAATGAGCTCCACGAGCAAATGCTCTAGAATGTCTTGTACCTTGAACGTAAGTAGGATGCAAGGGGGCGGTCCCAGTTATTTACGCCTTAATTCAGACCAAAGCGTGACAAGTTTTCTAGCCAGAAGTGAAAACGTGCCATTTCCTTGTTGGAAAGTTGAAATGGACTCTGAAGAAACCCAATCCAGTTTTAACAGTAAGTTAGTCGCAATCAAACAATCATCAGCGACATTCAAGCCATTGGAATGACCCATGTTCGATTTATGATGTGGTGGTTTTTTGGAAGGCCGCCAAGTTGGTCACACGCCAGGATCAGGTATCTGGCCAAAAGGGCTGTACTATATGCGAGGCGAAAATAAAATCATTTTGTAGTTAAGTTAAAAAAATAAAATTTCCATTGAAGAAAAGTGTACAACGACATTTCTGTTTGTGTTTGCTTCAGACTCGTTCATCAACCTCACCTCGCTGCCGGAGCCCCCGTAGAACGCTGTCTTTCGACGCACGCCCATTCACACCTTCAACTCAAGCAGCTGCTGGAGGAGCGAGTGGTAGCTCTAGTAGCAATCCAGTTGGCGGGGCCAGTGCGAGCACAACTGATGGAACTAGCTCTTCCGCGGCATCTTCAAATTACGATAATCTGTCATATCATCAAATTACTCTTGGAGAAAGGTTATATCCTAAGGTAAGCAGCCCATCAACTGTGGGAGTGTATTAGTCAACTTTCTGTCAAGCTCGTAAGTTCCAGAGCCCCAAAATCCTGAATAATGTTCAGTGGAGGAGCTTTTCTAACCTGTAAATCCGATTGGACTAACTAGTTTCCTGACTTATTACTATCAGATGGTCAGTCACTTACAGTTTGATTCAGGAATGTATCATTTCCCCCAAAGCATGTTACCAGGTTCTGGTTTTATGCACAACACTGTCAGATGGTGCAGCAACTTGTTGAGTTGGTGAATGAGAAATTGCTGTAGTTGTCTGTGATGAGCTCACTACCCTTTTTGTATTAGTATTGATATTAAATTACATACTCCCACACTATCACTTTATTAATTGAATTACTCTAACTTTACTCACAACCTAACCTTCTTGATTGCAGGTCAACAGCTTGAGGCCTTCATTCGCGTCAAAGATAACTGGAATGTTGCTTGAGCTGTCAGCCGCCCAACTTCTCATGCTCCTCGCCTCCGAAGATGCACTCAGAGCTAAAGTTGAAGAAGCTCGGCAAATTATTTTGGCTCACGGCCATCAAATGGGAAACCAGTCTCTGCTTGGTCAGTTAACAATTCAATCGCCATTTTAATTTTCAACTTTTTTAAAAATTGTGGCGTTGAATGCTTGAACCATCACTTTTTTCAGAAATGGACTTATTGTCAAGTGGAGGTTCTAAAACTGGAGCTGGAAGCAGCAATCCTACGCCGGATCCAAACCCTGAAAGTAACGAAGAACCGATAGAAGACAATGCCCCGCTCTTTTACACGCCTGGAAAACGTGGTTTCTGTAGCCCGCGACAAGGCAGAGCCTCATTCGAAAGGTTAAATGCGTTTAGGAACACTGGAAGGTAATTTGATGTAGTTTCAGCCCACTTTACGTTCTAACTTATGGTGAGGAGGAGAGGGGGTTGAGCCTAGTGCCTGACTTTCTTAATTGGAATGACTATTAAACGGCATTCATGGTTATTGGGGGGAGGGGGACTGCCTATCGCTTAGTACGATGGAGAATGATCCTGTAATTCATGTGGTAACCTGTTTAACCCTCTCAACGCGTGACAGGTTTTGTCAATCATTGCCTCTGGCGGGATTTTTATTTTTTTGTTTTTTAAAACTGGCTAAGTAATTGTGTATAAATACGCTATTTTGAAGAATATTTAGTCCGTAAATTGTAAATTTACTGCTTTTTTAAAAATGAATCCATATGGCATCATCCGCCTGTGGGGATAAACCAGTGTATGCAAACCCGCAACACATCATCTGACGTCTGTTGGGTGCCGTCAGCGCTTGAATTGAAAATGAAATATTTCAGCATAAACCTTATTTGAAGTCTACTTGGTCCAACCAAATCAACAGTACGATCCAACCACTTTATCTATTTATTGATGAAGGTAGAAGGAGTGGCCACCAAGTGGTGGAAATATTATTCAAAATTGGCTTGAAAAATCTTTTATTAGGTTTGGAAAATCGGAAAGATAACAATGTTTATGGTGAATCAAAAGTAGGTAAATCATGATAAAATAATGAGCAGTAACTTACAATCAAATACAGGGACAATAAAAAAATTATCCAATCAATTATGAACAGTAATCTTACAATCAACAGTGTCAAATAAATGAGGTGGCCAATCCTCAAACACTCAAAAATTTTGATGAATGAAACTTATCATTTGAACAAAGTGAAGCCGAGATCCTTGTGGAATTCAAGAAAACAATTAACGCAAAGCCCGGGTTCCCCTTCGCAAGCAGGGCAATAAGAAGAGACCCATTTGGTGATTTTGGATTTATAACATTGTCGACAACGTAATCGTTTCGTTCTGGTGGAAGTCTTGTCGTGTATTTTGGGGAAATGATGGGAATTTATCGTTTGTGAATTTCGAGATGGAAGATTCGATGTGGCCGGAGATGGTACGTCACCGCAAAGGTATGCTACGATTGCCAAGCGGAAATCATGAAGGTCGATTTTGTTGGGGGCCTGAGAGTAACGTTTGTATAATAAATAAGAATTTAACAGCATCAATTCAAGAATGTGGAATGAAATTTTCAGGTACCAACGTAAAGTACGTCTATGCATTATGAAATAAGATAGGAGTTGGTCAGTACGATCTACTCCTCCCATATGTTTATTGTACTGAACAATGACATTAGGTTTATTTTTTGGTTGTCTTCGTGACGTAGTCTGTACCATTTCGTTATCAAATTCGGTTGTAATCATTAGGACGTCTCGGTTGTCTTTCCATTTAGAAATACAAATTCCCTCAGGGGACCAACGTTCTACAACTTCACCTTTGTTCAATTGGGCTTTTACAACTTCTGGTGGGTTGTGCTTCCGATTGCCTAAAAGCGTGCCCGTTACGTATGTTTTTTGATCAAGCAGTTCGGTGGCTAAATCTACACTATTGTAGTAATTATCTAAATAGATAGCCCTACCTTCTCCCAATAGTTCTTCCATCAGTTTCAATACAACTTTTTTCGCATGTCCGACACCACCAACATCAGTATCAGCTGCGCCAACGTATATAATAAATCTGTGGAGAAGGCCATCTGGTTCCGTGAGCATGTAAATTTTAATGCCATATTTGTGGCTTTTTTTCGGGAGGTACTGCCGGAACGAAATTCTTCCTCTCCATGGAGCCATGGATTCATCGCCACATACCTGCTTACCGGGATCCAAGATAGACTTCATTGTCTCATGAAAATATACTATCAATGGACGTAATTTATACAACGGATCGTCCGGGGTTGGTTCACCCTGCGCTGGATTCGGAGCCAGATGAAATGCCTGTTGAATTAGTAACCATCTGTCTCTCGCCATGTGTTTTCGAAAATAAGGAAGGTTGAACAGCTCACTTGTACTCCAGTAGTCATTCTGTCTACTAATTTGGATGTTCCCCATATGGAAACGAAGTCCAATGAACTTCCTGATTTCATCCACTGTCGTATCCTTCCAGTTTGTAATTCTGGCTCTCGGCTTGGAGCCTTTGCGAAAAAAAAGTTCCTCAGAAAAAGCATTAGATTCTTGTACAATCAAATTGAAAAAATCATCTGTAAATAATAAATCAAAATAATGATTTGGCTCATTTCCTTTGGGCAATTTTTTGAGAGAAGGGTCTCCTGTGTATGGAAATGATTGACGATTAGACGGAGGATCTTGATGCCATGTGTAGTTACGATCAGTCGATTGAGCTCGATGGGAGGAAGGGCGGCGTGCTCGAGTTTGTCGCGAAGTCGATGGTTGAGAAGGAGGAATAGATTGACTAGATGACGGTTGAGAAGGAGGAATAGATTGACTAGATGACGGTTGAGAACAAGGTGTAGATTGACGAGATGATGGCTGAGGAGTAGGAATAAATTGACGAGATGATGGCTGAGAAGTAGGTAGAGTTTCGTCAGAAGGAACAGCAATTTCTGCAGACGGTTGAGAGGATAGAGTTGTGCTGGAAAGATGAAAGGGGGGTGTGGGAGGATTTCCACCAGAAGAAAATACAGAAAACGCAACATGACTTTCGTCTCTGTGAGGGGGGAGGATTGGAGGTAGCATTTCATGAAGTTCGGCAGGAGAAGGAGGTTCAGAAAAATCGTCCACTGGAGCAACTGATTGAGGTTCGATTCCTGTTGTAAATGAAACGGTTGGTGAGGAAGTGTTCAGAGGAGTGACAAATGAATGGAGGGTTGGTACCTCAACTGTTGGTGGTGATGCTTCAGGTAAACGAACAGCGGTCACGTCCATAGTTGTTTGAAAGTCGCTACCTGGAGCAAAAATTGGGGTCACCGGCCTTGAATCTTCTGATGACGGTGACACGTTGTCAGACTCCTCCGCATTTTCCTCTTCGTAATCTTCTTCGTCAGAGCTGTGTAGCTGACTAAGAATACTACGTATTTTTTCATCGTCCAAACTAGATAGCAAAAATTTGTCCTTTGTTGTCACACTTCTCTTCTTTTTCCTGAGTGGACCAGAACCCTTTGTCATCTAAAAAATAAAATTGCAAAACTCATATTCAATAAAAAGTTGAAAATATTCAAATTACTTGTTGGTATGAATTTAGGTATGCATACCTTGCAGTGAACGTCGAGTTGATGGAGGTTTTTTCTTCCTGGATGAATCTTTTCTTCCTGTGGAAGTCCCTGGTTTCTCCATGATTTCTGGAAAATTACTGTAACAATAATATTCCTAATGTCTCAACATGAACGGTTACTTACACGATTTTGCAAAACAACTATTATGTGAAGTTAAACTTACCAAAAATCGAAGTATACAAACGAAAATTCCAACGAGTGTAACACAACACGGGAAACTGCGAAAAACGGCCTGTAGAACCCGCAATACACCTCGTACGCGCAAACGACGGACACACGCGTGTTCCTCAGAACCAACTGAAGACATTAGTGCCACGCTGACTCGAATCGGACCTATCCCTACCCCTTGCGGAAGTTCGAAAGGAAAGGGAACATTCTCGCAGCCATGATGCCATAAGGATTCACCCGCCCGGAGCACAGACTTAGCATGAATCCATATGGATTCATCAGCATTGAGAGTGTTAAATTGCCCAATGTTACAGTGAAAGTATCTCAAAACAATGCTCATCAAAACAGCAACACGTCTGCTTGACCCTGAATGCCCTTCGAACTCCTCAACTGTGAATACGCCTGACCCCATATCAATTCTAGGGGGGGGGGGGGTTAACTCATCCGACATTGTAGATCCTGTGCTGTCAATACCTTTCATACTCTTGACAAGCTTAAACGTGACAGGACTAATCTTAGAAAGGTAGTTTAAGAAGCTCAGAGAGAGGAGACACTCATTGAAAGAGATTTTGTTTTGTGTTTCCTCGAATCGCTCTATCTCTTTGGTGTTCTACTGGTCGTTCTATCGCATAACTTACTCCCTTGTTGTGGTACTGCTTGTCTCTGATTGGCTGGAGGACGCCCTTCCGACTTCTAACAATCTCGTTTATTTAGCAATGGTGGTCTGGCTGAGGGGTGGGGGAAGGGGACTATCAGACATACTACTGACCTTTGAGTGCACTGCCTCAATGCTGCCAACGTAACCAATAATCTTCTATAATGCGTTAAGTGTGAAACGAGCTCTCACTGCAGATTTCTTACCAGGCAGAGCGTTTTTAAGTAGTGGTGCAAAACTGTTGTACAAGAGGTAGAAACAAAACTCAAGGAGTCTCGAGGTTAATTGTGCCCTACTCCACCTCAGGGTAAATACGGATGAGACTAATTGATCACTAACCATCGTGAGGGAACCATCACACACACCTGGACAGCAGTGGACAAGTTGACCTTGTGCCATGAATTGGTGGCTTCACGTCTACAAATTCGATGTTTACCATGCTCCTGAGATGTTTCTTGCTAGTCTTCATGTCCCATCTGTGTCTGAGCCCCTGGTTGGTACAGTAAAAAGTATATAATGTGTGTTTATCAAAACTCAATACTGCAGCACGGTTTTTGTGGATTATTTCTTCTACTAACGGTGAGACAATTGGAACCACTCCTGAGTTGAATGAAGCAAACAAACGGGTTTCACTGGATAAATTGTGAATGTAATGTAATTGAGCTTTTTTCTCCTGATTAATGAGAAAATGGGTTACAGCTGGAGCCAAATTTGTATATGAAATACGAACCGAAAGGAAAGACCTGATCAGCCACAGGAGACTACCGGGAAGTTAGGAAGAGCTCATCTTTCCTCTGAAATTTCCGAATCGTTCGAATTATCGTTTCTTGTCTAATTTGAACAATGAAGAAAAGGAATTGGCAATGAATATGAATGTAGAGTGGGTTTGACTCGCCTATTGACAATCTTCTGGCTGCTGGTAGTGTACTTACCTCAGCCTGGTCACAGTGATGACTCCAGGGGGTGTGTATGTAAGACAGGGTGGAAAACCCTGTGGTTTACGAGTGAGCGAACTCAGATTCAGCTCAGAGAATCCAGTAGGCAAACCGGAGAAATTGGTTTCGGATGACTTATTGATAACACTGTAGGCGCGAAGTTCACCCCTCTCAAGACATCAGTTTCACAGCCTTTCCTTTTCCAGAAATGGATTAGTGGATGGGAATTAGGGGAACTCGTAGCTATCCTGAGAGGCCTTTTTTCCAGCATTAAGGAGACAGAGACCCCATGGCAGAAAACAAATATGGACTGATGATAAATATATATAGTGGCCGAACTTGGTGCTTTGAGAGAGTTGAGATCAGATTGTGCTGGGGGGTGGGGGGAGAGGTCATGAAGATTCAGGTGGCAGTTTTTTGTAGAGGCAGAGATTTGGTTGATGTGAAGACTGAAGGTTGTTTCGTCTGGCACTTGAAAACCTTTGATGCTTTCACTGTACTCAATTTAATGAGAAAATAATAACCAATGATGAAATGAGAGAAGATGTGGATGCAGTAGTTTTATTAACGATACTAAGCATTAGAGTAAAAGTTCGTTCGATGGAGTATATGTACTCGGAAGAGGCCACTGTAGATATTATACTGAGACACCCAGCAAAGATCAGCCTCCAGGCTCAGAGCGTTAAAGAGCTTAAGACTGTGTATCGGGAGTTTTTGGCACTCAGGACCTCAAAACTGTGAAGTTAGTAGGGAGTGGATATTATAGGACTAGTATGTATAGGACTAGTTCTCTTGTGATTTTCAAACTACAATTCCACTGATGATCCACTGGCATCGTGGCATCATTGTCATTTTTCTGTTTGTGTTGCAGGTTAATCGGCCTCTGTCTTCTACAAAACGAGTTACTACCGTTGCTACTCAATAGACACGTTCTCAAGTTCATTTTAGGCCGTCAAATACGATTCCACGACCTGGCGTTTTTTGACCCCGAAATGTACGAGTCTCTTAGGCAACTAGTCATCGACGCTGAATCTAAACAAGGCAACTCATTATTTTCAGCCCTCGACCTCACCTTCAGGTTTGTTCTCATTGCTTGCTGTTTCGCGTTCGGCACTGCCAGTTCTAATTTATAAAATACGTTACGAACTTTGTTTCAATTTTCAGTATTGAGCTGAGCCCGGAAGAGGGTGGTGGGAGTATGGAACTTGTGGCCGGCGGCCGAGATTTGGAAGTCACCGCGGCTAACGTTTACGACTACGTCAGAAAATATGCCGAATATAGAATGTACAAATCTCAACAAAAAGCTCTTGAAGTACGTTCAATTTCGTGTTATTCATTCTGGTGTAGTTCCTACGATGAATGGATTGTGGAGTCAGTGGCGCCCCTAAGTTGAATTTTTGTATTGTTCGTAAACATTCCTTGAGGTCATTTTGTTCTACTGATGAAAATTTCTGACAATAGGATGTGTCCTGTAGCTTCACCAGGTCTATACCAGTTTTTGTAGAATGAGGCGCTTGGATATTATGGAGAATTCGCCCATTCATTACTCAACACCAACAGGTGCTTTGAGGGAATAGCATAAAGTTCTGTGACGGTAGTCTCAATTTGATAGCACATCATTGAGAGACCTGCTCTAAGGATCATCAAAAGCAGCCGTGGTTGTTTCCTGTGTAAGTACACCAATAGAGAGTGTAAAGTACACAGTGGATTGAAATTAATGGGAAACTGTTAGGGAAGGGGTCAACTCTAATGTTACGAGGGGATTGCAAATGTTGGGATATGATGACTCAGGCAAAAATTGCACTTCCCTCAGAGTGTGAGTCTTTATCTTTGACTATTGGACAACATGGACTGGGGTGCCTACAATTTGATTAGGGGGGTACATCTCCTCCCTCACGTGCTAGTCACTGCTCCTGGTGAGGACTACTTCAATGAGCGGGTCTTTGTGAGTTTGAGTGAATCCCCAGAAAATCGCCATATTCTAAGAACATCTAGCTATGTCGAAGCTTTAATGCCAAGTGCCAGCAAATCTTAGACCTGAGAATTCGACTCATTACTTTCTCTTTGATTTTGTCATTTTCCTTGATCCCCTTCTTTTCTTGGAATCATGTAGCAAATTGGAGTTTGGAACTTCTGACACCGTTTGTTGCGAGGAGATTAAAAACATTGGCATATGATGGACTTAGGCAAAAATTACAGCTGTCCCTGAGCTCTGATTCGATGCCCTGAGTTACCCCAGGACTATGAATCTAGGTCTTTGACCACCGCGCTACAATCACTCGGGTGCCCACAATGGGAGTCAGGCGGTACACTACAATTAGAGGTACATGTGGTAAAATTGAAAATTGTGTTAAGCCGAGGTAAAGTCTACATGCGTTAGAGTTTCATTTGGCTACCTGAATGATGCGAAACATGACCTGATCACGACGGGACAACGAAAATTGACATTTTCGATTGGCACGAGTTCAACTGACAGCTGGTTGAAGTGAGGTGGGAGGCAGTGCAGGGAATGATCATAGACAGGGAAGAAACGATAACTTTTGCTGTATTGTCCCGTGAGTTCCTTCAAGCAGTGGAATTAGCCTCACTATATTTATTATGATTTCACTGTTTTTCATCTAGACACAGTCCTACACCTCTAAGACCCGTCCTATTCCACTCAGCATCAGAAAATGCCAAGGCAACGATTATCTAGGCCACGTTAAAGGCAAAATAGGCCTGAACGGCTGATTTTTAGGAGGGAGTTGTTAAAAAAAATGTTCCTGGCCATAAAGGTGTATTATTCAGAATGACCTCGTCTCTCAAGCGAGCGTTTGATTGAAACCAAAAGGGTATATTTGGAGTTTGATATGAGCTGGCAGGTGGGCAAGATGTCCTTGCTCTTGGTGAAGTGATCGGCAAAAACCGATTCTTCCCAGAAGCTTCTTGATTCAGGATTCACTCTTCTATCGAAGCCTGAGGTTATACTAAAAAGAAAGAATCTTTGAACTTACGATCACGTTCAGCATTCTCTGTGAAATCTCAAAATCAGTAGAGACGTCTATTAGTTTTATGTGTAGTGAGGAGAGAGTGAAGTTACTGGCCTGATATTCTCGTTAGAACAAACGAGTCTTCACGCAAGATTCCACAATATCGACGATATTTTTAACGCGCCCTCTCATCATTTTCAGGCGATAAGACAAGGCGTGTTTGATGTTCTTCCTGCTGGTTCTTTGGACGGCCTCACAGCTGAAGATCTCCGTCTTTTACTAAATGGCGTCGGCGATATCAACGTCTCCGTTCTAATTTCTTACACTTCATTCATCGACGAGTCTGGAGAAAATTCCGAGCGCCTCCTCAAATTCAAACGCTGGCTTTGGGCCATTGTCGAGAAAATGTCTCACATCGAACGAATGGATCTTGTAAGTAACTTTTTCTATAGAATTATTTCGCGTTTTGGTTAATATAACTTCTGCTAGTTAAGATCAGATTTTTTAATACGTTCCGTTCTTTCACAGCTGAACATGACATTTGCTGTGACTGTGTGCTTAATAACTGTTTCGTATTGATCTGCTCCATTGCCATTTTAGTACTTGTCAAGGTTGAGGAAAAGCTTTGTGTCAAGAATGTTGGAAATCGATAAACAATTTGAAAGGATAGTTGAAGCCCACCCTCGATTAGAATTGACGTATTCTTGAATCCCACTGGGTTGGCTCATGGGTCGTGGAGGGCGGTTAATGGTCAACCCCTTAATTTTGTGGATTTTTGTTAGAATATAGGTATGACATCTCTGTTCATTGGAGGATGGCTGTGGGATTCTCTAGTTCGACTGTGACTGATACTGAATTCAGTAAGCTGCTGATGCATGATTTCGCTCTTGCTCACTGCTAGTTTTTTTAGGGATGTAGGAGAGAGGTCTGCTCCTTGTTATGTGAATTTACTCCTGCTCATTGAGAACCATCCTGGAACTGCTGCTTAGCACATTGTGTCAGGTTGACCCTTACGTCTCTCTGTGACAGTAGATTTTTCGTTGTCTCTTCACCCGTCATCTTGGAGCATGCTGCCATTCCTCCTACACTTCCCAGCAGTTTGGGAGGTTCAGGAGTGGTCTTTCTTCCACGTCCTCATCTTCACCCCTGCGAGGTACTGGCCCTGGATCAGCAAGATCCATCCTTGTCTGGATGAACACTACCTGGGCATATTCAGCATTAGACCTCCAGTTTTTATTAAAATTCAACATGGTATAGACGGATCCCTCTGGAATGAGCTGCCAGACTGTCCGCTACTTTGTGCTGCATGGGAGTACTTTGGGCTTGCAGCTTTACTAATTTGGTACGGGTACTTGCTAAATGCTCCATGTCCTGTGAGGAACTGGGTAAGGTCCATCCCACCATACTACCTGAGCATTGGACCAAGTGTTGGAATCAGCTGTTTGAGCTTCTTGCACTCATCTTGCCACATCTCCTAAGTCTCACAGCTCTCCCTTTCTTCTGGTGGGTACACTCTGGTTGTCCCCTTGATGCGTACAGGTCTTTCCACTTGGCTGCTAGAAGAAGGATTGGGATAGCACCTGCTACCACCAACACTGCTTCCTGAGATACTGTGTGGCGTGAGCAAGCAATGAGGAGGACCTTTTATGATCCTCTGTACCACTGCCACCTGCTTCCTATGGTGTCAGCCCACACCTCCACCCCATATAAGTAGATTTAGTGTACAACGCTTATGAGTAACTCCCTCGCGCTTGCGCGTGGCTCTTTTGTCTTGGCCTTCAGGCGGGAATGTACCGTTTCTGCAGCAACTATATCCGCTGCTTGCCAGCAGAGACCAAACGACTTGGTATCTATCCATCCACTATCACACCCTGCTTCCCTTGTTTGTAGCTCAGTGGTCTCCACACGAATTGGGAGTTCACTCTTCTTCGCAAAGTCACCAGGACTAGCTGTGTCTTCTGCAGCGCATGGATTGCCTGGGTTGGATATAATGGTATTATGAATGATATTCAGGGGCTTGCAATCGCCCGAGAGGAGTTCATCTGGCAATAATATTGTAAACCTTGGAGGAAAACGGTTTGGTGCATTCGCGCTATTCAGTCAGGGTTACTGGGTGCAGATTCAGGATAATTGTAATTAATTCTTAAATTGTCAACTGAATATTATGAATTAAACAACTCTCCTTTTCGTATTTTCAGGTATATTTCTGGACTGGATCCCCAGCTCTTCCTGCGTCTGAAGATGGATTCCAGCCGATGCCTTCCGTAACGATCCGCCCTGCTGACGACACCCACCTTCCTACTGCCAACACGTGCATCTCTCGCCTCTACATCCCCCTGTATTCAAGCCGTGCTGTCCTCAAACACAAACTACTTCTAGCCATCAAAACGAAAAATTTCGGCTTTGTGTGAGCAACCAGGTCAGATTTAGTTTCAACTCAACGAAACTCTTAATCATTTTCAAGTGAAATTCCTAATTCTCCCGCTTCACTTTTTTTGTTGTCATCAAAGAACGAGTTTTCCTTTTTTTTATTGTAAATAAATTCGATTTCGAAGCCAACTTTTCCAAAGTGATTTTTAGGTGGTATCTGGCGAGTAGCGACTTGATTGGCGACCATCAACTCCACGCTTCGAGTCAACTCAATTTCCGTGGCCAGGGAAATTACTGGCTAGCCAATGACTGAAAGACTGGTTTTCTTATGGCGTTGGTGGTGAATTTCTACAAAATATTGAGTCGATCCTAAAAAAATTAATTCTGTGAGAATTATAGTCACCATTAATGCTGTGATAGTATTTGGAAGGGAAAACACATTCAACCTGGCCCTAATGTTCTACCGAAGGTTCAAAGTGAAAAATACCATTTTATCGCTTTTGTACCAAAAAATGTATTGAATGTTGCTAAAATGATTTATTCATCATAAATTCTCGTTAAAATTGATATTTTAAATTGAACGTAGATGCCTCTGGGATTTTACACATGAGGAAATATAATAGGACTTTTTTTGGTATAGACTAACGTATAACTGAAAAGACTAGCAAATGGTTGAATATACCAAGAATTGTTAACTATTGTGTACAGGAAACATTGTAAGGTAAGAAGTAGTATTGTCTAGGAGAGTCTTAAGAAGTGGTGGGAGAAATATTTTGGGGAAAATCCGTTGTCGGCTTTGACAAGAGAGGTTAGGGAAATGAATGTACCTAAGGCAAAACCCGTGTCGTCCCGAAAATAATCGTGAAGGGTTTTGTCAACAGCTGGCTAATTGAAATCCCAGGAGGAAAGAAAAAACTCGTGCGCGCGGGAAATTTAATTTAATAGCTAAATCCAGGTGCGGCTGTTCCTAAAGGTGTCTGCAAGGGTTCTGAGACGAGACATAGGCCTTCAGAACTGGAAAACTGGCCCAAGCCAGGTTGCAAACAAATATAATGGGGCAAGGTCGGTAATTGGCCCATGCACACTGCCGGGAGAATGCCGATCAGTGCCTCCCCTGGATACCTTTTTCTGTGAGCTCAACCATTATTTTTTTCATTGAACAATTCTTCGTTTCAACCTCACCTTCAAGTTTCGTTTCTCTAGTACAGCTTGGCAAAGCAACGCTACAGCACAGCCCCTTGGAGTGTGATGGTGTGCTCCTTTGCCGTTATTGACTACTGCCCCAGATAGTGGGGCAGTAAGCGTACAGTCGTTCAAAGGAGAGTGCTGGCCGAATCTCGGAAAGCCTTCGAGAGACAGCTTTCGCTGAAGCACTTCACTTGATCAGTTGTCAATGAAGAGCGAAAAGAGAGAGAGCCCCCCCCCCCCGCCGTTGAGGGTCGAACTTTGTATATTCTCCACTGAACTTGCCTACCTACATAAATGAGCATTAGATAAATGACAAGCGAGATGGGATGTGACACATTTTTTGTCTATTTTTCTCAATCTCCATGAACGTCTCAATAGTAGATCATTTGACAGTTCTTTACGGGATAAGGCGACTTAAATGAGCTCCACTTCTTTTCTCTCAAAGACTCCGTCCTGCACGTTTTCCGCCTCCAGTGCGGAGGGAACAAGAAACCGCATGCTGCTCCAAGTTCTGTAACTAACTATAGTCATAGTGATCAAAACACAAACTTTTTTTTCTCATAAACGACTCTTAACGATTTTAATTAAATTTCGTATAGACAGCTGCAAATAATACGAAAATACTGTACAATGCTCGTGGGAAATGATAAGAGTTGCACAAGAAATGGCCAAATATATAGCGCAGTCTTTTCCTTAATAACTCCGCCAAAAAAGTTACATGGATCTTCAGAAAAATATACGCGGTAGTCCAATCAAGTACCTATGCGATAAGCATTAGATGACTCATAATATACGTAGGATCAGAAATTCCTGAACTTCAACCCCTGCCGGGGGCAATTCTGAAACAGCGATTATTATAGTTCTAAAATATCGTGATTGGTCCCATTAATTGTGTTATTTAGAACTGCCTACACAAATAATTTAATCAAAATCGTTGTAGCCGCTCTTGAGAACAAAATATCCTCCAAACCCGTAACATTCCGCCACCCCAGTAAGTACAAACACCAACTACATATGCGGGCACCACGTAGCTTCGTTCAATGCATTTCTTCAGGAACATCTATAGAGAACAAAATGTAGGGACTAGTTAGTTGAAAGTCGTACGATCGAAGTCGTTAGAGCCGTTTTTGAGGAAATTGAAATACCGATAAATTAATATAACACAAATCTCCTTTTCTGAGTTAACTTGGCTTGTATCTCCGTTCACCGTACACATACAGAAATAATTACGGAGAACGAAATGTGCGTATGGGTGGCTAAAACATAAAGAGGTGGTACGATTGATCACATCTGGTGAAGGAGTTACCCCAAAATTTACGGGAAAAGTTCGCAAAAAACATTATTTTCGACACATTTTCATTCTTATCTGTGTTCATATTGAGAACAATTTATGGATGGAAGTTGAAGCCATTATGCCAAAAAGCGTGAAACCCCTATCGTTCACCGTATTTTCATGGAGATATGGTTGGAGAAGGAAAGTTTTGTGCTTACTAGTAAAAGATAATTTGAAAGTTTAATCAAAATCGTTAGAGCCGTATTCGAGAAAAAGGCGAAAACCCCTAGTTTTTGGTTCATTTAAGTCCCCCAACCATTCTTTCCCATCGACTGAAATCGCCCGTAACGTTATATTTGTGTCTATAAAAAATAATGAACAAAACAAGAAAAGAACCAGCTCAATCGGATCTTACTACGTAGTGCTAAGGAAAGTACTTACGGTTAGAAAAACACTACTTTTTACTTTCCGGTACCCCAAAGAAAAAAAATTTGGGTTTTCTTCAGATCTTTACGTTTTGAGGCCTACTGAGTCTTGAAAACCTAATTTCGGCTAGTGGTCCGTGTCTGTAGTTCGATTTGCGGGAGGGGGGACGAAAATGTACCAAAAACTAGGGGTTTTCGCCTTTTTCTCGAAAACTGCTGTAACGATTTTGATGAAACTTTTCAATTATCTTTTACTAATCAACACCTAACTTTTCTTCTTCATACATATCTCCATGAAAATACGGTGAATACCTACATATTGTTATCAATAAATGTTCCTCTGACAGTCCATTGAACAGAGATAAAAATGAAGATGTGTCGGAAATAATGTTTTTTGCGAACATTTCCCGTAAATTTTGGGGGTAACTCCTTCAACAGATGTGATCAATCTTACAGTGTCTTTCAGCCACCCACACACATATTTAGTTCTCAATAATTATTTCTGTATGTGTTTGTTGTACGGAGATACAAGCCAAGTTAACTCAGAAAAGGAGATTTGTTGAATATTAATTTATCGGTATTCCAATTTTCTCAAAAATGGCTCTAACGATTTCGATCAAACTTACGAATGTCTCAACTAACTTGTCCATCCAATTTGTTCTCTATAAACGTTCCTGTGGAAAGGCGTTGAACGAAGATATAGCACCCGCATATGCAGGTGGTGTTCGAACTTAAAGGGATTGTAGAAAGTTGTGTGTTGCTACGCACTGCTCGTTTCCTTAAATCTTATGTAGAGTACATTGGGCAAACAGTCGACATTCCACCATTTTACAATGTGGCAATACCTTTTCTTAATAAGTATGGACTAGAATATAACCTCAAGGCTGAATGAATCAGTGAAAGCTTCGTAGAAGAGTTCCTCAAAGCCTTCGTAGGAGCGCTGTGTCAGTTCGACTGCGAATAGCTGGCTATGGAAATCAGTTGCTCACTTCTTTATCTACTGATGAGATTTGAGCGAGGTAAACGCTGCCTCACTTCATTCAGATGCCTCCAGTACAATCACCCACGAACAATCAAAGTGCAGGGTATTTGCGGCAACAAGAGTTCAAACTAAAATCGTTAGATGTACTTTGACGTTTGGTTTTCTTTGTGACGTACTAACCCTTTTCTCTTGTTTTAGGTTTGAGGGAGAGGAAGGAATGCAATTGGACTAAAAGGGAGGGACAGGGAGGCGATGCTAAAATATCTTCTAAATTAACTCAAATGTGAAATGAATCGTATAAATACTTTATGGTGAATTCTGTAGGTTATAGTAATTTAAATGAGTAAGGCGGATTTTTTTTCTAATTTACGCGTTAATTCGTTTTTTCTTTGTTTTATCAGCTCTATCACGAACTCGTGTGATTATATATAGTTTGTACATGTACCCCCCCGCTGTTATCACAAACATTTGTACGCTATATTGAGAACTCGTAGTAAATAAAATTTTTTTGGGGAAATGCCATGCTGATATCGTCGTTTTTGTGACTTTTCTCCCCCTTATTTACTTACGTCGTCCTGTTTCGAAGTTGACTGTGAATTATGAATTGTCTTCATGCATTCCTCAGGCTAACAGGCGCCGAGGGTAGGTAGGAGGTGTATATTTCTTGATGCTGGCTCGGGCATAAAACTAAAGCGAGCCAGTTTCTTCAGATTATGAATATTCGACCCTACTAAGGGTGCCTTCAGGTTAAACATTACCCTCATAAGCTGCTGTATCGTATCAAGTTTATTGCGAACGCTCCATTAAAAGTTCTGTGTTACACTTTGTGCTGTGAAAGGAAAACAAATCAAATGAATAGAAGGAAATTTTCAGGGATGAACCCACGTGAATACAACTACTACGGGATATGAATAATGTTATAATGATTAAATTAACTTCTTTCAGGACTACAGCACGAGTAAATAAAAACAAAAAACCTGAACTAAATGAATTCTTCTCAAGTCCTAACTGAGCTCATCACAAATGGATTAAAATTAAAACTTCTCTGAATGGATTGGAAAAGATTTCTTCGGGACGTGACCTCAACTAATTCACTTCGATCCGTTAAGAGGAACTGAAATGATAAATATCTTTTCAAAAGGCGAATGCAGGTAATAGTGGGAAACTGCCGTGAATAAAGTGAGTTTTACATACCAGTACGTTATATTACATACCTTCATAAAACGGGACAAAAGTTTCGGATTGTGGATCAGTCGGAGTTGAGGCAAAGTGTAGACTGGGGCAATGGGACAAAAAAGAACGAACCAACTGCTCGAGGTAGCGCTTTGGGCGTTCGATCGTAATTCTCAGATAACGCCAATAGTGAAACATCAGTCGCCCGACAACCGAAACCGCGATTACATGTTATTTATTTCGTTACAACTTCCCCTACAATTTCTGTTGCATTAAGCCGCAACACACTTCCAGAGTGATCCTGAAGGCAACTGGCCAATCAGTCAAGCGATGATTTGAAATAGTCAAGCTCTGTGCCATTTTCAGCTTGTCAGAATGACACTGACTTCTACGGAACTTGAGACATTGGCCACGCTGAGCTTCTTGCCCCATTTGGCCTTGGCAGGGTCGTTTTCTCATTAATCTTCCACTGGGCGCACTGGCGTCCCCACTCGGAGCCTATTTGAAGGTCTAGAAGTTAGATATTTGAAGCCTCCGTGGGTACAAGCTCAAAATTGAAAACTTCGTAATGAATTTCAGCGGCTGATGAGAAAAAATGACAATCCAGGATGATGTACGGGCACTACTGGAGTACGCTGTGAAGGCTGCTAGTGAGTGGTCATCCTACTCACCTGGCAGTGGTGCGACGAACTATGAATTTGAGTGAGGATGAAGTGAAAGCACCACCCTGTTTACTGAAGAAGTGTGATGAAGAATATGTGGCAACGCGTCAGAAGGCTCTATTGTTGAAACAGGACAATTACTACCTCAGCGCTATGTCACAAATAGTTTTGTATGTGCGTATCTTGTACAATTTAAAATGATCGGGAAAGAAAATAAATCGCTTGTGGGGATGAACCGATGAATTGAAATAAACAAATAGATGTATTGAAAAAGAAAATTATATTTTAAAAAGGAGGAAAGAAAAGAAAAGAAAATTCAACTGTCACAAAACTAATTTCAAAACGACGTCTTGGGTAGAAAGAACAAAAAAAATACTGTCTCCTCCTACCTAACCTAAGGCCAGCCAAAAATGAATAACTAGTCCACCGACTTGTACACTGGGCAGTCTTCTCTCTTCGTTCGAACAGAAAATGCAGTTCTGAGGTAGAGAGATTTCTTCGGGAAGAGAACGGGAGATCGCAGAACAGGGAAAAAAATCGGGAACGTGCTCCAAACAAAATCCGCCAGGGGAAAAACATAACCTTTTTTTCTTCCTCGAACCTTTCTTCTCCTCCGACGAGCGCCATTCCAAGCTATTCGATAGCTGCTTTAATTAGCGCGAGAGGAGACACCCAGCCGCATCCTTATCCTTCTTCTTTCACGTCACAATCTCCCTCACGTGGGAGAAGATATCCGACTAGGTGGGCACATTTAAATATATATTAGAGCTGAAAGATCAACATCCAGCGTGAAGAACGTGGGAAGTGGTCTGTACAGTAACTTGCTGACTGGGAGGACCTAATTAATTGTGGATTTTTCTGCAGGAAATTTTAAGGCGTTTTGTGACAAGTGGCTTGTTCTGTCTGTGTTTCAACTGTGGGTTGAGAACGAGACCACAACCAAAAGATTCTGTCAATGAAGTGAGTTGTGCGTTGACTGTGCCATTAATTAACGTTGCAATGGAACGCCAAGTAGAGTTACTGTTGTAGGAAGAAGACGATTATTTGCTCATATTATTATCAAATCTAAAAAGGATTACTTATCGAATTATATACAACTGGAAGATTGTATATCAGAGGGTACTGCCTGATTCAATAAGCTTTTCGCAGTACTCTATGAACGAATAATTCTTTTTTTCAAGTAAAAGTTTTTTCGAGTGTGATAGGAGATACAACTAGTCTTTTCCGTCTCCTCCGATCTATTTCTCTCCCAAAGAAGTCTAGAGGGTTATTAAACAATCACCCACGAGAAAAGCTCCAGGCCTCGATTTAATTGTACAGCCTCTGTTATTGCGTGGGCCTCGTAAACTGTTTGCGTACCTAGCGAGAATTTACACGGCTTCAGACAGCTGGGTTATTTCCCCAAGAAGTGGAGACACGCGACCGTGTGTATGATTCCATAGCCGGGTAAGCCTGAACATATTGCAGCTTAATACAGACCAATTAGTCTCTTGTCGCTTTTGTCTAAGGTGTTTGAGCGGCTGGTATTACCTTCCTTCCTACAGTACACCGTACAGCTCATCCCTAACCAACAATTTGGTTTTAGATCATCACATTCCTGTCCACTGCAGCTTCAACGGCTCACGGCATTCCTAAAGAACTCCTTCCACAAAAAGGAATTCTGTCGCATCGCCTATTTTGATGTGGAACAAGCTTTCGACAGGACGTGGCCCAAAGGCTTGCTATTCAAAATGAGAAGTCATCTTCCTAACAATTTATTTGATCTTCTTGCGAGCTATCTGACAGAAAATCGTTCGTGGTAAGTGTTCAGAACGAGCAATCATCGTCTCGAGCGATCCAGGCGGGCGTCCCACAGGGAAGTGTGTGGGGCCGTATTTATATTCCGTGTTTTGCTCAGACATACCACTCCCCAAGTCTCCTGACTTTTCTGTATTATATGCCGACGATCTGCTTTATGCAGTGAGCAATGCACACTATGAAGAGGTTAGCAGACGACTGCAAATTCACCTAGAAACCTTGGGTCAATGGTGTACAAAGTGGAGAATAAAGGTGAACGCCTCTAAATCTGTGGCAGTGGCCTACACCTACAGAAGAAAATTCACGGAATCACAACTAAAATATCTCGTCCATGATGTCCCAAATGCTCCATCACATAAATACTTGGGAGTGATATTAGACAGGGGCCTAATTTTTCACAAGCACATTACCGAGCTCTTAAAAAGGCTGAGGTCTCAGACAAAAGCTCTCACCCCACTGCTTCATAGCACAAGTGTATCAGTCTTCAACAAAATTTTAATATGCAAGACGCTGATCTGCCCGACCTGGATGTACGCTCTCCCCATATGGGGAACGTGCTCCACATCGCAATTTAGAAGAGTCTCCCAACAACAGAATGCGACTCTCCAACGGCGCATAATCAGAGCTCCGCCCTTCGTCAGGAACGAAACCATTTATCGAGATTTTGACATCGATACACCCGTCGCTATTATCACTAAAGTCACCACCAATTTAATCGAAAGGAATGTAGCACACCCTAACTTTCTCGTTAATGAGAGCTTTTTACCGCCAGACGTTCGCCGCCTCAGACGACCACGACATGTTCATGACCTCATACCTACCTAAGTTAATTGTGAACTATGTTTCTTTCTTTTTTTTTAATTACGTCTCAATCGAACCTTGTAGCACCCATGAGTGCAAGCGAGTGGACAAGGAACAACGATTGTTAGAGCACTACTACCTACCAGTGAGGAATATTGTATAGTAAATTATAATTGTCTCAAACAAAATAAACTTTACAAAAAAAAAGAAAAAAGATACAACTAGTCTGGGGCGAAGATTGTCTTGCTGTCTGGCCTTCTGCTTGCCTCAGTCACACCACGAACTGACAGTGATATAAACTCCAATGAAAAGTGGCACTAATAGTCTCCTTTCTCAGCCACAGCACGAACCATTGCCTTAAGGTAGGACAAACAAATTATATCACAGATAAACTGTACTCACTCAATAGATAAGTCCACTTTGTTCTTCAGGGATTTGCGAACAACGTTTTGATTTTCATATTGTATAACACTTCCTGTATTATCGATGAAGTAGGAAGACACATTTAGATACTCAGGTGGTTACGACTAGTTTAATTGTCTAATAATCACAGATGACATAGTCAGGGTTTGGTTACTTCAGTCGACGTAGATAGTGGTATGTGAGTAGCAGTAGGAGAAACTGCAGGTTCTGGAGTTGACGTGGTTGTGCTGTTGGACAGACTGAAGAACTTGAGAAGGTGGCCGCTGATTAGGACTTCCAGTTCCTCAAGAGGAATTCCCATGTCCTTGAGGTCTTTTTTTATGTCTTGGAACGGCTTTGAGTTCCCCAATGGCTGCAGGACCTTTTTCGCTTCGCCATTCAGTATTTTGTTCATTAGACACTGGAATGCAATGAATGAATTGGTTCAACATCAAGGACAATGCAGTATTTCAAGTGATGAGGACGACTGGAAGTGCTTCAAGCGACTTTCTCATATATTGACACGTGTTCCAGAAGCCAATCAGTAGCGCCTCCACATCTAGCCCAGTTATAGGACATTACGTTCAAGTCTGAAGTAGTGCTAACAAAATTTGGTCGAAATCAGAGTCACTGTCCCTCGCTCCTGAACCCAGTTCCAACTTGTTGTAACCGGACTCACCGCTTCCTAAACTGTTAACTGTCTTCTAGTCACATTACTCACACGTCCTTTCAGCTTGCAACTCAGTTGTGTGATTTCTTCCCAGGGCGAACAACAAGTACGACACAGTTTAGAGATACACCTTCAGGCAGTATTCTGCGTTTAGGCTGGACAACCCAGAAATGTGTATATCAACGCCACTGCATCGTCACATGTCACCACTGTGTCTGTGAAGTAACTACCCACATTCCTCAACTCTGGTTAGATGAAGGCCGTCCAGATTGGACGAAGGGTCTCAGTATATTTTGCTGACTGGCAAGCGTTTCCAGTTGCACGGCTCTGCAGAGACATAGTGATTTTAGCCGTGCACTCTGGATAGTGTCAATTGTGGAGTGATCCAAGCCTGTCTAACAGTATTCTCCCCACATCCTCAGTGGACAGCAAGGGATGAGAAGCTGAGTACCCCAAGTCCAGGCAAGTGCAGGATACAAAGGAGGACAGTTAGATATCGTCAATGATTTTACAACTCCTTAAATGATGGCATTGTTGACTCACTTTAAAGTCTGGATTGCGATCCACTTTGTATATATAAGCTTCCTTCATGTCTTCCAGCGGAGCGAGCTCAATTGCGTCCTTCACGAGTCCAATCACTCCATCCCCTGGACTTCTCTTCTCCCTTCGAAATAAACCGACGACAAAGGTTATGCCAACCATTTCAAACCAGTATACAAGAACCTTCTACAAAAATTGTCAGTCTCACGAATCGTCACGTGCTGATTACTCAATGAATTCAGGGCGATCGGTGTAATATAAAGTGAGTGAAAAATAATTTGCGTGTGTTTCTAGCAGTGAAAGGAGCCTGTAACAGACTCTTTTACTTTCCTTGGCTCTACAAAGTAGAAAGGAAAGTTATGTAATCGGCTGAAAATTTTTTTTTTGAGTTTTCTTCAGATCTTAACGTTTCGGTCCCTCCTGCGTCCGAGGATTTTTAGAGAAAATAACCGTACCAAATCAGCTGAAACTTGATTCTAGCCTACAGGTTACCATGGGACGCAAAAATAAGGGTATGTGCAAAATCCACCGAAAGTTAACTATAGTTATCATAGTGATCAAAACACCTAATTTTATCCTCAAAAACGTCTCTAACGATTCTGATTAAATTTTTTATATTGATAGATCTTAATAAGACAATTATACCATAAAATTCCCATTCGTGGAAAAATGACGAGAGCAGCACAATAAATTATCAAAATTTTCGACGAAAAGCGTTTTTAGGCGGTTTTTTCCTTATAAACCCCGCTGGAATGTTAGTAAAATGTTTTAAAAAAAAGGTATTGCAGTCCAATTCATTACCTATAGGGTGAGTGTTTAAAAACGCTCATGAGATACATGGGGCTCACTCCAGAAATTCCTGCATTTCAACTACCGCCGTTTCGCCAGTTCTAAAGGTTTTTACCCAATAACTCTCCAAAAGTAATTACTATCCTTCTTCAAAAAATTTGTGTTTACAGTCTTATTAATTATCTGTGTACCAATCGCTCAATAATGGGCTGGGTAATGCTGATTACTCAATAACAGGTTTGGATTAAGTGGGAGCAACTTAATGAATTCAGGGCGATCGATGTAATATAAAGTATTTATATTATAAACTTTAAAAAAGTCCCAATCATGTGGTTTTGGGATTCCAGTTTTCTCAAAAACTCGTGTTGGTCATCCGAAAGTTACCTAATAGTAAAATAATTTGGTACGTCCCACGAAATTACAGAATTCGAATTATTGTTGTCATCACGATTAACTTTTTTTGCAGTTTTTATTAAGGAAAGAAATTTTTTGACTGCTAATAATTTTGTATTCTGTCAACGCTATCTGTAGTTGGTCATACAAAAAAAATTGAATTGCTATAACTTCATGACTATGAACTATGATATCAGAAGTGAAAGTTACTAACCTTAATTTCAGTAAACTTACCTCTGATACCCAATTCCATAGTGGAGGGGAGGCATGTCTAAGGCGCTGTTGATTTTGTTTGCGATTGCATAAACATCAATGTTGTATGCTCTACTGGCTTCGGCCATCTGTAATTTATGAATAAGGTTTTTGAAACTTGGCACGCAAGTAAATAGTTAGACCTCAGAGTGGGAACAGATGGGCAAGAGGTCTCTCCATCAGGAGACTGGGTACCTCCACACGTCTGGGTTTGGTGGAGTGAATGCCCAGGCTGTCCCTCCCTCTTGTAAATATTGCTGAACAGTCATTTTGATAAGGAAACAGACCTGTGGAATCCTTCAATTGTAAACTTTGTCTCTAGCACCACTTTGGGCAGAACTCATCAATTTGGAAATTATTCTGTACGCTGTAACGCCTCGCATAGAAAGCCCTGATTTCAGCAGATGGTCATTGTAGCCACTTGTACGTGCACCACTCTCCGTAAGTCTGTCTTAACTGTGCCCTCTACTTTCTCTTTTCTCTAATTATAAATAAATCGCATGTTTTCCCTCCGAATGTAATTGGCCCTCTGAGGATTTTATGTTCTCTCTACCTACTCAGTATTCTGGTTCCTCCTAACACATATTGGAATGACACAACATCCTCCATACCACTGAGGTGACGAAAGTAAAAGGAAAACAACGCAGAGTTTCTTTGGAATCTCAGGTTTTATGTAACAGTACCGACTGACTCCCATTAAAGGCACCCTCGCCATCGTGGTTTAGTGGTTAAGACAATGGTTCACAATCCTGACGAATGTCGGTTTATTGGATGGGAGCTCCTCGCGATCGCAGTTATTTTTGCCTGAATCAGCGGATCCCCAAACATTTCCAAAACCCCCCCATCGTAACGAAACAACCAAAGCCCTTGAATACTCACATGCACGAACTGTTCGCTTGCTTGCAATCGACCGACGTTGTTTCTAAATTCGTCCGTAGATATGTACTGCATCACAGTTTTAACCTGAGAGTCTGCCATGGCGTACTCCATTCCAAGGTTAACCATTTGCTCGTAAGGAATCATTTCTAGCAGCTCCTCCACGTCCATTTCGATCGAAGAACCTGAAAATCGTCGGAATTTCAGTTTCGGCAGCCGCCAGCGATTTACATTTTAACCCACCAGCGGCAATTGAGTCCGAATGAAGTTGACAAACCTGCAGCTGTAAAATATTGCCCCCCCCCCGCCCTTCATAAAGGTCACAAAAAGTGATAAAGGCTCCTTTTTATGTTCTCTTTAGCGAATTTCCAACATATTTGACTGTGTTGTTCAACTCCGACTGAGCTGAAACTGATCTCCAGCTTAAAACTGCACTGAAAGCCCATACAACTCTGTGCAGTGCTTTCCCTGCTAATAATTGACAAAAAGTAAGAGGTAATCGACGGTATTTTTCACTCATTCCGCGCAATGGGCAATGTCCGTATGGAGAATTACATTTCTAGCAAACAAGTCAACATTTTTTGAGTTTGAAAGGTTTGATGAATGTGTTACGCTGCTGTAAATCGCCATGGAAAGCAATAAAATAAATAATTCACGTTTCTCCGCAGCTTTTAAATTTTACGACGAGGGTTTTCAGAGGCTGAGGGAGGATGATTTATATAAATTCGCTCGTCAGGAAGGCTGCGCCCCCGATATTTATGAATTTACAAGTATACGTGGCAGTGAGTGTGTTGGTAGATGTTTTCGTGTGTAAAAGTAAGTTGCAACTTACCGGTTTCATCCCAATCGCTCACTTTACATAATTCTGAAAAAATTCCGAGATTCATTATTTCGTTCAAAGGGTGAAGGGTTCGAAAGACGACGATTCAACTGACCTGGAACTGACGTGGCTGAGGCCAACAGGAGCGAGAACAGCGTAATGATCATCTGCAAATTAAACGAATATCAGAATTGACGAGACTTTGCCGTTCGTTTTTAATTTTTTTTTGTTGAAAAACTAAGCTTCGCTATTGGCGAACGAGGTAAAATCAGGATGGAACGTCCAAGGGAATTGGAGAAAATGAGTGGGAACGAAGGGGGGAAGCTCACCTTAGCGAGAGCGAGCGTATGACTGCGCCCGTTCTGTCGCCTCTTTTCCTCTTCATCTGACAATTAAACAATTCACGTCCCTCGAACGAACCAATTTGTCTCAATCCGAGCTTCCTATGGCAGCTGCAGGCCGCCCATGCTACAAATTACCTGCCGACTTTGGGTTCTCTGAGTCCGTTCGGATCAACGACAAGAAGTCGTCATTAGCTCCGCATGACGAATTTTAAACGCGTTTTAGGAATGAGGAGAATACGCGTATTTATTGGCGCTTCTAGAGTGCGCAACGGCTGATTGGCTCACAGGAAACTGTGACAGGCGTAAGACAATGTCAATGCGGCTGTGGAAGGGTGTTTGAGTATTAAAGTAATAGGTCACCCTGCAGTCGGGGGTCCAGAATACCGCTGACGTATTCCCTGCGTGTCGTATGAGCCGACTAAAAGGGACAGCCGGGTGGGCCCAGCTTGAAAGACAACCTCACCTCTACGAGGTCCCCGCAGGATTACATCCAACGAGGCTAAACTGTGGCTGGGCGTCACAGTGTACTCTGTCGGCACACTGTGCTCACCCAGCAGTTGGGGGTCCAGAATTCCACTGCCGTACTCCCTGCGTGTTCGTATAAGCCGGACTAAAATGGACACAACTTACACTTCATTCACATACATGACACACTGGGAACCCCCTACCTTGAGCTGGGATCGCAGAACACACCCCCCGCAGGAAGGGGGACAGAATTCTCCTGCCGTATCCTCTGCGTGGCCGTTAAATCCGGCCTTAAAGGGGCTTAAAGCTCACGACACTGACATACACAACATATTCCAGATACAAAATACACTGCAACGGCTTGCGTAGCAGAACACATTAACTTAAAACACTCATAATGAGCGAAAGACAGTCCTGGAAGTAGCTCACTAACACCTTTGAGCGATCCCCTATATAGGTGCGGCCTTCGGAATGAGGAGGGGGAAAAACCAGGTTTGAGCGTTCCTGGGGCGGCTGATAGCGTGTGTCCCGCTCACCACATCACCAGTGGCCGAGGGCTGACTCTGAGCAGCAGCCGAAAAATCCCTCATGCGTCTTAGTCCCGGTGGGTGGCCGGACTGGCAGCTGCGGCGCATGTGGGGGCCTCCCTTTGACCCTCAACGGACCAGCGAAAGGGGCTAGAATCAATATGCCTGAGGGGGAGCTTCCAGGACACTGCCTCGAGCACCTCTCGCTCATACCACTAACACACACAACAAATGAACTCACAAGGATACACTACACCAGTCTGCTTCTTTAATCTTAGTAAAAAATTAGTAAAAAAAGCATGACAAAGTCAACTAAAACTTCAGCAGGTAATAAAAACGCCACCTGCGCCTCTTCCTCGGGCTCGCCAAGCTCGACCCCTCCCTCTTCGGACGATGAGCAACCTACTCGTCGTCCAAACAAACAAGGGCGGAAAGAACTGGGCAAACCGCGTTCATCTCCCCCTTCTCCCCCTAGTAGCCCGGGCAACCCGGCAACTACAAGCACTCGACACCCCGTGGACCCTAATCTGTCGGACATGGAGCAGATTTGTGCATATGTCCAAATCATCCACGGCCAGCTGGCACGGATGAGGGTCAACGCGACAGGACCTATGCGGGACCTCGTCACTAGTTGCCTCTTCGAAATTTCGAAGCTGGCAATCAAAGCCAATTCCCCCCTCAATGACATCGCCCCCTGCCACTCCCCCGCTGCGGGAAACTGTGGCGGCTGTCGTGAGGGATGAGCTGCGTAGGGCAATTGCCCAATAGCCAATGCCACCAGCCCCCCAAACTCAAGGAGCTTTAACGAGCCAGGGTAGTACCCCAGGCCCCTCATATGGGGCAGTAGCCGCTACTGCGCCTTCCTCCCTCCCTCAAGGAGCTGAGGCTGAATGGCAGTCTGCCAGGGCCAGGAAGCGCAGGGGGAAGCAGAAAAAGGCCCCAACTAAGCAGGATGTGCAGGCCGAGGGCAGCGCCCCGCCTACGCCTCCGCCCAAAAACAAGGGCAAAAATAAAAATAAAAACGTAAATAAGAAGCCTCCACCACTTGCCAAACTCCCCCCTAAAAACCCACGACAAAACGTGGTAGTGGTTAGGCGGACATGTGAGGAAGGAGAGGCTGGTCCCTCCAACCCTGATGCAATGGAAGCACTGATGCGGGGTGTCCCTGCTACGGACCTCCAAGCTCTAAGCGTCCGAGTGCTAGACATCCGTACCGCAGTAGGAGGTGGCGCCGTCATTGTGACGGAAACGCCAGAAATGGCCAAGGCGCTCACGAGTCACATTTCCACAAAAAAGGAGTTGAAGCTCCAAGCGTCAGCCCCCCTGGGTCGTTTCCCACGCCTGCTGCTGTGCGACGTGCGGACTGACCTACAAAAAGAGGACTTGGCCCAACAAGTTGTTGAACACAACCCTGCGTTAGGCTTGCAGCCCCAGGACGTCAGGCCTCTCTTCACCAAAAAGCGTGGCAGACAGAAAGATTGGGTGATTGAGGTATCACCCAGCCTATACAAAAAACTAGAGGGGGCAAGGCACCTCCAAATAGCCTGGCAGCGGTGCGCCATACGAAAGTACCAAGCCCCCACTCAGTGCTACAAATGCCAGCGCTATGGCCACCTGGCAGTGGCCTGTACAAGACCTGTTGTGTGCGCCTTGCCACATCTGAGTAAGGAATGCAAGCGTGATGCTCCCCTCAAGTGTGCCAATTGTGTCAAACGCAAAATCCAACAGGTCGCACACTCTACACGAGACGCACGCTGTACCATTCGTCAGCGAGCGATTGCCCTCCAGGAGTCCCGAGTGGATTATGAATAGGTCAAAAACAGTACGAATCCTTCAGCACAACACAAATAAGAGTTGCCCAGTTATGGCTGAGTTGCTGCAAAATGCACTCAAGAAACGCTGCAGTGTTATCGCCATACAGGAACCATACATAGGATCCAAAACTCTTGGTCTGGGGTCGCAGGCACGAGTGGTGGCTGGAGCAAGAACGGGAGCCAAGGCAGCAGTGGCCTGCATTGACCCGTCCATTGACATGCTCGCACTCGCTCACCTGAACAGCCAGCACTTGGCCGCTGTGCTCATCCGAGCCGGTGGCTTTGAGCTGGTTGTAATATCATTCTACAGGCAATTCGGCGCACCAGTTGCCAACAGCCTTCAACCACTTGAGCGGGCTCTAGCAGGCCTATCAGGACGACCCTGCATAGTTTGTGCTGATGCAAACGCCAGATCACCATTGTGGGGATCCCCAACCCTTGATGGGGCGGGCGAGGCGTATATAGAGCTGCTCACCAGGTACAACTTGGTTGTTGCCAACGACCCCATGACTGAGGCGACCTATGATGGTCCGGGAGGAAGGTCGTGTATAGACGTCACAGCCGTGTCCCACACCCTGCTACTCAAATTGCAGGGTTGGCGAGTCGTACCAGGTGCAACGCAGAGCGATCACATGGTTATTGACTTTGCCATCACGGATGACAACATCCTCTGCAAAGACACGCGTGAAAAGCGATTCCGCACAAAAAATGCTGACTGGCCACAATTCTGTAGGGTACTGGAAGGTGAACTGCGTGCCGCAGCCACCGACCTAATAGCGCAAGCATCCACACCTGAAGAGGTAGACAGCAAAGTGGACATATTTACCACAGCACTGCACTCTGCTGGGCTCTCTGTACTTGGCCAACAGAAGCACCGGGTGATCAAAGTCCCATGGCGGACTGAGGAACTTAATCCCCTCAAGCAAAGTGTAAATAGAGCCAGAAGGATGTACCAAAACACTCGTGACCCTGATGCCAGAGCAACACTCCGAACTGCCTTCATCCAAGAGAAGAAGGCCTTCCACCGCGCCATCAAACGAGCCAAACGGCAAGGCTGGCGAAATTTTGTGGAAGCGGAGAGCTCTGAAAACCCCTGGGGCAGACACTACAAGTCCTCCATAGGAAAAGCAAATGTAGAGCAGGTCTTAGCTGCGATGCAAAATGAGTCAGGCTGGGCCTGCAGCATCGAACGTTCACTGGAAACCCTCCTTGAGAAGGCGTTCCCAGATGACCAAGTAGCTCGAGACACTGAAGCCCAGAGGGCAGCAAGGGAGCTGATCATGGACCCTCCAAACGAGCCTGACATCCCACTGTGGACAACAGGCGACCTCGGCAGGGCCCTTGCGACCTTAAAGCCCAACAAATCTCCTGGGCCAGATAAAATAGAAAGCAATATGCTAAGGAAGGCTGAGCGGACAATCTCCAGCGGCCTCCTTAATTAATTTAATGACTGTCCGCAGGTCGGACAGTTCCCCACTCAGTGGAAGTCTGCGCGTGTTGTCACTCTTCAAAAGGGAGGCGACCGCAATCAGTCAGACCCGCGATCATGGAGACCACTCAGCCTTCTATCCATATTAGGCAAAACACTAGAAATCTTGATGTTGCAGTCCCTCGAAGGAGTCTTTGGCCGCAACCTCACAGGCAGGCAATACGGGTGTACCAAAGGAAGGCCCACGCAGGATGTCATTGTCGAGATTCGGCGTGTTTCCCTGCTGGCACCGGATAATTACGTCGTAGCAGTTCTGATCGACATCAGAGGAGCGTTTGACAACCTTTGGTGGCCAGCGCTCCTTAATGAGCTCAAAGGTAGGGGAATCCCCCGCAACCTGTACTCGCTCGTCAGAAGTTACCTGACAGACAGAACTGCTACGATCGAAAGTAGGCATGTCTCCGTCCAAAGAAAGATTGAGAAGGGGTGCCCACAGGGCTCGGTCCTTGGACCAGCACTCTGGAATGCCTTCTTCGAAGGTCTTCTCAGGAAACTCATGGAGACTGACTGCGAGCCGTACGCCTATGTGGATGACTTGACTGTGCTGATCTTTGCAGAGTCAGTCCGCCAAATTGAAGAAAAAACCCACCACATGCTCCGCACTGTCAACCAATGGTGCGAGCATGTCAAGATGCAGGTGGCTGAGGAAAAAACCCAGCTAATCCTCTTGAGGGGGAAAGTGAATAATCCACCCACAATACACTTTGGCGGCCACAGGCTCCTTCTTGAAAAGCACGTCAAGTATTTAGGAGTGAATATAGGTGAGAGGTGGGGTTTCAACCAACACCTCCAGTCCCTTAAAGGCACTACCATTGCAAGGTTTGCCTCACTGCGTGCCATTACTAAGGCCACTTGGGGTGTGTGTTACCACGACACTATCCTCATGTATAAGGCCATCTATCTAGGTGTGATTGGCTACTGCCCCGTTGTATGGGGTAGCAAACTAACAGTCAATCAAAAGAGAGTATTGGCCCAATCCCAGAGAGCTGCGCTCCTGAGGATCACCAAGGCCTACAAGACTGTATCAACAGAAGCACTCCAGGTGATCACTGGTCAGTTACCAGTTGATTTGGCTGTTGAGTGCATGGTTGACAAGTGGAGAGTGAAACGGGAGCTTCCCCCGCTTTGGGCTGAACTCCGTGCGGATCTCACCACAGAACAGAAACTTGCCGCCATCGATGAATGGGCTCTGGAGAAATGGCAAGCGAGATGGGAATCCTCGTCAAAGGGACGTGATACGTATGAGTTCTTCCCCAACATCCGTGAACGTCTTTCTAGAAAATGGGTTGAGCCAGACCACTGGACGAGCCAGTTCCTCACGGGACATGGTGACTTCAATGCGCGGCTCCACTTCTTTTCTCTGAAAGACTCTCCATTATGCACGTCTTGTGCCTCCAGTGCAGAGGAAACAAGAAACCACGAGCTGCTCCACTGTAGTTTCTACAATAGTGAGCGACGGTTGTTGGGAGGGCAAACGAACTTAGCAGCATTGACTGCTACAAAGGAAGCCTATAACCATTTTGCAAAGTTCGCAAAGAAGGTGATGGCTAAGAAACGTGGTCATAGTTGATCTGTCCTTTTGAAACTTGCCACCCAAGTAAACAGTAAGATCAGGTAGGGAACCAGATTAAGAACTACTCCCAGATGGTACGGGATTCCTCAGGTGGTCACCTCCGCGCGGTAACACACGGGCAACAGCTCTCTACGGTGAGACTGGCTAACGACCAAATACCTGCCGTACCTCCACAGGTCTGAGTTCGGTGGATGCTGCAGGGGCCGGCCTCTTGCATATTAGCGAAACCGCAACTTCTATGACTGATATAACCCTCGTCGAGGGTTTAGGTACAGTCATCAAATAAAGAAACAGACCTATTAAAGTAATAGGGTTAGCTCCACCAGTAGGTAAATTACTAAAGTTAACGTACCTGTTGGGTGAGCCCGTCTCCTCTGGCTGGTGAGATACTGCAGGCGAGCGCTTTCCATGTAAAGACATCATCGTCTGGTCGTGGTCTTTAGTACTGACGTAACAGCCAGACGATGATGTCTTTACATCGAAAGCGCTCGCCCACAGTACCTCACCAGCCAGAGGAGACGGACTCACCAAACAGGTACGTTAACTTTAGGCGTTTGAGTAAATCGATGCTGGTCAAGTCCGTGTTACTACTTCAACACTACGAAGTAAGATGAAACTTTCCTCATCTTCTTCCGAAGACCTTTTCGTTTGTTGAGTCTCAGAGATTAACCCATCCACAGGATTCCCCTCTTCCAGATTACGTTTTCGAGTTTAACCAACCGTCCACTTGCCATTTCCTCACCCATTAGTGTCCAGTGCCGTTGAATTCTCTCGATTTGTGTTGTTACTCAAGCCAACGAAAAATATATCTTTCTTATAGAAAGCTGTGAATTCTTCTTGTTGGTCTATTGGCACTTCTGTTCAACCAAACAACGTAGGTTCGCGCGTAATAAGGGTGAAGCGATCCGCACCAATTAATTTAGGTGAGCATGTAAAACTAGGGCCTTGATGGAGGAAGGGGAATTCAGGTGTTAAATATCCATTTGCAAATAAAACAAAATAATAATAACGGTAATTTATTATGCTGCGTGAAGTCGGGGAAATGGAGATAAATAAAATAAACTACTCTGGAAAAGATCATAGATTTGGTGTTCAAGGACATGCTTGAGACCAAACCCCTCTCGAGGGCGCCTGAGGGGCAGGTTGGCTGAGACTGCGCTCATGGTGCTGGTCTCACTGGTCGACGAGGCTCTTCAGAAGAGAGAGATGGCGTTGTGCTGCTTCATGGACGTGGGGGGTGCTTTCGATAACACCTTCTTCAGCTCCATGGAGGAAAGAGCAGCGCTGAGGGGAATAGAACCCCAGGCCGTGAAATGGACTATGTCCATGCTCAGGTGTAGGGAAACCAAGGCGTGGCTAGGGGAAGACAGCATCACAGTGGTTCCCACGAGAAGCTACCCCCAAAGGTTGGTAATCTCTCCCCTCCTGTGGCTACTGCTGGCCAACAAGCTGCTGGAAACACTGCAGCTTGAAGGCTACGAAGTGATCGCGTATGCGGATGATCTTGCTGTTCTGGTGAGAGGCAAATTTGCTTGCACGGTGTTAGAAAGAATGCAAAGAGCTGTAGATATCATCCAAAGATGGTGTGGACAAGGAAAACTCTTCATAAATCCAGCCAAGACCACCACAATTTCGTTCACCAAACGAAGAAACCTAGATATAGTAGCTACCACCCACCATGCAAGGAGTGAGGCTCCAGATAAAGATGGAGGTGAAATACCATCGGGGTGATACTGGACAAGCAGCTCACATGGAACCCGCATGTGAAATATGCGCCCTGTGGGCATGTAGAAGGCTGTGCAGCAAATCTTGGGGCATAACTCCAAAAATGATGGAGTGGCTCTATAAGGGGATAATAAGACCCCGCTTCACGTATGCCTCCTCTGTGTGGTGGAAGGCGACAGGCTGGCTGACAGTACAGGGAAAATTCCAACAACTACAGCGACAGGCGTGTCTTGCGATTACTCACACTGCTGCAATGGAAGTCCTTTTGAACATCTCACCTCTCCATATACACATTCAGAGGACTGTTTACCTGGGAGCTTTTGTAGGCAGGAAATATCTCTTCCAGGGTTAAGGCCCATGGAATAACTAAACAGTTTAAGCTAGAAGAGGCCGCAGTCCTTGCTACTGACGTCATGCCTGAGTGGAAGGATTCAGTTGTCATTCAGCGTCCACGTTGACTCACAGGAATGGTGGGAAAGAGGTGGACGAACTGCCATGGTACACTTACAGTTCTGTGATGGGGGACAAGATTAGTCTGGGCATCGTAGGGCCCAACTTCAGTCTCGCCCAGCCGCTGGGCGAGTATGCCACGATATTTCAAGCGGAAATCCTAGCAATAAAGATCTGCGCGGAAGAGATCCTGACTAAAGGACTCAAGCGGATCTACATATTCTCGGAGGCTATTGCAGCCTACAGTTTTAGGTCCAAGCTGGCATGGGAATGCCCTCATGCGCTCAAGCAGCTCAGCGCCCATAACAGGCTCTCCCTTATCTGGGTGCTGGCCCATAGGGGGCATGAAGGTAACGAAAAGACCGACTGCCTTGCGAAAAGGGTTACTGAGTCCCTACCCATTGGGCCTGAACCATAGGTGGGTCTGACGAAGAGTCACCTGAATCGTCTGGATGGGAGATACAGGAAAACAGCGCCCATTGGCATCGCCAGCCACGATTTAGACAATCGAAAAGGCTCGTTAAGCCTTCCTGTCAAAGGGCGATGATGACACTCTAGGCAGGATCTGAGAATTCTGACGAGTTTCCTCACTGGGCACTGCCCACTTAGATATTACCTCAACAAGATGGGCATCTCTGAGGTGGTGGAATGCAGACTTTGCGGTGAGGAGGTTATTTTCCTCAAAACTCTCCATGCTGCGTGTCTTGCGCCTCCGGTGCGAAGGAAACAAGAAACACACGCTGCTCCATTGTGAACGACGGTTGTTAAAAGAGCAGCCAAACCTTCCTGACTGCTGCCAAGCGAGCTTACAACCTCTTCAACCAGACTGTGAAGACTTTTATGACAACAAATGTGGAAACAGTGGACCTCTTTGAAACTTGCCATCCAAATAAATGGTTAGATTATATGGGAAGTCAGATTGTCCAGTGTCGTACCTTCACGTGATCCGACGTGGGCAATATCTCTCTACCGGGAGACTCGCTAAACGACAATCTGCCATAATTCCACTGGTCTGGATTCAGTGACTCCTTCGCGCGTGCCTGTGTTCTCACGTGCTTGTGAAACCACAACCACTAACGACTGATATGACTACCTAATGCGGGTTAAGGAACAACCATTTGGGTTAGGAAACACACATGTGAACGTATTGGCAAGTTCTAGAGGGCACTCTCTCGTTCCTATAGAGGAAAAGCTAACACCCGCCCGTGCTCTTGTATTTTAGACGTACTTCACACTTTCGCTCGAGAATTAAAGTTCTTTCGCAGAAATAAGCTCGTTTGAAAGAGGCAGTCCATTAAAGGAACTTCGTTATCACTTGAGGGATCTTGAACGAGTTGTGCTGTGAAAGTGTGTCAAATAATTTAGCAGTTCACCCCGATCGAGGCAAGGACAACGCAACATGAAATTGCTGTTCACCCTCTCCCGTTTTCTTGGTTTGTGGCCGCCTGGATCGATGAGCGTTAAACAGCGTCTGTGCGTTGCTCTTTTAGGTCTTCTGAATTTTATAGATGCTCTAGTCAAATGCTATTATTTTTACGACTGCCACGTGAATATGGCATTAAAAAGCACGCATTATTTGGAGATGGCTAGGAATGCTGTCACCAAACTTACTTTAGCTTTTCAATGGTTGGCCATCAATCAAAAGAGACAATACTTCTCTTGTTTTTTGGACTTTGTGTCCGTTGCTAAGTCTTCGAGCTCAGTGAGGAAAATGTTCATATTTGGAACGATACTTTTCTTCGTCCGACTGGTTTTAATTGCTTGGTACAGCATAGTCGTTGATGACCTCTACGATTTTTTATCCACGTTGACCTTCATGCTCTTTAATATCGGGGAATTCCTGATAATATTGCAGTATTGCTCGCTCCTGTCGTCTGCCCGAATTCAATTGAAATCCGTTAACAGAAAAGTGTTAGAAATGGACTACCATTTCGCTCAGTTTGACAGTTTGCGCTTTTTGTGTGAACGCGTGAACGAGTTGTACGGCTTTCAGATGTTTCTAGCGACGTTACACTTATTTGCGCTACTGCTCTCGTATTCATACGGGATGGTGCTAGTGTGGACCTGCACATCTGGCAGAGTATGCACTGCTCAGCACGGGTATGCGTGGACTGTTTGGAACGCGAGCAACCTTATTTACGCCTCCTTCGTCCTCTTTTACATAGTTCAAACCTGCCACAGCGTAACAAATGAAGTAAGTTCAAAGTAGAATAAACACAGGCGGTATATGTTTACGTTTTATGGAGCACAAGGTAAAAAGAACAGTTTAAAAGCCAACTCACTGCACGGAGCAAGTTATAAATGACACTCAGTTCTGAGCAGCCATGTTTGTCCCGATTTATAGTGCAGCAAGTTACTAACATCTATTGGCATTTTAAGAATCATCGTGAAGAGCTATTGTCGTTTCATTAACTGACTTTTAACATGGAGCGTGACTTGATTTTCAAGAGCCTAAAGCATAACTTGTCTTCCCATCTACAACCACCCTACTACTCCTCCATTTCTCTCACTATGCCGTTTGCACGCCCCAAAACCAAGGCATTTGATGCAGGTTATGACTTATGTGAGGAGCTCGCTTCCTACAGGGTCTAGTTTAAAGTGTTGACCGCACAAGAGAATACAATCTTCTGCACAATACACCACATAGCTCACATTTAATCCAGCGAGAAAGAAAGAAACCGTTTTATCCTAATATTACGAGGAGTTTGGATAGTCGCTGTGTGACGCAAAAATTACAGCGATCACGAGCTCCAACTCAATGCCCAACTTTCGTCGGATTATGAATCTCCGTCTATAACCACTAGAATACGATCACTAGGGTATCTATAATGGGAGTCAGGCGGTATACTAACGTGGTTGTAGATAATAAACTTTGTTTCTACATAGACATCTAGCTTATGTTATCATAATTTGTGTACACAGCAGTTATAAGGATCATCGCTCATCACCACAACAAATTCCTAAAAACCTACTAACACTTATGACGAAGACTGTAATACACTTTAACAGAATAGCGATAGGACAGAATAGGGCTCTGAATACGTGAACTGGTTGTGTAAGTTAGCAGCCAGAGAGTAGTGAAAGGAGTATATAGGGAGAACTGTCAGACGAGTGTGTGTTCGGGAAGCAGACCCGCGATCATGAAGACTGCTCAGCCTTTTTTCCATATTAGGCAAAACACTTGAAATCTTGATGTTGCAGTCCCTCGAAGGAGTCTTGGGCCGCAACCTCACAGGCAGGCAATACAGGTGTACCAAAGGAAGGTCCACGCAGGATGTCATTGTCGAAATTCGACGTGTTTCCCTGCTGGCACCGGCTAAGTACGGACATCAGACAGCGGACATCAGAGGAGCGTTTGACAACCTTTGGTGGCCAGTGCTCCTTGATGAGCTTAAAGGTAGGGGAATCCCCCACAACCTGTACTCGCTCGTCACCTGACAGACAGAACTGCTACGATCGAATGCAGACATGTCTCCGTTCAGAGAAAGATTGAGAAGGGGTGCCCACAGGGCTCGGTCCTTGGAAAAGCACTCTGGAATGCCTTCTTCGAAGGTCTTCTCAGGAGACTCATAGAGACTGACTGCGAGCCATACACCTATGTGGAAGACTTGACTGTGCTGATATTTGCAGAGTCAGTCCGCCACAGAAAGTGAGTAATCCACCCACAATACGCTTTGGCGGCCACAGGCTCCTTCTTGAAAAGCACGTCAAGTATTTAGGAGTGAATATAGGTGAGAGGTGGGGTTTCAACCAACACCTCCAGTCCCTTGAAGGCACTACCATTGCAAGGTTTGCCTCACTGCGTGCAATTACAAAGGCTACTTGGAGTGTGTGTTACCATGGCACTGTCCTCATGTATAAGGCCATATATGTAGGCGTGATTGGCTACTGCTTCGTTGTCTGGGGTAGCAAACTAACAGTCAATCAAAAGAGAGTATTGGCCCAATCCCAGAGAGCTTCGCTCCTGTGGATCACCAAGGCCTACAAGACTGTATCAACAGAAGCCCTACAGGTGATCACTGGTCAGTTACCAGTTGATTTGGCCGTTGAGTGCATGGTTGACAAGTGGAGAGTGAAACGGGAGCTTCCCCTGTGTGCTGACTGACTCCTATTAAAGGCAACTGGTTGATCGTGGTCTAGTGGATAAGACAGTTGGTTCATAATTCTCGACTTAAGTCGAGGATTGTGGATCGAATCTCCGGCACGATTGCCGCAATTTTTGCCTGAGTCAGCAGCTCTTCAAAAGCATCCCCAAACTACCTCAGTACACCTGCTTTGGGCTGAACTCCGTGCGGACCTCACCACTCTACTACTCCCAGATGGTACGGGATTCCTCAGGTGGTCACCTCCGCGTGGTAACACACGGGCAACAGCTCTCTACGGTGAGACTGGCTAACGACCAAATACCTGCTGTACCACCGCAGGCTGAGTTCGGTGGATGCTGCAGCGCCCAGCCTCTTGCATATTAGCGAAACCGCAACTTCCATGACTGATGTAACCTTCGTCGAGGGTTTAGGAACAGTCATAAAATAAGGAAACAGACCTGTAAGGTGGACAAGTGGAGAGTGAAAAGGGAGCTTACTCCGCTGTAGGCCAAACTCTCCACCGAACAAAAACTTGCCGGGCTGGATGAATAGGCATTAGATAAAAGGCAAGCGAGATGGGAAACGTCGTCAAAGGGACGTGACACCTATGAGTTTATTTATCAACATTCATGGATGTTTTAGGAGAAGGTGGGTTGAGCAGCTTTGATTGTTACTAAGCAAGCTTATAACAGATCTGTTGACGCTCAAAGATCAATGTTAGGGAAGGATCTGGCCGGTCAACTATAAACCTGAGACTTGTTGCTGCAATTACTTACTTACTTTCTTGCAATCCGGAAGTAAATTTAGTTGTGGGAAGAGGATATTTTGGCCCTTTGTCTGGAGGACAAGCGACTGAACAGGAAGTTCAGGCTTTCCCACGATTAACATAAAAAAGGCTCCAGGCCATAAATAGTTTAACTAAATGGACCAGGGAAAGGCCTGAGATCAATATTTCACGTAATTCGGCCAGGGCTGAACACAGGTCAAAAGAAAGTATGACGCTCCACAGACTTTGGGGACTCCACTCACTCCAAATCCTTTGATCTGCTCAGAATTAATTTTATAATAGATTCACTTCAATGTTGCTAAAGGCTTATTTCAGTTTGCGACCGTTATACATGAATCATATTGTTGTATTTGGAGGTATTTGTATTTAAGTGTCTAAACAGTCAATACTAACCCTCCCCAAAACAAATTTCCTTGAGGGATGATTTCTTCAATTTTAGGGCGTCGAAATTCGTACAGGATATTTCTAGTTGATGAAACGATTTGTGTAAATTAAAATATGTAAACTCGTTATGCGGCAGTCCATTAGGAAAGTTGACTATCATATGAGACATCTTGAGTGAGCGGTGTGTCGTAACAATGCTCTCAAACCATTTGGCAGTTCACTCTCAACGAGGGAACTACACTCCGCTCTTGACAAAATGAAATCGCTCTACACCCTCTCCCGGTATGTTGGTTTGTGGGCGCCATCAGGATGGATGAGCGCAAAACAGCCTTGGAACGTGACTTTTCTCGTTCTCGTGAATTTGATCGATACAGCCTGCAAATGCTATTATTTTTACAACCGCTACGAGACCAGTTTATTCAGAAGCACTCATTATTTGGAGATGGTGAGGAATGCCGTTACCAAAATTGCTTTAGCTGCATATTGGCTCGACGTCGACAGGAAAAGGGAGGATTTCGTCATTTTGTTGGATTTTGTTTCTTCCGCTAAGTCTTCGAGAGCGGTGAAGAAAATGTTCGTCTTTGGAGTAGTTTGTTTCTTGATTCGAACGATTGCAATGACTTGGTACAGCTTGGCCGTTCACGACCTTTACGATTTCTTGGTCACACTATCCTTTTTGACGTTTCATTTCGGAGAATTCTTGATAATATTGCAGTACTGCTCGCTCCTGTCGTCCGTTCGAATTGAACTGAAAACGACGAACAGAAAAGTCATGGCGATGAATTTTGACTTCACGGAGTTTGATTATTTACGCTCTTTGTGCGAACTTGTGAACGAGTTGTACGGCTTTCAGATGCTTCTGGCTACGTTTCATCTATTTGTACTTTTGCTTTCGTACTCGTACGGGATGCTGCTAGTGTGGACCTGCACGTCAGGTAGTTTGTGCACTGCTCAACACGGGTATGCGTGGGTTGTTTGGAACTCCATCAACCTCATTTACGCCTTCTTCATGCTCTTGTATCTAGTTCAAACGTGCCAGAGTGTAACCAATGAAGTAAGTTCAATTTATAAATTCTTTTATCTGTAACCAATGAAGTAAGTTTAATTTATAAATCCGTTTTAAATACAAGTTATGTACACGTTGTATGTCGTTGGGCTTGAGTAAGTTCGGATTGAATGAGCAGTCATCATCCAACAATGATTGGAACATACGAAAATAGAATAGACTTATCCATAATCTTTGAAAACTAGTTAGATTTGAGAAATAACTACTGAATTACTTAGTTTTTGATCATACAAGGAAAACGTATATCGCGTCCAATTGTCTCCAAACCAAACACGTACCATACATGATGTCTGTTAATAACGCTACATTCAGAAAGAAAAAAGATTAACCAATCGTTAAACAGTAGCGAGAACATGAACCACCGATCAACGTAAATCCGGAAAAGACCCAGCTACATATTCCCCTCCAGACTCTAAATATGTTTCATATTCATATTTTGAACAAGCCGATTAAGCAGGGCAAACGGTCGAGGCTTTTATAAGGTAGCCATTTTAGAACTAGACCAAATTTCAAAAAACTGAAAAAGAGCCATCTAGACATTTCTCTGCTGATTCTAAATATGTTTCGTGTCAGCTGCTGCGACCATCCAGGACGGCTGGGCTAACGGTCAAACTTTCGATTATGAATATGTAGCTAACTTCAGCCCAGTGGCGCAATGGGGTTTGGACAATGTAGAGGGCCCAGGATTCAGTGTGAGTAAAATGAGCGCCAGGAAATCACCGAAAGACGTTATTGGCGCTCATGAGGGAGTGGATTGTTCTTGCTCTCCATGCTGTGAAAATCTGTGGATAGTGGAGCCCAAAGATATCAGAGACAGGGAGAGAGAGAGCGACAGAGAGTATGAATGAATAATTGATTTATCGGCCAGGGAGAATTTGGGCCATTAGGCCTTGTCTTCAATTCTCCCTGGTGAACAAGCATTAAGATATTTCCATATCAACACCATTGTGCGACACGTTATTCGGTTTTAACTATTTTTAAACAATTATGTGACCATGATGTACTTGTCAAAAACGTGCGAAATAACATTACTTTCCGCTACCCGAAGGGAAGGAAAGTATAGTAATCGGCCCCAAAAAAAAAAAATTTGGGTTTTCTTCAGATCTTTACGTTTCAGACCCTACTGAGTCTAAAAAAACCTCATTTCGGCGCGTGGTCCGTGTGTGTGTGTGTGCGTGCGTGTTCGTGTGCGTGTGCGTGTGCGTGTGTTTTGTTCGTTATTTTTTGTAGACACCAAAGTAAGGTTATGGACGATTTCGGCCGATGGGAAGGGGTGGTGGGGGACGAAAATGTACCAAAAACTAGGGTTTTCGCATTTTTCTCGGAAACGGCTCTAACGATTTTGATTAAACTTTCAAATTATCTTTTCCTGAACAATACCTAACTTTTCTTCTCTATACATATCTCCATGAAAATACGGTGAACGGAGATATGGGCCCCTGAAGCAAAAATAGGTTTTTTACGCTTTTTGGCAAAACGGTTCCAGCGATTTTCACCAAACTCACAGGATGTTTTCAAATAGTTAATACCTACATATTCCTCTGAATAAATGTTCCTGTGACGGTCCATTGAACAGAGATAAAAATCAAAATGTGTCAAAAATAACGTTTTTTCTAACATTTCCGTGAATTCCAGGGTAACTTTTTCACTAGATGTGATAAATCTGAATGGAGTGTCTTTTAGTCACCCATACCAACATTTCGTTCTCCATAATTATTTCTGTATATATATGTTGAACGGAGATATAAGCCATGTTAACTCAGAAAAGGAGATTTGTCGAATATTAATTTATCGGAATTCCAATTTTCTCAGAAACGCCTCTAACGATTTCGATGAAACTTTCGGAGTACTCTCAGCTAACTAGTCCCTACATTTTGTTCTCCATAAATGTTCCTGTAAAAATGCGTTGAACGAAGATATAGCGCCCGCCTATGTAGGTGGTGTTCGAACTTAAAGGGGTGGCGGAAAGTTGTGTGTTGCTACGCACCAGATATTTTTTTGACGGTTATGGTTTATTATTCATTCTGAATAATAACCCTATGTTTTCGGCCACAAAAAATTTTGTACACCCCCCCCCCCCCTCATAATTTGATACTTTACGTTTCATGACATGGGGAGTCCAAATCTGCAATGTCCGCCGTCCGGGCCGTTTTGTGCCTTTAACGTGATCTGAAATATCCGTAGTTTCGCACTAAAATCCCATTTGGTATCTAGTTGTGCCCGCCATCTCGGCAATCCGATCAGACGAAGCCCGTGGTTGTAATGGGCAAAAAACGGTTTAAAAAATTAACAAAACGCTGTATAATCGCAAATACGCCGTGTTTCGTATCGTTTTCAAGGTATTTTTACATCCCGGGTCGAATGGAATGAACAAATGCGTATAGTGAAATTACAGTAATTATATTGAGCCAAAGTCAACTAATTGAATGAACTCGCGGGAACTACAGCGGAAGTCAACGTGTCGTTGTTTGTACTCTCTCCCACCCGTCTCATCAAAACCACCCGCCCGCTCGACTCGCAACGTCGTGCCAATTGCCTACATGCGCTTACGGGCGCCTGGAATATTTAGTTTTCGTCGTTCCGTTGTAGTCAGGTCACGTTTCGTATCGTTTACTAGTATTTTTCGATGCTGAATCGAATGGGATGGGTCTCGGAGCAGTAATACTAGGTCAAGTTGTTCATGAGAATAATAAACCGTTGTGTAATAATTTGCAGTGTTTTTATCCTATAACTGTGAACTTACTTCTTGTCAATGACATTGTTTTCAGAAACTAATCGGTAGGAAGTTTAACGGATAGAAGTTTAACGTTACGTAATATCTCGTGAAAACTGGTATTTCAATTATACGACAGTGGAAACATCTTAAGGAGTATACCTGCTGTTCCGGACTAGTGGGGGAAATGGTGCACTTAGGCCTCTTCTGTGACCTATCTCAACCCATCTGCACTTCGATAGATTTACCATTTCTCTCTTCACTTGTCCACCCCCATCCAGTTATTCCGGTCACACGCCCCCCTGCCCACCTAGCATTAGTCATACCTCTTGGCATGACCAGGCTAGACCCCGTGGAACAGCCAGGTTTTGGTTGGTTGAGACGGAATTTCTGCTTAGATTGTTTAGTCTCTTTAACAGGCAGGGGCAGAGGTAAGGCACACAGTTCATTGGGCTACGTTCTCTGCTCCCTCTTCTTATCGCTAGGAGTTTTCCCATCGTTGCCTAAACTGAATGGACGTTCAACCAGGTGTTTCAACACACCCTCCTGGTCTAGTCTATGCAGTTTTAAAGAGCATGTGCTCTGTGTCCTGGCCCTTCCTAACATTCATAAAACGAAAGAGTACTTGGATATCCCCCCCCCCTCCAACCGATTACAAACCTTCTAGCCTAATTCCTATTTTCCATCTATCACCATATCAGAGCCAGTACTCCGCCTCCTGTGCCATTTCTCTGCAAACCATCATGCAGCCGCCGTTATGCAGATCCATTAGCCTATGCAGTGGCCCAGGGTAGCGTGCTGCCCCTGTAAGCTCAGCTCGTTCATTTGAAAATAGGCTACAGTTCCGCAGGATGTGATCAGCTGTTTCTCGTTGGTATTCACATGAGAACATTGGAGAGTTTCTCCTCCTGAATTCAAACAATTTAGCGTTAAAGCTTCAGTTGGGTTTGTTCTCGGAGGTCGATTGGTTCGGTGTCTTTTGCCCGGGGAGTCGTCCTTTGTATTTACAAACAATCCCTTTCCTTTCCCCACGACCCCTCTCTTACCTTTTTACTTCCAATTTTCCCTCCCATTTCGTCGTCTGCCGCTCGCCAGCATTTTGCTTTTTTCAAGGCGAAATCTAATTTTTTTTATTTGAGCTGTGAAGTTTTTTCGGAAGTGTTCCATCACTCTCAACACGTAATTCAATTGAAATGACGTCGCCTCCAAGACTGATACCTGCTCTTTTATCCCCGGGGAACACTGAAAGTTTGGCGCAGATTGGTGAGTCTCATAATTTATTTCCTAGTTTGTGGATTATTGGGGGTGGTTTCTCCGAGTGATTGGGGCTTCTGAGAGTAAACCCAGCACAATATTTGGGGGACACTTTGCCTATGGTTTTATTGTCATTAGATTACAGTCCACTTCATAATAAGCAAGAAGGAGTGACTACTTCCCCCTCACTGTTCTCAACAGCTTCCATGCCCGGTATACAATTGGGTTAACGTGACAGAATACTCACGTACAGAAGGCCATTCACTTAGACTCGAACGGCTACTGCCCCATTGCCTTGTAGGAAACTCATGGTCAAACAAAGAAGAGTTTGCCCAATCCCACAGAGCCGTGCTCCGGAGGGTCATCAAGGGGATCAAATCCATTGACTCAGGCATGGTGGATGAGCAGAGAGTGAAAGCAGCTTCTCCCGCTCTGGGCCGAACTCTGCACAGACCTCTCCACTAAACAGAAACTTGCCGCGCTAGATGAATGGGCATCTGAACTATGTAGGTGGGCAGATGTAGTCTAGATGTGGTAGATGTGCTCTAATCTTGCAATGTTTACTTCACTACGAGCAGTTATCAAGGTGTGTGTTAACGTGACACAATCCTCATGCACTGGCCAGTTAATTAGGATCGAATGGCTGCCTAGTCTCAGAGATCTGCGCTTCTGTGAATCGCTAAGGCCTACGAGACAGCATCCATTGAAGCACTGCAAGTGATACTGGCCTGCTGCCTGTTGACTTGGATGTTGAGTGCATTGTGGGGAGTTAAATAGGAGCTTCCCCAGCTCTGGGCTGAACTCCCTAATGACCTCTCCACTGAACGAGCCAGTTCCATATGAGACATGGTGACTTCGTAGCGTATCACCACTTCTTTATCTCAAAAACTCTCCTTTGATGGAAAAACTTTCAGCTTTGATGGCGACTAAGCAAACTTATCACCTTGCCAAACCAAATTCAACCAAATCGTGAAGACTTTTATGACAAAAATAAAACAAACGTGGTCACAGTTGATCTCTTACCTTTGTAACTTGCCACCCAAGTATTTTGAAGATGCTGAGTGAGTGCCTGGGCTCTTGCATGCTAGAAAAACTGCAACCTCCACGACTTTCAACTGATATAACTCTCTTTTGAACGTTCAAGATTTTGACAAGGAACAGACCTATTTTAATGAAACTAGTGAATTAAATCACAACAGCAGATATCATCATCCAAAGAGGAGTCCGTCAGGGTTGTATTCTCTCCCCACTGTTGTTCACCCTTTACTCCGACTGTGTATTTAAAGAAGCACTGGACGATCTCTCACACTATGGTGTGAAAGTAAATGGCATGCCTATAACAACTATCAGGTATGCTGACGATACAGTTATATTGTCGGACACAATGGATGGGCTTCAATCACTACTCAATGGAATCGACACAGTGGGAGAGAGATACGGCCTAAAAGTCAATGACAACAAGACCAAATTCAAGGTATTCAGCCGCACTCTCCACATCAACCTTAAACTGGAACTTAAAGGTTCCCCAATTGAAAGGGTAAATAGATTTAAATACCTGGGAATTATCATTACAGAATGCTTAGACCCTGACGTAGAAATAAAATGCCGAATAGAAATGGCACGTTCAGCATTCAGTAGAATGAGACAATTTCTGTGTGACGACAATCTGAACCTCAAAATACGGCCAAGAATGACACGGTGTTATGTCTGGTCTGTACTCCTATACGGACTGGAATCTTGGACATTGAAAGTTAGCACAATGAATCGTCTCGAGGCTTTTGAGATGTGGTTGCATCGGAGAATGCTTCGCATTCCTTGGGTGGATCACGTCACCAATACGGAAGTACTTCGAAGAGCCAATACCAACAGACAGACTAAACACAATTAAATGTCGCAAAATCGCCTATCTTGGTAATATATTGAGAGGAGAAAAATACCAACTACTCCAACTTATAATTAAAGGGAAAATAGAGGGGCGCAGAAGACCTGGGAGGAGGCGACGTAACATCCGCGATTGGACTGGAATAGGATCAGTGGGAGAATTGATGCAGGTAGCACAGGACAGAGAAGCCCTCGCCATAGTGATCGCCAACGTCAGGGAGTCCAGACATGGCATATGAAAGAAGAAGAGTGAATTAAAAATTCACCTCCAACTAGCCAGGGCATTGAATTCGTAGGGACCAGAGCCTACATAGGATTCCTATGATATTTTATGGTAATTCCTATGATAGGAATAGAAGGCAATGTAATTGTGGATTCCATGGCTGATCTCGGCAAGATACAAGGCATTATATTGGAGGGGAGGTGCCTGTTCTGTACAGGCTCGCAGAAGGCTGAAGTATCATTTGCAAGTATTCAGTACCCTGAGGAAAATCATGATATCTCCTTACGGTCATGGTTCTAGTTGTTGATAGTCTAATGAAAGCTGTGATAGAAAGTCGGTCCTTATAATTATTCGCATTCGTTCAAATCACTGGTTATGTGGAGCATTCCTTCATCAAATCAGGCTCTGTGTAGCTTTGGCAATAGGGATCAAACTCTGAACCACATATTTATAACCTGCACAAACTACTCGGCAATGAGAGAGAGGGTGATGGATGTTGCTAGTGGACACCTCGTCAGCCCCATGCATTTCCTGCACATGGTTCATCATACCCTGTGTACCTAGCGATGTGTGTTCATTAGCACAACTAACTCAACTTTCGAATTAACACGTTAGTCTTTGCATGTGAACATTTGAAAATGTAATAAATTTATTTCATGGCTGTTCCTGTAAGCTAATGCCGACTGAAGGAGAGGGGTTGGAATAATAGAATGAGGATGCGTTCTTGAATGACTCCCCAGATGAGTGTCGCATGAATATGTTGCCATCATTGTGTGTGGTGTCACCATCGTCGCTGCTCGTTCTAAAAGCTAGTACTCCGCCAACAATAATTGTTCGTAAAGGCCCTTAAGGAGGCCATAAGATGACCCAAGAGATTCTCAGCATCGCTCGCTGCTACGCCTCTGCCAACTTCAGTGACATTTACAACTTCGTGGGATCCACCTAAAGTAGCACCCCTGGTGATATCACCTCCGCTTCCCACTACTCTCGAAATTACGAACTATGATGTAGCACCACTACAATTATATGAGAGAAGAAAAGAGATGGGTGGAGGGGAGATATTTTAAACAACCAGAGTTAGAGAAATATCCCAGTAAATAATATAATTTTACCAGGTGGAACGTACATATTTAATGTCACGTTAAATAAAGGATAAAATAAAGGTTCGCCTACAGATTCATATCTTTTGTCCAGTTCGTTTCAAGAAGACAGTCCATTAAGAAAGTTCATTATCATTTAGGGCATCTTGAGCAAGGTATTAGCAACAAAAGCGTCACACGGTTCAGTAGTTCACACTCAACGAAGCAGAGGCCCTGGAGCGTTGAAGAAATGAAATTGCTGTACACCCTCTCCCGTTTTTCTGGTTTGTGGCCGTCAGGATCGACGGGGGCAAAACTCTCTTGGAACGTAGCTTTTCTCGCTCTCCTGAATTTAATAGACGCGGCCTTCAAATGCCAATTTTTTTACAACAGCCACGTGACCAACACATTCAAAAGCGCTCATTATTTGGAGATGGTGAGGAACGCTGGCACCAAAGTCGCTTACGTTGTTCATTGGCTCGTCATCATTCTGAGAGGAAACGACTTCGACCGTTTGTTGGAAGTTGCGACTATTGCGAAGCCTTCGAGCGGGGTGAAGAAAATGTTGATCTTCGGAGTGATATTATTTTTTGTCCGACTGGTTGGAATTAGTTGTTACGACCTCAGTGTTACGGACCTCGGAGACTACTTACTTACAATTAGTTTCATCATTTTTCACTGCGGGGAATTCTTGATAATAATGCAGTACTGCTCGCTCCTGTCGTACGCAACAGGTCAATTGGAAACATTAAACAGAGAAGTATCCGAGGAAAAATTTGACTTTACTAGGTTCAACAATTTGCGGTCTTTTTGTGAACTCGTCAACACTTTGTATGGCCCTCAGATGCTAATAGCCATCTTTCAGTTATTTGTGCTATTGCTTTCGTACTCTTACGGGACGCTGCTGATGTGGACTTGTATCTCGACTAGTGTATGCACTTCCCATCGGGGGATTTCGTGGGTTATTTGGAACGCCAGTAACTTGATTTACGCCTCAGGCGTGCTCTTGTATCTTGTTCATTCCTGCGATTGTGTAACGAATGAAGTAAGTTCATTATTGATTGCAATGCTTGGAATTTGAATTTTTACAGACCAAATATGTTGACTTTAAAATGTTGACATCAATCTTTGTATGTGAAACTTTGGGATTTGAGCTACGTGTGGGTAACCAGCGAGAGGTGGGGCTTCATGTGACAGAGGGGATATGGTACACTCGACAGCTTAGGTACCGAATCAATCCCAAAGAGCTGCGCTTCTGTGGACCCCCAAGCCACTCCAGTGGTCCACTGAACTACTCCAAGGCCAGGTACCCATTGACTTGCCATTGAGTGAATTGAGGGTAAGTGGAGAGTGACAAGGGAGTTTCTCTGCTCGGGCCAAACTCCGTTTAGATCTCTCCACTGAACAGGCATGGACGGGCGTTTGGTAAAGGGCAAGCTAGGTAGAAATCCTCGTCAAAGGTACACACGAATTTTCCCAAAATCCACGAAGGTCTCAGGAGAAAGAAAATTGAGCCATACCAGTGGAGGAGCCATTTGAAACATGCCACCCAAATTTGATAAGAGATTTGTTACAGAACAGTAATTTTGATAAGAAAACTGACCAGCCTGTGAAAATGGAACGCCAACTTACGGATATGAACAAAATCAGCCTAAAACGACCTGTACTTACTATAGTGATCACAACTCTAAACACTTTTTACTTTCCTTGGCTCTACGAAGTAAAAAGGAAAGTTTCAGACCCTACTGAGTCCGAAAAACTGTTTTTGGGAAATTGGTCTGCTTTTTTGTGGATGATGTCGTCCTCCTTGCAGGTACCAAGTGGGGCTTGCAGTCGTCCTTGACAATTTTGTAAGGAAGCTAGGGAGTGGAATGCAGAGAAGTGCAGCTCGGTTTCATTGGTGCCGTTCTAACGATGTTAAAGCGTGTGAAGGTCATGCAAGCAGGTTTTGTCATTGGCGAATCCCGTGTCCCTGCTAGTGGCGTCCTCAGGTTCTGGCGGTATCTTAGGATCGAGTTTCTCGAAGCAACCTCCTCAGCCGGAAGCCGGGTGGAGCTTGGCGATTATCTTTGGAAAGTTGCCAAGGCTCCACTGACTGACTCTCCTTCGGACGTGCTTGCTCCCAAAACTGACCTACGGATTGGTTTTTGGGAGGTTGACCGTCCAAAGGTTGATAAGCCATGACAGAATGGTGCCCTCTGCTGTTCATGCTTGGATAAGCCTCCCACATAGCGCCCCACTCACTCACTCACTAATCCGGGAGGCGGCTGCGGGCCATACGACACCGCTAGAGTCGCAGGACCAATGGCATTTTGCCGTGGCACACATTGGGCCCATGTCCTAACTCCCCGGCGAGCCTTTTGGGGGGCCTGCTTAGTTTCCCAGCCGCCGCCGCCGGTACCCATTGCCTCGCCCCCCCTGGGTTTGGAGGAGGGGGGTGGCCGGTTGGGGATCGAACCAGAGTCCGCTGGTTCTATCCCCGCCTGGCTCGGAAGGCCTCACGCCCCAACGCGCCCAGCCCCCTGTGCGTACATCTGGGGAACTCAGTGTTCCATGATCCAATCTCTCTCTACCACTAATCCATGCTTGCGCCCCATTAACGCCGGCTTGCATTGCAAGGGCTGGGAGGTCGCACACCCTGTGGCTGACCTTGGATTAGTACAAGATAAAAAAAAAAAAAAGTGTGCGTGTGTATGTGAAGCAAGAACGGCTGAATCAAATCAGCTCAAAATTGATATCTAGCCCGCAGGCTACCATAACACGCCAAGGGTGTGAGCAAAATCCATTAAAAACTAACCACAGCTATCACAGCGGTCAAAACCCCAAATATTTTTTCTCCAAAAACGGCTCCAACGATTTTGATTAATTTTTTGATATGAATAGCTCTTGATAAAGTGATTATGCCATAAAATTCGAGTTTAGCGCCGGTTTTTCCTTATAAACTCCGTTAAAATGTTACTAGGATCATACGGAAAATTCAGGTGGGTGTCCGACCAAGTACCTGTATGATGAGTCTTTATTATCGTTAAATATCTGGTGCGTAGCAACACACAACTTTCCGCCACCCCCGTAATTTCGAACGCCAGCTACATAGGCGGGCGCTATATCTTCGTTCAACGCATTTTTACAGGAACATTTATGGAGAACAAAATGTGGGGACTAGTTAGCTGAGAGTACTCCGAAAGTTTGATTGAAATCGTTAGAGCCGTTTCTGAGAAAATTGGAATACCGATAAAAAAATATTCGACAAATCTCCTTTTCTGAGTTAACTTGGCTTATATATCCGTTCAACATATATATACAGAAATAATTACAGAGAACGAAATGTTGGTACGGGTGACTGAAAGACACTCCATTAGGATTTATCACATCTTTTTTAAAAGTTACCCTGGAATTTACGGAAATGTTCGAAAAAACGTTATTTTCGACACATTTTGATTTTTATCTCTGTTCAATGGACTGTCAGAAGAACATTTATTGAGAACAATATGTAGGTATTAACTGTTTAAAAACATCTTGAACGTTTGGTGGTTATCGTTGAAGCCATTTTACCAAAAAGCGTAAAAAACCTATTTTTGCTTCATAGGCCTATATCTCCGTTGACCGTATTTTCATGGGGTTATGTATGGAGAAGAAAAGTTAGGTATTGATCAGTAGAAGATAATTTGAAAGTTTAATCAAAATCGTTAGAGCCGTTTTTGAGAAAAATGCGAAAAACCCTAGTATTTGGTACATTTTCGTCCCCCCCCCCCTTCCGATCGGCCGAAATCGTCCATAACCTTATTTTGGTGTCTACAAAAAATAACGAACAAAACAAAAAAAGAACCTGCTCAATCGGATGAGCCGTTCTCCCGCAAATCGAACTACAGACACACACACACGGACCTCTCTCCGAAATTAGGTTTTTACTTTCCGCTACCCGAAGGGAAGGAAAGTATAGTAATCGGCCCAAAAAAAAAATTTGGGTTTTCTTCAGATCTTAACGTTTCAGACCCTACTGAGTCTAAAAAACCTAATTTCGGCGCGTGGTCCGTGTGTATGTGTGTGTATGTGTGTCTGTAGTTCGATTTGCGGGAGAACGGCTCATCCGATTGAGCTGGTTCTTTTTTTGTTCTGTTTTTTATTTTTCGTAGACACCAAAATAAGGTTATGGACGATTTCGGCCGATGGGAAGGGTGGGGACGAAAAAGTACCAAAAACTAGGGTTTTTCGCATTTTTCTCGAAAACGGCTCTAACGATTTTGATTAAACTTTCAAATTATCTTCTCCTAATCAATACCTAACTTTTCTTTTCCATACATATCTCCATGAAAATACGGTGAACGGAGATATGGGCCCTGAAGCAAAAATAGGTTTTTACGCTTTTGGCAAAACGGCTCCAGCGATTTTCACCAAACTCACAGGGTGTTTTTGAATAGTTAATACCTACATATTGTTCTCAATAAATGTTCCTCTGACAGTCCATTGAACAGAGATAAAAATCAAAATGTGTCGAAAATAACGTTTTTTCGGACATTTCCGTAAATTCCAGGGTAACTTTTTCACCAGATGTGATAAATCCTGATGAAGTGTCTTTGAGTCACCCATACCAACATTTCGTTCTGTATAGTTATTTCTGTATATATATGTTGAACGGAGATATAAGCCAAGTTAACTCAGAAAAGGAGACTTGTCGAATATTAATTTATCGGTATTCCAATTTTCTCAAAAACGGCTCTAACGATTTCGATCAAACTTTCGGAGTACTCTCACCTAACTAGTCCCTACATTTTGTTCTGTATAAATGTTCCTGTAAAAATGCGTTGAACGAAGATATAGCGCCCGCATATAGGTGGTGTTCGAAATTACGGGGGTGGCGGAAAGTTGTGTGTTGCTACGCACCAGATATTTTAGACTCAGTAGGCCTCAAAACGTAAAGATCTGAAGGAAACCCAATTTTTTTTTTTTTGACCCGATTACCTTACTTTCCTTCCCTTCGGTTAGCGGAAAGTAATACTAACATGCTGTGTGACTCATTACATTAGATTAGCGTACTACTAACGGGCCGCATAATTTCCTGGCCATGCCAGAACCCCTTAGCCATAAATAAATTCGGAGGTAGGTGTTTGACACGATAATATACAACACAGCTGACGTAGAAGAGACGAGATCGTTACCGATCGAGGGAAGACAGTGTGTGACTGCCTCCCATTCATGTACAAAGTTATCAATACTATTTTTAAGCAATCAGAAAACAAGTTGGCCAGTCGAATAATGAAAAGTTGACAGTAACAGCTCAGAAACTAATATAACGCGCTCGACTTTTAAAAAATTTTACCGGGAACGCCCGATTTGGCCTTGGCAGCACGATCTATGAGACGTTGAGTGAACTAAAGTAGTTTCAACGTTCGCCGCCAGAGACGCAACGGAAAGTTGAGTGGTTCTCGGATTTGTACGATCTGAAATTTTCGATTCGGACAAAAGCGTCAGTTTAGAAGGATATTTGAACAGGAGATCATAAACAGCAAAGAGCTCGCAACTATTTTGATTCATTCAACATCCGGCACATCTAAAGGGCTAATCCGTATCAAAAATGTCCAAGGTCATATCGTACAAATCCGAACGCGACACAACTTTCCGTAGCGATCCTAGCGGCGAACGTAAAAACTACTTTAGTTCATCCAACGTCGTGTAGATCGCGCAGCCAAATCCAAATGAGCAGTTACTGTCAACTTTTTGTGCATCGACCGGGCTCCTTGTTTTTCGATTTTTTATAAAACGTATTGATAACTTTATACGTGAATGGGAGGCAATCACAAGCTCTTTTCCCTCGTTTGTTAACGATCTCAGCTCTTCCACGTCAAACACCTTCTACCTCCGACTTTATTGATGACCAAGCGATTGTGGCATGGCCAGGACATTGTGCGATCCGTTAGAACTAATTACCTCGGCCAGATTCCTACAAATTGAGTTAGTCGAAAAAATCATGAATACAAATAAATGAACGGACGTAGAGCTAAGGAAAGTAGCAGTACAGCGCACCTGATTATTACTTTCCGTTCCTCAAAGGGAAGGAAAGTATAGTAATCGTGTCAGAAAAAAAATTTGGGTTTTCTTCAGGTCTTTACGTTTTGAGGCCTACTGAGTCTAAAAACCCTAATTTCGGCGCGTGGTCCCTGTGTGTGTGTCTGTAGTTCGATTTGTGGGAAAACGGCTGAACCGGTTGAGCTGGTTATTTTTTTGTTTTGTTCGTTATTTTTTGTAGACACCAAAATGAGGCAATGGGCGATTGCGGTTGATGGGAAGGGGAGGTGGGGGACGAAAACGTACCAAAAACTAGGGTTTTTCGAATTTTTCTCAAAAACCGCTCCAACGATTTTGATAAAACTTTCAAATTATTGTTTACTACCCAACATCTAACTTTTCTTCTCTATACGAGGGGTGATCAAAAAGTTCCAGGACTGTTGAGATTGCGCGGCTTCGGAGTGTCACAGAGCAGTGCAGTTGGACAGTATTGTTTAGCGTGACTCTTCCTGAGCTCAGCTGTTTTTACTTTCCTTGGCTCTACGAAGTAGAAAGGAAAGTTATGTAATCGGCTGAAAAAAAAAATTTGAGTTTTCTTCAGATCTTTACGTTTCAGACCCTCCTGAGTCCGAAAAACACTATTTGGGAAAATGGTCTGTGGGTCTGTGTGTGTGTGCGTCTGTGAACGATTTTTAGAGAAAACCACCGTACCAAATCAGCTCAAACTTGATATCTCGCCCGCAGGCCACCATGGGACGCCAAAATCCACCGAAAGTTAACTATAGTTATCATAGTGATCAAAACAAGAAATATTTTTTTTCTCAAAAACGGCTCAAACGATTTTGATTAAATTGTTTATATTGATAGCTCTTAACATGATAATTATACCATAAAATTCCCATTTGTGGGAAAATGACGAGAGCGGCACAATAAATTATCAAAATTTTCGACGAAATTGATTTTAGCGCGGTTTCTAGAGAAAACAACCGTACCAAATCAGTTGAAACTTGATGTCTAGCCTACAGGTTACCATGGGACGCAAAAATAAGGGTATGGGAAAAATCCACCGAAAGTACTATAGTTATCATAGAGATCAAAACACCAAATTTTTTTTTCTCAAAAACCGCTCTTACGATTTTGATTACATTTTTTATATAGATAGCTCTTAATAAGATAATTATACCATAAAATTCCCATTTGTGGGTAAATGACGAGAGCAGCACTATAAATTATCAAAATTTTCGACGAAAAGCGTTTTTGCCAAGGTTTTTTCCTTTTAAACTCCGCTGGAATGTTAGTAGAATGTTAAAGAAAATTGGTACTGTAGTCCAATCCAATACCTATAGGGTGAGTATTTAAAAACGCTCATGAGAAAGATGGGGCTCACTCCATAAATTCCTGAATTTCAACTACCGCCGTTTTGCTTACTACCAGTTCTAACAGTTATTACCCAATAACTCCACAAAAGTGATTACTATCCACTTCAAAAAATCCGTGTTTACAGCCTCATTAATTATCTGTGTACCATTTGCTCAATAATGGTCCTGGAATGAGTACGAGCAGCACAATAAATTCTTTAACTGTAATCGCTGCCGCTTCCTGCTGCCGTAAAGCGTTGTTTGGCCAAGTTCAAATTAACTGAGTGATAAATGAATTGATTAAATAGAATTAGCCATGTACAAAGTGAATTGACGTAGAGCTAAGGAAAGTTGTGTGTTGCAACGCACCAGATATTTCAGATTGTAGATAAGCTTCTTCATTGCAAAGTTACTGCTGTTTTCGTAAAAAAAGTTTTTTTGTGTTCGGCGATTTTGTGAAATGAATGAAAAGGAAGAGCAACGCGTTTGCGTAAAGTTTTGTGTGAAGTTGGGTAAAACGTTTACTGAAACTTGTCAAATGTTGCAAGAGGCTTTCGGTGATGAATGTCTGAGTCGGTCAACGTGTCATGAATGTACAAAAGGTTCAAGGAAGGCCGGACATCGTGCGAAGATGATCCTCGTTCAGGGCGCCCATCACCTTCGACTGACGACGATCATGTTGCAAGATTGAATATTCTCGTGCGTTCTGATCGTCGACTAACCATTCACGAGATGGCTGAAGAATTGAACATTTCATTTGGATCGTGTCAACAGATTTTAACAGAAAAGTTTCAGATGAGAAGGGTGGCTGCAAAGTTTGTTCCGAGACCGTTGACTGTGCAGCAGAAACAACACAGAGTTCACGTTTGTCAGGAACTTCTTGAAATGGCAAATGACAATGAAAACTTCTTAAAACAAGTCATTACTGGAGATGAAACGTGGGTTTAGGGCTACGGCCCATGAAGGGAAAGAGATTTAAGTCCGTGGATGACATTCAAGAAAAATCGCTGGACCATTTCACAAGATGATTTCTCAAAGTACTTCACGCAATGGAAACATCGTTGGGAAAAATGTATAGCTTCCCAAGGAGAGTACTTTGAAGGAGACTACGTCCAATAGCCTGTACATTTTAAAAATAAATTAATAAAAAATCAGTCCTGGAACTTTTTGATCACCCCTCGTACATATCTCCATGAAAATACGGTGAACGGAGATACAGGCCTATGAAGCAAAAATAGGTTTTTGCGCTTTTTGGCCACACGACTTGAACGATTTTCACCAAACTCTCAGGATGTTGTCGAATAGTTAATACCTACATATTGTTCTCAATAAATGTTCCTCTGAAAGTCGATTGAGCCGAGATAAAAATGAAAATGTGTCGAAAATAACGTTTTTCGAACATTTCCTTAAATTCTGGGGTAACTGCTTCACCGAATTTGATCAGTCGTTCAGATCGTCTTTTAGTCACCCATACTCACATTCCGTTCCCCCATAATTATTTCTGTATATATCTGTTGAACGGAGGTATAAGCCAAGTTAACTCAGAAAAGAATATTTGTCGAATATTAATTAATTTATCGATATTTCAATTTTCTCAAAAACGGCTGTAACAATTTCGATTAAACTTATGGAGTACTTTCAGCTAACTAGTATGTACATTTTGTTCTTCATAAATGTTTCCGTAGAAATGCGTTGAACGAAGATATAGCGCCCGCATATGTAGCTGGTGCCGAACTTACGGGGGTGGCAGAAAGTTGTGTGGTGCTACGCAAAAACGGCTTTACGATTGTGATTAAATTTTTACTTTCCTACGCTTTACGAAGTAAAATAAAATAAATAAATGTTGAGTTCTCTTCAGATCTTGACGTTTTGAGGCTTACTGAGTCCAAAAAACCTCATTTCGGCGCGTGTTCCGTTCGTGTCTGTAGTTCGAGAGAACGGCTGAACCGATTCAGCTCAATTTATTATTTAATAAAAAAAAAAGATTATGGGCGATTTCGGTCGATGGTGAAGGGGGGGGGGCAAAAATGTACCAAAAACTAGGGTGTTTCGCTATTTTCTTGAAAATGGCTCAAACGATTTTGAATAAACACTCAAATTATCTTCTACTAGTTAATACGGAACTTTTCATCTCCATAAATATCTCCTTGACCTAAAAATACGGTTTTTGGTAAAAACGATATTCACCAAACTCACAGGATGTTTTTAATAGTTAATACCTATATATTGTTCCCAATAAATGTTCCTCTCACACAGTCCATTGAGCAGAGGTAAAAGACAAAATGTGTCAAAAATAAATTCTGTTTTTTCATATTCAAATTTTGTTCCCCGCAACTATTTTTGTATCTACCTGTTGAATGGGGATATAAGGCGTGATAGTTCGGAATTTGTCGAATATTAATTTATCCTAAAGTTAACGTACCTGTTAGGTGAGTCCGTCTCCTCTGGCTTGTGAGTTACTGTGGGCAAGCGCTTTCGATGTAAAGACATCATCGTCTGGCCGTTTAGTCAGTACTCACTAAAGTAGTGCTGACTAAACGGCCAGACGATGATGTCTTTACATCGAAAGCGCTTGCCCACAGTAACTCACAAGCCAGAGGAAACGGACTCACCTAACAGGTACGTTAACTTTAGTATTTGCCTACTGGCGGACACAACCCAATTTCATTAATTTATCCGTTATCCAATTTTTCCAAAAACGGTTCCAATGATTTCGATGAAACTCACGGAGTACTCTCAACTGAGTAGTACCTACATTTTGTCCAAGTGTTCCTGTACAAATGCATTGAACGGAGATACAGCGCCAGTATATGTAGCAGGTCGTCGGATTTTTGCTTGAAGTGACTCCACTTGCTATTTTCGGTTTTTAACGTTTTACCTAATTTCTTTGACACGATTTTTATGAACGAAATCGATAGAAGAGGACAATGACAAGCTCGCTCATCGTCAAAATTGGATTACGGGAAGTATTCAGTTCTAGAACATTTTATTCTCAATTTTTGCTGTTTATCGACGGTTTCATTAATGTTTCGTGTTGTTTGGCGCTTTCATTGACTAGCCTCAATTAGTTTGTGCCCGAGAGTAACCTTTTACAACGTTTCAGCTCTTTCGAGGTATGAACGGAACATGACAAAGGTGAATGTGTCAATCGTTACAGAAGCTTTTGTTTTTGAACCCTGGTGACTAAGCAACATTTTGAAAGTTCGCTGTTGGTCGAAGGATATCTCTTTTCTGATCCTCTTAAGACGAAAATTGCGAGTCCTTCGGTGGGTAAATTATTTGGCGCTTCTCGTCAGTGGACGCTCAAGAAATTATTTAAAAAGAAGAGGTCGACAGTACAATCAATACCGTGAATGTGGTTTTAAGTATTGGCGTTCGTCAGCGTGTTTCAAGAAGGTCGTTATCGTTTCAGGCATCTTGAGTGAGGGACGTGTCGTAATAACGCGTTCAAACCATTTTGTAGTTGTCTCAGCAAGAGTACCCCGGAGCGTCGAAGAAATGAAATTGCTGTACACCCTTTCCCGTTTGGTTGGTTTGTGGCCATCTGGATCGAGGAGGGCGAAACAGCGTTGGACTATAGCTTTTTTCGCTTTCGTCAATTTAATAGATGCAACCTTCAAATGCTACTATTTTTACAACGGCCACATGTTCAAAGTGCTCCTTAGCACTCGTTATTTGGAGATGGGGAGGAACGTTGTCACCAAAATTGCTTTAGCTGTTCATTGGTTCGTCGTCATCCGAAACAGGAGCGCCTTCTCCTGTCTGCTGGAATTCGTATCTGTCGTTGAACCTTCCAGCGCGGTGAAAAAAAGTTTCATTTTCGGCGTGGTTCTTCTCTTCATCCGAACGGCTGGGGTGATTTGGTACGACTTGGTCGTTGAAGATCTCTTCGATGGCTTGAGCACGGTTACCTTCATTATTTTCAATTTTGGGGAATTCATGATAATATTGCAGTACTGCTCGCTTCTGTCGTGCGCTAGAATTGAATTGAAAACATTAAACAGGAGCGTAGCGACAATGAACATCCAATTCGCGAGGTTTGACTATTTGCACGGGTTGTGCGAGCAAGTGAACAATATGTACGGCCCTCAGATGCTAATAGCCACTTCTCAGATATTTCTGCTTTTGCTATCGTACTGTTACGGAACTTTGCTAATGTTGACCTGCGCGTCAGGCAGTATATGCACTGCGCAGCGGGAGTACTCCTGGGCTTTTTGGAACGCCAGTAATATCATTTACGCCTCGTTCCTGCTTTTGTACCTCGTCCAGACCAGCCACAGTGTAACACTCGAAGTAAGTTCAGAACGAGCGTTTGGAAACTGTAAGCCGTGGGGTCGATAACACAACTCTGCATTTTGTCAGATTTTGAATCTAAGAGGTGATTCTCATAGGGCTTTTCATGCTGAGCACGAATATCAGTTCAGTTTTTCCACATCACATCCAGATTTTTCACACAAATAAACTAAAAAGTGGCTCACTTTGGTGCCTACAACGTGATACAGTAGACTGAGAATTATTTATAATTATTATTATTAATTATTTATTTATGTCTGTAGTTCGATTTGCGGGAGAACGGCTGATCTGATTGAGCTGGTTCTTTTTTTTGTTTTGTTTGTTATTTTTTGTAGACACCAAAATAAGGTTAAGGACAATTTCGGTGGATGGGTAGGAGGGGGGGGGGCGAAAATGTACCAAAAACTAGGGTTTGTCGCATTTATCTCAAAAACGGGTCTAACGCTTTTTATTAAACTTTCAAATTATCTTCTACTAATCAAAACCTAACTTTTCTTTTCTATACATATTTCCATGAAAATACGGTGAACGGAGATACAGGCCTATGAAGCAAAAATAGGTTTTTTACGCTTTTTGGCCAAACGACTTCAGCGATTTTCACCAAACTCACAGGATGTTTTTAAATAGTTAATATCTACACATTGTTCTCAATAAATGTTCTTCTGGCCGTCCATTGAATGCAGATAAAAATCAAAATGTGTCGAAAATAACGTTTTTTCGAACATTTCTGCGGTAACTGCCTCACCACATTTGATCAGTCGTTCAGATCGTCTTTTAGTCACCCATACCCACATTACATATCCAAGGCCATTTCCTAGGCTTGTGCTGCGTGAACTTCCGCATTCTTCGCATGTGAGTTTAAACTGCCCGTTCAGTCGGCTTCTCCTGCTGACAAGCTCTGTTTAGATTCCAACTCTCAGCTCCATCCGAACTCTACCCAAAAACCCACTTGTCTCTCAGCTCACGCATCTCAGTTTACCTATTCAGAGGAAAAAAAGGCGCAGATTCGATTAGTAGGTAGAGGAATAAAAGAGCAATATAAACAGGTATAAACAAATGAACACTGATTCAATTTTACTACCCTTTTGCCTATACTTAAATACCCACTCTTCACTCATTTGGCTATTTTGTTTCCAAATGGTTAATACATTCCTCTCTCACACTCACCGCGTTAATTTATATCTCATACTCCACCTCAATCTTCTCGTCTCGCCAACAGGCCTAATCCGTGGTATAATTGAATCAGCGTTCATTTTTACTTTCCTTGGCTCTACGAAGTAGAAAGGAAAGTTATGTAGTCGGCTGAAAAAAAAAATTTTGAGTTTTCTTCAGATCTTCACGTTTCAGACCCTCCTGAGTCCGAAAAACACTATTTGGGAAAATGGTCTGTGGGTCTGTGTGTGTGTGTGTCTGTGAACGATTTTTAGAAAGAACCACCGTACCAAATCAGCTCAAACTTCATATCTCGCCCACAGATTACCATGAAACGCCAAATAAAGGGTATGAACAAAATCCACCGAAATTTAACTATAGTTATCATGGTGATCAAAACACCAAATATTTTTTTTCTCAAAAATGGCTCTAACGATTTTGATTAAATGTTTTATATTGATAGCTCTCAATAAGGCAATTACACCATAAAATTCCCACTTGTTGGAAAATGACGAGAGCAGCACAATAAATTATCAAAATTTTCGACGAAATCTAATTTAGCGCGGTTTTTAGAGAAAACAACCGTACCAAATCAGCTGGAACTTGATGTCTAGCCTACAGGTTACCATGGGACGCAAAAATAAGGGTATGAACAAAATCCACCGAAAGATAACTATAGTCATCATAGTGATCAAAACACCAAATTTTTTTTCTTAAAAACGGCTATAACGATTTTAATTTCATTTTTTATATGTATAGCCCTAAATAAGGCGATGATACCATAAAATTCCCATTCGTGGCAAAATAACGAGAGCAGCACAATAAATTATCAAAATTTTCGGTAAAAGCGTTTTTCGCGCAGTTTTTTCCTTATAAACTCCGCTGGAATTCTTGTAGAATCTAAAAAAAAATGGTACTGTAGTCCAATCCAACACCTAAAGGGTGAGTGTTTGAAAACGCTCATGAGATACATGGGGGTTATTCTAGAAATTCCTGAATTTCAACTACTGCCGTTTCGCTTATTACCAGTTCTAAGAGTGTTTAGCCAATAACTCTGCAAAAGTAGTTACTATCGTTCTTCAAAAAATGTGTGTTTACAGCCTCATTAATTATTCGTGTACCAATTGCTCAATAATGGTCCTGCAATGAGTACAAGCAGCACAATAAATTGCGGAACTGTAAGCGCTACCGCTTCCAGCTGCCGTAAAGCGTTGTTTGACCAAGTTCAAATTAACTGAGCGATAAATGAATTGATTAAATAGAATTAGCCACGTACAAAGTGAATTGACGTAGAGCTAAGGAAAGTTGTGTGTTACAACGCACCAGATATTTTTTATACCTGTTTATATTGCTCTGTTATTCTATTAGTGGTTTTTACTCCTCTACCAACTAATCGAACCTGCGCCTTTTTTTCATTAATCTACGGCTGTGTACGTTGCTTATCGGACTACCAACACAATTTTGTGAGACATGAGCGGGATTTATAACGAACAACACTTTGGTGTTTCTGGAAATGAACACTTGAATTGAGTTTCGTCGAACGAGAGACAGACAAATATGCAAATTATTTTTCTAAATGGCCTGAGGCCCAAGATGCCCGGACCGTTGCTACCATGCTCGTACTCCATGCCTTCTCCCGTACAGGAATGCCGTTAGAAATACAGACTGACCAAGGCCGACATTTCGTATCTTTGCTGATGAAGAAGGAATCTCCGTGGTATAGGTCGCCGTAGGAGAACCACCCCTCTGCATCGTCAATCAACTGAGTTAGTTGAACGACTAAATCTGATGTTGACCTAACACTTAGCTATGTTTGTCACCTCCCATAAATCAAACTAGGATGAAAAGATACTCCTATTTTTGTTGGCATACCGCTCTACACCGATAATTACTACTGGTTTGTCTCCGTCTTAATTGGTATACGGAAGAGATCTTCGTTTGCCAATGCCTCGGGCAGAGCATGTGAGCGTGAATGCTATTCGTCTACGGGAACGTTTGGAGCAAGTCTGGGAATTCGCCAGGGAAGAGGCGAAACTATGAATGCAATCGAGGAATGAAGCGTTTGATCGACATGCGCAGCGTCCATCTTTGCAAGAGGATTGGTTAAGGGGTTTCGACTCAAAACGGAAAAGAGGATACTGTCCAAAGTTGCAACCACCGTGGACAGTACCATGGGCAGATGTGAGACTCGAGGTCAAGCCTGAACCGTCGGGGGCGTAATTTTATAGCTACCCATATATTGTGTTTTAGTTGTTTGGTTACGAGTTTTCAGTTGGTGATAAACCGAAGAGTTGGTTTTGGACTATTTTTCTCGTTATTTCCTGGTTTTTACAGTATGTTACAAACATAATATGGGGGGGGGGGTCTCAATCCCAAAGTTCTACTCTGAAATACGACCAAAATGTTCAAATGCCTATGGTTGAAGTGTTTGTGGGCTCTGCGCCATCAGCCCGCAGCAATTTCCCTAAAATCGAGCGCCAAAAATCTCCTGTTTTCACAGCGTAAGTTAACAAATGTCTAATTTCCATTCACAGGTCGATAAGTTTAGCGAATCTATCTTCATGATGGCTGGAAGACACATTCATCTCTTGAAAAACGTAAGTTTTCCTAAAAACAAAATTGCAATTGTCATAGTTCCGTTAGTTACCTGGAGCGCACGGAATACTAGTAATGATAGTTGATACCTGTGTCCGTTATGGAAGGTGGTTAGTTCATTATAACGCTTGAAATGACGCATATCAGAAATATAACATAATGCATTGCAGATAAAGAAAAAAGGTAACACAAAAACAAACGAGTACTGCTTGACAAAACCAACCTCCAAGCAACCTCCTGTGGCTGCAGTTGTGGAATCTCGAGCACTCTGAGGTGCACCGCTGCTAGCCCCTCACACGTACACAATAGGCGCTCCACCGACTCACCCAGTGCCTCTCGGAATCTGCAACTCTATACCTCTGACTTATCTTAGCCAGGTGGTACATTAGTGGACAGTCGTCCTGGAGGAGAGCTGTCCACCATGAACACTGTCATAGGTCACCATGAACAGGCCACCAGCTCTCTTTAGACTGAGGATTTCTCTTGTTCGCTCCTTGAAGAGCTCGATAAACAGATTTGACTGCCTTTTGCTTGGCACCTCCTGCCCTGCATTCCTCCTTCCATTTGCCAACTGCCCTAATCAAGTGGCTTTTGGTTGTCCTTACCAAGGGCACAGATCCCACGGGGAGAAGCGCCGAATATTTTCCCACCAGTTTGTTGTCCTCCAGATTCCCTTCTATCGCTATAAAACCTGGCACCCAATCATCTGTTTTCCTTTGCCGAAGTCTTCAGGGCCCTCAGTGATTCCCAAACGAGCCTCGATGTGATGGTATAGTAAGCCAGGGCCTGAAGCCTGACAGTCCGACACAATGTATATCCTTTTCCGTTTCAGGGCCCCACACAGGAGGTTTTACTTACTGTCACTGTGTAGAGCTCCGGCTGGGAAACTGTAGCCAGCCCACCCAGTGGCATTGCTGCTTGGTTCCCAGGCCCATAGACTTCTGCACCTGCTGGGCCACCCCTCATGGATTCGTCTGTACAATATAACATGGCCCTGCTGGGCCTCCAACAATAAGACCACCTTCTTCCCATCTGTGTCAATCATGAATTGAAAGGAAGCTCAATGTTGTACGGAGTCCCTGACATGCAGAACAGGCCCCTTTGTACACATCTTATCCAATATCAGGTGGTGCGCCCTTCTTCACTGTCTGACAGTACTGTTCCAGCACACGTGCTGCCTGTGAGTAGGCAGCTCTTCTCACGTTCTCCTTGATTCACTGAATATTTCAAAAAAGGCTTTGGAGTTGAACGTTGAACGTTGAGTTGGGAGTGAACCTCTTGAGAATTTGAATGTGGGTGTTCAGATGAAGTTATTACTTAATTTACACAAATCTTGTGCCAAATGGGCAACAGCAAAACCTTACGAGAAATTCCATCAGTACCAGGATTGATCTTATTGAAAGCTACTCACCAAAGATAATTGTATAAATGTTCTGTCTTTCATGTTTCAGGAAAGACTCCTGTTGTACATGATCAAAAAACCGTCAATTCGTTTAACCGCTTACTCGTTTTTTGGACTCAACTATTCTCTGGTCACTTCAGTAAGTATTTCTACTTAGTAATAACTGCTACTACTTCTGCATACGTGTTCTTGAGCCTTGAATAGAAGATCTGTACCAGCGGAATTATTAGACTTAAATATTGCTTTTGAAAACATTCGATTTTAGAAAAACCACGCATTATTCCGAATTGGTGAGTTTGAACGTATAATGCTTAAATACGCTAATACTCTCCTAAGCCTTTCGTTACGTAAGCGACTGGAAAACGAATTTATGTATTCTTCAGATCTTTCACCTTTCAAAAGCTAATGAGTCGAAAAACACACAATTTGGGTAAATGGTAAGTGTGTCAGTTTGTGTGTGTGTATGAACGAGATTGAGAGACAACGGGTTAACAAAATCGACTCAAATTGGATTAATAGTCAACTACGATGAAGTTGTGGAAACCCATTTCATAAAATAAAACGGATAAAAAATATAACGATTGTCTATTTCCACTAAATTTGAGTTACAGTATTAGATCGACGGTCAAGTCATCATCAGTAACAAAAAATCAACTGAAAGGGGAACAGGAGAGGAAGAAAGGTTTTTTACACAGAACGTTGATTCGGGTTTTCCCAGTGGCAGTTACATCGTAGCGGGATAGCGGAAAAGGGGACATTAATAAGGGGTTATTGTACTAAGGTCAACCAAAGTCTCATAAAAATGAAGCCATCAATGGAGGAATGCTTTGAGGGATCACCTCATTTAAACACCGATAGGTAACCCGTTACTTTTGATGATTTCAAATTTCTCAAGTACATCCAACATACGTCCCTTGGGGCAAAAATGGAGAAATTCAATATATTCAAAAGAGAAGGAGTGGCTGGATTCGGTCAGATGATTTGCAAAAGCTGAACCACCTTTGTTATCCCTGTAATTCTTTTCGTGTCCCCTAATTCTTTCCTTGGATTTCCGTCCTGTTTGTCGACAATACTCTAGCCCACAAGAGCATTTCAATTTATACACCCCACTTTTATCCTGAATTTGTATTTTATCTTTAACCGAGCCTAATGAAGACTAAGACTGCTTTGATTTTCAAACCCAACCTTATACCCTCTAGATGATAAAATTTTGGATATTTTGTCGGAAACAGGACCATAGTATGGTATGCTAATCCAATTCCTACTTTCAACTACAACCTCTCTAACTAGCTTTGGAATCCCGGCTCTACTATTTTTATTAAGGACCCTATTCCGGATAGAATTGATGAGCTCTTCATTATAACCATTGATCGCCGCTATATTCTTAATTACTGACTTTTCATTGAATAAATTTTCCTTACTCATTGGTACTACGCAAACTAAATATTGCAGGTGACCGTAGCCAATTGGCATGGCGTTGCGAGTCGAAATGTCGAGTGGTTTTAAAGAGATTGGGAGGGAGGGAGTGCAAACGATGAAACGATTACTTTCGCTGTATTGCCCCACAAGTTTAGCAGACTTTGGCTCACTATAATTTCACTGTGATTTCCCTATTTTCCCTCTAGACGCAGTTGTACACCTCTCAAAATTGTTTCAATCGACCCAACATCTAAAAAATGATCACACAACGGTTTATTATTTTCTTTAACTGCTCCGAGACCCAAGCCCATTCGATTCAGCATCGAAAAATACTAGTAAACGATACGAAACATGATCTGACTACAACGGAACGACGAAAAATAAATATTCCAGTCGCCCGTAAGCACCTGTCGGAAATTGGCGACGTGGCGAGTTGAGCGGGCGGGTGGGAGTACAAACGATGAAACGAATACTTTCGCTGCATTTATTGTCCCGCGAGTTCTCTCAATTAGTAGACTTTGATTCAGTGTAATTACTATACATCGATGTTTTAAACTGAACAATACTTCGGTTTTGTTCGGTGCATCGTTACTATACATCGAGTATTTTTAAAACATCGATGTATATTGTCCACCCCTAACCAGGGATTCAATGTTGATTATGGCGACAATATTTGAATTTAGCGATGGAATGCTGTCTCTTCCATTATTGATAGCAGGAGGTGGAACCCTTGTTGATTCATTATTCATTCGGAATAATAACCCTATGTTTTCGGTCAGCAAAATTTTGTTACAACTCCCCCTCAAAATTTGATACTTAACGTTTCAAGACATCGGGATTCTAAATCTGCAATGTCCGTCCGCCTTCAGGGTCACTTTGTGCCTTTAACGTGGTTTAAAATATCCGTTCTTTCGTACAAAGATCCAATTTCGTATCTAGTTGGGGCCCCCCTGCTCGGCAATCCGATCGGACGAAGCCCATGGTTGTTATGGGCAAAAAACCGTTAAAAAAAATTAACAAAACGCAATATTGGCAGTGTTATCGCAAGTACTCAGTGTTTGGTATCGTTTTCAAGGTTTTTTACATCCTCGGTCGAATGTAATGCGTATCGGACGTGTACAACAACGTACAGTGAAATTACAGTAATTACACTGAATCAATGTCTACTAATTGGTAAAACTCGCGGGACAATGAATGCAGCGAAAGTATTCGTTTCATCGTGTGTACTCCCACCCGCCCGCTCAACTCGCCACGTCGCGCCAATTTCCGACAGGCGCTTACGGGCGACTGGAATATTTATTTTTCGTCGTTCCGTTGTAGTCAGTTCATGTTTCGTATCCCTGGTTAGGGGTGGACAATATACATCGATGTTTTAAAAATACTCGATGTATAGTAACGATGCACCGAACAAAACCGAAGTATTGTTCAGTTTAAAACATCGAGTATACATCGATGTTTTTTTTTTCGAAGCATCGAAAAGGCAAACCATCAAACCTACCCCCCTATCTCTCCACGGTTAATAACTACTTTTTTGTCTTTTTCAATTACATTATTTAGCACTCGCAAGGTGTTTCGTCAAAAAGCGGTATCACTAGTTGAAAAGGCCGCCAATATTATAGAGGCCACCAACCGAAAATATATAAATGCAAATGGCCGACTGAATTGACCCGCCGTCTCTCCCTTACTTACAGTTAGTAAAGTAAGTTGGCTTCAAAAAGCATATTATTTTAATTTTTGTATTAATTAGATACCTACTCAGCTTAATGCAGAATTCATTTTAAAACTTGCAATAATATTTATAAATCAAAGTGTTAAACTGAACAACACGTTATTTGTAATATTAATATCATGATAAATTTGGAAGTATTACAAAATACAGTTTCCAACATTGCATAAAATTGCCTTTAAATATCTAACAATGGTGGGCTCATCAGTGCCATCAAAGAGACTGTTTTCACGAGCGGTGCAGGTAATACTCAACAAAGGAATACATTAAATAAACTGTAAAAGAGGACATTCAGTCGTAAACTTCAACTTGAGATCAAGCTAAACTGACAAAAATAGGAAACAAAGAGAGAAAAACTCGCTCGAAAACCAGGTGAAAACGTAGGGGTTGGAGCGGTAGGGGACCATGGACAGGATGAGTCGTAGATGAGGGCCTGGGAGGGTGTGAAGAGAAATGAAGTTCCAATGGGTAAATCGTCCTAATGGCTCCTGGGGGTTTACCAGGTGATTGCCCTCATCTTGGCTCACTACATGCACGAGTAAATTTTCAAAAAGAAAATTAATTTTGGCGCAGTTTTTTCCGTGTGAAGCCAACTCAAATGCGGCTAGCTTTCTCGGAAACGTCAAGGCGGTTGATCCAATACACTTACACGATGAGAGTTTAATAACGCGCGTAAGATAATTAACTAATAAGATTAGGTTGACAGGTATTGAAGAAATGTAGGGGAGTGGGGAAAACACTAGAGATAAGAGAGGTTATGAAAACTCCGAGCGTTGACAAGAGAGTGCGATCTGCAGGTCTTCAAACATGATTCCTGGCCATTACCTGTAGTTCACATTAAGAGCGTCATAGTGGAATCTGCTGGTAGATGCTTCATGTCACACGCGTAATAGCCTGTTAATAAGATAAGGCATCCAAATAAACTAAATTGCTCTGCTCATAGGGTTTTCTAAATTTCTGACGTTTTTGTTACAGATAACAGCAGCGGTAGTGACTTATCTTGTAATGATGTCCCGATTCAACGACTTCTTACCGCAGTAAGTTCGTCGTTCAACCGACCTGTAGGACGTATACGATCTTAAGTGAACGAACTAGTTCGAAGTTGTTTCGCTTTGTAGGAGGTACTAAGAACCCAATTAAACCCAAGAGGTTTAGTCGCAACTCAGCAGCTTAAAACGTATGTGTTGAGTAAAATCTAACGTCACCTATTGTCCCTGCCAGTGTTCGCGCTTATCTATCCAGCCGTTTCTGTAGAAGAACGTGAGCCAAGTACTTTCCAGGTGTCAGGCGCTCAGCAACGTTTCTCAGCCCCCGCATATGTGCAGCAGATTTTACCGTCCCAGCAACTAATCCAATATAACACACCTTACGTGAGTTCGTTTAATTTCTAATTGACGTTCTACTGGTAAATGGCTCCAAACTTGACGTTCCGAAATTAAGGTTGCTCCTATTTGAGACACGACCAACGTATAGATAATTTAAGGGGCTGTAGACGTGATATTTTTAGGATTAGTTCGTGCACATTGTTCACTTGTTTTCTGGTAAACTGAAAAATTATTCAATCAAACGACAGTAAATTAAACTCCGGAATTTATCGCGTTGCTCATAATTATCTCACTACAATTGTTAAATCCAGCTCATCTCTTCCCAGCTTTTTGCTTCTTAAAGGTAAAATTCACTCCTTCTTGAGAAGTAAGTCAAGTACTTTTCTACTTGAGTAAGAGTTTACATTTTTAACGTTTCCAGCTCTTCGAAAGATCGTAAGGTTTGGTTTATTATGAGCAATCAGCGATGCCACTTGGTGTGTCTGCTACTGTTACACTATCCTCAGGCACAAGGTCATTTACTAAGACGTAATTGGCTACTGCCCCGTGTTTAGGAGTCGAAGGAGAGTTCTGCCCTAATTCCAGAAAGCTGCGATCCTCTGAATCACCAAGGGCTACAAGACAGCATCCGCTGAATCGCTCCAAGTGATCAATAGCCAGTTACCTGTTGACTTGGCCTTTGAGGGGAACAAGTGGAGAGTAACAAAAGTAGCTTCCTTTGTTCTGGGACAAACTCCGTAATAACCTCTCCACTGAATGAAAACTGACCGCGGTACGAGTGAGCATTGGATAAATGGGTATCCTCGTTAAAGGGACATGATACGTACGAACTTTTCCCATCACCCGTGAACGTCTTAGGAGAACGTCTTGGTTGAGCCAGGCGACTTCAATGCGCCTCTCCATTTCTTTTCTCTCTTAACCTACATATCTTGCGCCTCCAGCACAGAGGAAATAATAAACCACGCGCTGCTTCACCTGTAGTTTCTACAACAGTGAGCGGCAGGTGTTGGAAGAGCAGCCAAGGAAGCTTGTAACAGTTTCACTCTGTCTGTTTGAAAATTGCCTCACGAGTAAATAGTTAGGTCAGCTAGGGAATCAGAATAAAAACTCCTTCCAGGTGGAACGGATTCCACCGGGAGAGTGCCCCCCCCCCTACGAGCTTTTTAGCTCTTAGATGAGAGAATTAAAAGTGTTAACCCTTTTTTCAATATATCTCTTTCACTATTTCCTTACAGGTTGTATCCATGAATGTAATAATAATAATATTCAGAAACAAAAAAATATATATATAAAAATGCATAACACACTTACAAGCATACCTACTTACTTTATTTAGTTAATCCTGTTCATCATGTTCTGATTTGCTGTCGCTTGCAACTTCTCCCACGTGACCTCAATCCTCATTTGCTGTTTCGATGTCAACACAAGGTTTTTTACTTTTTCATGCATCGTGGTCTCCGTTTCGTGCTTCTCAAATGCCTTAACTACTACCTCCTCTACTTTTTGGAGCATATTGTACATGCATTTGTTCAGCATATCCTCTCAGTTTGGCGGGGACCAGATACTTTGTACCTCCTCCGTATGCCGTTCACCTCCATCCGCAAAAACAGCGCCAATCATTATGCCACTGTTACGGCGATCTTGTTGCGAGCCCCTGGTACTCGGGTCTAGTTGATCAGTCATCGAGAGATTCGTCTTATCCTCGACCCGAAATCTAACTCTCGCAATTCTTGAATAGCCGACCAAATCACAAAGGAATAATTGTAGTGAAAAAGGCTGAAATGTTAATCTCGTAACTGAGGAGAAACGTGCGAATGAGGTAAGATCCACATGTGGAGGTCGTGGCCGATCCCAAAGTTCCGGCTTTCCGAAAAACCTCTACCAATTGTTTGGGGGAGGGGGGGGGAAGAAAGAAAAGGGAGTCCTAGTTTCAGAGCAGGGGAGGAACAACGGGACGTGGTTGTCAATAAGGAAAAAAAACCCTGCAAATTATTACACAACGGTTTATTATTCGGATAATCAGCTTGACCTAGCATTAATGCTCCGAGACCCATCCTGTTCGATTCAGCATCGAAAAATATGTCGAAAAGAACTGAATCGTAATATTAAAATTCAAATTTAAAACGAAAGTATCTAGAAAAAACTGAATTTTAATATGAAAACGTGCACACCAAATACTAATATCAAAATTTAACCAAAAATCTATGAAAAAAACAAAATGAGAATGAAACGAAAGAATCTAAAAAAATTGAATCGTATTAAAACCAAAACGTCGGGGAAATTGGAACGGGGGCGCTCGAAGCGAACCCGGGGGGAGTTGAGTGTTGGGAGGGAAGCGAGCGGGAGGCGCGCTGCTCGCTCGCCTCGAGTTTTTTAATGAGACGGGCGGGGCGGGGGGAGTTCAAACGACGAAACGCTGTAGCTCCCGCGTTGTACTGCGTTTCGTTAATTTTTTTAACCGTTTTTTGCCCATTACAACCACGGGCTTCGTCCGATCGGATTGCCGAGATGGCGGGCACAACTAGATACCAAATCGGATTTTTGGGCGAAAGAACGAATTTTTTAGACCATGTTAAAGGCACAAAACGGCCCAGACAGCGGACGGCGGACGACGGATGGACATTGCAAATTTGGAATCTCCATGTCTTGAAACGTAAAGTATCAAATTTTGAGGGGGGGTTGTAAAACATTTTTCGTGACCGAAAACATAGGGTTATTATTCAGAATGAATAATAAACCAAAAAACCTATAAATTAACAAGACCTTCCAATCTCAATAATTAGGAACACTAATGGGCTAAGAAAGAAAACAGGATATTAAGAAATAGTGAATGCAGCAGCTCAACTCGCTCGTGTTCCGTTTGAGCGAGATGATTACTCTTATATAACGCAAGCGATGAATTTTTCCTTTAAATCTATCCTCAGGGGTTTCCCTTTTTTCAAGCTCCTACACGATCTAGACGACGACAACGAGCAGAATCCTCCTCCTCCTTGGACCCAAGGGCCCGGCAACTCCTTCTCTTCCCGCGCTTTTCGTCGCTTCGAGAACTGTGCCTCCACAATATATATAAAACTGATAAATACAAGTTACGAGACGATATTTGCGTATTAGGTAACTTTTAACCTGGAGATTCTTGGAATTAAAAGACTATAGTTCAGCAATATCCACCTTCCTACGAGGTGTCACCACTTGAGAAATTTCACTTTTGCGCTAGCTGTCTCTAACGATTGTACCTTTTGTAAACCTAGTAATTCCGTAATAAAGTTTTAAAATTTTTTAAAAACTGAGTTTCCATTCGGGTAAACGTATTTTACATCTATCCCCTGGAGTGCCCTGCGGTACATTCATGCTCATGCTGAGCGATGAGCGAGTGCCCTGACTCTAGCGTGCTAGTGAAACCGCACCGTCAAATAACTCACTGTAGAAGTGTTACGAAAGTAATTTCGATAAGAACCAGCTCGATTTTCATATGAGCGGGACTGCGCTTAAATTTTGTTCAACGTTTTGTAATTCATAAATAATTCATTTTGTAATTCGGAATTATTAATTTTTCCGCTTTTCACCTACACGCAAAATACAAAATTTGAGATGATTCGGTTTATACGTTTTCTTTGAATTGTGGACAAACAGTTTTGTTTGGACTGAAACACACAGTTTTCTCAAATGGCGTTTTTCAGATTTAGGAGTGTTAAGGCGTACGGTAATGAAAACTTCGTGTTTCCCAGTATCACCCAACACATAGGACTGGCTTGAAGGACCACGGTAGAAATACTGATAAATTAAATGTGAAGAAAAAAGGGTGAAAGAAAGGGAAGCTGAATGAGAGAAGAACAAAGGGAAAGTAATTCGAAATTAAAAGGATAAAGATGTTTATTCAAATAAAGAATTCTTTTAAGGAAATATATATACAAGGAAAGCTCGAGCAAAGAAATAAATAAATGAATTTAATTTTCATTGGGCCTGTTGATGAGGTGATGAGTAGTTGATGAACAATACGGCGAATGTGACGGCGTGAGGTTCAGAAGAAAATTGGAATGATCTTACCGGTGGAAAGCGGTTGGAAGCAGCAGATGATGACATGAGAAAAATAGGATGAATGTCGCGCAGAAAAGGTTTGATAGATCGCGTTATATGGAATCGTATCCAACGTAGAGAAATTGCAAGAAATGTAGAACAGCACTGGTCGAGGAGCAGCTCAACAGGCGGAGGAAAGTCGGTGGGGATGCCTGTTGTGGTGTGTCTTGATGGGTATTGGGGGCCTCACTTGTTTACTGCCCCTTTCACTCCTATTTATCATGGAATAGTCACTGCATCATTAGTCAGCGCCTGAGGGGTGCTTACTCAGGCGTTTTATGTACTTGCAACAGCAGTTTACAGGTACGCAGCTAATAACACACACCCTGAAAATGAGCTACCATACACGGAGCTATAAATAAAGCAGCCGTACGAGTAAAACCTTCTTTGGAAAATGCAGGTGGAAAGGGTGCAGTTCCTACCTGCCACGCTCGTGGCAACCTCCTTGCGATACCGGCTTCAATTAAGAAAGGTGTTGAAAATAACAAACGAAACATTATCTCAAGCGTCAGACGATAAAAATATATCTCAAGAATAACACCGATTAGCCTGATAACGTTTTGTGGAGGGGAACGAGTGTCCAGTAGACTCAGAGAAGGCAAGTCTTAGCTTTAGGGAAGTAAAGTGATTGTTATTTTGTTCATCTAGAATAGTTTGCGATAAGTGCAGGTAGGTAATTACGTCACGTTGTGGTAGTTACTTTGTTCGGTCCCGTCAATCTGTTAGGTAATCACAGGCCGCTCCAACTCCAAAAAAACATAGGGTTATTATTCAGAATGAATAATAAACCAAAACGCGTTGAACTTGAACAGTTGGTGGGGCACGAAACGAAACCATGTTCACATCAATCAGCCATATTCACATTCATCCATCGAAATCCGTCTTTCGTGAATAGACAAACTAGCAAGAAAATGGGAACATCATACCAAAAGTTGAGGCAAGTAGCTGTCGACCAGGAGTTTGGTCGGAATAGGCACGCAAACCCTCGATCACCATCAAAGCACTAGAGCGTGTGTGTGTCTGTCAAAGCGATTGAAAGAAAACGGCGGAAATTTTTTTATCTCGAATGCAAATCTCCGCGGAATCCAGTGAGGGTATTCACAAATTAAAAGTAACTATAATTATCATGGCGATCAATTTTTTCTCAAAACCAGCAAGATTTTGATTAATTTTTTTTGCATCGACGGCTCAAGGTAACACGACAGAACTATAAAAATTCTCATTCGCGGTAAAAAGGATGAGAGGAGCACAATAAATTATTGAAAGTTACGACAAAAATTTAGCTCAGTATTTTCATCATAAATTTTCCTCGTGTGTGGCCACCATTATCAGAAACATTAGGGTGGTAGTCCAGTAAATTAAATATAAAATACTCATAGGCAACCCCAGAAATCATCACCATTCGTCACAGTTTCCACCCGATAATCACAAAATAGTAGACGCGGTCCTTCATGTCGACAATACGATAAATCGCCCGTACACTGCTCAATAATGGTCGTGGAACAAGTAGGAGCAACCCAATAAATTCCGTTATTGCCGCTAGTTCCTATCTAGAAAGTTGAACTGGCGTATTACACAAGTTCATATAACAGATTTTATTGGCAAAACGAAATAAATAAATAAATGTTGAGTTCTCTTCAGATCTTGACGTTTTGAGGCTTACTGATTCCAAAAAATCCTCATTTCGGCGCGTGTTCCGTTTGTGTCTGAAGTTCGAGAGAACGGCTGAACTGATTCAGCTGAATTTATTATTTTTTGAAAATAAGATTATGAGCGATTACGGTCGATGGTGAAAGGGGGGGGGGCAAAAATGTACCAAAAACTAGGGTGTTTCGCTATTTTCTTGAAAATGGCTCAAACGATTTTGAATAAACACTCAAATTATCTTCTACTAGTTAATACGGAACTTTTCATCTCCATAAATATCTCCTTGAAAATACGGCGAACGGAGATATAGGCCTAAAAATACGGTTTTTGGTAAAAACGATATTCACCAAACTCACGGGATGTTTTTAATAGTCAATACCTACATATTGTTCTCAATAAATGTTCCTCTGGCAGTCCATTGAGCAGAGATAAAAATGGAAATGGGTCGAAAATAACGTTTTTTCCAACATTTCCATAAGTTCCAGGGTAACTGCTTCACTAGATGTGTTCAATCTCACAGAGGGTCTATTAGCCACCCATACCCACATTTTTTTTTTGGTGGTTTGGATTCAGTAGGCCTCAAAACGTGACGATCTGTCACAAGGACTCAATTTTTTTCTGTTGGACTAAAATACTGTTCTTACCCTTTAGTAACGGAGTGTCAAAAGGTTGCAAAATGAGTCAACGCCATTAGAAAATCGGATAAAAATAAAATGAGTTAACCGGTTAGGGAATCGATTAAAAATTTGTTGAAAAATCGTTGAAAAATATAATTGTATTGACTTTTCAACCTGACAAAAAATGAACGAAAATCTGCTGGAAGGCTTTTGTACATTCAGAAAACTGAGTAAAAAACAAAACATATTTTCAATTTTTTGTTTGGTTTGGGGCCGATACAAAAATACGCCTCATTGAAAGTAGTTGAGGGGTGAACTTATCCAACTACCCCGCAATAAATGGGGTCTGTGTGGCTGTTGATCAGATTGTTTGTGATTCGTTAAATATACCACAAGAGTAGCTTGGAGATACGTGAGTTTGTTAGCTATCGAGAGCATTGCAGATGTGTCGTGCGGCGAAATGGAGTGAGTTGGAACCTCTCAGTGACCTCTATCGTGCCTCAAAGGTACGAACTTTTCACAATCATTGTCATTGCAGTCATACGTTCTTCAAGCGTAGGTTCTTATGATTTTTTTCGTTCAAGGAAGGAAGGATTATTCTGAAGGTTCTCAGAATCACACTAACTCACCTTTACAGATTTACTCGTTTCACATTAATTGGATTTTGTGAATCAATTAAATTAATTAATTAAATCAGGGTCGTAAAAGAACGAACTTTAATCCGAACTTGTTTTTATTTTCAGCAATGACAGGTACGCCAGATAAAGAAACTCAATCCCCTTTTCCTACAATGTATTGGTGTAATAAGCCCCACGTGATGGGAACAAGCGGATCATCCGCCGGACCGACCACTACAATTCAAATCAATAATACTGTCCATATGGGGAAGTGGAACTTTTACTTGACGTTCGTCGCAGTTCTAGCTCTCCTCTTCACAACTATGATCGTAGCTCACTTCGCGTTCGAGTTATTTTACGAAGAGAGATAAAGCAAGTTTGCGTTTTTCCTTGAATGTACAGAGTTGTTTATAGTTGTAAATAGAAGTTACGTATTTTTATGATCTCGTGGTGTTGATTTTAATTTTAACACTATGTTGTGATTCACGTGTTGAATACTGTAATAGAATCTAGTGTTGATCTCAAACACTCTATAGTTTGAAAAATATAACGTTTTGCCTCTCGATTTTTGTAAAGATCCTATGTCTTGTCCTTTTACTTCTCGTTTCACTAAACGAAAGCCACCTTCACCTCATGTATTTTAATGTCTTGCTACTCACGCGGAGTTCTTAACTTCTGAACAAGTAGATGATGGATGATGGAGCGTGTTTGACACTTGAACTTCAACCAGACCTCGAAAAGTTCACTCAACGCTGCCCTTTTTAAATGCACTAAGCGCTTTGCAGACGCATTTGCCCCACTAAACAATTCCGACTTTTTACTCTCCTTAGTTCTACGAAGTAGAAAGTAAAGTTTTGTAATTGGCCGAAAAAAATTGATTTTTCTTCAAAAGGTCCGAAAAAACACTATTCGGGGAAATGTTCTACGTCGAATAACGCGACTGAGAAAAAAAGGCTCAACCGAATCAACTCAGTTTGTACATTTAGCCTGCCAGTCACCGTGGAACGTCAAAATAAGGGTATGAGCAAAATTCACCCAAAACTAAGTATAGTTATCAGTGGCCGGAAAAAAACTTCAAAGACGGTTCTAGCGGTTTGGATTAACCCTTGTGTTTGAGTTGATTTGGATTTGTTTGTATGAACTGTGTCGTGGCGCCTTGTTCTCCCGCCCTCTCATAGAGAGTTCACGCCATCACTTTTTCTCATGAGAGCGTCAAATGTTGACAATTTAATTCACTTGCACGAAGAAGCAGTAATCGAATCGCAAGAGGTCATGTTGGACTTGGATCCTAACTACACTCCACGTGTAAATACCTTTCAACCAAACTTTCGAATAATATCCCTTTTGTAGACTCTCAAATTATTTGATTCCCTCCTTTCTTCGTCATTGTCCTCTTCCGTCCTTCCTTTATACCGGCCTGTTCCTTTCTGCTTTTTTACCCTTTAGATTCGACACCTCCGCAGCACGAAAGTAATACCTCACAAAATAAGTCTAATTTCGGCATTACAGTCCACAAACAGCTAAAAATAACGTAACTGTATCAAATTGAAATTAGCTTGACCGATTGAATTGTTTCTTTTTACTTTCCTTGGCTCTACAAAGTAGAAAGGAAAGTTATGTAATCGGCTGAAAAAAAAAATTTTGAGCTTTCTTCAGATCTTTACGTTTCAGACCCTCCTGAGTCCGAAAAACACTATTTGGGAAAATGGTCTGTGTGTGTGTCTGTAAACGATTTTTAGAAAAAACCACCGTACCAAATCAGCTCAAACTAGATATCTCGCCCGCAAGTTACCACGGGACGCCAAAATAACGATTTGGACTAAATCCACCGAAAGTTAACTATAGTTATCATAGTGATCAAAACAAGAAATATTTTTTTTCTCAAAAACGGCTCAAACGATTTTGATTAAATTGTTTATATTGATAGCTCTTAACATGATAATTATACCATAAAATTCCCATTTGTGGGAAAATGACGAAGCAGCACAATAAATTACCAAAATTTTCGACGTAATCGATTTTAAAGTGGTTTTTAGAAAAACGACCGAACGAAATCATCTCAAACTTGATATCTAGCCCGCAGGTTACCATGGAACGCCAAAATAAGGGTATGAGCAAAATCCATCGAAAGTTAACTATAGTTATCATAGTGATCAAAACACCAAATATTTTTTCTCAAAAATGGCTCTAACGATTTTGATTGAATTTTTTATATTAATAGCTCTCAATAAGCCAATTGTACCATAAAATTCCCATTTGTGGGAAAATGACGTGGGCGATTTCGATCGATGAAAAAGGGGGTTGGGGGACGACAATTTGCCAAATACTAGGGTTTTTCGCACTTTTCTCAAAAAAGGCCATAACGATTTCCATTAAACTTTCACATTATCTCATACTAGTTAGTACAAAACATCTTTTTTATGCATGTCTCTATTAAAATGTGGTGAAAGGAGATATAGACCTATAAAGCAAAAACAGGGTTTCTAAAGGGGTGGCTAAACGGCTTTAACGATTTTCACCAAACTCACAGGATGTTTGCGAATAACAACAGCACAGCATAGCAACAAAGGTTCCCCTGACAGTCAGGGATTCAGAGATAAATTTGAAATTATGTCGAAAATAATGATTTTTTAAAAACATTTTCGTGATCTCCCGAGCAACTGCGTCACTGGATTTCATCAATCTTATGGACTGCCTTCAAACAACCTATACCCACATTTTGTTTCCCGCAACTATTTGTGTATCTATTTGTTGAACGGAGATATAAGCCAAGTTAACTCAGAAAGGAGATTTGTCGGTTATTAATTTATCGGTTTTCCAATTTTCTGAAAAACCCCTCTATTAATGTTCCTGTAAAAATACGTTGAACGAAGATGTAGCGCCCGTATGTGTAGCGGGTCGTCGAATTTACGTGGGTTGCGGAAAGTTGTGTATCGCTACGCATCGTATATTTGCATTTACCACGTTTGCGCGTTTATTATAGTGAGACAAATTGTACTACTGCGTGTAACGTCAGCCTGGAGACGCCTTTTGTTTCAATGTGACTGACCCTGAAGCATCCAACCCGAAATAAAGGGAAAACTATTGTTTTTCCCCGGCCTGTTCTCGTTTCCTGCCTCTCTCCCGTCTCACACCAACTACCCGTCAGTTCAACTCGCCATATCAGTTCTCGCCACTTGTCCAGCGTCGCCTAGAACGTGTAAATTTTCGTTGTTCCATTGTAGTCACGTCTTTGCTGGAATTATATATCACTCAAATATCGCTTTTCGTGTTCCAGTATTAGTTATATCAATAGCTATTCCCACTAACCTATGGTTAATGTTACAATATAGTGTCAACGTAGTATAATACTTGATAAATCTATATAAATCACTTCTGATGCCTCTCATCATCACAAACCTAAAAATCTACTAACACAGGTGTGACGAAAATTATTTCAGACGTGACGAACTTGAATGAAGAGAAGGTTGATGCTACGCACAGCTGGTCAAAGAAAGTTTGGCGACCCGCAAGGTATTGAAAATTGACAGACAAGATATTACTTTGAAGACTCCACTCATGCCAGATCCTCTGATTACGTTCAGTGCAGAGGATTAGTTTTATGACTGGTTTCTTCGTACATGTGAAGGGTTCAATTCAGTTTGTGAAAGCTATAAAATTATATGGAAGTTTAATAATTAGGAGGAAGACGAATTCGAGCTGAACTGAGTTAGTCAACACTTCTAAATGACGTACGTTTATACGGATATGACTTGGTTTTTTAGAGATTAGGGTAAGGCAAGATTACCCGCTCTACCTACTGTGCACGTAACCTCGTCTTCCATGTACACTGCTTCTCTATTACCCTCACTTCACCCTTTGGCATTGCCAAAAACCAAGGCATTTACTCATTTTTTTGATGAGTTATAGCAGACGGGTTGAAAGGTTCCAATTCGAAAAACGCGTTCCATGTTTCCCCTCTTTGAGATTGTTCGACGACTCTTTGCAATAGGTTAGAGTCTTTGACCTCGGGCTTCCCCGCGTCATTGTCTTCGACCGCCTAATTATCTCCAACTATTCAAATACATACTACCCAAGTGCGCCTTCCTCCCTATTCGCACCACCCAAGCGTGTCTTCCTCCCTATTTGCACCACCCAAGCGTGTCTTCCTCCCTATTTGCACTGCCCAAGTGTGTCTTCTTCCCTTCTTGCACCACCCCAGTGTGCCTTCCTTCCTACTTGCACCACCCCAGCGGCCCATTTGTACACCATCTCAGCTCAATTTTATCTCAACTCATTACCGCACGTATATTACTCCTCCTCACGCTCACCGAGTTTCAGTTTTATTGCGATCCTCAGCTCCCCCTCTCGTGCACCCAACAGAGATTATAATAAATCCTAAGGCCTGGAGGTGACTCCTCGATTTCATTCTACAATAAATGTACCATCAGGAACATAAACCACTGGTGGCTAGACGCTTTTTCACGCTTTTTCCGTTCTAACTGCAGAACAGTAAACATAAACCTTTTCAAAAAATCGTCCATTTGTTACGAAATGAAGGGCGTGGCATAAGTAGAAGCAGCCCAACTAATTCTGGAACTTTACGCACTACCAAGTTCCACGTACCTAACGTTTTGCCAAGTTCATGTCACAAATCTATTTCTTCGACTGTCTGAAAGTTATTTTTCAATTAATTTTTATTTGTTCATTACTTTTATAGATTTCTCTGGCCCCTACCTGCACAGGGCTGTACCAACTTTTCAGATCCCCGACAGCAAACTGCTGATAGAAACAGATCGTGGCCTGACATTTGAGAAACGATTCGAAAATGAGAACGACTTTTTGATTTTGAAATTCTCGTAGTTCCAGAATGTAGAGACAGCGAATATTGTTTGCAATTATTGGATATCGTTGAATCATGTCTTAGGCTTTAACATGTTTCAGGGCTTTCCATTAGTAGAGTTTGTAATCACTAGAAGCATCTTAAGTGAATGACGGGCTGTGCTGTAAGAGTGCGTTAAATCATTTAGTAGCTTTCGCTCCGTTTAGCAGAGACTGTACAGTCGACGAAATGAAAGCGTTGTACATCCTCTCCCGTTTTGTTGGTTTGTGGCCATCCGAATCGATGGGATCGAAACAACTTCTGGTCGTCGTTGTTCTCGTCTTCATAAATGTGATTGATACCTTATACAAGTGTTACCATTTTTACAACTTCCGTGTAACCGGGTTATTCAAAAGCTCCCACTATTTAGAGATGGCGAGGAACGCTATCACTAAAATTGCTTTAGCCGTTCATTGGCTAGCAATCCGTCGAAAAAAGCACACGTTCACGTGTTTGTTGGACTTCGTGTCCGTCGCTAAGCCTTCGAGTACAGTGAGAAAATGTTTCATCTTGGGAGGGGCTCTGTTCTTCTTCCGACTGGCTGCAATTGTTTGGTTCGACGCTGTTCTTCAAAACCTCAAGGATTTCTGCGCAACTGTGAGTTTTATGGTCTTCAATGTCGGAGAATTTCTCATAATAATGCAGTACTGCTCACTTCTCTCATCGGCTACAATTCAGTTGAAAATCGTCAACAAGAAGGTGTCAACGATGAACTTTGATTTCGAGAGGTTCGACCACTTGCGATTTATATGTCGGCGAGTGAACAGGTTGTACGGCCTTCAGATGCTTCTTATAACAACTCAGTTGTTCGCTCTTTTGCTTTCGTATTGGTATTCAGCAGTGTTGGTGTGGACCTGCGTGTCAAGCGGGATTTGCACAACACATCGAGCCGTTTCATGGTCAGCTTGGATCACCTGTAACCTCATTTACGCCACATACTTGCTGATATATCTTGTCCACAACTGCAATAGTGTAACGAATCAAGTAAGTCACAACAAGAAATAATTATCATTTCATTCAGGACTTACCAGTTCCCAAAGGGGCAACTGGGCGACGCATTCACGCACTGGTCCATTCTGCACCCAAGTTAGCTCGGTTGGAAAAGATCAATCCCCAAAGTAAGGTCCGGGACTCCTTAGGGTCCCCTCAGTAACCACATGAGCAACAGTCCTCTACCTGGAGACTGACTAGATGACATTACTTGCGCAATATTCATAATGCTCTGCGGATTTCAAAGTTCTTGTTAGAGGGTTCAGGGAAAGAAGTATACAATGGTTTATACTGACCGTATAATAGCAGTTTTCATGAGGCGCTTGGAACGTCGTTGCGTTATTTACGAATGAATTAACACAGTAACGAATGCAAACAAGAGGCTCCCCTTGAACGCGTCAACTGCTGGCCCTGAATGAGGGGGTTGAGAAACTTGGTAAACTATTCATTTGGCACTACCTGGGTTCATTCTTATGAACTAGTTAATGTCTGAGGAATGGTTTTCAAAAAATAATTAAAACGTGTAGTTATTCTTATTTACTTTTTTTTTTAATCATTCCTCAGACATTCAGGTCATATATATGTAGCTGTCAAAGTAACTGAAATACGGAGATGATTTTAAATATTGAAAATTCGTATGTCAGTGGTTATCTCGTAACGAAAAACGAAGTCCTCCATTCTAACTTGCGTTTCTACTTCAAATTGATTTGCATCATTAGTACCAAACTATAACTAAAGCATTAACAAATTGAACCGCGTTATTGATGATCTTTTTACCGTCGGTTTAACCTGGTAACTCAAATGGGAAAAAATGTATATCTTTCTAATCACTCACTGTCACATAAAATGGAAATCCGCCATATTTTCGCGAGTTAATTCGTTTCCATTAAAAGAATTTGTTATCATTTAAGGCATCTTGCGTGGGTCAATCATTCAACGGCTCATCCTCAACGAGGCTGACTACAAAATGAAAGTCGTATACACCCTTTCCCGTTTTGTTGGTTTGTGGCCGTGCCGATCAATACGTTCGAAACAACAATTGAGAGTTGCTTTTCTCGTTTTTACAAATCTTATTAACCTGCTATACAAGTGTTACTATTTTTACTACCTACATGCAGCGAGAATAATCCAAACTACTCACTGTTTAGAGATGGGGAGGAATGTTGTCACCAAAATTGCATTATGCATTCATTTGTTAGCCATCAACCGAAGGAGAGGTGATTTTTCTTGCTTATCAAACTTCATATCTGCTGCTGAGTCTTCAAGTGATGCGAAGATATGTTTTATCATTGGAGTGGCTCTATCTTTCGTCCGACTGCTAGCAATTACTTGGCTCGATTGGACTTTTCAAAACGTCAAGGATTTCGTTGTTACTGCTTCCTTCGTTGTGTTCAATTTCGGAGAATTTCTGATTATAATGCAGTACTGCTCGCTTCTGTCGTTGGCTCGGGTTCAATTGGAAACTGAGAACAGTAAAGTGTCGACAATGGACTTTCATTTTAAAGGGTTCGACCACATACGCTCTTTGTGTGAGCATTTGAGCAGCTTGTACAGTCCTCAGATGCTTGTTACGACGTCTCAGCTATTTCTGGTTTTGCTTTCCTATTGTTACGATTCGCTGAGGTTGTGGGACTGCATAATTGGGCGCGTGTGCACCTTACAAGAGGGAAGTTCGTGGGGTGCTTGGATCGTCTGTAACCTAATCTACGCCTCGTTCCTGCTGTTGTATCTTGTGCACAACTGCCACAGTGTAACGAATGAAGTAAGTTGCTAATTTAAATAACGAAGTTACGATTTACGATAACGATTATGTATTTATTAACAGCATAATCAACATTTCTTCTGCCTGTCATTGTATTTGCTCCAAGAGCCAGTTCTCCATTGTCCCCTTCATCTTCTCACCTATGAAAAATGTCATTGAAATCAGCTCAAACTTGATATCTAGCCCGCAGATCATCATGGGACGCCAAATTATGGGCGTCAGCAAAATTTGCCCACAACTAACTATAGTTATCATAATGATCAAAACACCAAATATATTTTTTCTCTAAAACGTCTTTGATAACATTTTTTATATGGACTGCTCCCAATACGGCAAATGTACCATAAAATTTCCATCAGTGGAAAAATGATGAGCGCAGCACAATATATTACCGACAATGTCAGCGAAAATCGAGTTTAACGTAATTTTTTCATTATAAACTCCACTTCATGTTACAGTGTTCTTCAGAAAACCAAGTACTTGTACGACAAGTCTTTAATAACACTCATAAAATATACAGGGGCTACTCCACTAATTCCAGAATTTCAATCACCGCCATTTTACTTAATACGATTTCTAAACGTTTTTATTTGAACTGTAAGCAGCTAGCAACTTCTTTAGTTCGCTCAATGTCCGATAGATTGGGAGGGCTCGTCCGAATCGGAAATTTCCAAGATCAGATTGTTCAAATTACAGCGCGGAGACTTTCGTTGCGACTCAAGCGACTAAATACTACTTTAGTTCATCTAACGTCGTATAGATCGCGTGGCAAACAAATAAAACTTCAAAAGTCGGGCGCGTGAAATCAGTTTCTGAGCTGTTGCTGCCAACTTTACGTGAATCGACCGGGCAACTTGTTTTTCGAAAATTGTATTGATCACTTTGTACATGAATGGGAGTCAATCACACGCTCTCAGCTCTTCCAAATCAGTTGTGTTGTTTATTATCGTTTAACACCTTCTACCTCCAACTCATTTATGGTCAAGGGATTCTGGTATGGCAGGACATTGTGCGGTCTATTAGGAGCTCAGTAATCACCTCTACCAGTTTCCTCAAAAACTCATCTCGAATGTCATTAGAATGTTAGAAAGTCTCGGGTGGTGCTCCAATGAAGTGACTACACTATGAAGCTTTAACAATGCTCATAATATATACAGGAGCAACACCAGACATTCTAAAATATCAACCACCGCACTTCACTTACTGCTATTTCTGAAAGTTTTTACCCGAGAACACTGGAAAAGTTATTATTATCCTTTCAACAAAATCGTGTCTACAGGCTCATCAGTCATCTGTCCACCAACCATTCAATAATGGTCAGAGCATGAGTACGAGCAGCTCAATAAAGTCCGGCACTGTGAGCGTTCTGCCGCCGTGCAGTGATGTTTCAAATGAACAGGGTAAAAAAAGAATTAAGTTAGCAAAAAAATCAATGGACCAAGGGTGTCAGTTTATAGACGTGAGCCCCCAACCACCTTTAGATGCTGGAGAGGTCTAACAAGCACTCTAACTCGTCCCACAGGCAGCTCCTTGAAGATACACCGTGGGTGTGCTCTATGAACGCTGTCCCTATCTTGCAGACAGCGCCTACTCGGCCTAGTGATACCTTAGTAAACAGTAGACATTGGTTTACATTCGTTCTTCAACTAAGGATCACCTTGAAGCACTTTCTGAACAGCTTGATGAATAACATTGACTGACTTTGTCCAGACAAATTCCGGCACAGCGCTGAATTTCATCCATTTGCCAACATTTTCTGACAAACGAGTTGTCATCTTGCCACAGAAATTCTTTTGAAATGGATCACAGCCTCTGCCTTCACATTGTGAGTTTCAATGTGACTATCTTTGTACGAAGAATTCCTATAAATGTGATACTGTCTTAAATAAGTATGTTCGCAAGCTGGGAATTGATTTCAGTGATGAATGTGGGATGTAAAATGAGTTAATGGTAGCACAGATCTCTAGTCAGTGGCACCTGACACAATAGCACTACAAACCTACCATCAGGTTATACATTTTATTGAAATAGGGAGATAAACGTCGACACCAACCACTCTTAAAATATTGGTCCTATTGGACATGGGATCGCCATTTCCTAAATTGTGTTCCAGCTTTGTCTGAGATGCATCTACTCACTTGAAAACATCCAATCCTGCGCAGATCGTTGTGGTCTAATTCTTTAGCGCCACCTGGATATGTTCCCGTATAACAAAAAACTTTGAACAATGAGAAACAATTCGAATAAACGGACCTTTCGGATTATTGAAGATTCATATCTTTGTCATAACTAGTTTTGAAGAGGCGTTGCGTTAAAAAGGTCCGCTATCATTTAAGGCATCTTGAGCGACTGTGGTATTTGCTAGAGCGTCAAATCGTTAAGCAGTTCCCCTCCTGGAGAGCTGAGTCGCTGAAGTGTCGACCAAATGAAAGTCGTATACACCCTTTCCCGTTTTGTTGGTTTGTGGCCATGCCGATCAATATGTTCGAAACAGCATTTGAGAGTTACTTTTCTCGTTTTTATAAATCTTATTGACCTGCTTTACAAGTGTTACTTTTTTCACTACCTCCATGCGGCAAAAAAATTCAAAATTAATCACTTTTTAGAAATGGGGAGGAATGTTGTCACCAAAATTGCATTATGTATTCATTTGTTAGCCATCAACCGAAGGAGAGGTGATTTTTCTTGCTTATCAAACTTCATATCTGCTGCTGAGTCTTCAAGTGATGGGAAGATATGTTTTATCTTTGGAGTGGCTCTATTTTTCATCCGACTGCTAGCAATTGCTTGGCTCGATTGGACTATTCAAAACGTCAAAGATTTCGTTGTTACTGCTTCCTTCGTTGTGTTCAATTTCGGAGAATTTCTGGTTATAATGCAGTACTGCTCGCTTCTGTCGTTGGCTCGGGTTCAATTGGAAACTGTGAACAGTAAAGTGTCAATAATGGACTTTGATTTTAAAGGATTCGACCACATACGCTCTTTGTGTGAGCATTTGAACAGCTTGTACAGTCCTCAGATGCTTGTTACGACGTCTCAGCTATTTCTGGTTTTGCTTTCCTATTGTTACGATTCGCTGAGGTTGTGGGACTGCATAATTGGGCGCGTGTGCACCTTACAAGAGGGAAGTTCGTGGGGTGCTTGGATCGTCTGTAACCTAATCTACGCCTCATTCCTGCTGTTGTATCTTGTGCACAACTGCCACAGTGTAACGAATGAAGTAAGTTGCTAATTTAAATAACGAAGTTTGCATCTGCTCCTCAGGACGCCCATGCATGTTCCAAAATATATAATCATTTTCAACATTTCTTCTGCCTATCATTGTATTTGCTCCAAGAGCCAGTTATCCATTGTCCCCCTCACCTTCTCACCTATGAAAACTGTCATTGAAATCAGCTCAAACTTGATATCTAGCCCGCAGATCATCATGGGACGCCAAATTATGGGCGTCAGCAAAATTCGCCCACAACTAACTATAGTTATCATAATGATCAAAACACCAAATATATTTTTTCTCTAAAACGGCTTTAATAACATTTTTCATATGAACAGCTTCCAATACGGCAAATGTACCATAAAATTCCCATCAGTGGAAAAATGACGAGTGCAGCAGAATATATTACCGAAAAGTTCAGCGAAAATTGAGTTTAACGTAATTTTTTCATAATAAACTCCACTCAAATGTTACAGTGTCCTTCAGAAAACCAAGTGCTCATACGACAAGGCTTCAATAACTCTCATAAAATATACAGGGGCTACTCCACTAATTCCAGAATTTCAATCACTGCCATTTTACTTGATACAATTGTTATAGGATGGTTTCGGGCGTCTCTCAATAATCAATCCTTTCTTTTCCAACCAATATATTCCTTCCGATAAATAGTATAGCCCACAGGTACAGAGATAGAGAAGAGCAAAGTGGTGCCGCTGGAGTCCGGAAGAGAAATAGAAATAGGAATGAGTCCTCGTTGCGCGCTGCAGTCCCGATTCTCCTAACCTTCCGATCGCGGCAATGCGGTCCCCCCCCCTCTCCCTGTTCATCAGCAGCTATCTTCATCTTCAGATTTAATCGGAGCTGCTTCAAGTGGCTCTGCCCGATAAAAGAAGCTCCGGTGTTCCGAGTCACAGCTCAATCTGATCGTGCCCGTAACATCACTCCCCCTTGCAAGAAGATCATGTCCTCATGATCAGGCGGTAAAGGGAAGGGTGGTTAGGCGTTTTCCCAGGGTAGTTCCTCGTCTTCTCTTCTTGAGCGGATAGCGAGGAGGCAAGACAGCGGTGGCGCAAGCAGGTGGGAAGGTACGCTTGTGGTTGCTGGGCACGGAGCAATCAGGTTCTTGGTGACTGGAGTGTGGTGGAGCATGAGGGGCTGGGCTTGAGCGGCAGTGGAGGGCCTGGTTAGGCGGCAGCGATCCGACATCTGTGCAAGAGGCCCCAGAGTGATGGTCCTAGGTAGCTGAAGTGAAGGTGGGCGTCCGTGGAAAAGTGTAGTCCATGAACCACCGAGCCTGGGTTGTGGGCCAGTTGGCAGGAGGCTGGCGACCATGGGAAGCGTGGGCCACGGCGCATTGTGCTGGAGAGGAGGGGGAGGAGGTGCGAAGGAGGTCGTAATGGTATCGGTCAAAGGCGCGGCGGCGAGCACGGACGAGCGGTAGCGGACAGGCACGAGCAGAAGCAGACAAGCAGTAACGGACGGTACGAATGGACGCGCCCCAAGGTACCCTCCTACTAATTGGTGCAAAAATGTGATGTTTTACAGTATTGAGTAGTTGATGACTAGAGTAGATACAGAGAGAAAGTGACGGAAGAGAGGTACCGACAAGATATCGCGGGGACAACTAGAGTACAGCGAAGACTAAACTTAAGTCTAAGAACAAGAGTAAAGTGGAAAGTACAGATAGACGAAGGCCTACCCAAGGCGACGACCCGAAACTGGTCTCGATGGCATGCAAACAACAAATTTGTTACCTGGCCTGTTCCAAATCTTCCTCTTCAGATTTAATCGGAGCTGCTTCAAGTGGCTCTGCCCGATAAAAGAAGCTCCGGTGTTTCGAGTCACAGCTCAATCTGATCGTGCCCGTGACACAATTTTTAAACGTTTTTATTTGATAACTCTGGCCTCATTAATTCTCTGTGCACCAATTGCTCAATAATGGTTGAAGCATGAGTACGTGTAGCACAATAAATTCTGGATCTGTAAGCGCTATCGCTTTCTGCTGCTGTGAAGTGAAGTTTCAATTAAGTTGAGTTAGTAGCAAAAGGGATGAGTGCAAGTGAAGAGTGTAGAGCTAAGGAAAGTTGTGTGCTCGCTCACCTATGAGTAAGAACCGGAGGTGAACCCACCAATGTTAAGTTCTACAAAATTTGCTCGAACAGAGTGGAAAGCTAGTTAGATTAGTGGCCAGGGCTGCCTAATGATTTTGTCTAGGTTTCGTTTAAATTAGGTTTCCTCAATGTCCGATAGAGCGACCAACAATGGGCCTGAAGTCACTTTGGGAAAATATTGGAATAGATCATAAACGGTAAGGGGCTCATAACCATTTTAGTTGATTCAACATTCGATAGATCGCGCGGGCTTAACCGAATCGGAAATTTTCGTTGTGACAACCTAGCGGCGAACATAAAAACTACTTTAGTTTACCCAACCTCGTATAGGTCGCGCGGCAAAGGCTAAACCGGACGTTTCCCGGTAACACGTTTCAAAAGTCGAGCGCCTAAAATCAGTTTCTGAGCTGTTGCTGTTAACTTTTTGTGAATCGACCGGGCAACTCGGTTTTTCTGTCAGTTTCCTCAAAAACTCATCTCAAATGTCATTAGAATCTTAGAAAATCTCAATATCTCGGGTGCTAGTCTAATGAAGTGCCCACAACGAGTGACGAGTCTTCTGTAACACTAATAATATATACAGGAGCTACTACAGAAATTCCTAAGTTTCAACCACCGCTGTTTCACTTACCTCATATTTCTAAACGTTTTTACCCGATATCACTGGAAAAGTTATTATTATTCTTTAAAAAAAAAAGGTGTTTACAGGCTCATGAATCCTCTACCCACCAATCGTCAGAGCATGAGTACGAGCAGTACAATCAATTCTGGAACCGTAAGCGAAGCGTTTTCTGCCGCAGTGAAGTGATGTTTCAAATGAACTGAGTAAACAATAAATTGAGTTAGAAAAAGCAATGAACAGTGAATGGACGTGGAAGTAAGGAAAGTTGTACAGTGCGGCGCATCTGATCGTCCTCTACGCTTCGTGAGACGTGTCGGCCAATTTATTGAAGGGTTGAAGAAAATGTTGGTTCTATTGGACTGGGGACCTCCATTTCCTAAATTGTGTTCCAGCTTTGTCAGAGGTGCATCTACTCACTTGAAAACAGCCAATCCTGCGCAGATCATTGTGGCATGTTTTTTTAGCGCCACTGCGAAAAAGAAACAATTCGAATAAACGGACCTTTCGGATTATTGAAGATTCATATCTTTTTCATAACTAGTTTTGAAGAGGCGTTGCGTTAAGAAGGTCCGTTATCATTTAAGGCATCTTGAGCGACTGTGGCATTTACTAGAGCGTCAAATCATTAAGCAGTACCCCTCCTGACGAGCTGAGTACCTGAAGTGTCGACCAAATGAAAGTCGTATACACCCTTTCCCGTTTTGTTGGTTTGTGGCCACCTGGATCGATGAGTTTAAAACAGCGTTTGGGCGTTGCTCTTCTAATTTTCATAAGCGTTATTGATACCTTCTACAAGAGTTGGTATTTTTACAACCTCCATGTAACTGGACTATTCTATACTGCTCACTATTTAGAGGTAGTGAGAAACGTCGTCAACAAAATAGCTTTAGCTGTTCATTGGCTCGTCATCCATCGAAGAAGGAACGCTTTCTCCTGTTTATTGGATTTCTTATCCGCTGCTGACCATTCGAACGAGACAAAGAAAAGTTTCATATTCGGATTGGCTCTTGTCTTATCTCGAATCGCTGCCATCATTTGGCACGATACAGCTATGAGAGATACCGCAGATTTCCTCGTAACTATGAGCTTTATACTGTTCAACTTCGGAGAATTTTTGATGATAATGCAGTACTGCTCGTTTTTGTCGTTGGCTGGATTGCAATTAGAAGCTACGAACAGAAAGGTGTCTACAATGGACTTTGATTTCACTGAGTTTGATCGCTTGCGCTCTTTATGCGACCATGTGAACGGCTTGTACGGGCCTGAGATGCTCCTTACAACGTGTCAGCTATTTGTGATTTTGCTTACCTATTCATACTCAACACTGTTGGTATGGACCTGCGCTATTGACGGAATATGCTCGGCAGACGTAGGGTTTTCATGGGCTGCTTGGATCATCTGTAACTTGACTTACGCATCATTTCTGCTGTTGTATCTTGTACACAACTGCCACAGAGTCACAAATGAAGTGAGTAGCCTAATTGATGTTTTCTAACAGGTGTGGCAAAAATCCACATCACACAGGGAACTATTCCCCTCTAGGTTGACCATTTTAAAGTTGAATTGTGCAATGCCAGGCGAAATTGACAACCCCCTTACAAAGTTCGTTGCTGTGGGTAGGAAAAACACTTGGTATCACAGAAACGATAATAACAATTGGGCTGTAGAATCGTTAACATTAACGTGGGGAACCCCCACACAATTTGTGTGATTGTTATCAATTTTGAAGTCTAGAGATAATAATTGAGCAGCTTTAAACGCTCATCCTATTAATAGATTAGTGGGAGCACGGACGTTACACCTCAGACCATAAGCAACTGTGTGCTTTGCAATCATCTGATGGTGACTTTGCCAGTAGTACGAGTAGTACTGTACGCAATGACACCCACCTCATTTATTAAACCAAACTTAGAGCTTATTCAAATTGGTACCTACGTGGTAAGCAACCTCATGGGATGTAAACTCTTCGGAATATATGCCAAACATGTTCAACAGTTGCTTAATTAACACCATAGGAATAGAACCAGCAGGGGACACAGAGAACTAGAAAGAAACTTTATCAACTGCAACATCAATAGAGTCAAACGTAGAGTGCACATGGTTTTCACGTACAGTACTAACTGGCATACCTGAGGTTGTGATCACAACCAGTCCACTCCCCAGCGAACTAAAGAAACCAGCAGCATCAGATTTAGTTAAGACATGTTTATTTAAACTTCTTCTTGATGGTAAATTTTTTCGTTTTCAGATCGATAAGTTTAGCGAATCAATGTTCATGATGGCCGGACAACACGTTCATCTAATAAAAAACGTAAGTGATCCAACACCTGTAGGACAGTCAAAAATTAACGTTTGAATTCATTTATTTCTGAGAACTAAATACGTTTATTTGTACTATGTTTCAGGAGAGGTTGCTCTTGTACACGATTCGAAAACCGACAATTCGTTTCACAGCGTGTTCATTTTTCGGGCTGAATTACTCACTAGTCACCTCTGTAAGTGTCCAACCTACAATTATGAGAAAAATGGGGTCCGCTTTTTGAGGTTTTGGGAAGACACAGTGTTTTTTGTGTGTTTTTTCCCCTTAATCTGATGCAACTGGGCACTGCAGCCTCAAATGGGCCTGTTGTGTGGCCTATTGTATTTCCAGCGATCTGTCCACTTTCTCCTGAAACGTTTACGGATGTTGGAAATAAACTCAGACATTCCACCCTTTGACGGGGATTCCTATCTCGCTTGCCATTTGACTAATGCCCATTCATGACTGACTGAAGGCAACTGGGGAACTTATATGAAGTTTCACGTTATTGAGAGAGCTGATAAATTTGAAAACAGTATATGCACTGATATCGATGGTGCTTTCTCAATTCGTGAAACTAGGCACAAGTTGAAGTAAATACAAGTTTCTACGACGAGAAACAGTGTTTTTAGAAATTGCCAAAAATTAATTGAATCCTGGAACAAAAATGGGAAAGCATGGCAGGGGCCACCTAATGCAAATAAAGGCTTGGTAGCAACTGATTCAGGGGCAAAAGTAAATGAGTGATTGAGGCAATCATAGATCAGAGGTTTTGAGCAGGTAGGCCGACGATAAAGAAGCATAGTGACTTCACTCTTCAATGTAGAGCAAGGAGGGGTTTTTTTTAAATCACCTCCATAGTTCACATTTGTCGCTTGAGATGGCTTACCTTACACCTAAGGTGCTTGTGTACCAACTGACTCCCATTGTGGGCACCCTAGCGATCATAGTCTAGTGGTAAGACGAAGGTTGATAATCCGACGGCAGTTGGGGTATTGAATCGAAGCTCGTGATCGCTGTAAAAACTACTAAGTTGTGGTACGTAGCCTATATTGGCTAATCAGAGGTACTGCCTTGTGAACTAAGCAGCAAGTATGTGTGGGGGAGAGGAAAAGTACTCCTTTATCTGCACAAAAATATTTTAAATTACACTAATCAATAAACAGACAATCCTTTTCTTTGTCTGAACACAACTGAAAAAGGCAATTTATTTCATACTTATTTGTACAAACACCAGGAACTGCTGGGTTCAATGATTGCGTATTTGAAGTGACTAAATTATTTCAAGAAAAAGTTGAAACAAAATTTTTTCGCAACAGCAGGATGCTTGGGTGCTTTTGATCAGGTATTAAAGCAATTGGGTAATCCGCCAGTAGGCAAATTAATAAAGTTAACGTGAGTCCTGTTAGGTGAGTCCGTCTCCTCTGGCTGGTGAGTTACTGTGGGCAAGCGCTTTCGATGTAAAGACATCATCGCCTTAATGGCTTTTGATCAGCCCCCCCCCCCCACCACTCACCATAGCCAAAGAATATAGTAGTGTAGAAGCAGCATGTCGAACTACCAGGTTAGATTTTGATGCTACAGGTCTCATTGATCGCCAACGATTATGGAAGTATATTTTTATAAAATTTGTTAGTCATTAGGAAGTTCCGCAATTAAACTGATGTTATCAATTACTTTCTCTTCTTATAATTTCTTTACAGATTGCTGCAGCAATACTGACCTACATTGTAATGATGTCACGGTTCAATGACTTCCTGGTTTTAAAGTAAGTTGAAATATTATGATAGTCTGGACTACTAATAGAACCCAAAATCTGGCTGGCTATCTTACCTGAGCTCATTGAGGCATAGGTGATAATCATATTTAACTCTTCGAAATCAAGACAGTCTGCAGGTGTTTAGCTAGCTCCTTTGCATAGTCTCATTCAAGAACACTGACTACAGAATGGCTCAGATCCCACCTTCCCTCACCAGTTTGTCAGCCTCCTCATTCCTAGCATCCAACACAGTGTTAATGTGTTTTCCTTCGCCAAGATCTTCAGGCCAGTCAGGCATTCCCAAATCAGCCCCGAACAGGGCCTTAAATCCAGTCCGACTGTCCCACATAATGTATATCCCTTTTAATTTCAGGCCCCTACGCAGGAGGTGCTACAGCGCCTGTTATAAATGTTTTATTCTATGGAAACCTCAAGCTCAAACCCCTTACTTTGAGTCTATTATCATTTCTGTGAACTCAAATATTGGATTTTTTTCAGGGATGCCAAGTAAACGAATCTGCAATGTGAACCAATCATCCATTGAAACAATCCCAACAACTAATACAACTCACACTAACAATATCTGCGGATTGACTCTTCTGCACGACAGTTTTTGTTGTTGTCACTAACATTTTAAAATCATCTAAAGTTACAATGGGTGAGACAGAATTGATAAAAACAGGCGTATAGTTGTGGAATGAAGTAACAGTTCTGACGATTTTAGTGTGAATTGTTAGTAGATTTCGGTTCAAAAAAAGGAGCCAAAGCAAGCAGTCCAAGAATTTACAATTCGATGTTTTTACATCAACAACGTTTCTTGAAATCCCATTTTTAACCTGCACGCATCTATAAAATGTTACCATCTAGGATCTAGCCTTATGTATAGATTATTTCGCTTATGTCAGGAAAAGAAATATAACGTATAATACGATATTTATTTGATACATAAAAACGAATTAAAAATAAAAAGAATTGACGGGACTGTGGGTGAATTGAGCAGTGAATATAAGGCTAAATCACAGGGAGGTGCTTGGGCCATGGTGACAGGTAGCACGAGTGAATCCATGAGCATTGGTTTACATTATGGTGAGGGGGAGGACAGATTAATGTTTATTTTATATTTTATCTACTGTTTTGTTTCAGGATATTACTGCCTTGGTTGTTATTATTATTTTGATTGATGGAACCAATAAGGAAAGGTTGAAGGAAAAATCGAAAAAAATTAGTCAATACTCAGTTATAAAAGAAAGCTATAGTTTATTAGTTAAACTATTTTGAATGCAAAATTTTGCCACCCACCAACTCTGGGCTGGCACTGCTAGGTGGCACTCTGATGAAACCACGTCAAAATGAATTAGGTAGTTTGTCTATTCTGTGTGTGTGTTTTAGTACCGTCCGAATTTAAATATGTTTGATCATATACGATTTAGATCACTCCCTAGGGTATTGGTGGAAAATCGTTATCAAAACATTAAAACTGAGAGACATCATGCGTTTCAAATGGATTTTGGTGAGTGAGTCAACATTGGTGAGAAGTGGCGTTTCAGTCAAGACCTCAAATCTAGCAAGGTTTGCCTCATCATGAGCAATTAGCATGACCTACAAGATAGCGTCCACTGAAGCACTACAGTTTTCAGTTGACAGGGTTATTGAGCACATGGAGGGCGAAAAGATAGTGAAAAGGTAAAAAACGAACTTCGTATAGACTTCACCACTGAATGAAAACTTGCTGCCCTAGATGAATGACATGATACAGACTACAGATTAGACATGCTACACGGGTTTTTTTTCCCAACACCCATGACGTCTTGAGAGAAAGCGAGTTGAGTCAGTCGATCCAGTTCTGTGCAAGACATGGCGATTTCAATACGCCACTCCATTTCTTTTCTCTCAAAAACACACATCATGCCGATATAGAGCTTGTGAACGTTTGACCAAGTTTACAAAGAAGGTTATGACAATAAAACGTGGCCACAGTTGGTCTCTCTCTTTGAAGAATGCCTCCAGATGGGATACGTCCCTGTCATAACACATGGGCAACAGCTATCCACTGGGAGAATGGCTAAATGACGACCTCGTGTACTTGCACAGATCTGGGTTTGGTGGATGCTGAGTGAGTGCCTGGGCTTTTGCACGATAGCAAATTCACAACCCCCATGACTCTCTCACATGAGTGTCAAGAAACAGTAATTTTGATGATTAAGCAGACCTGAGTGAGTGAGTCACCAGTACTAAAACTGAATGTATTACGTAGCAGAACTTTTTTATTGCTATAGTAAAAGGATTGCCCATCCCCAAGTGCTCCCTTCCCCTTTCTCTATTATGAAAGTGAAAGGAAGCAAAGCTGGTTGGTAGCGAAGAAGAAGAAGAAAACTGGGCACCAGCCAAAGCCAAGGGAACACTAACCGAAGTATTAGATGCCCATTTCTCAGCTTTCCAAAGGGCATTTGGGATTCACAGTGCAGGAATCTTTCAGTCCTACCAACGTATCTAAAGATCGTCCTACACTCTCATTTGTAAATGTTATCATCTATTAACCCAGTGTGTCAATTTTGGTGCTGAATCACAATGGGCATTAGCTCATGAAGCGTTCCACTCTCAGAACACCTTGCACCCATTTTGAACTGAATCTTGAAAATCTTTCCCACAATACAGTCCCACAATGTCCTCAGCTGGAGGCTCTTTAAATTCATCACCCAGGTTGTCCATTTCTCACTGTAGCTAGTCATCGCTTTAAGTTTGCAAATGAGTTTGCCCTTCATGATTGGAGATTTCATCCCCGACTTCGCTACACACCCTCCTATAAGGGATTCTTGTGAGTTGTGCCATTGAGAATGGCTCTAGCCTACTGAATCACGCCCTAGGTCGGGCCTTTGCCACTTCGCTTGCTCTCTCATTTCCAGCACACTGTTTACATCTAGGTATCTACTTTAATGTAATAGTTCCGTAGTTGTGTCGTCCCTTATTTCTGCAGTGAGAAGATTTTTGATGCCAGTTTTTGTGTTGTCTAAGTAGCTATTCTGGCGTTCCTAATATGTCACTTTGAAGTATGTGCTATGAATCCTGGCTTAGCTGAATACACTATGGGTTGTGTATAAAAGTACATTGATTGGTTGTGCATTAAACTATGTCTCATTTCATTACAGCTCACACACACATTTGTATTTGCTTATCACAGGGACGAATAGAGCTTGGCAATGTAAATGTAGAGTGTGCATAGTGAATAAACTGTTATCAAATAACAACTTCTTTAACCGAAAGCAGCATTTTATTTTCCCTGTGACTTTTTAGAAGAGCACCTTTTTAAAGGAAATTTAGAAACTAAAACTTTGGTTGGCGAATTACCCTTGAACTCAACCCTACAATAACGCCCCCTCCCCCTCCCCACAACATTATATGGATGGGAACACCCAACCTGCCGATGGGTTTGTTGATGAAAAAAATGATTACTAAAAGATTAGCCACAATACCTCTAATTCCTATCGCAACCAGCAGATCATTACGACCAATGCATGACCAATTGCCATACCTCCCTTCTCCTTCAGCCCCTCCTTCCTGCTAAATAATTTCTCTTCCCAAAGAAAGATCACAAAAGACTCAACTCCAGTGCTATGCATACAGCTGACTTCCCTTATAGAGTAGAGTCTTCACCTTGGAGACCTACTGTCAATATAGGTACGAGCTGGCTCAGAGTTCCTCGTCTTCTCCTGTATTTTCAAAGTTGGTGGGGAAGATTCCGTAATTGCAGTGCTCTTCGTGTTCGAAATTGCTCAAAGGAACGACAATTGCAAAGCTTCTGAATTACGAGTAATTAGCCAGGCACTTTAGGGTGTGTGTACTGTGACATGATCCTCAGGAACAAGGCCTTTTAATTAGGCGAGAGTAGCTACTGTCTCTTTGTCTGGGGTGGCAAACTCAAAGTCAATCAAAGGAAAGTACTGGCTCAATTTCAGAGAGTGTCGCTCCAATGGCTCACTAAGTCCTACAAGAGAGCATCGACTGACGTGGTGGACAAGTGTAGAGTGAAAAGGGAGCTTCCCCCATTCTGGATTGAATAAATGGCAAGCAATATGGGAGTCCTCGTCAAAGGGACGTGCCATGTATGAGTTTTCCACAACATCCCTGAACACTCATCATTCTTACGAGAAAAAAAGGTAGAGTCAGACCACTGAAAAAGCCCGTTCCCTATGAGATGTGGAGACTTTAGTGTGCGACTCCACTTCTTTAATCTCACAGACTGTCCATTCTTCTTGTCTTACGTGCTGCATGCTGCTCTACTGTACTTCTTACTACAGCCAGCAATGGTTGTTGGAAGAGTCCTTTCCCTATGAAACTTGCCACCCAAGTAAATTGTCGGATGGGGTGGGAAACTAAATTCACAACTCCTCCGAGGTGGTACGGGATTCCCCAGTGTCATACCTCCATGGGGTAGCACCAGGATACTGGCTAAATGACAACCTGCCGTACATCCACAAGTCTGAGCTTGGTGAGCAATTACCCCTGCACTCACATTCTAGCAAAACTGCAACCTCCATGACTTTTGACTGATGTAACTCTCTTATGAATGGTAAGAAGCAGCCATACGGATAAGGAAACACACCTAGGCAGTCCCAATTCCATGCAAATATGGCAAATGGTACACAGTGAATTATAATAATTTTTAACAAAAGCTGTATTGTCAACACTTTTGTCTCGATTAGACCAGTTCAATTCATATGAGTGTTCTTACAAAGACACGGTAGTTGTTCAATAATCTTCCTACATGACAGATTTTTAATAAAAGTTATCCAATGATCAGGAGCAACTTACAAAATTCTTTAGTGCTGTGCTGACGCCTTTTCGTCAAAATTCGTTCAGTATTTATCCTGTAATAGTACCAAAAAACTTCACAAAAGAACAGTTAAATAAAATACCACAAAGGCAAAGAGAGCAGTAGCCAAGGCAATAAAATGAAAACCTGTGTACCTCCTCAGGTCTGGGTTTGGTGGATGCTGAGTGAGTGTTCAGGTCCTAGCACGATAGTAAAACCGCAACTTCCATGACTTTCGGTCGATATAACTCTCTCACGAGTGTTTAGGAACAGTCATATTGATAAGGGAACAGACCTGCCATGCATACAGCCTGAAGATGCTGTTTTAAATCAAAACAACTCATTCATAGTTCGCATGTAAAAGGGGCTCATAATTTACCTTTCTTAGGAATGAAGTCCCAAGTACTCAAGTGTGCACTGATTGGACTACCAGGTGTAAAAAATAAAGCACTAGGGCTGATTAAGTTGACACTCAACAGTTCTGAACATGAACCGTTGGTTTGAGGCAAGCTCTACCTAAACAGACCCCTTAAAGAGGGTTTGTACAGTCTTGCACGTGCAGGCAAACAGACTTTAGGCAATGTATTGCTTCAAACACATAAAAACATGGGTTGTGGTTCTAAAGAGTTGGGCCTTTATCAAAAGATTTTTTTTTCACGGGAAAGATTCCGTACAATTCAGGTTACTGTAACACAGATATAGTATTACTTTCCTTAGACCTAGAAAGTAAGAAACATTACATAATATGAGTTCTCTTCAAATCTTTAAATTTTCGATTACAGCTCACTACTCAGGAAAACACCATTTGAAAACAGTATGTGTTTGTGTATTTGGAACGAAGTTGTGATTGAGCGACTGAATCAAACTAGCTAAAACTGGATAAATAACCTGGAGATAAACATGGGCCACTAAAATAAAGGAATAGGAAAAATCGAACAAAAACTAATAATGATCATATTAGCGACCAAAACGCCAAATTTCGTTTCTCTGGACCAACGATCTTGATTAAATTTGTTGTTTGTACAGATCCAAAGAGCATTGATGTACTATAGTGTTGTCATTCGTTGGATGACTAGAACAGCACAATAAATCATCAAATATTTCCTTAAAAAATCTAATTTATTGCAGTTTTTCCTCATGATTCTTGCTCATATGAAACCAACTTTCTCACAAATACCTCGCTTACAGTCCTTTGTGCTACCTATACGACGGAAGCTAACAAATTTTGTGATGGCAATACAAATTTCTTGGGTACATTGAGTTGAGCTCTCACTCGCTCGCACTTGGTGACAGATTGAATTAGTTGCCAGAGCGGTAAAAATCATTGAATGTAGGGAGAGAGAGAGAGATAGAGTGAGACTGCAGGGCATCAGCCAAAGCCGAGTGACCTGAGTCGTGGCCACATATAGGCCTTTTCCCATCCCCCAAGTTGTATAAGGGATCCGGCTTTGGCTCCTAGAACGGGTACCGGAATCTTCCGGTTCCCTACACATATTTGAGGATGCTCCTCCATTCATTGCTTCGTATATTGTTCCTATCTATGGTTCGTCCTCCAAGTCTTTCTATTCTGGTTCTAAACCATCTTGGGCATTCACATATGAAATGTTCAACTGTTTATATTTCCCCACAGGAGCATTCAGCCCTAATTGTTGGGTTATACCAATGTAATGTGTTCCGGACTGCATAGTGTCCAGTTAACATGCCTATTAATCTTCTTAATTGTATTCTGTTTAGTTTTAGGGCCCATTCCGTCTTTATTTTGTTGTAACTCGTGGTCCTTGTGCGCTTGGAGAATTCAAGACATCTGTTATTGTCTATGTCATTGTTAACTCTACTCCATAGTGTTATTTATGGCCTTCTTGACTGATGCCATCGTAACTGCCATATAGGGTTCTGGTCCATAGAAGTGATCGGTCGACCCCTCTTTGGCCAGTATGTCCGCTCTTTCATTCCCACTGTATCCCCTGTGTCCCGGAATCCATTTTACCGTCAAGGTATTTCCTCTCTGTGCAAGTTCTTTCCTCTTGTTATTCGTGTCCTCAACTAGTAGGCTCCTAACTATTGGACTGGCCAGCGTTTTTATCGACGATTGGTTGTCTGTGTAAATTGTTATTGTCTTATTGCTGGTGTTCAATGTGATCAATTTGTCGATACAGTAATTGATTGCTAACAGTTCACTCTGGAAGACCGTTGTTTTGGTACCTAGAGATCTGGATTCTTTCCAATCTATTGCAGGGATCCAAGCCCGTGTTTCCATGTATTTGGTCCTTCGATCCGTCTGTGTAACATATTATGTCTGAGTCATCCTCTACATGTGTTCTGTTCTCCCAAATATCTTTTTAACGTATTTCCGTATTAATGTGAGAATGTAGGGAGAGTTGAGAAAAGTTGTGTAACAGATATTTTCAAAATTAACAACGCCACTACTTCATATTGTAGTGCCACCAAAACCTATACCTAGAAATTTGAACTTAACGAGTCAAGCCTGAATATTTCAAGTCGTGAGACTCGATACTACACCCAGTGGTGATCTAATGAACAGGAAATTGCAAATCGTAACTCACTTCTGGACCATATCTTGGACAATACGATTTTGTTTTATATGTTAATAACTCGACAATAGAACAAACCGGTACCCTCAACGGAGACGATTGAAAATCTGTACGATGAGCAGAGAGACAAGACGCGTTCTTTCACCGTCGCTCTCGTGGCCGGTTGAGATAACACACGTGAAAATGTTGACAACACTGGGAAAATCGCGCGAATTTGTCGAAGAATTGCTGTTAATCGTTTAGACGTAAACAAAACACGAATTTTGTGGTATTCGTAATATAGAGGACTAAACTTTTTCTATTATTCGTATTTGCGTGTAGAGTCGTCGCGCCTTAAATTTCACTGCGCCGCAGTCCCGAAGTCTTTTGACTCTCTCACCTGTTGATATCTATTGTCGTTTCTTCTGGTCTCTTTCAGCGGTCTCGGCGTTAGTCTTTCCTGCTGTTCCATGGCTTCAAGTAAGTCCTAATAACAGTTTAACCACAAAGTTTCTTACTAAGGGAGTAGTTCGATTAAGGCTGAACACTGAACCTAAACTAGTCAAATTTTAACTAACGTCGGACGTAGGTTTTGACCGAATACCAGCGATCATAAGATTGGAGGGACGTGTAAAGATGTAGTCTAGGTCATGATAAGAGGTGGCCTCAGTATTGACGAGGATGTGAAACTCTGGATAAATACAAGGAAATCATGGGAGGTAAACTCCCAATGCCCGAGCCGAGACGTTTGGGTGAAAAATAAAACTTCGTTGCACTGTAAAAGTTATGGCAGCAGCAGTGAGGTTGACAATGGTAACAGGTTTGAGAACTATATCGTGTACCATGTGAGGAAGGAGTTACAATGAAAAATTGACAGAGAGCTATAAGCAGTTTGATTCCATAGTTCAATCGTTAGTACAGTAATTCAATTTGAATTGTGAAGGGCTCTGGCGCTAAGCTGTAGCCAGCGATAACAGTAGTAACTAGCAGTTACCAACTGACAGTTCCAAATTATCAAAGCCTAATCTACACATACTATCGTGGCCTAGATGTTGGGATTCAACCATCATGTATAAGCAGGACAACAGTGGCAGATGAATTTGATATAGTTTACTATGCAGTGGTGGCTCTTAGAAACACCACCATCTTTTAAGAATATTTTGCATGATGAGTCACTTTCTAACTTCTTTAACTAGAACTTAGCGGAACTAGAACAATTTAAATGTTTCAGCTGTTTTACTTTCTCATCCTATAATCTATTCGGAATTATGTAATTTATGGTTCATTTTGCAGGCCAAAAGTCAAAGTACATCCTTGGAGAAAAGAGAATTCGCAATGACCAGGAGATACAGTCAATACTTTTCATGGAGGAAGATAGCGATAATGAGGAGAGTGATAATGACGAGTCAACGCAAGACGAATGGATCGTGCAGAAGACAACTAAATTGATTGATCCAATCAAAACTTTGAGAGTCAGCATATCCCCTTTGAAACTGCCAGTAACATCATTAGAAAACAGGTTTGTGTACTGCCAGTACTTTAGATTGGAAAGGTAAGAAATAGAACGAGTTTTCCAAAACTAGCTAAAAGAATAAAGGAGCTTTGGTCTGAAGGATTGATAATTTGGAGGATTATCAGCTGGCCAAACTCGCTGCGCACATTAACAGCCCTCCATTAGTATGCAGAAAAAGAGGCAATGTTTTCCTAGAGGCAAAGGCCAAGTACGTTGTAGCATTTCTTATTGACATCACAGGAACGTTTGACGACCAGTGCTCCTTAATGAGTTTAAAGGTTTAGCAATTCTTCGTAACCTATACTTGCTCGTCAAAAGTTACATTACAAATAAAAATGCTAAGGTCGAATGCAAACAAGTCTCAGTCCAGAGAACAATACAGAAAGCGTGTCCACTCAGTCTCGAACCAGCACTCTGGAACACCTGTAAAAGTGTGTGTATAAAAAATAGTGGGTGTGTTTTAAAACACTGCTTGCGATTTCGAATAAGGAAAGATCGTAGCCTTGCAACGCTTGTGGGTCGTCTCTTTGTCCCGAGGATTGGAAAAATAACAAGACGGAATTTGTAGGTGGATTATAACGGACAAAAAAATGAATAAATTAAAGTCTTCTACTGTCGAAAGAAAAATAAAATAAAATTGGCTGATCTGACCGAATAGCTTGCTGGTACGACGAGCCGATCGTCCGTGTAGAAAGTGTGGCTGGTATGATAGATGTAGCTGCTGCTGGACGGCTTCCGTATTAGTAAAAGTAGCGAGGTGATCGACCATGTGCTCGACAAAACACTTATAATATTCAAGTGCGTGAACACCGATATATAGAAATCGGCACTGTGGTACGATGGGATCGCGTTAATAGAATCTCTTTTCACTTAACACAGCCAACGGACTGACTCAGCTTCTAAAGCAGGCGTGGGGAGACCCTCCCCCTCCTATGGACGAGAATGCTTGAGTTGATTTGGCCAAAACCCTGGCAAGCCAGATTACGAGTGGAAAGATCCAAATCAAGTGCAAGGCTTAGTCGAGATGATGTCATCAATCTCCCGTCGGTATCCAGCTGGCTGTTACACGTTCATAGTTCACGTCTTTTTTCTTCTTTCTTTCTTTCATAGGACTATGTATACGACCTGACTGCTCATTTGATCCACCAAATCGAGATAAAAACCCATCACATGCTCCAAACTGCCACCCAATGGTGTGGCTTGTCAAGCTCTAGGTGGCTGAGGAACAAACCCCAGCTCAACACTCAGTACAGTTTGGTGGCCACAGGCTTCCCCATGAGAAACCATACAAGTAATTACGAGTCAATGTAGTTGAGAGGTAGCACTTTAACCAACTCCTCCAGCCCGTCAAAGATCAAATAGACTACCTTTGAAAGGTTTGCCTCATTACGAGCATGTCATGTCATTAGTAGCATGTCATTATTCATATGACTAACTTAATCGTGTAAATTCGTTTTCCATCAGTTCGTATGATAAAAAACACTATGAAACGAGAAAGTATATGAGAACCCAAATAGTAAGACAGCAGTGCTCTTTTCCGTACAATACTGTGCTGTGAGGGTTCATGGCCATCAATCTCTTATTGCCCAATGATTTGTTGTCCAGCCTTAAGAACACCCCCAGTGATACTTCTCGTACAACATTGAGTGCTTTTCACGCTGGACTCTTGTATCTCCTGGGCGAGTCGTTCTTATCCTGTCCTAAGTGTCATACGCTGGTTAGAGTCCACGAAAATAGCTGCGTCAGTGCCCGCAATGTTTAGCTCTTCAAAGGAAAGATCTCATCTCATACTATGATCCATGAGTCCCACCCACGTTATATCTGACACTCTTATCAGATCTAATAATAATCACGCAGATGTGCAGTGGTGTTGAAAGGTTACCTCTTACAAGAGTATAAACGTTACATGTTAATGATGTAGGAACTCGGGAATGATTTTTTTTACTATCGCCCATGAATTAAATTTTCATAACATTGCCATAATCTGATTTATTGTAGGAAGCTGAAAGAAAACGAGCTTGTGTCTCCTATCAAGATAAAGCGAAAGCTCTCATACGCCGTCAATAAAGTCTCTACACCCAAAAAGCGGCCAGACATAGTGAGGATTTAATTTATGGTTGTAGCATGCCGTTATTTATTTCTCTGAATGGTGTTTTATGGAACGGAGTTATTTTCTTTCATCAAAATTTGGCGATTTGATATTTCTCTACTCTTAACACTAGCTACTATCAGCTCAGCACATTTATGCCATTTCCATTCAGTTAACTCTGTGCCATTTTATTGAGAATCGTCACGTAGGTCAAGAGGGAAAACCCTTCAAAGAAAGGGAAGTGTCAGGTGTTGGGGCTGTTGTGGATGAGGCTAGCAATGCATGACTTTGCTCCTCAAACGAGTATGATCACGCAGCCATTTATGATCGACCAGGTTTCTTGGTGAATGGTGCATGTGACCCCTAATTGCACTACCTTTTCTTCTTCACATGACAGGTTTTGACGAATCACTCTATAAAGTTTCCTTGTTGTTGGATATTGGTGGAACTTGGCAACAAATTTCAGTGTCCCTATGTGCATGGTGTTATGAACATCATTCATCACTGGTCTTGTGAACGAGTAATCTGAAGGCAGTGGTTTCTGTCACGACCCAGGCTGGCACTGGAGACAGACAAGAGGTTGCGATAGCGTCTCAGTTTCTCCTTCATTGATTGGGGGTCGAGACTGACACCACAACCAAACTATGATTCATCGAGTATCTTCAGTCTGTCTGCATTTGAGCGGAGTTTATAAGAATCGAACAACTAACAGTAGTCTACAAAACAAAAACTGCGTCAAAATCAATTTCATCTGTATGTTTGGTAATTTATTGAGCTGCTCTCGTCACTTTTCCACTGACGAGAATGTATGATACTGCCGTGTTACGTTGAGATGTGTAAAAAACCGACCTGTACTGACGGACTCCCATTAAAGGCACTGGGCGATCGTAGTCTAGTGGTTAAAGACGATGGTTCATAATCCCGTCAAAAGTTGGGCAATGGATCGAAGGAGCTTGCGAACGCTGACTGGCTAACGACCAAATACCTGCTGTACCTCCGCAGGTCTGAGTTCAGTGGATGCTGTAGAGGTCGGCCTCTTGCATATTAGCGAAACCGCAACTTCCATGACTGATATAACCCTCGTCGAGGGTTTATGTACAGTCATCAAATAAGGAAACAGACCTTTTGCAGTACATCAAACAGAGGAGTAGAGGAGAACCGTTGTTAAGAAGTCACTCCAGAGAGACAAAAGAGAACCTAGTTAATTGAACTAGATGCGTGGGATGACTTTGAAGGAAGGGAGTCATAGCCATTGTGAATGTTCAGCCGCCCTTTCAGCAACGTAACGAGAAGAGTTTGAAGCAGCAGCAGCAATGAAGCAGGTGGATAGGGGAAGGAGGGTTGGCTGTGAACATTTGAAGCATTAGCCCTTCATTACAAACTATTGAAAGGAAGCTTTATAGATGTAATCCTCCAAATTCACCATTTGTAATTGCCGTTAATATCTAAATCTGTTACATTGACTAATTTTACTAACCAACTCTCACGTTATTAATCAACTGGTTCAGGTCTCCCCTATTCTGATTAAGAGAATTTCTAGCGGAGAAGTACTATCTTCAAGTGCTACTGTTTCCAAAGACTGTAAAGTGAGTTGACATACCCACACTATTTTATGTTATGATGTTCCATTTGTGTCCTGTTTATAAATAGTCTGATTTGAACAGACATGATCTGAACTTATTTTATAATGAACTAGTCAAAGTGGGGAGGGAGGGGAAAATAGTTGGAGAATGTACTGTGGATGGCGTTTAGGATTTGTTCAGTGCTCATTAGTGCCTAAGTGCATGGGACTTCATACATTATGAGACAAGGGGGTTTGTAGCTGCGGCAGAAATGGAGCCCATACAGGGGAATACTGATCGGAGTGTGTAGATGTTAGTGGCTGTAAAGATGCACTGTCCTGAGCACTAGCCAAAGAGTAGTCAGTGTTAGTGATAATTTGGTAAACTAGAACCAACTTGAGACAGTATATAATGAAGGGACAAGGCACCAAGTGCAAATGGATCTGGCAGACGGTAGGGGGGTCCACTATAACCAAGAGTGCAGATCTGATTCGATAGAAACAGGGAGGGACCATTTTAAAGCTGGCATTGATGAAGGAGTGTGTGGTTGTGTGATATGGATGCACTACCTTGCTCCTTAAGCGGCGTTGCTCATGAAGCTCTTCCATCATGCCCAAGTGCTGCATTACAGAGCAGTCTGTCTCAACGGTGATAAAGAAAACCAGGGCCAACCTAACATTGGGTAGTAATGGGCCAGCTGGCGTTATTTACAACACTGCTCAAGCGCAAATCAAGCAACAAGTATGCAGGGGGACATCTTACCACAAGTGCGAGGGAGTGAAACTTCCAGGTCTTGCCCCTGAAGATTTCACGCCAATTCGATTAGGCGTGGAACACATCATTCTCTACCCTCCTTCACAGTGGTTGTCGAAGTAATTATATTCGTCTGAAACAAGGACTGCTGGTTTCAATCAGGTGCTGGTTTCATTATCATAATAACATCCTGAACACTCATGAGAGGATCAGTTGTGAGCGTCATTGAGGGTACAATTTTGCTAGTCTGTGAGAGCTATGGCACTTGCTCAGCATTAAACTGAACCCAGACCTTGTGGAGTTACAGCAAGTTGTCATACAGCCATGGTAGATAGGTGCTGCCTGTGTGTAACAACGTATAGGTATGCCCCCGAGGAATCCTGTACCATCGCTGACTTCAATCCTCCAATTAAATCCTCAAGGTTAACTTACCAGTAAAACTGTAATCTGGACAGCCACTCTCTTAACATGTCCATGTAGTAAGTAGTTCAAAACAAGAAGGATCTCTAGTACTGCCAATGGATAGCTGTGCAAAGCTGGCATTGATGAAGCACTAGCTGTACCTAGGCAAGCCTTCATAATTCATGGAAGGCTGTACCATCCACTTAATTATAATGCAGCAGATAAACTCTGTTTTTGTAAGGCTCTGTTCTCCAACTTACTGTTTATAAGTATGCTGCGTAGTAGATGTATACAAGCAACTACATAGGGTGGTTTAAGGGAACGTCCTCATAATTGTAGATTTTACTAAAATGTTGCTCATTTGAAAATTGATTGACTTTTTAGCTGTTTGTAAAACAGACTTGTTTGTTCAGTCAGGTGTGCTACTAATGTGTTAAATGACACATGTAATACCTTAATTTAGCTCTAATTTATTTATTTTTGCTTCAGCTTCCAACTATAGTTCTCGATAGCTCTGGTGAAGACGAAATGGAAAAATCAAAAATTAAACGGAATGCGCGATCTAAGGTTTGTAAAGTTTCTTTTCTTGTTATTTTCACTGTTAACAGTAAAATGGATTAACCACTAGAAGAATAGTGGCAGGCACTCGAATTATCAGATGTCAGCTTTAAAGAGAAAGGGAGGGTGAGAGAGAAGTGGAGAGGGAAAGGAGAGTAACAGTAAGTCCTGTTTTAGGTGAGGGAAAGGCCTGTGGTCTACTGACACGCCTGTTTGTTGACACAGAGGCGGCGTAGTGACAAATAAAAGTCGTGCGATATGTACAAATTGGTGGACATTAAGAGCTCCTATTAAGTAAAGGTAAATAACGAAAAATTGAACAATTAAAAGGGGGAAATGTTGAAAGTAGTGTCCTGGCAACTGATGCTCTTGTGAAAGCTGGACGTCAGGTGGGATGCTGATGACCCGATAGTGTCGTTTTGGGATGCTTGATGTGCTTCTATCCAATAGCCCAATATTCGTCAGTTTATGAGACCTTCGTCTTGTCGCAAGACTACTATCGCCCAGTGCCTTTAATGGCAGTACAGAAAAACTAATGAAGTGGGAGCTTGATACAAGACAATTGAGTGGCTGAACGCGTTGTGCCGAAAAAGAGTAGGGCAATAGCTGAGAAACCGTGTACTAGTGGAGCGGGGGGTTTCAGCCGATGCCGAGGAGGGGAGTAATAAACTTCGTCTTCCTTTTTTGCGTTAACAACGCATAGTATTTGTACCTCATCTAGTGCCTGGATGTTTAGTGTGGCAGCCATAATTTTATCTTTGTCTACCCTACCAGCATCGGGCACTACCATCCAAAGACACATTCTGCCCCTTCTTGGCTTACCGAACTCTGAGCTTCCTAGAAGTTACTCAATCTTGTGTAATAGTTGAAGTCAGCCCTCAGACTAACCAGAGACAATCTAGTAGTGGTGCCCACGCTTCACACCCCAGCGTTTTCATGATAATGTACCACCTGAATCCGATTGAAGGCATTTCCGGTGATTGTAGTCTAATAATTGAGGATGAAGGTCCATATTCAGGTCCGCACGAACTATTCGATTCAGACTTGTAAGTTTCATCACAGTCAGTCTCCGAAAACCGTATAACTTCAGCTGAAGAAGCATCAGTTGTGAGTACAGTATGGTTTCAGACACTCAGTAGATAATCATCAAGACCTTTACAGAGACCAATGTCTCGAGCTCAAGGGCGACGCCTTTGGAACCCCTCCTGGTGTGTGTCTTATTGAAGACTCCCAAGTGATAGCAGTGAAAGGCATACAACGCAAAAATAAACGAACCAACCTGATTCAGGGATGTCTTTATGCAGCTTGATTCACCACTGATGTAGAACAACCCGTGTACGGGCTTTGACGTGATTTTTCTTGTCCAGGCTCGGGGCCTCTCGTCGGCATTCACTCCCTGCTCGCTCCCACACCCCTATTTTTCCTTAGCTGCTCGCCGTTTGCTTCTCGATTGTATTGTTTTCCTCTTTTTTCACCATTTTGCGTCTTCGCATATTCAACTTTCTAGAGGGGCAAGACATGCGTGAAGGAGAGTCTTTGAGAGAAAAGAAGCGGAACCAAACATTGAAGTAGTCATGTCTTGTGAGGAACTGGCTCGTATAGTGGTCTCACTTAACCTATTTTCCTGAATGACGTTCACGGATGTGGGGGAAGAACTCATACACCCATTTATTGATGGCCACAAGTTTCTGTTCTGTGGTGAGATCTGCACAGAGTTCAGCTAAAAGCAGGCGAAGCTCCCATTTCATTCTCCAGGTGTCTACCATGCACTAAATGGCCAAGTCAACAGGTAACTGACCAGTGATCACCTGGAGTGCTTCTGTTGATACAGTCTTGTAGGCCTTGGTGATCCACAGGAGCGCGTGATTGACTGTTAGTGTGCTACGCCAGACAAACCATTGGGTGACAGTGCGGAGCAAGTGGTTCTTCGATTTGGCGGACTGACTCTGCAAAGATCAGCACAGTTGAGTCATCCACATAGGCGTATGGCTCACAGTCAGTCTCCATGAGCCTCCTGAGTAGACCTTCAAAGAAGGCATTCCAGGGAGCTGGTCCAAGGACTGAGCCCTGTGGGCACCCCTTCTCAATGTTTCTCTGAACGAGGACATGTCTGCATTCGATCGTAGCAGTTCTGTCTGTCAGGTAACTTCTGACGAGCGAGTGGAGGTTGCGGGGGATTCCCCTACCTTTAAGCTCATTAAAGAGCGCTGGCTTCGGTCGCTTCCCTTTTGAAGAGTGACTGAGTGGAGAATTGTCTGACCTGCAGACAGTCATTAAATAAATTAAGGAGGCTGCTGGAGATTGCCCTATCAGCCTTCCTTAGGGCGCTTTCTATCCTATCTGGCCCACAAGATTTATTGGGCATTAAGGTAGCAAGGGCCCTGCTGATTCGCCTGTTGTCCACAATTGGATGTCGGGCTCGTTCGGAGGGTCCATGATCAGCTCCCTTGCTGCCTTCTGGTCTTCGGTATCAGGAGGTTCTTGGTCGTCAGGGAACGCCTTCTCAAGGAGGGTTTCCAGTGAACTGGCGGTGCTGCAGGCCCAGCCTGACTCATTTTGCATCGCAGCTAAGACCTGCTTTGGATCCAACACGTACACAACTGATACAGTCACAGAATCAGCGTTTCAGTCAGAAGTTTTCCTACCTGAGAATTTGTTTATTTGTACCTAACAACCGTCATGAACAAATATTTATATTTCCCGCGTCTCCTGACATCAGTCACAAAATCCGCACTTTATAGATATAGATCAATATGATTTGTAACCATATACTTGCTTTTACTTCAGAAGTCTGCCGATACTTCGTCTGATAACAGTGACTTTGAAGTTTCAACGCCCTCCAAACGAAAGAAGACAAATAAGAAGGTAAATAATATTAGCGCTACCACAGGACGATTAAACTACTACTTCAAGTTGTAATTCATAACACAAGCGTCCTGTACAATTCTTGGTTTTGGGCCACTCTCTTGAGTAGCTGGTTCACTTTGTGGGGATGCACTGAACCTCCCCCCCCACTCTCCTTCACCCTATATCCCTTGCATCGTAGCCTCAAAATTATATTTGCGTTCAAAGGAAAAATCAAGAAACTTTTTCTCGCTTGGATAATTACTACCCACGCATTCTACAGGAACATTTATCAAGATCGATATGTAGATACTGGTTAGCTGAAAGTACCACTGCGCTGATCGCTGCGAGCTTGATCAAAAGAGTTGTATCAGTTTTTCAGAAAATCTGAAATAACCAACTTTCAATGTTCATAGAATCTCATTTTCTGATGTTTTTGGCTACGTATGACGAATGGTTCCAATGATAATTATCGATGGGAAACAATAGAAGTATAGGTCGGTATAACACTTAATCGGGTCAAATTGGCATGAGGGAAAATTATGAGAACAGGTGACGAGACGGCAGCTCCGTTCAAACAGCCAACACCGAAGTTTCGAGTAAATCGAGAAGTTTGAGATATCTAGTCAGCACAAGTGCCTCATAATAGCCTTCGCTAAATCTAAGAGTTTGGTTCGTCCCGGTACATGCATTTCAAAGTATCGCCCTCACATATTTGTCGCTTCCAAAGGAGCAATGAGCCCCCACGAAGGACGTCGTTTGTTTAAAGAAATAGGTTTGTTCACGCACAAATAGAGGTGATGAAATCTACACCAATTAATTTGGGCGAGCACGATAAATGAGGGCCTCGTGTTGAAAGTGTGAATTAGCTCATGCAATTAAAATAAATGAATGCTTCTGTAATGATCACGTAAATTGTTCACGTTTAAAATAATGCTTGAAACTTAATTAAAAAACTACTGTCCGTAAATAAATAAATTGACTGTCTTCTCGGCAACGGAAGAATAAAATCAGGCAGGTCTGACCTTTTGTCGGACGATGACGGCGAAGGAGTGGTAAAACCAGTGTGGAGAGACTGTAGTGAGTGATCGCGATGACACCGTTAAATTTGTAGCATGTGTCCACCCATACGTAAACTTGAATGTCTCTTCAGAGCACAATTTGGTTGAGTACGAAAGAAAAGGCGATTTCGATCAACCTCTTCTTCGGGCTCTCGAGCGCACATGGCCAGAGATTCGAGCCCACCAGGCAGGCAAACGTCCATGAGAGGAGGGGCAGTAACTCCGTGAGGTCCGGTCAGAAGCTCTTCGATGCGCCGGCGATCATTGTGAAGCTCCGTGGTATCAAGAAACAAAATAAATAAATAAAGAAAGGAAACAAAAACAAAAGTAACAGACACTCTCTTGGCCGCAACAAGGTTCATATTTAGTATTGACGCCAATAGATCTTGGCCGAATCGTCAGAGTTGTTCAACCGTTAGGCGTTCTCAACAAAACCCCTGGATGTCTCCAATCTCAACAACTCGTCACTCGCACTAACTCTTTGACCACAATAATCTCAACTCCCAGCTTACGATCAGCAATGTGATTTGTGCCTTAACTGTCCTCCATTCGTTTCTATTTCAAGTCTCTTGATCCAAAGACTTGTCTAGATAGTCGTTTCTACCGGAAATTTCTCGACGAAGTTAAGTGCCATTTAATCCTGACACTCCTTATATTGCTTCCCAAGTGGGGCAGGATTCCTACTAAATCCTTTGCTCGTATTCCCTCCAGGACCAGCTGAAAGCGAGGAGAAGAAAAACAGGGTTTCCCTTTGCTTCAATCGTCTCCTACCCAAAGTCCTGGTCTGATCATTCCGGCTTTATTTACTTTTATATTCTGAATCATTTAGCTTACCCTATGTTTAGAATTTAAACGAAAGCATTATTCATTTATTAAGTTTTCTTGTATAGAACTCTTAATAAATTTCCTGTTATTTTCGTTTTCATTGTCTTCTCCTTGGTTATTACTATCCAGCCATTTAGTGTAGCCCAGAACACACGGACTGCACAATTTATGTTACATTTTCAAAGAGCCTAAAAGACCCTGACTTTTACTGTTTGTATGGTTTGTTTCAATGTTCACAGAAAAAGGGAAACAGTAAATACATTTTAAAAATTGAGCAAAGAATATTAGACCTTTGCTTTAACTTCAAGAATTCTTGTACTTTTAGTTGACTGGCACTGCTTATTTGGTGTAACACTATCATCTATGATCTTAATTGGAAGATTATTTTATTTCTTTGTTTCGTATCCTTACGCTCATATCATGACTCATCGTCTCATGTGCTGCCTTCGACCTTTGACTACAGACAACAAACCATAAATTATTCACCAGCCCAGACCAAGCTCACTGGTGCTAGCCAAGGACACCTGAAAGACAAACAGCGACTTGCCAAGACCAAGTAAACAGGTGAACTTTGAGAAGGGGGAGGTTAATTTCTCTCTTCGTCTCTCCAACTAAAGTCTTCACTTCATCTAGAGCTCTCGTTTTCGCCTCTTCTCTCGTTTTTTTGTATTCTTGTTTCATCTCCCGGGTCATCAGTATTCCGTTTCCTAAAACGGACTTTTTTCCAGTCTTTTACTGTAATGTCATGTTTCGTGGATCCTATAATCCTGACACCTAATCTTTGAAACTGCACCGCCCTTCATTTCGGTTACGTCTGTGCTACGGTCAGAGCGTTTTAATTTATCTTCATAATTTTTCATTTTGCTTGGTTTAATTTAACACGAAGGAAAAGGTTTTTCTGTTGTGATTCCCCCTTTGTGTTAACAATCTAGATTGCGCCTGTGGCTTGACCTGAAATCTCAATTGCGCTTTGTGAATGAGTTGGCTTGGAGGATAAAAGAATCGATTGGCCGTTTCAAACTAGGGCCTTTCGAATTTGCCACCATCTGCGAAAAAGTCTTCAGTAGATTATGCAATATAAGAAAACGCGTGAAGATTTTAGAAGCAGAATATAGTTTCTGTGGGCGTGCAAAGATTAGAATGGAAGTTGAGCTGTGAGAGACGTCGCTTGCGTTCTACTTCATTCTGAGCGCTCTACTCTTAAATCCGTATTAGAATTAAAACAAACAAGTAGAAAGATAATAAGCTCTCTAATACAGACACTGGCAGAACAGTATACAACAGGTTAAAGTTAGGATAGTAAGGAAGGAAATGAACTGGAAAGGATTAAATAGGAAATGTGACATTGAGAGTAGGAAATAGCCAGTGGTTGCTAAAATGTATCTTCTGATAAAGTCGCGTTTGAGCAATTCTCTGAGTTTGTAGACGATAATAACGCACTCAATACGTATCAATGTGGCTACAGGAAAAATTACAGCACCCAGACTGCACTCATTAAAGTGACGGACGACATAAGGAAAAGCGTGGATGATAGCAAACTGACAGCTTTTGTCAGCCTAGATCTCAGCCATGCTTTCAACAGCCTGGATCACGAACTCGCTACAGCATGATAATAGGACTGTCCGGCTAGGCGCAAAACTTCCTCTGAGGGATTTACCGAATTTGACGATAGACGACAACAAAATAGAATATGTTACACAAACTAAATGTTTAGGAATCGTGCTACAAAATGATCTATCGCAGACTTCACAGACAGACATTATAGTAGGGACAGTGCACTCACTGCTTTATGCATTCAGAAATCTGCTGATGTTTAAATCCATCAATGTAAAAAAAAAAATTGTTTAGAACCTTAATTATGCCTTATTTCATGTACAGTGTATCGGTTATGTGTGATCTCAACTCAACCTGCCGTGTCAAGATGCAGAGAACCTTAAATAGTTCCATCAGATATATTTGAAATGTGAAATATGATGATAAAATTCGTGATAAATTTAAAAAACAACAAATTCTCAAAATTAATGAATTAATACAATATTCTTATGTTAAAAATTACTACAGCTAAACAACCACCATATCACGCGCGACAATATTTGAAATTTTCGCAAATTCATAATTTAGAAACCAGAAACAAATTCTTAAATTACCGTTTAACACAATGCCGTACCAGTGCCTACAGATCATCAGTCATCTCACAAAGCATGTATTACAATGGACTCTCATCAGAACTAAAACAACTAAAAGTCATACAACTTTCAAGAAACGTGTGAGAGAATCTTTACTATCCCTTTACTAAATTCCTCTAAACGCTCTAAAATTCACGACAGGCTATTTAAATTATGTGAATTGTAGTATACCTGAATTTTGTTCGTGAAGAAAATAGTATTAAAAAATAACAATCAAATAATGAAACGAAGATGTTGTTATTGTAGAAAATTAGTTGACGCATTTGTATTTATCATGTTAAATTTTAAAATGTCTGGTTAGGTGTAAGAATGGTCGAGTACGACCAAATCTCGCCAGATGTATTAAGAAAGCCGTAATTCATTCATTCCTCTGGTATGGCTCAAGCGCTTATATGCAGTAGCGGTCAATTACCCTCAATTCTCAGATATTCATGATTGCAGTAAGCCCTTGTCATTGCGAGTATCAAGAAAAATACCGACAAGGCTGGTTTTCGCCAATTTTGTTTGTTTATCAAATTTCGATTCCGAATTTGAACACAAACCCTCATAGGCTGAAGCCCACAACACCTAAATTATTATTATTATTATTATTATTATCCGTTTTTGTTACAGAAAGTGCTTGTTGGCTCGTCTGATGAAAGTGACGTTGAGGAGTATACACCATCTAAACGAAAAGCGCCAAATAGAAAGGTAAATCAACAAACTGCATCATCTGTCACAGGATTATTCGATTGTGGCTAGTACAAAGAATATCTTTGAAAATTACCGAAGCGTTAATCTTGAGCGACTGTTTTTTTCGTTGTAGAAACCATCCTCTGAATCATCCGATAGTGACTTGGCAGTGTTTACACCATCTAAACGAAAAACCCCAAGTAAAAAGGTAAATCAACATACTATACCACCTCTCATGGGATTATGGCGCTTGGGGCTGGCACAACCCAAATTGACCTGTCAACAATCTGTGTTGTTGGAGGGGGGGGGGGTGCACCAGAGGATTTGGATTAATGTGGCAACAATTGTCATCCAACTACAGCCTTGAAATCACTTGCTGCTCGAATGAGAATGATGTATTATAGTTGTTGTTGGGAATGGAGAGCTGTTGCTGTAATGGAGAATGAGTTTGTTTATGTAAAAAAAAAAAATCGATTTTGGTCGTTGAATAATGAAATTATAATAAACCCAAAAAGAAACCTCGGAAATCCCTGAACGGCGGTAAAATAACAAATACAAAATAATGATTAAATTAAGTGTTAATTGAAAGAGGCGATTCAGAAATGTCCAGCATTAACACAGAGAATCGAAATGGAGCGACGTCACAGGCAGGCAGAAGGGCGAAAGAAAACGCGATTCACCAATTAAAGCAAAAGGTCGGTACCTGGCTCCTAAAGGGCGCAAACAAAGGAGATTTAACTAAAAAGATGACTGCACGTCGTCTGGAAAGTCTGAAGCCGAGTGTTGAAGACTCTTCAATTACGAATGGACAGACATTGTGGGGTAGAGAGGGCCAGATGCTGAATATTCTTGATTTGTCTTGTCTTTGATGATCGGCGAGTAGAATTGACGAACTGAGCTATTGCCTTTGTTTTAATTTTATAAAAACTTCCAGAACTGAATGAAATAATGAATCCCTTTGAAAATGAAAAAAAGCAATAAAAAAATAATAAAAATGCATAACACGTATTTGGCGGAAACAGTTGCTAGAGTAGACTAATGATTTGAGTGAGAAAACTGTAAATACATTTGAGACAGAATGGAGATATGAGTGTGACTGAGTGCACAATTTGCACGAAACAAATATCTTTGGATGATCTGAGTTAGGGGTGAGAGCAGAGAAGGACGTAGTATAGTATTGACTTGAGCATCGAGCCCAGTCTGGAGACCATCTGAGGAGAGGTGGGGAGGGGGTGGAAAGTAACGTTTGGCTTAGGAAATAATCCTTAACGCCTTTTGTCAGCGGAAGTAGCTGATTGAACTGGTTAACTCCCATTCAGGACACGAAGGGCTTGACTTGAATGTTTGGGAAAGCCCTAGGCTCGGGATTTCTTATTAGGGCCAAGGGCAACGAAATAATTGGGCGGAGCCGAGCTGAGTTGTTTGGATGTGTCCATGCCCAAAATATAATCAAAACCGTTACAGATGTTTTTGAGGAAAAAAAATTTGATGTTTCGGTCATTGTGATCACTGTAGTCAGTTTTGCACTTATATCACTCATAATCTTATTTTGGCGTCCTACGTTCAAATTTGAGCAGATTTGGTTCAGTTTTTCTCTGTTTTGTCATATTTGGAAGCCTTGGGAATGAAAGGACCTGATGAAAACTCAAATTTTTTTTCATTCGACTATGTAACTTTAGTTTCTGCTTTGTGAGGCTAAGGAAAGTGAAACCGAGTAAAAGATGTTTGTATTGTAGTCGTTCCAATTTTAGAAAGAAGGTCGCATTTGGAATGTTTGCGCTCAGCAGCTAAAACGGTCTTCCTTCTGATCCAAATATTCGTTTATTGCAGGGTAAAAATCGCGGAACTGGCGCAAATATTGCTGGCTCAAAAAGGCCCACGATGAAACTACATGAGAAATACAAAGGCAGTCAAGATGATATTAGGCAGAAGGTGTTGAGGGTAATGTATATTTTCGTATAAAGTACTGATCGAGTAATGTGAAACCAGACAATGACTTTACTGTGTACTCAATAGGCTACACCATTTTCAGGAATATTAGCAGTATAGAGCATCAATTATATTATTGTACTTGCTGTTATAATCAGCAAAAATTAATAATTCTCTCGAGTGACACATTTCAGGTCGAGAAAGCTTTGGAAAAAGTGTTGTCAATCAGTTCAAGTCGGCCAGTGAGAACTCCGCGTAAAAATAGCGCGGAAGCTCTTTCCAAAGCAGACACCACCCCCGTGAAAGGAATCACGCCAGCTAAAGAGGCTGCCATGCCACACAGGACGCCAAGCAAAGGAGCGACACCGAGCAAAGAGGCTACCATCCCATTGAAGATGACACCGGCTAAAGGAGCCACACCTTCTAAGACGACGCCATCCAAACCCGTTGCAGTATGTTTCTTACTTTCCTCGACTCTAGGGAATGTAAAAAGATCTAAGATGGCCTTCAACGCCTTTCATTATTTGTTACAGTGCATTTCGTTGGCATCAAGTGATGAAGAACTGGAACCATCGACCCCTTCATCCGGTAGAAAGCACAAAATGGTAATTATTGAATATGTGGTTCGGTTTTCAGTGTAATAATACCGTAAACACTCTTACCAAACCGACCAGTGCTTCTAATGCCTCCATACTCTTAACATTAGGTTCAGGTCCCCTGCACGTTCACAACTTTTATTATCAACCCATATGTATATTCGTTTGTTTTTTTGTCAGTTTTTCCCAGATCTTAATCTCGGCTCAATAAAAGGGAAGGAAAAAACGTTGAAGAAGTTGAGAGAAGAGGATGTTCAATGTACTCCGCGTAGGTCATTGAGGTGTGAGTAATAGTTTCCTTCCTGCTTATTAATACCAAATAGTCAGTAGTGTTCATAATGTACTGGCCAAATTTTAACACATGAGCTTACTTGTTAAATGTCTTTCAGAACAATATGAGTAAGAATCTGTAATATTCCATGCATGAAAGTTGAGCTTACTTGTTAAATGTCTTTCAGAATAATATGAGTAAGAATCTGTAACATTCCATGCATGAAAGTTGACCTCACACAGATCTGCTGCTAACTTATCAAAGTCAGAGAGTTATATCAGTCGAAACTCATGGAGGTTGCAGCAGTATCAATTGAACCCAGGCCTTGTGATGGTGTGGCAGTTGCCATTTAGCCAGTTTCTTGTCAGCTGATGCCCATATGTGACCAAGACGCAAAGCGTGCAGGATGGAGAGCTTTAGAGAGAAAAAAAGACTCCACATTGAAGTCGCTATGTTCCATGAGGAACTAGCCTGTCCAGTGGTCTGGCTTAGTCCACTTTCTCCTTGGACATACACGGATGTTTGGGAAAAACTCATACGGGTCGTGTCCCTTTGACAGGGATGCCCATCTTGCTTGCCAATTATGCCCATTCAACTAGTGTGACAAGTTTTGGTTTAGGTGAGAAGTCTATATAGAGTTTGGCCCAGAGCGGGGGAAGATTCCACTCTCTCCTTAACCACTACGGGCTTGATGGCAACAGGTGACTGGCCAGTGATCACTGGAAGTGCTTCTGTTGTGTTTTGTAGGCATTGGTGAGCCAAAGGAGTTGCAGCTCTCTGGGATTGAGCCTGCTGTACTCACCTATGACTGTGTTTGCTACCTCAGGGGGGCAGTGGGCGATCACGCCTAAGCAAATAGCATTTTACATGAGGATTGTATCACGTAACACACACCCCAAGCGGCTTTGCTAATTGGCTGTAATGAGGCAAACCTTATGAGAGTAGCTCTTTTGAAGGGCTATGTGTTGATTGAAACGCCACCTCTCAGCTATGTTGACTCTTAAGTGCTTGACTTGCTTCTCAATAAGGAGCCAGTGGCCTCCAAAATTGACGTTTGGCTATTCAATTTATCTTCTTGATCCTCAAGGAGCAGCAGTGTCAGGTGCCCAAGGAGTGTCCAGTCCTGTGGCGTCCAAATACGTGATCTTTGTGAGTGAGCCGGGACAGCTCGTACTATGTTACCAACTGCTTTGAACTTGTGACCAATGTTATACACTTCTCACATGAGGTTGGACATTCAATATCAACCTCGTTGTCTGCAAAAGTTGCGAGAGCGAGGATCAACTGCATCAGCACGGTTTTGTTTCATTGGAGAAAATGAGAATTACTGGTGCATAATACTTCACAACATTAATTTCTTGATGTGCTTCGAAATAGCCCTAAGAAACTTCAGGAATTATTGCACACCAACTGCGCTCTGTTATTCAAACATTGTCACATTCCAAAAGTCTCCATGCAAATACAGTAGGGGATTGTATTTCTGTTGGTTAACTGATTAAAGTAGTGCTTCCTATTTTGCTGCCATGCATGCACAAACCCGAAGTAAGGGAAAAACTTTGATGCACGGAAGCGTACACAGCTCAGCCCTGTGGTAGCGGGGCTCTGCGTCTGTGTTTGGTCGAGAGTAGCCCAGACAAGAGCTCAGCATAGACATTTATAAGGGAGAAGGAAGTGTAGTTGCTCTAATCGGAGTTTAAGAAGAACTTGTTTACAGTGAGTCAATCTCCGTCGACGCCATCCTTGAGGCAGAGGGTTTTATTGGCAAACACACCTCGCCCATCGCTTCAAGTTATTACCGACGACGAATCCGAAGAAGAGAAGAAAACTCCTAGGAAGTCCATCAGGTCTGCGAAGAAAAAATTGGAAATGCCGCAGAGCACGCCAGTATCTGCTCGGGTTAGTCTTTAATTGTAAGGTTACGTTTAACACTGAAGTGAATTCCTCTGTTACTTTATGGTGGATGGAAAAGTGGAGAGCCGAGACGGAAAATGGCTGAGCATGTACCTGTTATGTATATCATACGTGACTCTTATCAGCTTCACCTGTTTGGTTAGTCAGTTGGCCAAAGTGCTCAAGTAGATGTTCTGCTATTTGAACATTGCACAGTGCAGTGGTTCTGTAGTTGATTCTGAAATCCTCAGTAACAATGGAGCCTATGGTGGTGGGGTGAAAACACTTGGTCACATTTGTTATATTGAGTGAAACGCATTCAGTGCAATTTTTACAATTATGTTGTGTGTAGACTGTTAGCGTTGTTGTATATCCAGGCAGAGGGCTATTGGATTATTGTGCTGTCTGTGGCCTAATCACCTAAATCACCTTGCATTTAAAGATTATGCACGAAACCTTTAACCTCTCTACACAAGAAGCAAAAGACTGAATTCTGGGAGCTAAAGCCAGCCACCATTCTGAGATCCCTGTAGCAGAGCCCCCAACCTATCCAACCTTGAGCTCTGCAACCAGGCATTTGCTCAGAGTGAGCCAATACAACATCCAGTGGGTTTGTGGTACAAGGGCTGCTATGTGGCACCAGGTAGGGACTTGCCTTTTACCACCCTGGCCTGCTTACTTAGGTAGTGAAGAGGAGCTTACTTACGAAATTGTTGAAGACAGAATCCCCTTAGCTAAAGAACAGGTTGGCTAAGGGCTTAGCTGCCTCACTTTCCTTGGCTGGATGCAGATGCTGTTGAAGCTTGAGTTGAGTCTTGGTGAGCACAAACTGTATGCATAAAAGCAATTGTGATAGCCTAAGGAGCGACCAAAGCGAAGGTGAAGGGATGAGGAACGATCTCACAGAAACGATCCTTGAGGTTTCTGGAAGGTTATCACAGCCAAAGCGAATGGGAGGACATCAATCAAATCTGGGGTTGTCTAATTGGAGTTCTAGGGCCAATTAAACTCATGTTACTCAACTCTGCCTTGCTGCCTAAGCAGTGTTAGTACCAGAGATGACTCTGGAAAGCGAGATCAACCCGAAACTTGCCGTGTCGTGTGGACAGTGGGCAAATTGGAGACCTGGCGTGCACATCTCTACAGACAGGACAATGGTTTTAAAGCCTCCACTACTTCACCTTTTCCCACAGAGGATAGGGATGGAATTGAATACCTCAGGCTCATTTGATTAGATGTAGAACACCTCTGCTCACTACTAAACTCGTTGTAACAAATGAGGTGCTCCTTGGGTGACATCACATCAGCAACATGGGGGGGAGTCGTCTATTCACCACATTGGGAATGACTCAGCACATAGGACACCGTGAGGGATGCGCGTTCTTGCAGGGTGGAGGACAAGCGTGACAGACTTCATTTCATCTTTTGAGTCGGAGCCACACAATCCGATTCAGCATGAAACACGATTGTCTGATGCCAACTAAATAATACTATCAGTATAAACGTATCTCAGTGTCTTCATAATTTGCAGTGCATTAGAGCACAATTCTGTACCAGGATGGGTGAATGTTGTGTGATGCCCAGTTAGCTAATAATTTGTGGTGACCAAAAATTTCCACATTTTGATTGATTCGCCTAATTTTGATTTCAATAGAAAGTTGGACGAGGGTTTTTGTCCCCTGCGATTGCCGACCGAGATGTCAGAGCTCCCGCTACACCATCCTCAGAGCTCGGGAAAGCCAGGTAAACCCCCTATTCAATTCATTGGCCTTTGACCACACTTTTGTACTCGCAAATAAATGTTTTGGTTTGTCCTTAGGTCACAACTGCAAGTTTCTACGCTCCCTAAAAGTCTACCTTGCCGTGAAAAGGAGTTTAATGACATCAAATCGTTTATACTTCGTAAAGTTCAAGACAGAACTGGAGGGTAGGTGGTCCTCATGCTCTTACTTGATGGACGGTCTCTTCACAAGTGACAACATTCATTTCTGGTTTCGTTTTGCAGCTGTATGTATATAAGTGGAGTTCCTGGCACTGGGAAGACAGCAACTCTACATGCGGTAGTCAAAGATTTACAACAAATGGCGCTGGATGACGACTTACCGTCTTTTGATGTAATTTACTTATTTCCTTTCTTGAAAATTTGCTACTCGATCAATTATGGATTAAGTTGAATAGAAATCTGTATTTTCAGTTTGTGGAAGTTAACGGACTGAGGTTAACGGAGCCTCGACAAGCGTACGTTCGAATATATCAAGAGCTGTCTAAAAACAAAGCGACCCCAGACCAGGCTCTGAAGCATCTTGAAACCAAGTTCCTCGGAAAACCCAAAAGATGTACAGTTTTACTAGTTGACGAGGTGAATTGCTGCTTTAGTATATTTAATAAAAAGCTACTGTTATTCTTAGGGTGCCCTGTATCCGTGTGCCTACAGCGGGCAGAGAGTGGATCAGAGTTCAATCTTCTGAGGGTTCACGAGAGGTTGAGCCGGCGTTTTCCTATTGTGAATAGCTCTTGAGTTTTGCTTGTACACAATTGCCAATTGTGCTGATGCGAAGCAACTCCATGTGTAGTCAGTGGAATGACGACACTGGTTTTAGGCTGAAAATATGTGATTGAACCCTTGTACTTGTAGTAGTTTGGTTCCCGGTTAAAGGCAATAATCAGGCCCCTTCCTTGTAGTACGAGCTATATTCCCCAAGTCCTCCCCCAAATACGCCAGAGGAGCCTCCGCTAAATCGAAGAGCTCGGTTTGTCACAGTATAATACCATGATAATGGTTATTTGCACATTTTGTATGTTCTGAGGTAGCCTCCGGATCCATGGGAGTTCACTTAACGGGAGGAGTTCACTTTTGGTATGTTTCCTGGGGGAAGTGAGCTACATTCGAGTTATTGAGGCTGGCAGTGAGCTAATGGTTAGCAAAGGTGTGGGGGATCCACCTCAGAATAGCAGTAGAGTTTTATTTAAACTCAAACAATTTGAATTAAGATGTCTGTAACTAGCTAATCCTTCATTAAAGTAATCTATCTCTTAACTGGTTTCATTACAGCTCGATTATTTATGCAACAAAAGGCAAGATGTAATATACAACATTTTAGACTGGACCACAAAACAGCACTCGAAGCTAATAGTTTTAACGATTGCCAACACGATGGACCTTCCTGAACGAACGCTTAAAGGAAAAGTCACAAGTCGAATGGTTAGATGTCACACTGGTTGAGTTTAAAATTGAATGATTCAATGTGCGTTGTGCTGAATGCGTTCTCTTGTCTTGCAGGGTCTAACTAGGATAGTCTTTCAACCTTACACGTTCGAGCAGCTCTCAGCGATAGTGATGAACAGGCTTAATGGATGTAAAGCCTTTCATGCTGACGCTGTACAACTGGTAGCCAGGTGAGCTGTTAAATGTTTCAACCAACACTTTCAGTCCCTCAAAGGCACTATCCACGCAAGGAGAGCTGTATCCGTCCGTGGATTAGTAGCAAGGAATCTAGGACAGTACCCACAGAAGCCAGTTACATTCTTACTTGGCCATTGATTAAAAACAGAATAGACGATAAATTGTCTAAATTTCCACAGAAATAATGAGCACAATTGTTAAATCGATTTCGACGGTTAGGTCAACAGTTCATGTTTGTTACTGATGATGACCTAACCGTCGAAATCGATTTAACAATTGTGCTCATTATTTCTGTGGAAATATAGACAATTTATCGTTTATTCTGTTTTTAATGAAATGGGTTTCCACAATGTCGTCGCGAATGATTAAGTTCATATTTGCCATTGAGGTCACAGTGGTCAAGTGGATAGTGAAATCTTTCCTTGCTCTGGGTCAAACTCTTTATAGACGTCTCCACTAAACGAAAACTTGTCACGCTAGATGAATTGGCATTACATGGATGGCAAGCAAGATGGGAATCCTCGTCAGAGGGTCGTGAAACATGAATTTTATCCCAACATCCACGAATGCCTTAGGAGAAAGTGGGTTCATCCAGACCTCTGGATGGATCAGTTCTCTACAAGTCATTGCGATTTCAATGTGTGGGTCCACCTCTTTTCTCTCAAAAACTCTCCATCTTGCACTTCTGAAGCGACCATCCTGAGTTTGGCTGAGACATCTCCCACCCAAGGGCATTGGGCATCTCTCGCATTGTAATCACCACAAACCAGAACCTGCTCTCCCACTGTTCTTATGGCGTCTAGCTCCCCTAATTTCCCCACTAAGACTTCAATCGGGTCTCTTGGAGTAAAGTAGAAACTAAAGAACGTAAGGCATCACTCTCCATCCATGCATACCCTAGGCTTATCCCATGCTCAGCCAGGCTGTCCTGACTTGGCCAAGCCATGTTAGCAGCCATGACCAGCCCAGACCGTCCTTGAATCACTGGGCTCCCAGATTATTGTGCTTTCGCTCAAGATCAGCGGATCAACCTCCTTCTCCAGCCAAGATGCAGTGGAAGTTGCCCTGGAGGATACGAGCCATCATCGGCCACATCACACCCCCTGGCCTCCCAAAACACCCTGGTGGGAAACTTTACTAGTGATGTTAGTTAGAGATTAAACAATTGATCAGGAGACAATGTACAGAAAACTAAAATAACAGCTAGTCACGCTACCATGTACCTTGTGAAACAATGAAATGATGTATGCTTTACTCGAAAATGGGTCAGTTATGAATGGTAGATCCCATGTTATTATCTAGAAAATTGCATCGTCTCCTCGCCTACACTTCTATCTCAACAATACATAAAAGTGAAATATCTACTCTTTGACGATGTAGCTCATGTACGAGCCGCTCCACCATGCTCATTTGCTACCAGCCTGTTGTATTCACTGTTGTGTGCCTAACTGCTAGTTCTAGAGAATTTGATGGTGCTGGCCACTACAACACCTCTCAAGAGTATGCATTACAAAATGGCGCTTACGTTTATCCCCACACAATGGATACACAAATTTTTGGCTATGTTGGAACCTTACTCGTCGTGAAAGGGGCACAACAACAATCTAAATCACTTGGAGTTGCACATGTTATTTGTTTAATGATTATCTTCCGCAGGAAAGTTGCTGCTGTTTCGGGAGACGCCCGACGTGCTCTCGATATCTGCAGGAGGTCGACTGAAATCCTTGAACTCGAAGGCCGCTCCACCGTTTCTGTTCTCGACATTCAGCGAGTATTGACGCAGATATTCGCCGGCTCAAGAGTCCAAGCCATCAAGTAGGGGGGATTTCATTCAACTGACACCACTCGTCGAAGAAATTATGTCGAGTTATTTAAACCGTACCTCTGTTCCAGGAATTGTAGTGAAATGGCGAAACTCGTTTTAAGGGCAATTCGCGATGAAGTCCTTCGAACTGGTCTTGAAGAAACTTCTGTGGCTTTCATTTGCCCTCAATTGTTATCCGTTTGTGCTCTTGAAGGTGAGTCTGCTTTAGAAGGTACTCTTTAAACTTGTCATCCTCACACTAAGGTTGGTGTTAGCGCACCATCAAATCCATAATGAATATTTGACACTGTTATTTACCAGTTGAGCATGAGCAATAGATAGTGGGCTAGATGGCGTGATACATGTTAAGGAAGCTCTGTGAGTTGGAGGCTGAAAGCTGTTGCTGTTTTCGCTCTCATTGAGCATATTCGTGAAAATCGCACTTGGCGGGAGAGGTTTCGCCATTACCCCGGGGATATGCTTCTACGTATGAGATTTTGCACCTATGCCCTATAATGGATCTACTCCATCTCCATCTACTTCTTCAATATCTGTTCTAATCCAAGCGAAAGGAATGAAGTCACGGCCCTTACAAAACACTGCAGAATCACTTTTGTGCCAAGCTCTCCTGTTCATTGCCAGGCACTCATGTGGTACTGTGGCATTATGACAGGAGCGTATGGCTTGGAAGCAGTTCCTCTCCAGTGTGGCGCTCTTCACACATACTGATAAGATTTCAGTAGCTGCTTGTGTTAGACGATGCTGATATACCTATGACTGTGTTGTGATGCAAGCTTTAACCAACATCAGTCAGTAGCAGTGGCATGAATCCTGTGTGGTGGGAAACATTACACGTTGCACACTTTTCCTCAGCCTCGCAATAATTCCGTAGTATTTGTCGCATTCCTAGTAATCTAAGTTGTACTCTGCCCTGCCCTAATCACATAAAAGTTGTCTCTGCTCGTCTGATGGCCATTATGGAATAACTGGTGAGTAGGTAATTAATTGAGGGCTTCAGATTTAAATTTTAGGGATTATACTGAGAAGTTTGTCGATCGCTCCTGATTATTTCACACTCCTCACTACAACTCTCATCGTATAGGTAGCTTTTTGGGACTACCAAAAAGATTTTTGTCAAAATGGTTGTTCAGTTGTACGGAAAAGTATTGGTATTAAAGTAATTGGGTTAGTTCTGCCAGTAGGTAAATTACTATAGTTAACGAACCTGTTAGGTGAGTCCGTCTCCTCCGCCTGGTGAGGCCCACAGTATTTCACCAGGCAGAGGAGACTGACTCACCTAACAGGTACGATAACTTTAGAAAAATATAGACTTATGCTCTAATCCCGAACGTAGCAGTGGTAAATGCGGAGTAAATGATAAACGTCATCATAACTTGAATATATGTGCTCTGAGCACTTCGTAAACCACTCGTGCCCTTTGTGAGGGTTGAGAGGACTGAACTACTTTATTATCTTCAGGATTTTCATGAATACCTCTTTCATTAATGTTAGAAACCTAGAAGAAAAGAACTCTCGCGCTAAACTGGAAAAATATTCTATAGGTTTCTTTTTTGTTTTTTTGTGCAGGTAAAAAAGAACCGTCAGTCACTTCCTTGTTGGCGATTTGCTCCGATTTAGCTGATTCTGGACTGATTTTTGCGGAAAAGGCCCATAACGACATCAACCGAAGGATATCTCTGAACGTCAGCCCTGACGACATACATTACGCCATCAACTGTTAGTACACAGTTACGGCTTGTAATATTGAAGTTCCACTCGTATTTTATGTACACAATGTTTTAACAAATTTCTCATTTAGTGATAAGTTCTGTAAACCAAAAGTGTTCCATTAAATGATTTAGATTTTTATATTTTCATCATTTTCGTACGTGTTTGTTTGATTTATTGCACAATTGCCCCCAATTCCCTTGTACCTCGTACGGAAAGTGAGTTTACAAGTGGTACTACTTCATTACAGACTCACGTGTGGCTATTAGAAAAACTGCTAAGGGCGATGTTCTGATTTCATTGGGCCGCCAGGTTGCAGACTGGAAAAGATTTGTTGATGAGATCCAACAGACCATTGGTGATCGTGGTGTGGTCAGGACTGCCATCCCTCAAGGATCTAGCAGGGCAACGACCTTTCTGTTTATACTGTCAGCAGGACCTGCAGCTGAGGTGTTCCTGAGAGAGACTAATGTGAGGGAGCAACGAAGAGCCTCTTTCAAGATAGAAGCCAAGGCACCTGCTCTCCTCTATAGGAAGGGCACAGTAAGAATCAGATGGAACGGCCGGACATAGGCAACATCTGTTTCGCCTCACAGCGACTACACCGTAACCCCATAAAGAGGGTTGTGTCAATCTCATTTATGAATTAATCTTGTAGATGTCGCTTTTACCATTGCCAAAAGCCTGGGTACCTCCAGAGCATCCACACCACCCAGACTTGTGCTGGTGCAGCTAGTGTTTTGTCTCTAAGCAGCACTCAGTAGAGACTATGACTGTGTATGATTGTGGAGGTATAAATCAATGTGGTCTATTCTTTAAATCAAAATTACCGTTTCTTAACCCTCACGAGAGAGATGTCATTCCAACGTCATGGCTGTTATAGATTCGTTATCGTGCAAGAACCTGGGCACTCACTCAGCATTCACCTAACCCACACCTGTGGAGGTACGGCAGGTTATCATTTAATCCCATGTCATCCCACCCAAACAGCTTCGATTTTCACCAAACTCACAGAATATTTTTAAATAGTTGATACAAGTTACGTAACTACAAATTGTTAGCCTAAGTATTTAAAACACCCATGTAAGCACCTTCCCAGGCGGTAACTGCTAACGATGCTACTTATTCTCTACAAATAGGAGTGGCCAAACACCAGCTCTTCAGTTCTCTCCAGCCCTGTCTCCTTGCATGTAACTAGTGTCTTTGTCAATAAAGTCCAAAGTTTCTTTTTAAAAAGTCAAACTTCCCCCCATCAAACTTAACTTACACATATATATAGTGTGCTGAATAAATGTTTCTCCGGCAGTCAATTTAACAAAGTTACAAATGAAAATGTGTCGAAAATAATGTTTTTTTGAAAATTTTTGTAATTTCCCGAGTAAATGCGTCATTGGATTTCATCAATATTACGGATTGTCTTCTAGCAATCTAAGCCTACATTTTGTTCTCCGCGATTATTTCTGTTTATGCACTGTTGAACGGAGATATAAGCCGTGATAGCTCAGAAAAAGAGATTAGCCGAATCTTAATTCATCGTTTTTCCAATTTTCTCAAAAATTCTTCGACGATTTGAATCAAACTTACGGAGTACTTTCAACTAACCTGTATCTACATTTTGTTCCCCATAAATGTTCCTGAAGAAACGCGTTGAACGAAGATATAGCGCCTGTATCTATAGCAAGTCGTCGAATTTACGGGGTTTGAGGAAAGTTGTGTGTCGAACACCACCAAATTTTTTTTGTATGACTTGCGCCTCCCAAATTATTGTTTTTAAATGTCGTGTGCATCATAATTATAAAGAACATCCATTCAATTTATGGCGCAGCTATTCTTCAGCACTATCATTGCCATTTAATGCGATTGTCACTATCTAGTGACATTTCAATCCTTCTAAATTACAGCTGATTCGGTCATATGAACTTTTTCGCCATTCTGCAATTCCGATTCATATTTTATTGTGTAAGGAATGTTGAACTTTTAAAAACCATTAAAACTGGGCGATTTTGTTACGATCATCAACTTACTCTTTTATTTCATTGAATAAAACATCACAATGAAAGTAACATCCCTCGTCGGTTATTTTCCAATTCATCAGTATCTCCCTCACTCACCTAGAGGCAATCACGAAAGGACCAATACCTCACTTCAGGGAAGTGCTTACAGGCATCACTTTCCATCCATGAGGCTGATTGTCTGATCTGAGTAGTAACAGCGTGAAGATGCTCAATTCACACAGCAATGGTGATGGACCAATCAATCCACCTCCTCCAGGCTTCAGGAAGGCACCCTTCAGGCATTCTGAGGGTACCCAGGTCGACCGACCGACTCATGGAGGAGTTGAATGTTGCACAAAAAGGTCGTAGGGCCAGACGTCTAGTGCGATTTGTTATTAGCAGTGTAGAGGAGTGGAAGTTCACCTAACTGAAATCCTCACAGGGCACAGGTGTTACAGGTTAGTATACATTAAATAAGCCAAAAATCAAGCCCTAGCTGTTTGTATTGCGATGCCTGTAACACATCTTGTGCCAATGCGTATTGTGGAGGACTAGATTGACTGGTTCACCCACAATCTGATGACACTTTCAATATACTGTGAAAGAAGAAAAGTGGTGATGGTGGGCAACAAGTGGAGGAGATGCTGCTTAGAGACAGAGGGCTGAGTAGTGGCAGTGTGCCCCCCTCCCATCGTGGGGAATGGTGAAACGTATCATGACATAAAAATTTACTATAGAAAACACTACGTTTTACTCTGAGCTCCTGTCGGCATTCAGTGACTTCACTGTCACTTTGCTGTCAATGAATGTTAATACCGAAGAGTCACTTCTTGGCACAGAGCCATCTTCACTCGCATCATCTGTGAGCGGAAAGTCTGTTTCTCCTTTCAATGTCTCGACACTTCCATCGTTCGAATCAGGTCCGTCTTCGATTGTCAAAACAACATCCATTGGCCTGTCACGCTCAGTAGAGCAAATGAATGATTGAAAATCCAACTCTCTCGCGTTCCTGGATCTCAGTGGCTCTGACCTGTAGCCCTCGAGAAATTCGGGTGAAATTGTCAAATTTCGAAAAGACATGAAGTCCTTCGCTGTGCCTGGAACGCGACAGGGAACTGGTGGAGAGGTGTCCAGATTGAGCAGAGGAGTTTTAGTCGGGCAGTCGTTGCCCTCCCACTGGTAGCCAGTTGGGTACCTCTCATCTGGATTTTGCAGCGTTGCAGGGCCTTTTCTCAAATTGAAGGACAAATCGAAGTCCTTCATATCTGGAAGGTGATCTCCTGAATTGCGCTCATCTTGCACGTCTGTGGGAACAGTCAAGTCGGTTGTGGATTCTTGTATGGGTTCTCTGGGTGTGTGAGGGTCTCGAATGACCATGTCAAAATCATCTGTTGCAATAGTTGAGCTAATGCTAGAAAGCCGGTGCTTTGTAGTCTTTCTCCACTCTGACAAACCTGTCGCTTCGTTCAGTCTTGCTGTTTTCTCTGGATCTTGTTTACAGCGTTTGAACGCATCAACTAATTCGGAACCTTCGTTGAAATCAGAGTAATCTGATAGGCTGGAGGCAGAGGAAGCCTCCTCCTCGATGCTGGATTCTTCGTTGTCTTGACACTTGAGAGCTGACAAAACTGACAGCTTTCGAATATAATTGTTCATCAGGACGTACTGTTCGACTAGCGGCCGCTCTAAAATGTAGTACCAAGTAGGTTGCGGCTCGCTATTCTCTCCTTCCCGGCTGAACACACATTTGATCCCATAATATTTGTGGGCTTCCTCGATCTTCTTCCTCACTTCGTCCCTCGATGGGAATTTTGGCGTGTCCTGTAGACACTCTTTGCAGGACGTTCTAATTCGATCTTTGTCTTTGTTTATCGCATCATCCTCGTCTAAGCCTTCAGTGATAACATTTTCGGTAGTTTGGGCTGTTCCTGCCAGTATTTGGGTAGTTGGGCGTGTCTCAGTAGCCCTTTCGACGTCCTTTTCTCTTTGTTCTGAAAATAGTTACATTTGTAAGGACAGCAGTTGCCTCGAGATCCCCCTTCAAAAAGTTACGCAACGACTTCCTTATACTGAATACACCTCGACCTTGCTACTCCTTCTTTTCCTGCAGGGCAGAAGAAGCTTTCTTTGCTTGGAACTTATCAATCAGCATTGTTGATGACGACCTACATTATTGATGCATACATGAACGACTCGGTTATGATTATTAAAGGACAATTCGCGACTATGATTGGCGAACTGATACAGTTGCTATGAACACTGTAGAAAGATGGTGTAATGAGCAGGAGTTGTGTGTAAATCAAGGCAAAACCAGGGAGATCCCATTCAGCAGGAAACGCAATATTACAATGCGAGAACTATGGTTCGAGGGGAAGGTGGCTATGATCTGGCATTAGGTGAAATACTTGGGAGTCTTCTAGATAGCCAAGCACGTAAGGAAGACAGTACAAAGGGCAACATCTGTAATGTGGGCAGCCCAGAAGATAGTTGGGAAGACATGTGAGCTGTGGACAAGGATGGCCCTGTGAGTGTACAGTGCTGGTATATGGTTGGACCAGTGATCACCTATGGTGGACTAGAAGGAAAACTGAGCAGACTGTGGGGCTCCACAGTTGTTAGCTAAGGTCCCGCTGGTCATTCACGTAGAGATGGCTGCCTATTTACAAGCAGTATGTATGCTGGAACTGGACTTTTAGAAGGGCACCTCACCACCTGATACTGGATAGGATATGTGTGGAGGGGCCTGCTCTGTATATCAGGAACTCTGTACGGACTACTTCGACCTACCTTTCAGAATACTTGTTCTTGAAAGATCCGAATCGGAAGGTGCTCGTTCCTAGCTTGATGCTGGAGCCAAGGTATGCTATACAGAGGGATCAGTGAGATGTGGTCTAGCAGGCATCCAACCATACCATACCATTTGGCGTGCTGGAAACAGTTTTCTAGGCAGAGCTCTTGCGTGCAGCATCTTCGTCTAAATGATGTCAAACAGTCAGGCTGTTCTTAAGGCCCAGGCATCTTGTACTATTTCGTCAGGGCTGATCTGTAAATGCCTGGCTGGGATGAAAATCGTAGCAAAGGAGAACTGGAAGGGGAACGGGAGGTCGACGAACAGGTGAGAGACGAATGCGGTTGGAGGGACTACCAAGAGTTACTTGATTAAGGATATTAGCAAGCAGGCTGGATGCACCTAGCCAAAGAGCAGTCAAAGTTATTTATTGAACTCTACTGAGAGCAATGAGAGAGGTGCTCAGTCTGGGGAGAAAGTCTATGGATGGTATGGTGGCCAGTTTATGGGACACAGTCCTCCAAAGCACCACCGGCCTGGCCTAGCATTGGTAGGTCAGAGGTACAGAGTCGGATATTCTGCAGGGCGGGGTTGGAGTAAGCGGAGCTTGCACTGAGAGTGGCTGGCTGCAGTGAGCCAAAGAGTGCTTGGGACGCCTCTGCTGCTGCTGGATGAGGTTACAGGGACGGACCTTTAGGTTATCTTGCATTTCGTACGAGAATCAGAGAACACAAGCTCCATGAGATATGTGAGTGGAGCCGAAAGTGCATGGGGCTTGCAGGGAAAAGGCATTGTCGATTCCTCAGACTCAATTGACTCGAATAAACTCTTCTTACGCGTTCATGTGCCTCCCAGTTGCGTTTCTCACGAACCAACGTCACTCAACATTTCACACAAGCCAACATTTGAGAACTTTTGCCAACCACAATAACGTCTCTACAGCCAATATTGAATCTCTGGTGAAACAACTGTCAGACAAACGTGGAGAAACGCGTCACATTCCAGTGAAACGGTAGAACTTACTTTTGTTCCTAGAGAAAATCTTCTTCCACTTGTTCTTAACTCCAGCCAACTTATTCCGGACATTACTTGGCTGCTGGGGGTTGCTCATGCAGCGATCAATAAACCTTCACTTTTGTACGAAATGACAACAACAAAAAACGCCTAGCGGCTTTGTTTACACTCAACGAACCTTATTCAACGTTCTCGAATAACGTGGCCATAGTTTTATGATTTCCAAGCGTCGACGCGTTGCAAACCTCGAGTTCAGGGGGTAGTTAATATATTTGTGACTCACTGTGTACGCACCTTTGAGTCCCCAGGGGCAGTTAAATGAAGTGGCTTGCGGTTTTCGAAAGCCACCATATTTGTGATCTACCCAGTAGCTCCAAAAGCACTTGTTTTCAGTCCTGTATCTTCCTAAATCAAGCAGGTAACGTTGTTTCTACTTGGAAAAAGTATTTTCAAATTTTCTACTCAGGCTCTACGTATTTACTCGTTCATGCATAAACACGAACATAACTGCTATTGTGCGTACCAGCCGCTTTATGAATTGTTAGGGAATCAGAATAAACTTAAAAGAGGAGGACTTACATACGTTGTGTCTCTTCAAACCCTAATTATTGAAGACCTTTCGCTAATATTTGAACCTCTATCTAACTCTTCGTTAAACGATTATTGTGAGAGGATGAGTGCCGTACTGAGGTAGTAAATGAAACGGCTTTCCGTCAACGGATCCTTGCTACAGCAGCGAAGCTTCAGGAACAACTAACTCGCGAGTATTTGTAGGTATTACACTTATAATAAAATCAATATTTACACTGTTCAAATGCGCGAAATGAAAATACTAGAAATTGTAATGAAATCCATTGTTCCTATTTTCTTTTCCCAATAAACGAACCATTTTTGTGACTTCGTAAGGAGAAACAAATAAGCAGGTTATACGGTTTGAAACCTTATTAAACAAAGAAAGTTTGCCGACATATGCTGCTAGTCCCTCCATGGGACGCCAAAATAAGGGTTTGGACAAAATCCACCGAAAGTTAACTATAGTTATCATAGTGATCAAAACACCAAATATTTATTTTCTCAAAAACGGCTGTAACGGTTTTGATTAAATTTTTTATATTGATAGCTCTCAATGAGACAATTATACCATAAAACTCCCATTCGTGGGAAAATGACGAGAGCAGCACAATAAATTATCAAAACTTTCGACGAAATCGATTTTAGCGCGGTTTTTAGAGAAAACAACCGTACCAAATCAACTGAAACTTGATGTCCAGCCTACAGGTTACCATGGGATGCAAAAATAAGGGTATGGGCAAAATCCACCGAAAGTTAACTATAGTTATCATAGTGATCAAAACACCAATTTTTTTTCTCAAAAACGGCTCAAACGATTTTGATTAAATTTTTTATATTGGTAGCTCTTAATAAGATAATTTTACTATAAAATTCCCATTTGTGGGAAAATGACGAGAGCAGCACAATAAATTATCAAAATTTTCGACGAAAAGCGTTTTTGCCGCGGGTTTTTCCTTATAAACTCCGCTGGAATGCTAGTAGAATGTTTTTAAAAATTGGTATTGTAGTCCAATCCAACACCTAAAGGATGAGTGTTTAAAAACGCTCATGAGATACATGGGGCTCACTCCAGAAATTCCTGAGTTTCAACTACCGCCGTTTCGCTTACTACCAGTTCTAAAAGTGTTTACCCAATAACTCTGCGAAAGTAATTACTATCCTTCTTCAAAAAATTTGTGTTTACAGCCTTATTAATTATTTGTGTACCAATTGCTCAATAATGGTCCTGCAAAGAGTACGAGCAGCAGAGTAAATTCCGGAACTGTAAGCGCTACCGCTTCCTGCTGCCATAAAGCGTTGTTTGACCAAGTTCAAATTAAATGAGTGATAAATGAATCGAATAAATAGAATTAGCCATGTGCAAAGTGAATTGTTGTAGAGCTAAGGAAAGTTGTGTGTTGCAACGCATCAGATATTTTTTGGAGAATAATCGGGTAAAAACGGTGAGAAATGGTAATAGGTGAAACGGCGAGGATTGAAATTCTGGAATTTCAGGAGTAGCTCCTAGGTACCTTGTGAGCGTTATCAAACTACCATCGTATTGATACTCGATTGTACTACCACGTCAATTTTTATGAAGGTTCTGGCCATGTTTGAACTGATTTTATACGGAAAAAAACTGCGCTAAATTTTCGTTGAAATGTTTGGTAATTTATCGTGCTGCTCTCATCATCTCCCCAAATATGAGAATTTCGTGGTATTATTGTGTTATTTAGAGCTGTTTACACAACAAATTTAATTAAAATCGTTAGAGCCGTTTTTGAGAGAAAAAAAAATGTAGTGTTTTGATCACTTCGATAAAAATAGTTAGTTTGGGTGGATTTCGCTCATAACCTTATTTGAGCGTACCACAGTAATCCGCAGGCTTGATATCAAGTTTGAACTGATTTGGATCAGTCGTTTTCACTCAATCGCGGTCACAGAATCACACATACCATTTTCCAAAATAGTGTTTTTCGGACTCAGTAGCCCTTCAAACGTATAGATCTAAAGAGAACTCAACATTTGTGCCTAGCTACTCGCCGCACATTTTTTGTCGAAATTGGGTCTTCTATCTTATTCTAGAACAACTGCAAATTACGGACAACTTGCTACTAGCAGAGGGAAGCTCCCTTCTCGCTCTCCACTTGTCCATCATGCACTTTATAGCTTGTTCATCACTTGGAGTGCTTCAGTGGATGATGTCTCGTAGGCTATCGTGATCCACAAGCCATTTCATTTGATTGACTTCGAGTTGTGGAGTTTGTTGCCCAAGGCAATGGGGCAGTAGCCAATCACGCTCAACTAATCGGTTTGTTCACGAAGTCTACAAACGTTCGTTTATCGCCTTCAGTTCTCCCCCACTCCTCTGGATATTATTTATTAGAGGGTGCCTCTTACAGACGAAGCATTGAAAATACTTTAGCTTTGGCGGGAAAGCTGGTCGAAACTATTTCTGCATGCGTGTGCTGGCTATTGTGGAATGACTTCCCCAGTCAGACCCTCAATTTGCGCCAGGGCTGTGTTGTGGATAATAACATACCAACCCTGTGATTGGTGTCAGCCTTTCAACCTGAAGTGCCACGTTGAATCATGCTTCCACAGTTATCTCTTAAACAGTTGCACACATCCATATCTAGCTCGTCCCATTGTCCTACTCAGCCTGTTCTATCTTTAGACATCCACTGATGTTGTTAAATTTATCTTCTAATGCCAATTCATCTAGCGTAGTAAGCTTTCTTTTGGTGGAGAGGTCTATACAGAGTTCAGCCCAGAGCAGGGGTAGCTGCTCTCTCACTCCTCTGCTGAGTGTTGAGTGCTTCAGTGAATGCTGTCTTGTAGGCCTTGGTGACCCACATGAGTGCAGCTCTCTGGGATTAGGCGTACTCCCCTATGTTTGCTACAAGACAATGCGGACAGAAGCCAATCACGTCTAAGTACATGAGCATTGTGCCAAAGTAACCCTCCAACACAGCAACACCCCAAGTATTAATTGCTCTTAATGAGGCAAACTGTGTGAGGGACTAGGCGTGTTACCTGACGCGCCACCACACACCTATATTGAATCCTAAGTACTCGACTTGCTTTTCAGTAACGATGAACGCTGAGCAGTTGGCCTCAATAAAACTTTCGTATTGACAGAGGACTGCGGTCTTCAGTTACGTATCTGGAGAGAAACCCCTTTAGTGACCAGAATAAAACTAGTCGCACTCGTCTTTACTATTAAAAAAAACTACTTTGAGTTGGGGAGCATTTTGTACTTTCATTGTCTCCTCTTGAGTTGGAACAATACTTTTCCTTGGGGAAGGCGAAGGAGAGGTGCTGTCTGAAAACCAGGTGTAATATCTAACGTGCCAGCTCTCTGTTCACATTTTCGAGGAACTTTCATGGGTGCTTGGGCTTTAGGAACAACTGGTACAACGTCAAGCAGCCACTGAACCGACTCTTCCATTCTGTTACTAACTGTGGAGAATTTATCTTTATGAGTAGAAAGTTCTCCAGTACGATCAGTCTTTAGCTGAAAGTAGATCGCTTTGCCAAGAGGTGCCTTCGGTTGTCTTGAGTACAGAATCACACGCTGATCACCTGCTGAGCGTTGGGATCTCGTGGACGAAGAGAAGGCGCTCGTTATCCGATTCGTTTGTGCACAATGATCTTCCGAAGTTGTGTAAATGGAGATGAACGAATGAGTTCTACTTTCTACAATGACATCAACTGCGTCGTGTGAAATCTCTGGACGATCTGATGTCAGTCCTTCTACGGAAATAGGGTTGTCCACAGGATTGTTCAGGTGATCTGGGGCTTCGTTTTGTGAATCAGTCTGTTTATTTATTGCGTTGTTCAGATGATCTGGTGCTGCTTCTGATGCACAATCGTGCTGTTCACTTACACGATTGTCCAGCCCACGCGATGCCACATTTCGTGCGCTAGCCTGGAGATCCACAACATGATTCGGTGTTACATGTTGTGCAAAGGTCTGCTCATCCATGTCACCGTTCAGATGATCAGAGATCACATTTTGCACACAAGTGAGGTTATCTGCAGTACCTTTCAGTTGATCTGGTCCCGCATATGGTGCACGAGTCTGGTGATCCACAGCATTGTTCAAATGATCTAGCGCCTGTTCCTCAATGGCATTGTTCAAACGATCTGGTGCCTCGTCTTGTGCAATAGTATGGTGTTTTATTACATCACTGTCTAGGGCATGGGATGGTACGGATTGTGCGCAAATCTGATGATCAATAGCATTGTTCACATGACCTGGCGTCACATCTTGTGCACAAATGAGGCTATCGGCTGCTTCGTTTATATGGTTTGGCGTCACTCCATGCAGATGAGTCTGGTGATTCGCAGAATAGTTTTGGCAGTTCAATGTCGCTTCTCTTATACTAATCCGGTAATCTACCTCATGATCTAATGCACAACCCAGGTTATACACCTCTTTCTTTAAGCTCTCAGGCCGACTTGAAGCAGCTTGAACCGAACTTTGGCGTTGTATTACACAATTGAGGCTCTTTGCAGGATGTAAGGCCACTTCTTGCGAGTAAGTCTGGTCGTCCAGAGTGTACATACGACTTAATGCACCTTCTTGAGCCCAAGTTCGGTTATTCCCTCCATTGTGCAAACTCTCTGAACGATCTGATGCCATTCCTCGAGCATTTCTTTCAACAATCTCTACCTTGCTTGAGTAGGCCGCCTCAGTTTCCAGCGTGCCTGGGCTCACGTTTTCCCCAGATCTATGAAGAATTCCCCACTTTTCACTCTCGTTCGAACAATCTGTGGTAAAGGCGGGTGGAGTGTCCATGGTGAGATTACGATCACTCCAATGGTGGCTTAGAATTTCGTTGACAACATCCTGTTTTGCTTCACTCATCGACGAGCTACCATCAACTTTTCCTGAAGCGAGTTCCTGCAACATTCCAGTCTGCTGAGCCTCACTCGTTTGATGGGTGTTTGCAAATCTACGGGCTATAATAGCTTCATTCTCTGCAGGAACATAACCTTGGAGTCTGCTTGTGCTTATCACGTCATGTTCTCTCAGCGAGGTTTCTGGTTGAGACCCCAAAACTTCGTCTAATTCGTCTACAACTACAAATGGGCTGGTACAGAGAGGAGGCTCGTATTCTGTTGAGAGGCTTCGGCGATCCTGCGAAGCCTGGGCTTTGCTTGCGTCTGAAATTAGTACTGTGATCTCTGAAGTGCATTGTTGGGTTTGAGTGTTTTGACTGTCAGAAACATACTGACGCTTTTGTTCTTTTGAGTTCGTCGTGTACACCTTCCCTTTACACTGAAATTCATCAGCAAGCTCCAAAGCACTGGAAGTTACTGGAGTAGTCCTCTTATGTGTTATGAGCTCATGAGTTAGTATGGTTTCACCCTCAGCCATGTTCTGGCAGTTGTTATGGATCTGGCAGTCTTCTACAACGCTTACATTGGTTTTGCAGTCTTGCTCATTTTGGAGCACGCCAATAGCACGTTCTGATGCATTAGAAGATGAAGGTTCCACGAGTATAGAACCAACGTTTTGTGAGTTGTTTTGCGAAATGAACTTTGAGTCGTTTGAGTGAGAGACGGACGAAATGTTCGCTGGGTGGCTTTGGACATTGGCTGGCGCTGCTATATCAAAAAATTGGGATTGGTCTTCGTTTTCTGAAATGTATGAAAGCATTTGAATCACATGTGCGTTAGGCCGTTGATAGCTCTTTGAATGATTCGCACCTGCAATGAGTGTAGCGTTACTTTGGTGCAACTGGTCGAGGTAATGCATCTCAGGCTGGTTCGAGGTGTCCACTAGTATGTTGGATCCCCTGGCCATGCCCTCGTTCTCAATAACTAGGCTACTCCTTGGTCTGTTGGTTTTGATGTCTTCAATATTTCGAGAACAGCCCGGCATTTCCACTTCGTGTGGGGGCGACTGATTTAAACTGTCTTCAGGTGTTTCAGTGAGTTGGTTCTTCTGCTGGGGACAGTCCTTAGAGGTAGTGTTGCTAATAACTACTACAGAAAGTGCAAAACGATGACTGTTTTGTGTTTGGCTGCTTGGGTTTGCAGTTGCATTACAGATGTGTTGACATCTCTCCAATGTGGACACGTTTGTAGGGTCTTCCAATAGGCCCAGTTTCCGCTCGAACATGTTCTTGAGCTCTTCCACAGACATTGTTTGTTCATTGTCGACAGTCAACTTCCTGGCAGTAGTTGGGCTTTCCACCGTTGATTGAAAACTCCTTTTCAAGGTGCTAAACCTTTGAGCTGTAGGACGTTTGGTTGTTTCCAGTTCATTTCCAGTTGGCCACTCATCCAAACGCTGAGCTGGCGGTTCATGGAACTGCAGCGTCGAATAGTTCTTGCCTCCGGGTTGTATTTGTTCAAGGGGTTTGTGAGAGCTGCTCTGGCGGTTGTTGGATTTCACAGGATGTCCACGTGGTTGTGCGATAGTAATTTTTTGTGTTGGATCGAGGAGCAGAAGTTGTCCATGCGGTTTCTGAAATGCGACGCTGTCAATTCTAGTGTCGCTGGTCTTCTGGTACACGTTATGGTCCACCGACGTTCCTCTTCTCTCCCGTCTCTTGTCCACGATACGCGCTTTTTTATGAGTCGCTTCCACGTAATTCGAGTTCCCTCCAAAACACAACGTCTCATTTTGTTTTAAAACTGTGATTGAATTCAAAGGGGAGGCAGCATGCTCTGGTTCTTTATCGTATGACGCTACTATTGGAGGTGTTTGAAGGTCAACTCGTCGAGTGAAGTCTTCGTCAGAAATATCAGGATAAAAAGTGTCAGTGTTGTACCTTGTTATCTCCACAGGGACTTCGGCTCGTCGAAAAAACACCCCCGGAGACTCCTTCACCTTCAAAATGTCCTTCGAAGTTGAACTGGACTCTTCGCTTTCACTTTTTTTGCGAGGCTTTTTGGTCAATTCGTCCAGAACGCTCAGAGTTTGTTCGAGATTTGCGATGATTTGTTCTTCATGTGGGGACGCCGAAGGTTTTTGGCTTTGCATAGCTTGAGGCTTTTTGTTTATGTCTTGAGGTGGAGTTTGATTGGGGCCCTCATCGACGGTGTTGTGTGACTGTTGGTTGACATTATCACAAGTTGGTTCTTCCAGCAAAGGCAGGTTGTATAGCCCCTTACCTTTGGTTGGTGTCTGATAGTAATGCACTTTAGAGGAGAACGATACTTTCTTCTTAAGTTGAGCTTCGAGGTTTTGGGTTTTAATAGGAACTGAAGGGGTAGTTTTTCCAAGCGACGTGGTTCCTTCGGTCGAGTGAATGGGAACCGAAAATCCGTCACTTGCAGAACCAGAAGTAGTTTTCTTGTCTGAACTTACGGACGAAGAAGGAGGTTTTGGATCGTTGTTAGGAGCAACAACGCTGTCGATATCCGACGGGCTGAAATCTCTTGATGTCACGATTGTCACCGCAGACGGCTCTTTCAAACGTAAAGTTGGCTCCCATTCGCCTGAGTCTGGATACAAAGACACTTCACTCGTCACACCTCGAACGTCGTCTGTTAATTTGATGGTCGTTTGGACTGCAGTCTCTTTAATCGGAGGCTTCTTCAGCGACATTAACAATCTCTGAGTCTCCCTTTTGTACTTATTTGTGAACCTTCTGTACTCTACGTCGTTAACTTCGTCCTCTTCTTCTTCAACGTGTCTCCCTTCGACTTCCTCATTCAATTCTGACAAAACTGAAATTTTGCGAATGTAACTCGTCATTAAAACATACTGTTCAACCAACGGCCGCTCCAAAATGAAGCGCCAAGAGGGTCGTATCAGGCTGCCGTCGTCGTCGAAGTAGTCGGCTTCATGTTCCGACGCATCCTTCTCATATTTCTGCCTTTCCTTCAATTTTGCCGTGACGCCGTAGTATTTGTCGGCTGATATTAACTTGGATTTGACTTCATCTTTAGTTGGAAAAGCGGGAGGGTTTTCGATGCATTCTTTGCAAGTGGTACGCACTTTGTCCGTGTCTCCCAACATGAAGTCTGGCAAGTCAGCTTCAATGCAGGCGATCTCTTCGAAACCATCCACCCGAGATGTTGTTTGGCGTTGGTTTTGCTCTGAAAGGCGAAAATAGACTGGTATTACAATGATAGGATTTATACTAAGTTTTGTAACACGAAGTTCTGCTCCTCAACGCAGGAGAAGAATATTGGGAGTGGAAAGCCTTCCTGAGCACTCTCGCTTTTTGAGTTGAGTACTTCACAGCCACTCACTGTCAAGATCCTGCTCTGCAGATGCCCTTTGATGTACTGGCATTTGAGCCTGAGCTACGCCCTCCCATCTTTGGAGGGACATCAGGGGTGGAGGAGATCGACACGCGACATAAGCCTTTCTAAATTTCCGAGCATGACGTCCACAGTCTTCAGCTTCTGATGAGAATATACTTTCTTTTCTGTTTGTCAATAATTCCGGTTTTCAGAGACAGCTCTGAACTAGCCCTCCCAGATTCCTTCCTCAAATCTTTTCCTTCGACAAATTGTTTCGGTGGTAGTTTGTCGAAATGGCGGAGGTATATCGGCTGAACCGCTAGGAATGGTTCACGGTCACCAGGAACTCACTGGGAAGGAAATTTGATGCTAAAGGTGTACCCTCACTGGTCTGGCTAATATCAAGATCATCGCCGTATAGGCATGTGCAATGCAGAAAGAGTGGTGACTGTCGAGACAAGCCTTCATTAACCTTTTTCCTCTCAGGTGTATCTGCTTCCAATTGACATTTAACCACATGAAGCACCATTCCCCTCAAATTCTCCACGACCTTCACAACCTCCGCCTTCGAGCTAATCACGCAACATCAATACCTAGAAACCACGACCATCCAAATTCACCATAGTCCTCACCTTACACATTTCTGCGTCACCCCTGTCCATCTCCTTCCCATCTTCATTCTGCATATAGTCCTCAAAAACACACTGGTGCCTGCCTGGGCCCAAACCCCCGTCTAGAAGAACTCTGACATCGCTCTTCAACTCAAATTCTGGGCATTCGAAGAACACAATTCTTGAATTAATACGCATTTTAACGGTAAGTAACACAGCTTCAGGCATCTCATAAAACGTGTTTACTGACACTGAAACTTACGCGGCAGGGTGCTCGATGATTCGCGTTCTTGAAAACGAACCCATTTGAGCCAGACTTTCTTGGCTGTTCTGCTCAAAGAAGAAATCTTCCTCGTCGCCTGAGAGATTTTGGATTTGATCCCGCTTTGATTCCCTTTTTCTTGAGTTTTCTTTCCAATTTTGTCTCCTTCTAAAGTCGCTCCTCCTTCCCCTTCGTGCGCCCCAAGAGAGTCTTTCTCCGACATTTGAAGTTAAGAGGCATTTTCTAATATTCTTTACATTCAAAATTTCTTACGCATCATATTATACAGGTAATTTCAATACCGCCAAGATCTTGTGGGGAGCAAACATTATTTATTAAAGTTTAACGGTTGAAACCGAGTCAAGGAAAGTATTTGTTTAGGTGTGACGCTAAGAATCTTAGTTTCGTAGGAATCGTTTGCTCGACAGCGGGTTATGATATCTCGCAGTGGCTTTCTTTTCCGTTAAAGTGATGGAAAAAAATATGTTTTGCAGACAATTGGGGCTAGAGGAGTTGGTAAACGCTTGCAGATGTAGCACAACAACTGAGACATCAATATTCTTGCAGAACGGCTACTTTGAGGGCTCTGATGCAAGTACCAGATTAGCCCGGGGCTGTGTGCATATTCTTTATATTCTGTCAAACACATGGTTTCCCTAAATAGGCTTCAGGCTCCTGCATCTGACTAAGAGTTACTACACTATCAAGCGGCTTGAGCAAATGTTTAAGTTAATCGGTTGCATCAAGCGTGATTGATAGTGTAATAACTTGATTGACGCTTGAAGCATTGGCGGTGATTGATAGAAAGTTTGAATGACTCAAGCAGTTGAACAAGCCGTATAGTGCAGGGCAATTGTCATCAAGAATCGCGTCAGTCATGGCGTCCACGTCTACCCCGCTCATAAGTTTACTGATATATTTGTATCATGATTGTCCCGAATTGTGGAATGTGACGAGTAAAGATTATTTTAATAGAAATAAAAAAAAGGCGAGGCGTTAGAGAAAATTGTGGGGGTATTGTGGGTGCTAAAACTGGATGACAATGTAAAGCAATTGGAACAAAATGTTTTCAGAACAGGGAGTTCAAGACGTGATGAGCAATGGCGCGAATTTCAGGTCCTCTAAATCTGTGCAAAATGATAGCTACCTCGATGTGACAGACAATCTCTGACTTACAGGAATCGCTTCACGCATTTTTATTCTTCTTAATTTCAGGGCGCACTAATTCCAGCACATAATCACAACTTTCTTGGCCCATTCGCAAAAAGTTCCTGTAGCCTTCCGGTGTCGAGGTCATGAGTGAAGCAGTTTCTCACTTTGTACCACTCCTTACACCAACGTCGTTTTTTCTTTAGCTAGTTTGTCTGCTTCAGAGCTAACACTTTTAAGGCTAGGGAGCCAAAATCAGTACTTGAAGCCATTCAGCACTGAAACACAAAACGCTACAAATTATTACATATCGGTTTATTATTCTCTTGCACAGCTTGACGCTCACACCTCCGAGACCAATCTCATTCGATTCAGCATCGAAAAATGCCAGTAATACAATAATAATAAAAATACCTGACTACAACGAGACGGCGAAAACTACATTCTAGGCGCCTGAAGGCAATTATCATGACGTGGCGAGTTGAGCTGGCGGGTAGTTTTAATGAGGCGGGAAGGAGAGTGTAAAAATTACGAAACGATTACTTTTGCTGTAGTTATTGTTCCACTAGACGCTGTCGTCCACCTCTGAGAATTTTTTAATTTTATCAATCTAAAAATAACTAGGCAATGATACCAAACACGGCGGATTTGCAATAAAACGGTCAAAATTGTGTTTTTAAAACATTTTTTTGACTTCGTCCGATAGGTTTGCCGAGCAGGCGGGCACAACTAGTTACCAAATGACATTTTTTTGAAAAATAATAGATTTTTTAAGGCACAAAACGACCCTGAACATTCTGAATAATAAACCAAAACAAAAAATCGAACATAACCGCATTGCTCCACTTCCACGGCTTCTACTGATGGGGGTCAAGGGAGCTTTGACGAAAAATTGAAGGTTAGATTGAAATATGCTCGAAGCTCCCATCAATCGGAGGGTCAACTACAATTCATATAGCACTCTTACAGAAGTTTTCAGTTTTGTCAGTTGAGGTGAAACTTGAATTTCAACATTACTGAGTGTAATTGCAATATTAGGCTGACAGTTTCAACTACATAGGCGTCCAATATTGTCGGCAGATGCCACACTTAATAGATTTATTCTCCCGAACTGATTTGAGTGGGACTAGACAGAAGTTCGATATTTTCTTGATCGCCCTGTCGTTCATGAGTTGAATTTGCTTCAATAGACAGAAGAGATATCTAATCAGATGCGAGAAATGCAAAGGACAACCAAGAGATACCACATATGAGCCCAGGATTGGTGGCTGAGGGCTCGATAAAACACTGGACTGAAGTTAGCTAACTGGTTGAGAAAATAATCGGACAAGTTTCCCAGAATAACTATTTCAGCACTAAAGATTTAAAATCAGCCTATTATTTTTCTACGGCTTTCATCATTTCAATTTAATCAGCGAAAACTATTTTTTTTTCCTGCACTATGGATAAATACTTACGTCCAGAACGCCTATCAGTTGACACTAGTTCAACTACGGCAGAAGAAGACTATACTCACTGGAAGCAAACTTTCATCAATTTCATTACGGCCCTAGAGACGACTGATGAATCAAGACTCCCAGATGCTGTTAAAGTGAGCGTTTTAACAAATTCCCTTTCACCGACTGTTTACAGATTAGTAAAGGACAAGCAAGATTACGCGTCCGCTATTCAGGTACTAGACGAGATTTACATAAAACCTAGGAACGAAATTTACGCTCGCTTCTGCCTTGCAACCCGCCGACAAAATCCTGGTGAGACCGTGGACCAGTATCTACAGGCGTTAGTCATTTTAGGGAAGGCATGCTCCTTCAAAGCTGTGACTGCTGTACAGAGTATGGAAGATTATGTACGCGACTCTTTTATTGCAGGCTTGTCATCAGGCGCAATCCGACGGCGTCTCTTAGAGAACATCACTCTCTCTTTATCCCAAGCTACTGAACAAGCGAGAGCCTTAGAATTAGCGCAAGTTAACGCCCAAAATTACTCTCGATCTTTTCAGCGGCTGCTGAGGCTGAGACGGAGGAAGATGAGGGGCAAACAATGGCTGCTATTCCTACTAAGTGGCTCTGTTCCTTTTGTGGTAGCAAGAAGCGACACCCTCGCAGTCAATGTCCAGCTTACGGGGAGGTATGCGGAAAGTGCAGCAATATCGGTCATCTAAGCTCAGTGTGTAAGTCAAAATCTAAACCAAATCCCAAGAGAATTGCTACAGCAAGCTCTCTAGGTGCCATATCAGCTGCCTCAGCGACTCTACACAAGGCAATTGTTCCGATCAGGATAAACAATTTCCACTGTTCGGCGCTGGTAGACACGGGCAGTACTACTAGTTTCGTGGACTATGCCATAGTTAACAAGTGTAATGCTCGTACTTCACCGTCAAAAGAGCGAATCACTATGGCGAGTTCAGCCCTATCTTCACTAGTTGAGGGTAGTTGCAAAGTAGTGGTGGAAATTCAGGGGCATGTTTACAAAGATGCTAAATTATTGATAATGAAAAATCTGTGTGCTGATGTTATGCTGATGAAATTGGGTGGCTCCAAATCTTCACTTCGAATATCATCCAACCTGTCTCACTGTTCACTAATTTGTCCAATGATTGTAAGCCCATCGCTGTCAAGTCTAGACCCCACTCACGCTGAGTTCATCAGGTCCGAAATTGGGAAGCTGATTGAAGATGGGGTGATCGAAAAGAGCATATCACCTTGGAGAGCTCAGGTTCTGGTTGTGAAGAGTGAGATGCGTAAGAACGGATGTATCGACTATTCACAAACCATCAATAGGTACACTCTGCAAGATGCCTACCCGATTCCAAAAATTGAGACAATAATCGGACAAGTTTCCCAGAATAACTATTTCAGCCCTATAGATTTAAAACCAGCCTATTATTTTTCTACGGCTTTCATTATTTCACTGGTACTTTCTTCAGGTTTTCAAAATTTGTCCAAGTTCAAAATTGGCCACCCAACAACAATTTTGACCGTTTGCCCTGAAGTCGTGAATGGTGGCTCACATGAATATCAAACATATTTAGAATGATCGCGGCGTCATCGTTACCTCAAAGAAACGCACCTACACAGGGCAATCAGTTTCTGTCACGGACAACCACGCGGCGTGTCAGTCCCATCAGCCGATTGCCGCCTTACAGGAGAACGCAAGTGTCAACTCCATGCCGCGTTAACTAATTTCAGGCTGTTTCTTTCGACGCTCATCTTAGTTTCCGGCACCAATCCGTTCTGTCCGCGTTTTCCCTTTGTTCTCTTTTTACCTCATTTGTTCAATCTTTTTCTATCAACGATTTTCAATAAACGCAGTCATTAATCGATAGTTTACGTAATACATTGGAATCCAAAGTAATTACATAGAATCAGCAATTCTATAATTGGTGACCCCGGCGTGATTCGTGTGGATTACCAAAGACGATTAATCTCAACGTTGTATCTTGTGCTTTAATGCAGTGCCAACTTCCTGTTCTCTGTGATATGCCACTGACCCATACACCTACGCGAAGCCCGACGCAAGAGTCATCACCAGAAATACCATCTAGCTCCGCTAATGCGCTCAGTATGGCGAATGCAAGCACTCTCGACCAGACTATGCTTTCTCACGCTCTCGCCTCTGTCGACGCCATTACCACCATCAAACGTCTGGTGGTAACATGACCCGAGCCTGTGGTTCATCCAAGTAGAATCCATGTTCCAAGCTCACCGAATCACGAGCGACACAACCAAATACAACCACGTAGTCAGCTCATTGGACGACGAGACCATGACGGAAGTATCAGATGTCCTGAGATGTCCACCTTAGTAAAAACAAGTTCCCACATTTTAAGAGTGAAATCCGAGGATCGTCAATTACACCAGGCTCTAGCTGAGGTCCAGCTAGGTGACAAAAAATCCAGTCAACTTCTTCGTCAACTGCGAACCCTAGCCGCTGATCGTGCATCTGAAGACATGATTCGCGTCAGAAAGCTCGCACTGCTTCCACCAGCCATTGTAAGATGCCTGAAAATTCTGCGTCCATTTGAATTCAAAGTAATTACATAGAATCAACCATTCTACATATCTAACGGGTACTGTTTCTTGTTTTTCGAAACTTGGCCACTCTATGGCAATAGTCACGACTTCAGGGCGAATTTCATAGGAGGTCAAATTTCGAAAAACTAAAAGAAGTCCCAAATAAACATTTCCCCCCTGATTCCAAATTGGTTTCGTATTGACGGCTGCGGTCATCCTGGCTGGGCAAACGGTCAACCTCAGGGGCCATGGGTACATGCCCTACTGCTGCAATGGAAGTCCTTCTGAACATCTCACCTCTACATATACACATCCAGAGGACCGCTTACCTGGGGGTGGCAAGGCTTTTGCAGACAAGTAAAATTTCCACCAGGGCTAAGGCGAGCCTCCACAGAGTAACCAGACAGTTTAAGATAGAAGAGGCAGCAGTCCTTGCTACTGACGTCATGCCAGAGCAGAAGAATTTTCGGCTGCCATTCAGCGTCAGCGTCCACTCACGGGAACGGTGGGAGAAGGCGACATTCCAGACCAAGGCGGGTGCGCTGCAGTGGTATACCGATGGTTCAGTTAAGGAAGGCCGAGCAGGACTGGGCATTGTAGGGCCCAACTACAGTCTTGCAAAGCTGCTGGGGGAGTACGCCACGATATTTCAAGCGGAAATCCTAGCCATAAAGATCTGCGCAGAAGAGATCCTGAACAAAGGACTCAAGGGCAAGCGGATCTACATTTTCTCAGACAGCCAGGCCGCCTTAAAGGCCATTGCAGCCTATAGTTTTAGGTCTAAGCTGGCATGGGAATGCCTCCATGCGCTCAAGCAGCTCAGCGCCCGTAACAGGCTCTCCCTCATTTGGGTGCCGGCTCACAGGGGGCATGAGGGCAATGAAAAGGCTGACCGCCTTGCGAAAAGGGGTACAGAAACCCTACCCATCGGGCCTGAGCCACACGTGGGTCTGACGAAAAGTCACCTAAACCGTCTGGTTGCTCGATGGGAGATACAGGAAAATGGCGCCCATTGGCATCGCCAGCCACGACTACGACAGGCGAAAAGGCTTGTCACGCCTTCCTGTCAAAGGGCGAAGGCGATGCTGACACTCTCCAGACAAGATCTGAGAGTACTGATAAGCTTCCTCACCGGGCACTGCCCTCTCAGATATCACCTCAACAAGATGGGCATCTCAGAGGCGGTGGAATGCAGACTCTGCGGCGAGGCGGATGAGACAGCAGAGCATATCCTATGTGAATGCCCTGCTTTGGCAGCAAAACGCTTTGATTACCTCGGTCAGGGGACCACTGAACCCCAAACCGTAGCGGACTCTGCGGTGAAGGACATACTCGGCTTCCTAAGGGGGGCGGGTATGTACGACGCCTTCTACTTAGAAAAGGCCCGCGTCACAATAGGCCCACATAAAAAGCGGCCGCAGTGACAAAGGGACTTGTCCCACACGCCCTCGGGTTAAAAAAAACAAAAAAACCGGTCAACCTTACGAATATGTAGCAAACTTCAGCCCAGTCATAAAACGCAGAGAGCTCAATCCCTTCTTTTGATGGAGGTAGAACAAAGGACATTAAATGTAATAACTGTTATATTTGGTGGGTAACTCCAATTGAATATACGTCTAGTTTCATTACTTACTTACAACTAACGACTAAATAAATTACTATTCTCAAATTAAAAGACACTCCCATAGTAAAACTAACATCTTTGGGGGGGTCGATAGGTAACATTGGCTCTGGTGCTCGTTGGCGCCTGTTCTGCGGGCACGTCCTGTCCAGTGTCGTCGTCATCAGGCTTTATCCGCTCACAGCTACTCCTTTCTCGTCTCCCTCTGTCAATGGAAGAGCCATAAGAACACGAATTGAAGAATAAATAGATAAATATCAAGGTGAACATCGATCCAAACGGCTGTTCGCAACATTTAGAAAGTGGAACGTCCGAAATATTTAAACATTGGGGTAATCATATTTCAAAATATTGAAATTTAATCGTTAAATCATTTAATTATGTCTCAATATTAAGTACCAAGGAACCCCAAGTGTAAGAACAATTGTCGTGTTTGTTGTTTCTTCCAACAAATTCATTTTTACGTATTTTTTCTCACTTCCGATTTATACAAATTACGTTTTACGTACGATTTTTATGTACATACGGCTAGTAGCTGAAAAACTATGCCAAAAAGGAGAAGCAGGTACAAAATGAATTATTTGTGTTTCAAAACTCAGTTGAACTCATTGTGAACCAATACGCGTCATATTTGTGGCCTGAAACAAGCGTAGAAAGTAGAAGAAAATATCTGGTGCGTAGCAACACACAACTTTCCGCCACCCCTTTAAGTTCGAACACCACCTACATAGGCGGGCGCTATATCTTCGTTCAACGCATTTTAACAGGAACATTTATGGAGAACAAAATGTAGGGACTAGTTAGCTGAGAGAACTCCGGAAGTTTGATCGAAATCGTTGGAGCCGTTTTTGAGAAAATTGGAATACCGATAAATTAATATTCGACAAATCTCCTTTTCTGAGTTAACTTGGCTTATATCTCCGTTCAACATATATATACAAAAATAATTACAGATAACGAAATGTTGGTATGGGTGACTAAAATACACCCCATTAGGGTTTATCACATCTGGTGAAAAAGTTACCCTGGAATTTACGGAAATGTTCGAAAAAACGTTATTTTCGACACATATTCATTTTTATCTCTGTTCAATGGACCGTCACAGGAACATTTATTGAAAAGAATATGTAGGTATTAAATATTTGAAAACATCCTGTGAGTTTGGTGAAAATCGCTGAAGCCGTTTTGCCAAAAAGCGTAAAAAACCTATTTTTGCTTCATGGGCCTATACTTCCGTTCACCGTATTTTCATGGAGATATGTATAGAAAAGAAAAGTTAGGTATCGATTAGTAGAAGATAATGTGAAGGTTTAATCAAAATCGTTAGAGCCGTTTTCGAGAAAAATGCGAAAAACCCTAGTTTTTGGTACATTTTTGTCCCCCCCCCTTCCCATCGATCGAAATCGTCCATAACCTTATTTTGGAGTCTACAAAAAATAACGAACAAAACAAAAAAAGAACCAGCTCAATCGGATCAGCCGTTCTCCCGCAAATCGAACTACAGACACACATACACACACACACACACACGGACCACGCGCCGAAATTAGGTTTTTTAGACTCAGTAGGGTCTGAAACGTAAAGATCTGAAGAAAACCCAAATTTTTTTTTTGGGCCGATTACTATACTTTCCTTCCCTTCGGGTAGCGGAAAGTAAAAACTGGTGCGTAGCGGCGCATGACCTGTCCGCAAATTTCGTGATTCTGACGATGTGCGTTACTGTTTTCTTATCAAAATTGCATTTTATCTTCGTTCAACGCATTTCCACGAAAACATATATAAAGATCAAAATGTAGGCGCTAGTTAGCTGCGCCTTTTCGTTGAGACTCTAGCGAGGGATGTAAAAACTTTTTCAGTTTGCTCAAAGTCGTATAGATCGTGCGGCCAAGGCCAAATCGGACGTTTCCCAGTAAAACTTTTCATAAGTCGAGCGCGTAAAATCAGTTCCTGAGCTGTAACTGTCAACTTTTTGTGATTCTATCGAGCAACTTGGGAGGAAATCACACGCTTTCTTCCCTCGTTCGCTAACAATCTCAGCTCTTCCATTTTAGTTGTGTTGGTAATCGCCTCTGCCAGTTTCCTCAAAAATTCATCTCAAATGTCATTAGAATCTTGGAAAATCTCTAGTGCTAGTCCAATGGAGCGCCTATGCGATGAGTCTTCAATAGGTAAAGCGATTACTATCGAAGGGGAAAGGGAGGCGGGACAAAAATGTACCAAAAACCAGGGGTTTCCGCACTTTTCTCGAAAGCGGCTCTAACGATTTCGATTAAACTTTCAAATTATCTTGTAGTAGTTAGTACAAAACCTTTCTTCTCCGTACATATCTCCATAAAACTAAGGTAAACGAAGATAAAAAACGGCTTCATTGATTTTCACCACTCACACTTCTGACATTGAACAGAAATAAAAATGACAATGCGTCGAGAATAATGTTTTTTCGAACAATTTTCCAATGTCCCGAGCAACTGCGTCACTGGTATAGGTCTTACCTATACCCACATTTTGTTTTTCACAACTATTTCTGTATCTATTTTTTGAACGGAGATATAAGCCACGATAGCTCGGAAAACGAGATTTGTCTAATATTAATGAACCGGTTTTCAATTTTCTGGAAAACAGCTTTAACGATTTTAATTAATTCACCTATCTAGTGCCTACATTTTGTTCTGCGTAAATGTTCCTGTAGAAATGCGTTGAACGAAGCATATGTAGCAGGTCGTCGAATGTTGCGGAAAGTTGTGTGTTGCCACGTACCAGATATTTTTTTTTCCAGACGTTTCTCAACTACGCTTTTGTACTGGGGTTGTGTTTATTGTGCGTTGTTCTGTGTACTTAGATTGTTGAGAGTTGTTCGTTGAACCTAAACTGGCGGTCAGGAATTAAATGCCTTTCCCCCAGTTATAGTTATTGACCTATTTTCAATTGTAGGCTTTGGCGCTTTGATATTGCAGGCAGCAGTGATAGTGGGACGAAAAGATTTTTCGTCTTTGACTGGTTTGTCAGGTTTCGCAATTATGACAACTTCCACAACTGACCGCTGTTGAAGGAACCTCACCAGAACCTCCCCTTCGCGTCTCACAAGGTTCTGTGCTGTGCTGTTTTGGGTACGCTCAGACCTATCACTGCATTTATATCAATGATGATAGGGGGGGGGGGGTTTAAGATGTAGGATGAACTTTGAGCTTTGCATCAGATTGGCTCTAACGTTCTCCCAGCGATGGCAGCTGCTCTTTCTTGCCTTCTTAACCGTTAAGAGGATCTTGTAGCGCGCCACCATTCGCATATAACCTCTCAAACTGCCCAGCAGTTCGGAAGGTTTGGGCGCAGTCTTTCCTCCATGTCTTCACTCATCACTGAGGCTAGATCAGCAAACTCTATCCTCTTCTGGCTGAGCACTGACCTGGCAAATTGAGCAACGGATCTCATCAAAGTGCAACATGGAGCCAATAAATTCCTCAAGAATGAGCTGATCGACTGTGTCATCTACCGTGTGCCACCAGCCAAGAAGATGGCATGGGAAGCATTAACCAGAATTCCCCTGCAGTGCAGGCAGATTGGGCTTGCAGCTTTTCCAATTCGGTGGAGGTAAGCCCTAAATGCGTCATACTCCACTTCACTGTGGCGTAGCGTGAGCCATGGACCAAGAGCTGGAAACACTTGCCCCTTCTGGGTAGTGTCCCACTCGTTCCACAACTTGTGACCCACCACAGCCAGAAGGCGGATTGGGATAACACCCCTTATCACCAACACTGCCTTCTGAGAAACTGTAGGGTACGAGCAAGCAATGGAGAGGGCAAACCTCCTCTGCACCACTGCCATTTGCTTTCTGTGGTAGGCAATGCTCAGTGCATCAGCCCACACCTCATAAGCATGCGTCTTGTGCTTGCCTGTGGCCCTCTCGTGTTGACTAACAGATGGGACAGAACCGTTCTTACTGTGGCAGCTTCATCAGGTGCAGAAACCAGTCGACAACTTGGTATCCACCATCACGCCCAAATGTCGAACTGCTACCGTTGTCTGTAGCTCGGTGATTTGCACACGAATGGGGAGAAAGTCTCCATTCTTCACGTCACCACCAGAACTAGCTTTGCCTTCTGCAGAGCAACGGACAACCAGGTCTGTTTACTTATTTGATGACTGTACCTAAACCCTCGACGAGGGTTATATCAGTCATAGAAGTTGCGGTTTCGCTAATATGCAAGAGGCCAGCCCCTGCAGCATCCACCGAACTCAGACCTGTGGAGGTACGGCAGGTATTTGGTCGTTAGCCAGTCTCCGGGTAGAGAGCTGTTGCCCATGTGTTACCGCGCGGAGGTGACCACCTGAGGAATCCCGTACCATCTGGGAAGAGTTCTTAATCTGGTTCCCTACCTGATCTTACTGTTTACTTGGGTGGCAAGTTTCAAAAGGACTACAGTGGAGCAGCACATGGTTTCTTGTTTCCTCCGCACTGGAGGCACAAGACGTGCATAATGGAGAGTCTTTCAGAGAAAAGAAGTGGAGCCGCGCATTGAAGTCACCATGTCCCGAGAGGAACTGGCTCGTCCACTGGTCTGGCTCAACCCATTTTCTAGAAAGTCGTTCACGGATGTTGGGGAAGAACTCATAGTCGAGCTTAATCCAGGATCACATCGACAGATATCTCGAAACGAAGCAGACCATCATACGCTACCTTCCACAGTCGGCCTGAGGATCGACCCCGATTTTACATTAATGTGTTTTCGTTGAAGTATATTGGCGCACTCTAGCAGATGGTATGTGACTGTGATGCGGTATTTTGTCAAATCTGTGTTACGGGACGAACCAAACCTTTCGATTCAGCGGAGGCTCGTCCGGGGCATTTATGATGACTGGGCACCTCCAATGCCCCGATTCGCTCGAGACTTTGCAGCAGTCAGTTGAAACCGATCCGGTTCCCTCGTCGCCGTGTTGCCCGCGCACGCGTTCGCTCCCACTCAGTTCCCCTGTCTGTGGTGGTAAAACTCCGAATGTAATTCGCGAATAAAACTCTCTGTTCCAATTGCATTCGGCTTGATATCGTACTAACTTCCCGACTCACCTAGTGCGATACCGCTTTCGATATAAATCCCCCCCCTGCAACATCTGTTTTGATTTATTCTGTCCAAGTACACTGTTTGTTCTTCTAATTCTTCTTCAGTTTCGCGAGGTATGTTCTTTGAGCGAAATGGAAGAAACTAGCCAACTCTCTATTCCACGGCGGAGGGGTTTTCCTGAAGATCTCACACAACCCCTTGTTTTTCTACCGTGGACTGTTGCAGATCGCAGTATGCGCATCAATATCGGCAGTTGAGGTTGCAGTTCATCCCCATACGAGCTCTAGGCTGGCATTTGAAGAAGGCCTGCCTCAGGGCTGACCCATGAACTCACTCCAGCTGGTCACTTTCTGTTAATTATATATATCTTGGGAAGACCAGGTAGTATAGGAAATCGCGGTCCTTTTAACTCATTGAAAAGCACTGCCCACGCGAAGGTTGTCAAGGTCTTCACAGATGTCGCTCATAATTGCATTAAATATTTACCTTCTGCCCCTAAATTGTACCTTAGCTACACCCATACCACCAAGCTTACTCAGAACAGCTGCATTAGAGCAAATGCACTTCCTAAACTCGCTCCATTTTTCTTCAAGCTCATTCTTTCATATTCGCGATTTTTCGTGCCTTCCTCATCACCAATCTGTGACAAGACCGTATTCTGTTGAGAATATTACTTACTGCGAAGAAACGCCAACTCTCATGCAGCACCAGACTCCAGTGTGGTAACTTGTTGCTGTGTAGTTCAGTCTGAAAAACAGTAAATAGAACGACTGAAAAACAACCTTATGTAGAATGTCAATGGATTATCACGCGTCATACTTATATAGAAGATATTTACAATGGAATTTCCTAAGCTTCCGCGAACGTTTAGCAATCGTTATAGTTTGGCTGTCGATCTAGCACGTTTATGTTACTTCTAGCTCATGTGAAGGATGTAATGTACGAACAACCCAAGTTATTTATAATTTTTGATCATTAGAAGGTTCGTGAAGTCATTATACAGTAACTATGCAAGGAGCGAGCCTCCAGCTGACGACAGAGGTAAAATATCCGGTTAATACTAGACAAGCAACTCACATGTTGAATATGCACTGCAGCAAGGCAACCGTGGCTCTGTGGGCATGCAAGAGGATGTGCAGTATGTAATAAGGTGTCATTCCAAAAATGATGGACTGGTATGATAAGACGCCCATGTTTCATACGTTGCTACTAAACCGTGGAAAGCAACCTTGCAGATTAAGGAAAGCTCCTGAAACTGCACTGGGGCCGCGAACATTTGCCCCACTGCGGCAGTAGAAGTTCTATTGAATATCTCACCCTTCCACATACACATTCAATGGACCGCACACATGGGAGCGGTAACGATTCTACAGACCAGTCCTATTTCTACCTGGGAAAAGGTAAACCTCCAAGGAATTGTGAAACAGTTGAATAGAGAAGAGGCAGCAGTTCTTACTACTGATGTTATGCCGTAGCAGGAGAATTTTCAACAGCCATGCGTCTGCATCCACTCATGAAAACAATGGGAAAGAAGACTGTTCCCAACTGAGATGGACCGGCTGATTTGATACACTGTAACGGAAGGCACGGCTGGACTATGCATTGCATGATCCAATGGCAGTTTGGCGGAGCCGCTGGGAGAGTATGCCACGATACATCAAGCATTAATTCTAGCCATAAATATCTGCGCGTGAGAGATCAAGGGTAAGCGGATTTACATATTCTCGAACAGCCAGGCTACCATAAAGGCCATCGTACCCTGCTATTCCAGTCGGATCGGAATGTCTTCAGGAACTGAAACGACTCCGTGCCCATAATAACCTTTCCCGTATTTGGATACTGGCTCAGAGAGGGCAATGAAAAGGCAGACTGCATAAAGAGGCACAGAACCCCTACCCATAGGGCCCGAGTTTCACATGACAATAAGGTGACTCGTTGGGAGGCATAGAAAAACCCCCCTACTGGTATGACGACTAAGACAGGCAAAAAGGCTCATTGCACCTTCCTGTTCAGGGGCAAAGGTAATGGTTGCATTCACCAGACGGAAGCAATAAGTCCTTTCTAGCTTCCTCACTAGGCACTGCCCACTTAGATATATGAACACATCCTGAGCGAGTGCCCTGTCTTAGTTTCCAGGTGCTTCAAACACTTTTCCCAGAAGTGCACTTAACACCACAAGCCATAGTGGAATCTGCGGCCCAGACATACTAAAAGAGGCTAGTAAGTACGAGGTCTTGTATTATTTAAGAAACGTCAAAATAGGCCCAACGTGTGGTAACAGCGGCAAAGGGGCTGCCCATAAACCAGAAAAAGTCAAATTCACGGTTAATATTTCGAAATTTACCATTACTGAACAACCATAGTGCAGGTAAATAAGAGGAAAAGCGATGTAATCAGCTGGAAAATATTTCTTCGATCCCAAAGGCTCCTGAATCAGATAAGCGTCATTTGTGTAAACGGTCAGCGTGTATTTGTGAAAGAACGTCTGAACCAAATCTGATCGCATTTGATATTAAGCCCGCACATCTTGCTGTACAAATTTTGATTAAATGTTTGTGGGGACAGCTCTCAATCGCTGTATCTGACACAGATGCGCGCAGACCGTTTTCTCACTTTTTATTGAGGAAATTGGAGAGTATATTATGAGCAGAGAGAATAAATACCGCCTCATACAAAACATCTCGCGTAAAGGACCGGGAAGGGGAAAAAATACTTATAGCCAATCTCAGAAAATGGAGCGACCTCGGATCAACAATTCAGTCAATTACGCGGATTTATTTTGTCTTCCTTATAAACCCCAAATCACGTATTTTGGAAATAAGATAGGCGTACGCATTTTAACGTCGAGGTCATGCGACGCACACTCACCTTCTGATGCAAATCAGTCTTCCTCGTTTCTCCTTAGCTGAACCTCTGTAAACAAATGAATTCTTTTACCATTCAACGCAAACAGTTTATCACAATTATTCTTTAAAAAAAGTCCTTCAAGATAGCGACGAAGAGGTATGACATCTCGCATTACATTCTCTCAGCAGCTCTTCAAACTCTTCGGTAATGTGGCTGTGCCAAATCGGATTGGTACCGGACTTTTGTAGATCGAGCGGGAATGAATGAAAAAGAAGGAACGCGCGAAATGAAGGACTATGTTAGTTGTCCACTCACTTCTGTGGACAATCTCAACGCTCACATTCATTGGTAGGCCTTTCAGAAAGGCATAGGGTCGTTAATGATTTACAACTGTCTTTTTCGCTCTCCCCCTCTCATTCTCTGGTCGAAAAGCACGCCTTAGGAGAAAGTGGATTGAGCTGGACCACTAGACCAGCCAGTTCATTACAGTACATGGCGGCTTCATTGCACGAATCGACTTTTGTTCTCGCAAATAATTTAGATCTCGCACGTTCTGCACATTAAGGAGGAAATAAGAAACCACATGCTGCTACAACATTGTGCCATGTTTGTCACGAGAGTAGCCAAACCTTCTAGCATTGACTGCTACTGAGTAACATTATGTTACGAGGGATTTGGAAATGTTTCGAGAGCCGCTGACTCAAGAAAAAATTACAGCGATCCTGAGTACCAATTTAATGCCCGACTTTCGTCGAATCTTCGTCTATAACACTAGACTACGATCACTGGAGGTGCCTACAATGGGCGTAACGTGGTACATTTATAGCCATTTCGCCCTGGTTACGAAGAAGGTTATGACAACAGCTGTTCTTTCTCTTTGAAACTCGTCCCTCAAGTAAATAGATCAGGTGGGAAACCAGATTATGAACTCCCAGATGGCATGGATTCCCCAGAGTCATTCCTCTGCGTGGTGACGCATGGGCAACAGCTCTCCACTACCGGACTGGATAAGGTCTGGGTTCAGTGGTTGCTCAGTGAGTGCCCAGGCTCTTGCGCGATAGCGAAACCGCAACGCTCATGACTTTCGACAGATATAAGCGTTATAAAAACACAACAGAAACATACCTGGTGAGCGTAGAGCAACACTATAACAGGTGCTGAGAAAATTGAAGCCACTCGTCACTCAAGGCTAACAGAAGCAACCTTGATAGTCTATAAGTAACTGCATAACAAGTTAATTCGTGACAGAGAATATTGTACATAATGCGCAACCCTGTCACTTTTCTCGTGGGACGCTCTTAAAAACAATTACGTAAAACAATAAAAACGTACCTTTGGTAGACTGTTCAGCAGTGAGACCTCACCCATCTCAATTACTGTCAACAAAATGTTAGATTGTACTGAATAGTAAATCGTGGTTACAGCGTAAAGGGTCCAGTGTAACAAATTTAAAATGATGTAAAACGTTGGAATTACAAACCAATCGAAATGAATGAATGTCACAACATGATCAGATTCTGAAGGAGCCGCCAGGGCGAGGAGGTGCAGACAGCCTTAGACCTGGGGCAGGGGTACCTTCGAAGACACTCAGCAAGTCTTCTGTCACATTCGCAGAGCCGCTGGCCGCAAGAGACACCAACTCCTTGAAAAACGCAAAAGTTCGCTCGTGAGCACTAGTTCTGATTTCAAAATTTCGCAAAATTTCGTTAATTTCTCAATGATACGTCCCCTTTTTCCGCGTTTCGCCTAGACATAAATCTAATTTATTATTCTAGTCCTATTACCTTTTAATCGCTGAACCAGCTTGTGCCTCGGCACTCCTTTCCACAATTCGCACTAATTTAGGATGCAACACGCCAATTGTAACATTGCTTCTCTTGAGCTCGCGTTAACTGTAGTCCGATACCAACACGAGCCATTTTGTTACCGTCTACGCTTACGAGTTCCTTATCCGTCATTCAACGTCTCAATGTCGTACTAAACAGATAGCATTTATTACCGTTCACGTATTTCTACTTTCCTTGACTCTACGAAGTCGACAATTTTCAGTTCTCTTTTGATCTTTACGTTTCAGAACCTACTATTTGAGAAAATGGTCTGTGTGTGTGTCTGTGAACGAATTTAAGAGAAAACGACTGAACCAAATCAGCTCAAACTCGATATCTAGCCCGCAGGTCACCATGGGACGCCAAAATAAGGGTATGAGCAAAATCTGTCCCAAACTAACTATAGTTATCATAGCGGTCAAAACACCAAATATTTTTTTCTCAAAAACATCTACAACGGTTTTGATTAAATTTTGTATATAGACAGCTCTTAATAAGGAAACTATACAACGAAATTCCCATTTGTGGAAAAATGACAAGAGCAGCACAATAAATTACCAAACTTCTCGACGAAAATCGATTTTGGCGCAGTTTTTGGTTTATTATTCATTCTGAATAATAACCCTATGTTTTCGGTCGCGAATAATTTTTTACAACCCCCTCTCAAAATTTGATACTTTACGTTTCAAGACATGGAGATTCCAAATTTGCAATGTCCGTCCGCCGTCCAGGCCGTTTTGTGCCTTTAACGTGGTCTAAAAAATTCGTTCTTTCGCACAAAAATCCAATTTGGTATCTAGTTGTGCCAGCCATCTCGGCAATCTAACCAGACGAAGCCCATGGTTGTTATGGGCAAAAAACGGTTAAAAAAAATTAACGAAACGCAGTACAACGCGGGAACTACAGCGGAAGTCAACGTTTCGTCGTTTGTACTCATTAAAAAACCACCCGCTCGCTCGCTCGCTCGCCTCCCAACGACGCCGCTCAACTCCCCTTTCGACTCACAACGGGTTCGCTCGAAGCGCCCCCGTTCCAATCTCCCCGACCCGACGGTGCAAAATCATCAGACGTTTTGTTTCCGTAGTTCCATTGTAGTCAGGTCATGTTTCGTATGGTTTACTAGTATTCGATGCTGAATCGAATGGGATGGGGGAGCAGTAATACTAGGTCAAGCTGTTCATGAGAATAATAAACCATTGTGTAATAATTTGCAGGGTTTTCCACATAAACTCCGCTAAAATGTTACCAGAATGTTCAAAAAAATTACTGTGATAGTACAATCAAAAACCTATACAATAGGCGTTTAAAAACGCTCATAAAATATATAGGGGCCACTCCACAAATTCCGGATTTTCAACTACCGCCATTTCGCTGACTACCATTTCTAAAGGTTTTTACCTAATAAAAATTATTATTATCCTCTTCGAAAGACGCAGCCAGTGTTTACGGCCTCAGTAACTCTCTGTGTATCAAATGTTCAATAACGGTCCAAAAGGCCCGAAAGTGTAAGCGCTACCGACATTATTCAAATAGGTGATAAACGTATATTTAGATTAGGTACGATCCAGCTACAGCTACAGCCCTACAACCATAGTTTAACAGTAATCAATAATTAGGATAATAAGTAGAAAATAAGTAGAAAAGAGACATTTGGGAGTAAAACTAGCAATTTTAGGATATGAAAGACTATGTCTTATAGGTTTTTTTCACTGGCTAGGGTCGAGTGTAATTAATATGTCCTCTGGTCGTTTTATCTTAATCCGTCTTTCGGGTGGACGTTTCGTGATGTCTCGAATTAAGGCGTTTGGGTCATGGACGTGTAGGCGTTCATAGGATTCCCTGATGGCTTCAGAAACTACGGTGAGATTCGAATCAGAATGGAGAACGGAGTTTCGAACAAACCACGGGGCTCCGGTTATTAACCGCAATACTCTATTTTGTATTGTTTGCACCTTTTGAAGATTGGTTTTGGCTCCAGAGCCCCATGGCCCGCAGGCATACTGCCAGATGGGTTCGATTAACATAATATACAGCAACCGTTTAGTATGGAGTGGCAGAGCTGAATGATTGGTTATCAGAAATTTGAGCTGCTGTATTCTATTTCGGTATCTGGTAAATAATCCTTGGATGTGCTGCGCCCAGGTAAGCTTTGAATCGAGAATGGCCCCCAGGTATCTGACTCGATCCGTGTTGGGATTTGGTTGCCATTCAATCTGACCAGAGGAACTCTTACATTTTTCGGTAAGTAAAGGTGACTAGAGTAGACTTGTTGGAGTTCATGGATACACGCCATTTGGCACACCATAGACATACTTGGTCCAGGAACTGCTGAATGTGGCTTCCTGCTACTTCTAACGATTGGGAACTGCAAACGGCCGCAACATTATCTGCAAACTGGGATATATAAACGTATTCTAAACTTTCCTAAAGCGTTCCCTTGCTCTGCAATGAAGTATGTTGTTGAAAGGTTCCCTTGCTGCCACTTCATCTCCGCGTACGACCACCTGCCTTTGTAGGGCAATGGGTGTTGTCTTGGACTCACTTAGCAGAGGACCATTGAAATTAACAGAAAAGAAAAATGATTGATTTTCAAAATAAAAAATATTTTGCTTCTGAATGTTTGTATATTTGTAGGGTTTACCGCAGTTGGTGATGTATCCGTAGTAACTTCAAGTAACTTCGCACCACTTTGCAACAGGAACATACCAATCGGCAAACAAACCAGACATGTTGTAACCATCAAACCAAAATTCCTGCGTCCCGCGAAGAACATTCCAACTCGTACGTCCCTCGGCAATTAAACACCCTACGTTGAACCGCCCCGGGAACTGATGTTCAGTGAAGCACCACCATGGCGGCGAACCAAAGAAGAAAGGGAAAGAAATTACGTAACCGTTCTGGTGGTATTATTTATGTTGGTTATGGCGTTACGGTTGACATTGGCGCTGGCTTGCGTAATAATCGGCTCAATCTTCATCCGAAGCTGTCCACTAGAACCAAGCATACCCATCTTCCTGGTTGTGGCCGGCGTCTTCCAAATACTTCTGATTCTTAACGCGCTCTTGTTGCCCCACGTGTTACCCGATCGCATCACTTTCAGGGTTGTGTGTCAAACCGTCTGTAGCGTTGCTGACTTAGCTGTGATTATTGTAGGATCATACTTCGTTTACAGTAATTACCCTCCGAACACAACTCCCTCCGAAGGTCCCTATTGCGACAAACGGGTGTATTTCATTGCATTTTTCATGGCGACGTTCGTCTGGTGCACTATTGCTATTTCGCTGTTATTTTTCATAACACTAGTGTGTGTTTCTACTATTCGAATGCGAAACGCTAACTTGGAGAACCCTAATCAACCGTAGTGGTGAACCAACAAGGCAATAAAAAAACTATTATGCGTTAGATTTTGGGATCGTGCTCTGAATTCTCATCTATTGTTAACTGCTGAATACAAGTCTTGATAATTATCTTCTGCACTAGAGCTCATAATGCATTTAAAGTAAGAATCAGGTGCCACGTCTCATAAGGCAAACGAATTCATTTTGAATGGTCCAATAATTATTTACGATCTGAGATTTTCCCGCCTCAGTATGTCTCATGAACGAAGATAATGTGCCAGTAATTCCTTCTACATGAGCCCTCTGGGTCTACACTCTCAAAAGAGTAGAGTGGTACGATACACTTCCTGAGTTTTCTCCAGGCATACTCGTTATGAGTTTTTATGGGAATTTCGTGACTTCGCAGAGTACGAGCTTCCATTTCTACATCTCTGACGATTCACTCCTCTACATAAACTCATTCAGTATTTGAATGACTCAATAGAACCTTTGATACAGCTCCAGCGAGGTTTCTTGAAGAACTACAGGATCTGCAGCAACCAAGGCAATGGGAACTAGATGCAACGGACACAAGCAGGCAAATGGTGATACAAGAATATCTATGGCAGGGTCCTCCACCCTAATCAGGAATCTCCACCATGTCACTAAGGTTATGCAGTAGTCATGGACTCATAAGGCAAGAGCACAAGCTTCAGAAATAATTGTGGGAACGATGACCAATGTGTCACTTCAGATTGTAAGGTTGACACCAACCACAGGGGTTGGTATTATTCGCAACACTGCCCAGGCGCAACTAGCTGATCTGACCAGGGAAGACAATCCACAACAGCTAGCCCATGTGAGGCACAAGGCAATACACAAAAATACACAAACCCTTTTCATAAAATTGTACAATAGCTCCATCCGCGTGTGTCAATGACGACGTTAATGAACATTAAATAAATGGGAAGGGAGATGGGAATCTTCTTCAAAGAGATATGACACGAACGAGTCCCCCCCCCCCATCCATGAACGTCTTAGGAGAAAAGGAGTTGAGCCAGACCACTGGACGAGCCAGTTCGTGATGTGCCACAGTGACTTCCTTATGGGCTCCACTTCTTTCCTCTCAAAGACTTCTGTCTTCCCTGTGAGGGGGAAACAAGAAACCATGAGCTGCTCCATTGCAGTTCCTACAACAGTGAGTGATGGTTGTCAAAAAAGCATCCTAACCTTCTAGCTGTGACTGCTACTAAGCAAGCTGTTCCATCCAGTTTGCAACGGAGGTTATGACAACTCCTCGATGTGGCCACAGTTAATATGTTCTTTTGAAACTTGCAACTCAAGTAAATAGTTAGATCAAAGTGGTAAACCAGATTAAGAACTCCTCCCAGATGGTACGTATTCTCCAAGGTTATACCTCCGTGTAGGCAGTTGTTACCCCTCAACAGGGAGACTGGACAGCATCCTTCAGTGAGTGTTGAGCGAGTACATACTCGCGAAGCTGCAGCCTCCATGACTTTCGACTGAACTGTATGAACTGAAATGACTCAACAGTCATTTTGATACGGACACAGGCCAGTAACAAAATCTTGTTGTCCACATTTCTCACCCGCTTTTGATGGCCGCTTTTATTATATTCTGTCTGTGGTTCAGTTGCACAACAAACGTCTCAAGTTTCAAAATTTATCACTTTGATGGGCGGACAGTAAAATGTTATTCTGACAATTCTCAACCGATTTTCGTAAGTGTCGTTTAAATCCATTCAGATTTCGAGGGCAAGTTCCCCCTCCCCGCTCCAACATAACTCAAGAATGTCGAATTTCACAACGTGAGTGACATTGAATGAATTGCGATATGACATTTTCGTGGCTGCGACCGATTTTACCATTTTTGTTACTTTCAATGACCGATGTTGCGGGGTGACGTAATTGACTGAATATTTTTTGTAGAGTTTTCTTCAGATTGTTCTTTTCAAAGGCTCCAGGGTACAGAAATTAAAATAAGTCATGTGTGTGTGTGTCTGTTAGTGCGATTGAGTGAGGAAAGGTACGTTAATTTCCCAAATCAACAAGGGACGCCTTAAAACTTACAACCATAATCGGTTAACGTAAAGATCTGAAGAGGATTCAGAATGAAAACAGGTTCGGTAAACCGCTTACATTGATAAAAACGACCGAGGAAAGTTGAGTGAATCGTGAAAGGAAATAATTTTAGTACGAAAATAGGAACTTGGTAATATCAGAGTCAGATAAATTGTAATGAATGGTGTGAGTTGAAGAATATAGAAATAGCAAATACTTTTAAAGTTCAGTGTAATACAATTCAGAGGGTGAGTCAGCAGGTTCCAACTTACCAACTGATGGCTCACATGCGCATGTCCTTGAACTTGATAAGATAAGTGTATTGTGTGGTGATTTGTGCCACCTACTGGGGCGTCCCTCTAGGTGCACGATTTACTTATAAATAAGTATTTTATCCGTTATGTTCATGAACCTCCTGATGAGAGCAACAGCTGGTCATTCACCTTTATATCCAACGGACTGACAAAAATCGAAATCCTTTGGTTTTTCACAACCATCAAACAGATATGCGATGTACAATAAGATCAGGTAGTGGTGCGGGGCACACTAATACCTCCCTTTTTGACGTACATTGAGCGTTGGTTGACCTTTATTAGCCCTCAGCAAGTTCTGTGGGTGTGAAGTTCCCATTGGAATTGCAAAACAGGGTTCTAACTAAGAGAGCGCGAAGGTTTAGGCAAAAGGGTTTCTCAGTTCAAGAGAAGGCTTTCCAGGGCTAATTCAAACACTCATTATTTCTTCTCTTCTTGTCGAGACCTGGCGACAGGAGTCGTCTCATTTGGACACGCCGAGTTTATTAGACCGTTAACCCGATGTTCACTAACGCAGACAAATCTTCGTTCCCTCTCACGAAGCCGAAGGCAAGTTGGACTAATCTAATGGTTTAGAGCTCCTTACTACATGGGACCGCATCGATCCTTCGACTGATCTGCCAACTACGGACAGGAGTTATCTTAAGTTTAAGAGCCGTCGAAAGAATGCGAGAGTTTAAACACATGCCAGAGTACATCGTTAGCCAATGCTCATTGTGAGTGTAAATGCGTAAAATGGCAATTGACACTGTTATGAGCATTGTACATAACATCTTAATGAAAAACGGCGAAAATGCCTGATTCAACCCGAGGGAGGAGAGAAAAAAAAACCACAGACGTGTGGCCGAGGAAAGTGGTGAGGTGCGTCACACATGTTTACTCTTGCCACTTTCGTCGCTTTCCTTTACCAGCCTTTCAAGGGTTTCATTTAATATTCTTTCAGCATTTTCGTTCCCTTTGGCCTTTTTCACTTTCTTTACTCTTCCTACACCGCTCAAAAGATGTCTTCTAACTAGTGCGAAGTATTTTTGCTGGAAAATTGATTCTTGGAAGCAATAAAATTGAAGGCCGTAGTTCTCACTGCACGAGACGTAGAGCTGGATTTCTTCGGTTCGACAAGGATCTTCAATATTTTTCAGAAGTTGCCTCTTTTACTTTTCCATTTTCGCTACTTCTAACTTATTCATTCGTCAAAAATCAAATTTCCAAAAAGCTCACGCGTCCATTAACCTTTTTACTAACTGTAAGTCCAAATCGATGTCCTGCAACGATTAATGGACAGCCTAAGAGTACATCGAGAGGAGCAGGGCAGCGTTCTCGATACACCGAGTCTTATTCAAGGCGAGCAAGACGGACACGCTTCAAAAGAAGATAAAAAGACACCAAATATCAGATTCACTTCGGCAAGCCATCATTGTCAGTCACTGAGTTTTCAGTTTTCTGAAATGTTGGGGAGATACGAAAAATTGGAATAGGCAGAATCTGGCGCAATTCTTGTGAAACATAGTGAATTATAAAGTGAACGAAGGTGAAACCGGGAGACAACATGAAACTGAAATTAAAATGACAACAAAAACAAAATAAAATAAACAAATAATAGCAAAAAATGGAATAGTATATAAATTGTTGTCAATCTTCTCTGTTAAATTCAGCATTCGCGTTTGTTAATTTGATGTTTCACTATTTGTTTAATTTACGATAACCTTTTTTTTTTTATAATGTTCAAAACTTAATCCAAAGGGTGGTGAGATTAGAGCCGCTTTCCTACGAGCAGCATACAACCCAGTGCCATTACTACATCGTTTATCTGCCATTGTGCAAGCACTAATACAATGGCGACCATTACCCAGAACTACCAACATCCCAGGAACACCCTCCACGAATGGGCAGGGGAGAAGGACTATTGTGTTTTCATTTCTCACTAAACATGATGGCAGTTGTGTGGTAGGAGAGCGCCTAAGACTCATAATAATCAGTACCGTGGAAATGTTGTGCTGGAAAAACCGTTTGACATGTAAGTTGAGCTGTTTTCTTGGGCGGTGGACGTCAAGCATCGTTTTTACTAATGCACGCGCTGCCTCTTGAAGGTCTTCTTCCTTGTGGTGGGTAAACGGAAGGTGAACGTAACGGAAAGGAATAGGGATTGCATGCACTTCCCAGGGCTCGGTTCGTCAATTCCTTCTGCTGGTCGAACAGTTGGTGCAGCTCATTGCTTGCAGCAGTGTTTCTTGCTCACGTGGGTGATGTGGGAGTGGTCTTGTTGAGAAATGTTGAGGAACGGGCTTGAGAGTGAGAGTGTCTCGGAAAGCCTGAGGGTGAAACAAGATATTCTTTTGTTTTATTTCCCCTACTGCTGATTCCACCCCGGAGTCTTCTCTGTGGCAAAAGTTTAGAGTGATGCCACAGCACCGAGGGTTTTCACCTGTGTCTAGGATGAGACAGGTGATACTACTCATCCAGCTCATCTTCCTGTATCCTTCTCTGGCGGGGCATGGCCTGACAGTGCCTCTCTTCACCGCGGATGACTGCAGTGGGACACAGTCCATCAAGTATAGTTGAAAATGGAGCATTCTGCGCTATTCACAGTGGATGGACCGCAATACCTGAAGTAGACCTCTATCTACCCCTGTACCCCGTCTACACCTCATCCGCACAGAAATACCTGGAACGTCGGGAGGCGCTTCTACCTCCTCCCTCATTTGGTGTAGCATTGGGTGCTCCACAGTCATCAGGACTACTGGAGATGAGTCGCAATATTGGAGTGGGGGACTGACGGGTTATACTGGATGGGACACTGGTGCACCGAGAGACACTCGCTATCTCAGAGAACCTCTTTTTCCCACTGATAACCGATAGGGCTCTGAAAGGGTAGGAAACGATTGTCCTGGTATGTGCTTAATGTATGCAGTAATATACAACCCAAAACTCGGGGTTGCATCGGCTCTCATCAGCTTCTCCTGGCTTCTGGATTACTGTAGTACTCTGATTTCATAAACATTTCCTTCAAGTCAAGCATGTGGCACAGTTTTATCATACAGAGTTTTTATGTGTTAAGTGAAATAATGAGCTACTCAAATCTACCGAAGCTCAAATTGCACACATTACTACAGCGCCACAATTCGTGCCAGAAGGTTGTCTTTAAAAGATCTGAAGCATCAGAATGTGGTTTTTGAGATGACTAAAAAATAAAGCAGACCTCTAGCAGAGCCACACAATATTATGCAATTATAGCAGTTCGTGCAGTAAGCCAGGTAACGCGGAGTACAGTGACGATGTGATTAATTCTGCATATCTCAATCTCAGATTAGTTTAGTTATAACCGCATCTGTACTGTTCAGCCTTCGGCTACTTTTCAGAGGACCTGCCCTCAGAAAAGTGAGAAGGCTGGACAAAAAGCGGAACTTCTGTTGGAAGTGCGCCGCGGGGATAAAATGAAAGGAAAATGGGCAAATTCGATGACGGGATCTTATTTTCTCACTTCCTCGAAGAACATTTCCTCGGCGTCCCTAACCAGTTTGTTCTGTAACGACATTTCCATGGAGTTAACCGTCGTTTCGAAACGGTAACACCCTCTCCCCACTCTTGCCACAAAACCTTCCCACCGTTCGCCGTATCGAACCCTGCAATGAATTTTCTGCAGAATAGCGAATTCCCCGAGGGTTTCGGGCCTAATTAACCCGACCTCTAATGACGAGATCGATAGCTGTTCTTTAAAACAACAAAACGAACGTCAACGATGTTACCGCAAAGTGGCCTCCTCCTGTAGCAGGTCCAGACGTAGGGAACGAAATACTCCAAAAACATTGGACAGTTCGCCGTGTTGTAGCACCAGTCGTGCATTTTGCAGCAACTGAAAAGTGAAACAAACAAAAACGGAGGTCAAACGACTAGTAGAAAGGAGTCGGTCAAAATGAAAACGAAGGATGCAACTAACTTGTCGATAGGGTCGGTGGCGTATCCTGAGCCCAAAAATCCGCAGTAACACCCGTAGCCTTTGTAAGACAGCGGGTTGCATCCTGTTGCGCACAAAACCATGTTGTACAAATGTACGACGCTCCTCTTCCCTCTGAAATATTCAAAAAGAACGACAGGTAAATGTAGGTACTGCGGATTTTAGTAACAGGATGCAAAGCTCAGCTAAGCAACGAAAAGTTATAACGACATTGTGCAGACATGCCTTTGAAAATTTACGAGTACTATTTCCAAGTCAATCGAACCTTCAGATCACAGGGAACTATTTCCACTTGATACAAAACTGTCGAATCCCCGAGGAAATCCCATGCAGGTTCTCTGTAATAATTTTCATGCGTGGAATGTTGGGATGTTAGCTCAAAACGTATTTGGTACCGGCTGCTTTAGCATCGGAAGTTGAAAAATTGGTAAAACATGTTGAAAAGGCGAAGTGCAAGTTACAAGGAGAGTTCTGTCAACATTGCACTGGATGGTTGCACAGCTTGACGCAGTCTACCATCTCCCACAGCCATCCGAATCGATTCAGCATCGAAAAATACCAGTAAACGATACTAAGCATGAACTGACTACCACGCAACAACGATTATTGACATTTTCTAGTGGATGCTACCCAATGGGCCCGACGTGACGAGTCGAACTGCCAGGTGTTTCGAGTGGATGAGGAGCAGTGCGGGAAAAACGGTATTGTCTCAGGAGTTCCTCCTGTTAAAATAATTTGCCTTACTGTGATTTCACTGTTTTCGACCTAGATACTGTCGTACGCCTCTGAGACTTCGATAAATACCTTGAAAACAGTACCAAACGCGACGTAATTGCTATAAAACGTCCAAAATTACGTTTTTCACTAGTTTTTTGACCCGTTTTAGCCATAAGAACTATGGGTCCCTTCATCTGTGTTTTTTAGAACACTTACAAGGTAAAATCTGGCCTGGACGGCGGACGGATATTGCAGATTTGGAATCCCCTTGCCTTGCGTTCATGTAGCTACACCATTTATATTTTATTCCAGCTCCATGAGCGATTTTGTTGCTCCACTGTAACCATCGTCGTCGTTCCGCATCCTTCGAAAAAGGCTGCCATTCCCTGTATTTTTTCGTGGTGACCTTTTCCCATTAGTTGTAGGGCAAAACCTACCAGGGACACGAACTCCCTTTTGAATTGCAGCATCCCGAAGTCGCTGGGATAGATATGTATTTGACAACGTCTACCTTTCAAAGCATACGAGTCTACCAACGCCATACCTGAAAAACTATACTGCCAGAGAGCGCAACTAAATGCAAGGTGGAGCATAGCTATCTGAGTGTCGCGAAATTGGGATTTTAGCACTGTGGCCTAAAGACCTATTGTGGCAGTCTTACAGTATGTCTCACAGTTCCTTGCCTGGCCCGTGGTAGGGAGTCTCCTCATCTGTGACACATCTCCTACACCAAGGTGTTTGTTCATTTTCCAGTGCCCCGTGATGATCCCCTCAATCTGCCTTAGGTCCTTCCTCTCCATCCTCAGAAGGCTCCGTTTTATCGCGTGTGTTTGCCATGAGAGGAAGCGTTCAGAGTGTCTCACTCCCGCAGCATTCCAAACTGACATGCATTCTCCTGGCGTATTCTGTCACAGTCCTCTTGACTTGAGACTGAAAAGTCCTACAGTGAGAAGATATATAAGTACTGTAGACGAACCCAGAACTCCAATAAACGTTAACTTTATTTATGTTTGCTAAGGAGTTGAGCCGCATTTTGTGCTCTCTCATCAATTTTGACGTTGTGCAGTGACTCCTCAGCGTCATACACGACGCTTGAGGACGTCGGCAGTTTTTTTGCTACAGTATTTTTCTCGCATTATGATGGCCCGGGCAATGATAGCATAAATATCTGGTTGAAAAACCCAGAGCGATATGCGTCCCACTCCTCCCATAGCCACTTATCCACACCTTAGAGCCCGTGCCCTCCAGAGTTTCCGATCCATCAATGTAGATGTTAATACCATAAGGAGTCCGAAACTAGTTGCACTTAGTATTTCCTATCGAACTGGGTCAGTGACCATGCTGTGAAGGTTACCAAATTCCTAAATATAAGTGTCCTTTGGCTTCTGCTTTGACACGTTTATCAAGGGGAAGAAGGTCAAGTAGGAGCTGGAATTCAGTTGAAAAATTGATTTTTATGATAAATATGTCAACAACTTCACCGCAATATGAAACATAAAGTGTTCAATTTTGGTGGGGGGTTGCAAATAATTTTTAAAAACTGTAAACCGGCGTAGCATTCAAAATAAATCACAAAGCAAACACACATTGCAGAAACGTGTTATTGAGCTCGAATTGTCGATTTCCGTTGTGCCGAAACAGAATGCCATTAAAAACGCACTCTTCCGATTGTTACTAATGTAACAATTTCTGCCGTTTGGTTCTTCATTAGGAAACGGTCAGTTCTCATTTCATTGGGGATTTGAAACGATGTCTTCATCGATTATGAATCGGAGCGGCGGCTAACGTCTGGATGGGACTGAGAGTGATGAATATTCACGCGGCTAGTTCCCTCGGGATCCCTCGAACCCTCGTGAGAAATTGATAATGGGTACAATTTCCCAATTTCGGAAACGAGCAAAATTTGCTTGTTCCTCATTTATGAAAGTAGGTCGTGGGAACTGGAGCGATTTGTTGAAAAATTGAGGTTAAATGTCTCAACGTGATGACAGTTCGTTGAACAGCGATAGCAACCAACCAAACTGTGCCAAAATCGTTTATATGTTCTTAACAAAAAAATTAAATAGGCAACTGTCGATACGTTTTTACAGGCTCCTCTTTGAGAAGCAAGTCAAGTACATAGGTGGCGTTTCAACCACCTCCAGTCCTTCAAAAGCCTCTCGCGAGGTTCGCCTCATTACGATTTGTTAGCAAGGCTGATTGTAGTGTGCGTGTTACCTTGACAGAATCCTCATGTACAAGGGCATTTACTTAGGCTACCGCTCTTTTCTCGGGTTAAAAAGACACAGTCAATCAAAAGAGAGTACTGCCCCAAATTGTGTTTATCACCAAGGCCTACAAGACAGCATTAACTGAAGCAATTAGGTGCTCACTGGCCACTTACCCATTGACATGGCTGGTGAGTGCATCGTGGACAAGTGGAGAGTGAAGAGGAAGCTTCCAGTGCTTTAGAACGAACTCTGAACAGGCTGACTGAAGGGTTGCAGCGCATCCTCACTGAACTTAGATAGGGAATTAGATAGAGCAATCACCCGCAGTATGCATTGTTAAAGGTCAACAATGCTCATGTAATCCGGTAGCATCTGTAGAAGTATTAAAGCAATTGGGGGAGCCCTGACTTAACGGCCAGGCGATGCTGTATTTACATCGAAAGCGCTTGCCCACAGTAACTCACCAGCCAGAGGAGACGGGCTCACTTAACAGGTACGTTATTTTTAGTAATCTGTAGAAGTGCTGGGGATATGCCCGCAGTCTTGGAAACCACCGCCCCCATGAAACCAAACCCTTAGCTTCCCAGCCGGCAGCGTCACGCCTCAAAGGATCCACACCATTGGCCACGGGCAGAAGCCCCCATTGTACCCATTCTATTTGGCTGTGGCTTAAGAAGCCTCTGGACCTGAGTGGGTAGCAAGAGGCGACCCTGATGACGGAATAGCCAAGAGGCGTTCCACCTTCCAACTTTATCTCCATGGGGATTCCAGACTACTCGATAGTTTGCCACCCTCCGTCGCGACCCGTGCCACCAACTCTAACCTACCACTAACACATTCACACAATAAAACCCATAAATACATACACACATTCCACAATGCTCTACCTATTCCTACCTACCCTGAGACAAGACTAACACATACACCTACACTTACTACACACTCACCCTTAAATACATCCCCGTATAACCCTGTAGCAGTTCACATCTCCAATTTGAAAACGTCGGAACTTCTTTATATACGTTGTTCTGAACTGAGTGAAAACACGACGTAAGTTAAAATCGCCGAGGAATGTTGAGCGATGCGTCGTAGTACACGTTTTTATGAAAAGATGGAATCGGAATCAACCCCTTCGCTCCCTTGCGATTTCCTACATTTTCATCATTTTGAGAGCTCATCCAGAAGTTGGAATCCTGTTTTTTCATTTTGTTAATGCTCATCTCATGCGGCAGGTTCTCTTTGAGCAGAGGACGTTCCTTTCATTATTTCGCTCGGGTTTTTTTTTGTAACGAGAACATCATCTGTAGCGCGAATACCGAAACCCTCTTTAGGTTTGCCAGAGAAATATCTGACGAAGTTACAGACATTGAATCACAACTTAATTATATGTGTGCGGCGCAGTTCTTCTCAACCTGTCGCTACATTTCGAATGGCGGTCATCAACTGATTGCTCCCTTCCCACGTCTTTTCAACGGATCTACTCCGAATGAAAAAGGAACATGAATGATGACAGACAAAAGTCGGCCACAAAACTGGTGATTGGCCATGTGTCAGGAGTCATTGGGTTGGCTCTAATTAACAACCAAGCGGATCATTATTAGACTGACAGAAAACTTCTTACAGTGTTACAAACTCCATTGGACGAGGTCCATCTACACCAAACGGATATTACTGGCTGGGCCGAGTTCACGACCCATAATCTCAATGTATACGTATGAGAGTTAGCGTCCTGCTCATCTAGTCTGCCTACTCACCCCCTCAGTTTGGTCAGCGCACCTTGGCTCTCTCTTCTGTAGCTCAGGGAGCACCTCTCGGGGCTGGTCGGTCTGGCTGACAGCACCACCCACCCATGGTATTCACGCTGTATGAATATAAGGTTTCCAGCAGCAGCGGCTATTCACCCATGCCTGCATGAAGGTTATGTAGCATCAGACTGCCACCTTGGAGACCCATGTTTGGGTCGCCAAATCGCACCCTGGTAGATGAGCAGAGAACGCGTGTGCTCATACAAGGGGCAGTCAAAGAGGACACAGGCTACAGACAGTGGAGTGTCAAGCACGAAGGAGCCAAGAAACGGATGCCTAAAAACTGAAGCTTCATGGTGAATGCTTGTGACCCAAAAGGAGCTGGATTGTGGAATGATGGTTGACACCATTTTTGCCATAAGGGCTCCGGAATGGAGGGTGCCAGTGCATGCAGGTGACATGCTGTACCCACTGTCGTCCTACACTGGTGAGCGTTAGGATTAGGGATCACATCCCACCAACATATGATGCCAGGGAGCCTCTCTTTATGTGGTACTTGATTGCTTCAAAATCCAGGAGGAGGTCTAGTGACAGGATATCAGCCAACACCAGCAAAGTCAGGTGAGACGTGGTCTGGTAGGCCGGGATTATAGCCAGGAGGGCATCTCGTTGAAGAGCTCTTGCCTACTGTCAGTCCCTACTGGAGGGGGCCAGCCACCACCCTATGTTAAGTCGGCGCCCCGTGGGGTCAAACTCCAACCCCCAGGTACTTCGGGAGACCTCGTTGTCCACCTACACCAGCCACCATAAAGCCTCTTGTTCTTGTACCAGCCTAAAACTCTTGCTCGACCATGTGCATGATGTTCAACAAAACGCCTGCGCGCAGGATTCATTTTATAGAAGGAGAACCCGTTGGATAGTTGAGATTTATTGTGCTTTATTGTACCAAAAATTAAGATTGTACGTAGTTATTTTGTGCCAAATTATTTGGAATTATTGAAGTATAACCCATGCGACACCCCACACTACACTCCTCAGCTCTCCTTAAATACAGTGATCATTACTGCTCTACCAACTAATTCGACATGTATTTCCATGAGTAAATGTGAACCTGGTCCACAAAACCGATTTAATCAAAACTGTTAGGACTGTTTTAAGAAACGTACTTGCTTTGATCAGTATGATACCTCACATTGATTTGAGGCCGATATTACTCATAACCTGGCGTGTGACGTCAGTATATCCAATTTTAGCTGCTTGGTTTCCCAGACGTGCTCCCAGACACACAAACCGTCTGCCAAATGGTGTTTTTCGCGTACTGAGAGGCATTTGAATCGTGATTATCCGCAAATCTTCGAAGGGTCAAGGAAAGTAACAAATTAATACGTTAGAGGATCATTATGGTAACTGCACTTGGATTCTGGTCATTACTTCACGACGTACTACGCAACAAACCCTGGTAATTCCTTCTCTCTTAACCAAACGCGAGGATTGATAGGTGACTTAAATGACTGCGCGTCAACGGAGAACAATCCAGAATAATACGCCGCTGATATTTTGTTCTAGCCAATTGTCAAGAGTCAGGAGAAAATGCCATGGAATCTGAGCTGCTCAATATTTAGAATTTATTGGGCGCTCCTAGTTATCTTAAGACCTTCATGGCATCACCAGTGTTCAAAATTTTTTTTTTTAACTATTGTTACAGGAGGGATTAATATTGAAAGCGATATCGCACTAAGAGAGTCGGAGAGTTAGTACGATATCAAGCTGAATGCAATTGGAACAGAATTTTATTCTCAATTACATTCGGGGGAGTTTTACCACCACAGACAGGGCACTGAGTGGGAGCAAACACGTGGGCAGGCGACACGGCGACGAGAGAACTGGCTCGGTTTCAACTGACGGTAGTGAAGTCTCGAACGAATCGGAGCATTTGAGGCGACCAGGAACGAATCGGAGGAATAAATGCCCCGGACAACCTTCCGCTGGATGGAGGGGTTTGGTTCGTCCCGGTACACTATCCTTAGCCTAATGAAGTAAGAAGGAAAATTATGTCGTGTCCTACAGTTTTCTTCAGACCATCGAGTTTGAAAAAGTTGGCTGCGTGAGTCTACCAAAATGGCGAAAGAGCGGCAGGACCGAAGCAGCCTGTCGGACGCCACAATGAGGGTATGAGCGTATTGAGAATGATTAGGACTGAGTTTCGATTTGACAATTTTATTCGTGTCGAATTCCACTGAGCACCTCCTAATTATCGCTATTCGTCATCGAGTCGTATTCATATTCTCGCTGCGTCGACAGGGCGTTGTTTTCAGTAACTTTTTCAAACTCGCATTGTTAATTATGAGTTTTATAAGTCAACTTCATTCTTTAAAAACAAGTTGGGTATTCAGAGCTTCATTTCCAATAACCGAACAGAGAAACAACTTTGCCCCTTTTACTGTCCCCTTTCATTGTCTTATAGCCTTTTGTTCGAAGAGAATGACCTAATGAAAAGCGCATTACTTCGCGAACAATGACCTGTAAGAGACCCTTTACAAAATATCCGTCGAGAACGTGGCGAATCAAGAAGGTTATTCTTATTTCATTTATGTCTTAATAAAGTTTTTGGTTGAGACTGCTTCTAAACTCCCGACAATGGGCTGACTAAACGACAACTTTTGAAGGGCTCCTAAATAAGGGAGTCTTGGCTCCATTAAGTAATAGCCGGTAGCAGAAAGTTGTTCGGGTCTGCGGGTATGACATTCCGAAACTCGGAATTATGCTTCTCGTGGGTTTGAAGGTGGGCAGTAAAGCTTCTTCGCTCTACACGGTTCAATGGGTTTAATAAGTAACAATAATAGATTTTAATAAAATATTTTTTTCGTTCAAATGAATTGTACTCGAAAAACGCAAGGGTTTATTATTCTCTTCGCACAGCGTGATCTGGACGTAACATGACACTATCAACAACTCATATGTGTAACTATATATGAAGCACGTGTGGGGCCCGACGTTTCAATAAATATTTCGGATAATTCCCTGTGTTATAGGATGGTTTCCGGCTTCACGCAATAATACCTCTTATCTTCTTAACAAAGTATCGTATATTCGGTTCCGTTCCACAGGAATAGCCAAAGTCTACAGGTATAAAGATAGGACAGAGGAGCGAAGTGAAGTCGTAGACGTCCGGAAGAGGAATAGGCCGACCCCCGCGCCGCGGACCCGATTTTCCTAACCTCCCGATCGCGGCAATGCCCCCCTCTCCCTGTCACACAGCAGTTTCCTTCCTCTTCAGATTGAATCGGAGCTGCTTTGAACGGCACTGCCCGATAGAAGCGGCTCCGGTGTTCCAGATCATGGCTTAATCTGACTGTGCCCGTAACACCTGGTTATGCAGCTTGGCGCAGTCTCACACCTACGAAACCCACCCCATTCGTTTGAGTGATACAATGATTACAATGATTATTGACTGTATCTAGGCGACGCTAGGCAGTTAGCACGGCGTGACGAGTCGAACAGCCGAGTGTTAGATGTGAGATGGGAGGGAGTGCGGGAAAAGAGCCATATTGTGCCACGCTACCCTTCAAGCAGTAGAATTTGCCTCACTATATTTACAGTGATTTCACTGTCATCCATTTAGACAATTTTCCAACGTCTTTTCACTGAATCGTCAACTTTACATTTACAGAACTTGTACCGAGAAGATTCCGTTTTGAGAGTTTAATTCTCCCGTTGGAGAAGTTCCGCTAACTCAATAAAATAATCCGAGTTTTAATTAATCGGAGATTCAAAACAATGGTTCGCGTAAACTGGTTTGATCGATGTAATCCTCAACTTAACAGGATTATGTATGCGTTTGCCCACTTAGTGAAGATAATTTTGTCGATTAACTGCTGGTAACGTAGCTTTTAATATCTTGACCATTTCTGTTTCTGTAGCGCATTTAGTTGGCGAATTTGTCGTGTTCGGGCACTTCATTTGGTTAGTTTGTGATAAATAGTTGTATTGAGATGCATATCAAGGTCCTGAAATGACTAGCAGGAAGTGCAAACGATAAATAATAAAATAATCGCGAAGTAACCCAGAGAAAAGCGAGAGAGAAGATGCGGATAGAAGTCGTTGATACGTATGTTTCATTATCAAAATAAGACTCATGAGAGTTATGTCAGTCGAAAGTCATGAAGGTTGTGGTTTTGCTGGCGATTGAGAGCCCAGGTACTCGCTCAGCATCCTTCGATCTCAGACCTCTGAAGGTAGGATAGGTTGTCATTTAGTCAGACCCTTGAGGGGGGGGGGGATGTCACATTTGTCACCTGACTGAGGTACAGAGGTAGGACCCTGGGGAATCCGTACCATCTGGGACGAGTTCTTAATCTGGTTACTCATCACATCTAGCAATTTACTTCGGTGGCAAGTTTCAAAAGGACAGATCAACTGGGACCTTGTTTTTTGTCATAACCTTGCTTAGTAGCTGTCACAGCTGGAAGGTTTGGCTGCTCTTCCAACAACCGTCACCCACTGTTGTGGTGACCACGAGCTTCCTCCACACTGCAGGCACAAGGAGTGCAGAATGGAGAGACTTTGAGAGAAAGGAAGCGTAGCCGCGCATTGAAGTAGCCATGTCTCGTAACGAACTGGCTCGTCCAGTCGTCTGGCTCAACCCACTTTATCCTATACGTTCACGGATGGATTCCCACTCGCTTGCCATTTATTTAATTCCCATTCATCCAGCGCACGTTTTCGTTCAGCGGAAACGTCTTTACAGGGTTTGGCGGAGAGCATGAAGGAGGCTCCTGGCCAGTGATTACTTGCTACAGGCGGATGCTGCCTTGTAAGCCTCTGGGACTCACATAAACGCAGCTCTTTGGGATTGGGCCAGTACTCTACTTTGGTTGAGTGAGTTTGCTACGCAAGAAAACGAGGCAGTAGCCAATCACGCTTAAGGTAATGACATTATACTTACCAGGGTAAGACACACCTCAAAAGCCTAGCTAATTGCTGGTATTGGCGGGACTGTACGAGGGTGCTGTTGGGGGACCGAAGTTGTTGGGTGGAACGCAACCTCTCACCTGTGTCAACTGTTAAGTACTTGCCCCGCTTCTTAAGAAGGAGCCTGTGGCTGACAAAACGTATTGACATTAAGCTATTTAATTTTACGTTTAAGAGAATAAGGCGGGGTTTTTCCTCAGCCCCTTGCTGCTTGACTTGCTCCTACCATTGGCTGACACATTTCGGACCGTTAAATAAGTTTCCGCTGATCTACTGTGCACAGAAAAAACACAATCAGGTCGTCCACGTAGGTGTTCAGCTTGCAGTCAGTCTTCATCAGGTTCCAAAGTGCTGGTCGGAGGACCGAGCCCAGTGGACATCACTTCTCGATCGTTCTCTGGATTGAGGCGTATCTACATTCGACCGTAGCAGTTCTATTTGTCAGGTAACTTCAGACGAGCAAGTGCAATATCCTTTCCTTTAAGAACACTGAGTAGCGTGGTGCACGATAGGTTGTCAAACGTTCCTAAATATCAATAAGAACCGCTACGACGTACGTAACCTGTGATTCCAGGGAATCGGCGTTGAAGAAATGAAATAGTTTTATATATGCGTAGATTAAACAGTTTGGTGAAACCGGTGATAACTGAGTTTTTCAACAAGCGTTGATGGCAATCTCTCGATATTGTCCAGCGTCGAGGGCAAAAGGCTCCGGCTCGACGTGCAATCAACCAGCTTTCAAGTAGGCACGTCGCGATGACATCAGGATGATTTGCGAAGGATGTTTCAACGCACTCGGCCTTCAAACGAACCGTATGATTAGAGAAGACGTTGAAACCGATGAATAAATGCTGGTTTGAGGAGATTAAGCTTCCGATAACTGAACTCGGAGGTTATATGTTGTGAAGAGCGGATCCATCGCAATCTCTCGTTGGCTATTCAATTCATATCGCCCCGCAGCACTGCTCGTCATTTCTGAATCTCTTGTCCTAGAGCCACCATCTATCAACGGCCAGCTATCTATTCCACGTCCTTGTGAAAATCCCGCGTTCTACTTAGTCCACTCTTTAGGATTTTGCAACTTCCTCTATTGGCAACCTACTCTCTTCGACAGAAAAAAACTATTAATTTCGAAACAAAGGTTAAACACTTCCGAATACTCACTGCAGTACCCAAGCAAACGTTGGTATGGGAGGGCAAAAATAATTGCCTGCGTTTCCCATTATTCTCAGTGGCAAGAAAGTTGAGTTTATTGTATCTTTCAGTTAAGAGAACTCCTGAAAATCTTTTATTTTGGCGTCTGGTCTGTATGTGTTGGTAAAATTAGGGTTGGTGACACCCCCCCCCCCAATCGTTCGTACGAAAATTCCAGATCGAATCTACTTATACTTGCTTACTTGGCAATCCAATCGGACGAAACCCAAAAAAAAAATTAGAGATAAAATTTTGCAGTTACACTGCAAGTACATAGTGTTTAGTGTCGTTTCTTAGGTATTTTTCGATGCTGAGTCAAATAGCGGTGTAGGGCTGCGTCGAGATGGAAGCCAGTGAAATCATAGAAAATATTATGAGACAAATACTTCAAGGAATTTGTGGGGGCGATATAGTGAAAGTTATTGTTTCTTTCCAGTCTGCACTCATTTCGCCCCACCTGTCAGGTCCTCCCGATTGCCTAGCGTCGCCCAGAAACGTTCATTTTCGTTGCTTTACAAATACGTCGTTTCTAGGATTGTGCGTGTTATATTCTTGATGTTTGTTGACGTTTAATTGAATAGGGTAAGTCGCTGCAAGGCAGAGGCTGTTTCCTTCAGTTTGTGTGAATAGTGATGGGAGGGGGATTTACAAACAACCATTTGGAGCGCCCAGTGAGTTCTTCATAAATATAAGTTAAGTTTGGGAAGGCGAAAAATCCGTTTTTAAAAACTGTTCCAATTTTATTTCCACCTTTTGACAGAGTACACGGATGTGATGGTTGAACAGAAATTTAAACTTGGTTTACGGATGAATCGGAGGAGAGCGAGAAGCGCACAACAGACAGTAGACGAAGACTAATTTTCGTCGTCGCGACCAGGAGGGGATTTGAGCAAGTCCACAATTTAAAAGGGACACCTCCACAATTTACAACTTAAACATATATGTCACCTGGTTCAACTTGAAATAACGCTCTATCAGAAACTGGTAGTGCGTAAAGGAATTTATTGAGTTGCCCCTGCTCTCCTCACGTCAACTAGATTTTTTTTGGGTGTGGATGCCTCGTTTTTACTTGTGCAGCAGCACTGTGTGAAAAATTATTTACAGCATTCCGGAATTTTGAGAGTTGTTGTTATAGCCGTTATTAAAATCTCATCGTGTACCTTATTGGACTACCTCCACGGTTGTCGGGACAATACAACAAGGTGATATAGGCAGGATTCGTTCGAAAAATCTCTACCAAGATCGCTACTCATAGAAATTATGGGTAATCTATTGTGCAGTTTTCGAATAATGAAAAAGCGGATTATGGTTCAATTATTTACACTTGCTCACATACGAAATTTAGTTCGTTGGAGCCGTTAGTGAGAAAAACACACACAACGACTGTAAGAGACTGGATTGATTCTTACTAACTATAGTTACTATTCAGACTAAAGTGTGAAACTGGTTGCTTAATGAGTCAACAACACAGTCGATATTGCTCGTTTCGCGTAGCACATTGATCTACCAGCATGACTTTTGCAAGACTTCCGTCATATAAGCAACATTTATAACAACAAATTTGTATTAAAATAACTTTTTGTCCAAAATTTTTGATAAACATTGCACTCTCGCGTCATTTATTCACGAACGAAAATTTGAACATTTTACATTACCGTCGCTTGTTTACAGCAGTCCACACACATCAATGAATTATTTTCGAATAATTTACTGAATTTTTAAATTAATAATTTAGGCGTAATTGTTCGCGTGAATAGTTTGTATTTACCAAGCATATACAAATGGAGCACGATGGGGCCTTGCAGCCCGGTATAGCAGGTCGTAAGCTAGAGGCAAATTAGGGTTGGAGCACTGACAGTGTCCTGCAGCTTCGACGGCTGTATCTGCATCACCACTCGTGTGTTGCTCAGTTTGTATTTCAACTGGTGGGTTTTGGAGACAAACAACATAACAGGAAGTACAGGTGTCATAGAATCGTCTATAGGTTGGTTCCTCCAAAATCTCTTAACTTCGTGGGCTTATTATGTTTATTGCTATTTAAAAGGTCTCACACATCTCTGTCATGAGTGACGGACCAAGACGATGAACAGTCTTCAAGAGTCAGACACACCTTGTGGGATGGGGGGAAGGCACCCGTGAAGCCTGCATTGCGTGCTATTCCGTAAAACTCGCTTTCGGATCGTTTGACCGTTTAGTTACGGCTTTCGGCTCTTCAACTGCCGTTGATTCGGTTTCGCGATGGAGGTGTTTTTTCCCTTATGCGAAAAATGTGTCGAATTGAGATCAGCGCGAACGTACCCTTTTGCAAGACTGGGATTTTGACGAAGCGGAAGGCTGAAGCTTGAAAACGTCAGTTGCGTCAAACGATTTGCAGTTGTCCGCAGTAGATCCCTCCAACAGAAATCGATTTTTTGGGCTTTCCCTTACCACGTCCTGGGACTAGAAATAAAGCGAAACGGAGCGGTCAATCCGTAGCCCTTAAGACGACTCTTCACTCGAGGTTTTGTGAGAGGTAATCACAACCTTCTCTTGAGCTGTAAGGGCCCCTCAAGGGAATTCTCGTTCCCATAAATAAATAAGTGAGCGATCACTTTGGAGAATCCCTCTACTCACTCGGCCTTCCATTTAACGAGTAGGCATTAAGAGATACAAAACAGACGCGTAAGGTTTCTCAGATACAAAACTAAAATCCGGGTTGTGATCCGAATCGTCATTCGGTAATGCAAACATTCAACACTACATGTAGCCGAGAAAAACACGATTTGCCGGCTTCAAAGACCACTTAACCATTTGACAGTTTACTTTGGTAGCTGTAGGCTCTTTTTAAGGATGTAAGCCAGTACTTGTAGTTGGATGATATTGTTAAGGAGACGTGCCAAAAAGCAGCAGGGCCCACAAAAGATGGCAGCAATGCGATTGTATACGAGTTTTTGGAGGCCACAGGCTCCATCTTGAGAATCTTTCTTGAGAAGGTGAGAGATGGAGTTTCAGCCAACAACCTCTGCCCCTTAAACGCACAACCTTCACAAGATTTGCCTCATTATGAGCAATTAGCAAGGCCACTTGGGGGGTGTTTTCTAACTAACTCAGGCGTGATTGGCTACTGCCCCGCTGTCTGGGCTATAATTCACAGTCAAGCCAAAGTGCTGGCCCAATCCCAAAGAGTAGCACTCCTGTTCATGAACAAGACGTAAAAAAAAATCATCCACTTAAGCTCTCCAAGTGATACTGGGTAGGTACCCGTTAATTTGGCGAATTGAATGTATGGTAGACAAGTGAAGAGTGAAAAAGGAGCTTTCCCGCTCAGGGCCATGTCTGTAAAGATCTTACCATTGAACAAAACCTGCCGAGCTAGATGAACGGAACATGATGACTTCTAGTGGGCTCAGTTGATAACAGAATATGAAGCATGGGTCCAGTTCTTCTTTTACTTCAGAGACTGTCCATCTTGCACTATTGGCGCCTCCAGTGCAAAAGAAACAAGAAACCACGGGCTGATGCAGTTTCTACAACAGTGAGCGACGGTTGTTGAAAGAGCAAACAAACCAGCTTTCACTGCTACTAAGTAAACTTATAAATTTTGCCCACTTTGCTAAGACAGTAATGACAAAAAACGCCATCGATCATTGATCTGTCTCTTTGAAATTGCCATCCGATTTGAAGTTGCATCAGATGGAAAGCCAGATTGGCTTGGATTGGAATGACACCTTCCAGATGGGCGACAGCTCTTAACTGGTAGACATGCTAAATTACAACCTTCTGTACCTCCACAGTACCCGGGCTCTTTTACAAAAGTGAAACTTCAACCTCCGTAACTCTCGACTGATAACTCTGTTACGAGTGTTAAGGAACAGTCATTTTGACAAGGTAACAGACCCGTGTGTGATTTTGGGGAGTCATCTTCATGTACTTGGCAATACGTAGATGTGATCGGCTACTGTTCTCGTCTGTTAGTAAAGAAGTAAAATGAAAGGCTTGTTCTCAGTCTCTCCCTTGGGAGTCAACAGGTCTCTCTTCTTCTTCGACGTGCCATCTCCATCAATGAAGGTTGGGTATCACAGTGGCAAATCCCTCTCTGTCTTCAGCGGCTCTGATGAGCTCCTCGAAGCTCATGCCAGTCCACTGACGTACATTCCTCAGCCATGACATCTTCTTCCATCCTAGGCCCCGCTTGCCCTCGATCTTTCCCTTGACGATGATCTGTGCGTAACGGTATTTGTCGTTTCTCAGGATATGACCTAGGTATGCAATCTTACGGACTTTTACGAGTTTGAATAGTTCTCGTTCTATTCCAATCCTGCGCAAGACTTCTTCGTTCGTGGTATGCGATGACCATGGTATTTTGAGTATTCTGCGATATGTACCACCAGGTGCGACATGTACTCCAAATGTTGTAAACGGTCAGTTGGTAGATGGAGAACAGGCCAGGATCAATCAGTGATGGGTGTTGGGCGAACGAGAGGGTGAGAGTTGAAGACTGAAAATAATCAACTCGGTGAGCGTGAGAGTTAGGAATTAAATGCAACGAAGTAAGTAATGAACTGTGTTGAGTTAGAAATCAGCTCGTGTACAAAAGGGCGACACAAGGATAGTACTCGGAACGCGTGAACTGGTGAGGGAAACGAGAGAGCAAGATGTAACTGGGCACAGGGATACGAGTGACTTCTGCGATAGGTGAATTTTGGAAGTCTCTTGTGGAGAGGACTAGAAATTGAGGCGAGGGAAAATAAAGAAAGGATAAAACCCACTTCAGGGAAATCCGGTAGCCATTAGAAATAACCGCAACTGCAGTGGAATTTCCGCAGGTATGAGGGGCAGGTATTGAAGGAGACAATGGCTGGCAAGTCTGAGGTCAAAAGACTCGAACTGATTCGGCGCTTTGGGTCAAACTATGGGAAAACACCAAGATATAAGAAGAGAGAGGAGCACCTAACCCAACGATCTGATCAGTCAAGGCAGTGATGGGAAAACCCCATAATATATCAAGAGGGGGAAGAGTACCTAGCTCGATGGATGGTGTGCTAAGTTCCCCACCCCTGCCCAGGAAGAACCAAAAATAAATAAATAAACAAACAGGTAGAAAGGCTCCGTCTCAGCCATCCAAAAACCTGGCGCCACCACGAGATCCAGCCGGGACCATGGCCGGGGGGGGGGGTGCCATGAGGTATGATCAAAGCAAGGATAGCTGGGGGAGGGGGGACTTGCCAGGCGTGCCAGAACAGAAGGCATGTCACCGCGTGTCAATGCTTCCTTGCTGTCAAAGAGAAAGAAAAGGGGTGCTGATGGGCTGTTATGGGCCACGTATGAGCCCTAGGTGGAACCGCCACCCCACCGGTCAGGTACAGCACGTAGATGGAGAAATTATTATAGTTGGGATGCTGATGACTTCTTCACTAAAATGCTACGAAACAACTTAGATATTCGACTCAAATCCACCACAAACAGCACTTAAGACCCGCCGGTCGAAATTCCTCGTCGACTTGCCGCATTACGCGAATGATGCATCAGCGACGGCACGTTTGTTTACGAAATAGAAAGGCGCAGGGTGCCGGCAATGACCCCGGCGATTGGCACAGATGAGGGAGAACCAAGGTCGATATACTCCGGAGAAAAACAGTGAATGGAGCCGGCGTCGTGAAAAAAAGTGTTTTGTTAGGAAAGAAACTCGTTTTACTTACAAAGATGAAAAACCTTCGTCGTTCCATCGAACTGAACTGTCGATATCTGCAGTCCTTAAGACACTCGACGGTCAGGCGATTGTGTCGTAACGCACTTATCCATATGAAGGCCGCTCACTATTGTTAACCCCAGTCTAAGGTTCTATTTATTTGTACGCTTTTATTGTATTCATCACGTTCGGCATACAAAACGTACCTTACGCTGTTTATTACTTTCTTTAGCTCCACGAAATCCAGAAGTTCAAATGAACTGAATTAGAACACCAGTGAATTTATGGAGAGCAAAGGAGAGTTGTGTGATGTTTCATTTTTAAATTATGAGTAAGATAAATTAATATTCAATTCAATGAAACAGTTAACAAGTATACTAAATTATAAAAAAGCGTTGAATTCAGAATATACGCCACTAGTAAAACGAGAAAGATAGGTACGGCGGGTGAGACCGGGAGCTCTTCCACCGCAAAAGTACCATGACTACGCAGTTTTTTGTACTTCTTGAGGCCTACTGAATCGAAAAAATACGCAATTTCGGTTCGGTGTCTGTGTGAGTGTGAGAGTTTCCGGGAGAACGGCTTAACCGGTGAAGTCAGGAGATACTGCCCACGATCGCAATGTGTCGCGCAGAATGAAAAATCACAGTTTTTTAAGGAATAACTCGATTCATCTACGGAAGTTTAAAATTCGCACAGTACGTTTAGCAGGGGACTACATCACCTTTTCTGTTGTCCCTTATTTCACTGAAGAGCGTTGCCTTTGTCGAGGAGTAGTTTTAAAACGATTTTTTACATGACCCTGTTCAAGCGTGTTAGAAAAAGGCGGCCCAATTGCTTATGACAATGACTGGTGGGGTTGATTGTCCCTTTTTGATAGATGTGAATAAATATTTGACTGATGAAACTTGAGGCTGTAGGAAAATCAGGTAAAAAATCAAACTCGGGATCATTCCCCTCATTTAAAATCATTTGGCATGGTGAACCAATTTTGAAGCTTCACGGGCACAAGGTTATTTGCAAATGGAGTTGATAGTCGATACCATATAGTATTTTGAAAGAAAACTTTAAAGAGGCTCCGACATTTTATAAACAATATTTCAAGAGTTTGGAAAACGAACCGGAATTTCTGTGCATGTTTGATATAGTGGTTTGACCACCTCACTAGATTCATACAGTTTTCCTACACCCCTTCTGTCTCTTCTTTCTACCTGTTCTCTCTTTTCACGATTTCACTCATCCCTCATCCCTAGTAACATGAGACGTAGATGTCTTATGTCTCTCACATCCTATCTTGCCTTACCTCTCCCAGGTGTAATCATCCCACGTATCATTTACCGTGTCACCCAAGACAGCACTAGGTCTCGTTTCCTAATCCCATGTCCTAATTCATGCCCTCTCCTCACTGCACTTGTTTTATTTGCACCACCCCCGCGTGATTACACCTTTTTTTGCTCCTATATTTCCCTACTGTGCATGTGCTTACCCTTGTGTACTCCCATTCAACCCCACCTTGATCCTTCACACTTAATGGTAGTGCTGTCTGACCATCCTTTCATTTTCCTTGCACAAACCCACAAACATCCCTGGCCCACAAACCCTTGCACCCGCTCGACTGGGAAATGAAGTAGTTTAAGAGGGATGGAAAATCACATGGGGTCACATAATGAGAGCACCGCTGGTCAAGTTAGACAAAGGACTACTGACACACTCTTGTTGATCGGAAACAATAAGTTTTTAAAGACTAGATATCATTTACTATCTACTGGCCCATCTCATATTGCAGCTGTTTTCCCGTAGGAACTCTCGTCTCTTCTAGATATTGTTGAATATGTTGGCTTTGGAATGAACACGTTGGATTTCGTGGCAAGCGTAGGAGTGTAGCCTGGTCACCCAAGACTAGGAACAGGATTTTGGTTTGTTGAACTTTATCAGGAGCAAGATTACTTCCTGTGGGATGTCCTTTGTCCTAACGCCATTGGCAAAGAGCGTCGAGGGTTTGGGGACCCAACGGTTGAATGTATTCCAGCGTGGTGGCTTCAGTACATACGAGAAGAATTGATTCGAGCCAATTTCCTATTTACAATTCTTTCAGAAGGTGATTGAAAAACTAGTTCCAAGGATACTTCTAGTACGCTGGAATGACAAGCAAATATGGCTCTATTGTCCATTGATCGAAGAGGGGGGAGACCTGTACTTAGGCTCAGGTTTTCCGTTGTCTTGCTCAACTCACTGTGCTCTGGCTCTCCCCATAGTCCAGCTCTGCCACATCATCTGGCACAATCCTCGTGTGCGCTAGCCTCCCTGCCCATCTGAATTACCACCCACGACGAGGGTCCTACTTCAAGGGCTATCCTGCTGGCACAGCGCAGGGTAGTAGGTTCGGCAGGCCGATTAAGCGAGGTCTTTGACCGTCGGAATATCCAAACTCACACCTAACGGTACCCTTTTTTCCCCTACGGGAAGCCCAGGTCCTCGGGTGTTTCCAACGACAACGGATTCCCCCTTTTGTATTTTCGTCAGATATACTCGTCTCTCAGTGTTCACACAGACACAATCCTCTATCTACTCTCAGGCCAGACACAGTTCTCCCTCTCTCCTTCAGATACAGTTTCCCTCACCAGTTCATGCATGTTCCGAGTCATCCCCTTGTATCGCCCTTATACACTCAAATCCATATTCATTGCACGTATAATTGAGTTCTCCACTTACGCTCACCGATTTCTCTTTTATACCGTTCTAAAACTCCCCCTCTCCTGCGCCCAACATAGATATTACGCGTTTACAGATATTCTGTGAGTTTGGCGAAAACCGTAAAGTGAAAAAATTCTACTTTTTGCCTCATACGCCTATGTTTCTGTTCAGCAAATTTTCACGGAGATATTTATACAGAAAAATAGTAGGGTACTAGCTGTCACAGGATAATTTGAAAGTTTAATGAAAACCGTTTTTTGTGACATTTCGGTCCGTTTTTCAAGGCGATTGTTTTTCGTTATTTTTGAAGCAATTCAACACAACAGACAAAACGTGCACACTTATGGTTAACGTTAATCTAGCCTGAGGAGCCTTTGTGCCATATCGATAGAAGGCACGAAATTAGCTACAATAACGAACAAATGAACGTCCTTTTTTGAAAAAAAAAAACGGAATAATGCAAACAGAAGAAATTTTAAACACTACAAAAATGAACACTTCCCAACATGGCAACAAAAATAAATGCGGCCAAAATGTGTTGCTAAAAGAACTAAATAATTGAAGCCTTTTGTATATCGCCGAATAATTAGCCACTCTGTACATTTTGAAATGACAGGACGAAAATCTTCTAGTAGACGACGCGACTACAAGTAGGTACACACTGACTCATAGCAACTCACAACAGTTCCAAGTACGCAAAGGTCGGAATGCGAGTGAACTACTAGCCTTCAAAAAGTGTTTTCGACAATCTCAGAATTGACCTTCACTTGCGGTTAGTGAAACGCGAGGAGTAACTGAACTCGTGAAAAACTTGGCTCATGGGGCTCGTCGTGACCAATAGACTAATGTCACAAAGCACTTGAGCGTCAAGGAGAGAGCTACAGACCGGAGGTCGCGGCTTTTCGGTTTTGGCAGAGCAGTAGGCAATTACATCCTTCCCCCCGGGGAATAATGCCAAACGCTGAAAGGATAGTTACTAAAAACTCCGCAAAATATTGTACGTGATTGCTGACGTTTGACGTAGAATAGGGTATTTCTTATAAATTAGCTATCTGCGAGGTTATTCGATAAACAACGTGAGACAAGCAGGTTTGTGGCCAATTTCATTCTTCACACTAAACCAATTAACAGATTAAACGAGTCAGGAATGATATTGAAATCGTCGAACTGACTGCACGTGACGGCAGCGCTAACGTTAGTTGTGAGATGCGTCACACAAACGTTTCAGACATTCCTCAAAAATAAAGTGGAGTGAAATGAGAGAAAATGGTAAGTTGTGTTTGATTTTATTTGATAAATGCCGACCCTGATTCGAAACCATAAAATGAGAGAGGTTCATTATGCTTTCGATTTAGAATTTTGTGGGCGTTATAAGAGACAATTCGTTAACTTTGTGTTGTTGTTTTGAGAAATATTTGATACTGCTACGGCTGTTGGTGGAGTTCCTGTAAAAAATTTCTACCGGCCGAAAAAAATGTGTTTTACACAGATCAAATATTAAACCAAAACGCATTTCACTATTTTAGTATTGTTATTGTTTAATAATTATTTAAGGTCACTTATTTATTCCCCAAATCATTTTTACTTTCCTTGATCTACGAAGCAGAACGAAAACTTATGAAATCGGCTCAAAAAAAAAGTTGAGTTTCTCTTCAGATTTTTACTGTTCAGACTCTACTGTTTGGGAAAATGGTCTTTTGTGTGTGTGTGTCTGCGAACAATTTTTAAAGAACACGGCAGAACCAAATCAGCTCAAACTGCATATCTATACTGCAGATTACGATACGACGCCAAGAAAAGGTTATGAGCAAAATCCACCGAAAGCTAACTATAGTTATCATAGTGAGCAAAACACCAACTTTTTTTCTCAGAAATGGCTCTAACGATTTTGATTAAATTTTGTATATACACAGCACTTAGTAAGGCAACAACTCCATAAAATTTCCATTTGTGGGAAAATGACAAGAGTAGCACAATAATTTTTCCTTATAAACTCCGCTGAAATGTTACTAGAACGTTCTAAAAAATTGGTGTAGTAGCCCAATCCAATACCGATAGGGTGAGAGTTTAAAAACGCCCATTAGATATACAGGGGTGACTCCAGAAATTCCGTAATTTCAACTCCCAAATAACTCTGAAAAAGTGATTATTATCCTTTTTAAAAAAAACGTATTTACAGCCTCATTAAGTCTCAGTGTACTAATTGCTCAGTAATGGTGCGGGAATAAGTATGAGAAGCACAATAAATGCTGGAACCGTCACCGCTACCGCTTTCTGCCGCCGTGAAGTGATTTTTGACCAAGTTCAAATGAACCTGCTACGCACCAGATATTATAATTGAATTTCAGTACCAGTTCTCGTGTTTTCGGGTGTTCTACATATATTGCGGATCCTTGAGTTTACGATGGACGCACGCTGTGCGTTGCACATAGTGGTATTGCACAGGCAAATATCAAGGGCAAGGTGTGCCCCAAAGCACTAGTCGACCCTCCTTCAAAGACGCCTGCACATGAGGGTCTCAATGAGCGTAGTCATTTTTATCGTTTGCATCTCGTAGGAATCAAACGGCGACGTTCCATTGATCCATCGATATTAGCCACTCAGCAGTTAGCGACTAGAAGAGGGTCAAAGTGTAGGGCTGCTCAAACCGTGAAAGACGAACACCTGCTCTTTCAAATGAGCCTCATAGAATTACATTTATACAAGTTGTGTGGAGAGACCGAAGAGTGTCCTGACCACATAATACTTCACACGCTGCGGATACGATCTCTTCGAGGCCACGTCCCACTGAAGTAAGCCCCCAGCGGCAGATCGGCCCAAAATCACACAATCAGCAGGAGGCTAGGACTTAAGACACCCAGTGGAGGGCAATAAGTCATTAGGCTTCTGTGCTTGGCGCATTCAAAAATTCTTCACCGTACATCATACACATCATGCAGCAGATTACAAACAATTCGTTCGGTACGCACCTCACGAAAAATGTTTTAAGCGAATTTTTGAACTCTTGTGTTGGGGCTTTTATATGGAAACTGTGTTATCTATCGTCACTTTTTCAGATCAGTCAATCGAATGAACCACTCGGTAAAATTGACAGTACCAAATGTAAAAAAATCCGAAGCGGTTGGATGTCACCTCCCGCACAGCAGGTTCATAACGGGTTTGAAATAATTGGAGCCCGCTACTTGGACGCCCTTATGGCTTCAAGAACGTCCTTGAACATGCAAAAGTCGTAAAAGCCGATCTTTTTGGCTTTCTCCTTCAGAGAAGGTGGGCATTCAGTTGACCCGCCGCTCTGAAACCGGTTCATGAAAAGTATCAGCCGCCTTCCGTTTCCTCCCTGTGAATACTTATCTAACCGGAATCTTATGTTAATCCGCGTACTTTGGATTTCGCTTTTTATTGAGAATTCTAACGTAACGCCGTTAAAACTAACGCGGAGGTTCTTCGAGATTATTTTCGAAAACGGCTTTAACGATTCTGACTACACCTACGACGTTCTGTAGAATTTTATTGAGCAGTGTTTGTGGAGACTGACTATCTGTGTCCAGAATAGGAGAAGATTAGTAACAGATGTTGGAGAACATAAATGTACAGTAAAGCAAATTGTCCTGTGAGTATCACCCTCAGTTCACCCAAAAGCTAAAGTTAACGTACCTGTTAGGTGAGTCCGTCTCCTCTGGCTTGTGAGTTACTGTGGGCAAGCGCTTTCGATGTAAAGACATCATCGTCTGGCCGTTAAGTCAGTACCCAATTTCTTTAATCACCCAAAAGCCTCAGATTGAGGGGTAAAGATGGGTAGGGATACTTACTCGTACCTGCTCGATGCGGGGTGAGAGTAATTTTATGTAGGTCTCATTTTTCACGTCACAGGCGAGGGCCTGCAGCCCTTGAGTAGTGGGTAGAAGCTTGAGAGACCTCTGCTGCAGCTTACTGGGGTCCTTCCAAACCCCTGGGAGACCAGTGTCCATACTGTCTCGTCCTGGGATAACTGTAAGTCGGACGAGCCAGCGACCATTCTGGCCTTGAGGCTTGTTTGGCCCAAACATGATAGCACAGGAATGCATAGCCCGCAGCCTTGCGCCAGTGCATTATGGGTTGGGGCCCCGAACTGAGCAATCAAACTCCTACCCAGGGCAAGGCCTGACAATGCTGGAAAGTTCGCTTGCTCTGCGGACATCGTGGTGGTCGTGGAGTCGCTGGAGGATAGTTCTCCCATCGCAAATTTCATTTCTAAACTGTGGGGTCTGAGGGAGTTGGAGGCCACCTGGTCGGAACTCTCAGAGACGTCCCCAAATGCAGAATTGTAACTGTCCGGGTAGTGGCAGGTCTCCAATGAGACACAACTACTTGGCTAAAGGGGAGCGCAATTCAGGTCCCATCCAACCTTTCACCCCTTTCTCATGTAGTGGATGAGGGCAAGTCCAATCCTCTGGATCTATTTGTGAGTAGCGTTTAGGAGCAGGGAGAACGCCTCTTGGCAATTCCTGCACTCAAGCTACATGCAGCTCAAATGGCACCCCATGAATCTTACGCCCATCACTAGAGAGGGTGTCGTTTCAATGGGAAGCTCCCCATGTTTTATTTCGTGTTGGCAGGTAAAGATTTCGAGAGAGGTAAAGTTTACACTTTAACAACAAAGTTAAGATAACGTGAGCACATGAAATGTAAATGGTTTCCCAGGCAACAATTTAGCTGGGGGCGTTGCCTTCGGAATTAATGTAGATCAGGCAGTGGCAAACCTACTGGTTGGAAGGAAGAAATAAGAAACGTTACGAGCTTTGTATCTCGAGGGGCGATAGACGGGAAAGTGTGGTCCAAGTCAGCCCTTCTAGACCTGGACTACGGGAATAACCAAATGAACAGTCAGGAGGCGATAAATGAACATCATCCACAGAGGAACCTTGTGGGTTAGGATGGCTAGAAAGCTTTATGGGTATTAAAGGCTGTTACTGACGTGTTAAAAAGTTTAATTGAATTAGATCGAAATTAATAACGATTTCGCTTCGTTTCTCAAAAGCACTGGACTAGATTGGACCGAACTGACAAGGTCAAGACTGACTACTGAGGATCGATACATTTAGTTTGTCCTCCACTCCTGTTTCTTCAACCACCTGTTCATGCTCACGCCACGAAACCTTCGGAATATGTTTTGTCCGTTGTTTCTCAAAAACGGCTTCAACGATTTTCATAAAATTTACTGGACCATTTACGCCACTGACTTATATTTGTGTACCTAAATTTTGTTGTCCTTGACAAACTCGCTGAAAGAAGATGGACGGCAATGCAGCCTACAGGCAACTCATTGGAAGAATAGTAATTACAGTGCAGGTCGACTTTGGAGGTTGCGTGGACAGTTTCTCTCCTGAAATGTCCAATCGGTGAGGCAGAAGGTGAAGGCAATCCCGTCGACACAGAAGGTGCAGAGAAGGCTACTTCTGTCTTAAGGGCCATTAATCATCTTGAATAGATCTAGTAGTCAAGTGACAGGCAGTCAAAAATCTCGTGTTTTCGATTAAGCTCGCAAAGGCCACACTCTGACAGAAGAAACAACAGTGATTGAGGAAAGATTGCCCCTCCATACTTATCAGCATTCTGTCCTACAAACACTTATAGGTACAGTTTGGGGCTCGTTTTGAGCCCATTAATTAAAATTCGTATTACATTGTAACTGTGTTCCCTATCAATATGTTACGGCGCCCACAAGGTGCTTCTTTAGAAGTAAGCCAAATATAAGTGGGAGATGGCGTTTCAGCCATCTCCCCCAGTCAAAGGGTTGGCACTCTCTCGCGAGGTTTGCCCAATTACAAACAATTACCAAGGCCACTTGGGGTGTGCGCTACTGTTATGTACAACTTACGATGTACAATGTTTACTTAGGCGTGATTGGGTACTGCCCCGGTGTCTGGAATATCAAACATACAGTCAATCAAAGGAGAGCTCACTGAATCACTCCGAGTGATGACGGGCCAGTTACCCGTTGACTTCGCCGTTGAGTACATCATGGACAAGCCGAGAGTGAAAATGGAGCATCCCCCGATCTGGGGCGAACTCCACATACACCTTAACACTGAACGAAAACATGGCGCTAGATGATTGGACATCAGATAAGTAGCAAGCGAGATGGGAATCTTCATCCAAGGGAAAGGGACGTCCATTTGTGAACGGCTTAGAAGGAAGTGGGTTGAGGTAGACCACTGGGGGATAGTTCCTCACGGAATATGGTGGCTTCAAGCGGGTCTTCGAAGATTTGCTTGCGCCTTCAGATCGAGAAACCACTGCAGTTCCTACAACAGTAGGCGAAAACTTTGACTACCAATAAGCAAGCTTACAACCGTTTCGTCCACTTTGCGAAGAAGTTTATGGCAAATATATGATGATCTGTCTGAAGTACGCAGTATCAGGTGGGAATCCAGATAGAACTCCTCCCAGATGTTACGGATTCTCCTAGGTCATACCTTCGTGTAACACATGGTCAAGAGCTCTGGAGACCCGGAGATTGACTAAATGACAACCTGTCGAACCTCCACGGGTTGTTTAGTAAGCGTAGTTCTTGCATACTAGCGAAACCACCTCCATGACTTGAGTGTTGAGGAACAGTAATTTTGATGAGGAAACACACGTGCTTCGTACTTACACCATGCAAGCTAAAATGACGACTTACGATTACATAAGTTGGTGAGGCGAATTCAATAATAGAATTAACGTGGAGGCGAGGGAAGTTTTGCGGTCAGTCGCGCCTGATATTATTTACTACAATTAGAGCGCATATACCCGATAAAACTTTTGACGTTACCTGCTCACTTGCGCCGGCGTGCTCTCTAACAAACTGCTGGACGGCCCCCACGGATTGTTGCTGCGCCCAATGTACATGTCCAATTCCGTTATGTTACTGGCCCAATTATCCGCACCTGAAATCAATCGAGGATATTAGATTAAGAAGTTTTACACTCAAGAAACGAACACAACAACCAAATTATGTCGAAAACTGTCTGGCGCTAAGCTGGCGCGTAACTATAACATGCCGACAATGGAAAGCGCCTGAATCACAATTTAAAATATCAAGTGCAGCGTTCCTTCAACGATTTCAACTCCTCTGGCAACTAATCCAATCTGTTTTTCACTCAGTTTATATGAGCCTGTTGGAACTATTAGTTCAATGTAGAGCAACAGGAAGTACTGAACGTTCCAGAGTTTATTGCGTTGCTTCTACCTATGTCACGAACTCCATTTAGGGACCAGCGTATGGGACTCTTAACGTGTTTTGTTGGGGTGAAAAGTTCGGGTTTGTTATTTGGGAGTTGAAAAGTAAATTCTGTGAACATAGTTGGCCAATGAAACGATCGTATTTCAAGTTCCAGAATTTATCGGGTCGCTACTAGTTATCGTAAGAATATCGTTAATCTTCTTGGGACTACGGAAGAAAGAGCTGGTAGTGCAGGGCCACTTCGAAAGAATGAAAACGGGGAATTCAAATTCCTCTGACGAATTCTGAATTTTTTCCTGGTGAAATAAGTACGCTTTTTCAATTTCTCCTGCAAACATACCTGAAGGGTGCTGCGTAGAAGGTAGTTTTAGTCTAACGTCCAGCCCCAAAAACTTTGACTTTTCTTCATCAGCGAGTCAATTCGCCACACTTCTGCTCGACTCAAGTCCTTACTTGACTGCTGGATCCCACCTTTGACTTCACCTTTCCACATTCAGCTGCATACTGCATCAACGCCAACAAATCCCTTACACGCCTTCCTACTTCATAATGAACTTGAGCTGAGCTTAGAGTTAATTATATTTTATCTTCACCACTCGAGCCGCAACAAGAATTTACCTCACTGACAGGGTTGGACAGGAGTAGGTGCTTTGACTCGAGTGATGGGCACCTTCCTGCCAGGCAATCACTGTAGCACCTGCTTGAATACGTGTCTGGCCGAGAACCCCTCCCTCATTTTTGGTTTTCTCTCACCGATTACGTCAATTTTGATTCAATTATTACGTTGGAAAATGACGAGAGCAGCACTATAAATAATCAAATATTTCGACAAACTCGGTTTTCTCGATGATTTGTTCATTTTTAATTATAAATTCCATTCATACGGCACTAATGGTCCCGGGTGGAGTTTAACAATAACCATAAGATAATTAGAAGCAACCCTGAAAAATCTGGAACTCAAACTTTTGTCGTTCTTGTAAGTAACTTATTTCACAGCTGTCCTACAATTCAAAAATAGTGAGCTCAACTGAAAATATCGCGTTGGTAGTTTCCCCCACCCATACACTCAATGGAAGTTGAGACACAAGTAGGAGCAACCTAATAGGTTCTGAAACCTTAATAACTTACAATTTCTCAAAGTTCTCACTGTGAGAAAAATATGTTGGATTTGTTGCTAGAGCAATTAAATCACTGACTTACGAGGAGCCGAGGAAAGTCGTTGATGCGGATTTGAAGCGAAGAGTTGAACGAGAAATACCGGCAGGAGAGTCGCTGGATAATTTCGGCCTTCGGAGGATAAGAACTAGTTGTAAGTAGACCCGTACGCGCATAACAAAGCGGACGTGAACGAGAGGAAGTTGGAAGCCTTTCACTCAAAAGCACGACTTCTGGTTTGCCAGACAGGGTTTTATTTCTTTAGGTGGACCCTTGTGGAAAAATAGCGTAAGAAACACTTAAGAAGACACAACTTGGAGCTTTCGTTGAATTATTCATATCGATGTAGTCCAGTTGAGCTCGTGGTGGCGACGCTGAAGGGTGTGCGTCTATTTAGAGACCTGAATCTCTCGTTTCCTCCTTCTATGAATAACAACAGTGTGTCAACGAGATCGCCATTCTTCAATAATGGAGCTGTGGTATAAACATGTTAGCTCCGTTAAATCATTTTTTTTTTGCTTCAGAGTTCATTCGAGGTATCATTCGGTTGTCATTCAGCCAATGCTCATGTGTCACCATACGAAGGTATTACCCTAGGGGATCCTAACCATCTGGGAGGAGCTCTTAATGAGCATCTATTTCAAACGGAGTAATTGACTGTGGCCATGTTTTTTGTCATAACCTTCTTCACAAACTGGGCGAAACAGTCAAAGTGCTAATGTCACAAAATACAGCAAAAACTCTTTCGTAGCACGTAAGTCCTTCAACGGCAAGTGCACTTTCATTCTCTTATAGTTAGTTTGAGGAGATAACTCTGTAACGATTGGCGCAGTTTTGGCACGCCACTCGAATCTCATCGAATTAAAAGTTCAAGTACAACTTTCGTTTAGCCTTTTTGTTTGAAACCGCTTGGAAGGACTTCAATTGACGTTCATAAATTCCACAAATGGAGATGCGCTGTTACTCCTCGTGGAATATTGAAGATAATTACAGTCAATGCTTGAACGTTACTATCGCGGATAAAGTGAATCCGCCACTTCAAACCAAGGTCCCCCTCACCACAGGACACAGGCAAAACCTCGACGTTGCGTCAGGTTCAGTTAACGTTCATTAAGCTAAGAAATTCATTCAATTAATTCGACCCTAATGAGGGTGGTAGGGGATGAATAGTCAGAGGTCGTGAAGACTCGCTGGCTGAACAAACGAGGCCCAAAATATTAAAAACTGGTTAAGTGACAGCTCGAAATGAGCCGCAATAACCTTCCTCGGGGGTCGTTGGTTAATAAACTTTAAACGTCAGCCGAAAACGAGCTTTAAAACTTTTTAAATGTACCATTATTCTTTGTTTCGTCAGATCGCGGGGACGAGCACGGTTTTGCAATTTTTATTAATAATTACGAAGATTTATTTGGCACAAATATTGACGACCGAATTTACCGAAATCAGCCAGCGAGCTGGGCAGTACGCGGGATGTTGTTGATTTTGTCGTAATGAGCGACGTTAGGAAAAGTACATAAAACGCTTCTGACAGGATACTAAACAAACTGCGGGTAACTGATTTCCCGCTGGTGCTCACACTATAGCACGACTTGATGCTGTAAGGTCTACTGTCACGCTGTCCTAGGGATACATGTACGAAGAACAAACACGTAGGTGCCAGCTATCTGAATATATCCCAAAACTTTGACCAAACCTGTAAGGTCAGTCATGGGAAAATCGGAAAAACCGGTCGTTTAGTGTTCAGCAACTTCACATTTTTCGATGTATTTTGATTTATATCTCCGTTCAACGGTTACTGAAACAGTGATTTGGGAGGGGGGGGGGTGTAGGTATAAGTTGTTAAAAGACACTGACTGTGCTCGTGCATTATTTAAGTTTTGCAGTTTCTGTGGAAATTTTGAAAACGTAAAAGAACACTGCAAATGATTAAAACGGCCAATCCTATTCAACCCAGCGTCGGAGAACGGCTATACGAGTACAAAAATCCACAAAACGCCCACTCATAAATTTAACTATATATATATGAAACACCTGGGAAAATTTAAGTTTCAATAAATAATTTCCTGGTTATCGATCTTGGCGCAGGCTCACACCTTTGATACCCATTCCATTAGATTCACCATCGGAAAATACTAGTAAACGATACGAAACATGACGTAACTCCAAGGGAACTACGGAAATTGACAACAAGGCGTCATTTCGTGCCAATTGCATATCGTCACCTAGAAAAAGTTGATTTTCTTTGTTCTGATTTGGTTTATATCGTTTACTAGTATTTTTTACACTGGAAAACAGTGAAATAGTGAGGCAAATTGTACTACTTGAAGGAATTTCCGGGACAATGGAGCAAAAATTATCGTTTTTCCCTGGCCTGCGTTCATTTTCCGCACTACCGACCATCTCACTATAACCACCCGTCAGGTACTGCCAATCGCCTAGAAGATGTAAATTTTCGTTCTTCCGTCATAGCCAGACTTCGTATTTTTACTTTCCTTGGCTCTACGAAGTAAAAAGGAAAGTTATGTAATAGGCTGAAAAATTTTTGTTGAGTTCTTTTCAGATCTTTACGTTTCAGACCCCCCTGAGCCCGAAAAACACTATTTGGGAAAATGGTCTGTGTGTGTATGTGTGTCTGTGAACGATTTTTAGAGAGAACCACCGTACCAAATCAGCTGAAACTTAATGTATAGTCTACAGATTAAAATGGAACGCCAAAATAAGGGTATGAACAAAATCCCCCGAAATTTAACTATAGTTATCATAGTGATCAAAACACCAAATATTTTTTTTCTCAAGGACGGCTCTAACGATTTTGATTAAATTTTTTATGATGGTATCTCATGATGGGATAATTATACTATAAAATTCCCATTTCCGGGAAAATGACGCACAATAAATTATCTAAATTTTCGACGAAAAGCGTTTTTGCCGCGGTTTTTTCCTATTAAACCTCGCTGAAATGTTACTAGAATGTGAAAAAAAAGTCGTGTTGTAGTCCAATCCAATACCTATGGGGTGAGTGTTTAAAAACGCTCATGAGATACATGGGGCTCACTCCAGAAATTTCTGAATTTCAACTACCGCCGTTTCTGTTACTACCAGTTCCAAAAGTTTTTACCCAATAACTCTGGAAAAGTGATTAGTATCCTCCTTCAAAACATTTGTGTTTACAGCCTCATTAATTTTCTGTATACCAATTGCTCAATAATGGTCCTGCAATGAGTACGAGCAGCACAATAAATTCCATAACTGTAGGTGCTACAGCTTCCTGCTGCTGTGACGTGTTGTTTGACCAAGTTGAGAGGAACTGAGCGATAAATGAATCGAGTAAGTAAGTAGGTATAAAACGCCATGTACACAAGTGAATTGACGTAGAGCTAAGGAAAGTTGTGTGCTGCAACGCACCAGATATTTTACTAATATTTTTCGATGATGAATCGATTGGGATTCGTCTCTGAAGTGCTCTACAAGTGTTGTGGTTTTTAGGATTGTCCATGTTATATTATTGATGTTTGTTGACATTGGATTGGTCATAAGATGCTGTGGAAGAGAATAATACGCCGTTGTGTAATAATTTGCAGCGTTGCTGCAAAGCAAGGACAGTTTCCTTCAGTGTGTGGGAATATTGGTGGGGTGGGGGGTGATATGCAAAAAACATTTGGAGCACGGCCCATCACACAATGTCTATCACTTCAAAGACACATTCAATTTATAGTTCGGTATGTTCACACTTGAAATAGCGCTCTTCGGGTAACTGACAGCGTATAACGGAATTTATTGGGTTGCCCTTACTCACCTCACGACCATTACGTCAATTTCCGTTGTTCCCCAGTAGCCAGGTCATGTTTAGTATCAATTATTGGCATTTTTTATGCTGAAACGAGCGGGATGGGTGACGGAGGTGTGAGACTGCGTCAAGTTGTGCAATCATGCTGCGCAGAATCGTTATGAAACCATTTTCAGCATTTTTCACGAGTAGGCGAGCCATAAACACGTTTCTTCTCTCATTACTTCCTCACGAACTGACGTTTTAATCACCCAACCCTTAAATAGGATTAATTATTGAAATTAAAAAGGACTCGGGGAAAAGTCTTCGAGTTACCCGGCGTCGACTTTATAATCACAATTAGCCCCATTAACTCCCTCCCGTTTGATGACAGTTTGATCATACCGTCTTTCGGCGACTATTATAACTTTATTAGCTTCCCCCCTTCCCATTTATTAATAATTTGTCAAACTTTTTCTTCTTTCAGCGCCCTCTTTGCCTTATTGATTATACTACATGTCTGTTGCAGAGGGCTTTCGACTATTGAGTTAACCACGAATTGAGCTAAAGTACAGCTTTCTGTAGCTCAGCCAAGGCCCGTGGGGTCCGCAGGACATGCCGAAGGAAACCGCAAGATATCACGGGAATAAAAAATAGCTGTTAAGCGAATGTGTCTCAAATATCTGATAAACGAAATTTGCTCCATCCCAGGAAAATGATTACTCAAATGTGAGGCACAGCATACTTGATGAAGAGGTATCACAGGACGTAGTGTGTGAGTAGAGGAATTGAGCTTGTAGGTGCTGAATTGAAGGTTAGACCTCGGGAACTATGAATTCGAGAATTTGCAGAAGGAGTGATGCGACTGGCTGTAAAATTTCACAATACTCCTCTCATCGCGACAAAGATGAAAAAGCTGATGAAGTGGAAATCGCCACGCTACCTAATCAACTTGAACTTGAGAGTAGACATTTATAGCACTCCCAGACAGGGTGACGCCGAGGAAGATAGCTCAGAGAAGGAGGCAGAAGTTTTATTCGTATTATTAAAATACGACGAAGTAATCAGCGCTTTCTCAAGTTACTTCGCTCCAGAAAAAAAGGTTGTTCATGAAAGGAGTAAATTTAATAAACTGAATCTCGCACGCACCTTTCACAATCCTACGTTCAATATGTTAATTGAATACGGCTCCCGCCTCATGTGAATTCATCAATCGAGATCGATTGGTTTCCCTGGGAAGCGCGCTACTCAACCGAATGCTGGACGAGCGAGGATCGACCGACGTAATTCTACAAACTGAACGATCAAGAAACCGCATACTTCCAGGATGCCAGAAGTGTCGACGGAAGAAACGTAGGTGCGTTGCGCTGACAAGGAACAATCGTACATAAAAGTAACGAATTGAAGTACAAAACACTGAAATTAGGAACAGGGTTAGGGCTTCAAATTGAGTATTAGTCGAAGCATCACTTCCACAAACACATATTTAAATTTGGAAACCCCAAATGAGCTGTATTTTATTCGATAATGAGAATTACCAAATGTCCACTTTCAAATGAACCCCCTTCCTAACAAATTAAGAATGTGCAAAATCAAGTGGGGTATACGATTTAAACAAGATTTGTCCATTTGACAATATACTATTTCAAGGCTCAGCCAAGTGAGTGCAGCGGAGCCATGAATACCATGGCCCACTGCGACAATAGAAGTACTTTTGATTAACTCTCCCTTCCACACACACATTAGCGGTAAGGCTTTTGCAGACTAGAAATATTTCCATCAGGGCTAAGGCCTTGAAGGAAGAATAACCAGTTCAAATTAGAAGAGGCGGCAATGCTTCCTACTGACGTTATGCCAGAGCGGAAGAATTTTCAGTTGTCATTGAGTGTCCACGTCGACTCGCAGGAATGGTGGGAGAGAGCTGTTCCATAATGATGTGGACGAACTGCCACTGTACACTTACAGTTCTGTGATGGGGGACAAGATTAGTCTGGGCATCGTAGGGTCTTGACAAGCCATTGGGAGAGTACGCCACGATATATCTCTCATGATCCTGACAAAAGGACTCAAGGGTAAGCGGATCTACACATTCTTGGAGAGTCAGGCGGCCTTAAAGGCCATCGTGGCCTACACCACTAGATCAAGACTGACATGAGGGGATGTCTTCCGGCGCTCAAAGACTCAGTGCTCATAATAGGCTTGCCCTCATTTGGGTGCTGGCTCATAGAGGTCACGCAGCGAAAAGGCAGACTGCCTTGCGAAAAGGGGCATAGAATCCCTACCCATTGGACCTGAGCCTCACGTAGGAATGATGAAAAGTAACCTGAATGGGCAATGAGAGACACAGGAAAATTGCGCCAGACAGCCAGGCGAAAAGGCTCATTGCGCCTTCCTGTTCAAGGGCGAAGGCAATGCTTAAACTCTGCAGACAGGTCTAAGAGTCCTCACTGAACACTGCCAACTTAAATGACACACTCAACAAGATGGGAATTTCAGAGGTAGTTAAGTGCAGATTGTGTGGGGAGGAGAACGAAGTGCCAAGGGGTGTATGCGACTGCCATGTCTTAGCAGCCATGCGCTTCAAACATCGCCCAAGACCTACCTAAAATGGGCTGGTATGTACAATGTATTTTATTAAGTAAGGGACTACGCTACAGTAGGCCTATGTGGTGCCAAAGTGGCAAATCCCTCGGATAAATAAACAAAACCACATTGTGTCATGAGGAGCAATAGATCTGAAGAAGGCGTAGCTTTTGTTGCGGCTTCCGTGGCACCGTGACAAGTTTTCGAGGATTATAAGATGAAGATAATCCGCACCAAGAAACTCGACACCAGGGCACCGCCACGGCAAGAACGCCCACCGTCACAGATTCGCCAATGACCTTCACAAATACGCCCACCCTCACCATTTTCTCAAACGGCTTTTTTTCGGAATCAGAAGCCGTTGAAACGTAACGATCTGAAGCACATTACGTTACTTTCTCGCCTACTTCGTACGAGGTCGTTAATTCACTACTCACCTTCGTTACTGGGCGGTAACTAATGGACTCGAGCCGCTACAAGGACTGTTTGAATTTGTTTGATGGACCAGCAACAAGATGCTTTCTCGAGATACTTCTTTATAATGAAAAATTATTATTGCCTAAAAATTATTCAAGATTGTTCTCACGTTGACTGGGAAAACCTATTCCCGCGCGTAGACCGATTTTCACAACCTGGTACGAGCGAAGGACGTAGAATGGAAGGGGAGGGGGATTGAAACGGCCATTTTGCCCCAGGGAAGCTGTCTGCGGTTCATCTATTCAAAGCGTTGGGATTTGTAAATAAATTCATACGATTCGCTGAACTGTTTTTGGGTAACTCTACCCCTTTTCTTCACGCTCATTCGACTCACATGAAATTTTCATGCGAGCGAATGGAGTGAATAATTCAATTGGATATACGGTCATCTGAATCAGCGAAGTGTCCTCGGCCGTTCCCAGTCATAAACCTCGAGCCACCCTTCGCTATGATAATGAAAGCCGTCTCCCAGTCTTCGAGCGACGAGGAAATCGCCTCTTAGGAGGAAATAGGCGACCTTTCGTGAAAAGGCAACTGAGCTATATGGTGGAATTGAGATGTTGCTGTAAGAAATATTCTCCACTCACGTTGGTTCCTCAGGTGATGTGGTATTCTAGGGTCGAGGAATATTATGGCGTGTAGCAAAAGAAAAGAAGTTTTCTTCAGATCGTTACGTTTTGAAGGTTTCTCAGAAATATGTGTGTGTCTGTGCCGGTTGAACAAAATCAGCTCAAATGAGTTATTTCGCCTCCAGCTCATCATCAGCCATGACATCGAAATTGGGTTGTGGGTGAAATCAGTACTAAAGTAACTATAGTTACACTGATAATTTTGCTTACATTTTTTGTTCAGCGAGTTCCGAGCAATCCGACGGTAATACAAGATTTTCACTGGAGGAATAATGACGAAAGCAGCGCAATAAGTTATGAAAAACTTCGGGGATAACTTTTGTTTTAATTAGGACGTAGGAGAAAGGGCCCCATGAATTTACCCCTGAGAACCAAGCTCTTCATGCTCACGAAAACCTTGCTGGGTGCTGCCATTGCCATGCATACTCTCATGGAGAAGCAGTCTTTTCATTGGTACAAGCTCTTGATCAGCAAGCTCCATCCTCTTTTGACTGAGCACTCTCTGGCCAATTGAGCAATACACCTCCAGTTTTCACGAGAATTCATCATTCAACTGTGTCTCATCTAGTGCTGTCCTGTGTGCCTCTGGTGTTCCAACTGGGCCGTTCACCTGGTCTGCTGCCAGTCTGCCCATCTTTGACATGAGAAATTAACATTGGAAGCATCGTCTCCCATTGCCATGTAATACAGGTAGCTTGGGCTTTCAGTCTTACCAATTCGATGCAGGTACGTCTTAAATGCTTCATCCCCAGTGAGGAACCGGATAAGGTAGATATCCACTTCACTGTGACGCTGCTGGAGCTCTGGACTCTGCTGCCGTGTCCACCACACATTCTGGACAAGGGTCACAACCTCCCTTCCTTCCTTTCCTGTGATAGCCGTACTCGGTTACCACAAGATTGATTGGTATGACACCACCAACATTGCCTCCTGGGCAAGCAGCGCAGAGGGCGCCCCTCCTATGCACCGCTGCCATCCCCTTCCTGTGCTAGGCAATACGCAATGTATCAGGGCGATAATTAGTTTTAATGATGTGAGTTAATGAGTGTCGCCAGTTCTGACAAAGTATTGATTGATGTTCGAAATTATATTGAAATATAAACCCTCAAAAAGTAGACTCATACAGATAACATCTAATGGCTGGAGGAAGCGCTTTAATATTTCCTCAAGAGCTAAAGACGAAGTGTGGTCAAACGGTTGAATATCAGTGATGGGTGCAAGTGAACTCTCAGAGAAACATAGACTTGAATGAGACAAACGAAATAGATGGCTGTATTTGTTGAGGGCACGAGAAGACGAGAGTTGATGATCGAAATAAAAGCGTGAGGAATAGGACTGTTTCTTGTGCCATGAAGTGAGTAAAGTTTGTGTACAAAAGGGCGAGTCGTAGTATGCGTGAACTGGCACGGGAAGGTATTGGAAGGAGATGAATGAGCACAGCGAGACAAGTGTCTTTCACGAGAGTTCGTAGGTGAATGAATTTGGGAGGATCTGTCTGTTGTGGAGAGGAAAATAAAGTGAAATGTAGGGTGAATAATGTGAAAAGGAGGGGGAGGAAAAATAAAGTAAGGAAAACCCACTTCAGGGAAATCTGCTGCCAATAACCACGGAGGTATGAAGGTCTTTGGGGAAACAATGGCTTTGCTGTTAAGGGCCAGGAAGGCCCATTAGGGCAGGTGGTATTCCGAGGTCAAAAAACTAAGACTGATTTGGCTTGGGTTGAACAGTATTGATACATCAGGTTTAAACACTGATCGCACGATAAAGTTCTAATCAGAGCATCAAGTATAACTAGTTCACACAACACAGTGAGTCTCTAGACAGTTTCACAAGTATAGGACGAAAAATGATAATGTTCAACTGACGAAGGAGAACGTAGTGTCATAAACTACAAGTTCAACTGTAAAAAAATAGGAGGCGAAGAGAATAAAGAACATGTTAGGAGAACAGGACGCGAATGGAACACCAAACAGCCAACATTTAGAGGCTGTAAGAGAAGGGAACTGCGAAAAGGCCTAAAAAGGTGGATGTGAGGGTGTGGGAAGATAAGAAGATTTAACCCAGGGGGTTTACCAAGAGATTGCACGCCTGATGGGGCGAACTATAATAAAATGTTGGTAGTCCTCATTTTTCTTTGACGCCTTTTTAAAAAACTTTAAAAATCGGTTGTTGTATAATTAGTTACTTCAAGTAACGCCTAAGCTATTATGCACATACCCATGATAATGAATACAAAATTGATACCGTAAAAAACTACACCGCCATTTTGAACTCCACTTCTCGCGAGGCAGTCGATTTCAATTTTTGGCAACTTTACAAAGCTGGAAAATTACCAAATTTTAAATTATTGGAAGCAGCAGCTATACATTCGCTGCACTTAGACGTTGTACACTATCCACTGCCTCTCATTCTTCTAGGCTTCGATTCATTTTTGACAAAAAAAGAAAGCAAAACTTTAAGAACCAATATTCAATTTTTGAAGGTCATGGGTTCGGTTGTAGCTTGACTGGTCGTTAAATAAGTAATACATAACCGCGTTATATAAAGCCATAAACCCACTGGTATAAACGGAAAGCGGGTGTGGGGAGGGGTGGACGAAGGGTCAGCAGAACTGGAACTCTCTAAGCTGTCAAATAACTCAATGGTTATTGCCACTTTCGATACTGGAAGCTCAAAGCCTCAGTTTAATTGAGCCGGCGAAGGAGGATCGCTGAGTGTCTCAGTCTTCTCAACGTTCAATCACCGGGCTACTTGTCATTCAATAGTGTCAGCTTGTCGACCGGAGAGCAAATTAGTATTACCCTGTATTTTTGCAGACTTCGAGTGGCGGTTGCAGGACGGGAATGAAATTGATTCACGCTCATGCGCGACGTTAACCGGGAGGTGATTTGCCGTTTCACGCGACGTTTGTAATCAGTTACGCCGCTTATATGCGGGCATTAGAAGAACCATTTTAAGACAACCATGAATGGTTTAGGGCTGTGAGTCGCAGTAATTTTCGCTATAGCTGACAGATCTCTGGCAATTAAATCCCATCGTAACATAACGACGTCCTAACTGAAACACAGTACTTCAAAAGAGGAGCCAAAGAGCAGAAAAATACAAATAAAGAGAGCTTTAAATGAAACGTATACAAATCAGAAGTTATTTCTGATTCAAAGACTCGAAGTGAGGATTTTGTGAAACGCGTTTTTTTCAGTAGTTGGCACAGGGAATAAGCGTTCAATACAGTGCACATTAGCGGCCAGTTGGAGTGTGAGTTACTGTGGAGCAATTCCAATGTACAAGGCCATTTACTTAGACGTTTTTGCTACTGCCCTGTTGTGAAGGCTTACAAACTCAAAGTCAATCAAAGGAGAGTGCTAGCCCAATTCTAGAGAGAGCTGTTGAGCTTCCGTGGATCTCCAAGGCATACAACACAGCGTCCATTGAAGCGATCACCCATTGACTTGGCAATTGAGTGCACAAGTGGAGAATCAAAAGGCACCTTCCCCCGCACTGAGCCGGGGATATCAATTTGCAAGCAATTTGTTTTGCCCACAGTGTTCATGAGCGTTGATTCGTAATTCTCACAGGCCAGGTACACGCGTAGCCGCCTTTTTGCTCGTTTCCGCCGATATCCTCCTGTCACCTTTGAACTATCGAATTCTGTATTTTTATTCAACCCCCCACCAGGCTACACAACATGATGAAGAAACGAGTATGTGAGCCCACATTACGCATCTTCGGCTGATTAAACGGTCACCCAGACCTTGCCGTATACTTTCATTTCACTCTTTTCCCCAAAGGCAGTCTGAAAATCCGTCAATCAACCGTGATAATTGTCTGGCTGAAGCCTTTCAATATGAATACAAAAACCCATCGTGGCTGTTTCAGAGCAGTCATCAGAAGTTCCTAGGAAATTGACACTTCTGAAGTGCAACCACTCGCTATTTCTCTAAGACCATGGGAACACCACAGTGAGGGAGAAGTGTTCCACATTTAATTTGAGTTTTGTAAGGCCGCGATGACGCGGCAATCCTCTGATGCGAGCAGATTACGAAATCCATTGGCTCCTGCTGCTTCTTCTTCTTTTTCTTAGTCTAAGGCCCCTCACCGTTAATTGTAGGGTGTTGACCGAATGTGCCTCACGACGCGCTTTTGTCATTGTGCCATCACATTTTGTACGAGGCTTCTTATCTTATCCATCCAGGTTGTTGATGTCTTCCTCCACCCTTGGCCTCTTGGGTTTTGTTTCCGGAACCTTCAATCTTCCATACGAAAGAAGTGACTTGTAGCTCCGCTGCTAGCTCTTGATCCTGTCGACGAGGCGAAGAGCATCTAATGATGGGCTAACTACGGAGTCTACTCCTCTCCGCCAGCCAATAAGACGTAGCAGGGATCACCTGTCTCGTGCTTGCGAACTAGCTCTCTTGTGTGCAGAATAGATACCATAATTCGCACCCTCTTTCAAGCAACGCTGCACTTAGGTTAACCTTCTGACAGCATAAAAAACTGTTTGAAACACTGATCTGTTGAACAACAGGCCTGAGTGGGCTAAGAGCGTCTCACATCCGCTACAAAGCTACAGCCAGTTCTATTTTGCTTTTTGCAAATAACACACAACCCCATGCTTCCGACGATTGTTTAACAACCTCAGCCACGCACACGCACGACCACCGCTTTCTAGGAATGACATCACGATTCATAAAGGGTCTGGACCCCAGTAGAACTCTTCCTTTCTATGAAGAGCACACTGATTTCAGACACACGTTTATGGACTCATTAACTTGTGATGATAGAAAATGGAAATCTGGTTCTGTTTGATGCGAAAAGCTGATGGGGCGTTCAGAAGAGGTTTTGTGTTTAGCGGTGTAAGGAGTGTAAAAGAAAAGTAGCTTCAAATGGCACACAAACATGTGAATTACTTGTTACGAGGCCGAATCCTGCAGCAATAATACCCAACAGAGATTTCGAAGTTAGCAGCATTTACGTCGCTCGTCAGCAAAATTGTTTGCAGGTAACCGCATGTTTCGGACAAGAGTCGCTGACGTGTGAAACAGAGGCCATTTCATTCCATTAAACATCTACGATAACGTTCCGTTTTCTCAAGTGAAATAACCAACGCAAACTTCCGAACTTTCTATTCATCAAATGATGAGAAGTTCGAAAGATACGAAAACTTTAAGGGAAGCGTAATGGAAGAACGAGGTGGATCAGGAAAAGGAGTTCAAAACGTATTCAGGATCTCAAGTTCCTGCTTCAGGTTCCTCGACTTCACATGTTTCCTTTAATTTGATCCTCCCTCGTGAGACTACTTCGCTTCCCTTTCTCGGCTGAAGCAGCCAACTCGTTGATAACGTGTTTCTGAGGCTTGTGCAGAGGTAAATGTGTATCGAATTCAAAGCAGAGAGTTGGCTGAAAGTAAGGAAATCTATTAACGTAAATTGTATGCATTTTCTGAGGCCTTTTGGGCGGGGAGTTGACGGAGGAGGACAACTTCCAATCTTCAACATCCGAAGAGACCTCTGTCACTTCCAGACCCGCTGGATGGATCAACTTCGTTCAAGATGGAACTCTCGGGAGTTTTGAAATCGAATAAGTGACACATCACACTTTCCTCAGCCGCACGGCTTATACCGTTATGCCAACTAATCCAATCAAGTTTTCTCTCAGTTTACCCGATCGTACGGTAAAAGTGAACATAATTTTTTGGGTCATCCGTATTTATCTCATGGCTTGATAGTGATACCGAAGGTAATTCATGGGACTGGCAACATAATTGCCAAGTGTCGTGTTGCTTTTCACTAATCGTAAAGAAACCACGATTAAAACGGTCTGGTGCAACGCTTCACACAACTTCCCTCGCTCTTCAACGAGTTTGATCACTCGTTTGATCAGCTACTAAGTCTTTCAGTTTATTTAAATTTTGGTAGCTCAATGTTGTACGTAGAATCTGGTGATGCTAAAGCTTACGCAATTTATTGGGTCACTCCTACGCCGCAATCGTTATCGAGTAATCAGTGGTGATTTATGAGATTGGCAACCAGAGTCGTTTGAATAGGATCGTGATTACTGTTCTAGAATTACCCTATAAAAGCTATGAGAAATGCCTGTGGTAAAACAGTTATTGTTTGAATTCCAGGATGTCGAAGGTTGCTCTACATCATCTTATGAGCACTAAAACTCTCGTCGTGTAAATAATTTATTGGACTGCCTCCCTAATTTTTCTGAAAATGTTAGTAAATATGATCAAGAGTAGTGAAAAAAATGCTGCACATTATCCGCTGGTTTATTATTCTGTTATACATCATGATTGTGACCAATTCAATCCGGCGTCGACCATATCAACAATCCGTGACCCGATTAGTATGTTCAGTAAACAATAAACAACTTTCTTCAACCCTTACAAATGCATGAGGTATATACAAAAACAGTTGATTTTTCATAGTTTTTGGAAGTCATTGAATATTGACTCAGGATTGGATTGAATTATCACTTTGTAATCAATCTCATTCGATTCAGCATCGAAAAATACTAATAAACGATACGAAACATGACCTGACTACAAACGAACACTGAAAATTGACATTTGCTAGGCGACGATAGGCAGTTGTCATGATGTGACTAGTCAAACTGACGGGTGGTTGTTGTGAGACGGGAGCTAGTGAGGGAAGTGCTATAGGACTGCACCTAGGCGGAAAACAGAGAAATCACCTAGAAACTTGCCGGGCGAAACAGCGGAAGTTATCGTCGTTCTCTGGTCTGCGCTCATTTCCAGGTTTGCCACCCGTCTCACTCCAGCCGCCATTGTTAGTTCGACTCGTTCGTTGCTGAATGCAATGGGCCTCAGAAGAGTTCTACAAACATTGTGGTTTGCATGTGAGCTGTCGTCTCCAGGGTTGTCGTTATAGCCATGTCGTATGCTTCACGTCTTTCGACATTGGTTTGAATAGGGCTGGCCACAATCCTACTGTGCTGGAGAGCGATGAGCCATTGTGTAATAATTTAATAGTTAGAGTTTTCGAAAGAACGAAAATAGGGTTGTGTGCAGTCGGTACAAAACGTACCAGAAACGATAGGTTTTCAACGATTTGGATTAAACTGTCCACTAATCAGTAGATGATAATCTTTGTTCTGAATGAATATCTCTGATAAAACTCGATGGACGAAGATACAAACCTACGAAGTGAAATTAGGTTCTTTTCAACGCTCTAACGATCCTTTTCAAATTTACATCAATACATATGTATTGTTCACCACACGCCGAATTAGTTAGATCTTTGACCTCCGAAATATCCACGCTCACACTTAACGGTACTCACTGGCCTTATGGAAACTCATTGATTCCCCACACACCTTTCTATCTCAAGCCTTTGTGCCTGTGGAAGTTCCGCTCCTCAGTTATTTCCAAGTGACGACAGATTTCCCCTTTTCCTGGACTTTCCAAACTATCTTTTCCCATCCTTCAATATTAAATTCCTCTCCACAACTGACAGCTCCTTCCAAGTTAGTCATCCAACAGCTCTCACGATACAGTTTTCTCTCAGTTCTTCCAACGATTCGTCTCTCAGCTCGTGGTATTCAATACTCAACTCTCTCTCTCTCTCTCTCTCTCTCTCTCTCTCTCTCTCTCTCTCTCTCTCTCTCTCTCTCTCTCTCTCTCTCTTTCCCTCTCTCTCTCTCTCTCTCTCTCTCTCTCTCTCTCTCTCTCTCTCTCTCTCTCTCTCTGTTCCTCTCCCTCCACACAGTCAGTTCACATGTAATGAGAGTCCCTTGTTTGGGTTTATATACTCACACTCAACCTGATAACGCTATTCTGTCAAATATAATACCAGTCCTCAAGTAGTGTCAGTCTTCACTCACGTTCACCACGTCCATTTATTTCTCAGCTTCAAGCTCCCCCATTCGTGTGCCCAACAGACGAGTATATTGTTCTTCGTAAAATTTCTTCTGCTCGTTAAACAGCAATAACAGTCCAAATGTGTTTTTGAACTTTTCGAATTTGCAATAGTAATTGCCAAAACAGAATTTAATCGATTTCGCGATATATTTATATAGAAATACCCACATTTGTCTACCTTACAATTATTTCTCTGGCTATTCGGTGAACGGAGATATAAGCCAAGTATCATTAAGCTATTGTTTTTCCAATTTTCTGAAAAACGGGCGTGACGGTTTTAATCTAAGTTACGATTTATTTTCAACGTCTACGCGAATGAAGTGCGTTTGAAGACATAAAATATTGTTCCTACGTGTACTCGATACTAACTCAAACTTTCTGCCTGTGCCCAACAGCGTTAAATCTGGGTTTCGTTAGATCCTGTTATGAAATGAAGTAAGTTGTGAACGTGTTTCGACTTGATTGAATTGCGATTAGGGGTAGGGGGGAGTGTGAATTTCCTCATACGGAAAGTTAGGGCGAGTGAAGGGCCTGGGGAATAAGTGTGCACAGACTGATCCTTCAGTTCAGGCAAACAATGGTTTGACCAGCTTCTAATTCGACTTCGTTGAACATGGGTGGCTCCCACAGTTGTTACCAAAGACCTCACGCCAACCCGATTAAGTGCGGAACGCGATTGTGAAAGATGAAATGCGGAGGCTACAACTTGTAAAACTATTAATCACAGGCTTTGATGCTTCTCGGAGAAGCTCCCCTGACTAGATAAAGACGAATAAGAGGCCAAAAAAAAAAGGAAAGAAAGGCTCTTGCGGCCTCTTCCCCGCGGATCAACTACTTGCGTCCTTCAACTCGTGGATTGAGTAACGCGTGATCAATTTTCGAGCTTCTGACCGACCCAGTACCAATGTCAAGGGCACAATGGCCTTTCAGCCATCGTCAGATCCCGCTCCGGGAAAAAAATTACCTTCCCACGACGCGCTAAGTTTTGTGCGACCGCCGCGCCAGTTTGTCGAAGAAATTACCGTTGGGTGTACCAATTGGCGTGCGAAATCATGAAGTATCAAATAATTCAAAGTCGTGTTGAAACAATAACCACCTTCAATTGGAAAATTGTGAGCGTGTTCTCAAAGGACTTTAACGACCCATTTCGACATTTCGAGATTCAAATTAGCTGAAATTGTTCCTCGAATTATCTAGTATTTCGAAAGCAGATCAAGGGTCGCCACCGTGTAGGTAAATACGACATATATTAGCTTAATACATCTGATATAAATCAGCACATACTCGTATATATTAGTAGAAAGAAGTTTTCATCATAATTTCAGAACTGTGAACACGAACCATTGCGCAACAATTATGTCGACAGTCCCATCAATACGTCAATTTTTCTATGAAGGTCAGGAGATAAATAGCGGCAGCTCGATACATTCCGGAAATTACCACGTTAAGTTATCTCTTACCAGAAAAATATTTAATTGTTGGTAGAGCGGTTAACGTCGCTGAATGTACAAAGAATTGTGGAAAGTTGTGTAATGCGTCTCACCAGTTTTTTCGGTTCTTTTTTTACTATGATGAATAAGATGTTAATGATTTGAATACCCATAATAAAAGTGCACCGATGTAATAAAATACAATTGAATTGGGACGTTATACTAATTTAATAAGTAAAACCTCTCCGACCCTCTCTCTTTTCCTCCCTTTTTCTCTCGATGTTAGTTAGTTTTTTAATTTGTTTCCGGAATAGATTTATTTTATTATTTATAAGCTACTATGAGTTCTTTGTTACTTTGAATTGTTTCGCACTTTCTGTTGATTTTAAGGGGCTGCCTCAGGACCTCCACTGTAAGCATGTATGTCGGGTAAGATTTTAATGATTTAGTACAGAGAGGAAGGTGGTGGGAGGGAGGAGGGAGGGAGAGAGAGAGAGAGATAATACAGTAAACCTTATTGTCAGTATAGGCACTGCAGTCTTAAGACAAACTTAAGTAGAGCAAGCAACACTGATTCACATGTTTGGTTGCAGCACATTTCATTCAGGAGTTGAACAGGAAATTGACCCTTTAGTTTTCCTCGCGTCTAACCAGTACCCGTTGCCAAAACTAGAGAATAACTTACAGTAATTAATAGATGCGGTCAAATTTTGATAGTTTCGAATTAATAATTAACAATAACGCAACGTAGGGTGGCTGAAGGGTATATTACGTTTTGTTTCGTTGGTTAGCCGATCAGGAAGGGTTGGGCGTCTGAATAGAGGAGCTTGAATTGAAAACTAGATGAAAGTGGTGAGCGTGAGTGAGGACTGTATTACGCTTGACAGCATAGCGATATCAGGTTGAGTGTGAGTATTTAAAAGCAAACAAAGGGACCATGAGTACACGTGAACTGGTTGCATGGCGAAATAGGTGGGGGGGGGGAGAGCGAGCGAGAGAGAGAGAGAGAGAGAGACAGAGAGAGAGAGGACAGCAGCAGTCCTGAAGATCTGTTGGAGAGAGGGCCCGAGGCAGGCTGAAGGAAGAATTACTATACAACGTTAAAACTGGTGAGGGAGTGCAGGATGCGCCTCAACTCCTTAGCAAATGTGAATAGAGTTAACGTTTACTGGGTTTCTGGGCATGAAGGGATCATTGCAAGTGAGACCATCTCGCCAGACTGGTCATCATCTACCGTACCTATAGGGTCTCCTGCCCACCGTGGGGCTTATTGTCACTAGTCAAGAGGACTGTGGGAGAATATGCCAGGAGAACTCGTTCGATAGTCTGGAATGGTGCGGGACGAAGGCATTCAAGACACAAAAGCCGGAGACTTCTGAGGGTGGAGAGGAACTACCTAAAGCAGATTGTGGGGATCATCAGGAGGCACTACAAAATAAACAAACACATGTACGTTATGGGACCTCTCAGAGCAGGTGGTGCGGTACAGATGAGGAGACTCCCTACCACGCCCTAGCCCGGTGCCAGAGACTTGAGTGGGAGCGATACATACAGCAAAGAAGATTCCTGCAGGAACTACCAGGCGTTCATGGACCTGTGAGACATCAGGACTGGCACAATAGGCCATCAGGCCGCAGTGCTCGTTCCAATTTTGGTCAGAGAGCTACATGTTTATATTGAATCACCCTAAATATTTTCGAAGAATGATGTATCACATATCGCAGAATAACACACACGCATGACGTAGCGTTGGAAACACCCTCAAGTAATTGAGCAAGAGCCCGAATCATTGCAGCGAAATTTAAAAGATACGGGCGAAGAACCTACAATCCTCTCAGTCAGTTGTACGACCGTTGCGACTTCAGCGGTGTCACTGGGCAAAGATAATGTTCAACGCGGCTCGTTTTGTGAACCCTCATTCCAACACGAAAGTCACGAGAGACCTTCACATTTGTAGATACTCACGATGACATTCGATGCCACGAGTTGCCAAACTCAGAGATACGTGGTCGTGAATGTTTCTTCACTTCCTTGGGACGAAGCTTTCGTCGAGTTAACCAAATCGTCGACAAATTGGACTATCGGGACACCTTTGGTCTCCTCTGAGTTGTTGACACTATGCGAAACGTGAAACTACTCGGCGTTTTATTTCGCTTCCACGAAGTTACTTCACGACACGATATAGTGTCTTTATCGCAATGTTGTACATTAATCGACACCCTAGACTTCCCCGTTTTTAGGTGTCCTCATAATCATGTCTTCAAAAATATCAACACTACATTCGTGTAGATACTTTAACCGTCACACTAGCGATTCCTATGACACACAACTCCTGGCCTCACATACTACAAAACAGGAACCACATAAATAATTGTTGAACCCCAATCTCCAAGACAATCTTAGTCCACATTCAACCAGAATAACACGACAGATGACGCAACGGTTTCTTATTCCCTTGCACAGCATGTCTAGAACCAATGATATTCCATCCTACGATCGAAAAATATTCAGAGTTTAACTTCGCTGTATCAACAATTCGGGATGTTTTTATTTATTTATTTAATATTTATTTCCATACATATTTACATAAGTATAAATCATAAATCATCTTTCCCACTACACATAAAAAAAAAGAAAAAATGTAACCTGCGCATAATAAAAATATGATTCTCCATATGGGCTTTACCTGCGGCGGAGAATGCGTGGCAATATCATCGATTACTTCTTCATTCACTGTTATTGTGAATGTAATAGTATTTCCGTCCAAAAATCCTTAAATAAAATTTTTTCTTAAAATGGAATCCGAGCAATGTAATACTTTTTTAGGGCCAAATTTACTTTCAAAAAGTCTGACGCTAACTGTTCTTAAATCTGCTGGGAAGGAATTGTATGCAGTTATTGCTTTGCACTGAACGAAGTTTTTGGCCGCAGCGCTGCTGAGCTTGGGAATAGTCAGGAAATCCTCCTTGCGAGAACCGCGTGCCGAACGCGACGCAAAATCGTTACTTTTCAATAACTGCTGGACCGCACTTCACTCGTACAGGCCTCTCAACCCAAGTAGCTTAACCTTCCTGAATAAGTGAGGTGGGTTCTGTGTCTTACCGATAACGAGCGCAAAGTATTTCTGCAAAATTTCCACTCCGCTAACGACGTAAGCATATGCGCTGCACTACATAGGTAAACCATAGAGTGGAGTAGATTGCACGAGGGCACAGTAAACCTGCCTTAAAATATTTCCTCAATATACTTGAGAGTACATTAACATGTTTATCCCACTTGAGGAGGCTAACGAACACAATATCCAAGTACCTTACCTCGGTAGAACAACCCAACGTGGGACACCCGCTGTTAGAAAGCGCAAAGCCCTCAGTTGTATGGATTTTAAGTTTTACATCATCCGGTGGTAAGGCCGCGACCGACCAAGCAAATGGAATCACTACAGTTTTATTTACATTTAGCGTGGTTTGTCTCTTTACTGGTTATCCGGCTTGACGCAGTCTCTCACATCTAAGATAAACATTCCACTCGATTCAGCTTCAAACAGTACTGAGGAAACCATGCGAAACATGACCTAATAACAACGCTAGCCAATTGGCACGATGTGACTAATCGAAATGATAGGTGGTTTGTGTGAGGCGGGAGATAGTGAGGGAAAGGAGTGGAATTCGAGTTCCTTCAAGTAGTGAAATTTTGTCAATATAAGTGTTATTTACTGTGATTGCGGACAGACGTCGTGGATTAGGAATACTCGGAGGCGTAGGACTGAAAATAAAAAGTCAGTTTGCAAACCCGCCAAAGATGTAGAGTACTACGTAATAACAACAGCCCATCAAACCTGAACAAGTTGAGCCTCAAGAGACGAACCAACTAGTTTAACTTTTAATTGACAACTTGAGTTTCCTATTGATGAAACGCCGTAGTGTATACTTTAAGCTGTTCCCTCCTAGTTCTTCCTCTATTTGTGGATGATAATTAGATTGAAAGGTGTTGTCTAAGAACCATTCCCTGCATAATCGGCAGTACCCCAGGGTTAATCTATTGGTCCTCTGCTTCTCATTGGGACTCCACCAGCAAAATGTTCCTTGATCTCTCATTCCTAACGTTTGAGACGATCTCATGATCTTCTAGTCTGTTTTGCCAGTGGCCCAGGAGCAGCGTCTTTATGATGTCGTTCGGTGGTGCGAGGACTACAGTCTTCGAGTGCACAGTAACAACGTTCTACTGTTACCGGAACCCTGTACACCAGGTCTGTTTTCTTATTAGATGACTGTTACTACATCCTCGACGAGGGTTATATCGGTCGTGGAAGTTGCGGTTTCGCTAATACGCAAGAGGAGTAAGACTGCGTCTAGACGGAAAACAGCGAAACACGCACTGACTCCCGTCTCACATTTTGGCTAGTCACGTTGTGCCAATTATGTAGCGTGGCCTAGACATGTCAATTTTCATTGTTCCATCGTAGTCAGGTCATGTTTCGTATCGTTTACTAGTATTCCGATGCTAAATCGAATGGGATGTGTTTCGTGGTGGTCTACAAACATTGTCGTTTTCAAGATTATTGGTATAGCCATGTAATACCTGTACACATAAAAATGAATCGCTATTTCTCGTGGTCTTGGAGCGATTTCACTAATTCTGTTTTTGTTGTGTTTGTTATTGCCAGAAGAGGGTTCTTATTAAAGAAAAAAAATTAAGAAACTAGCGCGGAAAAGTAGGAAATTTAAGAATAGTTACTATCATACAAAATTATTTCTAATCTAACCTTAGGACAATACCAACTTTTTTAACGTAACCTTATGAGGTTTAACATAAAATTGAGAGAATGCGTGCTGCAAATATCGTCGAAAAGGAAGTATGGGTCAAATGTCGTTTAAGAGAGACGGTTCGGTGGGAGTTATTTAAATGAAAAAATACTCGTAAAATAATTAACTACTTCTTACAAAAAGGATGTAAGAAAACTGAGGCGCATCACGATTATTTCACTTCGCTTTTCCACTTCGCCTAATATTAAAGGTTAATATGGAGTTCCGGTAAGTTTACATGTTACTAACACGTTTCTTTAATTTGCAGTTGAATTTTCGTTTTCAAAATGCCAGCAAGGCGTTCAAACTTAAGTTGCAGAACTCACAATGCTGCGAGTCAAAGATCAAACTGAAGAACGGAATAGAGCTAAACGGAATCGAAATCAACAACATGAAAATGTTGCGCCCAACCCCTAGTTGTAACGTAAAAATCCATTACAGTTCACAGCAAATCGTTGCTGATGGGTCAATATTGCGAAGAATTTAAGTTTAAAAATGAAGCCTTTGGATTGTGTTGTGTGAGCGGTCAAAACGAATTGAGGGCACGAGAGGGGGAGTTGAAGAAGGGAATAAAAAGAAACTGTTAGCGCGTGAGGACTGTATTATACGTGCAATGAGTTTCGACACAACGGTACGACTCGAAACACGCATGAACTGGGTTGGGAAACAGTATCGGAAGGAGAGTGCGAGCTGATACTAGCACGAGAGTTGATCGAGGACTGTTATGAGAATTCATGGGTGATCGAATTTGGGAGGAGCTGTGTGTGAGAGGAATCTGTAAAAGAAGTGGGAAAAAGATGGGAAAACCACTTAAGGGAAATCCGTTGTCATTGGAAATAACCGCAAAGGTGGAATTTCCGCAGGTAACAAAGGGGGTTTGGGGAAACAATGACTTTGCCTTAAGGCAGGTGCGGGCATTCCGAGGTCAAAAACCCAGACTAAGTCAGTTTCGTCGAACAGACGCGATTGGTACAACCACCAGAGCCACTACATTCATTGGTTTCCAGGTATGGGCCTGGCTCTAAACATTTTTTTACTCATATCCAGCAATATTGCTTTCAAATGATGTCATTTGGTGCGAGGAAACTTATTCAAAAAAATTGTATGCTAATATTCTAAATTCAGAGTCAAATATATAATTTAACATTTAACGCCGAATAGTGACTACACATTTTTGCAAATTTATTTTATGAGCAAGAGAAGTAGATCAGCGTTCTGTGCACGATAATTCCGCCAAAATACCAATTGTGCGAAAACTCCAAACGTTTTTTCATCAATGTAACGAATTGGTTGCATTATTTACGACAGCTTTGGGCCGCGTGCCGTTTGATAATCATAAAATTGTCATCAAAGCTAATAAGGCGCCTGCAGGATAACACGAGAGACGCTATTACGTCGTGGGTGAATATTTACAAAATCGAGATATTGTTTTAACTCAGTGAAGCGATCAACTGCAGCGTGTGTCCGAAACACACCGATCATATTGCAATATCCTATCCCATTTTGACAAGGGATGAAGACGATAAATCCTGTTACAGGTTCCGAAACTAACAAAAAAGTTGGTTCAATGAATGACTGGTGGTTCAGGAAAATGAGGACAATCGTATTATGAAATGCCGGCGTCTCTTCCACCAATATGCTGTCGATCAACTGAGCGGTTGGATTTATCAGGTTGAACCAGGTAGAGTAAAACTGCGTTCTGAATATAATAGTTACGACAGGACTACGTCTATCGGGGCAGCTAGTACTCAATATTGACGCTGTATTGAATGTCATTGGCCCTAGTCATGCTGGTCCACACAGTAATATACCGTTGTGTAATAATTTGGCTGCAGTTAACGTTCCGGAATTAGTGCGCTGCTCCTAATAAGCAGCCCTGTATCTCACTGATCAAAGGAGAGATAATTTGTCGTATTGGCCACTTGAGTTTTATTTGAAGGTTTGCACTGGAGTGATAGAGGAAACACCGTCAAAAGAAATCTTGTTAAAAAAATGGCGTTAGTTTATATTCCGGAACGTATGAAGAGGTTTCTGATTACCTTGTGATTACTATCTTTTCATATCGCACTTTTATCATACGAAATGAACCAGGGTCATAAATAATTACATTAAAGAGTCGTTACCTCCGCCGTCAGTTCCCACGTTGATCCATTCGGCATACATTAAGAAGAAAAATGTCGTACAAACTGCCAAGCATTTGCCATGCATCTCACTCAAATTTCGACTTTTCAGAAATTTGCGAGGTTTTAAAGTGACAAAGTCAGGAAATTTGTTTTGAGAATCCGAAATAACGATATCTACTAAAAAATGTAACTCACATTTCAAACGTCACCTTAAATAGTTTTCGTAAGGTAGTAATTTTTTGAATTGAAATAGAATAACGTGTATGTTTGTTGGTATTTTGATGGCGTAGAATCACGTGCTCAAGATTTTTGTATTTGTCGCCAGTCGTTCTGTACGTGTTTATCCGAGGTACTACGATTCAGTTCAATACCTCGATTTGACGAGCAGTAAAACACAGTTGAGCGGCAAACCAAATCCTCCGGATTGTGCAACGCACGGGTCAATCAACTCTGAACCCGATAAAAGCTCAACAACGACCAAACTGTGGAAGGGAAAAGCGGGGTTTTCTTCTCGTTGCGACAAAATCCGAGGTTAAGTGCGGATTACATCGTTGCACCGATCGAAGGAATAATTCGAACGGAAGGCGGTTCCTCTTCATTTCCGGCGCAATTAGGGAAGGTCTTTTTTGTCATTCCGGCCCACAATTACCCTGTCGCTCCCAACTGCTATTGATGAGATGAGACGACGAGCCGTTACGGCCTTTTAGAGCTTTGTTATCTTTGTGGTCAATATCCAGAGCGAGTAGTGGGGAAGAGAAGATTGGGGAAAGTGGAGACTTGCCTACCTGCAGGCGTTAAACGAAAATGTCAAGGAAAACGAAATCTAGTTCTACTCATCACATAACTTCCCTCAGCCCCACCTGAATTTTATCGAAATGTTTGATCATTTATTGTGCTGCTCCCGTCCTTTTCCTGCGGCTCTAAATGTAATGTTACCGGTAAATTGTTTAAAAGTAGAAAAACCTTTTTACTTGAAATTGTTAGTCGTTTTTGAGAAAATGAGTCCATAATTTAAAAAAAAGTCTGGTGCGCCGCCACACACAACTTTCCTTAGCTCTAAGTAAATTAATTCACTTGTGTCCATGGCTTTTTCTACTTACTCAATTTATTTTTCACTCAGTTCCGTAATTTACTTTGCTGCTCGTACTCATGCCCCGACCAATATTGAGCAATTAGTGCACAGAGAATTAATGAGGGTATAAACACGATTTTTTTTGACAAAGATACTAATCACTTCTTCCGAGTTATCAGGTTAACACTTTTAGAAATGGTAGTAAATGAAACGGCGGCGGTTGAAACTCCGGAATTTCTGGAATACCCCCTGCGTCTTCTATAGACGTTATTAAAGACTCACCGTATAGCTACTTGAATGGACTGCCACCTGAATTTTTCTGAAAATCCTAGTAACATTTGAACGGAGTTTATAGGGAAAAACTGCGCTAAAATCGATTTTCGTAACTTATTGTGCTGCTCTCGTCATTTTCTCACGGATGGGAATTTTATGGTATTTCTGTCTCATTAAGGACTGTCCATATACAAAATTCAATCAAAATCCTTGATGCTCTTTATGAAAAAAATATTTGGTGTTTTGATTGCTATGATAACTATAGTTGGTTTTGGGCGGATTCGTGATTAGCTGGAATAGCAAGGCGTTGGACTGGTCGTACGTTACATTTCTAATGAATTTCATCTTTGCCTAGAAGAATATTCAGGTCGGAGTATAGCGTTATAGGTTCTCTCGAGTGGAAGCCTCGCATGATTGATCTGCCGAGTTAGGCTTTGCGGTTGTGACGTTCCCTAGAGTAGAGTCCACCATTTAGTGCCGTTCGACAGTCTCCTCTGGTTCCAATCATGCCCGAAACATCACTCCCAGTAAGAAGATCATTCCCTCGTGATCACGAGACTTCTTCGGTGTACTGTGCATTTCCCTTTAGTCCTCTTAATGTAAGTTGATGTTGGCATTCCTTGTCCAGCAGCTGTACTGGTAAATGATGGGGTGGCACTGGTAGTTATGGGAAACAATTGGGTACTGATACAGTCGTAGGACTTGGAAATGAGAGGCATTAGCTTGGGCAGCCGTAATTTGGCGTCAGGGATGCAAGCGAAACCATTGTGTCCCAAAGTGTACTCCAAAATAGTATTTATGGAGATGTAAAGCAATATACATTTCATGGCTATAAAGTGGGATGCAAGACAGGATAATGATAACTGGAAAGTGGTACTGATAATGGGAGTGTAGTAAGATGAGTTATTAACAAAGATTAGACTTAAAAATAAGAATAACAAGAGTGGAGAAGAAAGTACAGATTGAAGAGACTTGCTGGAGGTAATGTAGCGAAATGATGGTTTTCATATCATTCCAACAACAATTTCGTTACCTGATCAGTTCTACAGAACGTCTGGGCCCTGGAGCCCTTGAAACCTCCTTCGCACGGCTCATCTCCCGACTCCAGCGACGTGAATGTGAAGTTCCCTCACTCTCATTCCATTCTGCAGTCTTCCATGTTTCAATCGTGCCCGTAACAACAGTGTAGAAATTCGAACAAACTAAATGATCATTTGAAGAGTTTTGTTCTGAAAGGTTTGGGTTCTTTGGTTATGGGTTCATTTCGCTAATAACCTCTCGCATGGATTCTGTGGCGTCTCATGGAACTGTTTCACGGACTCTTTCCCCCTTTGATGCTTTTCGCCTTTGAAACGTTAAGGGCTCAAAAGAAGTGGAGGGGGGGTGAAATAATAACGTGAAAAATTCGGAAATGGGAGCGTACCATGCTCACTTGAGCTTCTCCAGCAGGAAATGAATGTAGGCGTAGGAGCAACAACAAGCATCAGAACTATCGACACGCACGCATTACCCACACAGTGTCATTTGAAAATTGTGTGGGAACGAAAAATATGCGGAAAGTCACAAAACAGGGAGCTCAGTAAACCTCCAGAATCGTTTTTGGTGCCTGAATGGACTCAGCTGCGACCACTGTGGTGCAACCACTCACCTTCCCTCACTATCCCTGCGTGGTTCGATCACTCATCGAGTGCCTGCCACACACCAAACTTGTCACGGCTAACCTGCCTCCAGTCACCTTGGCCACTGGAGAGTAGTAAAGGGCAACACCCCCCTCCACGCGTTTCTAGTAGATGAACTTCTCAAAACTATCGGACAGTAAGAAAGATTGAGCGTAACTCCTACAAGTAGTTTTCAACAAATCGGAAGTAAATGGGTCGTTGTGGGCCATTTGCACGAGAGTGTTTTTATGCAGCTTCCAATGCACACACCAAATTTGTCACACTTGTCAGGATTTACTTAAGTGTTTTACCCGGTGAGTTGTACCGTTCGATTGTTAGGATGCATACAGTTCACTCATCCTCGGCTAATGTGAAGGTGTTCACGCACGATGGGATTTCACTTGAAAACTTGCAAACCGCTCAAGTTGTGCTCAAGACGTATAATCATTGGGCAATAGTTTACAAGTCCTCCTCATTCCATATTTTAGAATTCGACATGGCTCTTCCACTCTTCAAGGCCTTATTTGCGATAGGCAGGTCCTCCGGCCCCTTTTTCTCTTCTTCGGTCTCAACTTTTGACCTCAAGACGATTGCAATCGCTCCGTTTCATCAACAATTCGCCAAATAATCTCAAAATATTTGAAGCTGAAATACGACCTCTGGGTTCATTTCGAGGCTCTTAGCCTCACGCCTTGGCAGCTGCAAATGTCAAGTTGAGAGTTACGTCAAAACATCACGGGATTAGCTAAAAGCCGTTAAAGCCGAATGAAGTTGATGCCGCAACCCTGACGAGACTAATGAACGTCGTTTTCCCATTTTTTATTGGTTATCACAGCTTAGAGCCGCCCTCGTCTTCTTAATTAAACGCTAACTGTTTTATAGCGGACGGTGACCATCAGAAGACTCGTAATAGGGGATCTGATCACGGTAATAAGCGCTCTAAACAACGTTATTTTATTACCTTAGCAACACCTCGGTTTACTAGTTTTTTACGCCATTTTACCATCCTCCCCACACAAAGTAGGGAAGTTATTGCAATCAGCAGAAAATCGGTTTTTCTAGACTATTGAAGACTCTCGAATTGGATGTGTGATCTATGTGTCTTCAGTCAACTTGGTGGTAACGGGAGTATTACGTTACGAGCAGTGTTCAGGCAGCTACACCACTTATTTCATCTACTGAGTTACATCAAGAACAGTAGCGTAGCTTGGCGGGGCAGGGAGCCCTCGAATCCCCATCGAACCCCTTGGCGGGGGGGTTCGAGCCCTGTAATCTCCATCGAACTGAACTTTTGGAAATTTCTTCCATTTTCAAAATAAATATGACAGGTTGCAACCCCACTTAAATCACGACAACTCGGTTGAAAGAAATTCGTTATTTTGATATCATCAAAGCATTATCAGAAATAGCTCTTGTCGGAATAAGGTCCCCAAAGTGAGGCATTGTCCGAATTTTGAGAACCATCGGGACTGCTGGTTCAATCAAAAGTCAATCCGAGAGATTGGTACTTTGAGCCTACTGGCTCTTTTGCATTGGAGTACTAATTGCTCTTTCGAATAATTGACCCTGAATGTTTGTTGATTGCTGCGGTGCGTGATATATTTCGTATGTTCAACTTGACTCACATGTGGAATGTGTAAAGCACTCTACTAGGCGATTACCAGATGTTCAGGTGGTTCGGTTCCCGATGGTGTCTCGGCTTCGCCTCGTCCCCCATTCCTATTCTCGCATCGCTCCCGTTTAGGTATTGCGTCGTTTCGAAAACTGATTTTTCTTACGAGTGCAGAGTGTATTTCTTCATTTCTCGTTGTGTTCAATTGACTTCAAACCTTCTATTATCGCTAAAAGTATTTTGACTAGACTTGAATTCACCTCTGAAGAAGCCTCGTTTGAACCGTTTAGCTGGCAGTTCTAAAGAGTCCTAATAAAGATGAGCGTAGCGAATTCATGCACAGTGTATTGAATGATCTATTATCCATCCGAAACTTTCCAAAAATGCGACATCAATTTGAGCGAGGCGAGTAAAGTTTTAGCACAGACCAAAGCAAAGTTGCAAATTTATAGAAATGATTTCGAATTATTCAAGTGCAAAGTCAGTGAAGCTGCAAGAAAATAAGGTATTGATTCCCATTTTCAAGAAAAAAGGCGAAGAAAAATTAAAAAACATTTTGATGAATTAGCTGCTGATCATCGAGTTCCAAACCGAGAAAAATATTTAAAATTGATATCTTCAATAATGTACTAGATACAGTAATATCTCAATAAGATACGCGTTTTATTGGAATGAGTGCAGTCTGTCACATATTCGATTTTCTAACAGCAACATTTTTATTACATGTTGATGAAGCAACTTTATTACAATAGCGTGACGAATTCCAAAGAAATTCCGATATAATATCAATTTATTAATATTTACCACCCAGTTTTACCTCAACTAACTCAAGCATGGACTGTTCACCAGTTATGTGAGGAAATAATGGGCAAATATGGAGTGCTAGAATGCGACCTGTCACCTCTGCAGCAGCTGAAAGGTCATTTAGCAAATAAAACATAATACATTTTTGAACACAACCCTGCGTTAGGCTTGCAGCCGCAGGACGTCAGGCCCCTCTTCACCAAAAAGCGTGGCAGACAAAAGGATTGGGTGATTGAGGTGTCACCCAGCCTACACAAAAAACTAGAGGGGGCACGGCACCTCCAAATAGCCTGGCAGCGGTGCGCCATCCGCAAGTACCAAGCCCCCACACATTGCTACAAATGCCAGCGTTATGGCCACCTGGCAATGGCCTGTACGAGACCTGTTGTGTGCGCCTGGTGCGCCTTACCACATCTGAGCAAGGAATGCAAGCGTGAGGCTCCCCTCAAGTGTGCCAATTGCGTCAACGCAAATGCCAACAGGTCTCGCACTCTACACGAGACACACGCTGCACCATTTGTCAGCGAGCGATTGCCCTCCAGGAGTCACGAGTGGATTATGAATAGGTTAAATTTTGGAACTGAGTAGTGGACTATAAATGTCAAAATTTAAAATCCCTAACACAAACGGTGGGTACAGCTTTCGTACAAGTACGCAACCACGAGGGACATTTTATGTATTTTGCTTTTAATATAATTTTGTTTACTTTAAATAAAGAAATATAAAATTACAACACAAAAAATATTTTTCATCATTGTAATAGACGTTACCGTGCACTTAACCCAACAAAAATTTAGTGACGCTTCTCCGTTACATATCCCGCGATACATTTTCGAGTTTATGTAGCAAAGTAAAGACATTAAATGTCAACAACAAAAAATCGTAACCCTGGTGGGACTCGAACCCTCAACCCCCGGTTTCTGAGACCGATGCCTTATGGATTAGCATTTTTATAGTATTTGTATGTTTACATATTTTTATTTGATAAAACCTAATCAGTTTACAGAGCAGTGAGGCCCCATTTTTTAATTTGCCCCAAGACAACAAGGGTACCTACGCCACTGATTAAGAAGTGTTTTATTGTATTCCGTTTTAATGTGAGTGACATCAGCACACCAGCCATCATCAGCTCCATGCGCCATTTTATTTCATGAAACATTCCGACCATCTTCGTCTCACCACATGCCTCTTTAGAAGGGCTGATATATTTTATTCATTGCCATTCCTTCACTTTTTTGCAGTGAAAAGCGTGATTACCGCGCGTTCTCGTCGGGTCGCAGTATCCCTAAAGTCGCTGGAACAACACAATCGTAGTTCGACAACGTCTACCAGCGTCATAACGGGAAGTCATACTTCGACAACATGTACCAGAGCCATACCTGGACCACTATACAACCGGGGGCCTATTGCACATCAAGTAGGAGCGCGAAAAAAGCGAACGACAAAAAGCTTGTACAAGTATTAATTTTTTGCCTACCTTTGTTTCGGACTTTTTTCAGGCGCAGCTACTTTTGTTTTCTATTTTATATGAGCTCAGCGATTAATTTATTTTAATACTTTCTTTTGTATTAAACTTCTGTGTGTAAAATATGGTTGATAAACATTTAGCCACTTTGCCGCAACAAGCAGCATTAATTTTACTGCTGCTAGTTACTATCTCTTGTTGACGAACTGAAGCGGGAGAACGCATCAGCAGCTCTATTCTCACTTCCTTGTCTGTAGATTATGTCTAATGGAAACGGTTAAAGTTCAAGTCCCTACGCTAAATCTTGTCATTTTCTTTCGTCTGACCGTGATTGCTGAGAGGTTGGGAAGGCGGAGGAAGACGATCCAGGCGAGCTAGCAGGTCAGAAGATGCGGCGTACGGGTGCTGCAGATCGAATGATGCAGATCGCTGATTCCTAAATTGCAATAGCGAATGGGATTGGGATGCTGACGACCAAATAATAGTGGGATACTGATGACCCAGCTATTTTATTAAGTTGGCCAAATAACGAGAAGCACGCGTGCGGGTGAACGAAGAGGCGAATGGTTTTAAAGCGAGGGGAGCGTTGGAACGACTTAAAGAAGATGGGCACGTTCGATCCCGACGCGTTTTGATTACCGTTCACAAGCTCACAGTACGTCTTACTTCTACATTATCATTGAATAAGTAATTCCTACCTCGGCGTTAACAAGGTTTTCTGAGTGCCGAAATGGTTGTGTTCGAGTAGAATTCAAGTTGGTGCCATACTGAATGTTGTTCAATAATTTGAGATATAGCTGACGTAGGGCGTAAATTTCATGTAAACCAAGTGAAACCCCGAGCGGAGTTTCATCACTGAACTTACGCAGGGGCGAGGAAAGTTGTGTGATACATCGCACCATTGAGGCGACTGAGCTGCCCTTTCAAATTTGGCAAGACAAAAACCTGTTTCTACTCCTGAATTGAAACGACCTGCGCGGTAAATTATGGAGTGTTGTGTGATGCCTCGTTCATTGGCAGTTTTGGTCGGTTGAGCTAGGCGTGGGCTGAAGGAGCTCACAAAGAGGACTCCGAGCGATCTCCTGCTTTACACGAATTACTCAACATCCCACGGAATGCGAAATCTCAGCTGGTGCGGATGAAAAGCCCCGACGTGGGAAAGATGCCCCGTACGAAATGAAAGTGAGGATCTTCTGAGACAGTAACGAGAGCTGTTCGATCTCTCGTGACCTTGCGAATACGTTTTACGCCGGAGTGACGCTAAACAATGAATTTTACGAACAATACCGAACCTTCTAACCGCATTGTACGAGCCCTCAGTTGGATTTTTCTCCGAGGAAATTTCACCGTTGCGTATTGAGTTGTGTTCGCGTGAACTCAATTTCGTAACGTTAAGACGCGTCTTAAAAGCTTTGACGACTGCGCGCCAACTGCCCTTGAGTGGAAATCCTCGTATAGATCACTCCAGCCTGAGGACACACGAACGTTTCATGGTTTAACCGAAGCTTTCAGTTGTTAAACATGGACATCCGGAACGTCGTTCAAGGTAAATCGATGATTAGCAGCTGGTTTTAGGGATAGGGTCATTCTCTAGTTATATGTTTGTCGGGTGTCCGACGAAAGGCTTACAGACAAACGAGACGCCGTACGCCCAAGCTCGTCAACGAACAGAGGGCAGAGGACGACAGAACTGCGTTGGAGAGTTTGACGCCTTCGTGACCTTTAACTGACGTGACCAGTAATTTGTTGCTTTGGAGCGGCCTCAAAACCAGAAAAGACGGCAAATGTATTCAATAGAAAGAGAAGAGAGGTTCAGTAATCTGAATGGGGCTTTTAGATAAAACGTTGGTAAAGCTCGTTGCACAATGTTTGTTTGGTGTCAGAACGATTCAGATTGTGACAAGTTTTAACAACCAGGTTATGCAGCGCTGTTCGCTGGAGCTTTCTACTCTTGAGAGGAGTTGCTGCGAGTGAAACAAACTGAGTTCGTAATGATGATAGTCGGGGCATGTAACTGCTTGGAGAACCAAAAGCTGCTCTCGTAACCCACGTTCAGAGTCTGCTTGCCTGGGTTCCGTTCCTGTGACATATATAATTTCCTTACTGTGCTGTGGGCACTGATGAACTTCCATCGGATTCCTAGTGCTGAACCTCGTGATGATTTTCCAATTACACACGATCCAACACGCAATTAGATCAATCAAATTCATTTGTAAAGAAACACACAAAAACAGTTTGGCCCCTCCTACCGAAGAAAATTTATTTCTGAAAAAGAGAAATTGTGGGGCTCTTTGAGAGCCAATGGGTTCGAGTTGTGGACTAGGCTTTTAGGGAGAGAAATAAATTGAATCTGGGATTAACAACACGTTGATAAAGTTGAAATTGAGTGAATCGTGGGTGGGTTAACAGTTTTGGGGTGACTAGATGTACAGAGAGAAACACTTGACAAAGAGATGGCGTACTGTGAACAAAATGGCGTCTCATATCATTAATTTCTGCATGAGAATTGAAGAACTAAATCAGCTCAAGGTTTATTTTTATTCTTATTTTTCTATTGGCTTCGAAGTACATTTATACAGCCGTTACAGATATTATGATTATTACTAGTAAATGAAAAGAAATGGTAAAAAGAAGGGGAAGCTTAAAAAATTGTCCTAGGCACAGGAAATTAAATAATGAATTATAACCGTCATTGTTGCATTCAGGAGGAGTGTGTAGAGGTTAAACGGGCGAAGGATCTTGTTGGGGATGGCGTCAAACGGTTTCTTGCAGCATCATGTACTTCGCCTTCCAGTATTACGTGTTGCGGGTATTCATGTGTTAGTGAGCAGTTTCGGCAGAGGTGTGTGTGTGATGGGTCAAGACGATGTAGGAACTGATTGTGCTGCAGTGTCTACAACGCAGCCGAGAAATAGTTTTATAGAAGTATTTTGGCTTCGCTACAGAGATGCTATCGCACCAGGTGGTATAGCACAATATTTTGTAGTTTTGACCAGCTGGGTATCTGGGAAATTCTTTTTTCCACTGTGAGATTGGGTTTTGGTAGGATCTTCTTCCCCCATGCGACGGGGCCAGCTAATACTCCAACGGGACATCCTCCTAGCCATCCTGCTGGCATTCCGTACCATATTCCACATGGCCCTACTAGCCGGCACACCACCTTATCCTCCGACCTGGCGGTACTCCGGTCCTGCATTAGGCGAGACTGCACATCAGAGTACCGTGGACAGTGCCAGGCCCTCCTCCCCCCAATCCAGCAAGAGGAGTCCACTGAGCGGAGACTCGCTCTTGCCCAGAAGGCGCACATTGATAGGTAGCAGGCGCGATGGGACGAGGTTCCCACCACCCGGCACCTCCATGGCATCTTCCTCTCAGTAGAAGGAAGGTGGTGGCGGTCGCCCTTCCCCGAAGTGCAGCTGCTCTCAGGCCACAGTGCCTTCAATGAGTGGGTGCACTTCTTCAGGCGCCGCCACTTCGATGACTGCCCCTGTGGAGAGGCCATGAAGAGTGCAGCACATGGGCTCGTCATCTGCTGCCTATAGAACAATGCACGGGGGCATGCTCTACTTCCCGTGGCAGGAGGAGTCTCACAGCTCCTTTCCACCAAAGCGGAGGTCTGCCGGTTCCACGTCTTTTCACAGGCGTGGGCAGACCAGCGGAAGGGCCTGGAATCGTGCCCCCCCCCCTTCCAAGAAGCCACGGGAAGTCTACCATCACTCTGGCGGCGTGGAGGCGCGCACGCCCCTCGCGGAACAACAAGCCGTTAGGCCAAGCCAGGGTAGAATCTTCTTTTGAAGATTTTTGGGTAAAGTTGTGATGGTGGGGGCTCTGGAAGGTAGGGACGCATGTCTCGCTTCTGAATCCACAACGTCATCGCCTCGTATGTTTGAATGGCTTTTTACCTAACATATTCCAACCCTTTTCCCCCAGTTCCTTGAAGTGCCATAACTTTGATACCACACTTTCGGAGTCAGTTATCATTAAAACGCCCGAGTTCTGTTGGTTTTCAGTGCAGATCGCATATAACATTGCTGGCAAGATGGCATAACATTCGGCTTTGTAGACATATGGGATGGAGCAGACGGACGGCATGGTAGAACTTGTTAAGCAGTGGAACTCATTGCTTAAATTCGTGCTTTTTAGTCCAATACCGCTCGGTAAGGTTGTATATTCCTAATGTTCGTATTTCTCCCAGTAGTTCTCTATTTTTACTAGAGAAGGTTAATCATTTATGCGACGGTTAAGAAACTGTTCCAGAACACTTAGCTCCGACAGTTTCTATAATGAACGTCACGGTGAGTCCAAAAAGGTTCACATAATCTGAGTGCAACACAAGTTGAATGCCATGCACGTAGAAGTGAGTAAAGTTGTGTGATGCGTCGCACCAGATATTCTCGTCTAGTCGCTCGACGATTTCGAAACAGTTATGTTGCAGGCGTCGAGTCCCCTCCGAATCGACGATAGCGAAAAAAACCCCATGTCTCTGTCGCTCGTGCAACAAAATCCCATCGGCGTTTTGCACCCAAGTCTTTTTTTTCTCAGCAGATCCCCTATTTGTGAATTCTGAAGAGAATCGATTGTGTTCCTCGACTATGGAGAATTGAAGGTGGAAAATTCGGTTCGGTAAGGTCTATTAACTGTTATGAACCGGTTTCATGAGGGGAGTTGAAACAGTTTTGCCCGTCCCCAAGGGATCGGAAACTGAAACCTTTCATCGGTTTTGATAATATTCCACCTCAGAGTTACTTAAACGAGTTTAACTTTAGATTGCCGGGCTGACCCCTCGTTAATGAAATACTTTTGCAGCTACTGCGCCTGATCCAAACCTTTCAAATGATGACATCATAGTTCACTGTTGCTCTAGCGACGGGGAAAGTCCGCGTACTTGTTGGTCGAGTACATCTTCTTTGGCCGCTGACTTATTGCGAGCGAGCGCTTTCGAAGTAAAGAAATTCATGACCGATGTGGGTTCTCGAGATTCGTTAGTTGAACGAGTTTATTTATAGTGACAACTGCAAGGGCGACAAGAAATAAAAGACCGCATTAAAGGGGTATGCCACATAGCCCACTCAAGTTAGTCCAGTAGTTTATTAATTAATAAATGTCATTGCTAAGAAACACAGAGGGTCGGGATAATGTGCTAAATGCACGTAAAGGACGCGACACGTTAAGGGCTGTTCATCAATGTCATTTGCAAGTCCCAATAAATTACAACTAAGTCAAACCTTCTGCTAACGCCCCGTGACTCGTAAATCGATTCACTTTAACGGCTGAGTAGCGGTTGCTGATGGTCACCTTTGATTGGCAACCTGAAGCTCCAGTAATGACATATGAGTTCATTTAGTGAGATTGGTCGTAAGGCTCTGTTGGTTTCTAATTGTTTACAGAATACGGGGGGGGCATGAGCCCCCGATAGCCTTTTTGAGTTTCCTAAGCCAATGAGAAGAACAGGAACCAATCAATCGAAAGAACTTACCGTTCTGTACCGTGTTTTAAGTTGACGGGCAGTACAAAAAAGTATCCCAGTCCCATTTTTTAAAAGTTTTTTATTAATATTATTTTTTATTACCAATACGCGTTGAATATATTTCTTTTTAGTTATATAAGTTGTCATTTGCTCACTCCGTACAACTCTGAAGGAAAAGAGCAAGAATAATCTGTGACGAAAACGCGAAGGTGCTCGCAGACCAGAAACGTGCGGTAGGTCAGTTCAGCAGACATGTCAGTCAACAGTTGAGGCTGTTTCACAGGATTTGACCGGTTTGCAGTATCATTAATAGGTAGGTGGTGAAGTGGGGGGAGGAATATCCAAGTACTCCCCCCTGGTATGAACGTAATTTATTAAGAATGGAAGTAAGTTATTGGGTGAATGTTTATGTTATTTTGTTTAATGTGTTGCGAGCAATTTACTCGTCTGTTTATACAGTTTTCTAGGTAGGGCCAGGACACGGAGCACCGGCTCTGCAAAACCCTCACGGACCAGATCACGTGGGTAAAACTTCAATTAAGTGGAACACACTACCTGGTTGGACGTCCGAATAGTTCAGGTAGAAATGGGAAAACTCCAAGCTACAAGAAGGGGGAGCAGAGTACCTAGCCCGACGGAGTGCCTTACCTCTGCCCTTGCCCTAGTAAAGATAAATAATCAAACGAACGAATCAGAATCTCCGCTTCAGCCAACCAAAAACGTGGCGCCGCCACGAGCTCCAGCCTGGCTGTACCAGAAAATATGACTGATGCCGGGAGGGCCTGCTGTTCCTAGGCACGACGGAAGGCGAGTCACTGTGTCAAGGCGAAAGCGTTCTCAAAGACAAGAAGAGGGGTGACTGGATCATCTGAATGAGGAACTGGCAAGGCCGCCGAAGTGCTGATGAGTTGATAAAGACCACAAAAGAGGTGCAACCCTCGCCCCACCAGTCTGGAACAGCAGGTTTGCTTTAAACCATTGACCTAGGGAACTTCGCCGCTGGTTTTTTTTGTGAAATCGCACTTCTCCAAAGTGAAAACAATGCCACGACAAGAACCGACACGAGTGTAACCACAAAGGATTGTGATTTCCCCCAACCTGAAAGCGGGATAAGACCTTCGGGAGCCGATCGGGTCGGACACAATCTTTGGTCGATCGGCTGAGAGCTGCTAAGACCTCGCAAGTCAATTTGGAGACTTCCAATGTGAAATATCGACGCTTTTCAGGCGAAATAAACGAAGCAAACGTTCGTCTTTGCGTAGACAAAGAGCCTTTGAAGGCCGCCTTCGAGGCTCTGGTAGGACGCGGATGAGCTGTCGTGATTCTGGCCAGAAATAGTGAGGTAGGATGAAAACCAACAAATCAACTCATGAGCATAAGTGACCTATCTCAACTGACTGAGCAGGTTAGCGAGGGACTGGGCTGCGGAAGCCCGCTTTCTCCGGCTAATATCTTCGCAATCTTTTTGCCAAAGGTCTCTTCCTCACCTCAAGACTCCAGGGAAAGCAAGGAATTCGAACTATGGCGTGACTGATCGCTATTCTAATAATTTGACCGTTCACTGATGTCTTGTCGCTGCTCCAGTTTGACGATAATTAACCCGATTAGGTAATTGAAAACATCAGAATTATTACGTGAACGCTCTTCAAGTGCCAAGGGGCCGCTAAAAGCCAATCCTAAGTTTATAATATTCTATGAATACGATTCATTATTAGTATACTCCCTCCCCCTTGACATGTACAAATACACATGACGTCTTATCCATAAATTGACCTTGTAGGTAACCACATTGTGCAAAATACACCAATTTGTTCATGATCGCGTCTACCCGCATCTATCGTGCAGCCTCCCAGAAAACCAGTTTCATGAACCATCGCAGAACCTCAGAAGTTTGCTAGTTTCTTCTCGTGAATTCAGTTATACTAATTGGTAAGTGGCCCATAAAATGAGAACTCAATTTCTGACAAATATTCGACGACTTTCAAATCCAAGTTAAACTGCGTATTGTCTCCGCTAGTAAGCTGTTTCTTGAATACCCTCATTTTGGCTTTCCATGTTGAACTGCTGGCTAAGTACCAAATTTGAGTTGATTAGCTTCTACTGTTTTTTTCGCAATCGTATTCAAACAACATTTTTTGTTTTGGTTTATTATTCATTCTGCAACAAAAACCACACTTACGTTTTCGTTTAAATACATTTTTAACACCCCCCCCCCTCAAAATTTGACGCATTCTGAAAAGGCATCAAATATCCGTACGATGTCCAGCTCATATTGTGTGTTTATGGAGTAGATTCTTTCTTACTAAAAATTCCATTTGGGATCTAGTTGTGCTCACCTACTCGGCAATCCGATAAGAGGAAACCCATGGTTGTTATGGACACAAAAAAGGTTTTAAAAATTAGCCACAAACTATATTTTGGCAGTTGCAAATCAAGTCGATTTTGGTGTCGTTTCCTAAGCAGTATTCGATGCAGCGCCGAACAGCATAAGTCTCAGGAGTTCAGGACTGTATACGATGAAATGACACTGAATATAGTGCGGTAAATTCTACGACACGAAGGGACTTCAGAGATAATACAGCGGAATTTATCGTTTCTCCCCGGCCAGTGGTTAATGTCCCGCTAGTCCTCCCGTCTCACACCAACTACCCTTCAGTTCGACTCAAGTGTCAATTCCGGTTGTTCCGTTATGATCACGCCGCGTTTCATATAGTTTACTAGTATTTTTCGATGTTGAATCGAATGAGATGCGTCTCTGAGTTGTGATGCTTCGTCAAACTGCGCAATAGTGCAGGGGAAGAGAATAATAAACCGTTGCGTAATAGTGGACTGTGGCATAAAAAGAAAAAAACTAATGAAATGGAGAAGAGGCCCAGACTGTCGCACACCTGCCTTAGGAATAGATGGATTGACACACAGACCATTTTACTAAATGCCGTTTTTCGAATTTTCGGATGAAGCCCGTAAAATGGGGAAAGACGTTTATCAGCTGGTCTTCTCACTTCGTATAGATCAGGAACGTAAAAATGCTTTGGCGCCGTTCAGAAATGACACTTCGAAAATGAAGTGAAAACTTCAACATTGTTTGCAATTTATTTGAAATTAAGAGAAAAAGATGAGCAAAGAGTAGGTAAAAATGTGAGGGAAATTGACGAAAAACATTTGAGGCACGAAGACAATCATTTTGAAAATGAAAGGAATCAAGAGGAATTTTATTTTTTTAAATATGTTTGCTGAGGAGTTAGTAATCTATTATTGGTGTTTAAACACCGGATGGTATGATTTTATTTGAAAAATACGACTGTATTATGAACAAGGTTTAAGGGAAATGGGGATCCGAGAGGCGACGCTTCCTTCGCGTGTTTTTCAATGAGAAATTGAGTGACAACAGAATTGTTGAGCTTTCTCGAAGATTCGGACTTTGTAGCCGAGTCACTTCGGTAATATTCGAGAGGAGGAACCGTTTCAAGTGTTAAATGCAGCAAAGATACTTCGGTGAAAAGCGCACTTTTTTTTTCTCACTCGTTCAGAGATGAAAGCGAAACAATTCGAACCTCTTCTTCCAGAAGTCATTTGCGAGGTCGACAAACCCCCGCGTTTCGTCTTCAAAGAGCTAACTACACACGTTCAAGGCTGACCGCCGACTAGTGAAATGTCAACTCCGACGAGAGAAAATATAGTTGGGCTCACGTTTCTGGAGTTATTTTCCGAACGGAAACAAAACAACTAACAGAAAATGGGGCTTTCCGCGGAAAAGTTATCATTTACGTAACTGCCCGGTCGTTTACTTCCGTCATCTCATCCGAGCGGACGCGTTGTAGCACGAAATTCCATTACCCGATTTCGTCAACTAGGATCAAGCGCGTTTGGGCTGTTCGCTCCCTTGAAAGCATTTAAACGCGAAGTTTGAGATCTTCGAATGAAATATTGAACAACATCAGATGCGTCGCATCACACAACTTTCTCTAGCTCATATTTCATGGTTGCAGCTGCCCACTTCACGATGGTAGAAACTAGGAGCGCTTACAGTTTCAGAATATATTGGGCTGCTTGAACGCACGCCCTACCCATTATTGAGCAATTGGTGCACAGAGAATTGATGAGGCTGCAGACACGATTGTTTTGTCAAAAGGATAATAACCATTTTTTCAGAGTTATCGAGTACAAGCTTTTAGAAATGGTGTTAAGTGAAACGGTGTTGGTTGAAATTACAGAATTTTGGAGTAGCCCCTGTATACCTTATGCGCAATATTAAAAATTCATCGAATAGGTACTTGATTGGACTACCGCCAGAATTACTCTGATGATCCTTGTAACATTTGAGCAAAAAACGGCACCCGAAAAGGAGAAATTAAATAAATAATAATTTAGGAAAGGGAGCTATGCCAGCTCTAGGTATAGAAGGATTGGGACGAGGAAGAAAAGAAGGATAAGATGGTGTTCCTCGATAGAACGTTCCTAGCAATATTCTTACACCACACCACGCCATTACACGGTCAATGCAGCAACCCTTATGCTACTTGCCTCCACTCCACGAGTCCATTCCGCCATACAAAGATCCATCCCGTAATATTTGCCTTGGCTAGCCATGCAAGCGCAAGATCCCGGCTGCCAGATACTACCTGGACATTCAGGACCACTACAGACTGGTAGGGACCAATAGTGACAATGTCAGGACTCAGTCTACAGAGACTGCCCGGTAGCGCCGCTCTCTCTCCACTTCCCAGCCCTCAGATGGCCATGCACCAGCACTCTGGTTACATACCACGTCATAACGCTTGACACAGCCTCCATGACTTAGCGACTCAAACTGGTCACCACACGCACGACAGTGAGCATTCACTACGTTTGCAATGACGCCACATGAACGGCGTGAAAGTGCTGGTAAGCCCTTCTATGAATTCCCTCTGAAACCCACCCACGCAGAAGAGGGGAAGTCGGGACACTGCCTGAGTTCCTTTCCATCAACTGAACCATGCAGAGTAGCCGAAAACTCTGAAGGCTTGCTGTACTTAGGGGCAGATGGTGTCGCCACACACAGGTCTGTTTCCTTATTTCATGACTGTACCTAAACCCTCTGCGAGGGTTATATCAGTCATATAAGTAGCGGTTTCGCTGATATGCAAGAGGCCGGCCTCTGCAGCATCCACCGAACTTGCTTTGTAGCAGTCAATGCTGCAAAGTTCGTTTGCTCTCCCAGCAACCGTCGCTCACTGTTGTAGAAACTACCGTGGAGCAGCACGTGGTTTCTTGTTTCCTCCGCACTGGGGGTGCAAGATGTGCATAACGGAGAGTGGAGTCATTAAGAGAAAGGAATTGGAGCCGCGCATTGAAGTCACCATGTCCCGTGAGGAACTGGCTCACACATCATTTTCCCAAATAGTGTTTTTCAGACTCAGTAGGGTCCAAAACGTGAAGATCTGAAAGAACTAAAAAAAAAAATTTCTCGGCCGATTAAATAACTTTTCTTTCTACTTCACAACGCCTAAGAAAGTAAATATACGTATCACACAACTTACCTCAGCACTAACTACTAATCAAATCTTTTTTTAACTCGGTCCATTTCAATTCAGTACAGTATAACTTCACGTTCTAAGTGGAGAGTTTCGGAATTCATCAAGTTGCTCCTAATTATTTTTTGTGCGTTATTAAACACTCGGGGTATAGCTAGTTTATTGGTCGACCACATTAATTTTTCTGAGAAGAGACTGATTTTTCTAGTATCGTTTGAGGGGAATTTGTAAGGATAAAACTACGCTAAAATAAATTTTCTTGGTAAATGTTAATAATTTATTGCGCTTCAATAATTTTCTCACGAAACGAGAATTTCATGGTACTGACTTGTTATTTGGAGATGTTCATACAAGAAACTAAATCAAACTCATTAAAGCCGTTTTGAGAATTAATATGTTTGGCATTTTGATAATTATGATAATTTTAGTTAGTACCAACTCATATACATATTTTGGCGTCATGTTCTGTCTTCCTTAATGGTGTTTTTAGGACATAGTAGCCCTTAAAATGAGAAGAAAACGTAATTACTGTTTTCAATTTATTGCATATCTTTCCTTTCTACCTCTTAGAGCTCAGAAAAGTAAAAATATGCGGAACCATCCTCAGTAAATTAAAAAAATGAACTTCTCCTTTGGCGGTCGTACTTCTCCCTTCATTTTCATAGTTGTTTGCACGTAAATTGAACCGTCGAATACGACTAGTTCAGGAACTACGTTAAATACTTCCTTAATGCGCCTGGTCTGTTGAAAGTTGATGGGTCCCTCCCCCACTGAATTTTTCGTTTACTGTTTTTCGCATTCTCGTTAACTCGCGGCACGTTCGTTTTTAAAGTAATGATCGAATACACATTCGTTCGTAATCAACGGTTCATTAGGGCCTTTGTAGAGTCGTGAGATAAAAGAAGGGCGGCGAAAGATACGGAGGAGTTATGAAGTAATTAGCGCCAAAAACTCGATTACCGGCTGTTCAATATTTTTCGGGCTAATTTTGCTACTCGAAGTGACTGCTAAAATTATTTAGAAATAAGTCCGGGCACGTAATTCTCGAAATAACGCATTTTTACTGCAGATTTCAGAAGATCACAGCTTTCTTCGTTTTGTTTACAACTAGGAAATTTAACGATTAAGGAAGGATTTATTCCACACTAAAAGGTATCTTTTCTCAACGAGTTGGCATTTTTCATATTTGGTGAATATTTTTGTCCTACAGTCAAGAGTTGATCGTTCATTCTCAAAATGTAGCACTTTTACGTTTCAAGGCGTGGGAATTGCAAATCTGCAATATCTGACCGCCTCCGGGCCATATTTTACCTTTAACATCGTCTAAAAAATTCGTTCATTCTCACAAAAATGTTGGGATCTTGTCGCGCCTCCCAACTCGATCAGAACGCATGGTTGTTATGGATAGAAAGATTTAAAAAATCAGCCGAAAACAAAATTTTAGCATTTTATCGCATTCGGTATCGATTCTTAGGTATTTTTCGATGCCGAATATGTGTAAGACTACGCGAAGATGGGCAACAGTGAAGTCACAGTAAATATGGTGAGGCAAATTCGAAGGAACTGACCGGAAAAGGTAGCAGTTCTCCACTGCCTTCAGTCATTTCCTGCACGGGCTCCCGTCTGACTCCAAAGTATCTCACACATTATGCCAAATAACTCAAAAGAACCATAAAATGGTAATAAGAGGGTAAATGACGAGATCAACGCAGTACATTATCAACAATTCTGAAGTAAATCAATGACACCTCAGTTTTGGTTTATTACTCTGAATAATGTCAGGAAAATATTTGTTCGATGAAAGTCAAATCTTTTGACTTCAGAGTTCCCCACACCTGCATGTCATTGTGTTTTCTTATCCCTCGTACCTGTGGAAACTCCACTTCCACGGTTATTTCTAATGGCAGCGGATTTCCTTGAAGTGGGTTTTTCTTTCTTTATTTTCCCTCTCCTCAATTTCAGATAACTCTCCACAAGAGACAGCTCCTCCCGAAATTCATTCAGCCTTGCAAACTCTCGCAAAACTCACACTCAGACACTTTCCTATATCTATTCTCCGCCCATACAGTTCGCTATCTCTTTTCGATACAGTCCTCTTCCCGCTCACCGAGTTTCTTTTATTTTCGATCTTCAACTCTCGCCCTCGCGTGGGCCCAACAATATTGTTACAACCCCCCCTCGGTGAAGCAAATTCTACTACTTCTTTTAAACTTTTTCTAATTTGAAGTTATCGTTCCTCCCAGGCCTGTGCTCATTCTCGCACTTCCACCAATCGTTAATTCGATCACTGTCGCCTAGAAAATGTAAATTTTCCTTGTTACGTTGTAGTTAGGTCATGTTTCATGTCGTTCCCTAGTATTATTCGATAATGAATCGAATGGGATGGGTATTGGAGGTGTGAGACTGGGTGAACCTGAATAAGAGTATAATATACCGTTATAAAGTAATTTGTAGCGTTTTTGTGTTCCAAATTTTTATCACCAATCCAGATCACATTCAGCTTTGTCCAATGTCCAAAGTTTTTTTAAAAGTTAAAAAACAGATTTCCTATAAATAGACAAACTGAGTTGTTTTGTAAACAAAAACTGGTGAAATAAATACAAAATTTAATAAACCTGAATTATTCAGACAATTTTGTTTTTTGGATTTTTTTGGACCCCACTGCGGCCGCAAATGTCCCTATTGTGTGGTCGTGCATAAGCCACCTCATGTCCTCCTGTGACCTCATGTGACGCAGGTGTTCTCTGAAGCGGCTTCCGGTATACGTCCCTACCATTCTCGACCTTGAGCTGACGAACTCCAAGCACTCTGAGGCGTACTGCCGCCAGCCCCTCACACATACATTGTTTGCGTGTACACCAGCATCACCTCGTGGAATCTGTAATTCTCTACCTCTGACTTACCAATCTCGGCGACAGTGACCTGTGAACAGGCCACACACACACTGCCTCTCTCTCTCTCTCTCCTGACTAAGGATCTCTTTCGTTCGCTCTTCAGAGAGTATTATAAACAATCTTGACTGCCTTTGGCCTGGAACATACCGCCAATAGGCAATCCTGCACTCCTCCTCCCACTTGCTAACCTCCCTGATCAAGTGGCTCTTGATGGTCACTATGAAGGGCTCAGGCCTAACTGGGGCAAGCGCAGATCTTTTTCTCGCCAGTTTGTCAACCTCCTCATTCCCTCCCATCCTAGTATGACCTGGCACCAAACACAGTGTTAATGTGGTTTCCTTTGCCGAGGTCTTCGGGCATGCCAGGCGTTCCCAAACCAGACCTGCGCCTTAAGACCGACATAATGTATATTATTTTCAAAGAAGGCCAAATATTGTTTTATTGAAAGCTGCGATCTTCCCAGAAAAGTTTACGTTTTTCCACAATAAATTGTCATTTCCAAACTTCACGTTCCCTATTACGAGTTGATGAATTTCTCATTGCAACAAGTTTTCTCGTTGTGAACTGAGGTTTTTCCATAACAAGTGGACCAGTTTTTTTGAAATAGATGAGATTTTCCTATTACACCTTGATCTTTTGTGCAGCTAAGGCGTATCAGATATGAATGCCCTTAAGATTGACGCCAAAACTGTTCTTTAGTTTCTTAAAATGTAAAGGTGCTAGTAAGCAGAATACATTCCACGTTCGTCCTACAAAACCTTGACACGAGATTGATACGAAGTGAGAGGGCCAATTTTCAATTTTTGGCAATTGCTGATCATCGTCTAGAAATATGATGTAAGGAAGTTATGGAAGTATCATGACTCTCGGACTTCCATTTGTTCCTCTGCATTGGAGAGATAATCATCTGGTATTTAATCAAACACACGCACTAATTCTGTTTAGTTTTATACAACTATCGAGCTACACTGCACATCAGAAGAACCGCACGCACACCAGTTTCCTCTGCTAGCTATCAGTAATCGTTAAATCTGATTATACTGGTGAACTTTGAATTAGTTAAATCATCTTTTTCAAACTCGCAAAGCTGCCTGTTGTCCAAAAGTACTTAATCTAGTTCAGTAAATGACTACGGTTTCCAAACATTGATTGCAGGTTTGGAGAATACCCAGAACTGAGCTCCAGAATGTCAGCCAGTTTTAAAGCTCGTCTTCAATTGGTAACGACTCAACATGAAGTACTGTCCCGTTACATCGGCCTTGGTGGGTAGCAATCCTAATGTTGCAATCCCGCTCATCCGCTCTTCTTAAACCCCACGCTTTTTAGAGCCATAAAAACTTAACGGTCAAGTAAAATAATTATTGCGGAGCGCTAAAAACAGATTTAGGTCTACGCAAGACGTATAACACGAGCCCTGATGACGAGAGGCTTCTGGAATCATTTATTCTGCCGAACTAGAAAACGTGGTGCCACACTTTTCGGCGTCATTCTTAGAACTGCACTAATGACGAGTTAATTGTGCTCACTACTGGAACGATTCGCTGCGCGCTCGAGAGGGAAATATATCAGCTCGAAGAAAGAAAACGTTGGCGTACGGTTTCCCTAGCGAGCGAGAGCCTAGGCACCTGTGGAGGCACGGCATTTAGTCATTTAGCCTGTCTCCCTGTGTAGAGTTGTCAAAGAGCTATTCCCCATCTGTTACCACGCGGAAGTGTGACCCTGGAGAAACCTTACCTTCTGAAGGGAGTTCTTAATCTGGTTTCACAAATGATCCAACTATTTACTTGGATGGCAAGTTTCGAATGGAAAAATCAACTGTGGCTACGTTTTTTGTCATAACTTTGTTCACAAATGGGGGGAAACAGTTGTAAGCTTGTTTAGTAGAAGTAAAACCTGGGGGACCTAGCTGCTCTTCCAACATCCGTCGCTCACTGTCGTAGAACCTACAGTGGAGCAGCACGTGCTTTCTTGTTTCCTCCGCAGTGGACCTTAAGACGTGCATGATGGAGAGAACTAGACCCACGGGTTGAAGTTGCCATGTCCTGTAAGGAACTGGCTCGTCCAGCAGTTTGGCTCAACTCCCTTTCTCTTAAGATGTTTACGCATTTTGGGAAAAAAACTCGTCTCGTACCTACTTATTACTTTCGCTTATGTGGACCGAAAATTTGCTTAATCGGACCAAAAAAACGTGGAAACGAACAAGAAACAAAAGGCACAAGAGATTTATGCTTCTTCAACGAAAAACGTTTGTCCCCATACGTCACAAGAATCGCCTTTTAGCATAATTTGCATGTACGTTTACTACACGCAACGTATAGCACGTCGGTTTATATCGGGACATGTTCGTGTAATCGGACCTGCCGGTTAATAGGTCCGACTAAGCGGAAACGACGGTGCAGCATATCAAATTTACAGGGACCCAGGAAGGTGAGCAGACTTCAGATCTTTAGTTAACAAAACCGCGTGTTTCAGTCGCCTGGCGCCGTTGCATAATCATTGAAGCGTTTCGGAATTGAATACGCCCACGATGAACCCTCATCACATCTTTAAGTTTAGTTGATATTTGTGTGGATTCCGCGTAATTGGTACATAGGTCGACACCCACGAAAGTCCAAGATCTCGCGAATATTACGCAACGGGTTTCAGGTTTGTGGGCTTCTACCTTCGATGGCTGAACTGGACGAGTTGAGTGGGTTCTCGTCTCAAAGTGGCGATGTGGGTGACTCGACTGGAAGACTCCAGCTGACTTTTACTTTCACTGTCGGGATCAGAAACGGCTTGTTTCCGCGACGGATGTTCCAGCGCCGAGCTCCCGAGAAGCCTCTTCCCGTCTCGATAAACATCGAGTCGCTATTGACCCAGTTGTTATTTTCCTTAAGGGTAATGCCTCTCGTACGGACCTCTAAAGTTGTAAGATTGATATAGTGATTTCGGAGGCCCACTAAGAAAGTGTTAGGAAGAATTTAAAGCTGCTGGCTCTCCGAATAAACTCAATATTGCGGATGAAACAGAGAGTTCTCATGGAAAGCACAGAACCAAGTTCAGCAATTAATTTTCCACCAGCTGGATCCACAAGGACCCTAAACGCCACTTATTAGAGCACTTAACCAATGAAACTATAGGAATCGTGCTATTCCTACGCACTGGAGAAGCAAGTCGTGCAGGGGGGTCTTTAAGAGGAAAGAACACCCGCGCTTTGAAGTCGCCAAGTCCTGTAAGAACCTGCGAGGGTGACAGAAAATGTGTCAACAACCCAAAACGTATCCGCAAAAGTACTCGCCGAACTGTTTCACCGAGATCTACCTGCATCTTACCTTCCGCTGCCCAACGGGTAAGGAAAGTATTGGGATCGTGTCACAAAGAAATGTTGGGTTTTCTTCAGATCTTGGCACGTTTTGATGCCTTCTGAATCCATAAAACTTTACTTCCGCGTGTTTTTGTTGCGAAAATAAGGTTATGAGCAATTTCCATCGATGAGAAAGGGTGGTGTGGGCCAAAATGTTCCAAGAAGTAGTGTATCGCTACTATAAAAAAGGGCTATAACGATGTTCATTAAACTTCCAACTTGTCTTCTAACAGGTGTCTTAACTATTATTTCCCATAAATATCTCCATGAAAATTCGGTAAACAGAGTTATAGGCCTGTGAAGTCAAAATAAGGGGGTTTCACTTCTTAGCTAAACGGCTTCAACAATTTTCAACCAAACTCGCATGAAGTCTTTGAATAGCTAATACCTTCACATTGTTTTGATTGTTTAACAAATAAGCAAGGTTCAAACAAAGTGATGCTGACCATTGATTGTTTGTTAAACAATCAGAACTCACAAAAATCATGGTGGTTGATGATGGGTTAGTAGCGTGAAAATTGGAAGAGGATTTGAATACCTTTGTGAATGAAACGAGAGTTTAAAAATAACGACTAATCGCTCTCCCGTATCTTTCTTCCTTGGATTTGAGATTAAGCAGGGTGTTCGAGTATTTTGACTTCGGACTTCCCCAGTCATTGTCTCCTTCCGATACCTGCCCTTCGTACCTGTGGAAATTCTGCCGCGGCATTCCTGTCCTTATTTTCCCTCTCCTCAATTTCATTTCCTCTCCACAAGAGACGACTCCTTCCAAAATTCATTCATTCATCTACGAATTTACTCCTTCCGATATAGTTTCCCACCAGTTCATGGGTTCCGAGTACTACCCTTGTGTCACCCCTTTGTACACGAACTCAGCTCAATTCTAACTCAACTCAGTTCATTGTTCACAATACAGTTCTCCTCACGCTCACTGAGTGTCTATTATTTTCGATACTCAACTCTCGTCTTCTCGTGCACTCAACACAGGGTAATTTGTTATGGAAAACCGCACTGCCACAACACCAATGGTACAGGATGGGGAAGAAAGTGTCACAAGCGATTCAAAACGAGATAAAACTACAATAGAAGGGGAAAGACAAGAGACAGAAACCTCTTTTTCCTATCGGCAAGCTGTAGGAGCTGTAATGAATTTGATGATAGGGACCCGCCCAGATATTGCGTTTGCTGTCAGTGTCGTGTCAAGAACATTTAAAAACCCTCTAAGGAAGAACTGGGTGCAAGTAAAACGCATTTTTCGTTACTTGAAGGAAACGGTGAGATTCGGTTTAAAATATTGTTGGAGAATCTTTAATCTGAGTAATTTCGATCATGGAGGCGACGTCACTATACGCCACTCAATACACTGCGCTGATATCACATGTCACATCGGTCATGATTTCAACTACAGGTGCTGAAATAGTTGCAGCCAGTGAAGGTGCCAAGGAAGCCATCTGGCTGAAACGAGTGTTGAAAGATATGTAGAAAACTGATCTGTGCTACGAGTGGAAAATCGGCCATCAACCTCGCTCATAATCCACAGTTTCACCGTCGTACCAAGCACATTCGTCATTTTTTCGTCAGAGCAAGTGACAAATGGGGAACTAGATATTGATAAGGTCGACTCAGTGAACCGACTCGCTGACATTCTCACGAAGCCCCTAGGGAAGTGTTAGATTCCGCCTATTCCGAGAGAAGCTAGGCTAGCTTTTTTCGTCAATGTTAGGAAAAATTGATTAAAAATTGGGTTTCAAAAATTCTAATTTTGGGGGATGTTGAACTACGTGTCTACGCTAAATTATTCTTTTTTGAATCCTTGCTGAAGCACATGTTGATTGACAAGATGACAACATGTTGAATTTATTTACTTAAAATGAAATGCTTTTGGTCTTCTTTGTGACTGCAATATCTCTGACAGACCATTGAACAAAGACAAAAAACCAAAATGTGTCGATAATGATGTTTGTCGAACATTTTCATAATTTCTACGGTTCACTGGATTTGATCAATCTTACCATCAGTCTTCGAGCAACTTATAATCGTATTTTAATCTGCGTGTTTATTTCTGTACTTACCTGTTGAACGGATATATAAACCGTTGATGGCTCGGAAAATATATTTGTCGAACATTAATTTATAATTTTTCCAATTTTCCCAAAAACTGTTCTAACGATTCCGATCAAAGCTACGGAGTACTCTCAATCAGCAGGTATCAATTTTTTTTTCTGCATAAACGTTTCCGTAGAAATGCGTTTAACGATGATACAGCGCCCGTAGAAATAGCAAGTCGTCGAATGTGTGCGTCGTGAGTACCAGATATTTGTTCTCCGCACCTATTTCTCTAATCAAATGTACAAAATGCATCAAAACTAACATTCAAAATATCCTTTATCGGAGTTTCTCAAAAACGGTTTATTGATTTAGCTATTCAGTCTCTACATTTCGTTTTCTGTCAATATTTCTATTGAACATTGATGAAGGAATGTATGATTTTTGACATTTTATGTCTTTACTTTGCTACATAAACTCGAAAATTTAACGCGGGATATGTAACGGAGAAGCGTCACTAAATTTGTGTTGGGTTATGTGCATGGTAACGTCTGTTACAAAAATGAAAAATATTTTTTGAGTTGTAATTATATATTTCTTTATTTTAAACAAACAAAATTATATTAAAAGAAAAAGACATAAAATGTCCCTCGTGGTTGCGTACTTGTATGAAAGCTGTACCCACCGTTTGTGTTAGTGATTTTAAATGTTGAAATTTTAAATAAAAAGACATAATTTTCGATAGATTTTAATTTTTAAAGTTTGTTTTGGTGCCTTTCTGCAATGATCCCGGGTGGTTTTATTTTTTTTACGGCAGATTGACTGTATGAATTATGCTCCACGTACCCAAATATTTGATAGTAAAATAATGGGTTACAATGCTACACATAGCCTGACCCCCACCTTTCATGTCATACGACGGCCCTTTCTCATGGGGAACCCTAAATTTTCATTAGAAATAAGCGTTTCTTCAAAAAGGGGCGGAGTAAATTCTAAATTCTAAAACCCGTTGGGACGTTGAGAGCCCCTTTACTGGTGAGGGTTGATTTCTAGAGATGTAAAAGACGGCATGGGGCAAATTTTGTATACATTTTGGATAGAAATTATTACATAGAAGACAAGGCTATAGAATATTTTCATAAGATTCTGCTTCAAAATAAGCCCCAATCAACACTTTTAATACAAATGCCACAATATATTGAGACAAGAATCGGCCATAAAAATGTACAGGTTCTTTTTTATCCAACTTCCCAACGATGTCTTCTCTGCCGACCTTTTGTTACCCAATTTTCTAGCATGTTCCTGACCTACTCGAACAGTGTTTTGTATAAAAGTTTTAGTGAGAGTTTTTTAAGCTCCAATATTGTCCTATGAAGCCTCAATGTTCCTTTGCTTGTTTACTGTTTTAGAAGAACTGCTTTATAACGATTTACAGCGTCTTTATAAGTCAGATTGTCCATCATAAAAGACCCCTCTGACTTTTCACGTTTTTTGTAGCAACCTACACTGCTGGTGCGTCGATATTATAACCCCTCATTTGACAAGTTATGTTCTCGTAAAGTTGGTGAGTAACGGAGATGTAACCAGAACGAAAACTAACACAGCGGTGAAACTAGCAAAAGTGGAATAACGTTATGTTATTATAACCTCATCATATCACTGCCCTAAACTTGACTGGGGTCGTCGCGATTGCTAAGTTATACACGGGGGAATTTCAAAATTGAAAAACGTGTTGGAAACTAAAAGTAAACGTCTATACCGACCTTCTTTTTGACCAGAGTGAAACACAAATTTAATCGATCAACGCCCTAAAAAGGTGACCCCTGACGTTGAAGCGAATGAGCATTCATTTTTGTCTAGTCGTACCACTAGCCCTCAGCTAATTAAATTCGGCCTCCGAACGAAGGTTATCTTCTTCTTTGGTTCTTTCCTGTAATCAGAATGTCATCGCTCAAGTTGATCCCTCCGTCAAGTCAATCGACAATTTGTGAAGCACATCTTTTTTGAAGCTCTTCGGCCCCAGAGCAAGTCCTTGGAGAAGCATGATTCCAAGGGGAAAATTCGCTGGCCGGGTATATATAGTATTCTGACTGGGACAGTGGACAGTGGGACACCGCGGCCAGATGGTCAATTGTGCCAGTCCTAATGTCTTACAGGTCAATGCCTTGCTTTCTGAGGAAAGCCAGGTAGTTCCTGAAAGAGTCCTCCGTGGGAGAAGTGGTACCAAAGATCAAAAGTCGCTCCCTCTCAAGTCTCCGACATTGGGCCAGGACATGGTAGGGAGTCTCCTTATCCGTGCCACACCACCTGCATCGAGGTGTGTCGGCTATACCCATAACATACACGTATTTGTTCATTCTGCAGTGCCCGGTTATGATGTCTTATCTCACTTGATTGCTCTGAGACAAAGCGTTTGGAGTACCTTACTCCTGCAGCGTTCCGGGTTGTCTGATGCAGTCTTCTGGCGTGTTCTCTCACAGTCCTTTTCACTAGTGACAGAGAAATCCCACAATTGGGCAGTGGCCCAGTAGATACCGTAAATGGACCGCGTCTGGCCAGATGGTCTGCCCCCTCATTTCCAATGATCCCCTTGTGTCCTGGAATCCAATACACATTAACACTATACGCACTTGCTAAGGAGATAAGCCACATCCTGCACTCTCGCAACTGTTTTGACGTAGTGCAGTAGTTCATTAGCGCCTTGCACGACGCTTGACTATCGGTCAATGTATTGACAGTTCTGTTGCCACAGCCTTTCCCATGCATTAGGATTGCCCGGTGAAATATCGATGCAGGGGGAGAAGAGTAATGAACATAACAAGTTGAAGTTAAGTTTTTTAGGATGAACAAACATTTTTAAAGTTTTGATAAAGAAATTGTTTTGGACATCAAAATTCGTGTTTAAACTGTCACACGACGATGTATTTTAATTTTTTTTGAGGTACTACAATGGACCCCCCTCTCTCCCTTTAGTGTAACGGTGTGGAAGTGAGTTACGACGTGCTCAACGCTCCATAGAAGTCGTTTCATTGCGTCGAAGAGGTGTCCACTGAACTCCCACAGTATAAGGTTAAAGGTGCATTATTCGTAGCAGACGTCCTTCTTGCATGTTCCCAGCAGGGATTGCAGATCGCCCTGGACAAGTTTTGACAGCACTTTATCGAAGTGACAAGTGGAAGCGAGTTTCATCAATGACGAGTTGTGGGACGCAGGAAGAAGCGCCCTGGAGGCATCAAACTCCTCGCGGTTTTGTGGATACGTGGTGGCCACATTCGGGAATTCTCTAACTGAAGCCACAGGAGCTACACGTTGTTCGTAGGATCTACTGGTAGGTTTCCGGTACTCTGTATGTTCGGTGGTTTATAGTCATTGATTCACTCACTCAGCTGAGCACACATGGCGAAGCATCTATTACGTGTTGAGTGAATGCCGGGGGGGGGGGGGTATCTAGGAGACCCCAAAACGTACAGATCTGGTAATTCTCAACTTCTTTTCGTTTCCATTACAGTAATTTCCTCACTCTTTTGATCGCGAAATGAAAATCTCCGTTTTTAATGGAAAATTCTCGATTCGATGGGGAAATCCAACAGTTATTGACCTTTCAAAATAGCAGCTGTGGCTTAGGAGGGCAGATATTTTCCAATCAAAACCAACTTGAATCAATGAACTCCTGACCTCAGGAAACGAGTGGGTTTCGGGCTCGAAGAGATCGCTCAAACTTAATTTGCCTCCAAATCGAACTGATCTCCAAATGCAGATCCCAGTCTGGGGGCACTCGAACGTCGTTGATGAAGTTGGACGACGCGGGAGCTGAGAGACTTTTCCCTTTCCATTTTCTGGAGCTGGAGCATCTGCCGAGTGGTTTCGGTAGCGGGAAATAAATAAGGACGGAGTTGTCGAACGAAAGGAAGCTCCTGTTACCTAAATATTGGTGGTGGATCGGTTGAGGGTGGGTTGGTGGGGGGGGGGGAATGACACTAAAGAGCAGTGAAAAAGCAAAGTTATCATGAATCCATTAAGGGGTCGGGATATTGGGACGGTGCTCGGGTTGGAACTGCTGGTTCGTGAGGGGACTCCTCAATGTTGATCAAGACTCGACATTACCGTTTTCATCGGCTCACTTTCCTTTCCCTTAATTTTTCTTGTCGCGACGCAGGCGGTAATTATGAGAGGCGACCGATCGGGAAGAGTTTTCGACTTTACGTGGAACAGAAACACCCAAAATAATAGCAAAGTAGCCGTTCATTCGTAGTAAGGTGACAATGCTCCACCTGAAGACTATAGCAAATAAAAATAGTTTGATGCGCAGGTTAAAAATCGCGAGAAATATCTGGAACGAGTGATCCAACAATTGACCTAGGCTTCGTGTAAATTCTATGGTCCGCTGTACGTCCCAGCACCTGTGTCTTTGCATTACAAAAAAATGCGAAAACCCCTAGTTTTTGGTACATTTTTGTCCCCCTCCTTCCTTCCCCATCGACGGAAATCGCTCATAACCTTATTAAAGAACAAAACAAATAAAGAACCAGCTGAATTCGTTCAGCCAGCCGTTCTTCCACAAATCGAACTACACACACACTTTTTTTTTTCTAAAGCTCACCGTAAATGGGACGGTGGCACCCAAAAAAGGAGAAACTACATAAATAACGAAATGGAGAGGGCGCCCAGACTACCCTGGCTCTAGGGGCAGAAGGACTGGGACGGGGAGGAAAGAAAGATAAGATGATAGATCCACGACCAGTTTGGTACGACCAGAGCAACACGTGGGTGGTGAGACCTTGAAGAACGCCTGTTGACACACACAGTCGACGCACCTCCTAAGCACTTTTCAAGCACCACACACCACGCCAGGACACGGTCAATGCTGCAACCCTGGTGTTACCGGCCTCCACTCCACTCCGCCCTACGAAGATCCTTCCTGTCGTATTTGCGCTTCTTGGCTTGCCAAATTAGCGCGAGATCCTAGCTGGGCATTCAGGATCACTGCGGACTGGTTGGGACGAACAGCGACGACTTCTGGCCTCAGTCCTTCTCCAGAGACAACCCAGTAGTGCCGCTCTCTCTCCACTTCCCAGCACTCAGCTGACAATGCACCAGCAACCTGCTGGCAGACTGCGTCATGGCGCTTGACACTGCCTCCATGAGTATGCGGACACACCTGCACCGCATGATTCAGCGACTCAAACAGGTTACCACTGGCACGACAGCGAGTATTCACAACGTTACAATCCTGGCCTCACTAAACCTCATTGCTGTAGGCTGTTACGCCACACGAACGGCGTGAAAGTGCCAGTAATCCTTCCCATGAATGCCCTCGGACGCCCACTCCACCCACGCAGAAGAATAGGGGAAGTCACGACACTGCCTGAGTTCCCGTCCGTCACCCAACCATGCAGAGCAGCCGCAAACTCTGATGGCTTACTGGGCTTGGGGGGGGGGGTCCATATCACACCATCGCAGCTGATCCTGGATGAATCCAAGACCAGCCACACACACATGGATCACGCGCCAAAATTAGACACATATTATTATTTTGACACGATTACAATACTTTCCTTTCCATTCCCTCTGGGTAGCGGAAAGTAAAAATATGTGTATTATTCACAATGGGCAATAAGCTTAAACATCAGGTGCGACGCTTCACACAACTTTCCTTGGCTCCACGTAAATTCAATGGTTTTCATGACTTTTGCTACTAATCCAATTCCTTTTTCACTCATAAAACATGTTCCGGAATTTATTTATTAAGTACAAATATAATAAATGAATTTTTGACGAAAAGGAGTTTCAGTTCCGTTTTCATGTATTATTCATTATGAATAATACATCTGTGTTTTTGGTAGGGAAACGTTTTTACGACCCCCCCTCCCCCCTTCACAAAATTTGACACTTTACGTTCCTAATCTGCAATGTCCGTCCGCCGTCCAGACCATATTTTACCTGTAACGTAGTCTGAAAAATCCGTTTGGGATCTTGTCGTGCTAGGCAATCCTTACGGATGAAATTCGTGGTACAGTTATTATTTAACCAAAAATCAAAAAGTCGGCAATTACGTCGTGATGAGCATCGTTTCCAAGGTATTTATCGATGTTCAGTCGAATGGGACGGCTCACGCAAGAATAGGGCTGCGTGTAGATGGAAAACAGCGAAGTTGCAGTAAATACAGGGAGGCGAATGCAACTATATGATGGATCTCGCGGAGGCAATGTAGCGAAAGTTTGTGTTTCTCCCTCGCCAGAACTCATTTTTCGCACTGACTCCCGTATCACTTCAACCAATCATCAGTTCGACTCGTCAGACCGTGCCAATGGCCAAGCGTCGCTTAGAAAACGTCAATTTTTGTTTCGATGCAGTCAATCGTTCATTAGTTTTCCCTTATAAATCCTCGTTACAGGACAGTAGCGTTCTCGAAAAATAGTCGAGTAAGCACCAAGTTCTGTAATTCAAAACTATTACCATTTCTTAGACTAACGTTTTCCCAGCATTTATCTTATAGTTCCAGGTCTGTCAACATGAACCTTACAACAAAAACAATCAGGCTGCTGATCAAATGAATTCTCCACGCAATGGTTGTGACATCAATAGTAGCGACGCTGAATCTTTGAACACTCCACTTTTCTGTCCAGCAGCTATACTCAACACAAAATCATGGACGGTGTAAGTATAACGTATTACAGTTAAAGTGTGCGAGTTTATCGGTTTAATTCGCTGTATGAACGAGGCGCCAAGGGAAATCGCGGGATATTGTTCAACGTGACTAGGTGTTTCCTAATTCAGATCTGAAATTTGTTTCTAGAGCTGTCTATTCGTGTTTTCCATGTTTTTACTTTCCTTGGCTCTACAAAGAATCAGATCTTTACATTTCAGACCCCCCGAGTCCGAAAAACACTATTTGGGAAAATGGTCTGTGTGTCTGTGAACGATTTTTACAGACAACCACCGTACCAAATCATCTGAAACTTGATATCTCGCCTGCACGTTACCACGGGACGCCAAAATAAGGGTATGTGCAAAATCCACCGAAAGTTAACCATAGTTATCATTGTGATCAAAACGCCAATTTTTTTTTCTCAAGAATGGCTCCAACGATTTTGATTACATTTTTTATATTGATAGCTCTTAATAAGGCAATTATACCATAAAATTCTCATTCTTGGGAAAATGACGAGAGCAGCACAATAAATTACCAAAGCTTTCAATGAAATCGATTTTAGCGCGGTTTTTAGAGAAAACAACCGTACCAAATCAGCTGAAACTTGATGTCTACCCTACAGGTCCCACGGGACGCAAAAGTAAGGGTGTGGGGAAAATCCACCGAAAGTTAACTATAGTTATCATAGTGATCAAAACACCAATTTTTTTCTCAAAAACGGATATTCTGTAGTTGAAGAAGATTACATTGACGCAGTGACAATGTTAATTACCACCTTTCTGTGTACGTGTTCTTGTGACTATCCGAGGAACGGAGACAACAACCTGTGCCAAAACGCGTTCTTTTTAAAATTTTCCAATATTCCAGTGGAGTGGTCCCAATGATTCTGATCAAGCTCATCGGATATTTTCAGCCTACAAGTACCCACATTGTGTACGTTTTAAACGTTTTCGTCGAAACACGAAAAGTATACAGAGAGTCATTGAATTTACAGCAGTTGAAGGATGTCGTGGGACACACCGCAGCAGACATTTAGAATTAGGTGGGAAAGCCAGATTGCATTCCGAGGAGGTGGAACAAAAAGCAATGTTGGCGGTTGTGAGCGTAAAATAGGTCGCGAGATAAGCTCAGGAACACGACTGGGAACAAGCCGGGCGTTAGAGATTGAAGGAAGCCTCTCGTCTAAATTGAGTAACCGAACACAACGTCGGGCTGGCCCGGACTGGGCTGAAATAATCAGAGCTTAACTCCTCCAACGACGCATCCGTCTTGTCACCTCCATCCCGTTCACAGCTGAAATCCGCAGAAGAATACGTGTGCAAGAAGTGATACGTCTTCTGATCTCTTCAATCATCTCTCAATTAGCAGATGGGGAGTAGAGTGCAAGGTCAAATACGACTACCTTCTTCGGGTATCTATCATCAGTGTTGCTGTGTCATGCTTAAGGAAGAAACCGAGGGAGGACAACCGAGGCCTTAATCGCAATACTGAGCTATTCTCCCCGTGCAGCGGTACACTCCCATTAACTACGCGTAAGTAGGAGGAACTCAATAAATCTCTGAATGGTTCTGAGTCCTCTTGAAAGGAAAAGTGAATAATCAACCCTCAATCAAACGCTTTGACAGCCACAGGCCAATGGCTCCTTCTTGAAAAGCACAGGAGTGAATATAGGTGAGAGGTGGGGCTTCAGCCAACACCTCCAGTCCCCTAAAGGCACTACTATTGCAAGGTTTGCCTCACTGTATGCAATTAATTAGGACACTTGGGGTGTGTGTTACCATGACACTATCCTCATGTATAAGGCCAGATATCTAGGCGTGATTGGCTACTGCCCCATTGTCTGTTCGGTAACAAACTGGGTGGATCACTAAGGCCTACAAGACTGTATCAACAGAAGCACTCCAGGTAATCGCTGGTCAGTTACCAGTTCATTTGGCCATTGAGTGCATGGTTGACAAGTGGAGAGTGAAACGGGAGCTTCCCCCGCTTTGGGCTGAACTCTGTGCGGATCTCACCACAGAACAGAAACTTGCTGCCATCGATGAACGGGCGTTAGAGAAATGGCAAGTGAGATTGGAATCCTCATCAAAGGAACGTGACACGTATGAGTTCTTCCCCAACATCTGTGAACGTCTTCCAAGAAAATGGGTTGAGCCAGACCACTGGACGAGCCAGTTCCACACTGGACATGGTGACTCAATGCGCAGCTCCACTTCTTTTCTCTCAAAGACTCTCCGTCATGCACGTCTTGCGCCTCCAGCACGGAGGAAACAAGAAACCACGTGCTGCTCCACTGTAATTTCTACAGTCAGTGACCGACGGGTGTTGGTAAGGAACCTAGCAGCATTGACCAGTACAAAGCAAGCCTATAACCATTTTGCAGAGTTCGCGAAGAAGGTGATGCCTAAGACACGAGGTCACAGTTGATCTGCCCTTTCGAAACTTGCCACCCAAGTAAATAGTTAGATCAGGTGGGAAAGCAGATTAAGAACTCCTCCCAGAGGGTACGGGATTCCTCAGGTGGTCACCTCCGCGTGGAAACACATGGACTGCAGCTCTCTACCTGTAGACTGGCTGGAGACCCCAAATACCTGCCGTACCTCCGCAGGACTGAGTTCGGTGGATGCCGCAGGGGCCAGCCTCTTGTAAATTACCTAAACCACAACTTCCATGACTGATATAACCCTCGAACACTCTATAATAAGGAAACAAGAAATGCCGAGAACTGCGCAATAAACTATCCAAATTTTAAACACATAAATTTTACTACTGTATTTTCCTTCTCAAATATGTCTCATAAAAATAGCTTGCGTCTACAAAACCATAGCTAGCAGCCCCACATGAACGTTCAACCAAGGTCGTACGATTGTTAGGAGCAACCCGACACATTCCGCAATTCAAACAGCCTTCGTTTGATTGACTGATAAACTCCAACCTTCCCAAAACAAAACATGTTGACAGTTCGATCATTTACATGCGCGATGGTTAGTCGTCACTCGAGTTGGTGCAACGCAATAGATTTCGGAAATTAAGCGCCACCAGTTTTTCGGTTTCACAGCGTTTTTTCCTCAAAACTATAATCACAAACATTTCCCCCAAAACCCGACTTGCCTCGTAAATTGCTCGCTCAATAAACTTCGTGACATAAGCGAGAGCGGCCTAATAAATTCCGAAACCTCGAGCGCTGAAAGTTTCTATATGGAACGTTGAGCCATGTTCGTATAAACTGAGTGAAAAACGGTATTTGACTAGTTCTTTGAATGTACGTGGGACTGAGGAAAGTTATGAAATGCGCGACAGATATTTCAACTTTTGGTCTGTAATTCCCCTTTACAGGATTTTAACGAGACAATGGACACGCCGGATGGGGAGTTTACGACAGTGACTCGAAGCTTCAGTTTGTGAAACGCGTCGTCCTGAATATATTAAATGCAATTAAAGTCCTGCGAGCTTCGATCCACGCAGGGGCTTCAAACAAACGCATAACCACAAAGACGTCTCAACGACCTCAAGGTCGCATCTCGACTGTTGGAGATGTAAACAGACTATGTCTAGGAAATCGGTTGAAGGAATTCAGGAAGGAAGAGTGGGTTTTTGCTGGATAAGGAGTCTTGTCGGTGCACGAGCGTTGCTGACTCTGAGGTTATACGTGCAGCTTATCGAGTTGAGAGAAAGAACCATACCGAACAATTCGAAAAATTCAAAATCGCTCAAAACTAACAACAGTTGTCATAGTAATCAAAACATCACTTTTTTTCTCTCAACAACTGCTCGCTGGTTAAATTTTTTGTATCGACAGAAATAATAACGCTGCAAATTATTATTATTCTCTTGAACAGCTTGACCTAGTTTCACACCTCCGAGACCCATTCCGTTCGATTCAGCATCGAAAAACACAAGTGAACGATACGAAACATGACCTAACTACGACGGAACGACAAAAATTACGAATTCCAGGCGCGCGTGGGCGCTTGTAGGCAATTGACACAAAGTGACGTGTCTAGATGACGGGTGGTTGGTACGAGACGCTAAAACGATTACTTTCGCTGTATTGTCCCGCGAGTTCTTTGAATTAGCAGACTTTAGCGCACTATAATTACTGTAATTTCACTGTTATCGTTATACAGTGCTGTCGTACACCCGTGAGACTCACTCCATTCGTCCCAGCACCTAAAAATACCTTGAAAACAATACCAAACAAAGCGTATTTGCGTAAAAACCGCCAAAATTGCGTTTTTTTATTTTTCGAATCATCATCATCAACTTTTTTTGGCCATAGCAACCAAGGGCTTTGTCCAATCGAATTGCCGAGCACGCGAGCACAACTATTTTCGTGCAAACGAACGGTTTGTCAGTTCACGTTAAAGGGATAACACGACCCCGACGACGGACGGACATTCCAGATTTTGGAATCCTGATCGCATAGTCTCAAATTTTGATTGTTTGAGGGGGGGGGGGATGTTCCCGATCGGAAACAGATAATAAACCAAAATACCATACAATTCGGATCTGAGGGAAAACGATGAGAGTGACGCAATGAATTATTTTTAATTTCGACGAAAATCGACTTTGGCGCAGTTTGTTCCTTATAAGTCGGGTTCACATGATTCCTAATAAACACCCTCAGAAGAATTAGGATGGTAGTCAGAGCATAACAGTTCCTTAGGAGGAACCCCAGCTCCTAACTTACTACCATTCCAAACAGATAACATGACCCTTCTTAAAAATATTGTGTTTGAAAACTCATGAACTCCCCGTGCGCTTAATGCTCAATAACGATCGTGGAATGAGTAGGAGCAACTCAACAAATTCCGGCACTTTATGCACAATTACTTCCTACGTAAAAAGTTAAGTTACGTTGAAACAAGTTCAAACGAACTGAGTAAAAAATAAATTAACTAATTGCTAAACCATTAAAATCGCCGAATGTACGTCGGACTGAGGAACGTTGTGTGATGCGTGATTTTGTTAATTGAAGTAAACCCGCGGCACATTTTTCACACAAATCGGCTCGTAATCACACGTGTGTCTGAAAAAAAATTGAGTTTTCTAGAGATCTTTACGTTTCAGACCCTACTGAGTCCGAAAAACACTATTTGGGAAAATGGTCTGTGCGTGTGTGTGTCTGTGAACGATTTTTAGAGAAAACCACCGTATTAAATCAGCTCAAACTTCATATCTCGCCCGCAGGTTACCATGGGACACCAAAATAAGGGTATGAACAAAATCCACCGAAATTTAACTATAGTTATCATAGTGATCAAAACACCGAATTTTTTTTCCCCCAAAAACAGCTCTAACGATTTTGATTAAATTTTTTATATTGATAAAAATCAAAAAATCATAAAATTCCCATTTGTGGGAAAATAACGAGAGCAGCACAATAAATTACCAAAACTTTCGACGAAATCTATTTTAGTGCGGGTTTTTCCTTATAAACTCCGCTGGAATTTTAGTAGAATGTTAAAAAAAATTGGTATTGTAGTCCAATCCAATACCTATGGGGTGAGTGTTTAAAAACGCTCATGAGATACATGGGGCTCACTCCAGAAATTCCTGAACTTCAACTACTGCCGTTTCGCTTACTACCAGTTCTAAACGTGTTTACCCAATAACTCTGCAAAAGTAATTACTATCCTTCTTCAAAAAATTTTTGTTTACAGCCTCATTAATTATCTGTGCATCAATAGCTCAATAATGGTCCTGCAATGAGTACGAGCAGCACAATAAAATCCGGAACTGTAAGCGCTACCGCTTCCTGCTGCCGTAAAGCGTTGTTTGACAAAGTTCACTCAGTTAGATAAATGAATTGATTAAATAGACTTAGTCATGTACAAACTGAATTGTTGTAGAGCTAAGGAAAGTTGTGTGTTGCAACGCACCAGATATTTTATTTTCACAAACCCCTCCAAAAAAGCGTGCCAGTCATGCAAAAACAAATGTTGAGTTTCGCTTCTGACTTTTACGTTTTGACGTCTACTGATTCGCGGAAACCGGATTTCTGTTGAGCCTGTCTAGGAATATTTAGTTGGTTTTTGATTTACTTTTGTACGTGATTTTTTTAAGTGGCGAAAATTAGGTTAAGACCGATGTCTACCCACGGGAAGGAGGTGGCGAAGGGCCAAAATGTACCAAAAAAACAGTTTTGCACAAATACGTTGTCTACCACTAATTGGCTCACCACTTTTGTTCAATATAGCCTTTTTGTAAAAACGAACTCAAGAGTGTTTTCAAAGAGTCAATAGTTTTCTTCATACGTCCGTCGACAGCAGCCCGCTGAACGGAAACAACTACCGAATCGTGTTTTTGACCGTTTTTTTGAAATTTCCAAAGTGCATACTTGAATTTTGATCAACCAGCTGAAGCGTGTTCATTTCGTTCCTCACAATTATTTTTGTGCCTATTTGTTGAACCGAAATGCAAATAATTACGTTATCGTTTTTAATATTTTCACAAAAAACGGTTTGAGGATTTTGATCAAAACTCACTGCGTACTTTGAACTAATTAGTGTCTACTAGCAGGTCAGCGCTTTCAATGACAGCACAGCCCCTTAACAACTAAGGTGTGGAGGAAAGTAGTGTGATGTGTTGTACCAGATATATTTTCCTAATTAATTTTTATTGTTATTGAATCGTGTTTCAAGGTATAGCAAAATTTTGCAAAAATTGGATAAATTTCGGACGTAGAACGTAGTTTGTAGCCAATAAAGAGAAAAAAACAACTCATTATTTTTTACGCGTTTCAATTTCGACCGGCAAATCTTCGACTTACAAACAACTTGGAAATTGTTAAACTTGAACGTTTACTATCAACATAAAATCGAATTAGTGTGCGGCTCAATGTACTCACGTGAAAAACTTAAAGTCGCGAGCGTAAATATCACGAAAGTAACGAACGTTTGCGAATCCATGGCGAACCGGACCGTGCTCTCGGAATACTTTCACTGAAGTGGCGCTTCTCGTCGGAGGCGGCTTCCCTCCAGAAGTGATGCCTTCCAGCGGAGGGGCACTCGATGGACAGCGTCCTTTGGAATTGTCAGCCGGAGTAGGGAAATCATTCCATCGGGGCTCAACCTTCACAACTCTGCAGTGAACCTGAGACTTTGAGGTGAACGAATCGAAGGCAAACCGATAAAGACGAAGGAAGAAGCCGCCTAGCGGTTTGCAAATTCACGAAGGATGACCGCGCGAAATCCTTCGGCGAAGGAACTTTTCAACGTCAATGACGTCACTTGGCGTCGTTCTTTTCTAATGGGCTTCTTGTAGAAAATGTTGGGCGTTTATACTTCTGAAGTACGAAGAGACACTTCGGATGAGAAAACCAACCTCTAACGTTAATGTGCACACACATTCATTTCCGTACACAGTATCTTTCCCTAAACTATTATGGAAGAACCAAATATAAGCAAATATAAATACGGCGTGAGTTTAATCAAAATGGTCGTAATTATTCTACCAACAAAGCAAGTTGTTTGTACATTTTGAATTAATGCGATTGAACGTTAGAGTTTACTATTTGTTACTGAGTTGAGGTGATTGAGAAACTGGCTGGTAGGACTGTGGACGAGCGCTTTTGATATTGAGAAACCCGTCCATGCAGCAAATACGGTGGCTTTATTAGTTAAGGAATGTCGTTGCAATTTGGTGCAAGGAGTTTCAAAAATTAAGTCAACTTCTTGGAGCCCGAGACTCATCAAAACTCGGACTGAGCTATAAAACAATAGTAACCGCTGAGTGAACAGAGTGGCCATCAAGAGCGGTACCGCTTACGGCAAATTTACTAAAATAAAATGTACACCTTCACTAGCTTAGCGGCTGATGTGCGTTTAAAACTCAGTAGAAATTCACTGTTTCTGCTCGACTTGAAACCAGCGGTCTGTCAACGATATTAACAGCCACTGACCTATGAACAGGAAATCCGTTGAGCGAAGAGGAAGGATTCCCGCTTTCTTCGTCTGAATAAGGAAGGTTGTTGTTGTCCCCAAGCAGCTTCAAGGAATGAAACGAACGGATTTAACACATTCCCCCGCAAAACATACTACCTAAATTGGAAAGAAGTTGCGCTTCAAAGCTCAAAGCCGTCAAAAGCGAGTGCGTGAAAAGTGATGGAAGACTGAGTGGAAATTACAATGAAATTCCACTCGAAAATGTTAGAAAGCCCCGTACAGCTGAATGGGAAATCGAACAGCTATAGTTAGAAAGTCGATAAAGGCTGTTTTGAATGGGAATAAAGTTGTGGGGAGAACGGCTACAAACCGTTGCACATCGAAAAATAATTGCTGAGGGACGGAAGTGTAGATAGGTTCGTCGTTCAAAACCTTCGAGAAAATGGACTGTAGGAATATTTGGGAAACGGAATAACTTTCCACGAACTCATTCGATGATTCGCGCCAGCGCCGATTTACTTTTCGTAACCTTAACGAAGAATTTGACCGAAACTCATCGGGGTTCCATCAAAAGGAGTTGTAGAATCCCAAGCGGACCAAAGATTGTCAGCTTACATTACGATACAACCATTGCATTCAAATCAGTGATTGTATTGGTTTAAGCGTCTCGCTGGTATGAATGGACGTGAATAATTACTGTATGAAGGTTTTTTTGGCGACTATCATTTGCGTGATGTGATTGCAGTGATGAAACAAATGTTTGGGAAATAGTGTTTTAACCCTTTTGTTTAATCAAAAAATGACGGTTGTTGTGAAGGACTATTCTTGAATTGGAAATTGCATCCTGGGGAAGTGGAAGAGGTTCCCACGTGGCTAAATGAACACTCAATCAGTTTCTTCTCTCTCTCGCTCTCTCTCCTTCTCCATATGTACAAACTGGGGCTGTGTATTCGTTCATCACATTTCTATAGCATCAAAACGTAGAGACTAGTTAGCTGATAAGGCTGCGAACGTGTGATCAAAATCGTTGAAGCTTTATTAAGAGAACATAGGATCTCGGAGAACCTCAACTCCTGATGTTTCTGAGATACCGTTCAACGGAGGATTAAAGAAAAACCGCTGCACATTATCACACAATGGTTTATTCTTCTCTTGAACAGCTTGACGGAGTCTGACGCCTCCGAGACCCATCCCATGCGATTCAGCATCGAAAAATACCAGTAAACGACACGAAACATGACCTGACTACAACGGAACGATGAAAACTAACTATTCCAGGCACCTGTAGGCTATTGGCACGACGTGGCGTGTCGAGCAGGTGGGTGGTTTTAATGAGACGGAGGGAGGGAGTTCAAACGATGAAACGATCACTTTCGGTTGTAGTTATTGTCCGGAAAGTTCTTTCAATTAGTAGACGTTGGCTCACTATAATTACTGTAGTTTCAATATATACTCATTCCATTCGACCCAGGATCTAAAAATATCTGCCACACGATACCAGAAAAATGAAACAGAAAAAATAATAAACCGGGCAAAATAGTACCACCCACCATGCAAGGAGTGAGACTCCAGTTGAGGACAGAGCTGAAATACCTCAGGGTGATACTGGCTAAACAGCTCACATGGAACTGGCACGTGAGGCAAACGCTGCACAAGGCGACTACAACTCAGTGGGGGTAGAAGGGTGTGCAGCCACTCATGGGGGATGACTCCAAAAATGATGGATAATAAGACCCCGCATCACTTATGCCTCCACTGCGTGGTGGAAGGCGACAGGCCAGCTAGCAGTTCAGGGGAAGCTCCAACAAGTGCAGCGACAGTCATGTATTGCTATTACAGGGGCAATGTGCACTTGCCCCACTGCTGCAATGGAAGTGCTTTTGAACATCTCACCTCTTCATAAAAACATTCAGAGAACTGCTTATCTGGGAACGGTAAGGCTTTTGCAGACAGGATATATCCCCACCAGGACCAAGGTAAGCCTCCAAGGAATAACTAGACAGTTCAAGCTAGAAAAGGCAGCATTCCTTACTGCTGACGTAATGACAGAGTGGAAGAACTTTTGGTTGCCATTCAGTGTTAGCATCCACTCACGGGAACGATGGGAGATAGCGACGTTCCTGACTGATGCTCTGCAGTGGTATACTGATGGTTCGGTAATGGGAGGCAGAGCTGGACTGGGCATTGTGCCCAACTAGTCTTGCTAAGTCACTGGGAGAGTCTGCCACGATATTTCAAGTGGAAATCCTAGCTGTAAAAATCTGCTCAGAAGAGATCCTGACCAAAGGACTTAAGGGCAAACGGGAAACACGTATTAGACACAGACAGCCAGGCAGCCTTGAAGGGTATTGCAGCTTACACCTTCAGGTCCAGACTGGCATGGGAGTGTCTTCAAGCGCTCAAGCGGCTTGGTGCCCATAATAGGCTCTCCCTTATCTGGGTACCGGCTCATACGGGGCATGAGGGCAACGAAAACTGCCTTGCGAAAAGGGGTATGGAATCCCTAACCATCAGGCCTGAACGCTACGTATGTATGATGGAAAGTCACCTGAATCGTCTGGTGGCTGATGGGAGACACAGGAAGCAGCGCCCATTGGCATCGCCAGCCACAACTAAGACAGGCGAAAAGGCTCGTTACGCCTTCCTGTCTAAGGGCGAAGGCGATGCTGACACTCTGCAAACAGGACCTGAGAGTTCTGATTAGCTGCCACTTTTCTCAGATCAGCAGAGTCTGCGGCGAAAGGGCATACTTGGTTTCCTAAGGGGAGCGGGTATGTACGACGCCTTCTATTAAGAAAGGGCTACTGTCACAATAGGCCCATGCGTGGCCGCAGTGAGAAAGGGACTTCGTCCCGTATCCTCTCGGAAGAGAAAAAAAACCAAAACACGCGGGCATAGGTTGCAAGAAGACACTCCTCCATATTGATCAAAAGCGATTTATACGTTCGCAGTGCACATTTCGAAAACATGATATTTGTTTTTGCTGTTATCTCTGTTCAGCGGCCTGTCAGAGAAATATTTATGGGCAAGATGCAAGTGCTGACTAGTTGAAGACATCGTATGAGTTGTATTAAAGACCCCCACTTGTTTCTGGTCATCTCCATGGTATTAGTTGAGTGAAAAGGGAGGATGGAGCTCCGTTTTCACTCCCTTACTTCACATTTAAACGATTAACGAACTTGGTGAAGCCGTGCTCTAGGAAATCTGACTACAAAAACCTGTCATTCCTTCTTGTATATGTCTTGTGGTGTGAACAGCGAGCTTCAAATGACCAGCTAATAGGTGCTCTCCGGGCTCAGAAGTCTTTGAAACGTAAATATTTGACGAAAACTGAAGAAATATTTTTTCAGACGATTACTTAACATTTCATTATCTGAGCTCGTTCTTAAAGTGGAGCGGAAGATAGTTGTAGTGTGCGTCGCAACTCCCGTTTTTTCTCCAAAACGGCTTTAGTGAGTTTAATGGCATTTTTGTACGGAAAATTCCAAATAAACATGCGACGAAGTAACATGTTTATCTGTTGAAGACGTACGAAAGATCTCGAATTATGTTGGTAGTCTAACGTAGTCCCACCACGACGAAAGGTTACTGAAGGTCATAAAATAGCTGGAAGCGACCCATAAAAATCTCAGTTATGCTCCATCAGTCAAGAAATAAAATGTAGCTCGTTTTGGTAACGCCTCAGAATACGAATTCGAGGGAACGAGGTCCGCGGTCAAAAATGTGAAAAGCGCTTCGCGTTATCTGTCTATCCAAATCGGAGAAACCCTCCTGAAGAATAGCGCTGCTGTGGACTTCTTCTGGAGGCCGATCTTGTTAACTAGACATGTCGCTCCATCATGAGGACGACCGGTGGTTCAATAAAAGACGCTCTTTAGTTTAGCTCGCTCTCGCTCTTTTCCGTGTCTCCAGATATTAGATTCTCCGCCCAGAGACATCCGGAACTGCCCATTAACTCATAACGAAGACGCACTGCCGCTCGGACGCTTTCTTAATTTTCTTCTCAGGTTCGTCGAAACCGCCGTTGAAAATATTTCTTGCAGCCCGGAACGTCCTGATTCCCCTCAAGACCACGTTCGTTTACCTCTTTCGAGATTTTACGGCCAACTGTGGGCTTTCAAGCTCAAGAGCGAAAGTGTAAACCGGACTGCGGAAAAGGGCAAAGCAATTAGATAAGTTACCAAATAGAGTTGAGGAAATGTTATACGTTCCAACATTCAATTGAACTAGTTTTCATCCCTTAGCGTAAATAGCGAATTGGTGTTCTGTCATGTAGTAGTGGTGAGCTGGGTTCTTGAAAGGTTCAAGCGTTCGTTTTCGTTTGGCTTTTGCTGTTCTGTCTCATAACTGGGACTGCCATCCAGAATTTGCGATCGATGAGGCCAATCCAAGCAGCTTTCTTTAAGGCTCTTTGATCTTGATCGTCAGAGCTACTCAGACCGCCTTGTGTGTCCTTGAAGTCATGATTGTTTGGCTGGATGCTGGTAGTGATGAAGGCACCCCACAATTGCGAGCAAACTGATGGTCTAATGCCGTGTCGTTGAAACTTCTTTTGAGAGCAAAACAAAGAAAAATCGCCATCACTCAGGGTGGTTAGTTGTCAAATTGTCTCAAAGCCAGCATTAATGGGGCCTCATCGTAGTTTATCCCCTTTTTAGTACGTACAGTCACTGTGATCTGACTGAAACCATAGAGAAGGTTAGCTCAGACAATATAATACGTGTCGTGCTGTGGGAGGAGGTGGTGAACACACTTCATGTGACAAAAGCGACTTGAGTAACCGGGTGTGGAGTAAAATACTCCCCGCGTCCCCTCCTCCAAAAATAACGGCGAAAGCAAATGCGAGAGCAAAGTTGATGAAAAGTCCCATTCAGACCGATGCCGACTGTACTCTCTTGCGGGATAGCCCTCGAACTAGTCTACTAGAACTGGCCGTTCTCTCAACCCAGCAAAATCAGCAATAACGTCCCACTCCACCTATCACACCACAGTCTTGTGCTCCCCACCTATTCTCACCCGTCTCTCTGTGTTAAAGGACCTCGGAATACTTTTGAACACGCAACTTCTCCGACCATATTGCTCAGATTTCCACTCGTGCAATGCGGTTTTCTGGAAAGAAATGCGTCAGTTTTCTTCCTGCCATGACAGCTCTTTATCGTGCACTCGTTCTTCCCATCCTTGTACAGGGGTCTGTCATCTGGACCTATTCAGGATTTTCGGCTGTCCCACACACTGCCTTCTTCCAGCGCATCGACCGAATGCATCGAGTCTTTCTTCGCTTCAAATCCTTCAAGATGGGAATCGCACTTCCCGACACTGATGACGTGCCACTCTCCCGGATGTGACTTCTCCCGAGGCCTGCTGACTGCCGTGTCAGAACAGACACACTGCCTTCTTCCATAGTCTCCTCTGCAGTTGCTCCCTGCCTTCTTGCTCAGGTTGGCCCGCACGTGCCCTCCGCCTAAACTCTAGCCATTTTTTCCTTTCCCTTTTCCCATACAAATTACTTGACCCACCGCTTATTGAGCCATTTACTTGTTGCTTGCTTCCACTCCCTACCTTGACCTTGTGTAAACCCTCTCTCCTCCCTCAACTCTGCTGGATTCTGCACCTCCTTCTACAACATTGGCGACTGCTGTAATAACTGATTATTGGGCTTGTTTCCCTTCAAATGTACATGAATAAGTAATGCTGGCTGGAAAAAACCGCATGGAGCTACAAAAAACCCGGCACTTAGCAATTTTATACGCGTTTCCACGGATGGATGGTGTAGCGTCGAGGGAGGGGGGGAGAAGAGGAAGGAGGTCTTGCACCACTGAGGAAACCCGCTGGAAGTGAAGGGAGAAGAATGTAAGGTATGTCTTAAATAGTCTGTTGATTGTCGGTTCTAAGTCTTTTACGTATAGGATGGTCCGTAAATCCGTAAGTTGGTTGTTTTCGTTTGTGTTGTGTGAATGTGGTGTCGCATTTTGTATTGATTTGTTCATTCATGATCTGTTCATTGAACGTTTTTTGTTTATAAATTTCCATGTTTTCTGATATGTTCAGTTTTCGTCCTTTGTATTGTGTATATAGTAAGGTGATGCAGTCCTGTATTTAGGTAGGTTCGTGTCCGGTTTTCTTGAAGTGGTTGGCAAAATTTGAGTCGTCTTTGTTCCTACAAAGAGATTTAATGTGTTCTGAATATATGGTCCGTGGTTTTAGTCCTGTTTGTTCTATGTATGCGCTTTTACAAGTACAAGGTATTTGATATACCCCACTTTGGTCGAGTGGGTTTATCTTTTCAGTCTTTGCAGTTAGTATGGTTCTTAGTGTGTTGTCCGTACGTAATGCAATTTGTATGCCTTCCTTTCGGAGGGTGTTAGTCATTCCGTGTATTTTTCGTCCTGTGTACGTAAATGTGCAGCGTATTGTCAGTATTGTGCGTTGTCGGTGTATTTTGTGTTTTTGGATCGTCTTTTTTGTCATATTTGACAAAGTTATATCGTCTTAATAATTTGTTTATTGTTTTTTTTAGTTACCGTTATTTTCTGCGATAGTATTGATAGTATCAAGTTCTTTTTTGTAATTTTGTTCGGATAGTGGGATAGTTTTGAGTCTCTGTATCATGTGTCTGAATGCACTTGGTTTATGTTTCCAATAAGACATGGACAAAGAACAGAATAAACCTCTTAATTACTTGGACTTAAAACTCACACTATTGGACAACGAAATACAGTACGACATTTTTAGAAAACCTACTGCGACACGACCATACACTATGCATCAAATCACCCACAACAATATAAACTGCAACCGACAGACTATTTAAGACGTACAGTACTTACATTCCTTTCCCTTCACCTGTAGTGGGTCTCCCCAGAAGGGCATCACCTTTCTCTTCGTATATAAAGACCACTACCAACTGACTGACTCTAGTCCTGACTTAATGGCCAGACGATGGTGTCTTTACATCGAAAGTGCTCGCCCACACGTTTACTTTACTTAGCTGAATGCATGTTGGGAGTTCAGTTCAAATCCTTTCTATCTTGACCTACATCCGTTCAACAGATAGTTACAGAAATAATTGTCGCGAACAATAATAATCAAATAATAATAATAATAAATAATTGTCTTATAGGATGCAAGAAGGCAGTCCGTCAGGTTGATCAAATTGTGCAATGCTAATACTGTGGACATTTCGAAAATGCCAAAAACCACGAGTTTCAGTACCTTTCGCTTAATTAAAAATATTTAAAATGTATCATTCTACACATCACCGCCCCTCAAACTCCGTGTTGTTGCCCGTATTCGTATTCGATCTCATTCAGTTCTCTATGTTTAACTTCCTTGACTCTACGAAGTGGAACGGAAAGTTATGTATAGGCTGAAAAAAAATTTGAGTTCTCTTTGACATCTTTACGCGTCAGGCACTATTGAAAAATACTATTTGAGAAAATGGTCTGTGTGCACGCGATCGCGAGTAAACGGTAAAACTTAATCAACTCAAACTTGTTATCTAGCCCAGAGGTCACCATAGGACGCCAAAATTAAGGTATGAGCAAAATCGGCTCAAAAATAACTATAGTTATCATAGTGATGAAAGCACCAAATATTTTTTTCTCAAAAACTGTTTTAATGATTTCGATTAGATTTTGTATACAGTCAGCTCCCAATGAGACAAGTGTACGAAAAAATTCTCATCTGTGGGATAATGACGAGAGCAGCACAGTAAATTGCCAAACATTTCGACGAAAATCGAGTTAAGCGTGATTTTTTCCTAATAAACTCCGCTCGAATAGGATAACACAGAAAAATTCAGCTGGTACTCCAACAAAACACCTATACGATCGATGTGTCTTTAATAACGCTCATAAAATATACAGGGGTTTTTCCACGAATTCCGGAATTTCAACAACCGCCGTTTCACTTACTACCATTTCTAAAAGAGTTACCTAGAAACTCAAGGGGCAAAGGGCTTATTATCCTCTTTGAAAAAATTGTGGTTTACAGCTTCATCAATTCTGCGTGTACCAGTTTGAGCGGCCCAGGAATGAGCACGAGCAGCACAATAAATTCCGGAACTGTAAGCCGCCGTGAAGTGATGTTTGACCAAGTTCAAATGAATTGAGTAAGTAGAAAAAGCACGAACACAAGTGAATTGACGCAGAGCTAAGGAACGTTGTGTGTTGCTGCGCACCTGATATTTACTTAACACTTCGCACACCCTGCCATAATTACGAATTTCGGAATCATAAGCTCACTAAACCCTTTATTGCGATATAATAACTGCATGTTGTTTGGAAATGTTAAACCTTTCAACCCGATCTAGAAAAGACTCACAGTAACGATAGTACGATTTTCGAGAAAAAAAAGCTATTGGTTAGAAACCGATATTTAAAATCCTCGTCAGGTTTGGCTTATAGCTCGTTCTCACTGACAAACATCGGTCTCGCGAATGTGGCGCGACCGTTTCCAAACGCATCTCGCAAATAGAGAACGGTCGCAACTGCGGAGCTCGAACTGACCACTTCGCAAAGACTGCTGTTTAGATAAGTGGAAGTTGATACAGCGTTTATCGAATCCATTGTTACCGTCGGCACGAGGACATTATCTTCTATTCCGATGCTGTGGAATGATGCCGCTTTGAATAGTCAAAGGGAGCTTGCGAAAACGATGGCAGCTTTTTTTGAATCTAACGTCAGACTTTATCGGTGAAGAAGATGTTGCCCTCTTTAGACACCTCGACTAACTGGAGGAAAGGGTCTTTTGTTGTTACGTCAGTGGATGCTCGCGTTGAGTCCACTATGTCCTTTACGTCACTGTACTGGCTGGTTCCAATGAGCTCACAAGCAGACTAAAACCAGGCACTGCGTGCTAAAATGATGATTGAGCGAACCCTCAATGCATACTACTTAGATTAATAAAAAGATCGAACAGAAAGCGGTTCTCAAGGGGAGAATAAAACCGCGCTGATGCATCACTTTTGAGAAAATTGATCTCTTCTTTCTCCGATCTCTTCTCGTCCTGCAGTACTTTTATATTGCATACCCTATTCTTCATCCCAATTTCCCTTGGTGATGATAAACATACGGTAGTTAAATCGATGGGAATTGAAATTCCCAGGCCAACGTTGGTCAATTGCCACGTACATCTGAAGGTTTCTTTCCATTGCCGCTCTTTTCAATTAATGTTATAGCTGTTTCCAATAATCGCACCTTCATTTTAAAAGTTCCTTATCCTTGAAGCTAATTTTTAATCATTTCAGTGTTACATTTTGCCTTTTAGCAATATTGTCTCGTATTCTTTCGTATCATCTACGTTCCATCTTGCAACACACTTATTCTCGAATGTACCAGTTGTGTGTGTGCCGCATACCTTTGTTAGGAATGAGAAGACGTTCTCGGACTTTTGAATGAAATCGCATTCGAGGAGCCCACACATTTAGGTCAAGCGTTCTGCAACCGTTGCCTGTAGACAACGCTCAAAAACTGTTCTTATACAAGCGTTCCAATATCTATTTTTCAAGGTCGCTAAAAACCCACTATTGAAAATAATATCGTTATTTCCGAATAAATCACAAAACGCGAGCCGCGTGGACCTGGGTGATTATTTTCGGAAAGTTTCCAAGGCGCCACTGATGGTATACCTGCTCCCAAAGCTAACCTACGAGCTTGGTATTGGAAGAATGACCGTGTTCGGCACATACCGAAGGGCTTAGGCCTTTCCCAGGGGCGTTCAACACAACTGTTTTGGCCTGTTTCTCCCCCAGACAAATGGATTGAGTTCGGGTTAACTTCCAACGTCAACGGATTTCCCCTTTTATACTTTCCAGAATGCCCTTCCCTCCCTTGATTTACGTCTTCGAGTGCTCACACAGACCCATTACTCTATCAACTCTCGGCCCAGTAACAGCTCGCACTCACCAAGTTTCTTTTTATTTCATTTTTCAACTCCCCCTCCCAAGCGCCCAACAGACCGTCCAGAGGCTAATGAATTTTAATAAAATGGTTCGATTTGGTTTGTGTGTTTGGCTGGCCTCCTGTGTAGCGTCCCATGCATACACATTAACGCTCCAATTCCCTCCGCGGCTCCATAACTCTCTGCCACTATTCAGTTCTTGTGCCATAAGTGCCTGCCTGCTTCGTCGTGTGCTTGGTCTTAAATTTGTTCAGAAGCAGCTGCAGTGGTGTGACAGACCACTCTGCCGTTCATTTGTTTTTTGTAGAACGTAGGAGGGAGGGTCCAGCGTATTGAGAACCAACCCAGTACCATGTAGCACATTGTTTCAGGTTGGCCCTCACGTTTCTTTGCAATGGCAGCACTTCTTTCTTGTTATCTTCACCCTCACCAGGATCCTGCAGCTTGCTGTCACTCTCATACATCCTTCCATACTGTCCAGCAGTTTGGGAGGTTCAGGAGCGGTATCCCATATCTCATCATTTTTCTTAATTGAGGCGAGATACTTGCCCCCCATCAGCTTGCTTCATCCTCTTCGGGCTGAGCACTTCCTGGGCACCTCCTGAATTCAACATGGTGCAGACGAATTCCTCTTTCCTTATGCCCAGTAAGCCTTCCAAGAGGCTGCTCTGGATGGTTTGATTGATGGACTGTAGCTCAGACAGTGCCCTGACCCCTATTACTATTCGGTATGGGTTTCTGAGGGCATACTTGGAAGAGATCACCAGCGCTTTCACTTCAATCACCAGTTTGATAGCTGAATCATCCCCAAAACCAAGGGGAGGGGGGGTACCAGCGGTGACTTGTGCACTGAGCGGGTCCCCCCAATGGGCTCATAGGGAAGCTGTGGCCACGGCAAAATGCCATTGGTCCGAGCAGCTCCAGCGGCTCCTTTGATCCTCAGCTGCCTCCCTGATATCTTCTTCTTCTTCTAGCTGAATCATGAGGTGCAGGTTTGTCCAGCGTCATGATGCAAGCCGGTTGTTGTCAGTTGTCATCGGAGACGCAGCCTGCAAGCAGGGTCTTGGTGCATTGTCATCCGAAGGCTGGGAAGTTTAGAGAGCAGCGGAGATATTTCTGGAGAACTTAGGCCTGACATCGCCGCCATTGGTACCCAGCAGTTAGCACTGATCATGGATGTCCAGGTAGTATGGAAGCCAGGCTCTTGCTTAGAAATATTGGATTAGGTCTGCCAGTTGGAGTACAGCCAAGTTATTTGCCGAATCTCACCAGCCATAGAAGACGGCCCCACCAAACGGGTACGTCAACTTTAATAATTATCTACTAGCAGAATTAACCCAATCACTTTAATATCTTCCTCTACCTTCTGGGCAAGTAAAATGTTCGGATTCAAAACGTTGGGCCTGAACCACAATTACGGGCTAATCAACGTTCCCTGGAAAAGCTGTATTTCATCAGAAAACAAACCAAGAGATGATGTGTGCATTTCGTCAAAGGGAGTTGGCCTCCATGACATCCCACTCAATCACCTCTAGAAATGTTGACCATTCATTTGATTTATTGCTTTCGATCTCCCACGTTGTTACGCGGCGGCTACTCAATCAATGGCAAAGTTGGGAGTAAGACCTCTTCGCTCCCTGCTGCAAGAAAAGTAGGGATTAACTCGTTATTTTCTAGAAACTCATGAGAAATGTGTCTCCAAAGTTTCCTCAGCCCCATCGGCCATCAGCGGTTTTTCAAAAGAAAATTGAAAGCTCACGTAACTCAAACCTGTGAACTGAATGAATTGTGATCTATTTGAAAATTTAGGGGCTTTGACGACTTCAAAGGTCGATGATTCAAAGATCATCGACAGTGCCACGCCTCGAGTTTGGGTACATCCTCAGTAGTACTAAAGCGGAGTCAGTACGCGGATATTTCAAAGTCACTTGCTCGGCGATAATTTGTTTGCAAACACGGCAGAGACGTTGTGTGCGCTTCCTGGCAGAACAACCTTGAGACACTCCGCCGCGTACAGTACCCGTAAAAGTGTTAATTCATTTCTCGTCTTGACGCCAAGCTGTTAACAGCTTTTTTTTAAAACATCCCTTGGCCTCGGCCGTGATCAAACTCTTGTTTGACAAGAAGAGTTCGGGCTATGCCCTTTTGCCGAATTCAGGGAACACTATGAAGATCCCTGGACGATCAAGAAGGAAATAGGTAAGCGGTTACGACAGAAAGAGTTGTTTCGCGCTATGATCAGCAACAACATGCTGCCGCCAAATCATTGCATTAAATTCATACGACGACATCACTACAGGTTCGAACAACGCTGTAGAAGCTGGAAACGCCATAATTCTAATTCTCTCAACGTCCTTTCCCACAATGGCCGTTTGACGCCTAAAATCGGCCTACTCAGATGTAGGGTAGCCGTTCCGAGCCACACGGCCCTTAAAAATACAGACTGACATCGATAAGGCGGTAAATAAATTAACCAACGACATTCAGTTCGCCGGAATCATTGCCGAAAAAACCCGAGTTAATCCTCAACGGTTCAAAAACTAGCCTAAACATATTGTTGACCTAGTTGACGAAAAACGGAGAGCTAGGAATATCTGGCATTTCACAAAGCTCCCAGCCGATAAACGTGTGTATAACAGAGCTACGGAAAAACTGAAAAAGCACTCCAAATTCTCCGTGAACACGAGAAAGAACTAGAGATTTTGCACCTAGATGCGAAGGATTGTTCATTGTGGCACGAGGTGAAAAGTCTAACTCGAGAAAGATGGTCCATTCCACCAGTTAAGTCGAACAACCGGTGGATATCTACAAGCTGATTTGTTTGGCCAAGTGTTACAGCAGCAGTTTTCACCAAACCCTCCTGAGGACTTGGCATTCGATGAAGAAGTTTTGGAGACCCTTTAACAGCCTTTACAATTGTCTCAATTTTCCCAGTTCTTCTCCTCAAACGACGTACAAAAAGAAATTAAAAGAGTGCGAAAGAAAAAATCACCTGGACTCTTACACGTTCCTAGGAAGACTCTCGTATATTTGACGCAAATATATAACGCAATACTCAGAACTACCTACTTTCTCCAAAAGTTGAAAATTGCGAAAATTGTAATGATACACAAAGCAGGGGAAAGAACAGACGATGTGAGCGCATATCGCCCACTTCCAAACCCCACATTCTCAACCAAATTGAGCACCTACTACCAAACACCCAATTTGGTTTCAGTCAACTCCATTCTTGTCCGTGGCAACTCCACCGTTTTCTGGACCGTATTTTGAAGACCTACGAGGACAAAGAAATCGCACTAGGGCTCTACCTCGACGCTGAAAAAGCCATTGATAAGACATGGCACGCTGGTTTCTTATCCAAACTCAAGCCTCATCTCACTGACACGTATTTTCGATTGATCCAATCATTTATTTCGGATCGGACGTACAAAGTATGTGTAGAGGGTGCCGTTAGTGCCGGATTGCCCATTTTCTCCTCCGTCCGTCAAGGTAGTGTAACTGAGAATTTATTGTACATTTTCTACATCCAAGATTTGTCCATTTACTACGACAATATTACAATGTCAGCCCCATTTGCCCAAACACCACACTGGTGAAGATGCAAGTGAGTCGATTCAGGCGATTGCAAATGATGTCAGTGAATGGGCAAGAAAATGGAGAATAAAAATAAACGTTTCCAAATCAAATCTGTGCGTTTATACTTACAAACGCAACTTTACATGCCAGCCTGTAGAAATGGACTCAACCACTCTTGAGATAGAAACGCACGTCAAGTATTTGGGTTAGACTATGGACAAACGACTCACATGGACAAATCACATCAATGCAATAACAGCCAAAACACGCCATAGAATCAGCCATCCACTCCTCACTAACAAAAATCACAGTATTAAAAATTAGCTTCTTATCTTCAATTCCATAATCAAACCCATCTGGTGCTACGGAGGGGGTCTATGGTCGTCCGCCTCGAACACCCAAATAAACCGAGTGCAAGTCCTCCAAAGTCGCGTTCTCCGTTTGATCACCGGCGCCGACTGGTACATCAGGAACTAGGAACTTCACAAGGACCTCGAAGTACCATCAGTAAAGACAGCTTAATCGCCACATACCACGCATCCTACCGAAAATCATCAACTCACCCAAATCCGTACGTAAGCAACATTCCGATAGAACTTGCCCAGACATCTGACAGGACGCACCACTCCGACTTCTTAGAGGGCTTCTACTGAATAAAGCCTCCTTCACCCCCTCATTTTTAAATTTGCAAAAACAAAAAGGGGCTATACTCATAGGAACAGTAAACTCACTAGTACAGTTGTTACGTCCGCGCGGTTTTTTTTTTTTTTTTTTCAATACTAGGTAGTTGATGGACTTATCCTAGTAATTACGGTAAAATTTCATGTTATTTGTTTATATAACTGTTTGTTATCTCACTATATAGTGCTGTGCACAAAAATGTTTCTTCGTAAAAAAAAAACACGGTGTATCTTGAACCCGCGGTAACTAATTAGATGATTGTCTTTTTATTTTCCTTGCCCATTCGGAGCTTGAAGAGAAGTTATGGAATCGACTTAAAATTTGTTTGGCGTTTCTTCGTATTATTACGTTTTACAGACTTCTACGACAAAAAAACGCTGTCTCAAAAAATGATCTGTGCGGGTGTGTGTGAACACGATTGAGATCCAACTGAACCAAATCAGTAGAAATGTAAGTACTTCTGAGGGTGGAGAGGAAGGACCTAAGGCAGATTGTTCGATCATCAACGGCCACTGCAAAACGAACAAACGCATGTATTTTATGGGCATAGTCGACACCCCTCGAGGATAAGGAAACTACCTACCATATCATGGCCCAGTACCCGAGGCTTGAGCTGGAGCGATTACTGGTCTGCGGTACCACTTCTCCCAGGGTGGACGTCAAAGACGAAATATCTGGCATTCCTCAGGAGGTTTAGGCATCGACCTGTGAGACATTTGGACAGGCACAACAGGTCGTTTGGCCGCGGTGCATATCCCACCTGAGGGTCAGAACTCAACCCAGCAGTCCGAATGATATATAAGTACGCCTGCCAATCAACATGGAAGTCACAATAAGATTATTAGGAAACACACTACAAAACTAGCTGTGACTATTAAATTAACTTGGATTCATCGGTGTTTGTGGCCAGTTCCAAACTACTCGACAAGATAAAATGTTCATCCTTGCAAGACCGATGAGGCGAAATAAATTATCAGGTACTTATCCGTTAGTCGTACTCAGGGCCTCGTGCAGGACCCCCCATATCCTCTAGACGCACGGTGCTTTACGCGTTGATACTTGTGTCTCATTCCGTGCGTAAAGTATCCGGGGGAGTGGAATGAGACTATACGGTTCGATAGTAATTTATAATTTTATGTCATCAAACGGAATATAATAAACCTCATATTATCTAACTCTGCTGGGAGGTATAATTCTGCCATCACGCGTAATGTATCGTCCAAAATTACTTGCTACATTCGTATACTCCCTTACATAATTTCAACGAAATAAGAGTCCACCTGGTGGCGCCCTGTGCCCCGGTGCACTTGATTAGAGTGTAACTAAGCTTCCCCTCGTTGGAAACTTCCTGTACATGTTGTATCGTCAGTTTTGGAATAAAATACTTGGTAGAATACGAGATGAGACACAAGTATACGTAAAGTTAACATGCATACGTGTACAGCTAGGGAGTAAGTGCCAATCATCAAATATCTGGTGCGTTGCAACACACAACTTTCCTTAGCTCTACGTCAATTCACTTGGTACATGGCTAATTCTATTTAATCAATTCATTTATCACTCAGTTAATTTGAACTTGGTCAAACAACGCTTTACGGCAGCAGGAAGCGGTAGCGCTTACAGTTCCGGAATTAATTGTGCTGCTCGGACTCATTGCAGGAACATTATTGAGCAATTGGTACACAGAGAATTAATGGGGCTGTAAACAAGAATTTTTTGAAGAAGGATAGTAATTACTTTTGCAGAGTTATTGGGTAATAACTGTTAGAACTAGTAGTAAGCGAAACAACTGTAGTTGAAATTCAGGAATTTCTGGAGTGAGCCCCATGTATCTAATGAGCGTTTTTAAACACTCACCCTTTAGGTATTGGTTTGGACTAAAATACCAATTTTTTAAACATTCTAGTAACATTCCAGCGGAGTTTATAAGGAAAAAACTGCGCTAAAAACGCTTTTTGTGGAAATTTTGGATTATTTATTGTGCTGCTCTCGCCATTTTCCCACAAATGGGAATTTTATGGTGTGATTGCCATATTGGGAGCTATCAATATAAAAATTTTAATCAAAATCGTTGCAGCCGTTTTTGAGAAAAAAATTTTGTGTTTTGATCGCTATGATGACTATAGTTAACTTTCGGTGGATTTTGCTCATACCCTTGTTTTGGCGTCCAATGGTAACCTGCGGGCTAGATATCAAGTTTGAGGGGATTTGGTACGGTCGTTTTCTCTAAAAACCACTCTAAAATCGATTACGTCCAAAGTTTTGGCAATTTATTGTGATGCTCTCGCCATTTTCCCACAAATGGGAATTTTATGGTATAGTTGCCATATTGGGATCTATCAATATAAAACATTTAATCAAAATCGTTTGAGCGGTTTTTGAGAAAAAAAATTTGGTGTTTAGATCACTATGATAACTATAGTTAACTTTCGGTGGATTTTGTTCAAGCCCTTACTTTGGCGTCCCATGATGACCTGCGGGCGAGGTATGAAGTTAGAGCTGATTTGGTACGGTGGTTTTCTCTAAAAATCGTTCACAGACACACACACACAGACCATTTTCCCAAATAGTGTTTTTCGGACTCAGGAGGATCTGAAACGTTAAGAACTAAAGAAAACTCAAAATTGTTTTTTCTGCCGATTACATAACTTTCATTTCTACTTTGTAGAGCCAAGGAAGGTAAGAACGTATACTAAAATCGATTTTGGTGCAGTTTTTATCAATCTAACTCATATTATACTAGCGTTCTTATAATGACCGCGTTTGTAGTCAAATACGCACAGTGGTAGTTAACAATGTTCATAAAATAATTAGGTACAGCCCACGGAATTCCGGAAGTCGAACCATTAAAGTTTCTTCGACTATATTTTGACGAAGAAGAAAAGTTGTTTACTCAAAAATCACCACTTGAGAAAACATTGTGTGAGTTTATCTGTTTGTGGTTGTTTTGTAGAAAAATGGGCTGAATCAGCTCAAAAACGGACCCTGAATGTTTGATGAGTCGTTTAGGTACTGTCGTAGTAATAGGGCTGTCAGTCGAGGAATTATGCACGTCACGAGTTCTATTTCAGCTACCTGAGTCTTCGTACCGTACAAAGCGTTAAAAGGCCCTGAAGACGGCAGTGTTTCACTCGAGTATGAAATCATATCCCTAGTCACAGCGAAACCAAAGCAGCTATTATGACACGCTCGATGAAGCCTCACAAACCTTTGAAATCGTTACGTAAAAATAAGGACGGCGACAACGGCACGACTCTTATGTAGATTGACACTCGTCGATATTGTTGACAGGTTAACCTACCAACGAGTAGAGGGTCTCACAGTGGACTCCCATTAAATTGCAGGAGGCCCCCGGTCAAAGGACCGCCGATTGTTCGCAGCGGAGAATCAAAAAAGCGCGGAAAATCGCGGAACGAGTCACGTGCCGGTTGAAACGTTCGTCAGGTCGACATTGAGCTCCAGCCAAAGAACTTAATTCGAGAGACCGGCCGAGTGATGCCATCGCGAACAGCGACTCCCAGCACTAGTGAAAGAAGGCTCTATTGATAACACAAACGTAATTTCGTACGTTAATACCCCTCGATTCGTAATAGCCCAGTGTGTGCCGATGAGCAAGTGGTCAACTTCACAAGCCCTTGCTAAAACCAACACTGCTAATTGGATCACTTCCTTTCTGAGGTGCTAAGCAGCTCAATTAGGAGGAACTACTAGCAGCTCAACTGGAATTAGAATTTACATTATGTGCCGTCTTTCTTCATCTTTCTCTTTCCTGCTTTTTATATTTCATAAATGCAGTGATTTTCACAACATACATATTCTTCTCAGTTTAAGGTACACGGTTTACACAAGATTTCAGAGCGTCCTCTGCTATCAAGCAATAAACATAAACGAAACAACCTAAAATTAATACTCAAAATATAGTCGAGTTTCGAATCTCAGGGCTAGATATGACGTGTGAACTATTGTACAGCTCACTTACTTACACACTACCAGAGTATACTAAAGAAAACGAGTACAATTTAGATGCCAACCCCATGACGGAGATGATGATTATGTAAGTGCTTAATTTTGCAGTAAGACAATTATGTTTACGATGAAGACCTTACTATATAATTATCTTTCTGACGAACGATGACTAATAAACGCACCACCTCCTTGTGGCCTTCGCGGTATTGTTTTGAACAATTAATTTCAAGGTTGAGGTTTATAACTGCGTATCGTGAAGCTTCTTCACGGAGCTCTGAACATTATCACGGCAAATTCTCAGCAGCAACCTTCATATTTAAGGCAGAAAGAAGACGAGGCACACATTGAAGTAACCAGGCATTGGAAAACGTTCTCTCTGTTATAACCTGCGACTTGGTTGGGTAATGAACTCGCGGAAGGCCTTTTCAAGATCCTGATTTCCTTCCTTTTCTTCGACGAAAAACTCGCGGAGATCGCCCTCGAGGATTTGTCATAACGGAGGTGGTTTGCCGAGCGGATCGCTCTCTCGGACTCTTTTGTGCCTCCGTTCATTCGTATTTCGACTACCGGCCATCTGACTTCGACCAGGTAACTGTTTCCTTCCTTACTTTTCCCGCTGTCAGAGTTTTGGAATTGCTTTAAACCTGTTAACTGCTGTTGCAACGAAACTTCAGAAACTTGATCATTTCCGAACTTTAACCGGAGGGTTTCAGTAACTTGGAAGTTGTTTCCTGTAAAACGCTGTTCCCTGCTCCTCCTTTAAAGCCAGTATTCAGGACAACCGTTGTAATAGCGCAATGCACAGGCCAGAAAGATAAATATGAAACTAAATTGATTTCAATACCCCGTTTTTGCTCATTCTGCTCACATCCGGGTCAATGCCCCTGCGATTCGCAATTTGAAAAAGCGCTGCTACCATCGCATAAATTTATTTAAAACGGGTAAATGTAACCGTGAGCTTTAGGTCATTTGACGGGGCATTACGTACATGCTGTACAGGTGTGATTGGCTGCCCTCAAGACCAATTTCTGTCATTTCGTTGGTCGGACCAAGGAAAGAAAAAAGTCAATGTACGGACTTGAATAGGCTGGTAGATCAGAGGTTCTCAATCTTTTTAAAATACTCTTTAAAGAAAAATTGAAATTTAACGTACACCTTTGTTATATTATATTGTTAGGGGAGAAGAAGGGATTAAATTAAAACCCTCTTTCGTACTAGGAAATTCCTATGTATTTCAACAACAAAAACGCAATTTTTTCGAAAATGGGCGAGCAATTAAAAAAATTAATGAGAGTAATCCCTCATGCTTCTTTTTACATAGTTCGTAAATCGTGGTCGGTTCAAGCTTTGTTAAATACTACCTTGAATCGTCCTCAACATTAAGCTTGTTTTTGTATTTACTTTTTGGATATGTTACGCTCGATCCCCCTCTTTCACGCAGGTAAGTAGTTATTTTCTCCAAAACGCAATAACCGATTTCTAATGCAGTACAGAGGTAGTACAGAGAGAAGGAAGGGGTTCTGTTCGGGGATTGATGTTCCCAGTCAAAAGGAACAGTTCAGGAATGTGGCCTTGCATCATTTTCACTGTCCTCCCGGATATTGTTGATACTTTTTTCACGAGTTCTTCGGAAATTAACTTGTTTTCGCGCACCTCCCTCCCCATTTGTGTACACACAAATTGATTACAATAATTCTTGTGTATTTATACAACTACTAGTGATTCCAACATTTGTCATTTTCCATTTTGAAAGCACCTCGATGATTTATCAAAATTGTACAGCAGTCAGCTAAATTCAAGGAGATTTACTTTACTGGTGGCCCGACAGACATGACTAATCTTTCAACAAAGCTTAAAATAAAATGTTATTGAAGTTAACAGTTTTTTTATGAACTTCTCCATCTTTCGTAGCACAACTTGTACAAATCAACCACTCTCTGAACGCTCACACGCTTCCCCAGTGGAATGGAGGGGACGTTGATTCATACCTAAATTTTCAGCAACGCATAAAATGTTTTTCAAACCAAACTTTGCACCTTTTAACCAGTTTTCCGGGAAATATGCGACTTAATACAAAATTTAAATGCCCTTACTAAGAAGGGTTCAATTAAGATCCTTCCGTAGATGCCAAAACTTCCATCTACTTGGCTGATTAAAGGTCATAATTTACCATTATTGTACGAAAAACAACAAACAGGTGTACTGTAACCGTAAAGCAGGAGCAGTTAGCTGAAAATACCCCGCGAGTTCGATCAAAATCGTTACGGGCGTTTTTGATAACATTTGAAAACTGTTCGTTCGCGTGCGGCACAACTACATTTTCCGATGCATCTTAGCTTACATTTCTGTTCGTTGCGGAGAACGCAAGTTGGGTAAAGGTTGCTAGAGGACAGTCCGTCTTGTCAGTCGTGTTCAAACGAATTTATTTTGAAAAACTGATGTTTTTTGGCTCGTTTCGGCCATATCCGTTTAACTGAATATTGGAGAAACATATATAGGTATGAATTAGTAGAAGGAAATTCGATACTTTAATCAAAATCAGCCGTTTGTTAGAAAATGGGAAACCACTAATATTTGGTACATTGTGATCCCCCATCTCTTCCACGATAACAACTGCTCGGAACCTCGTTTTCGGGCCTCCAAAAAAATCAACTATATATAACACACAAACTCAATTAGTTCAGTCGTTGTCGATTTGCGGGAGAACGGCAGGACCGATTGAAGTGGTTCTTTTGGTTGATCATTCATTCTGAATAAAACGCCTGTTAGGAATATATTTTTACGGTCCCACCTCAAAAGTTGATACATTACGTTTCATAGCATCAGGATTTCAAATCTCCAATGTCCGTTCGCCGTCCGGGCCCTTAACGTCAACTATTTGGTGACTAGTTGAGCCCACCTGCTCGGCAATCCGATCTGACGAAGCCCATGGTTGTTATGAGTAAAAGCAGTTTTGTTTTTATATGAACAAAAACGCAATTTTGGGCAGTTTTATTGCAAATACGCCGTGTTTATCATCGTTTTCAAGGTACTTTTAGAAGCTGGGTAGAATGGAATGAGTCTCATATGTGTACGACTGCGTGTAAGCCGAAAACAGTGAAATTAATACGAAAGTAATCGTTTCATCGTCTCGCTCCAACTCCCATTTCATTGTGCCTACAGGCCGCTATGGCATATTGAGTTTTCGTCGTTATGTTGTAGTTGAGTCATGTTTCGTATCGTTAAATGGTATTTTTAGATGCTGAGTCCAATAGGTTGTATCTTGGAGGTGTGAGATTACCTCACACTGTTCTACAGAATAATAAATCATTGTGTAATAATGTGCAGCGTTTTTTCTTTTGTTCGTGATTTTTGTAGACGCGAAAATAGATTGATGGACGAGTTCGGTCAATTGGAGGGGGGAGGGGGGGTGCAAAATGTAACAAAAAGTAGCGGATCGAATATTAATTTATCGGATTTCATTTTCTCAAAAATGTCTGTAACGGTTTCAATCAAACTTACGTTGTATTCTTATCTAACTAGTACCTACATTTTGTACTTCATAAACGTTCCTATAGAAATGCGGTGAACGAAGATATAGTGCCCGTACATGTAAGCAGGTCGTCGGATTTACAGGGGTCGCGGAAAGTTGTGGGGAGTACAACTTGAACCACACTCATCTGTTGCGCTTGGATGCCCTAATCTTGCAGATTGTGCAGCCGACAATTGAATCTTTGCCGAATTTCAGTACGACTAGCTATTATGGAGAGGCCAGTAACACAAAATTGACGTTCATACGCAGTTAATTCACGTTCATACGCAGTTCGGAGATCAAATGACATTAAATTCCAGTGTCTAACGCTGGTTTGATTCGCGCCGTTGAGGTTCCTCAAGTGTAACGTGATTACGTTGTTCATTTGAGCTCTAACTCTCGTCTGAGAGCACGTGCGTTAAGATTTGAATAATAAACCAAACACTTTCTCCAGTAAATGGGAGTCAACAAGACGGTAACTCAGTATTACTCGTGTGTAACATCGACATAACAACTTAAATTATTAACACTTCATGCGAGCTTTATACGAAGAAAACAATTAAACGGCCACAAGAAGAAAGCTATCAGAGGAATTGAGGGAGTTTGCGAGGTACATTAGACGATTTTTAGGTTTATCTTCTTTAACATAAAAACTTTAAAATAATGTAGCCAATAAAACAATGGAAGTTTGAATTCTGGAGTTTGTTGGGTTGCTCCTAATTATCTTACGTGTGGATAACATACTGGGCTTTATATGAGAGAGAAAAGGGTGTACTAAACCCCTCCGTACAATTTGCCAGAGAGCGGGCAAAATGAAGACTTTTGGATGAAGAAAGAGGCTGTGAATCCTCTTGATGCTTTAATTTCTTTTAGACTCGTAACTATTCCGCTGTACAAATCAACAATGTAAATCCCCCTCCCCCTCCCCACACCCCTGAAGCCACAAGTGCCACGTTTTTTGCAAATTACGTTCATAAACGTTCGAGAAATATGATCAACGGTTGTAACGAAATGTACCAAAAATCTAACCCTTCAAGTGATCAAAGTATTGTTTTCATGTTCTGTTAACCATTCAGATGGAAGCGACAAACGCTCTGGTGGCGCTATCCCTCATCGCCCTTGCCGCCGCTACCCAATTAAGATGGAACCAGGAAGGCAATTGGGGAAGCGGCTTGCGAAATCAACCGCGCAGCTCGGAGGATTCAGACTGGCACCGGCGACACTTCAACAATCACCCGAGCGAGATGTCAAGTAAACAACACGAAAAGCCGGAGCCCCACCGAGAGCTATTAAAAAAACTATACACGCAGATTTTGGGCACGAAGTTCGCTAGCCCGGGTTTGGAGCATTTGGCGTTCGTTCCGAAGCCAGTGCCTTCCGACAGACCGGATTATGAGACCAATAACGGGTATAGTTACGACGTACCGTCCATTCCTTTTCACAGTCAACCTCCGCAACGTGGAGCCCATTACGAACTTCCTCAGTATGTACAGCCACCTCCTCCGAGTCGACGCTAATTGTCGTCACGACCGTGAAAACGATGTTATTTATATACTTTAAGGAAAACGATAGTTAATAAACTGTCAACATATTTATTTTATTAAATTTACCAAGAAACAAAAAATGTTAAATCAAAAGTTCATTGAAGATAACTTGAATGTATCCTGTATTGTTCACTCGACGTAGATAGCAAAGTGAACGAAGCTACACCTAAATGAAATTCAGAAAATGAACCATATGTGTTAACTACAAGTAAGCGTGCTTTTCGGCATTGCACTTGTTGTGTGGAATAACGGACGCTTCGCTGAGAAATAAATTGAAAGTTCAAAGTTTCGGGAAGGTGTTTTGGTTTTTATCTCGCAACCTGAACTAACATACATTGAAGAAGTGTTGAACACTGAGAAGCGATTCAATAAAACAGTTTTCGGTAGACAAATTTTTAAGTTGTGCACCTATTCCTGTGTATCATTCGTCAGATTGGTTGACGTCAGTATAACTAGCGAAATTGGGCTTTAGGAATAAACTTAGACGGAGATGGAATTGCTCGAAAATGTTCCCAAAGAAAATACTAATCGAAGATGTGAGTCAGCCGTTTTAGCAAACCGCAGTTTCAAATGCCAGTTTCCCGTCCCCAAGGGATTTGGGATCCCCCCCCCCTTCTCACAACCTAACACTGCTGGCCTTGAAAACCTTTCCTACACACACAGACAGCCCATTCGTAAAGATATCAGGGAAACTCAATGTTTGTTTCCCCGAGCACCACTGTGGAGAAGGAGAGGAATATCGAAGTACTCACCCTTCTCTTATGTCCAGACAGTGATTATATGTATGTGTATTAGTAAATGTTTATGTATGGGTGAGTGAAGCGGGGGCAGTTTTGCTTTTGGTTTATGATTCATTCTGAATAATAACCCTATGTTTTCTAACACACGAAAAATTTTTTACAACCCCTGCTCAAAATATGATACTTTACGTTTCAAGACTTGGAGATTCCAAATTTGCAATGTCCGCCACCCCCCGTCCCCTGTCCGCCGTCCAGGCCGTTTTGTGCCTTTAACGTGGTCTAAAAAATTCGTTCTTTCGCACAAAAATCCCATTTGGTATCTAGTTGTGCCCGCCATCTCGGCAATCTTAATAATGGTCTTAACAGGAAGAGCAGCCCGAGAAATCGAGGAATTTCAACCACAGCTTTTTTTAATTAACCTTTTTCACAGTGTTGCCACCACTGGATAACGGCTTAAACAATATTCAGCAGACCCACAGAACGTTTTTACATAGGTGATACCTATACGTTGTTCGCAATAAATGTTCCTGTTTGTTCGACAGGCCGAACTAGCTGGGTTTTTGACCTCCCAAATGTCCGCACTTGCCCTAACGGGATTCACTGGGCCTAATGGAAGGTTATCGTTTTCCCTACCTTTTCCACAGTGTTGCCACCACTAGATAGCGGCTTCAACAATATTCAGCAAATGCACAGAACGTGTTTACGTAGTTGATACCTATGCATTGTTCGCCATAAATGTTCCTGTTCGGCAGGCCGAATTAGCTGGGTTTTTGACCTCCCAAATGTCCACACTTGCCCTAACGGGATTCACTGGGCCTAATGGAAGGTTATCGTTTCCTCGAGCTCCACTGTGGAGAAGAAGAGGAATATCGAAGTACTCACCCTTCTCTTATGTACAGGCAGTGAGTGTGTGTATTCATAAATGTTTATGTATGGGTGAGCGAATGGCAGCAGAAAAGTGGGTGGCCTGGCAGTCGTCTCAATAAAAAACGTCCTCGCCTCGCAACGCCGCCCGCCCGCTCAACTGCTCAACTCCCCTTTCGCCTTGCAACGGGTTCACTCGAAGCGCCCCCGTTCCAATTTCCCCGACTCGACGGGGCAAAATCATCAGACGTTTTGTTTCCGTAGTTCCATTGTAGTCAGGACATGTTTCGTATGGTTTACTAGTATTCGATGCTGAATCAATTGGGATGGGGGAGCACTAATACTAGGTCAAGCTGTTCATGAGAGTAATAAACCATTGTGTAATAATTTTCAGGGTTTTGGTTTTTAAGTTGCTGTTTTTAACGATAAACTTTATTTTATTAGTTCGGAGTTTTTTTTAAGTTTATTGCCATTTTATTCGTTTCTGGGGCTGTCTCAGGACTTACCCCAGAAAACCCCTCTGAACATCGAGTCTAAAGGAGTTCTGTGGGAGGGTGGTGCTTGTTCCCCCCACCCCAGCCAGCTGGCGTGAAAGGTGTTTGTTATGAGTAGGGTATGGATGCAATTAATTGGTGTGAATGAGATATACATATAAATAACGTAATGAGGTACGACGAATGTAGGAGGAAGTGTAACTGTGTGTTGTAGCCAGGAAGAATAGAAGAGAGAGCCACATGGTCCTAATTCTCCCACGGCGATAAATAAATAGATTGATTCATTCATTCTCTCTCTCTCTTTCTCGCGCTCTCTCTCAGTCTCTCCACGTTCATTTATTTCTCAGCTTGAAGCTCCCCCATTCGTGCGCCCAACAGTCCATTGAACAGACATAAATAACAAAACGTATGGGAAAAAACTGTTTTTGAGCACTTTTGTCTTTTGTACTTTCCCCAGTAACTGGATTTGATCAATTTTACCGAGTGTCTTCTAGCTACCTATACCCACATTTCGTTTTCCGTGATTGTATCTGTATCTATCTGTTGAACTAAGATGTAAGCTATAAGATTTGTCCAATTGGTGATCTCCAATTTTTTCAAAAACTGGTCTAACGATTTCGATCTAACTCATGGAGTACTCTCAACTAACTAGTACCTACCCCGTGAAAATGCTTTGAAGGAAGATATCTCGCCCGCGTATTTTATTTCAGAACGATAGTGTGACATGAGCCAGATTTATAACAGTGTCATCGAAACTTACGCTGGTTTATTGCGCTTCTGTCGTCGTTTTTGAGGATAAAATGTGTGTATCGTCGTTGTATTATTTGGATACGTCCACACAGAAATTCAATGCAAATCTTTGCAAACCGGTTTTCAATATTTGATGTTTTCTTAAATGGAGTTATTTGTACTCAAAAGCTCCAGAAACATAAAGATGCGATGTAGAAACTATTTTTAAAAAAGTTCTGCTCATCTGCTATCATTACTTTCCACCCCGTTGATGAAAGTTAATCTGAGGCGAACAAAAAACTAAACATTTCCCCGGTAATATAACTTTCTTACATACTTCGTTGAGCTCAGAAAAGTAGAAAGACGTCAGTTTAGTTGAAGAGGTGTACAGGTTTGTTCGAAAAGAGTAAAATGTGGGTTGTAACGCACACCGACGAAGTGTCGATATTTTTTCCTGACTTACACGTGGACAGTGCAGTTCAACTGCGGAGAACTTCGTTTAAACCGGAAAACCCACAGTGAATCGTAATTCCGTAATAAGAACTAGATTCAGAACGCATGGAAAGGACGATTGTAGGGCAAAAAGCCGCCCGCATTGAAGTACAAAGAACGAGTCAAGACCAATCCTGCGGGGAAGAACTCCTTTTATGACCTTAATGAGTGCCAAGACACTTTTGCTACCTTAGAAACTGACCGACTTACTAACACCTCAACATTTTTTTCTCCCTGAATACAATCGCCTCAATGTTATCAACCTCATTATATTTCAGAAGAAAACAAGCTTCGATAAAATACTCGGTGGTCGAGCCTGTTCGCTGATTCAGGAAGAAAACGTCCAATTCCTTCCGAATCGCCTTCACCTTCCGTCGACGCAAGGTGATGTCCACCTAAGAATACTAATTACGGTATTTTGACGTCCGGGACCACCCTAAACCCGTTGCGCCGAGGATTTTAAAGCCCCTGGAATTTATCTTGGGGCTTCCGAGGGCAAATTATTGCTGTGAAATGGTAAAAAAATTGACACTGACGAGTTGAACAGTGGGGGCCACGACTCTTAGGAATGTGACATAGCTGTTAGGAGGTACTGCCACACTTTGAAGTGAACCCTGGCCTTCTAATTGCGTGGGGAGAAATAACTGAAAACGACGTCAAAATAAGAAAGCGATAGAATCCATTTCTTCTGGTGAATCTGAAATTAATAAGTATTCTGTCGCTCAAAATGTATGTCTTATGATGAGAACGTTTTTAAGAGGTTTACTTATTAAACATATTATTCGCGATTTATAGTGTAACCTTCAAACTCCGATTTATTAGAGAAACAATCACAGCTCGCTCGTCTTGATGTTTTCTTTTCCTTAAATTAAATCAGCCTTTCGGGGCTAACACAGACAAAAATTTCGAAAAACGAAAGAAGGGCGGACTCAGAACGTCACCCTCATTTGTGGAGAACGATGTATAGGTATTGACAAGTTGAAGGCACTACAGGGCTGTAAGTGCTTGTGTTGTGATAAAAATCTTTAAATCAGATTTTCCGAACGGTAAAAAGACCCATCTTTTTGCGTCTGAGGCTTCTGCCTTCACTAACCGTATTTTACGTAGATATTTATTGAGAACGCACGCTTGATATTCGTCGTTAGTTGAAAATACGTTTTATGTTTCATCAAAAAGTAAAAAGTAGAGTAAAAACAGAACCGTTTGCGAGCAAAACGTGAAAACCTCTGAGTTTGATGGGAACAACTCGTAACCGCAACGATATTTTAGGCCTTCGAAAAATGAAGAACAAAGCTCAATTGTCCAGCCGTTCTCCCGCAAATCAGACTTTGACCAACTCTTGGGGGTTGTAGAAAGGTGCAACCAGAGACGGCACACATCCATGCTCCTCCTGGACGCCCAACAAGCGTTTGACAAGCCAAGCAGAAGGACCACAAGCTCATCAGGCTGCGCCCAATCATCTACTACGAACACATCTCAAACAGAACCTTCAATTTCAGAGTAGGCATAACGCTCTCCGCTGTAACAGATCACTACTGGTGTCCCCCATGGATCCAAACTCTCACCTTCCCTTTTGAACATATTCTGCCACGACATCATCTCTCATTGCTCGATACTGTTATAGGATTGTTACCGGGCGTCTCTTAATAAACAACAGTTCCTTCCAAATATATCCTTGTAATATGGTCTGTTCCACAGAATTATTAAAGCCCACAGGTACAGAAAGAAAGAGGAGCGAAGTGGTGCCGCTGGAGTCTGGAAGAGGAATAGGCTGAGTGCCTCGTTGTGCGCCGCGGACCCGATTTTCCTAACCTTCCGATCGCGGCAATGCAGTCCCCCCTCTCACTGTTCATCAGCAGCTATCTTCCTCTTCAGATTTAATCGGAGCTGCTTCAAGTGGCTCTGCCCGATAAAAGAAGCTCCGGTGTTCTGAGTCACAGCTCAATCTGATCGTGCCCGTAACAATACGCTGATGATGTAGCTCTCCTTTACACTTCCAAAACTGGGCTACACTGCCCAGTCATGAACAAATTCATATCCACCCTGCTCAGCTGCTACCATCAATGGGAATTCAACCTGAATGAATCCAAGTCTGAGGCCAGCTTCATCTCACACCGTGACATTCACCCTCTCCGAGTCGGAAATCACACGGTACAAAGGAACAACCAGGCCAAGTACCTTGGAGTCATCTTCGACAGGAAACTCAACTGGCACAAAGAAATCCACGCTGTCTGAGAAAAAGTCGTGGAGCCTTTGCCTTTTTCAGGTCATTCTTCAACAAAAAAAAGTCTCCCAACAGACGAAAATCAGCGCCTTCAACGCCATCATTAGAAGCATCAGCACTTACGCCTTCCCTGTTTGGGGCACGGCCTCCGTCCTTCACTGGCTCAAAGGCACTTACATGAGGACTGCTACACTCACCCTAGTACACCAGAAACGCCCAGATTCACAATGAAATCTGCCTCCCGTCCTATCGAGAGGCCACCATACCCTTCGCAGTCAAGCTCCAGAACTCTCTCTCTCCTCACTCGGCACCTTCCACCCTTCAGACCTCGTTCCCAGGCCCTGCTTCCTCACCCCTCACTAACTTCGTCACAAATCCACATCTTCGCGATTTGCGCATGAGTCCCCCAGCAGCTTGCAGGCTGGTTTCCTACATTCTCCTGGTTTACGGCCTCCCCCAGGGAGGGTTGGTCGGTAGGAATCCGACACGAAGCATTTGGGTGTCTTTTAGGATTTCCCCTCCTAGAAAACGCCTGAACCAACAAAGAGGTTTCTACAATTCAGCAGGTCTCAAACTGTAAAGATCTAAGAAAATCTCTACTTAGTCCGAGGAAAGTAAATACTAGTGAGCTTCTGTCTGAACTATTAATGCTCTGTCTGAAATTAGCATCCTTTAGCAAGTTAGCGTCACTAAAATGGCTGAGCGGTGACGACTGAACAGGCACGAACTTGTTATTGTTCTGCCAAGGTTGGGACGTGTTCTCAAAAACTGATCGGGGACTGGCGCTACTCCTGAACCACCGAAAAATCAACTTTCACGTCAAGGTCGCTGGACTAGAACAACTTGGTTCCTCACGATTTCAATTGCGCAACGGTATTCAACTCAACGCTCTTTTTTGGATTCTGCTTCTTGTCGTCCGGCTCCTGGAGGAAGGACATAACGCACTTTTCCTCGTCGGAGGACGGAACAACTTCATTTAACTCCTCGTCAGCGCGTTCTTTCGTTATCTAACATTTACGCAATATCGATACCCATTCGGTCGGACTGTAGCGCGAACGAAGAAGCCAGCAACTAGCGCTTTGGGAATAGAGAACAGCTCATCCTTCGTTTCTCAGGTTGAAGCCCTTTATTCACTCACAATGGCTGGACACGTTTCGCAACATTCGCCGCGCCGCCGGGTTTTTGCAAAATTCCGTTATGCAAAGTAAATAGTCGGTCATTACCGGGATTCGGATAGAAGGTCTCCACAATGAACGCTCAACTCAACGCCCCAATTCGCAGAGACAGTCAGGAGTCGACTTGCTGTCATTGGCACAGATTAGGCTCTTAGACAGATTCCGCAGTTTATTTTTCTTACGTCGATTGCTAACTCGCTAATCCTCGATTCCACGGTTCATAGAATATTCTGAGATCTTTATTGTCGTCGTGATGCAAGACCGTTGATCTCTGGTGACGAGGTTTTTGGAAAGGTTGAGTCCCAAGCTGCGTGTTGAAAGTCTGAAATCTTCGTAATTCCCTCTTGGTCAATGCCTTGATGCCTTGACCTTCTACGCAGTGAATTAGCGGATCGCTCACTAGGACCTTCTGAAGCTCTTAAATGCTTTCCTCACTAGCTCCAATAATTACGAAATGCTATGGACAGCATCCCCACGAAATAAACGTAATTTAACTATCGCGAAGCACTTCTAAGCAAATTAGGTATGGATTGTCAGAAGACCCGCTAGGTTGACCAAAGTCAGTCCAGTGTTTATGGTAAAACATTTTGAAAATCAAAATAATACTTTTTTTGGGACATTTTGATTGTTATCAGCACTCAATGGGTAACTGAGACATTTTTTGGAGGCGATATATAGGTGTTGACTACTTAAAGATGTTGTGTGAGTGTGATCTAAACCGCTGGAGGTATTCGTCTGAAAAGTGGAAAAACCTCAATTCGCTAGGCTATACCTCCATTTACTGTATTTTCACGGAGATATTTATGGAAAAATAAAGTTATATTCGTAAAAGATACTCAAAAACACCTCAAATAAACATTATAAAAAAAGTTTATTTAATTTTATCTATTTTGGTCTGTGAGATCTGCAGCTTCTAAAACCTGACGTTATGAGCCATTTCACGACCCTTTACCTAGCACCACCAGACCACCATCGGTACGTTGGGATTTTTAAAACTAAGAACCGGGGCTAGAAACTAATAAAAGCACATATACTTTTATGTAATTATTTTTGTTCTATATTCGTTGCGTTTTCTCTGTTTTATTTTTTCAGTTAGCTCATCATCTTACACTCCTCAGGCTCTCTTTCTCACAAGTGCATTTCATTCCACCTACAACTGCGATGGGATGAAACGCTGCAAATTATTACGCAACGGTTTATTATTCCCAAGCGCCGCAGGATTGTGATCATCACATACAGTCAAATGTTGAAAAACGTTTATAATATAAGCTGGCTGAATAAATGATCCGGAACTGGAAAAACCCCACTTAACTTGAAGCGGTTCAGTTCAATATATTTAATTATAAAACGTCTCAAAACTTTCCTCGGGCATTCGGCTATTTTTATACCTCTTCCGACTAACTTAATCTGCTTCCCTCTCAGCTCTTGAAAAAAATTTCAGAGCTCTGTCCCAATACCCCGGGTTTCTTCGGAATATGAATTATAGTCTTTGACCACTTGACTACGACCACTGGGGTGATGTACAGACTGTTAGTAGTACCATAAAACCGATTATTTGTACGGATTTATACGAAAGTACTAAGATCCTTTTGGTGGGCGTCTTCTCATTTTTTGTAAAATGTACATTACATTCCAATGTCTTCTAAAATCATGATACAGTAAGTAATTATTAGAAAGCTGCTCGTTGCTCTTTCACGGACACTCGTGTTGTTGAGAACGTTTCAAACTCTCTTAACACTTTTACGAAAAAAGGGTTTAGCCGGGAAATTGAAATGAGCCGCTCAACGTCGCACCTTTTGTTTTACGTCGTCTGCTCCTGTAGAGCCTTTCATTTAAAAATACTTACGCCTTTTTGTTGAGCGATGTCCTCTCTACTGCTCACAGGGAGGTCGCCACATAAGTGAAAGGGGGGGGAGGGGGGAGAAGGAGGAGTGAAGCTGCAAATGAATATATTTTAACACCTTTGAAACTACATTCGAGTGTTGGACAGAGCACGACGCGTAAGCGAGAAAACATTCAGCACAATAAATATATTTGGTAAAACGCATCACTCAACATTCCACAGCCCCACGAACACTCAGCGGTTTTCGTGGCTTTAGCTATTCAATCCGATGTTGGGCATGGTTCGCTATAATGGACTATATTTGGGGAGTCGTTGCAATATCTGTCACATTTTACGCCGAAACATCAATCTGTATCTCTATCAGTAAACACAACTTCGCGTTTTACGTAGAAAGTTCCGTAATTTATTGTGGCGCTCCTACTCACGTCACGACAGCGATCGGTTTTCTGGAATATTGAGTAAAAACTGTGCTAAATAGTAGCGGCTGAAACACCGCAGATTGTAGCTACAACGAGGATAGGCTTGAATGAATCTTGGAGACTGGTTTTAGTTGAGCACGAACTTGTAATTTCAAGAGTTGGTATATCACAAGATATGAAGACTTAGAAGTACAAGAAGAAGTGAGTTGAACAAGATATGATTTGAGTATGTAAGCACGAACAAGAGCTCTGAAGGCGTGAAAATGGTTGTACGAGGAAGAAAGGAAAAATCGGAATTAGATGTCGATGAGAGATGGAACAAGTGTCCGTTGGGAGAACTGGAGACGACCGAATTTCGCGAGACTTTGTAGGAGAATGAGTTTGGGAGGATCTGTCTGTTATGGAGAGGAATGTGCAAAAAGGAGAGGAGGAAATAGTATTTCGGAATTTTCAGACGAAGAGGAAGTCCGTCATCAATTGGAATTAACTGAAGAGGTGGAATTTCCATAGGTAACAAAAGGGGGTTGGGGACGAAGGTCCTTGGGGAAACAATGACTTTGCAGTTAAGGGCCAGGGAGTCCCGCTAGGGCATGTGAGGGAATCACGAGGTCAAAAAACTCATACTGATTCGTTGTTTTGCGCCGAACAATTGTATATCCTGAATTTAAATAGTGCTGCTATTCATCTTATCAGCTTGAACTCTCGAAGTAAAGATAGTTAATTGGACTACAACTCTAATTTTTTTTTGAGTATCCTAGCACCATATGGATAGATTATTTATTATGCTGCGCTCATAACTTTCCCACAAATGAGAATTGTATAGTTCGCTTTAGCGCTTCGTCAAAATTTGGTGTTAAGATCACCGTAATAATTACAGTAAGTTTTGGACCAATTCGCCCACACCTACATTTTTGCACCCCATGGCTAAATACCAAATTGAGCTGATTTGACTAAACTTTTCTCCCTACCGCATTCACAGACGCACAGACCTTTCACCAAAATGGTATTTGTTTGGACTAAGGAGCTCTTGAAACGTAATGACATGAAGAAAACTCAGCCGATTACATTTCCTTCCTATTATAACTGTTATTTCTGAACCGCTGCTCATCTAACGTCAACGAAACGGTTCATGTGAGATCGATGTACCTTTGCCCAGCGTATTTTCACGGAAATCATAATGTAGGAGCTCGTTAGTTGAAAGCGACTCGTTAGTTTGATTAAAATCGTTACATTCATTTTAAGGAAATTATAAAAACAACAGTTTCATGATCGGTAAATCAAAACACTGGGCTCAAGCGAACTACAAATTCACAACCGAAAATTTGACCGTTTGCCCGGAAGTCCTGAACGGTCTCATAACTGAACATGAAACGAACTTGGAGTCAGAAGAACAATATCTGGGTCCGATTTTTTTTCGGTTTTTCGAAACACCGCCGCGCTTCGAATTGGCCACCTAAAAACAAACGTTGATCGGTTGCGCATAAGTCCTGGATGGCCGCAGACATTAACACATTCAGCCCGAGGGCCACCGATCGTCATGTGGGCCGAGCATTATATTTGGCTTGGACCCGTCATACAGTTCTGACTTACGACCTACATCTCGTCTTTCTGTACCCTTCCAGTTCCCTTACCGCTGAATTTAACTAGTAGTTCACGTGCTACAGTTAAGGTAAGCCATTATTGAGTTTTCCTTACATTCTTCGGTTTTCTAATATATTTCGATTAATATTAAAAAAATTAATCAATACTCTTCGTCACAGAATTGGCCGAAGAAGGTCATGGCTCTTAGCTCTTTCCGGAAAGCCCCCCGGGCACGGTTTTTTCTTATCTTCTGGGAGTTCAATTAGCCTCTTGCTAACCAAATGGTCCCAATCCTCCAGGGTTATTCCTCGATCCAAGATTTACAGATTTAAATGGTTATAAATAAGTTATTGACGTTTTTATGTATTTATAAAAGCTATACGAATAATCCAAATAAGTGGTGTAGCATGGCTTAGTTTCCTTCGTGAAAAGCACGTCAATTATTTAGGAGTGAATGTAGGTAAGAGGTAGGGCTTCAACCAACACCTCCAGTCCCTTAAAGGCAAGGTTTGCTTCATTACTACGGCCACTTGGGGTGTTTGTTACCATGACACGATGTATAAGGCAATCTCTTCTAGGCATGATTGGTACTGCCCCGTTGTCTGGAGTAGCAAACTAACAGTCAATCAAACGAGAGTATTGGCCCAATCCCAGAGAGCTGCGCTCCATTGGATCGCCAAGGCCTATATGGCTGTATCAACAGCACTCCAGGTGATCACTGATCAGTTACTGGTTGTCTTGGCCGTTGAGTGCATGGTTGACATGTGGGGAGTGAATCGGGAGCTTCCCCCGCTTTGGGGTGAACTCAGTGCGAATCTCACCGCAGAACGGAAACTTGCTCCTTGACCAATGGGCGTTAGAGAAATGGCAAGCGAGATGGGAATCCACGGCTAAAGGTCGTGACACGCATGAGTTCTTCCTCAACATCCGTGTACGTCTTCCGTGAAAATGGGTTGAGCCAGACCACTGGATGAGCCAGTTCCTCACAGAACATGGTGACTTAAATGCACGGCTCCACTTCTTTTCTCTCAAAGACACTCCATCATGCCGATCAGCGTCCTCCAATTGAAAATACCAATTTTAACAAGTATTTATGATAAATATATCATTTTCACAACATCCAATACACTATTTTATGTTACTAAAGCGATGAAATGGTATTTTTCATTTCGAGACCTGGGGTAGAACAGTTAAAATTAGGCTTGAATGTCCTAATGTGTCAACAATTTTTGTAATCAGGAGGGTAGACTTTTTTTCGAAATTCATCCCCATTCAAAATTGGTGACAAATCTCGACTTGAAATTCTGACCGATTGCGCAGAAGTTCTGGATGACCGCAGACACGAATATGTTTTGATATCAGGGGAACCAGATCGGGGTAGGGCTTTTGTCGGTTTGGCACTTTTCAAAGTTTAGCCACTTCATAATAACTTCGACCGCTTCCCCACAGGCCTTGTTGAGTCACGCGCATGAATACGTTAGCAATTTGGAATCAGCAAGGCAATATGGGGGTTGGACAATATCTGGTTTTCAAAATTGGGCACTTATACCCCCAAAATGTTGACCAGTTGGTTAGAAATCTTGAATGGACGCAGAAATGAATGTCAACAATTTTGAATGAAATATCTAGGTGGGACTTTCACTAGTCAAGAGGAGTCTGGGAGAGCATGCCAAAAGACTGCATCAGATAGTCTGGAATGCTGCAGGAGGCGCTCTTTGTTTCAGATCAATCAAGTGAGATAACACATCCTTCTGAGGATGGAGAGGAAGGATTTAAGGCAGATTGTGAGGATCATCACCGAGCATTGCAGAACGAACAAAAACATGCACGTCATGGGTACAGTCGACACCCCTCGATGTAGGTGGTGTGGCACGGATGAGGCTCTACCGTGTCCTGGCCCAGTGCCGGAAACTTGAGAAAGAGCGACTTCTGGTCTTTGGTACCATTTCTCCCAGGGTGAATACCAATGAAAACTCTTGCAGGAATTACCTGGCTTTCCTAGGCCTATAAGACATTAGAAACTGATACGATAGGTCGTCTGGCCATGGTGCATATCCCACTTGTGGGACTTTTTTATTAGTGCCAGTTTTATTAGTGGCTTTGGAGAGGGTACTTAGCCTTGTGGCCTAAACCCCTCGCCAGCCAGCACCAGACAGCTCTCCGGGGGGATTCCCAGCGGAACCACCCTCCCCACGGGACAAACGGAATGGTGCGAAATTGTGAATCGCGTTACTGACGCCTATTCAAATCTGTAACTAATTTTTTTTTTCACGGAAATCGCAATAATCTCCTCGAGATAGAAAATTCTATTCCCATTTCGCAATGCGAAAAATCCCCGTTGCCGAGTTTCCGCGTTGAACCGAAGCGAATCCTACTGCGTGAATGTTTTGTTCGGCCGCTCATTCAAGTTGTTTCATTGTAAACTGAAAAGCTTTTCCGTGACTCCGTGTGCTTTCTTTCCAGACAGTGAACTCATAAAACGAAGCGTTGAGTTGACTTGTTCTCCTTTTCCGAAACAAGAAGGCTGGGCGGCGTTGGCTGGAGCCACAAGCTCCGAAAGGCGACTGGATTGCCAATTGTCACGGCTTAGAGTCCACTATCTGAACTCATCCGAGTCCAGGAAGTGAGAAGCAACGCTCGTCAGAAAACATTCGTCAAAGTCGGAACTTATCGAAGAAAGCGCGCACACATCACGAACACTCGTAACCTTCAAAATTCGCGTAATTGAAATTGTTACTGTCTGTAAAAAAGAAAAAACACATTCGTGCTGCTTTCCCTGGTGAGCGGACTTTCACGGATCATCGCACAATTAGCCTAACTCCGTGGGAAATTTGCGGGGTTTTCTGACGAATTCACAGATTTACGACTCTCGATCACTCACGGAGTTGATAAAAATAATATTTTCAATTGGAAACTGTTATAGATGAAGTTAAATATAGATTTATCTACTTCTGTGAGGACAAGATTATTTCTCTCAGTTATCTCTTTTGATAAATCAATTTGTGCTGTGTAATGGTTAAAGGCCCACTGTGAAACATCTAGTGCCACGCATCACACCTCTTTCCTCAGCATTTTACAGCCTGTAAAGGAGTCTTGTCACACTTTAATTTGTAACATTCGACGCCAATATTTATACTTGGACCATTTTATGATGAAATTTTTCATTTCAATATTTACGATGATAATTCTTTATTTACACGTAAAGACATTTATTAATTTTACTATTGACTCACAAAAGATTATTATACTGTACGAAACTTAGTTAGGGTTTTGGGAAAGACATTTCGTCTTAAGGACCACTGAATCGAAAAACCCGAATTTTGTATCGGGATCTGTAGTGAGATTCGCAAGTTATCGACTAAACAGATCGACTTGCTTCTTTTTGGTTTATGTTGCCTTTAACGTTGCGTAAAAAATCCGTTCTTCGGCCCAACAATTCCACTTTGGATCTAGTTGTGCCCGCCTATTCGGCGATGAGACCGGACAGGGCAAAAAGCCGTGAAATAAAATCAGTCAAAAAACTGCCGAAATTTCGATGTCGTCGTATTTGGAACAGTTTGCAAGGTATTTTTTGGTCTTGAACTGAATGGGGTAGATCTGCGAGGTGCTCTACAAACATTGTGCCGTTATGCGCCTCCATAATGTGGAATATTGTTGTGCGAACCGGGTTGCACGATATATTGATGGCAGCCCCAAGACGCGTAAAGCAAATATCTGGTGCGTTGCAACACAAAACTTTCCTTAGCTCTACAACAATTTACTTTGTACATGGCTAATTCTGTTTAATCAATTCATGTATCACTCAGTTAATTTGAACTTGGTCAAACAACGCTTTACGGCAGCAGGAAGCGGTAGCGCTTACAGTTCCGGAATTAATTGTGCTGCTCGGACTCATTGCAGGAACATTATTGAGCAATTGGTACACAGAGAATTAATGGGGCTGTAAACAAGAATTTTTTGAAGAAGGATAGTAATTACTTTTGCAGAGTTATTGGGTAATAACTGTTAGAACTAGTAGTAAGCGAAACGGCGGTAGTTGATATTCAGGAATTTAGGGAGTGAGCCCCATGTATCTCATGAGAGTTTTTAAACACTCACCCTGTAGGTATTGGATTGGACTACAATACCAATTTTTTCAACATTCAACAAAAATTCCAGCGGAGTTTATAAGGAAAAAAACTGCGCTAAAAACGCTTTTCGTCGAAAATTTTGGTAATTTATTGTGCTGCTCTAGTCATTTTCCCACGAATGGGAATTTTGTGGTATCATTGCCTTATTGAGAGCTATCAATATAAAAAATTTAATCATAATCGTTGGAGCCGTTTTTGAGAAAAAAAATTTGGTGTTTTGATCACTATGATAACCATTGTTAACTTTCGGTGGATTCTGCCCATACCCTCATTCTTGCGTCCCATGGTAACCTGTAGGCTAGACATCAAGTTTCAGCTGATTTGGTACGGTGGTTTTCTCTAAAAACTGCGCTAAAATCGATTTTGTCGAAAGTTTTGGTAATTTATTGTGCTGCTCTCGTCATTATCCCACTAATGGGAATATTATGATATAATTTCCATATTGAGAGCTATCAATATAAAAAATTTAATCAAAATCGGGTTGAGCCGTTTTTGAGAAAAATAATATTTGGTGTTTTGATCACTATGATAACTTTAGTTAACTTTCGGTGGATTTTGTTCAAACCCTCATTTTGGCGTCCCATAGTGACCTGCAAGCGAGGTATCAAGTTTGAGTCGATTTGGTACGGTGGTTTTCTCTAAAAATCGTTCACAGACACACAGACCATTTTCCCAAATAGCGTTTTTCGGACGCAGGAGGGTCTGAAACGTAAAGATCTGAAGAAAACTCAAAATTTATTTTTCAGCCGATTACATAACTTTCCTTTCTACTTCGTAGAGCCAAGGAAAGTAAAAAGTTGTAACGCGTGAAGGCGACATTGGCGGTAGTGTAATATATTGCGCAATGTCTGACTGCTTACGTGGCAGAACACGTTGACTCAAAACATATATGTAACGGAGAAGCGTCACGAATTTGTGTTGGGTTAAGTGCATGGTAACGTCTGTTACAAAATCTATTGCTTGGTAACATCACACGTTACTTCAGTGACTAAGTGATGATGTCAATTGCAATTGACGCGGCCATTATATCGGAACCATCAACGAGCACAATCAAACGTAGTTTTTAACAGATTTTTTAAAGAAAAAGACATAAAATGTCCCTCGTGGTTGCGTACGTGTACGAAAGCTGTACCCACCGTGTGTGTTAGTGATTTTAAAGTTTGACACGATTACTATACTTTCCTTTCCCTTTGGGTAGCGGAAAGTGAAATGATTTACAGAAATTATAATCTTGTCTGGAAGATGTCGTCGTTCGAACATAGGTCGTAGTACAGTGACGCGAGGAGAGCAACCCAATGTGTTACAGATTACCCTCGAGTCGATGTCGTTTTATGGCTAGTTCAATGATTATCAACACTGGAAGTTGGAGCGACTGCGACAAATTGATGGAAAAGACCATACACTGACTGAACTGATGAGAGTGGCAAGAAATATTGAAAAATTGCTGATGAGGATCAGAGTAGGTGCTTAACCATACCTCTTACTCGAACCTCACCGGGAATTTCCCAACAGTTGGATCAACTAAGGGCTTCCAATGCTCCGCAAACCCTTTTGCCACCCCGGGTCAAAGAACCTTCACTTACGAACTCTGGCATCATCACACCATCCCACCCGCTTTTAAAATAGTTTTATACAAGTTTTGAGAAAAAAAAATTGGCAATCTCATGTCGAACGGTAAGGATTTATGTAAAAAGAAAACCAATAAAGATGGGTGCTGGTGAGAGGCCAAAAACTGACATTTTTTATTCATTACATGTTTGGTGTTCGATAAGTCTGTTCTCATTTCTAATTCCTCGAACAATATAATATCTGTTTTTAGTGGTATGGAAGAAGGGAACTTTTTACAGAAAGTTGCGTAATGGTAAAGACTTTGGCTTCGTGAAATAGTAGGTGAGATGAAAATCGTGGAGGTTTAACATGCATAACTCTCAAGACGCGCCTGTGCGACACGTTTAGCTTCATCATCACAATACGACTGCCCCCCCCCTCACCACTAAATAGAGACTGCATTATGCGATATGTATAATATCTCAAACGCTCCATTGAGACTACCGTTGTGACATTTTTCAATATTGGAATACATTTTGCGAGCCTCCTATAGACACACTCGACGTGCCTGGACCACCTCAGTGATGTATCCAGTCCGACGCTCAAGTATTCGTACTACGAAACTCTCTCTCTAAGTATGGACTACTACATTGGCACAAACCAGAGCGTGGTCTAGGGGCAGCTTTATAATACGAGTTGCCATTTGTTGATGCCGTGTTACGAGCTTTATGTTTTTCGACCGCCGCGTAATGATTTGCAAATTTTTTCAAAAGGTATCTTCTGGCATAGTATACCTACATTTTGTTCGCTCTATGATTACTCTCGAGTCGAATATATAGTACTGGTAGAAGTTAAATCCTCATTCTCAGGTTGTGTTTGAGAATCCCTGTAGTCAGAATTGCGGAAGAACGGCCGAAGAGCTCGTTCTTTTTATTTTTTTTTAAGGCTTATTTGTTAGAAGTGGCTGAAAGGTTACACACGTGTAAGGTTACAATGTCAAAAAGGTGACTGCGATGTCTGCCGTAAATCGCTCGTGACCTCCCTAGGCTCCCTTCTGCAAAACGAATTCTGTAGAACAAATATAATTTTAAGAGATTTACTGAGCTACGAGGCAGACGACTAAACATTGTCTTCTGGTTTTATTTTAGTAGTAGTTGTCGTATTAAAGTGTTTTTCTCCCGTCGCGTGAAGAAACCAGAATAAGATCAGCGAGGATGTTTAACAAGGTGGAAAATAAACGTTACGGCGACCAAAAAAACCACCTCAAAATGGATAACACTGTGTTTTGCTGACTAAATGTGACTTAAGAGTTTATACCGTAAAAACAGGTTGATAAACGTCAGGAGCTCGAGCCGACATTACACTGAGAAGATTTGGGCCGTAATCTCTCGGAAATTCCATTTCCACGAGAACCGACCGAAGAAAAGCGAGCAAACTCAGCGCAATGAGATTCATTCCTTGAATGTATTCGGCGGAGAAAGATTCAATCTATTGAGGGAACAAATCGACTCGACGAGCCTTTTCATTTCACCGGTGTGGTTCGAGGGATCCACTTTAGTTGCACGTTTTGTTGGACTGACAGCATCGTACACCGCACATCAAACTAATTGCTATTTTCAACACTGACAATATACCGCACTTTTCCGAGCAAATTAATCGTAAAACTAGCAAAAAAGATTGTTTTACAAACAATGTTCGCTTTCGTACAACTTCTAAAAATTCGCGGAAAATCGAGTTGAATGCAGTTTCTTCCTTACAAATTTGTATAAATGACAAATATTACTATATTATTACTCTGTTGTGGATTCTTGAGAGCCAGTCAGGATGAATGAAAAGCTTTCTCTAGGCCGACGATTTGTTTAATTTATTAAGCATCGTCAGGGCTAAAGATATCACAGCAGGCTATTGAGTTACAATAAATTATAAGGACAAATCGAACTGAATTATTGTTGAAAAACACACCTCGGGAAATCGCTAATAATTTCTTAAAATAATGACATTCGGAGAAAAAAAACTTGAAGTATGACAAAACATACTTCATCAACATTCTGATCTCTTCACTATGTTCCTTTTTACTTTCCTTGGCTCTACAAAGTAGAAAGGAAAGTTATGTAATCGGCTGAAAAAACATTTTGGAGTTCTCTTCAGATCTTTACGTTTCAGACCCCTCTGAGTCCGAAAAACACTATTTGGGAAAATGGTCTGCGTGTGTCTGTGAACGATTTTTAGAGAAAACGACCGTACCAAATCGACTCAAATTGATATCTCGCTTGCAAGTTACATTGAGACGCCAAAATGAGGGTATGAGCAAAATCCACCGAAAGGTAACTATAGTTATCATAGTGATCAAAACACCAAATTTTTTTTTTTCTCAAAAATGGCTCTAACGATTTTGATTAAATTGTTTATATTGGTAGCTCCTAATATGGCAACCATACCATAAAATTCCCATCTGTGGGAAAATGACGAGAGCAGCACAATAAATTACCAAAACTTTCGACGAAATCGATTTCAGCGCGGCTTTTAGACAAAACAACCGTACCAAATCAGCTGAAACTTGATTTATGGCCTACAGGTTACCATGGGACGCAAAAACAAGGGTATGGGCGAAATCTACCGAAAGGTAATCATAGTTATCATTGTGATAAAACACCAAATTTTTACTTTCCTTGGCTCTACAAAGTAGAAAGGAAAGTTATGTAATCGCCTGAAAAATTTTTTTTGAGTTTTCTTCAGATCTTTACGTTTCAGACCCTCCTGAGTCCGAAAAACACTATTTGGGAAACTGGTCAGCGTGTGTATGTGTGTCTTTGAACGGTTTTTAGAAAAAACCACCGTACCAAATCCACTTAAACTTGATATCCAGCCAGCAAGTTACCATAGGACGCCAAAATAAGGGTATGAACAAAATCCACCGAAAGTTAATCATAGTTATCATAGTGATCAAAATACCAAATTTTTTTTCCTCAAAAACGGCTCTAATGATTTTGATTAAATTTTTTATATTGATAGCTCTCAATAAGGCAATTATATCATGAAATTCCCATTTGTGGGAAAATAACGAGAGCAGCACAATAAATTACCAAAACTATCGACGAAATCGATTTTAGCGCGGTTTTTAGAGAAAACCACCGTATCAAATCAGCTGAAACTTGATGTCTAGCCTACAGGTTACCATAGGACGCAAAAATAAGGGTATGGGCAAAATCCACCGAACGTTAACCATAGTTATCATAGTGATTTGACACCAAATTTTTTTCTCAAAAACAGCTCTAACGATTTTGACTAAATTTTGTATATTGATAGCTCTCAATAAGGCAATTATACCATAACATTCCCATTCGTGGGAAAATGACGAGAGCAGCAGAATAAATTATCAAAATTTTCGACGAAAAGCGTTTTTGCGGCGGTTTTTTCCTTTTAAACTCCGCTGGAATGTTAGTAGAATGTTAAAAAAAAAATTGTTATTGTAGTCCAATCCATTATCTATAGGTTGAGGGTTTAAAAACGCTCATGAGATACATGGGGCTCACTCCCTAAATTCCTGAATATCAACTACCGCCGTTTCGCTTACTACTAGTTCTAACAGTTATTACCCAATAACTCTGCAAAAGTAATTACTATCCTTCTTCAAAAAATTCTTGTTTACAGCCCCATTAATTATCTGTGTACCAATTGCTCAATAATGTTCCTGCAATGAGTCCGAGCAGCACAATAAACTCAGGAACTGTAAGCGTTGCCGCTTCCTGCTGCCGTAAAGCGTTGTTTGACCAAGTTAAAATTAAATGAGTGATAAATGAATTGATTAAACTGAATTAGCCATATAAAAAGGTAATACACGTAGAGCTAAGGAAAGTTGTGTGTTGCAAAGCACCAGACATTTTTTCTCCGAATGTCATTATTTTAAGAAACTATTAGCAATTTCCCCAGGTATTCTTTTCAACAATAATTCAGTTCAACGTGTCTCTATACGTTCCTTATACTTTATTGTAACATAATTTCCTGCTGTGATAGCCTATAACCTAATAAATTGAGCGAAACGTCGGCCTAGAGAAAGCTTTTCGTTCATCCTGACTGCCCTCAAGAATCCACAACAGAGTTAATCGCAAGTATCTTATCACTGTTATAAATATCTGGAACGATAAAACACCCCCATTTCCTCATCTCTACGTAGATGCAGCGATTTATATCACCTTAGCAATTACTCTAAACAGTTTTGCTCTTGGTGTATATGAAATCTGTAAAACTCGGCGAGTGTCAATAATCAAATTTATTGGCAACCGATTAAGTTCGTTTTGGAAATACATTTTGTAAAAACGGCTCAAACACTCTACATTAAAACCACAAGGTATCTTCAACTAGTCAATACTGTTCACCATTGAACTTTATTGACGCTTTCGAGCTTTTCAGTTAGATCAACCGAACGGGATGTCTTTCAAAAACATTTACCCACATTAAGCTCGTGATTTGCTGAACGGAAATACACGTCGGAAAATGAGCCTCTACGAACATTAAGCGATCGACGTCCAGTTCAAATTAAGTTTTCAAACTTTGTCAAAGTCGGCACCAATGACTTGAATTGAAAATGTCTGAATATAAAGCGCATTATGGAATTTATAGGGCAGTGATGGTACCAAACATCTAAAAAAGGTGGGGAAAAGCTATTTTGCTTCTTCAAAGCATTCTTGCTTTGTGTTTCATCCTGTCAGATTGATTTCAGGGAGTTCACGGATGAAGCTGGAGGTGGCTCTGAATTGTGATGCGTGTTGAAAGTACAGATTTCGTTCTCCCAAGTGATGATAGCAACTGTAATGAATAATGACCGCGAGAGGTCTTATCACAAGCGAAGTGAACTTGCAGGGACTCCGTCACTCGTTAAACAGTCATCGGTCGACTAGTTGTGGAAGAATAAACAGAACACGTTGGAAAGGCGGGAGGTATTTTGATCTCCACCTTCAAATCGCTTTCACCGGCAATTTGTCGTGTGGTTGAACCGTCAATGGAGCTCGGGCAATAAATTCCACACCGTCGAACCTATCTGTGTAGCAACGACAGCAGCTGCGGAATTGATAGGTCGAGTGGAAGTTCAGGGAACCGAGTAATTAGGAACGAGGGGTAAATATTTTATTGGGAACCTTGAGGCTGCACTGTGAAGCGGAAAACCTTGCGCCAAGATATGAACTGCGGCACGTTTCTTGGTCCTGAGCTGGAAGCCCTTACAATATGCACGACGCGGCTTTGCCAAGGTCTTGACATGAGAGTGACTGACGCGGCCGTTCACGAGACGCCTATTGTTCAATCGCGGCGAATTCGGTTGGTTCCTGATTGTCAAGCGAAATTCTGCATACGAAGCGCGGGGCTGGCGAGGCCTCGATCGGGGTCAGGTGGATGGGATTGATCAGTATTCAGATGAATCATCGAAATCACAGGGAGGCGCTGGCATTGAGACCTTCACATTTCCCATAACCCAGAAAGTTGAATGAACTTTGCAGTTGTTGTATGGGTCAGTGTCACTGCTGATGTAGGTACAGACTCATTGTCTTGAAAGGTCATGACATACCTGACATGCTGGTGATATTTCAAGAACAGCAATTCCACGTACTCAAGCCCTAAGCCCACAACAGCGTCTACAAGCTCCTGCTCGGGAATCCCTCTTTGCCCTGGCCTGCGGGAATATTGGAAACCTGTGCCTGCGAGAACGTGGAATTCCTGGCCAAATGTCAGGGATTCAATTTCGATCCCACTGAGAAGCACCCTTGTGAATTCTCTCGGAAGGACCTTGAGGATCTGGTTGGAAGGACAGTGTTCACTAGCTTTAACTACTATCCACTGTGCTTGTTATTCCTTGTGAACTCACTACGATTGAGGATTTGAAAGACCCTGAACACATGTTATCGAGTTACGTCGATGATTGCAGTCTTCTTCCACTCTAGTCTCTCTCGTTTCATCAACCGAACGTGTTATGCTTGCTGAGAGGTATGCTCGGAGACTAGGAACACACCAGGTTTATTCAGCGTCTACACAAGTTGACTCCTGTTGAGAGGGGGGGATACAAACTGCCGGACACACGGTAATGCTTTCATGCCTCCTTCCTCTTTCAATGTTCCTCAAGAGCTTCTGTTGCTAGTGATATTCCTTCACCATCTCCGAGTGGATCCAACATCGTTACCTTACTAAATCCATTACTGTAGCACCCAGTTGCACATTTTAATTCCCATCAGTGAGTGACGGTTTTTATAGCAAACCTCTCGAACATCTCTGAGGCAAATCTTGCCCTCACAGACCCAGTCTATCGGCATTCTAACTGGCTATGCCTAAATACTGAAAAATTGTCAGTCCATTTGTTTCCTGGTGTGTATCAATCTACGTGACCTCTCCACAATCAAGCCCTGATATGCCCTCTCAAACTGGCCCAGTTCCGATAAACTAAGAACCATTGCCCTCATTTTTTGGTACTCTGCAGAATCAACGGCCAGGATCAGTTTGAGACGCTCCTTGCGGCCACAAATGTTCAGACCACCGACAAAGGACTGAATGGTTGAAGTTAGGAAGACTCATTTCCTCCTTACCGTCTCGGAAAAAGTACGATATCTCCAAAACTAATCAACACGTTCTAGAGATTGACTACTGAAATATGCAAGTCACCGGCAGGCAGGCATAAAACTTTGTAAACTTCGAACTTAAATACGAAGAAAGAGGGAACAGGCAAATAGTCGTAAGGCGGTTTAGTCGTAGCGTTTACACAAACTGTCCATAACTCACACGGTAAAGTACTTGAAACTGAAGTTTCCATCTTTTATGTTTCTGGTTCAAAAGAAGAAGGCACATTCGAGGCTCCCAGAATCCAACAAAATACTCTGCCCTGCCATACGGGCAATGACTCTCTCAAACGCTCTATCAACTGGTAATACCCTACTTCGACTTTTCTAGCCTTACTGACTGGCAACTTATGCCAGGAACTGTTTCCGTCAATAAATATACAGGCGGTCGTTTCCACGCCCTCACCAGCGAAAGAAGGCTCGGAATCTCATCATACCGCCCAATTAGCTTATTGTCCGCCATCGCTAAATTATTTGAAAATTTAGTCCTGCCGCACTTTTTGACATTCACCAAACATCTGCTTTCGGACGTTCAGTTCGGGTTCCGAGAAAATTTATCGTGCCCTCTGCAGCTGCAAAGATTTACTTCTTACATTAAGCAGGCCTTCCATGACAAATTGTTCGACACTGAACAGGCGTTTGACAGAGTGAGGCACACGGGTTTACATCTGAAAATACGCCCTCACATCCCAAACAACTCGTTCGCCTTGCTCTCAAGCTATCTGAGCGACAAAACGTCAGTTCAGAGTCAGCAGTCATCCCACGGAACTGTCCAAACAGGAGTACCGCAAGGTAGTGTGTGGGGACCATTTCCTTACATGTTCTACTGTTACAATATTTCATTGCCTAATAATCCAGAATTTTCTAGATTATTCGCAGATGATTTAGTCTACGCTGCGAGTTATTCACACTCTGAGACGGTAGCGCGCAGACCACAAACTTTCATTGAACAGTTAGGTCAATGGTGCAACCGATGGCGGCTTAAAATCAATGCCTCGAAGTCGCGTACCGCCACCCTCACGTATAAGAAGAATTACTCAGACATTCCCTTGATTTACGAAGGAGAAGCCATTTCAACCTTTGAGACGCACAAATATCTCGGTGTGATACTTGACAAACGCCTTACATATCGCCAGCATGTTGCCGATCTGAAAAAGAAGCTGACGGCCAGGACCGCGCAGCTCAAGTACTTTCTCAACAATCCGTCCCTGTCACTTGACAATAAAATGTTAATTTATAAAGTTTTTATCCGACCCATTTGGTTGTACGCTCTGCCAGTCTATGGAACGTAATCCAAATCAGTTCCGGCAATTGAAACAGCACCAGAACCGTACATTACAGTGTAAAGTTCTCAATATCCCCTCCCATGTGTAAAACCACACAGTCTACAAGGATTTCGGTCTGAGCACCACCTCTGAAACCCCCCGGGAAGCTGTAAGTGATTTCTTTGCGTCCTATGTTAACCATAGCAATCCTGCTGCAAGCGATGGCTTCAACCCTCCACTCACTAGGAGACTGCGTACTACCAGACATATTCAGGACTTCTTACATCTGTGAAGTGAGGCAAACAGAAAACATATCATTGAAAACTGTTTGACGTGAATCACCATGCGTGGGAATGAGGTGTTGCAAACTAATAAGGTGTAGAACGATGACAGTCTAAATAACATTCTTTTTTTTTTAAAACCTCCCCACGCTTCAGACTCCTCGGGACAGTCTAGTCAAGCAGACGCAACCGTCGTTTTGTTTAGAACACTCGAAAACCATATTTCAATTTCAATAAAACGGCAATATAGCGATCTAACGAGGATTTAACGGCGTCATGTGGTTTTCACACTAAATGAATGAATTTTAAGACAGGATACCAGTAAACGTACTAATACGTACGTAATACCTTCAAAGGTTTGCTTCTTCAGCTCATCAGCGAACTGCCGTCCTGTCAAAAGGAGTACTGTGCTAATTTTTTCTTTCCGCTACGCAAAGGGTAGGTAATCGCGTCAAAAAACGTTAAGTTTTTTTCAGATCTTTACGATTTGAGACCTGCGTATCTAAAAATGAACTAATTTCGCGCGTGGTCCTTGTCTGTAATTCGAATTACGCCGATTGAGCTGGTTTTTTTAAAAATATTTTGTTCCGTATTTTTCGTAGATGCGAAAACGTTCGATGGTAAAGGAGGGGGGGGGGATAACAAAAATGAGGGGTTTGGTTTTCGCATTTTTCTTGAAAACGGTTATAACATTTTTTATTAAACTTTCAACATATCTTTAACTATTCAATACCTAACTTTTCTTCTACATAAATATCTCAACGAAAATACGGTGAACGGAGATATAAACCATAATAGCTCGGAAAACGGGATTCGTCAAATATTGATTTACCCTTTTTTCCAATTTTTTCTTTGCAAATCCCCCGCATCAGATACTAGTGTTTAGAAAAAAAAATCATGATGGTAGTAGAATGACCTATCTAGACGATAGAAGTTAGATAATGGTAAATGCATAGTTCGGAGAAACCACAAAAATTCCGAACTATTCAAACTAACGTCGTTTTGTCGAATAATTTTATTTGCTGTGTTTTCTCCTCTTATTCCACAACAGTTAGCAGAAACGTTCCCAAAATAACAGCATTGTAATTAGTTACCCATACGGGGACTCTTCAAAGGAGGTAGCGACATAATGAGCGACAGGTCAATAAATTCCGGAACTTTAAGGGTAACCGCTATCCGGGTTGTTCAGTTAAGAGCTTGGTACAAGTAGCAGTAGCTCAATAAATTACGAGACTTGATCCGTATTAGATAGAATTTACGTGGGGCTAAGAAAGTTGTTGATTCACACCAGATATTTTCGATTCAGTAGGCCTCAAGACTCGAAGATCTGAAAAACGGTACTCGCACTACTTTCCATACCTATTCTGTAAGCGGAAAGTAAACATCTCTTCATTCCACGAAAGCCAAATCAGGCTCCTTCCGTATTTACGATTGGCGGCTGTTTGCTTGCACCTCAATGTGTCTTTTCATGTGACTCCAACGAATTGGAGAGCATACCAGTGCCAAATTTATCAGCTACTCACACTCAACGTAACAAACTTCGTCTCTTCCTTCGTGGGGCAGTCGGCACACTAGCGGCTTGGAGCAGATGGTATTGCCCTGTCGCATCCCTACAGTTGATCCCGTACAAGTCCATAAGTCCGCAAGTATACCGTACCGGGGCCATAATAAATTGTTAGATTAGACATTTCGGGCAGTGGTTCCTATAAATCGGGTTCAAGTTGAGCTATTTTCAATAAAAACGGGAAGCAATAATAAGTAAGGGTCAAATACGAGAATAGCGTGTTGTGTAAGGACTCACCTATGAAGTCTTCAAACTGATGAAATATTCCTGGCGTATATTGTGCGTAGGCTTGTCGAAAACGCCGGAATATCTTGCCACGCACTGATTAAAGGTATGTCCGCGCACTGGTGGAACGCATAACGAAAATTCACTGACTAATAGCACTTCATTTTTGGCAAATCGCGGATTCACTTTTACGAAAAACGTATTTTTTTCACGAACCCCGAAACACGACTGCACGCTGGTTTCACCAAACGCATCAAACAACATTTAATTGATAAATCGGAATTTTCAGTAATTAAATCGGGTTTCACCTAGGTCGTTTGAAATGATTACACGATCAGAATGAACAAATCTACAATTAGATTGACCAGCCAATTTCGGCCATCGTCCTAAATCAACGATTTACCACTTTTATCCGCCGGTTTTTTAGCCTATTTATCTAAAACTGGTTTGTCTGAATGACCTAGTTGACTTTATTTGCAAAAGATATTTTTATTTTGTTGAGTCTTCTTCAGATTTGTACGTTTCAAGGGCTTCTGAACCAAAAAACACTATTGGCTAAAATGTTCTGTCTGCCCGTGATCGCGAGAGAAAACGGCTGAAACTAATCGAATGCTAAAATAACGGCACAAGGAAAACCGGCTCAAAACCAACTATAGTTATCATAATGATCAAAATGTCAAATCTTCTTTTTTTCAAAAATATCTACAACGGTTTTGATTATTTTTCAGTATGAACAGCTCCGAATAAATACGAACTGATAACGTTCGCTAATTTGTCCCGTGGAAATTCAACTACTGGAACTCACATCACTATTCACTGTGATTTCACAGTTGTTGCATCTCTGAGACCCGCCCTATTCGACTCATCATAAAAAAATACCTAAGAAACGGTTCCAAACACGACCCAAGTGCAATAAAAATACCATAATCTCGTTTGTGGCTAATTTTTTTAACGATGGATTTCGTCTAATCAGATTGCCGATGGACGTTTTGTGCGAAGAACGGATTTTTTCACAACGCTTACATGACCCGGATGCTGGACATTGCAGATTTGGAATCTCCACGCCTTCAATTGCCAATTTTAGGGGACGGCGGGGGGGGGGGGGAGAGAAACATTTTCCTGACCGAAAACATAAGTGTATTATTCAGAATGCATGTTGATAGTCTCACGAACCTCGTGCAAGGTAAAGGTTGTGGTACAAGTAGGAGCGACTTGATAAATTCTGGAACTTTAAGCGCCACGGGTTCTTACGGGTTGTAACCTAACAAATTGAATTGTTTCTAGAGTGAATATTCTTTAAATGCGCGTAGGGCTAAAGAAAGTTGTGTGATGAGTCGCACCAGATATGTATTTTAAAGATAGACTATACACGCCTAACGTGTTATCATTGCTCATTTGTGATGTGATGTGGGAAACGTGAAGCGAATTGCCTCAACTATAAAGATATCTGTATATTTTATCCGTTGTTGTATTCCTTATTGCTGTCCCTACTACTACCTATTTGCAGCCGTCATTGTCGAGAGTTCGAGAACTGAGAAGTTCAAGCTGGACGAAATCGGTCTTTCACCGGAAACCGTTTAATTGGTCCTGTAACAAATTCAGTGTGCGTTCGAATGCTCAAATGGCACCAAAATCGTTGTATTACGAACTATCCAAATAAAATCATCTGTCGCGTAGCAATTAAGCGAAAAAATGAAAAGCAGTACTCATAAACTCATATTATTAAGTTATAAATAGTGTTCCGTCCGGAAAATGGTCTTTGTTTGGCGAGCGATAACCGCGACTCGCCGAGTCAACTTTTAACCGTTACGACTCCGTTTCGAAGAGTTCGTGGTTTGTTGTAATGTTTTAATCGTAAACCACTTAGGCGAAATCCGCCATATTACACAGTAAATCTCAGATCAGCGATCATTGATGATAGTTTTGAACGACAAAAGTGAGCGTTTGGTGAAACCTCCGGGTGACTCGACTTCCGTCGAGAGCGGACTGAGAGGCAGTGGACTCGGCGGAGCCCCCGCCACGGGGTGGGAGGGGGGAGCCTACTCGCTTAGAAGAGCACCACGGAGCTAACTGCAGACGCTCGAAAATTCTTTATTTCCCACCTAAATGCAATTGGGCTCTTGTTGTACCCACCAGCACGACAATTCGATCGGCCGAAACCCATGCTAGCCACGAGGAAAAAGTTATTTTAAAAAATTAGCTGAAAACGCAATGCAGTAACGTCGTGTTTGGTATTATTTTCCGTGTATCTTACGATGCTAAGTCCAATAATACGGGTCTCAGATTCGTGTGGTTGCGTCGAGCTGAGCAATCATGCTGTACAAGAGAATAATAAACCGTTGTTAAACATTTGCAGGACTTTTTTTGTAGAAAACCACCGCTTTGGTCATAAACCCCACGTTCTTCCACCTTAAAAAGATGTTTCCCAACTTATGACTACATTCTCGGAATTGACGTTAAATGTTCTGTACGCCTAGTGCATATTTAGATTAAAAAATGAACTCCTAATGGTCAAAAATCGGCCACGGAAAAAATAGGGTGTCTAGAACAGGTCTTGCCGTGATTTCACAAGACACAACTAATCAAAACCTAACTTTTGTTCTACATTAGCTCGCCGAACGGCGATATAGCAAAAGAGGGGTTCTCACTTATTTCGTTCTACGACCCGAATGGTAAGGAAAGTATGGAAATCGTGTCAAAAAAAAGTTGGGTTTTTTAACCCATTTTTACGTTTTGTGGCCTACTGAATCCAAAAAACCTAATTTCAGCGCATGATCTGTGTGTCTGTAGTTCAATTTGCGGGAGAGTGGCTGTACCGATTTAGGTAGTGCTTTTATTGTTTTGTTTGTTATTTTTTGTAGACGTGAAAATAAGGTTATGGGTTATTTCTATCAATGGGAAAGGGTGTGGACGGTGAGGGGAGGGGAGGGGATGTACCAAAAACTACGATTACGCTTAAAACGATTTTGATTACGCTTTCAACTTATCCTTTACTTTTCTTGCACACAAATACCTCCACGAAAATACGGTAAACGAATATATAGCCCTAATAAGCCAAAATAGATTTTTTACGCTTATTGGCAAAACGGCTTCAACGATTTTCAACAAACTCATTGAATGTTTTGAAGCAAACAATACCTATATAAATCAACGAATGTTCCCCTGACAGTCCATTGAAGGAATAAGATTTAAAAAAATTATAAACACGAAAATATATCGAACATAATGATTTTTTGGACATTTTCATAACTTCCATAGTGACTGCTTCACTGTATTCGATTATACTCACAGAATGTCTTTTGGTAACCTATACTCGCATTTTGTATTATGTGATAATATCTGTATTGTTCAGTTCGGATATATTAGATAAAAATTGGGGCAAATAAAATCAACAGACTGTAATAATAAAATGTAGAAAATATAAAATTAACGGCAATATGCGAATAAATAAATTAATCGAGCTGTTACACATCGTAAAAATCTCAATAAAGCGACTGTGCACTAATAAGTTATAGAGAAATTAAAGGAAGGATCTGACTGTGGATCGTAGAGTGGGTTTATGAGTGAGTGGTTCTTTCATTCAAACGGTGACTTGGAATTTGAGATAACTCAGTCGGAAAAGAAAGGGAATCGGGCCTCTGGAAGCTGAGTTGAATTCTGTAAAATAGTTGAAGAGAGTTGAAAATGAGTCGGTAGATGTTGAGAATTATTTGAGCCGATGGCTACTTAGGGATTTAGAAACCATAGGGTGTGGAGTTGCTCAATTGTTAAGTATGGGATACTTCGTGGCTGCGGAACTGCAGAAGACTCGGAGAAGAATGGCAACCGCTTTGACGCGGATTGCGAGAAACAGGCGAGAACGTGTATCTGTGTGTGTATAAGCTACGATAGCTTGGACAACTATATTTCTCGAATTATAATACCCCCAACTGACCAGTACCTGCACTTAGTTTCTATAAATGTTCCTGTAGAAATGCGTTGAACGAAGATGTAGCGCCCGTTTATGTAGCAGGTCGTCGAATTTACGGGAATTGCGGAAAGTTGTGTGTTGCTACGCACCAGATATTTAATAGATATTATTCTGTAACCAATATAAGGTTGTCACTACGCTCTATGCCTTCAATGCGTTCGATAAGACCAAGCTAGAGAGTTCAAACACTGGCGCAAGAATAATTTTTCTACGCCTAATTCCCAGTTAACCAAGGAAATTAAATGAAGGAAGTCGTCCAAATTTGATATTTGGGTTGCCAAATTGAAAAAATTACCTAAATCGGTCCAACTTTAGTTATCATAGTGATCAAAACACCACTTTTTACTCGAAAATGGCTTAAACGGTTTTGTTACAAAAAATGTTATCAATTTTGTGTGTCGAACTGCAGAAGACTCGGAGAAGAATAAAAGTTTTAATAATAATTTAGTTAATGTAATTTAACATTTTCATCTCCGATGAAATGATGAATGCAGCGCAATAAATTATCAAGAACTTCGAAGAAAAGTGATTTATGTTTATAAATCGCGCACGTATGATGCTAACGTTCTCAGAAAAAATCATCATCGCAATCCAATAATACGAGTATGACTTAACGACGGTCGTAAGATAATTAGGAGCAACCTCAGATATTTCGGAGTTCAAACCCCTGCCGTTTCACTATTACCGCTTCTCACAGTTTTTTAACCGATAATTCCGATTACACGAAACATGCTAGAAAAAATGTCGAAAATTCCGTAACTTAAGAACAAGTTACTCGATGAAGATCGCGGCATAAGTAGGAAGTTCAATAAATTCCCGAACTGAGCGAATTATTAGTTACTTGAGCCGATTTTATTTAAATTTTGCGCGTCAACTCATTCCAGTGGCATAAAGATAATATAAAGTACTCACAGCTGGAAAAATGATGAGAGCAGCGCAATAAATTGTCGAAGAGTTTGACAAAAATCGATTTTAATACAACTTTTCTTCCTCCAACAGTCCGTTCAACAGAAGCAACAACCAAACCGTGCCATGCGTCGTGTTTTAACGCTTAAGAAATTTTCAGTGTAAACACTTTGTTGAATTTGTCCAATCTAGTGACTTTGTGCAATCCATTTTGTCCCCCACAGCTATTTCTGAGACCATCCGTCAAACGAGATGCAACTACCGGTAAATTAAATGGTCGCTTTTCTCGTTTTCTTCCAAACGGCGTAATGGTTTTGATCAAACTTGATGGAATCATGTAACTTGTATGTACGTACTGTTCTTCGTTAATGTTTCTGTAGAAATGCGTTGAACGAGGATACTGAGCACGGTTGTATGTCGCTTCGCACAACATTACTTTATAATGCTTTCTTTATCTTTTGTATAGCGGTAAGTTAAAAACCTGGCGACCTTCATTATAATTATAATTTACTTCAGTCCTTCCCTACCGAATTTCGGGCGATTCTACGAATGGGCCGCATAACGCGATCTACTTCGATAACGCCGTTATTTCTGGTTACCGGAGGGTTCGCTGCCTCTTTAAATAGTTAAGGTGTTAACAGGATCAAGAGGACGATTTACGAGTCCCAGAGGTGGGAAAGGCTGCTGGGGTAAGGCCAGTGGGAGGCGTGGAGTTCGAGGATAATGCTCCTGGAATTCAGTTTTTCTTTTAGCGACGATTATCATCCCGTGAATTCCCTCGAATCTTTTGAATGGCCACCAACACGTGGTTCGTGCGTTTGTTACATTTACATCCGTCATATTTTGCACTAAATAGGATATGTACTCATCTAAAATTAATTAAGTATTTTAGTTTAATAATTAAATTGGACTGAAATATTCATTCTATTAAATACGCTGTGTCGTGAACTGCCATGTCATCAATAACAAATAAATATACATTTGAGTGCCAACGCCTGTCCGTCCTTGCCCCGGTGAATTGAGAAAGATCTGTGGTGATAATTTTAATTAACGAACGTAGAAAGTCAAAAAATATATATATTGGATTGGTTGCTAGAATGGTAAAATTCGCCGAATATCCGTGGGGTTGAAAAAAGTTGTGCGGTGCGTCTCACCAGATATTTATGCTATGACAAACAGATCTTGAGCAGTTCGAATGCGTAATGAGGATTCGAGAAGAGAACGACACATACTTTACAATACACAGAATGCAATAGTTTCCAAAGAGGTGGAGAATTCAAGTTTCAGATACGGTAGGTAGAGATCGGTTAGTATACAATCTTATGGGCGTGTTTCACAGAGGCGGAGTGCAATTAATGAAATCACCGTGTATCATCGTTTTCATAAAGTATCCCTCATTTTAACCACGAATACACGAGTCTTGAGTAAACGAACCTGCTCCTGCTCTGCCTTCTGCTCGTTTCCTGACAGTAATTCAAGTCTGCAACAGCTCAATGCTTTCTCGTCTTGCGTATTGCCTGGTCGCCTGCAGGGCGTTGATAATCAATTACGCGAAACCGGTGGTTTTAAACATTTAATTCACTACACAATATTCCAGGTCTCGATTGAAGTGAGCTCAACCTGCAGGTCGAGCAGAACCGAATGTTTCAGTGCGTTTGGCAATTTGGAACATTGACATTGGAAAAATGACTTATTGTAGGCTTCGTAACTGAAACCACTCGCCATCCATCGTTTGGAGTTCCAATATGAGAATTTTCGTTACCGTAATCCGGGTGAAACAAATTAATTAACTCCTTTTCATAGTCTTTGTACATTTAAAATAATTGTATAACGGGTTATTACATAATGAACATTAAATAATTGGCATAATCGTACAGCTGTCGTTATTTCTAATTTCAAACATGGCGCCAGAGCCTATGATGTTGGGCATATCGATAACCTGACCTCGGTCGTGATATATCGATATATTGCCTTATCAGAGGGAGCGGTCCCTATTCTTTGCTTTTACCCCGTAATCCTTCAGGTAGAAACAGTGAAAGAAACAAGGCAGTTTAGAGAGAGTAAGCTTTATTCTGGAATGAAAGCGTCCAAATCGAACTACGATACTCAAATTCGGCAGATAAGCAGCTCATTTCCTAGGGCCATTTTCTCCAAAACAGCACTGACTGTGATCGATCTGATCACGACTAGATTACTAAATCAAAGCTTACCTGCTCCGTTCTCACCACGCTAAACGACTTAACTGTAGAATGCGGTTAGACAGCCGTGATTTGAAGCCACATCGTGTAGGCAGTTTACTAATGTGGTTACAGTAAAGCGTGATAATTGGGCGTCTGTTCAACATCTCATCCCGTCAACAAGTGTTGCGTAGACTTTAAAACCCCCCCGTAACCGTACATCCCGCAGTTGCCCAACCCTCAACAGTCCAGATTTGACCAAATTACAATATCTTATAATAGTCAGGAGCCAAAGTGGTCGCATTAACCTCTGCCGAAGCTCCAATTGGTGAGGAGCATGAAGTGCAAATGCGCGCGCTCAAACTGCAAGAGCTGCAGGAAAAAGCCAAATTAGTTCGGGAGAATGCTTTGTGTGAACAGGAAAAATCTAAAGCGGTACAAGAAAATGAGAGCTGACCGAGGAAGAATCTAGCTCAAAGGACTGAATGATTATGTTAAAAACAATAACCTATCTGCTTCTAAATCCGCCCAGTTAAGCCATTTGCGATTGGTGTTTCTAACACGATACGACGTCTCGAGTTTATTTTAACTGCCCAACCAATGAATTTTACGTAAACTAGGTACAATTTGTTTTCGACGAACATAATAATTTTGTTCGCAGCAGAATCGTATCCAACTGGTGCGCTGAATGAGATGACGATAACCTTATAAATTACTGTGATGTGGGGGAATTGCTACTAATTTCTTAAGATACTAACATTCGGAGAAACAAACAAAAACAAAACATACCTTAATGGTAGGTACAATCTGTTATTTAGTTTTAATTAGTAGCAATTTCCCGAGCCCTGATGATGCTCAATAAATTAAGCGAAACGTCGGCCTAGAGGAAGTTATTTTCATTCATCCTGACTGGCTCTCAAGAATTCACACTAGACTTATATATTACATTATCATCGTAGTCGTAAATCAACTGCGATAACTGCGCACGTGTAAACAGCACATTTGTTCATTATTATTCTTATTATTATTCAAAAACATGTAAAGTATTCACAATCACAAAGGAGAGAATAAAAGAAGAGAATAATTGACGGGGAACAGATATGAGGATAAGGAAGATAAGAGCTAACTGGGGCTAACCACCCAATTTTTTGTGTTTAACGCTTGATCAGGGCCAGAACTTGACCAAATCTCCCTTTTTTGCGGAGTGGAGTGGTTAGGTGCTGTTAACCGAGTCTAAACAGTATCTGCACAGTTGGTGAAAATGGTAAATTAGTGGCCTCCAATGTTAATAGCATCGTGATAGCTGTTCTCCCGATTCATATGCAATACAGGATTATTTGAAGAACATTCCATTAAAGAAATGTAAAAAAGAGGTACATGGCGATGAGTAGTCTCATTTCCCATGATGTTGTCATTTGCGGCAAAACAGAGGTGGGAAGGAGATGTCATGATGGAAACTTAGGGCTACTACCCATTTTTCATAAGATCGATCAGGGAGGTTAGTAACGACCACCTGCTTGCATCTGTCGGCGCTTGCCTCATAACAGACAGGTGTGTTTCCACATCAAAATGACTATTCCGTAACTGCAATTGAGCATCACGTGGAGGTGCAAAACGTGCAGGGTGAAGAGAAGTGGAGCCGCCTACCCAAGTCATCATGTCCTATGAGGAACTAGCTCGTCCCACAATCTCCTACCACGTTCACAGAGGTTGGGAAAAAATCACATCCCTTTGACGAGGATTCCTATTTATCTAATGCTCACTCATCCGTTGCAAGTTTTTGCAGTTGAGAGGACGTACGGAGTTCGGCCTAAAGTGGAGGAAGCTCCCTTTACAGCCAAGTCAACGCCTCATAACAGACACCTACGTACACACACATTTCTTTAAAGATTCCGTAGTCGACGATATACACGTACAACGTACGCTCCTGTTCCTAGAACAGCCATTTTTCTTCAAACGAATCCTAGTGCCGTCATAAGGAGTAACAATGCCACAAGGTTACGTACCATTTTAGATGTTTGTTTTCCTCAATGTTAAGGATTGAGAAATAATCGTTATCAGCTGGAGAAAGTTGAGCTTTCATCGGATCTAAGTGTTCTGAAGCGTTGAGCTGTCTTTCTCATCTTCCCTTAATCATATTTGATTCTTTCCCGAAAGGCAGAAACGAAACGAAATTTACTAAAACCAAGATATGTTCGAATTTTTCTCAAAAACGGGTCAAATGATTTCGATTAATCTTACAACAGCATTTTTTAACATTCTTCAAAAACTGCTTAAAGTCACTAGGTTCTTCGGTTCGTCAACACTTATATAAATAATCACATAATCAGATTTTTCTTAATGTTTTCTACTTTTCCACAACAAAGCCTCACTTAGGTTAAATTGACTGATTGTTTTTTTACTGAGGAATAACCACACTTCGCTTGCCAGAAGTGCGTTGAACAAGACGCGAAGAAGCGCGTTTGTACCTATGTAGAATGCTACAAGTAGGAGCAACACATTAGTTCAGCAAGGTTTTCCACCAGTGTTTTGCTGTGGAACGTACACTTAATTTATAAGTGGCGCACGTAAGCCCAGTGAAAAACAAATGGAAAAAGGGGAGAAATTATCTTTTGTACTAAGTTTAATAAAATGTAGATCGGTATCGTCATTAAGCCAACCTCAGTACAATGTTTAGTTTGACCATTGTACTGAGGATGTCTTAATCGTCGAAACCACAGCACATTTTAAAATAAACTTAGTGCAAAAAACCATTTCTTTCGTTTCCAAAATCTTTCTGCGAGTGATATAAATCATATGAGGGAAAAACGGATTGGGTTAATTGTTAGAGCGGAAAACAAGTTTACGAGCGATGAACTATACGAAAGTTACTACGTGCTTCGTTCATTTCCGTTCACGTTCCGCTCAAGGAACATCCTGTAAGGGGAAATACCCGCTTGGGTCCACTCTTTATTTTTGGTGGAAGTGACGAACGAGGTCTTAAAGAGACGTGTTTGCTATGAAGGCGTGGTGCCGCATACATATTAATAATTCCTCCCTTTGAGGCGCGAGAGAAGCAAACGAGCGGCGCTCGTTGAAGGCTTCAAGGAATGAAGTCCTAAAACATCGTCAGAGTATTTTGATATGACGTGGGGTTGAATTGGAGTATTTGAATAATGGGATTTTCACAAATTAAGGGATAAAAACATTTTGGCCTCAATTTCGGGTAAAACCTTTTTTGTCCTCAATTTCAGGCTGAAATCGGTTGAAAGGCCAGGGGCCATCGTGGTGATGAAAGAACGGAGGGATCGAATGTCGTGAGAGGGCGAGGGAGGGGGTTGATTGAAGGCGTTTATTCGTACAAACAGGAGAAAGAATGGAGTCATGGTGGTCATTTCTTTCATTCCGCTAGTAAAAATGAACTTACAGGTAACTTATGCACATTTAATGCGCTATAACTTGATCCAAGATAAATTCACTCCTGGGAGAGAGGAAAAGATTCACGTATTGATGTACAATTTTGATACTAACGGATATGTGGTGTGTGCTGAGGCCATTCAGATATCGCCAGTGCCCAGCGCGATCATGAACCAGTGGGCTCGTTGGTTGTGGCGCTGCTCGCTCAAGAGCAGCAGAATGACTTCTTTCTCCAGGTGGAACTGCTGAAGAACATTCTGCGCTGTTGCGCTCCACTGAATACTGGCCTGAAGAATACAAGCCCTGAGCTGCTCTAAGCTCCCTGCACTTTCCCCCACAAAGCGATGAGCCCTGTGAACCCCTTTCACAGCAGAGCATGCACCTTACGTGTGGGGTGCACTCTCTTCGTGTCACATTGTCCCCTGCCACTGTAGCAGAAAAGAGGACAGACAGCTCCCTGGCCGTTAGCTGCTCGAAGCGAGTGATCTAGGTATCGGCATCTCAGCGTGTCCACCCTAGGAGGAACCCTACTGCTGAGCCATCAGATTCGTACTGCACTTTCCCACGAGGAGACCAGCAGCCTTGGCTTCCATCTTAAAGATGGTTCTTCGTTGCCTCCTCGTCCCTTGCCGTTGTCAAGAAGACCTCATTTTCACCCACACCCTCTCACTGAAGGTCCTCCTGCAGAGCTGCTAGGATGTCCTGCACAGTCATTGCGCTGTCAAGATCCCTAATCTCAATATGGAACTGAAGGTGTTGACTGTAACGCCATCTCTCGCCTAAACTGACTCCTGAGAGTACTTCACTTCCTTTTCAAGAAGGAGCCGCTGTACGTTAGTAGTAAGCACTGGTGGCGCTTCAAGTTTTGGAATTCTAAAATTCATTGTGTAATCAAAGTGTGGGTCTGGGAATGTCTGCAAAAAGGTTCGGAATTTCCAAGGTCGCTCCTGATTATTTCACGAGAAGTGGATTCAGTTGTACCTAAGAGTAAGTTCGTGTTAATGTGCAAAGACAATATTGGGAAACATCTCCCACGTATGGCCGTGGCTAGATGGGTAATATCATGTTAGTGTGGAACTAACCAAGTACGTATTAACATGTCTCATAATAATTCACTTGTGGACTCCGTTGTTTTTTCATCCCCGCTCTGCAGGAACATCTCAGAATTGAAAGTGGGTCTGACTCCTTGGTTTCACCCGTTCTTGGTAACAATGATGAAGATGGTGGAGTAAGACGAGGCAAACATGAATAAGTTTCTCAAGAGCTATTTCAATTGAATGAACTTTTTACATGAACATATGTATACGCATCATGGGGAAGTATGGAATCGACCCTTTAGCATTGCCGTCACGCGGCGAACATGGTTCTGCTTGATGAGCTGAAGGACGTTTTTTATCCGCTGCCGGAATCCCTCGTCGTACAGACCTGGTTAGCATCTCGTTTTTCGCAACGAACTATCCAGTAAATGGCACCTTGTACTGTTTCTAGGGATCCTACAACCAGCTGTGCTCCTCCCAACCAGTTTGAAAACTACCTCCCCCATTTGAATCGGTGGGGGGTGGGGGTGGCAATGTTTCGAGAACCAAACTCAGGCAAAAATTACGGCGATCACGAGCCCCGATCCAATGCCCAACTTTCGTTGGATTGAATCTATAACCACTGGACTACGACCGCTGGAGTACCTGCAATGGGGGTCAGGCGGTACACAACTGTTTGTGGTAGTGTTGCTTTTGGCGGACCTCCATCTGTTGCTTTTTTTTGTTACGTTTGTAAACGCCATCACCGTGACAAGTAGATTACATCAGCAGAATGATGTTCAGTGTCACCAGGCAGTTATTCCCTCGTAAATAAATATAAGGTACTAACAGTAAAATTCTCTACACTCAGATGTTTATGGACCATTCACACTGGAGGGAGATGTGAGGGATCTTATAGCACTATTTTGCAGAGAGCGCGGTGTGGCGTACCAAAGTACCTTCTTCCTCTAACGCCTCAATAACCCAACACAACTCATTGCAGAAAAAGACGCCCAAATCCCAAAGTCTCTTCTACTGTGTTATCATTCAATTGCTTCGGAAATCTAGCAAACAAACCAGTCTCCAGGAAAATCTTCGGCAATTTATCTACGAGGTGATGATCACAGTTTGAACCGCTGTGATTCGATGCATAAAACATCTCGCTTGAGGTCGTTCGACAGATTTGAATACATTTTCCCTCGCAAAATAAAAGCCCTTCACAATTCACTTTTCAATATTCGACTTTTTCGCGTCAGCGCGGAATTATTTATGACGACGGTAGACAACACAAATATCGCACTCGGAGATACGCAGCGTGGGTTCACGTTTCGCTCTCAACCAACGTGTCCGCGAATAAGCAAACGACCTTTCGTTTCAATTTTACTGTCGACCCAGGGGCAGTGATTTTATGTCGGCGAATTGATTTTGATTATGTTATAATTCCAGATATCGACTCGAGCAAATATTGGATCAGGTGCGAGGAGCGAGACCGCTATCCGATATCTCAATGACACCACCACCTAAAGCAGCTTAATACCTACTTAATTGTTACGATAGGACGCATGAAATCTTTTGTGCACAGTCAAATTCTCGTACGATTCACTCGCACCCTTCGTTACACATGCGCCTTCCAACCTCGCTGACAACCACCTGCGGCAATTCTATTTATGCTCATATTCAAGTTGTAACCGATTTCTTTGATACTCGTATTGTCTTTTCGTTATGGTTTCCCTCAGCACAAACGATAAGGTAATTATGATAATTGGGACGAAAGAAGGTAAGTATTCACAGAACCCAAAGTTAGAGAAACCAAAATTTGGATCCCCGGGCAGTTATTACAAAGGACAGCTTAACCATTTGAGCTCATTGATTTACGTTCTGTGTTTTATTTTTGCAAGCCCGAAAATGACGTTGTGAGAAGTTTGTATTGAGGAGTGGGAGGTCCAAACCGCACCAAAACTGACGGTTTTTCATAAAATGGCTTAAACAATTTTGATTAAACACACGAAGTATTTTCTATCAGTCAATATCTAACTTTCGTTTATAAATTCTGAACTCGTTCTGTTCAGTCCCTTCCTCTTTGTTACTCCTGAAAGAGCACCAACACACAAACTTCAACAAACCAATTAACGAGTTAAAGAGACCCCAGTACTGTGACGCATCCCTGTGGACACCGGAGGAACTGTGTTGAGTTCCTGTAAGGAGGGCTGAGAGGAGGTCCTCCCCAAAACGGCGATCCTGAAGGACCGAGGCTAGTGATTGTTCCCGAAAAAAAAACAAAAAAAAACAGAGTAAAGCATCAGCAAACCACACGGTCAACCTGATCAAAAGGGACAGCAGGTAGCAACTAGGACACGGGGGAAAGGAAAGGACGAAGGACAGGAAACAGGGTTACCATAGGAAGCCACGCCAAAGGACAGGTCATCAATGGCACCAGGGCAATGACATCTACAAGCCCCCACAGAGCAATGTGCCATCTCTAGATCACACATTCGTTGCAGCCACCAAACAGAGCAGACCACCGCAGTGATCAACAGCAACCCTAACGTGGAGCTCCTCCCCAAAATATAAGTACCTTAACAAAAATTTGGTGAACAAACACAGAGAAAAGTCGTTTTTTTTGTAACCACCAGAAGACCAGGGATGAGACCCTTGGGAGGTCGCGAGATAAGGCGGTTGGCCAGGCTGCTGATTCCAGCACTTGGTCAGTGGTTAGGACAGCGAAATGGTGAGGTTGGGTTCTACTTCACTCAATTCCTAATAGAGCATGAAGCATTTAGGGGGTACCTGCAACGAATTGGAAAGCCTACAAGACCAAGCTGTCTGTACTGTAGGGCAATGGTGGATGATGCCAAAGGTGGGCAGGTTGGCGGCCCATAGTAGAAGACACAGTCAGCCAGGCCGCGCCAGTCCAAGGAGCAGCGTGGATCCGAATCGTATTTCAAAGAAAACTGCATTGCTCAATTTGCCCGTGCAGGGCTCAACCAGAAGAGAATGGAGCTTGCTGATGTAGGGCTAGTGTCACAGGGATGAAGAATGAAGACATAAAGAAAAGACCGCTCCTGAACCTCTCAAGCTGCTGGGCAGTATAGGAGGATGCATTGGAAGTAGCGGGCCGCTATAAGAAACCTCGGGAGGGCGAAGAGGACAAGAAAGAAAGCTGGATTTGCAAAGAGGGGTGAGGGTCAACCAGAAGCGATGTGCTAAACGGTTCTGAGTTGGCAGGCCCTCCACCGCAGCTGATCCTGAACGAATTCAAGACCAGACACAGCGGGTGTAACAACCCAGTCAGATCCCTGAAAACCAAACAGGCGCTTTGTTCAAAACAATTATTTCTGTAACTGTCAGTTGAACAGTAGTACAAGGAAAAGTATATCAGAGAATGAGATTTTGGTTTTGGAACTTTATGATGTACATCTGTTGAACAAACTCGGTAATATCCAAATTTTCCCCCACTTCCCGAGGGGAGTGTATCCATTGCCCGCAGGTGGCGTGATGCTCAGCCTCAGATAGTGTTAAATGGTGAGTTTCTGCTACCCCGCTGTTTATTTGTGTTACGTAAAAGTAGATATTTGCAGAGTAGTGTCTTTTACATGCCTCCCCTCACCCTCCTCTCACGAGCCCATGACAGCGTCTCGCAAATCCACCAAATAAAACAATAAAAGAATGAGAGCTTGATCGGTTGACAGAACAAAGAAAATTAAAACGAAAGAACGAGGTCAATTAATTTTCCCGCCATGTTGATCAGAGAGCGTGCGCACATCTCACGAACCGAAATTGTTTGTTTTTGTGACTCGGGAGGCCTCACTGAATGTGGAGCTGGTGAACAATTTCGATATGTTGTTTTTCGTCTTTTTTTGTATATTAACATCTACATTACAGTGAGTTAATAATCAAATCGTACAGAATAGGATGCACGCACCCAATGAACGTCAAACATACAATATAATATGATGGTCTTCAGATGGTAAGATAATTAATGTTGCTATAATAAATTAAAACGTTATATAAAATTATATAGAATACATATAATAAGGATCGTACAGCATACATAATTATAACTCAAATGGCCGATAAATATATAGTAGTTGGTTCCAAAGATAGAAAGAGACCGAAACGAAATTGAATTACTGGTGAAGAAACGAATGAATATGAGGTGAGAGTGAAGTGGACTGTATTGTAACAAAAACAGCTGTTGGTTTGACAAACACTAGAATCTCATGGGAGAGTGAGAGTCAACACCCACGAATGTCTACAGATAGGGTGAACTGAACAGACCAAAGAACTGAAAAAGGAAGGTCAAACATACTGACTGTATGAACGGACTGGGGCAGCCTAAGGAAGCAATGAGATGAGAAGGTGAGGGGTGAGAGAAGAGCGGAAAGGGAATGTGACCCACTGTATGATTGAATGATTGAGAAAGCCAGTTAAAACTTGGGAAACAATTATTATGTTTGTGTTCGGTCAGAGGCATGAAATATTGGAAAATAAAGGGTTTATTGATGAGCATCGGGCAGTCGTTTTTGGCCCATCCTGGGAGCCAAGGCAGCTCCAACTCGGTAACCCGGTTAGAATCAGTGCGTTGTGGGAATAGAAGAACAAACTAAAGCTTTCAAACATTGGCACGCACTAAACAGAATTTATTGAAAATACATTTTGTAAGTTGTTTTGATGAAAGACTCGCATTAGCATGTCTTTTTCATTTGATTTACCCATCGTAATAGATAATTTGGGTATTCTTTTAGTGCTGCGTTATTGGACGTATTGGAGATCACAGCACGCACCTTATAGTGATCATTATAAAGCGTACTGTTCCCCTCTGACAAAAGGGCACCTGGTAACTAGGGGCAGCATTCTATTTTGCACCTTTTGAACTTTTCAAATGTATGTATCAGAGGCGGAAGACGCCCTCATACTGCCATATTGTATAGTTAGTACTTAGTTATTGATTAGTACAGCGAGATGGTCTTACTTCTCAGAAGGTGTTTAGCGACCCTTGTGAACCTGCCAAGTTGAAGTCCCAGGTATCACATCGAACCTTTTAGCTGCACTGTCACATCAGGAATTTTCGACTGTTTAGATAAATTATTGTGGAACTTTGCTGAGTCTATATTAAAAACAAAGGTGTTTGAGGAAAGTATTATTTGGCTGAGCAATTATTTGCAACTGTAAACATAATCAGCCTGTCTCTATTCCTTTTTTGCGCGAAAAAGGTGTCGTTTTAATAATTGTGATAACAATAGTTGGTAGTGAGTCCATTATGCTAATAATTCTACCATTCCTTATCATTCATTTTCACGCACACACTCGCGTATACCATTCTCCTACATCTTTCTACTTAGAAGACGTGCATTTGTGCATCATTTTGTCTCAAATAATCTCTTATTATGTAATTGTGTCAACGTTATTTTCAAATTTAGGGCTCTTATAATTGCATTATATAGCAGCAGCCTTCATACGTTTATATATTTTTGGGTAGTATGTAATTTTTTGAGTAAAAAAAAAAACATCTTTCAAAACTAATATTGAAAGATAGTTTATTATATAACGGATAAAATGCAATGAAAATGTTGAAAATCGAACAACTGTAAGTGAGTTAAAAAATACCCAAACCGAGCGCGCGCCGCTAGTGCACCCCCGCTCCGTAAGCTGGATCATCAGCTTCCTCCTCAGCGAACTGATCTTCCAGTGTCCGGGCTGCCACACCATTTAGTGATGTATGCCCACGTTTCTGCCAGCTACCATAAAACACTACGGTAAGGTTTTTTTCCCCTCCGTTTTCTTCAACAGCATCCAAAACAGCTTGCTTCATGTCGGCTTTGCTCGTTTTCTCAACTGTAATTCCAAGAACGTCTTCGTACGATTCAAATCGTGTGGGAGGTTCAGGTAGGTGCATAACTGCCAGAAACTTGCGAACTGCAGTTCTCCCTTTGCCTATCATCCTCATTCCATATACTGCTCTCAAATTCAAGGAGTACATTTTTAATGTTTTTCCTCGCGAATTTTTTGCCTCAACCCTCTCACAATTTTTGTTGGTCATGGAAGAGACTACCTACACTCAAGACAACTAATCTCGATATTAGCAGCTAGATGCTTCTTCTTCTAGAAAGAGTCCCCGTCACCTAAAACAAACTTTGGAGAAGTTCAGAAGCTTTGAAACGACGTAACCTCAACGAAAAAACTGCTTTTCAGAAAAACGCGTTTTCTGAACAATCACGTTTTTACATTTGTAATCTACATTTTCTTCAAAACTTTGCCTATTTTTTCCCATCGTCATGCTGGTATTTCTTAGGCACAGTCTTTACAGCATAATATTCTCGCCCCTTGCTCAACAGGAGGGAAAGGGACGAAATAAAAATTGACGCAAGGCGTTGCCACTTTGGCGTTTGAAGGAGGCAAAATGTCACAAGGAAATCCAGCCAGGGTCTGCATTGGATGCCTGGTCAAACGACTGGCAGGACTTCTTGAGAAAGGCGTCTTCAGGCGTCAGTGGGCGGCGCATGGGCTCCTCCACCCGCCTCCCACCTTTTGGACGTTTAGGGCCATTTTCCAGGTCCCTCCACCCCCTCGTATATAACAGACGGAGCGGCCCCCAACCGCCTTCACACAGCCGCCCCTCATCATGCAGCGCGCCACACTCTTAGCTGCAGTTCTCGTTGTCATCATCATCGTCGACGCGAACGCCTCTATTTTCAACGGTGAGTTTAATAGTCAATAACGCGAAGGAGGATTTATACGGTCTTTACATGTTCTGTAATCAAAAGGAAATTAGTGAACCGCAACACTGTGGCGTTAAGTATTACGTACTTAATTACCAGCGCGTTGAATTCGTAACTCAAGCCAAAGATGCATCGATCATTGCATTCTAGAAAGTATTAGGAAAGTGGAAAATTTTCAGATAAAAAATCGCTTTTGCCGGAAAAAATTACGAAGCATATCAAGAAACAACTTTTATCGCCCTTGTAAATTCCAAAGGACTATTACTGAGGAGCAACGCAACTCTAAAGACAAACAAATGTAGCCCCTACCTAACTGAAAGCACATTGTGAGTTTCAAAAACGAAATTTTAATATTCAGCAAATGTCGTTTTCCGATTTATTTGGGCCCGTCTTCATTCAACTGACGCATGCAGCAATACCTTAAAGGAACAACAGTTATTCTTTTAAGGTATTTAAGTTAATAAAAGACACCGTTAGGTTCATCATATTGAATTCGACACCTACTGTAAAACAAGGAAAGTAAACATTGGCGAAAGCGCTCAAAAACACGTCAATTTGCCCCCGTTTTGTTTTATCATAGCTCAACGGACGGTCAGTGAAACAACCGAACAATCAAAAAGGTACTGTCAAGCTGAAGAAACAAGTAAATCTTTAGAGTCTCTTTTCTAAAAAGTCAAAAAAGTCTCTCGTACTGTATGGACCCATATCTCCACTGGCCACCTCAGAGATATTTAATCCGAAAGTTAGGTATTGATAAGGTAAAAATATTTTGTAAGTTTAATCGAAATATTTTGTTGAGAAAATGGCACATTTTTGGTGCATTTTGGCCACCCCTCCCTCACATTCGAGAGAATTAGAACTTTGGAATTACATACTACCCTTCCACAAAAAAAAGAGCAAATAAGAGGGAAAGATTTATTGGTTCAGCTTCTCCCGAGCAAGTGCATCTACAAATACGTATTCACCCTACAGAGCAGCGTGATTCCACAGACGGAACGTTAAGATCTAGCGGAAAATGAACTGCTGTTGGTCAACTGCAATTCTTCTGAGTGTGTGAGAGTACAGTGTACTCTATGCAATCATCATTATAATAACTTAAGAAACAGCTGGGGGGTTGAAGTTTGGCAGCACAGTACTTTAGGTAATTCTTGTTATGTGAACTTTATGGACCTGAGCTTTTTACATAGAATCTGCTACTGCTCAATTTACTGGGGTTTTCCTGCTTACCACTTTATTCAGTTAGCAACCATTCAGTGTGCATATTGCCATTTACTTGCATGTAACTACACTCAGTCACAAGTATTTCTTTAGCCATTCAAAGAACAATGATATAAGAATTAGAATATGAAACTCTTCGAACATTAAACATTGAAGGTTTTAATTCAGCGCATGGATCAAAAAGTATTCTATGACTACTGTTTGTTGCGTTAGGAAAAGGAAAAAATGTGGTGATGAAGAAATTACTTGGCAATGGGACGTGAGGGGAGTGAGCTTTATTGTTTCCAAAAGACACTCACGATTAGGTAGAAGCGAGAGAGCAAGAGTTCAAAATTGCATGCAACATGCCACGGGTGAGTGCAAACTGGGTGATAGACAGAACGGACTTTTGAAAATGGAATGACTCATCACTGACTTCCAAAATGAGAGCGAAACAGTTGTGGTGTGGGGGTAGTGGATGGAAATACCACTTGAGACGATTGAAAGACCTTTCAGCTGCGAGTGACCATTGTCCAGCTTCCCGTATGACATAAACCACGCGAATTTAAGCTTTCCCAGAAAGCCCGCTTTTTTTAAGGATAAACAGGTCGCAAACCCATGTTTTCACAAAACGGAGCCGGGCTTCCTCAGAACAAGTACTACCAATGACTACACATCGTCACCAGTAAAAAGTTTTGTAGAAAACTGTTTTTGTATAATCGAATATTTTAATTGCAAATGTTACGAAGCATCGACAGCTCGGACTGTAATGAAAACTTGCAGTTTCAGGTATATCTGCTCACAACGCGTACACGAGCGATTTAAAATGTGGTTTGTTCGACCACGAAACTTGACACCATTGCTCAAAAAGAGTGAGCTGAAGGGTTCACATTAGGAACAAAAATAGTAATTCTAATTTTACAAGTTATTTCGTACTAATCAGCGAAGTACACAGGGGAGTATTCCAAATTTGTTTGCCGTTTAAAAAACTTTAAAACCCCGTAGCGTTTAAAAACACCCAACTTGCGAAACGTTCAATGGGTCGTCAATACGCTTGTAACTTCGTATCCATCTGTTGTGATGACGCGTCAGGTTCTATTATCCTGACGTCACGCGCTTCTACTCGTAGGTAATAATAAACAGTCAGTTTATGAAGTGCGATCGACCTGTTAATAACTAACCCGATATCCCCCACATGATTAATTAAAATATGGTGTCAGAATTGTCATTTCGCGTCAGATTCTACCATTACAAATACTCGTTAAAAACCGAGATCTACATCGGGTTAAAAGAAACGGATGGTTTTCTTATTAAGAACCGAGAAATCCAACCGCTATCGGACGACGAAGTTTTATTGAACCCACGATGCATCAGCCACGAGGTTAGTGATGAAAAAAAACCGGCTACTCAAACAAGAAACACTAGAGCACCACAACTCTTGATTATGAATCAGATGATTTGAAGAAGGAGTGGACAGATTGGTTCCAAGCTTTTGGATTTTACCTCACCGCATCAAATAAGAAAACAATGAAAAGGACGAGGTTAAAATTGCGGTCATGCTGAACCAGTTGGGCAAAGGAGGCATCGAAATATTTAATACGCTGAAAGCAGATCTTGATGCAAATGCGAGTAAAACTACAGTGCTTATAATATATCAAGACGTAGTTGGAGCCTTTGCCGATCACTTCTCGCCTAGGAGAAATAAATATTGAAAGCTATATCGCACTAAGAGAGTTGGGAAGTTAGTATGACATCAAGCCGAATGCAATAGCACGTAGAGTTTTATTCTCAATTACATTCTGGGAAGTTTTACCACCACAAACAGGGAACTAGGTGGGAGCGAACGCGAGCGCGGGCGACGAGGTTACCGGCTCGGTTTCAACAGACGGCAGCGAAGTCTTGGGCGAATCGGGGCATTTGACGTGCCCAATCAGCACAAATGCCCCGGACGAGCCTCTGCTGAATGGAAGGGTTTGGTTCGTCCCGTTACATATGAAAGGTTTAAATTCAACAGACTTTCATGGCAGAAAGGCGAACCCTTAATCGAATTTATCGCAAATTCATAAACGGCAGCAGCCACTTGTGATTTCGAGGAGCGGGATAACATAATCCGAGACCTCATTATCTCACAAATATCGGAGGAAAACCTATTGAACCGGCCATGTGGATGTTGGAGACGAGCTGAACCTCGAAGAGACACCACAACACCATCTCTTCTTTATATAAACTAAAAGTTTAAACATGTAAAGACAAACAATTTATACATGTTACGTGACGGTATTTGCATGGCATGAACCTTATTACCCGTGGATTTCTGGAATTAGAACTCATGAACAGCCCTTCGAGGTGTGTTTAACTCGTCGCGTTTACGGTAATTTCACTTTAGCGTGAAATGCCTTCAACGAAGGCATATCTTGTAGTTGATAACTTGTAGATTCGAATAAAAGTATTGAAAAACTTTGTTCATCACGGTAAACGTAATTGGCTGAGTAGGTGGGACAAGTAGACGTTGAAGGTGTATCAGCGGATGTTCGATTTGCAACTTGCTCCAAAGTCAACTCGTTTTATGCTCGGACGATTCCTTTTTTCTTTGTTTTCGTAGCATCGAGAGGAAAGACGAGAATGCGCATTAATTACCCATTTGGAGAGCTATAATTAAAATTCTACAGAGCGCCACAATCAAACAAAAGAACTTAATTGAACGTCGCCTGAGTCAGACGAGCGTGGCATTATCAAGTAAAGTAGTGCAGAGGATGGAATGAAGTTTGATTATTTAGTTGGATTTCAGTGGGAATGTAGTGAAAACTCTCATCAGGCGAACATCGTGATCGTGTTTATCCAATATCGGTCCAATCTTACTTCTATAGATCATGAAACGTGACCGATCAGTACGGAGGAGGTTCGTAAAGAAGATAAAATATAATAAAAAGTGTTAAAAAGTTTTGTTTTTGAGACTTTTTGTAGCATGATGTCCCGAATTGTTTGAATGTGTGAAATGACGTTGATGATACGAAAGAGTTATGTGCCTCAGCCACTGGCTAGAGGTTTTTAAACAGTATTTATTAGATTTTACAGCGTTTTGGAGGGTAAATGAGCCGTAGGTTGCTTAACGGTCTTCGAGTCCCATTTCGATGAGACCCCATTTCCTTCGGGTTGGCGGAACGTTAACGTTAAATGTTATCGTAGATTAAAAGTAAAGGCCCGTGAGTTTGTCCTCCAAAAATGAGATTGTCCCTTCAATAATTACCCAAACGCTATCGACACAAGTTGGGTTTCCGGAGGGAGCTGGTGCGACGAAACGAGGTTATTGGTTGCGATGTATTTGCCGGCAAAGTTGCCCGATAAGTCAACGATCTCTCATCCGATTAATCCACTACTTCCGGCTCGTCCTCATTCGGATTTTTAGTGCTTCGGATCTTTCGTACGCAGAAGTTGACGGTTAGTCGTATCGAAAGTCGAGGGGAAATGGGTTGAATATACTTTCGGCACTTGAGTGCGCTCGAAACACGTTCGGGAGGATCGATGTCAGGGATATTCTCTTCTGCATTTCATCGGACGACTTTGAAGAGCACCTCAAACTTGTCGATGCCTCAATAAAATTGGAATTCAGCGCCTGAGCGAAGCCGAACAGACCTACCCGATGTGTAATTATATTCGAATTCCCAGTCGTCAAATTTGCCAACAGTTCGTAAGTGATACGGCCTTTGCTATCCTCCTGAATATTGAATATTCAGAGAGGGAATCTGTTGCGCTACCAAATGGAAAAACTGCCAATATACTCAAGGGACAAATGAAAAGTGTGAAAAAGAATTAAATACTTTAAGAAATGTGAGCAGTACACATTAAATTCAATTGCAATTCAAAGGTATTTGAAAATCAATGTTTAGCCCACTTACATATTAAATGAGGTGAAAATTAAATAACCCCTTGGAATACTTGACTTCGGCCTAGCATAATAAATTGTTCAATTCTAGACAACAGAAACAAATCAATCTATCAACTCATTCGTCGCAAGATAGTTTAAGGTAGGGAGAAGAACTGAAGTTGTACCACTGACTGAACTAGGGAGGTTCTTAAGGACTTAAAAATGATAGCTTGCTTTTTCCGACGCTGATAGAAACGAGAGCGCCGGCCGCTCCAGACCGACAATGGTAGTAATGGAATTGGTGATCTACACTGTGGGGATGTAAAGTCCCAACTTGCCACCCGATCACCCATTTAGCGCTTAACTGGCGCCAAAGGCTGAGACGTGAGAGCCACGTCCAAGGGGCAACGTATTATCACACACTGCACAATAGGGACCCGTCTCCCTCCAAACTAAATCGCATATAATGGTTGTGCCAAACTTGAGAGTGTTCACACCACGCTGGGGCATACCAACAGGACCTTCACACTCTCATGACTAGTCCCAAGACCAATAAGCTAATGGGCCGCAAACGCGTTTCCCTTATCAGGTGTAAGTAAGGGTAAGATGGGAACTCAGGCTGGGTAAGGGTCCAGCATGAGATCAAGCACACGGGAGTTTTCCTTGATGGGAAGCTCACTTGGGCCACACACGTGAAAAAAGCCTTACAGCGGGCTTCATCACGTCAGTGGTGATGTGGGCAGCTCAGAGAATGGTGGGGAAGACATGGGGGCTGAGGCCTGAGATGATCCGGTGGCAGTACACTGCGGTTGTTAGGCCTGTAGTCACCTATGGAGCCCTGGTCTGGTGGACTAGGGTGGAAAACAAAACAGTGCAGTTGCATCTAAATAAACTGCAGCGTAGGGCGTGTCTGGCCATTACAGGCTGTATGACAACATGCCCTATGGCTGCACTGTTTAGCTCCACTCCACATACATGTTAAAAGTATGGCGTTCCTCCAGGCTGTGCATATGTTGGAGTGGGTCTGATCATGCGGGGGAGGAGGAGTTCATGCCGCTTGATCTTTGATAAGGTGACGGTGGGGGGCCTGAACTGCATGTGGTAGACTCAATGCCCCCGAGGTTCAACTTCGTGCTACCCTTTCGGATACTCATTCATGAGCGATCCAGGTGGGAAGGGGGAGTTCCCGCTTTCGAAGCTGGGGCCCTGGTATACTACAATGATGACTCAGTGCAGGGTGGCCTTCCAGGCATCTTTAGGCCGAGAGTCAGTGCGGCGATCCCATTGGGGTCGCTGGCCACGATGTTCCAGTCAGAGGTGGCTGCAGTGACGGTCTGTGTGCAGCAGCTGCTGTAGAAGGGACTGAAGCGGCAGAGAATCTACATCATGGTGGACAGTCAGGGCACTCTCAAGGCCTTAGCCTCATAATGTCTTACATCACGGCAGGTGTGGGAGTGTCTGACTGGGCTGAAGGCCCTGGACAACAGTGTAACACTGTATTGGGTGCCACGGTATCAGGGTATAGAGGCAAACGAACGGGCTGATAGGTTGGCTATGAAGGGATCAGCGCAGATCCCTATTGGCCCTCAGCCCTTTATTGGGACTACCAGGAGCCTACGTAGAGAGGTTGGCAATTGGGAGGATAGGTGCAGGGCTGCTCATTGGCAGGGGATGCCCGGCCTTAGACAGTCAAAACTCTTCATCCGGCTCTCCAGAGAGAGGTTCAAGGAGGTGCTTGCACTGGGGAGGAAGGATATGATGATCATATGCGGCTTGTTCACAGGTCACTGTCCACTGAGGTACAACCTTGCAAATATTGGCAAGTACGAGGTACAGGTATGCAGGTTCTGCGAGGTAGGGCTAGAGACGACAGAGCATGTGCTGTGCGTATGCGATGGACTCGCGGCATCGCGCCGTTGTGTTTTGGGAGGCCCTTTCTTCAGCCCGAAGAGGTGGCAAATATGCAGAACTTGCGGATATCCTCCGCTTTGTGTGGGGGTGTTTACGTCACGTCAAGTGAGACCAGTGTTGTGGGGCCTGGAGGGCCTGGGTTTGTAGCTGCAGTGAGGGAATTGACTCTGCATCCACCGTTTCAAGGAAAAAAAAGATGGTTGCCATGAGTTCCGCAGCTGACACACGAACTAACTCATGAGTCGTGATTCCGAGGGCTGTTCGAGGACAGCTACTTATGAAAAGGAACGGTCCTCTCAGTCTGCAAACGTGGCCCTGATGAGAAACCAGATGAGAGGTAGATTGGTCATGTAGAGTTCTTCAGTGAGTGTTGAAATAAAAAGGACGAGCATTTACTGTCCACCCCTTTTAAAACACATGATACGTCATAGAGGCGTATGCACCAGACCTCCCAGTTTTGACCATTGAGACTGTCTCGAAGAGCTGTATAACTCTTGAATCACGACTGTTTTGACCAACTGTTATGGCTAGGTTGCAGTCTCGCGTAAATAAGCTCTGTAAACCAGCTGAATATTTCCACCAGTTTGGGTATCCTCTAATTAAACATCCAATCGATACATCCATGCTAATTAGACGTCGTACCTCGTCTTTCGGTGGGCGTTAAACTGTTGGAATAATATTCTGAACTAACTGAAATGAATATTTTTCACCAAACGTTATATCACTTTTATTTTTGTCGCTGACAACTGACAATTTTTCATTTGATAATTGGATCCTGAACCCTCCAAAAAAATACCCTGTCAAGTCCTCATTTGGCGGATTGTCGTCCAGCGTTTTTCGCTGAGTGGGCAGTTCAAACTTCAATGCTCAGCAATACTCAAAATTTCCGTGAACCGCACGGTTTTTATACTCCTACACTCAGTTTCCGCTGGCGATTATACTTTAGGGTAATTGCCAACGTTAACCTCACCGAGAATAAGTATCTTCGCAATGAATGTCACGGCACACCAATAGTGTATACCTGAGTTATTCGCTCGTGATGTTTAAATAATGATGAAAACCAGCAGGAGAGAGCTTAATAACTCGGTGGTTGACTATACTTAGGTTTTAAATACGCCCTCACAACGTTGAATTCCTGAGCATAAAGGGATATGGGAAGTGAGGAAGTAGACCATCTGGGCCCACTTGATTCGTCTACTGTACCTACAGAGCCACCTCACCGCTGTGAGGTTTCTTTGTCACTAGTCAAGAGGACTGCAGGAGAATATGCCAGAATAATGCATCAGACAGTCGGGTATTCTGCGGGAGTGAGGCGTTCCAAAAGCTCAATGTCAGGGCCAGCGCTCGAGGTATGACGGAGCGTTGTGAAGATGGACAAGAAGGACTTGAAACAGATTGTGGTGATCATCACAAGGCATCACAGGGCATCCTTTAATTCGAAAAGTTGGAAAATACACGAGGCCCCTTTTCTTCTCACATTGAACGGCTATGAACTCTCAAACAGAATCTTGAGAACCATTAACTTGTGGAGGTATCTCAGGTGGTGTCATTTAACCTGTCCCCCAGTGTTGCCCGTGTGTAACCTCGCAGAGCCCCCGACTCTAGGGAAATCTCGTACCATACTTTGGAGCTTCATCTCGTTCTACACTTGATTTAACTGTTTACTTGGGTGGGATCAACTGTGACGACGTATAAGATTGCTGTGCAACAGTCTGAGCTTAGCAGGTTTTACTGCTCGTCAAACATCCATCGCTCACTGTTGTAGGAACTGCAATGGTGCAGCACATGGTTTCTTGTTCTTCCCATACTGAATGCGCAAGATGTTCGACTCGTTTTCTCCGCGGATGTCATGTCCCTTTGAGAAGGATTGCCATTTTTCTAGCACCCATTTATCTGGTGCTGCTAGCATTAGTTGGACACACTACGAAGGAAGATCTCTTTTCAGTCTTCATCATGCACATAACGGCCGAATCAACGGGTGACTGGGCTGTGATCAATTGGAGTGCTACAGTTGATCTACAGGAGCGCAGGTCAATAAGATCGGGCCAGTAATTATTTCTGATGGACTGCAAGTAAGCTACCCCAGACAATGGAGCAGTGCCCAATCACTCCTGCGTAAATGACCTTGTACATGAGGATAGCGACTCGGTAACGCACTCTCCAAATAGCCTTGCTAATTGCTCGTAATGATATACGATATACCACCCCTCACTTAGATAGACACCTAACTATCTGTCTTACTTCTCAATAAGAAACCCTTGATGTACCCAAAATACAAGACTGCATCACCGTAGTACATAAACAATACAAAGGACGAAAACTGAACATACTAGAAAACAAGGAAACCTATAAACAAAAAACGTCAATGGACAGATCATAAATGAACAAATCAACACAAAATGCGACACTATATTTACACCACTCTAAACACTACACAAACGAAAACAACCAACTGACGGATTTACAGACCACCAAAAAAGACTTAAAAACGACTATCAACAGACTATTTATGACACGTTTTTGTTTTTTATATCCCGAGAGTATACGGGACAAAGTCACTTTGTCACTGCTGCCGCACATGCACATGCTGGGCCTATTGTGACACTATCCCTTCGTAATAGAATGCGCCGTGTATACCCACCCCCCGCAGGAGGCTAAGTATGTCCTTCGCCACAGATTCTGCTACGATTTGGGGTTCAATGAGCCCCTGGGACAAGTCTGCAAAGCGTTGCCAAAGCATGGCAGTCACATAGTATGTGCTCTGCCGTCTCATTCTCCACCGCCTCTGAGACATACATAACTACCCTTACATTCCTTTCCGTTCACTTCCCCCGGATTTCCCAGGAGGTTTGTGACCTCCTTGCTCCCTCCCCTCCCCCCATCACCGATGCAACACCATTCCATTAACCTTTCTCTTCCTATATAATCACCACGACCAACTAACTGAATTTAGTACAGACTTAATGGCTAGGCGATGATGTCTTTACATCGAAAGCGCTCGCCCACAGTATCTCACCAGTCAGAGAAGACGGTCTCACCAAATAGGTACGTAAAATTTAGTGTTATACCCATCACCTCCTACTGTGTAGGCGGTTACTAAAATGTATTATTGAACGCTCCCAAATACACTTGTAATACGAACCAATCATCCGCAACATTACACTTCTGGAAATAAAACCACAAAACTGATTATTACAGGAACTGAGGAGGTTTTTCATGGTGCAGAGATAGTGAGTGAGTCCTTCAGTCATTTAATTCTCGAGCGTTCGGAAAAAAAGCACTTGAGAGACTGTCTGTACCTGGATCAATATCCATGACGTCATCAAAAGTCTACATAGGTTCTAAAGAGTATATATAGCATTCTGACGGTCCCTCAAGTGGGATATGCACAGTGGCCAAACGATCTATTGTGCTAGCCCTAATGCCTCACAGGTTAATGCCTAGCCTCCTCAGGAATGCCAGGTAATTCCTGCAAGAGTCCAGAAGAAGGAAGATGATATCGACCCTGGGAGAAGTAGTACCGAAGACCAGAAGTCGCTCCCTCTCAAGTCTCCTTATCTGAGCCACACCGCCTACATTGAGGGGTGTCGACTATGCCCATAACATACATGTGTTTGTTCATTCTGCAGTCCAGTGTTGGTGGTGATCCCAACAAACTGCCTCAAGCCCTTCCTCTCCATCCTCAGAATGTTAAGTCTTATCTCACATGTTTGGTCTGAGATAAAGCGTTTGGAGTGCCTTACTCCCGCAGCATTCTACACTGTCTGATGCATTCTTCGGGTGTATTCTCCCACAGACCTCTAGACGAATGACAGAGTAATCCCACAATGGGGAGGGTGGCCCAATAGGTACCGCAGACCAGATCCTCTGGCCCTCTCATTTCCAATAATCCTCTTATTCCCAGGAATCCAACATATTACTCTATTCGCGTTTGCTAAGCAGTTGAGCCACATCCTGCACTCTCCCACCAGTTTTGACATTGCGCAGTAGTTCATCAGCGCCTTACAAGACGCTTGACTATCAGTCAATATGCTGATAGTTCTGTTACTACAGTCTTTCTCGTGCATTATGATTGCCATGGTGGTGATAGCTTAATCTCCGCTTGAAAACCCGTTGGAGTGGGGCCTAGGGCAACGTGAGTCGCACTCCTTCCAGAGCCTCTTATCCACACCCCGGAGCCTGTGCCCTCCGGAGTTTTCGATCCATCTGTGTAATGTTGATGCCATTAGAGGGCCAAAACTGACGACTCTCGCTGTTCCATGGACCTCCCACTGGCTGCAAATTATATTTCCTTTCGAACTCATACATGAGCACCATCGCGTCCATGACTATGCTGAGCTCTTTATAGGTCTCCAAGTTCCTGAACATAGCCAGGTGTTTATTAGCCTCCTATAGCACCTTAGCTATACCGAGCCTAGTTAGTTTGTACGCCACCTCCATCGCTTCTGCCTTGGCATAAATGTCCGGGGGAAGAAGGTCGAATATTGTCTCCATGGTGTTGGTAAGTGTGGTCTCCATCACCCCCGCAATTAGTAACCACCCCCTACTGAAGAGTAAAATTTAACCTTCTTCAATATAGTTAGTTCTAGTGTGAACCAACGATGTACCTGCCAAATCGAAAACCGACGACGGCAGGCTTAACTCCACTATCTTAAATAGCTCCAGTACCGGATAAAACTAGAGAATTGATTGCTACGTATCAATGAACAATCGGCACACGGAAATGTGAAGGAAGTTAGTCAATGAGAAAAATAGCGCAGGAGAGTTCTTCAAATTGCTCCCTCAAACGAATCCGAAAATTGAAATGTTCCTTTCTCGATGTATACCTATCTGCGCCTGATTTCTCAACGAAAGTCTAGAAAGTTGAAGAGTACCGTTTAGCGTTCTCAAATGTAGTAGCAATGCGCACCAACCCTTCGTTACACTCTTCCTCAACTACGACTCATTTACAGTCAACTCTGCCCATACTTCTTGTCACGCTGAAGGATTACTCTTTCCTCTCAACACAAATATTGCTCCGTAAACTCGAACGAGCGAAGTTGCGTCTCTTAAGTGACGCGATTTCGTACGACCAGATCCTTCCGCAGCATCCCTCTCCCACACCCAACATTCGATTCAATGCCATTTGTAAAGACCTTTTCTCTCGATTGAGCAGCGGACGAAATCGTAAAAAGGAAAATCCTCGATCGTTGTCTCAGGCCACAGTCGAAAGTCTCTCGAGTGGTTTGTATTGACAAAGCCCCCCACATCTCGTAAAGAATCACATTAATGCATCCCCATGAATCACCCGAAACGGGAAGATGGATATAATGTAGATCTTATCGCGTCACTTTCTGCTTTCACCGCTAAGTGCCAAACATATTCGTCGCTACCCCACGTTTTTGCTGAATTCGCCTTAACAAGCTGATGTACTCCCTAACTCATAACTGGTTTATGGGGAATTTTCGTGGAAATGAATGTTAAAGCACGAATGACGAAAATACTAGCTCTCAATCCGATTGCGGTGCGCTGCAGCAAATGTATCTGTGGTGTGCACCTTGAACTGCACCGAAAATGTGTGCATATACAGAAAATTACGATTTTTGTGTGTAGACGTTACATCCAACATGTAACCCGGACGAAGGAAATACTAAACGCCTCTTAGTCACCCACGTTATTGTGTAATAGAAGGAAAGCCGACAAAGCCGAGCTAATGGCAAGATACGAAACTGCGGATCTGCAACTCTCAACAATAGAAGCCTTCATCCAACAGAATTGTTGACATCAGCTTACTGGTGTTCATTCGTCTGTTTGTAGTTGCCGCACGTAAAGCTCCAGCCCGTTTTAAATAAAAAGTGTTTAAAAAGTCTTTTGTTCAACGGGATGAGAACATTTATATTCATTTTAAATTAAAAACTCCGATACGAGTGGGGTAAATAGCATCACACGTCTTTTCACAGCCCTATTCGACGATTTTTATCGCCCTGCCAACTCACCCAATAAGGTTTACACGAATCTGGTAGAGCGTTCCATATAAAAGCTGTTGGTAGTCAATTTTCGTGAATTTATTCGCTTGGCCCTATTTACGTCGGGATCACTATTGGGTATGCAGCGTGTGCGTAATTTGTCGGTCGACGTTTTATTTTTGAAAAGGTAACCGATTACTGAAATGATACAAAAACCACTGCAAAAAAGTTCAACAAAGACAGAATTGAACCGACTCAGCAACATTCGAAAGAACTAAGATGCGTGGTGGAAACAATCATCTACGTCCCTCGTCCGTTGACCAGACTATTCGAGATTTTGCAAGTTCAATTTTGCCTATCACCAACCATAACCTAAATTATAGATCAGCTTTGTAGCACATCACATCACGTACGCACCATTAGGATGTGAATAACTGACATAGTCACGTAGCGTTATAGTCTATATATTCCAGTATATAAGTACCAGCAACTCTTCCGAAGGCTTTAGCGGTCCAATTAAAAACTGAAGAAAATTTTATTTTACGCCAGTCTTTCGAAAGCGCGGATAATTGCGGTAGCAATAAACTGTCGGTAAAACTAAAACAAACTATCGTTTGAAATTGAACTTCTGCAAAGTGGATTTCTTGCCAGCTTGGTGCAACTCTTTAAAACCGCGAGAATTTTATCACATTTCTAACTTAGAAAGTTGTTGCAATGAAGTTGACCGGGCGCACCGAGAGAACGAGAGAAGTTGATTTGTTTTGTCTTTGACGAGACAGGAAGTTTTATCGTATCGTCAAAATTTAAAGCAACTTTTTCCGAGTTCATCGAAAACTGCGCTTGAGGTGGTTTCCGGAGCGTGGGCGTACGTTTGCACCTCGTGCTTAACAGTACTTGTCAGAGAACAAGGAACTCTAGTTCGCCAGGCACTCATTTTCTTCCTGTTTCAAACTCCTTCGTGCATCACTGTTACGAAATATACGGGCGCAATATCTCCGTTCTGCGCATTTCTCTACGAACATACGGATATGGAGAACAAAATGTAGGTGAGAAAATGGGAAAACCGATAAATTAATATTCGACAAATCTCGTTTTTTGAGTTAACATGGTTTATATCTTCGTTCAAAAGATAGATACAGAAATATTCGCGGGAAACAAAATGTGGGCATAGGTTGCTAGAAGACAATCCATAAGATTAATGTAATCCAGTTACGTAGTTAGTCGGGAAATATCAAAATTGTTCAAAAAACGTTAAATTCGACGCACTTTCATTGTTATCTTTGCTCAATTGACCATCAGAAGAAGGGTTTATTCAGTGAAATATATTGGTATTAACTACTTGAAGACATTCTGTGAATTTGGTGGAAATCGTTGAAACCGTTTAGCCAAAAAGGGTGAAAAACGTACATTGACTTTTTCGGCCTATATATCTCTGTTCACCGTATTTTCGTGGAGATATTTGTTCAGAAGAAAAAGTTAGGTGGGTTGGGAAAAAAACCCCTAATTTTTGGGTCATTTTCGTCCCCGCCCCTCTTTCTCCCATCAACTGAAATCGCTGATAACATCATTTTCGCGTCTACAAAAAAACAACAGCTTGACTGGTCCAGCCATTCTCCCGCAAAGCAAACTATGGACACACTTTTTTTCAAGTTCACCGTAAATGAAACGGTGGCACCCGAAAGGAGAGAAATTAAATAAATAATAAGTGAGGAAATGGGGAGAGGCGCCCAGACTACCCTACGCCGGCTCTAGGGACTGGAGGATTGGGATGGGGAGGGTTGCTCCACGATAGAATAACCACCACTTTAAATACGACCTGCTTACAAACCTAGCCGACGCAATTCCTCAGCACTTTTCTTGCACAAGACACTACGCCCCTACCTCTACTCACGAGCTTCCGACACTACAAAGATCTGTCCTGTTGTATTTGCGCACTCACACGCAGGCAACGAGCCGAAATTATGTTTTACTCAGTAGGTCTAAAAACATAAAAATCTTAAGTAAACCCAACTTTTTACCTTCCGCTACCCAAGGGGAAAGGTAAGAAATTATAATCGTGTCAAAAAACCGAATAAAGTGGGTTTTCTTCTGATCTTTACGTTTTGAGGCCTACTGAGTTTAAAAAACCTAATTTCGGCGCGTGGTCCGTGTGTGTGTGTTAACGGAGTGGCTTTGCGGGATAACAACTGAACCCATTGAGCTGGTTGTTATTCTTTGTTTTGTTCGCTATCTTTTGCAGACACCAAAATAAATGTATGGGCGACTTCGGACGATTGGGAAGGGGGGTGAGGAACGAAAATGTACCAAAAAATGAGGTTTCTCGCAATTTTATCAAAAACGATTTTGTTTAAGCTTCCAAATGATCTTCTACTAATCAACACCTAACTTTTCTTCTCCATACATATCTCCATTAAATATCGGCGAACGGAAATACGGTTTTTTACGCTTTTTGGTAAAACATCTGCAACGATTTTCCCCAAATTTACAGGATGTTTTCAAATAGTAGATACCTATATATTTTTTTCAATAAATGTTCCTCTGATAGTTCATTGAACAGGGATAAAAATCAAAATGTTTCGGAAGTAACGTGTTTTCGAACATTTCCGTAAATTCTGCGGTAACTGCTTCATTAGATTTGATCAATCTTAAAGAGTGTCTTTAAGTCACCCATACCTACATTTTGTTGCCTATAATTATTTCTGTATCTATTTGTTGAACGGGGTTATAAGCCAAGTTAACTCAGTAAAGGAGATTTGTCTCATATTCATTTATCGGTATTCCAATTTTCTCGAAAACGGCTCTAACGGTTTCAATCAAACTTACGGACGACTCTGAACTAACTAATCCCTGCATTTCGTTCTCAATAGTTGTTCTTGTAGAAATGCGTGTTCGAGCTTAAAGGTAGCGGAAAGTTGGGTGTTGCTAAGCACCAGATATTTTTTTTTACAAACAGGCAACGAATCAGTAGGTTACCCCATTACCTGGCCTCAAAACTTTAAGATCTGAAGAAAACCCACCTTCTTTTTGACACGACTGCCATATTATCCTTTTGGTAGCGGAAAGCGAAAAGGGGAGCTCGAAGTGCCCACGGGTTGCACCTGAGGCTAAGGAACAGGAGAAACTGTCATTCAGTAGTAAAACTGTTATCCTGTTCGAGTTATTGGGAATTGGCAATGCGGGGAACACAGTGTTGCTCTGTGTGGTAGAATAGCGTGATTATCTCAAGGGATATCGAGCATAGGATGACAAAAAGTGAAAAATTCCTGTAAATACATACATACTACTAATATTACAAGTGATTGATAGAGAACCTATAGCGCCGAATCACACATTTTTTCTCAGACCCACGGGGGTTAAGTGATTTTGACCGCTCTACCTACTAATTTATCAATTTTCCAGTTGTTCTATGTTGTTATCTATTTTATCTTATGTTGCTGTTATCTTATGTTGCTATCTATTGTTGTTTCCAGTTGTTATCTATGATCCAGTTGTTCTCAACGTTCTACAACGAGAAACTATTAAAAATTAACGTTCTGGACTTTGTTCCCACTTATGTCATGCTTTTTTTCGAGCGACCATCTTATGGGATTTAAAACGAGAAAAATCAGCTTCAATCTATTCATCAACATAGAACGTAAAAATAAGGGTATGTGGCAAATGGAACGCTAACTATAGTTATCATTGTGATCAAATCACAAAAACTTTTGTCCCAAAAACGATTCTAATCGCGTCAAATTTGTGGAGTCAAATAAGACGATTGCGTGGAATAGTTGTTTGAATGATGTTTTTAAGCGGTGCTAAACCCGCATGACGAGGTTGAAACGTGTCGTCTTCGTTGGTCTATTAACCAAGATTAAAGGCTGCACGTACCACGAGCTGCACTCGAGCTAACAAAGAGGCCTCGAAGCATGAAAAGTCGGCTGGAGTGGGCACTTGCTACTCGTTTATTCCGTGTTTCCTGATCTTCAAGCCTTTTACGAGCAAACTTCCTCTTTTTTAACGTCTAAATCTTACCAAACATCTTCCATTGAAACGAAAAAATAATTTTGAGAAGCGCTTCACGGCTTTTGCGGAAGTTTCGCCGTGAAACGCATTTCTTTCTTTCCTCAGGTTCCCGTTCATAATACGAGAAATGACGGAACTTGAAGTACGTCAATAGCACGAAAAATACGGCCCATCAATGCCCTTGAAATGTTCTGAAACTACCTTTCACCGTCCAATTTACTACTTAAAGGGACGTCTTTTCGCGGAAGCCCCCTTCAACATCTGCTTCTGCCGACATCTTGAAATCTTTGGGAGAATAACTTCGTTTTATCTGTTTTTCAAAGTTGCTTAAAATCCCGTGAAAGCTTTTTTGTGCTGTGAATAAGCGAGACATTTTCCGTAAGAAAAAAAGCAGTTGAGAAGTTTTAGAGTAGTTTTTCTGGATGTGTGTTCGCTAACAGTTGACCTCGAAATTACACAACTGAACTGGCAGTGGGCCTTACCCTCGAAGCACAGGACATCAATCCAACTCACCACAAGTGGAATCTGCTACGCTGGTAACCTCGACGCTCAGACAATGCAATATATTAGGCGTTCGGTGGCACGACAAAATGATCAACGTTCTCGTGGCTGTGTGCGGTGTGATTTGGGTACTGATCACTTACATCATCTTCACTTCTCGGTCGACGGATCTAGAATTGGCAAATGACAAAGTGCACGACTGGGTTACCAATAAATGTTTATACATGTTCGCGCTAAAGTGAGCATTAAGCGGCCCTGAGTTCAAACTGACGGAATCTGTTGTGTTCGACGCAAAACGCCCAATCAGTATGTGGTTTTTAGACCTCACAATTCCCCCACCTGCCCTAAACCCCCCCCCCACAGACTTTCGCCCTCCAGCCCTTTTGTTACCTATGGAAATTCCACTTTATCCGTTATTTCCTATTGACGACGAATTTACCCTTCGTATGGACATTCCGAAATAGCGTTTCCTCCCCTCTTTTCACATTTCTCTCCACGACACACAGCTTCTCCCAAACTCATTCTCTTACGAAGTCTCAGTCGTCTCCAGTTCTCCTAAGGAACACTCGTTTCATCTAATTCGGATTTCTCCTTCCTTCGTCGTACAACCAGTTCAGAGCCCTCCTTGTTCGCGCTTATGTACTGAGGTAGTTTGGATATGCTTTTTGAGAGCTGTTGACTCAGGAAAAAATTGCGGCAAATCGCGCAGAGCTCTGCTCTACAATCCTCGACTTACGTCGAGAATTATGAACCAATGTCTTAACCACTAGACCAACATCGTCTGGTGCCTTTAATAGGAGTCAGTCAGTACATCTTCCCCCTCGTCTTAAGCCGCTGCTCCTGGAGCGGACTCTTTTAAGGAACGAATTTATGAGAGTTGAGCGAATCCAAGGGGAAATTCGATCTTTGATTAAAGGAACAAGGGGGCTACAAGGAAAGTATTTTCTTTCACATTGTAGTAGGCGCGTCGCCCATCTTATTTCGCGCTGGAACTTTCACAGCGTCAGCGAATCCCGGACCCGAGAATTCGTCCTACTATTTCTCTCTTTATTTTTTTATTTTTTCTCTCCGGGCCTCTTCTTTTTCTTGGAATGAAGAAGTTCGACCACCAGCTGGGCGCCAATTGTACTGAGGTAGTTTGGAGATGCTTTTGAAGAGCTGCTGACTCAGGCAAAGATTACGGCAAATCGCGCGGAGCTCTGATCCACAATCCACGACTTACGTCGAGAATTATGAACCAATGTCTTAACCACTAGAGGACCCGGTGCCCGGTGCCTTTAATAGGAGTCAGTCAGTACACTTATATACCCAAATCATATCCTGGGTGCGTGGGGCCATGAAGGAGGGTGTCATATTCCGAGACGAGATATTCCAGACTGTTCACGTAACTTTCCTTTTTACTCTGTAGGGCTGAGGTAAGTAACAAAACAACAAAAGAACATCATTCGGTTCCGCTATTCTCTCTAAATAGTGTCCACATCAAAATTAGATTTATCGACTCAATCTGAAAACCTATAAATCCGCCATTTTGTTTTTAGCGACAGGTTGATGATAATAACAATAATTGGTGACAAACAAACGTTTATGTTATACGTCCTTAGCCTTACGAAGTGGCGTGTGATTCTTCAACAAGTACCAATCACGGACTCAATTGGCACAAAAAATGCACGTTGCACAAGCTAATACAGTTCGTAATAAGTTAGGTAGTGTGGTCGGGCGATGTTTGCTGGGGTTGTGTAGAGCGAGGCGATCCTGAGTTGGATTTTCATCAAAAGAGGAATGCCGTGGAAGAGATCGAGCTTCTCTGGCACGTAACTACGCTTCAATTTCAAGATGAGGGATTACTTTGCGATAGATAATCGTTTCCCTTAACTAAGTTGAGATTTCATTTGTTGTTGGATGAAGCGGTTAAGAGGCTGCACGTCGCTCTACGGGTGTAATAACCGATCCGCTACTACGTTCCGGAAACTTGTGCAATAGTATTCTCATACTCAACTTCCATTGTGGAAACCCAACCTCACAACAGCTGACGATGTTGTCTGGTTGCTATGCCTGACGTGGCTCTCAATTTGCCCTCCTTCTAATTTTATTCTCGTTTTTCCTGTCTTTACTTATCGTTAATAAAACTACTGCGTTCTCTCACGTCCAAAGCTTTTCTCCTTTAACTTCATAACCAAAGTGGTGACGCCGACGTGATGGGCGAACGCTTGTTGTAGTGCGACAAATTGGAGGCCTCTGCGGCGATTCTCCCGAAAATATCGTTGACGAAGCTGTTCATGATGCTCATTGCTTTCGAGAAGATACCGGTGTCAGGCTGGACCTGCTTGAGGGCTTTGTAGATGTAGATGGCGTACGATTCCTTCCTCCTGCGCTTCTTCTGAGCCTTTCCGGCCTTCTTCATGTACCTTTAGATGGCATGATCGAAGTAGGAGATGATGCGAGAACCAAGTTAGAGCCAAGAAAATCGCCTACGATAATAGGGTGCACGACATCTTGGATCACGACACGCCAATGAAATTGTCGTAGAGCCCAGGCTATGCAGTTTTTCACCATATGTGCGTATCGGTGTACCATTTGCTGCAAAGAGAAACCGTTTGTTCGGCGAACGGTGGAACCACAGAAATGTCAGTTCTCGAGTCGACTAGATATTTGATGTGATTGCGGATATTCAACTCAAACAAACGACGAGTATTTACTGTGTCGCTCTACCCGTTGTCGCATTTAGGGAGGGGGCTTCTAGTTTTCCACCAGGGTGTCAGCTAGAGCTGGCTTGAACCTGCACGGAAGCATTAGACAATTACAACAGTAGTATTCCTTATTGCCGCCGGAAAGAATGAATTGAACACACTGCATAATTGCGTTAAACTGTTTTGACGCTGGGATACTGGTGGATCAGTCTATTTCTGTTGGGATGAATTGAGAAATGTGCCGAGGACGTTTCAGTCGGGGAGTGAGGAATGCTGCGAGGTGGGTTTAGGTGGCGTGAATGCGTCGAAACAATTTTCCCATGCACTGAAGCCTGGTCGTCGCATGTGAGTTCAGACACAAGAATTTATCGATAGTTGAATTTCGTACGAATGGAGGGGCGTGAACGATGTTACGTAGGCTATTTTGTCGACTTTCCAGTCGCTTAAATTGTGAGTTAGAACACGTGCCCCATACCTGTAGAGCATACAGTATATGAAAACCTTATTTGCCAGAGAGATATAAGGATTGTCGAGGAGTGGTTCGATTCCCGGTTCTAACTATCAAATCAGAAATATGATTAAGGTAAGTAAGGCGGCGGTCTAGAGTAACTCCCAGATACTTGTAACTGTTTTGAGAAGAAAGAATTGAGCCATTAAAATTGATGTCAGGATCGTGGAAGTTCCTAAGTTACGGCTACAGATCTTCAAGCGCCACTTGGTACACCATTGACTCAGCTTTTTTATGTACATTTGCAGGGCTTGTGCAGCCTCTGCGGGGTCTTTGCGGCTTACAGCGTAAACCAGATCATCGGCGTATAAACGAGAGAAGTCAGGGGACTCTGAGAGGGGAACGCCGTGACAGAGGAAGCATGAAGATGCGAACCTAGAATGCTACCTAGTGGGATAGACGCTTCTATAGGTCGAAAGGTATTGACGAAGAAAGTTCTATTGTGAAGGTAGCTCTTTAGTATGGTGAAGAGATTCTGAGGACGATGAGGTTTTATTTTATTACGAAGACCTCCGTGCCAGACACAATCGAAAGCTTGATCAGTATCGAAAAACGTAGTTTTACATACCTCCTTTGAGTGGAAAGCGTTCTTAATATAACCAGTGAGTCGCTGTAGTTGTGGGGGGGGGGGGGCTGGATAACGCCTCTCTAAAACCAAACTGTTCATTTGGAATTACATGTTCTGTGTACCTGAGTAAGTGACTAAGCAGCAACCGTTCAAAAATATTAGCTAGGATAGAAATTAACCTGATAGGTCTCTATGAAGTGACTTCGTTCTCTACTTTCCCTGGTTTCAGGATCATGATTATATTTTCCCATTTCCACTGATCCAAGGAAGTAATCCCGCCTCATGCATGCGTTGTAAATTTGCGTCAAACGAGCAATAACACGGCGCGGAGCATGTTTGAGTAGGGGTTGAACCAGGAGATCTGGTCCAGGTGCTTTACGAGTTTTGGAAAGAGTAACGATTTGCGTTACTTCCTTTGGTGAGAACACGATAGATACTGAAGAAAAGGAACAGTCAAGGTCTATGGAACGGCTTAACACGTAATTCCAACATGTCTTGGATGAGTTTGCTTTGTCTCTGAGAAGCAACACATCCAAGCTTTCGTTGTGGAATCGATTTTTGGCATTTAGTCTTCATTTTAGTCTTGCGATACGGGGCCCGTTTCGCCCTTCCAGAGACCAGGTTTTGGCCGAGGAGTTCGTGAACGAAGGCCGCGGCTCCCGACTCCTTGGGAGAGGGAACGTCCACGGTCCTAGAGCTCGACTAGTCCTAGTCCTGTGAAGGGGACAATTCCAAAATTTTATCAGCCATTGTGGCCAGTCTGTCGGGGGGATCGAAAGATGACGCTAGGATGGCTCGCACGTTGGCTGGTAAACGTTGGAAGAACATCGTCCGATGGAAACAGTCTTGAACTTGTGATCCTGCCAATGAACTCATTTCTCGTAAGAGCTTGGACGGCCGTTGACCCCCTAGGTTGAGCTCATTGAGGATTTAGGACACTTTTTGGTCCTTTGACACCTCGAATTCGACCTGCAAACGATCTAGGAGGTCAGTATAGGGTATCGTAGACAACGGCTTGAGCAGGAAATCCGATATTAGCTCGGCGACGTCGCCATCAATAGTAAATTTATAAATCCATTTGAGCCACATCCTTAATCCAACACTTGCTCAATAGCTCTTAAAGATTATTTAGCACGTTTTTTTTCAAAAATATTGTAAAACTACATTTTGTGGAGGCAGTGACGGTGCAAAGCGTCTTTATACCCCCAGAGTGTTCAGGGACGAGGGCCAGATTACCACCCCTAAATGAATGAATGGATTTATTTCGCAATCACGAAGGATTAGAGACATCAGCCTCTTATATCCAACCACCCTGGAAAAACTGGTAATAGTGTAATGTACACTTGCTCACACAAAATTTTACATTGCACAAAATATTTACTTTCCTCTACCCAAAGGGAAAGGAAAGTATTGTAATCGTGACAAAAAAAGTGGAGTTTTCTTCAGATCTTGACATTTTGGCACGTTGCGTGCGTGTCTGTAGTTCGATTTGCGGAAGAACGGCTGAACCGATTGAGCTGGTTCTTTTTCTGTTATGTTCGTTATTTTTTGTAGGCGCCAAAATAAGGTTATGGGGTTGATGTACTGCCTGACTCCCATTGTAGGCACTGGTGAATAAGAACGAAAGAAATATCGTGGACTGTAATTATGAGGGTGGGCCAGCCCAAAACCAAAATTCGTCGCGAGGGGCGCAACCAAAGTCAAATATGATACCGGTGGAAAATAAAAGGGAACTGACCTTCTAGGAGCTGAAGAATCGGTTTCCCGTCCACGGGGTCTTGTAATCCAAGAGGAGAAGACGTCGTTCCCGATGCAGAGTTTCAGGAAGCGAGAATGCACTGCCTGGAGGAGAAAAGTTTGCGGCGAACAAAATTAGAAAAAAGGTAAAAAAAGGAGGAGTCACTCTCGCTCGCGTCGCATCGGCAGAACTGCCGGAAAATTGTTGAAGGGCGGGGGTGTTGAGAGGAGAAGAAGGAAGGGAAATGAGCGGGAAACCCTTATCACATTTGTCGCCTCGGAAGCGCTCGCAAGACGGAGATCAGGATCGAACAGTGGGGATATACGAAGGTTCATGATCCGACGAAAGTTGGGCACTGGATCGAAGCTCGTGATTACAGTAATTTTTGCATGAGTCAGCGGCTGTCCTAACATTTCCAAACACCCCTCGTAACAGCAGTACCATTCGTTAAGGCCTGGAATCATTTTAACGGATCGCTTCAAAATTGTTAAAAATTGTACTTCTAAAGTTCATTCGAACAAATCCATAGACATACCCATAAAATGTTAAGGAATAGTAATTTTGATTAAGGAAACACGTGTGAGAAATGTAACGTGGTATGAGGTGTACAAGTCATATAAATCGGCAGGATTCTGCCATTGGCACGAGGAATTTCCTCTGATTCTTCGGCAAGCCTCTCTCTGAGAAAACGCTACGCACGACACTTTCCAACATAGACTCTTTATATAGTTCTGTAGCCACTCGTGAAATGAAACAATTTTTACTACGCAGCTATCGAATGAAGCATTAACATTTATCTAAAAACGGCGCTTTCCACAAGCCAAAACCAACACGAAATCCGCGTTTCTGCTGCTTTCAGGCTATTGGACGTTAGCCGAAGTCGTCGCAGAAAACCTTTTGTACCCCAATCTTTTGATTTACTTCGTCAGTTCACAGTATTCTCCGTGAAAATAACCTCAGTGGGAGTGTTCTATTTCATGAATAATGATCCGATTCTTCTTCCTCATACATCAAACGGACGGCATTTGATAGTGTTCTACAGGGACACAGTCAGGCGTAGAACCCTTCCGTGTGTTTGAAGAATTCACGCTTCATTTCAATTGAGTCGTGTCAATTAAACCGTGACAGTGGTATTTCCCGAGATGCTTTCATTAGAAGAGGACACTGGACATAGTTTAAAAAAAGAAAAGGTTGCAGCTAAGCATCTTGTCATGCGAAAGCGCACAAGCAGGCCCGACAAGATGCGTCAGCATTTATTTTGATTCTTCCTCTACCTTCCAACGATATCCGAATCCAATTGATCCGAAGCCGCTCATTCTGTAACACCATTGTGTCGATCGTTTGAATCCAATGCAATTTGATTCTTTTCGAGTGGGCGAGCATTGCAATTAGAAAGAAGGAAAAGTAGGGTGTATTCCGAGCCGGGTAAGATGATCAAGAGCGCCTAATATCGCTTTGGAGGAGCCCAAGTGAAGGTTGACAGCTAATCTGAAGGGCCCTTGAAAACTCGTTCAATGACCTAAAAAGAGAGCGAAGTGAAAAACCTGTCGACAGAGGAAAGTGCCGCCACTTCCGATTATTCTTGAAGATCCTTCGTGAATGCCGCCTCATGAGGGAATAACATTATGTTCCATCCCGTTGTCATAATTTGGGAATGTAGGTTAGTATTTTGCGGTCGTAGGAGCATCAGGACAAAAATAATTGCGAGCTTCACTTTCAACTTCGTCGCTACTGTTTCAAAATAACTCACATCTAAAGCTTAAATGAGAAAAACAATCTACAGAGCGAAGCATTCCACAACTTAGTAACTTTTGCCTCTCCGACTGTTCTTAATTGGGAGATTATTTTATTTCTTTGTTTCCTATCCGTTGCCTTCAACCTTTGACTACAGACAACAAACCATAGATCATTCACCAGCCCAGACCAAGCTCATTGGTGATGGCCAAGGACACTTGAAAGACAAACAGCGACTTGCCAAGACCAAGTAAGCAGGTGAACTTGGAGAATCAAGGGGGAGGATAATTCCTCTCTTCGTCTCTCCAACTCAGTCTTCACTTCATCAATAGCTCTCGTTTTGACTCGTCTCTCGGGTCATCAGTATCCCGTTCGTTAGAACTGACTTTTTTCCCGTCTTTTACCGTAGGATCCTATAATCCTGGCACCAAATCGCGGCAGAAGCAATTGAACGTTTCCAAATTAGTCCACTACACCCTTCGCCTCAAGATCTTCGAAGCTGCATCACCCTTTATTTCGGTTTCGTCTCTGCTACGGTCAGAACGTTATATTTTATGTTCATAATTTTTCATTTTCACGCAGGAGCAATTTTTATTTGATTTTCATTTTGCTTGGTTTAATGAACCTGAAGGAAAAGGTTTTTCTGTTCAGGTCCCCCCCCCCTTTGCGTTAAAACCGACAACCAATCGATTTGTCCACTCTGCTAACTTGGCCCTGGAATCGTAGCATGTGTTAACGGCTGTTGCTTATGCTTTGACCTCCGAATAAAGCGCACGAATTTACGGAGCGATATTTTGGTTGTTGATTGCCCGAGGTGAGGAAGTAGTTACGTGCAGATTCTGTCGACAACGTTTGTATCGAAAAGTACCTAAAATGAGGGGTTTTCGCAAAATCGGAAAAATGTTGACAGACTGAAGAAACCCAAAATGGTTTTCTGTATAACCATATTTCTCATTCTGTTCCGTGTAACGTTTCCGGTAGCATCAATTGACCCTAAACACGTTACCAATAATTCGATTTTTTCAAAAACGGGCGTTCACCATTTTGATCAAGCTCACTGGATATCTAATCAGTAACAACAGCGATACAGTATCATCGAATTCACGACGGAAGTGCAGAAAAAAAGGTGCTTTGCACAAAACATTTTCAAGAAGCGATAGATGGGGAGGAGGGTACCAATCAATTCGCGAAGTACAAAAAAAGACTGCCCGAAGAGGTGCTCATTGGCAATTAGATTGGAAACTGAAAGTAGGAAAAGTAGCGAAACCTCTGACTGGAAAACAACGACTTTAATTACATTGCATTAATTGACGTGAGAACGAATTGCTGTCGCTCGCATGTTTCCCACCCGCGAACATGGAACTGACGAACAACCGGACCTCGTTGCACATTAATTGTTCAATTGGTGAGTAGCGAACGCATTTCTCCAAGTACCGCTCTCTTGTTAGCCGTGTATAAATCGTGAGGGTCTCATGAATTCAAATGAATAATGGCGCTTCAATCAGAGAGCAAGCCTCTTAATTTATTAAAACCGTACCCTCGCCCGTGTCACGGTGTAAAATTAACTTCAACTTTCATCATTTCGGTTTAATTATTCGTCGTTTGTTACTCTTTGACTGTTGCTGTAATCATAAAAGTGGCTAAAACGAAACGACGTGGTACGAACATCGCCTAAAATTTCCCGCACGTTTTACTCCATTTCGTCACGCTCTGCGGTAAAGAAGGAGAATAGTATTCACATTTTTTCTTAACAATTTTGTGCACAACTCTCCGCGAATTGAAATTTTAGTTGAGTCTGTAGGTTTCCCGGTACTGACATTCAGACGTAGTTTGCAATCCCACCACTTAATTTTCACTCAGCACAGGACATTCTCCCAAACAACACGATTCATTCGATGAATTTTAATACAGGCGCTCTATCATTATTCTGCAGGCACTAGTTAACTAACTAAAGTTAAATCTAAATCATTGACGTAATTGGGTTCATTTGATTTAAAAAATACTGACGTCCGAAGAACCTTGTGTAGATTGGCAAATATCTCCGTTCGACGAATACCCAGAGAAATAGTGATGCCGAATAAAGCGTTGGTAAAAGACTCTCGGTTTTGTTGACATCTGGCTGAGCCCATTGAACACTCAAATTTAAAACAATTATCTTTGTTCACCCCTTAGAAGAAAATTCACGAAGGAAAAATGTAGTTGACTAGTTGAAAACACACTTAATGTGATGTGCAAATACTTTAAACTTCTCTTTATCTCCTCAATATCTCCGGTCACAGTAAAAACTAATATAATTGCAAGATATAATTATTAATCGAAATAGTTCTTGTGGCTTTTGAGATGAATGCAAATAAAATGACAATACGAAGAAAGCGTGTGCTTAAACGGAATCGTATTAAACAGGTAATGACGCTGCGAATTATTACACAACGGTTTATTATTCTCAGCTTGACGAAGTCACACACCTCTGAGACCCATCCCATACGATTCAGCATCAAAAGACGCCAGTAAACCTGCCAAACGCAACGAAACGACGAGAAATAAATATTTTTGTAGGCAATTGGCACGACGTGACGAGTTGGGTGGTTGGAGTGAGATGGAAGACAGTGCGAGAAATGAGCGTCAGCAGGAGTGAAATGTTAACTTTCGCTTTAATGTCCTGGGAGCTTTTCCAAGTAGTAGTAGCTTTTCCAGTAGTAATAGCACTGGTTTTCATCTGGACGCAGACTTACGCCTCTGGTACACATTCTATTTGTCTCAACACCAAAAAATACCTTGGGACAGATTTTTAAAAAATTATTAATTAGCGGGATTAACGGCGAGGAAGAATATGTACCCCCTGACTCCCATAATAGGTACTCCAGTGGTCGTAGTCTAGTGGGTGCAGACAAAGCTCGTGATCGCTGTAATTTCAGAGTCAGCGGCTCGCCAAACATTTCCAAACCTCTCGTTACAGCGATAACCCCCCCCTCCCTCTCCCTTGAAGAGTAAATAGTTCAAAAAAATAAAAGTTCAATTTTCTTCAAATGCGTTGTGTAGGAAAAATGCTGCAAATTATTACACAATGGTTCACTATACTCAGCATGATTGGGATCTACTCTATTCAATCCAACATCGAACGCTATTGAGCATATAACATGAGCATATCAGCGATTGGAAAAACGACAACTAGTCGTTTGACGAAAACGAAGTGCAAACTAGTGTGTTTATAGAGCACATACGTGACCCATTCCATTCGATTCAGCATCGAAAAGTACTAAGTAACGAAATGGAACATGATTGCTACAACAGAACAACTAAAATTGATGATTTCAAGGTGAAGCTAAGACACCATTACTATTATATTTGACAGAATAGCGGTATCAGTTAGAGTGTGAGTATATAAATGTGAACAAGGGAACTCTAAACACGTGAACTGGTAGCTTGGGAAACTAAGTGGAGAGAGTTGTGAGTAGCGTGAGATTTGAAGACGAATGAGTTGGGAGTACTAGGAAGATGACTGTCGTTCGCAAGTGCTGATGGATGACTGACTTGGAAGTAACTGTCTGTTGATAAGAGAAAAATAAAGGAGGGGTAGGGCTGGAAAAGGATAGCTCAGAAAAGGGGGGAATCCGTTGTCAATCAGAAATAACTGAAGAGGTGGACTTTCTATAGGTAAACAAAGGGGGTCGGTGCTATGGGAGCCGAGGACCATCTGTTAGGCTTAGTGAATCCTGTTAGGGCAGGTGCGGACATCTTTGAGGTCAAAAACCCAGCTCCGCCTCCTCAAAATTTGACGCTTAACGTTTCAAGGGATGAGGAATCCAAATCTACAACGTACGTCCACGATCCACCTTCCAGGTTTGATAGCAAATCGACCGATTGACCGAATTGTTCTTTCGCAGACGAATTTCGGCTGTCAGTTTGGCTCGTCCCATCGTGCCAAAAGCCTGTCAGCATCACCTAGAAAGTGTCAATTTTTTTGTTCCGTTGTAACCAGGTCAAGTTACGTACCGCTAACTGGCATTTTTCAATGGGAAATCGAATGCGTTGGGCCTCGGAGGTGTGAAACTTCAAGTGGGATAACCATGTTGGGCAAAAGAATAATTTGCAAAGTTTTTTACATTATTGAAAAACCTATATTTCCTGCTCAAATTCGCTCACGTAAACTTCTAACTCTATAATGCAACCAATGTCCACGCACTGCGGGGTCATCTTATTTGAAGTAAATCTCTACTTAAGGGTCTGGTTTAATTAACGTTTAGTCGGGCTTTCACTCTCGCAATCGTCCGAGTCAATTGAAAGTCAAGAGCGGGAGATAATAAGTTTTAAAACATGCTAATGCCGTCGAGGAGGAGAGGTCAAGAGGACCCGCAGCAAGTGAAGAAATGAGAATTATTAATGAATCATTCTCGACAAGTTGCGGCGACGGTTTTGGTTGAAGGCATAATTTAATTAACTTGTCCCAAAAACTTGAATAAAACAGAAAATTGAAATATCAACGTCTTCAAGTCGCTTAGGAGCAAACCAGGTCTTGAAGCACCATCATCAATGATTTGTCGGCTCAGACTCTCCACCAGCCTCATTTTTATACAAGTTTTCTTGGCCCTTTGCACGATACTACATCAAAACTTTCAAAACTATAGTATTGATTTTCAAGTGGTTCAATAGCCGCTACACGCAGGTACATTTTTAGGTTTTGAGGTGTAGAGCACGCAGTATTCATGAGGAGGATGTAGCTGGTACGTCGACTGAGAATAAACAGCGAGCTAACAGAGGAAGTAGTTTTCCTATCAAAAAGTCGGGCGGTGCCACATAGTCCTCCTACTAAAATTAAATTGAATTTTTAAAACATTTCCAATCTACACAGAAAGCGGAAAAAGGAGGAGTTTCAATGTGGTTCGAATTGAAAAGGCCAGCAGATGACGTACCTGTGTGGGAGCCTCTCTTTAAGCATTGGCCAGGCTTGTTGAAGACGACAGAACGTAGAGCCACGAAGAACGTACCTGACTCGTATTACAACAGGTTGTCAAGTCACACACTCTAACTGGCGGAAATTAACGAGCTCCGAACTATGCGTCCGCTTAATTAGGAGGAGTCGAAGTCGAATGGTAAAAGAAACAAGGATCAGTGTGATAATTGGCGTCGTCTGAGTTGCGTCATACTGCTTCAACAACCCTCTCGGATACCCTCTTCTCTCACCCCCCTCACATAATCTCTTCCAAGAAAAGTGAGGAAGCATTTGGTCGAGTTCCTCATATTTCATTTTGCTCAGGCTGCAAAAACCCCAGAATGCGGTAGTGCCCTTTGTTGCCAGGGTACAGCCCACTGAGCATGTCACGCCTGAGTACAGATTGCTAGGATAGCTGAAGATAGCAGGGAGAAGAAAGCTATCACTGGCTGTGATGCTGTGTGCTGACTGACTCCTATCAAAGGCAAGCGGTTCATCGTGGTCTTGCGGTAAGACGGTCGATTCATAATTCTCGACGTTAGTTGAGGGTTGTGGATCGAATCCCCGGCGCGATTGCCGTAATTTTTGCCTTAGTCAGCAGCTCTTCAAAAGCATCTCCAAACAACCTCAGTACAAGTGGCTGTGATGCTGTTTAAAGTGCTGAAATACATGAGTCCCGAGTACCTGTACAATACATTTAAATGTATGCCACAGGTGCATAATAGGGACACTAGAAATGCCAGAACCTTGATGAAGCATCAATCTCATAGGGCCACAGTATAAACGCAGGGTCGTTCTTGGCGCAGGGAACTAAATTGTACAACGAAGCTGTACAAGAGGATCTATTTGAACTGAAGTTGACGCTGAGCACTTTCAAAGGAAAATATTTAAAGAAGTTGCTGGAAATGTATGAGGACACGGGATCACATCATTAGTGTTATAATGTGTGCATTAAATGTTTTAGTTTTAATGTGTGTCTATAGTGATAAGATCCAATATGAAAATAAGAGAATATCCCAGTACTCGCCCTCCTCAAATGTGCAAGTGTGTGTGTAGGACGAATGAATGTAATTTATTACTGTATGAACGTTGTTTATGGTTGTTGTTTTTTTTTGTGTCTAACATTTGTGTGATGTGGACATACTTATGTTTTTGGTATAATATTACAATGTTGTAGAATTGAAGAATATCTACCATTCGTTTTAAAAATATTTATTGTTTAATTATGCCAAGGATGTGGAAAATTTTCTTGAATCCTGGGGGAGTGGAAGAGAGGGCTGCATGGCGCTAACCCCCCCCCCCCCCAGGTGGATGCATGAAACCTCAATCAATCTCTCGATGTGTCCAAAGAACTCACACAGTTCCTCTAAATACAAATGACTACTTACTGGGCCAAGCAAATGAAGAAAGTCTATGAATTGAAAAAACAAGATATGGTTGGTAACTTTCTTTCAGTTATTGTGAATAAGGCACTTACTTCCTGGGGGCCCTCCTCTCCTCCCATCATCATCAAGCACTCCTCCTCGTGTTGTCCCTAGCCAACTTTGCAAATATATCTTTGGCAGAAAATAAAAAGCTCCAATCTAAATAACTTCCTCGATTACTTCACTCAAACTAGAAATAAGACTGAGAAGGAAAGAACCATTCAGGGCGACGAATCCACTATGCGCTCGTCACCAAAAAGAACTTCATTCGTCTAAAAGCCGCGCACTGTTCGTACGTGTTCGTGAGGCCGACATAGGTACATACACAGCAGACTGTCCAGCCAGTCGCTAAGTGGAGAAACGTTCTGCGAACTTCAAATAAGCTGTCGGAGTTACATTCAATTAAGTGTCGAATTGAACTTTTTATTATTTTTCATAGAGATACTGGCAGAGGTGGCCAACAAAGAGAGAGAGCTGCGTAGTTATGCACCCCTCTTCCCCTAAGTTGAAGAACAACACGCGCTTATACGGATTTAGTGTTCATACCCACCTTGTTAACAAAGGTTCGAACAAAGCGTTTACGTTAACGGCAGCTGTACATGATGCATTACACTCTTTACTTGCCTTGAGTAGTAGGTAACCCGTCATTATAGATAGTAAGTAGCCCGCTGTTTGCGTACATCTTTTTAAAACACACTTCGCTTTCTATTTTAATTAATTTTAAAGAAGTTTCATAAAATACGTAGTCTCGCAATAAAGGAGTGCCACACGAGTCGTGGGGCAGCGTCACTGTCATGATGTGGCCCCATAGGAGAAGTACTTTTAGAGTACTTTTACCGTCTCCGATGGTTTCTCTCTGGCCTGTGAACGAATTTCAAGTTAAGTTAATAACGGAAGCTCTCTGTGTAAAGGCCAGTACCTTTAAGGCAATCTAGTACAAGCGAGTGGTGTACTGTGTAAGAGACGGTACCAGGCGTTCATCTAGGTTTCATCAGACGTTCTTCAAATCATTCCCCAGGGGTTTCAGGAACAGTAACGTATAAAGTGGTCACTAACTGTATCACTCAGTTCCTCTTTTCTATAAAACCCGTCAAGATTTTCATACCTTAGTGACTTAGTCGTTAAACACGTCCTCTTATGTCCAGTTTTATGCTCCCTAGTTTTCTCAAGGCCTTTGACCCTTATACAGTCAAATAATCGTAGAATTCGGCAGAACAAAAGGTAAAACACTCAACTGTCGGGTTTCGACGGAGTGAAGAATTCATCGTCTCGAATCATAAGTAAGCGCCGTTCGAGAGGAAGGAAGCAATCATTTCCTAATTAGTAATCAGCTTCCTTTGCTTACTTTCTTGACGAACAATGATTTATCGACCGCAATTAAAGTGGATTGCTACAACAGACGTCACCTAACGCCGCTCCTGGAATATAAATCTCCAGTTGCCCGTCCGCTTGGAACGACAACGAAAGAATAAATGAGTTCTTCAGGTTTTTTATAGGTCGCTCAATTCGTTGGTTTTTATAAGTTTTGAAAGCGATTAAGCGAGGATTCATTACCTCGAGATGAAACTTCCGATTATTTTGGAAGATTATTGTAAGCATTCAGGATAAAATAGGAAGCGTAAAACATTTCAGAACTTATTTATTCGTAATAGGAACCCCTTCTCAACAAACTTGTTTGATTTTTACGATTTTTCGCAATTACTTTGAAGAATATCCAATTCCTTCTCTCACCAACAAATTACGATTCCCCAACTAAAAAGTATCGTTCGCAAATGCACACTCGCAGCCATATTGGTACAATGGACGCAATGGTACAATTACTTGGCCTTCAGTTACATCAAATAACACAGTGAACCTTACAGATTACTCGGCCAGCTGTCAATTCCTAATTCTCTACGTATTGATTCACATGATCGATCCGTCGGCACTTGAGAGCAACTGTTTTTTTACCATTTGCATCTCAATAGTTTTTCCCAACGCTCTCCAGTACGCAAAGTGTTTCGTGTCACGATCAGGGTGAGCTGTCGAAGATACCTTTCGTTTCTTAGACTGAGCCTTCAGTCATACTTCGTTTGATTTATGAACCGAGTTTCGCCTCCGTTTACTTTCACATAAAAATTGAGCTAATGTGAAGTACAATTTCGATTGCGCGACTTCTCTCCAACAATCTGTTATTTGCTCTGATCGAAGGTAAGAGTGTTCATATATTCGATTTAGTTAGCACGTTATTCTCCAAACTCGCCGAATTTCATAGATTGAACCTCCTAGGAATATCAAGAGGAGAAGCAGTTCAGTTCTACATAACGAATTTTAAATCTATGTTATTCATTGCTAAATTACTACTAAGTTGTTCAACTTTGCCCACTTATTTGGCTTCAGTACGTGGTTGCAGAAAACTTACTTCCATATTTTGAGAGCCCGGAAGTTGTCTGATAAACTCGCTATTTCTCGTCGAGGATCAGAGAAAAAGACTGAAATATGGATATGAGTAGAAGATGAAGTCCAGGAGGGGGGGGGGGGTTGAACGTCGGGAAGGAAATAAGGAAATGGGGGAATTATGAAACTGGGGAGGGAAATAAAAAATCCGACGCGTCAGCGAATATTCAAGTTGTTACGAGGGTCGTAATAATATTATGTTATTGCGAACGCGTGAAATAACTTGAACCTCCCGTCAACAAGGGAAATGTGACCGCACGAAAAAGTTAAGAAGTCAGTAGTTTCTCGTTATTCTTTAACTGTCGCACACGATTCAAAGATATGAGGCCGAATTACGCGCTTTTAGCTCGTAGCTCATTGAATGTGTACATTAGGATATTGGAAGTGCTTGAGTAGAAAAATAAATAGGTTGATTTTTGGTTTATTATTTGTGTGGGGCAAAAGAGAGGGGGGAGGGGGCTTAAATAAAATAAAAGGGAACTCGGTGGGCGTGAGAGAATATTGATTTGAGTTTGAGTATATAAGGGTGGCACAAGGGGACTCGGAGTACGTGCAAACTGGTAGCAGAGTGAGAGCTGTGACTGGCCTGAGAGTTTATAAAGACATGTGTAGTGCGCTCTGGGAGACGAGTGTCTCTGGGAAAAGCTGTGTGTGATGGAGAAAGAGGTAAATCGAAGGAGGGAAGGACGTTTTGGAAAGTACAAAAGGGAAAATCCCTAGTCATTGGAAGTTGAAGCTGACTGAATGTCCTAATGCCTCACAGGTCGATTCCTAGCCTCCTCAGGAATAAAAGGTATTTCATGTAAGAATCTTCTTAGATATCCACCCTGGGAGAAGTAGTACCTACCTCCCTCTCAATTCTCTGGCACTGGGCCAGGACATGGTAGGGAGTCTCCTCGTCTGTGCCACACTACCTACATTGAGGGGTGCCGACTATGCCCATAACATACATCATTCTGCAGTGCCCTGTGATGATCCCAACAACCTCTCCATCCTTAGAAGGTTTTCTCTTATCTCACAGTTTGCTCTGAGATAAAGCGTTTGGAGTGCCTTCCTCCCACAGCATTCCAGACTGTCTGCTGCATGCTTCTGGAATTCTCCCACAGTCCTATTGACTAGTGACAGAGAAATCCTGCAATGGGAAGTTGGGCCAATAGGTCTGGCCAGATGGTCCACCCTCTCATTCCATCTCATGCCCAGGAATCCAATCACTTATTAACTTCGTTCGTGTTTGCTAAGGAGTTAAGCCACATCCTGCACTCTCACACCAGTTTTGCCGTTTCGCAACAGTTCATCAGCGCCTTACAAGAAGCTTAACTATCAGTCAATATGTTGATAGTTCTGTCGCTATAGCCTTTTTCATGCATTATGATTGCCCTGGCGATGATAACATAACCTCCGCTTGAAAAACCGTTGAAGCAGGGCCTAGGGCAATGTGAGTCCCAGAGCCACTTATCCACACCCAGGGGCCTGTGCCCTCCGGAGTTTTCGATCCATCTGTGTAGATGTTGATGCCATTAGGACGCCGAAACTGTCGACTTTCGCCGTTCCACAGGCTTCCTAATGGTTGCACATTGTATTTCCTATCAAACTCATACATGAGCAACATCATGTCCATGACCATGCTGAGCTCCGTGTTGGTCTCAAAGTTCCTGAATATAGCCAGGTGTACATTAGTCGCCTGTGGCACCTTAGCTATTTTGAGCCTAGTGAGTCTGTACGCCACCTTCATCGCCTCTCCCTTGACATAAAGGTCTGGGGGAAGAAGGTCGAACATTCTCTCCATGGTACTGGAAGGTGTGGTCTTCATCACCCCCGCTATTAGTAAGCGTTTATACTTTGTCAAGCTGCTCTAATCGCAGCTCTATGCCACCGCACAAACAACCCATATGAGATTATTGGTCTCACAATAGCTTCATAGAAACCAGCAAGCCATTCTGGGCTTTAGGCCACCAATGTCCTCCAGCACATTCTTTGACACGTCCACGACGTATCTGATGTGCTCTTTCCCGATTATTTTCCGATCCCCATTCACACCCCAGTCAACCATTCGAAATTGCTGAGTAAGTTATATAAATATGGGATAAGGGGTTTACCCCTTCAGCTGGTGAGATCTTACTTGTTGGACCGCCCTCAGGTGACTCGAATTAATGACGTACTCAGTGATAGTGCTGTGGTAACCTGCGGAGTGCCGCAGGGGACTGTGTTAGGCCCTATTTTGTTTCTATTGTACATAAATGAATTGCTAAATTTGAGAATTGAAGGTGAGATGTTAGGATTTGCTGATGATACTGCCATTGTATTCTACGCAAGGAATCAGCATCGGTTACTTGAGACAATGAATTATAACTTGTTTTTAGTTAGGCACTGGATGGATGTTAATTGCTTGGGCCTTAATGTGGACCTCTTTAATGGGTTTTTCCTTTTCTAATCGTGGGTATTCCGATCTGTCAGGTGTGTCTTTTCATAATTATGAGTGCTTCCTTTATAAGGAATCTTGTAATTGTATAAATTTGCCGTTGGTCCCTAAATGTAAGTAACTGGGAGTTCTATTTGACCACAATCTTAAATTTAATTTCCACATCGAGTTTCTGATTATCAAATTAAGGAAGTTTTTCTACGTTTTTAAAGTGGCTAGACATTTTTTGTCATTCCGTCAGCTCCGTTCTATTTATTTTGGCCTGGTGTTTTCTTTACATAAATATGGCATTGTTGTGTGGGGTAGTGCCTACAAATCTCTGCTGGCGTCCTTGCAGGTCGTTCAGAACATTGTAATTAGAATTGCTCTTAAGAAAATACCCCTATACCCAAGATTCCGATTATACCGGGAATTTAATGTACTTACCGTGGGAGAACTGTTTTTGTTTCAGTCATGTATTTTTGTGTTTAAAACTGGCATTCGGCCGGAGCACAGATGTTTTACTCCTTGCACGCGCACTGCGCTGTCGTCTAATATTGCTCTACCCAAGGTACACACGGAGAGAGCGAGGAGGAACGCTTATTATAGGGCTCTTCGTTTCTTTTACTCTTATAAAATTAATCTCGATGATGAGAGTCCCTGAGATACCAGCCTTTAAAAGGATGATATTATCTAGGATGAGAAGATAAGATTAAATCTTATACAACTTTTGTAATATGCGATTTGTAGCTATATTATTTTGGTTAGGATAAGAAGATAAGATTTGTAATCTGAGCTTTGTAGCTATATTCTTTTGGCTGAGAGAGAGCGACTCGACCAGCGCCCACAAGTTCGAAAGAACTTATTGTGTTGGTGGACGGGATTTTATATCGTACTTTGTCTTCAACATGTTGTATTATTGTTATTCCTGTCAATAAATTTGGTTTATTATTATTATTACACCCACATACTTGACCTGCTCACTCAGCTGATTTACTTTGCCCATTACTTCCTGCGGCTTCAGCCCCGACAGTTGTCTTTGTCTTGTGAATGCCCTATCTTCCCGGACCACAAGCACACCACCCGCAAGGGAAAGTGATAAAACTGTTGGGAATTCATGAAAGTAAATAGGAATATGACTGAACGTTTCAAGGATCCATGAATTGTTTCAAAATTAAATAAAAACGATTAGGGAGTATAGTAAAAATTATGTAAAAATAGTCAGAAAATTAACTAAAAATCAATGGAAATCGAATAAAAGCGTATTTAAAATTCCGTAAACACAAATGTTTAATCCATAAAAAAGATCGTACAAGTAACATAAAAATTACTCATTGCTAATTATAAAAGATGGGAAGTCAGATACCTAGGAATTATTGGTTCCCTTCTTTCCCATCGACCCGGTTTACTCCTTAGCGCTGTTGACACCTCGAAACGAGTATGGGTCTGAAATTTACAGGATAAATTTAATTCGTTGTAAATATACGATATTTTACAGACGTAATCCGATTTTAGATCGGAGTCAGACCTGTTACAGGATCAATATTTGAGCCGCCCTTTGAGATTTGGATGGCGACCGTTTGTTTACTACAATTCCTCAATAAATAATTCAATTCGTTTCAGTCGTTTGGGAACCATTTAAATATTAATCGTAAAAAGCGAACGTTATAACTCCGCGACACTCGCCAAAACATTCTGATTTCGCTGTTAACAATTTGTAAGCTGACGTAGTCAAAAAGACTTAATACCCCCGCATTTTTTTTTTGTGAGGAGCGTTCGCTTGACTCGTAATTCACATAATTGACTCGTATCCCACGCGTTTGTTGAGGACGCCAAGTTCAAAAGCAAAATAGCTTAATAAAGTTCAGTGGACGAGCGGCAACATGCGTTCCTTGGGATACAAGAGCGTGGATAATGTCAGAGCATTTTAATAAATTTACTACGTGAAATTTTCATCTCTCGGCTCGTAAGGAGGATAATTCGTTTCTGTATTTCAGCGAGCGTTAAAAAATAACTTATGGTAAGTGGGTGTCGCGTGTCCTTTGATTCATTCGAGGACTGTGGAAATAACCAAACGGTTTAAAACGACGTGCGGTTGGTTAATGATAATAATTACAGTATTAAGAATAAAACAAGAGTTTTCATTAAAAACCGATCAAGCGCTGAACTTTATTGTTGTGTCGCTAACCGCTCAATAACAATTGTTGTCACGTGCTTTTTGGTTGATTTACGATAAGCATTCTGTTCTGGAAACACCTATTTTTTGCGTACCTTCTCGGCTAGGTTTGCAGTTACGTGGGCAATCACGTCGTAGCAACTCTCCCAGGAATGTTATTGATTTGACTACATGCCGTCGGTTCTGTCATGAGAACCTAAATAGTTTTCATGTATAAGCACGTATTTGACTCAAGTACTGGACGCATTCCTCAAATATCTGGTGCGTTGCAACACACAACTTTCCTCAATTCATTCGTCACTCTGTTAATTAGAGCTTGAATTAACTCATTCTCGAACGAGTACGAGTATACACACTCACAGGCCATTTTCACAAATAGTGTTTTTCGGACTCAGGGGGGTCTGAAACGTCAAGATCTGAAGAGAATTTTTTTTTACTTTCCTTGGCTCTACGAAGTAGAAAGGAAAGTTATGTAATCGGCTGAAAAAAAAATTTTGAGTTTTCTTCAGATCTTTACGTTTCAGACCCTCTTGAGTCCGAAAAACACTATTTGGGAAAATCGTCTGTGTGTGTGTATGTGTGTCTGTATACGATTTTTAGAGAAAACCACCGTACTAAATCAGCACAAACTAAATATCTCGCTCGCAGGTTACCATGGAACGCCAAAATAAGGGTATGAACCAAATCCACCGAACGTTAACTATAGTTATCATAGTGATCAAAACAACAAATTTTTTTTCTCAAAAACCGCTCAAACGATTTTGATTACATTTTTTATATAGATAGCTCTTAATAAGATAATTATACCATAAAATTCCCATTCGTGGGAAAATGACGAGAGCAGCACAATAAATTATCAAAATTTTCGGTGAAAAGCGTTTTTAGCGCGGGTTTTTCCTTTTAAACTCCGCTGGAATTTTTGTAGAATGTTAAAAAGAAACTGGTATTGTAGTCCAATCTAATACCTAACGGGTGAGTGTTTAAAAACACCCATGAGATACATGGTGCTCACTCCAGAAATTCCTCAATTTCAACTACCGCCGTTTCGCTTACTACCAGTTCTAAACGTTTTTACCCAATAACTCTGCAAAAGTGATTACTATCCTTCTTCAAAAAATTTGTGTTTACATCCTCATTAATTATCTGTGTACCAATTGCTCAATAATGGTCCTGCAAAGAGTACGAGCAGCACAATAAATTCCGGAACTGTAAGCGCTACCGCTTCCTGCTGCCGTAAAGCGTTGTTAACCAAGTTCAAATGAACTGAGTGATAAATGAATTGATTAAATAGAATTAACCATGTACAAAGTGAATTGACGTAGAGCTAAGGAAAGTTGTTTGTTGCAACGCACCAGATATTTTTCAACCGATTCCATAACTTTCCTTTCTACTTTGTAGAGCCAAGGAAAGTAAAAAATGAGCAAAGTCTGCTACTCTTGGGCTCTTCAAACCCCTGGAGGAAGTACCTCTCTTAGACCAATACTGATGAAGTGAAACAGTGCGTTATAATGAAATGTTACATTTCTTCAAAAAGTCCTTATATTACATCGTTACTGCGCTAGACCGTCCTCTAAATGATGCAATTACTCGCCTGCAGTGGCGGCTGTTGAGATAAAACACTGACACGCAATCGATTTCGACTTACAGCTGATATATTGTTCATCGATTCAACGCAACTGTTCCACGAAGTTCACACCTTCGTATTCGTCGGATACTCCGTACGTTTAACTGGGGGTACCAAAACATCATTCACTTCGATAATTAGGGACGCTTTCGTGGAAACTGAAGATGGGGCTGACAATAGAGTGTTTCAACCACGATGTGTGAAGGTGGATGGACCACTCCAGGTAGTTCACGAGGAGAGTCATCTTTGCCAGGTAGAAAGGTTCGGATTTCGCTCACACCTGGGCAGTTCCATTACACCTTCAACTGCTTTCAAGCCGTTGGAGTATACGAAAGTGGGTAATGTGGAGCATGAGCCCTAATTTTTAGAGTGACTGGAGACCTTGGGTTTGCCTTTGCCATCAACGCTTTCTAGGGAAAGAAAACTGACCCGCGTCTCAGAGAGTCGCGAATAAGGAAGGATGCAAACTCGATCCGATTTGAGCATCGACGAAGTGACGGCGTCCAATGGTTGGTATGATACATCCAATAAAAAAGTCCAAGTTGCTAAGAGGCGGTTGACAAAGAGCGAAAGACGAGATGGCAGAGGGAAAGCTCGTGAGTAGTAAGGGCAGGCAATCAGATCTCTGTGAAACAGTTGCATCGCTTGAAGACGGTCATAGGCAGTCGTAGCAGGTTAGAATAGACGTATAGGTGAAATATAAATCCGAACGGTAGCTCTGTTAGACATTATTGCGCTCAGGTGTTCCAAAACACTATCAAGACGTCTCAAATATTGAAACAGCCTTCTGAGAAAGGAGTAAGTTGAGCTGTGCAAATCGCGTTAGCAATGGTTCAATCACAAACACCGTCGAGACAACGAAAATCTTGTCTGTACCCCAGACACGGGGGATATCGGTGGAAAATTGGTTAATGAACGCTGGCAGATGCAGATGCGACGGAAGCAAGCGGTTTCGTGGTTTTGCTTCATCGCGAGAGTGATGGGTTTGTGTTTGATAAGATGAGGGCCTTCGATCTCCATTCTGCAGGACAACGAGCCATCAAAAGTCAAATATTTGGGTTGTGGGCCAGTCAGAGACTTGGAGTAAAAGCTGCGGGAGCTGTGGTTTGTCGTTGATGAGTTTGCCCTGGATTAAGCGGTTAGAGACAACACTTGCAGTGCACAATTTAGGTCAGTTTGGAGCCGTCTATCCAAGTCTGGTCGCTTGAGGTTTCGTTTCACAAAGCCTGCGCGGCCTCAAACGTGATTGAAGAAGGGTCTCCGTCACGCCACTCCTATGACGAGAAGCCCGAGCTGTAAATGTACAAGTTCCAGAAATTGTTTTAGTTGTACTTGAGTCTTTAGAAACATTGAGAAAAACGTAAGGCCAGGTTGTTGCCGTATTAACCCGTCTGAAGCGTGTTTTTGTTATGGGAGAGCATGAAATCTAGCAGATAACGGAGACGTGATGACGTCATGTGTACCTTCCATTCTATCCCTAATTTCTGGTTGTCCATCCAATCGAATCATACATCTCAGCACATTACACTACCTCACCTTTACTGTTATTCTAAGGTGCTCTCTTGTGCTAGCCTACAAGAACGAGGATTGAACATTCCACTATCTTATTTTCATCACACTTTTTCCTCTTCTAACTTGAACTCATAATTCAGATATTATGAGAGAGCACAAATCCATCACCCCATCCTGTATGCCCTGGAATGTCATATCCCACACTCAGACTGGTTCGTTATTTATGTCATATCGACACAAATCCCTGTCAGTCCTGAGCCCTTTGTTGGTAGCACCAGGAGCTACGAACAATGGCAAATGGGAGGATAGGTGCAGGGCTGCCTATTGGCAGAGGGTGCCCGGCCTTAGACAGTCGAAACTCTTTATCCTACTCTCCCGGAGAACGGGCAAGGAGGTGCTAGGTCTGGAGAGGAAGGATATGGGGATCATACGTGGCCTATTTACATGGGGATCATACTTGCCCCACTGAGGCCCCACCTTTCAAATGTTGGCAAGTGTGAGGTACAGGTGAGCAGGTTCTCTGTGAGCTGATTCTGGAAACGGCAGAGCACGTGTTCTGTATATGCTTTCTACAGCCAGAAGAGGTGGTGGTTGCAGAACTTGCGGATGTCCTGGTGGAGACGTGTAGGGATCGTCGCACTGAGAGAGCCTAGTGCCTTGGGGTCTGAGGGTGGAGCTAGGGCTCATGTACGTCCTTACAATAGGCCCGTTTGTGGCCGCACTGGGGGTATCTTCACTACAGCTCGTGTCAGGCTGCTTCCATGTTCAATATTTCTTGGCAAAGCTTAATAAGGTGAAGTTTGATTGGCAGGGCAATTGTGGGCAACGATGCATGGGTTTTTAAGGCCTCGGTTACTCCGTTTGTAGTGCTGGAACTGTAATATTCCCCGACATCGTATAGCCTGACTGCCACCTCCAGTAATCGTAGTCTAGAGGTCATCGACGAAGATTCATAATCTGACAAAAGTCGGGCATTGGATCCGAGCTCAGCATTGCTATAATCTTTGCCTAATTCAGCGGCTCTCCAAACATTTTCAAACCCCTCGTTACATCTTGACTACCATCTAAATGAACCACTAAAATATGGAAATAGTTGAGAGAGCGAACCAGGGAAAGCACCTAGTCTCTTAACGAGGAAGTTGTCAGCTCGTGTTGACAGCTCGTGTTGAGGGCCTTCAGTGCCCTCTGATTTCAACTCCACTGGCCTGAAGCGATGCAGGATCAAATTCTCTGCAGGCTGTGTGAAGAGGCTGATGATAATGCATTGTACGTCATCTCTGACTCCAAGATGTTTACACATAGATTTCAGTTCTTTCGAGTAACTACCTCACGACTGAGCTTTTTAAGTCAAGTAACTGACCCTCACTTAAGAGCTAGGCATCCAGACTATGCGTAAAGTGCCGTAGAAATCGCAATAAACCAACGGAAATCAGCTCTTGGGTAATAACATTTTGCTACATCAGGTATAATCTGCAATCTACGTCCAACTGCTTCTAATTCGAACGGAATTCAGCGAATATGCATCTTATCACTTCCTTTCTCAACCTCCAACAACCTAAACCAATTACTTCGCCTTTACACTATTTCGTTCCTCACGAGGTCTGTCCAAGCCACTCTCAACGAGCTAAAAGCTGATATACTATAATGATCACTCCCATCGCTAAATACGTGACCAAAAACGGCTTAATGGACCGGGAAGTTTTCCCTTCGGCGGGAAAACAGCGCCTAAATAGGCTAGAAATTATTTTGCGCTTTGAGCTGAGAGCGCACACGTTGATTAAATCATAACTTTGACTACAAGAAAATTGTGGGCGCGAAATCCCAACAAACACTTTTCACGTAGGCGCCGCGCGCATTTATTTTTCTAACACCTGCTACAAATAGTCGATAAAAAAAAAGTTTAATTGCGGAACAGGTTTCAGCACTTTTCCCGATGCAAATGCGAATGTTCAATTTCTAAAAGTTTTTTCTCGGCTCACTCGACGAGAATTGCTCTTGAGCCCAGGGCAATTTCACCAGATTCATCTTACTATTTGGCAGCTGAGGACTTGAAAGTTGGTTGACGATTTTTCTCAAAATTCTCGATGTCTGGAAAGCTTGTTATGGACTGTTGTGGATTGGAGGAGGGAGAAAGGAGGTTCAGTCCACGTACTCCGGACCTAACGCTGACGCTGAGCTCTAAGTGGCATGTGGAGCGGCAAGGTGCAGGTTTGTTACCCACCTTTTCCAAAAAACCTTCTAAATGGAGCTACAGGTCGTGAGAATTGACCTGTAAAGAGGATGTAAGGAGTGAAGGACGAAATCACAATTGCTGGCCGAGGGGATTGACTTCTAGAGTGGACAATAGCTGTTGTTTAAGGCCGGTCCAGACGCTCCGTTTTCCACCACGACTTGCCTGTGCAGACCAAGTCGTTGCAGACAAAACGTTGCGTGGAGACCGGAAAACGGTGAGATTTTAAATCCGTCGGGAAGTCGCGGAGTTGCAGCGATGTCCGAAATCAGTGACATGTACAGGCATGTCGCTGCGTGTGGACACCTGCTCCGTTTTCCACTTCGCCTTGTTCCTCAGTTTTTATTCATCACCCGACGACGATGACCGACCTTCGCCAGTGCTCGCGTGAGTTTCTAATCGCTTTCATTGAACTTTATGAAACTTTCCCGTGCCTTTGGTGTGTGAAGTCGAAAGACAATAGTGATAGGGACAAAAAGGATGGAGCTTATGGGATATTGGTGGACAAATTTAAAGAAATCGACCCCGCTCTCTCTCTCTCTCTCTCTCTCTCTCTCTCTCTCTCTCTCCTCAAATCAAACCTAAGCACTTACTTAGCGACAGTTTATAAACTATGTACCCGGTATTTCAAGATACTATTCCTCTCCAACAGGAGCTCCAGTGATTTTTGGATGATTTTTAGAGAGTGAAGATAATTTCATTGAACCTCAGAACGTTCAGTATCCATCTAACGGCTTAATGAACAGACGTAAAAGCTACTTCAATTGGATACTCTACACATTCTCGTTGACCTCATTATACCTGTGCTTTGTCATATTTAACGAATGGTGTGAATTATACCCAACTAAGCAGGAGCAAGCTATCATAATACTCTTTAAAAAAGTTGCTAACGCCAAAACTGTCCATGTCCATACACCAAAGACCGCAATCTAGATCCTGGATGACGTAATGGATGAGCTAATAGTCCATTTTTGCTGGGATAGATTTGCCACGAGATGTTAAAAGCTATAATAGAATCCAAAGGCGTTTTTTTTTTGGTTCACGTCTTACCTATCGAATCGCTCGAAAAGCACAAGGGCTCCAGTACCTTATGCAAGATTTTGTTACTGTAAAATTTCAAGAACGGTCCACTTTTCGTTCGTTGTTGTATTTATCATGAAAATTTGTTCCAGGGGACAGGGAGTTTGATGCGCCGTTCAGAAAAAAACCGTTGAGAAGAGGTAAGAAATCTCTGATAATCTCATAATTTTCTTCAATCAGTTGATTGAGACACATTTTGAGTCTGCTTCAATTCACATTCGTTTGGAACGATGTCATTGTTCTCAATAGTTTGGATTCGACGACTCAAAGAGTAAAAAATGAAATAAAAGTTATTTTTTCCCCAGATCTTGACGTTTTGTATTTTTTAAAAACAAATTATTAGACAAGGGTTTATTTATCTCTAGCACAGCATGATTCGGACCTATCCTATTCATTCACTTTCGAACCACTACAACGGAACGAAGAAAATGGAAACGTTCGAGGCGACGCTAGGCAATTGGCACGAACTGGTAATTGTGCTGAGGCGGTAGTTCCTTCAAGGAGTGGAATTCACAAAAGTTAACGTACCTGTTTGGAGGGTCCGTCTTCTCTGGCTACTGACTTGACAGCCAGACGATGATGTCTTTACAATAAACGCGCTCCCACTCAGTATCTCACGAGCCAGAGAAAAGACGGACCCATCAAACAGGTACGTTAACTTTATTAATTTACCTACTGGCGGAATTTGCCCAATCAGTAGAATTCACCTCGTCATATTTACGGTGATTTCGCTGATGTCCATCTAGATATACAGTCTAAACACCTCTGAGGTCTATGTGAGGTTGATGTGAGGTTCTATTCGACTCAGCATCAAAAAATGCCTAGGAAACGATACCAAACACAACGTAAATGCAACAAAACTGCCAGAATTTCGTTTTACGCTAATTTATTAAACCAGTATTTGCCCATAACAACCATGGATTTCGTCCGATAGGAATTTCCAAGCACGCGAGTACAACTAGATACCAAACGGAATTTTAATGCGAAACAACGGTCTGTTTAACAAGGCAAGATGTGGCCTAGATGGCGGGCGGACATCGCAGATTTTGAATCCTCATGAAACGTTAAGCGTCAAGTGTTGAGAGAGGGTGTTGTATCAAAATTTTCCTGATTAAAAAAAACAAGGGTGTATCATTCACAATAAATAATAAATCTAAACTAGTTTTGAAGTGTGGTGTGTGGGTGACTATAGTCAAGTTTGTGTGAGAACAGCTTAGCTTTTTTCATTTTGTTCGTGATGTTTTCCAGCAACGGAAAATTGGAGCAGGGGCCAAAATGTACCGAAAAGGCAAAATCCACCACCAGAACCAAAATTTCTTTCATTGGAAAACATTTAGCAACCTAGATCAAAATCTGTGTCTTCAACTTGTAAATATATTGTTCACTCCTAATAGGTCTCTTACAGTTTGATGAACGGAGATAATAACTGAAATGATCCAAAAAACCTATTAAGTAATCGAGTTCTCAAACGAAAAAAAAAACAGGTAGTGTTTTCCAATAACCTGTGCCCACATTTTCTGCCGCAACTTCTAATGTGACCATCCGTTGAGATTTGCCGAATGTTAAATTATCGTTTCTGAAATTTCCTCCCACGATTTTTATCAATCTTTTCGTTTTTTTTTAAATTTGCTTGGTGCCACCGGGAAGGACCCCACTGTGGCCACAACTGGGCCTATTGTGCGGGTGAGCACGAGCCCCCCCCCCCAATGTTCTCCCATTTCCACCCCCATTCTCGCACAAAACGCAAGACAACCTTGAGGTCCATCCCCGCAACCTCCTCTGACCGCAGCTGGTGAACCCCAAGAACTCTGACGTGTTGCAGCCAGCCCCTAACACGTACACAGTACATGTTCCGCTGTTTCCAGCTCCACCTCGCAGAATCTGCGATTCTGTACCTCTGACTTGCCAATCTTGGCCAGGAGGTGCTTTAGTGGACAGTGGCCAGTGAATAGGCCTCATACTATCTCTTTCCAGGCTGAAGATCTCTCTCGGTAGCAGAGTCTGACAAACAACCTTGACTGCCTTTGGCCAGGTACATCCCGCCAACAGACAGCCCTGCACATCTCTCACTTACCAACCTCCTTGATCAAGTGGCTCTTGGTGGTCCCTACGAAGGGCTCAGGTCCCACCAGGGGAAGTGCAGATCCCTTTCTCGCCAGTTTATCGGTCTCCTCGTTCCCTTCCTGACAAATAACTTTTCCATGGTCTCCAGGCCAGTCAGGCATTCCCAAACCAGCCCTGACGTAATGGTATAGGAAGCCAGGGCCCTAAGTCCAGCCTGACTGTCCGACATAATGTATATTCTTTTCCGCTTCAGGCCCCTACGCAGGCGGTGCTAAATGCACACTATCACTGTGCTTGGATAACTGTCGCCAGCGCACCCAGACGCGTATTGCTGTCTGGATCCTTGGCCCACAGATGCCTGCACATGCTAGGCCATCAGTCACTGATCCGTCCGTATTATATACCATGGCCCAAGCCTCAAGAGAGGGATTGATCAAACTTGCGATCAGCCAACATTCTTTGTAAACGTTCCCGTAGAAATGCATTGTTTGAAGATAGTGCACGTAGCGTATCATCGATTTTACGGTGGCACCGGATAGTTGTGGTATGCTTCGCACCAAATATTTTAATTTCCCACCTTTGGCCAAAATGATTTGGTGGAAGGGGGGTTGGAGGAGTTCCACACCTCATCGCGCTACAGCGAAGCCCCAAGACACACCCGAACGGCCGAAGTTTTTGGGCGGTCCTGGTTTCAGGAATCATAAATACTGGTTGCCAGTGTAGTTTAGTGTGGTACTTTGGCATCAGCAGTGAAGCTTCAAAACTAATGTTGTCAGGATGGCAGAGACATGCACCTGTAACAGACCGTTTTATGTACGCAAACGTTGTTTTAAAGGTGCCTTTAGCGATTTCGATTTGGCTCACAGGTTAATCGTACTAACCACCTCGTTGTACTCTACATACACCTCCTTGTTTCACCGAATGAACCTCCAGCGTTTGGTTATATAGAGCACCATCCAATTCATGTGGGAACGTTCGGTCAATTCCAAGCTGCGCAGCGTCACTAACATCGAGCGAATTCCCGTGGGTCATCGGCTCTGCGTGCGAAGGCGTCTCTAAGACGTAAACTTCCGATGGTCCACTAAAATGTCCCGCCCTCTCAGTACCGTTTGAACGACGAGGTTTGCCGAGACAATTATGGTAAGACTCAGACCACTTAAGAAAATTAATGGGTTTATCTCTCAACCCGCCACGCTTCTGCTATTTACATTTAGTACTGGAAATAGTGCCACCACCAACGTTTTCCTTCATTGAAATCAGAATGTTCAAGTCCATTATAAGTCAACCACTCAATACCAAAGCTTGTGATCTGCAGGAAGGCCATAAAATTCCAATGGACCATACCTGCATGAGTGGGGGATCTATGAAAATATGTTCGTCGTAGACTATCACCTCAAGGAGTGAAATCAAATCGAATCACCCGTTACAACTAGGACGGGGGGATCGCATTGGAGGTAAAAAGAGGAGTTACAAAGATGACTCAGCAAGATATTTAGCATCTCCTTGAAACCCCCCTTACACATGACACGGGGAGGTCATAATGAGGTCTGGGACGCCAATGTCCACATTTCTGTTGAAAAACTTCCACTTCATAAGAAAACTGAGGTCTCCAGGTTGCTAACTATCACCATCAGCTCAGCTCTGGCTGACTTGGTTCGTTGATCTTGGCAATAATGGAAAAACCCCCAGGCACAGTTTTTTTGTCAATTAGCCTCTCCTGCTAACAAGGCTTTGAGGATTATTTCTTAAGTCAACAACGAGTCACCCTCTTCTTCAGAGTTTTCAGAATATTCACCACTCTACACTTCTCCGTATACATTCCTACTGTCAGCCCCCAGAGCGGACTATAAATCAAGACATTCCACATTCAGTGCCTGTAATATTCAGTACTTCTCTGTTCTCGTCCTAACACCCATTCACATACCTAGAGACCACCATGTCGCTTGATGTAGTTCTACCGGCTGCTCAACCAGAAGTATACCAAGTGACTTTCCACCAGAACTTCATCGTGCTAATACGATACAATAGTTTTCGGGAGTAAAAGAATAACCTTCTCGTTGTTAAGTCATTGATGATGAGTTCTGGAGGGAGATGGAAGTTGTTACTTACTTTCGTTCAGCTTTCCATTGTAGACAGAGGCTTGATGGAGATCGGCGTTGCGATCCAACGCAGGTGAGAAGTTCATCTGTGCTGAACGCTCAGCACACAACAATGCTTCAGCCACGACAATATTGTTTGTCTATCCGGCCCAAAATGTTTCGATCAGGAGAGACTTGAATGAATCTTAGAGACGGATCTTTAGCTGAGCACGAACTTGTAAGTGAAGAGTTGGTATATCACAAGATTTGAAGACATAGATGTGCAAAGAAGAGGTGACTTGGTGAGAGGTGACATCAATTCAAGTTCCTTGCACCTAACAATCACCATCAGTGCTTGTATCAACCACCACGAAGCGGTTGATACCTCCTAAGACCACCACGTCAAGCCAAGACTCGGCTGCACTTCTTCAGGTGGTCACACATACGATTGACAGCAAATTACACTGCAGACTTTTCTAGAATCTACTCAACGACTAGTGAAGTACGTGAGTGAACGTTCGATTACACTTCCCCTGATGGACGCAGTAAGATGGGAACGGTGGGGTCCATCACACACAGGCTAACTCCTGAAGCGACCAATTTCACGTTGCTAACAGCCTTCCTTCTCTCACCCTCAATTAAAATCCCATGTCAGCGGTTTTCGTCACTGAACCGCCGCTGCCAAACTGGTTCGACATCAGGCTCGGAGCACTAAACCGTTTGCAATCGGAAATTCGTGCGCGAAACATTTCGAAATGGGCTTTTGATTAGTTGCTCAACAGTAGTGACTAAAAAGTCGGGAAAGCTCATTCCAAATGTAGTTTTGTGTCAGTAAGAAAATTCAAGAGCATTCGACGCTCTTGAAGGAAAATAATGCCGAATTTGCATTAAGCGATCAACACTTCTGTTTCTAGTTTGCCCCACGGGGGATTTTTGAGCCGCACAGAAAACGTTACGGTAATCTACACAAGCCTAGTCGTAGGGATAAAACCTTCCGACACCCTGTGGTTTAACGTTGGCACACAGAAGGACGTTTTGAAGCTCCCTATTTAAAACATTCTCACATGGACACTGCTTGCGTAAGGTCAACACAGTCTCCCGCAGGTGCTGACTGTACGCTGATGCAGGAGTTAAATGTTTAGATAACATTTTCGCTTCCACCCTCGCCCCATCACCAAAATATCAGTCGACCATAGCCGAAGATCTAATCGAAATTTTCTAAAAATCGTTTTCGGATAATTATAAAAGTAAGCTACATCTCCAATAGTGATTGCGCCACAAAAAATACAGAAATGGGAATATAGTCGGCTGCAGGGACCTTATATCTGATGCAAATCATCACACAACTTTTCGCAACTCCTGTAAATACGGTGATACGATTCACTTTCTTTCGACGCATTATGAGGACAGAAGCAGAGTGCGGGACGAATCAGTTCTTGAAAAGGCTTTTCATTGAACCTAAGTTATGTCTTGCAACCAAATTCCTGGTCAGCATAAAAGAAACGAGCACGACCGCAGATTTTCTGGGGTTTAATTGGCACCAGAGAGAAGGAAGGAAGTGATATAGCTAACACAGGAATGAAATCACTCAAGTAGAACGTGTGAGTAGAGGATTACGTTTGTCGGGTAGGCGTTTAGGTGCCCTTGAAGCGTTACTTGAGAGGCTCACACAAGTATGACAACAATACAATCTCTAGAGGATAATGTTCTGCCCTAGCATTCCTTCCGCCTTTGGAAATTCAGCTCTGTTGAAAGTTAGCCTCCAATCAATACTTCATTGATATTGCAAGCACTGAATAGTAATACAAAATATTAAAAATCAAACAACCTTCCCTGGCACGACCAAAATAGAAAGGAAAGTTATGTCATCGGCTGCTAAAAACGTTTTCTTCGGATCTTTATATTAAGATCAATCGAGTTCAAAAAACACTATTTCGGACGTGGTTTGAAAGCACTGTTGCCGCAGAAATATCATTTGATGGCAGGGAGTGGAGACAGAGCGGTTGTCTCCAGAGAAGCATCAAGGCCTGTCACCATCGCCGTTAGTCCCGATCAGTCTGCCGTGGTCCTGATATACAGGCAGAATTTGGAAGTTGGGATCCTGTGCTCACTAGGCTCGACGGAACTTCGTACAGTGATGATGGAAGCTCGTAGTGGAGACAAGTAGCATCAATGTGTGTGTTCAGTATTTATATGTGCGTATGGGTGTCTAGAACTCACAGGCAGACAATGTGGTTGTACTATAATAAAGTCCACCTGGCGGCACCAGCTAAGTAGTCGTAGATTCTTATTGATAGCAGAAGAGCTTTGAACAACCTGCGGTGGCACGCTCTTCACTTCAACCCTTTGGAACGCCATCTTCGAAGATCTCCTCAGGAGGCTCATGGAGACTGACTGCCAGCCATGCGCGTATGTGGCCAACCTGATTGTGCACAGTCGATCCTCCAAATTGAGACAAGACCCCATCAAGTGCTTCGAATTGACACCCAATGGTGAAAGCACGTCAAGCTGAAGGCGATCGCCACACGCTGAGGTCTAGGATCACATTGTCCCTCGAGGAGACTAACAAAGGTTGCTCACAATCACCGCTCACTGTCCACAAACGCAAATAGGTAGCAATGGCTGTGTGTATGTACTGGGAGACCACGAGCACAAGCTCACACAGTCGATGCTCAGACCTTCATTTCTTCACTTTTCGAGCTACATCAATTTTTCGTTAAACAACATTGCTTCTCTCATTCTTCAAAAGTTACAGCAAACGCCAGTGTTCCTCTGGATTCTAGTGGAGCCACCCAATCTAAAATGATTGTTCATTTGTTTCTTGTTTTAGAGAGCTTTTTCATTTTCTCTACCTTGTGTTTCAGGCGGATGCTCAGCGTTCGGCCACTCGTGTTTTGGAGGTCACGGAAAACGATCCTACGGCCCTCAGTTACAATTAAATCAAAGGTTTCAGCAAAGGCCTCCTAACCCGGATTTCATCAGGCAATGGGTGAGTACATAAAAAACACAGCTTTCCCGATAGTCGAGGTCGTATTGCCAACAACAGGATGAAGTTGGCAGGAGTTTCATTAATGAAAGTGTGGCCAATTACCAAGAGTGAACCGATTTACTTTAGACCAAACCTAACGGACGTCGATTACTTGAGAAAATCCGTCGGTGACTTACTCCTTCATGGCCAAACTGATAATTACACCAGAAATCGAAGCTATCTTGCAGTAATCGATTATTCGTGAGAAATTCATTTTGGATAACTCAGGAGGTTAGCCTAGAACTGCAAACTCTAGTGTTCAGCGCAAGCCGAATCATTCTGGGTTTTTGACCTCGGAATGCCCGCACCTGCCCTAAAGGCAAAGTCATTGTTTCCTCAAACCCCCTTTGTTATCTGCAGAAATTCCACCTCCTCAGATATTTCCAAGTGACAATGAATTTCCCCTGAACTGGCTTTCCCATCTTTCTCCTTCCTTCCCCATAGAACCAGTTTCACGCCTTCAGGGCCCCCCTTGTTCGCGCATATACGTTCAAATCACGTCCTGTTCTAGTCACCTCTTCTTTGTACATCTTAGTCTTCAAATCTTGTGATATCCCTGTTCAAATTACACCAAAACACGTCTTGGAGATTCAGTGAAGTCTTCCCTCTTCAAAACACCTGGCCTGAATAAGAATTGATTTACGTCTGTGAGAGTAAATGATTTTCCATTTAAATTTTCCTCTGTCGGTTGTTCAGAGTAGAGACGTTATGGAAAAGGATTGACGAGTAGGGACTTGAGGCAGCTGCTTTCATTGCTTCCTCGATGGGATGGAACTACCTTCTTGAAAAACTCCTAATAGAATTTAGTTTTCCTTCGTGTTTTCTCATTTCCTACAGGTATTCTCGAAAATAATTATCGAAAGAAACCTTTTCAGGGTAAATGACATAATTTTTTATGGTTTGCTGTTCAATTCGATGAGCCAGCGGTGTGCACATTGCTTGAAATAAAGTGGTGCGCTCTGAGAAAGTGCTTGAAAGCGCTCGCGTGACTTCTGCAGTCACCATCTCCTGTTATCGAGAGGGGACAAGAACATGCCTGCATCCTGGAGCCCGTGGACTGAACGCAATTCCATCAGCAGCGCGAACCAAAGGATATATAAGCTTAAGCAACTTGGTTTGTGATTGAATTCGCGTCTCATCAGAAAAAAAGGATAATCTACGTACAGTTCCCAGAGCAGGCCTACCTGGTTTTCCTCCTGTTTAACTGCTACGAGTTCTGAGCTAATGGAGTGAGGAAGCAGTTGGAGGAACGAGTCTCATCCGGTAGAGCTAATGATTAGGGGCCTTGGGGTCGAAGCGTCTCAAACTCCAAATAGAGTGCCAAGTGGGGCAGGGGGCCTTGGATCAGAGTGCCAAGAAGGCCAATTTCGGTAAGCAGAACTGGCGCTGTAGGATGAACCAAACGCTGAGGTATGGCGGCATCAATTAACACTCATCTGAAACCATGAAAGGTGTTGATTGCTTAAGACAGTAGGACGTGGAAGTCGAAATCCGCGAAGGAGCGTGCAACAACTCACCTACCGAAGCATCTAGCCCTGAAAATGGATGGAGCTGTAGCGGTGGTAGTAGCAAATACTCCAGCGAGGGCCTAGAGGACTGATATGGAGAAGGGTTTCACAATGAACCAAAATCAGAGCTTTCGGTTAAAAACGCCGCTGGGAACGAGTCTCAACCCCCTGAGAAAAATTCAGCCTCGGACGAAGTAAAGAGCGAAGGAATTTTTGTGGAAGTGTTGCCAATTAGGGAAAGTGGATTGTGCTCCCACAGTCGCGCACGTCCAAGCTTTTATATTTTATACAAGCTGAGTCGTAACTTTCCTAACAGTTACTTTTCTCGACCCATTGCGATGATCAAATGTTAAGAACGAAGTGCGATGTTGATGCTAGCTTTTGAACTTTTGTTTGGTCCACATTCACGTAGCCTCGGCGAAACAAAAGATAACAGCAACTTGGCTCTCTAGATTCTTTTGAGTAACAAACACTTACTGTTCCTCGTTGACAGCGACTGAATATCAATTAATCAACGAGTTGCCCCGCAGCACGTGATTTTTTGAAACTGTGGTTGTACCATTTTCTGGTTGAGCTCTTTCTACCGCTTTCAAAAAATACGTTCAACCACCAAATCCTTCAAAAGACAATATCGCGAAATCATTTGAACGTATTCCGTTTGATCTTCTAACTACAAAGTCTCGGCAGACCGAATTAGCTGGGTTTTTACCCTCCAAAATGTACGCACTAGCCCTTATGAGAAGTCATTGTTTCCCCCAAACACCTTCGTCAGGCCCTTTTGTTACCTGTTTAGTCCACCTAGTCAGATATTTCCAATTGACTACGGATTCCCACTGCCCTGGACTTTCCCATCTATCTTTTCCCACCCCTCAGTTTTAGATTCCTCTTCTCAACAGACAGCTCCTTCCAAGTCTGTCATCCTTCAGCTCTCCCGATACAGTCACCTCCCTACAAAACGTCCCTACAATTCGTCCCTCAACTCTCTCTCTCTCTCTCTCTCTCTCTCTCTCTCTCTCTCTCTCTCTCTCTCTCTCTCTCTCTCTCTCTCTCTCTCTCTCACTCTCTCTCTCTCTCTCTCTCTCTCTCTTTCTCGTCCCTCTCCCACTCTTAGTATCTCACAACCAATATCACACGTATTGAGAGTCCCCTGCAGGTATACTCGTACACAACCGGGTATCGCGCTATTCCGTGAAGTGTAATGCAGTCCTTATTGACGCTCACCACGTTCAATTATTTCTCATTTTCAAGCTCCCCCATTCGTGCACCCAACAGTATTAATCAAGCGTTTAGTCTACTTTTTGAGTCTCCCGACGACCCTTACAATTACAGCCATAAACGGTTCCTAGGTAACAATGGCGATGTCGACTTCATTTCAATTGTATTTAAAAAAAATTATTCGTTCGATTAGAAAATTTCATACACATAAGTTGCACTTCACATTAAGCGGGAAGCAAATCACCCGAATGGCGAGTGGCGGATTGGCGAACTGAAGAAGGTGAATATCAGCGAAAGCAGTGCGGGCTGGAGGTGGATCTTTGTCGGATAACGTGTTGATAATAAGAGCCAACCCCCAAAAGTGGCAGTAAACCAGATATATAATATCAGGCGATTTGATTATGTTAGCCAACACAACTCCTGACTGGACAACCTGTATCAAACTGGCAAGGCTTCAAGCCCTCATTGTTTGTATTGTGGAGCAACAATGAACAACGCTTGCCATGTTACCTTCTCGCGCTACATACTGGAAATAAACCATGTTGAATGGAAGTGACCAGTTCACCCTAGAGATGCTCACCATTAATATACTAAAGGAGTAAGCAAAGTGACAGACGAGGAATAAAAGGGATGCTGGGACCCCTTGTATAGCTTAAGAGAAGCGCGAAGACTTTCCAAATCGGAGAGTATGTGAGGGTGTATTGATGTGGAAGGTGGCATATTCAGTCAGCTTGGTGTTAGGTTTGAGCGCTATGAGTTTACTATGTAACTTTTGCCTACGAAGGTTGTTTGAGCGCCCTTCCTACTAGAGAATATGGCTTAGGTTTAATAAAATCCACAGTTTGAGATCCGGTCCGGTCGATTTCAATTGTGGAAGAGGGATAAAAATGCTAAGATCTGCGTGCGAGGCCAAGAAGAGATTTGAGCAGTCAAGAATATTTCGAGTTCGTCTGTAATTTGATGGTGAGAAGTTTGAGAGTCGCGTTGTTGAACAGCAGAGATAATTCCGACTAAGTAACGGAGTAACGTGTTCTTCGCTCGTTCCACGTGATATTTGTGAGCATACAGAACGGACCAGCGCTGTGTAGTTGTAACGTTCGTGTACTCGGTTGTTTCTATGAATAAAACCCAACCCACGCATTGCTTTGCCAGAGAAGGAAGCTCAGCTGCTATTCACGCACCATCTTTGAAAATCGTCGGAGTGGAGAAACGGAGACAAAATATTGATTGATGAGGCAGGTTCAGCTTTACAGCGGGAAGTCGCCACAGAACGCTTCGTTGGGTTCAAGAAAAGGTGATTCATGACCTGTAAGGTCAATCCACAACTCCAACTGGCCGATTGGGCCTGGCTTTCCAAAGATGGGCCATCATTTTCGTACGTACCAGTCCTTGGTACACTTAGGTCGCTCTTGATACGTTTCAATGCTTCAGCGGTGAGGAGCTCGTCCAACGTTTGCTAAGTGGAGCGTTCCTTCGATATCTTGCACGCTTCAGTTTCCTGAGACAAGCGGATCAACTGATGATCTTCGTTAATGATTGAGGAGTACACGAACCATCGCTGCTTTGGGTACATAGCCCAACAACTATCTCCGGCATTTCTGTCGTCTCCCTTGTTTTGTTTTGATAACATCCTCCTTCTCTAGACGTGTTTGCTTTCCCTCTTGTCTTGCTGAAATTCTTCCTGGTTGATGATAAACGGTGGTGGTTGTGTGCTCGCTATGTACTACAGCATTGTTCGGGTGTGACTGCAATCGAGTCTTTTTATTTTACTGGAAGTTTACGGTTTGATTATTATCACCATCTCCGAAACACGGTATTACTGGAATATGAATGTTTTTCTCAAGATATTTTGACAAAAAAATATGACAAAAGTTCCTATTGAACTTGTTAACGACGTCTTTCCTGTGGGCCTTGACTACCAAAATGCAAAATATACATAGTCTCGTACTACATATTTATTTATATTCTCAGTTACCGACGAATCGGGTTATCCTCCCCCCTTCCTTTTTCGTATACTATTCATTCTGAATAATACACCTATGTTTTACGGACAGGAACAATTTTTTTACAACCCCCCCCCCCCCTCAAAATTCGATACTTTACGTTTCAAGACATCGGGACTCCAATGATCCATTTTTGAGCCGTTTTGTGTCTTCAACGTGGTCTAAAACAATCCGTTCTTTCGCACAAAAATCCTATTCGGTATCTAGTTGTGGGAAAAAAGTGTTAAAAAATTAACAAAAACGAAATATCGGCAGTTTTATCGCAAATACGCCGAGTTCGGTATCGTTTTCTACGTATTTTTAGATACTGAGCCGAATGGAAGAGTTCTCAGAGGTGTACGGCTGCGTCTTGACCGAAAATAGTGAAATCACAGTAATTATAGTGAGCCAAAGTCTACTAATTGGAAGAACTAGAGGGACAATAATTACAACGGAAGTAGTTTCATTTCATTACTCACTTCCTACCGTCTTATTGAAACCAACCGCCAGCTCGCAATTTCCTACAGGCGCCTGGAGTATTTAGTTTTTTTTTCGATGATGAATCGAAAGGGATGAGTCTCGGAGGTGTGAGACTACGTCAAGCTATGCAAGAGAATAATAAACCGTTGTGTAATAATTTGCAGCGTTTCTATATCAAAGCTAACCAAAGCTTCACTCAAAGCCTACCCTAATTATCTCATTCTAGGTGTATTATCCTTGCATTAGTCTTGCTGCCTTTGTTTAAAGTTAGTGTTTGGCCTTAATTTTAGGATGAGGGCCAGCCATCCACGCAATTGCATTTGAGTTTTGGGAAAACGAATCACCATTCTTTTTGCCCGATAAAGGCAAAAAAACCTTCCCACGAAATTTAGTTGCAGAACGTGGTTGTGAAGAAAGAGGAAGAAATGAGCCGAAGAGAATTCAACTACGTGACCGGGGAGATTTACAGCCTGATTGAAGCCGCACAAAAGAAAATTGAAGGAAGTTGTTGGGTCGAAGTGGATGCGGTGATGTTGTCAATGAACTGGGATGCTTTAGAGAACTGCGAAGAAGGGCTGAACGGATTAAGATTACAGATAGATGTAATTGACCACTTGGAAACTAGAAGAAACGAAAATCACTGTATAGGATTGAGAAGAAAATTTTCTTGGCTGCCAGCCCTTGTGATGAGTGGCGCAGATAACGCTCATTTAATACTGTGTGGAACAATAACAACATCTAAGACGCGTCTCACTCCCCTCTACCTTTCTTTGAATATTCCATGCAGGGTCTGCATCTTCGTTCAACGCATTTCCACAGATACGATTTTTGAGAACAAAATACTCATCAGTTGTGCGAAAGTACAATTGAAGCAGTTTTAGAGAAAATTTGAAAACGAAAGTTTAGTGTACGGACAATCTCATCTTATGATGTATCATGGCTCGTGCCACGTGGTTTGGTTAACATTTGACGTGAAAATCTCTGCATCTGAGGCCCACCCAACTCTGCGCTCTTTATTACGGGGTTTCTGACAGGCAGATACACGACCGAAAGGGGCGGCAAACGTAAGCAGTTGAGTGACCCTGAAACTTTGCTAAACTAATACCCGTCAAGACGCTCTAAAACAAGTATCACCCTTCCGACTGTTATATTATGGAAGGTTACTTTTATTTATTATTATGAACTATTTTAATAACATATGTATTCGTTATGGAAGGTCTAACAGCTGTGTGCAGATACGGTCAACAGTTGGTGATCAAGTATGCCTGTGCCAATGACGAATGAAATAAAGTTAGTTCTGAGATAGCCATCTTCCATTCGTCTGCATCCCTAGTCATGCTATAACACCGACTTTCCGCCTTTAGTTGAGCAGAGCGTGCAACTAGTATCATTCGTCATCTCCGATTGTTACAAGGTTGGATCCGATTCCGTATAACGCGATCCATCAATCTTTTCCGCTGTCATCTTAGCTGCTTCCAACCACTTTCCACCGGTAAGACCATTCCAAATGTTTTCTGCACTACATGCCGTCACAGTCACCACACTTTCTGCCTATAACGAACGCATCATCTCATCAAGAGCCCCAACGAAATACTGGGCGGAAGTTAGCTACATATTCGTAATCGAAAGTTTGGCCGTTTCCCCGTTTCATCCATGACTCCAGGGCAAACGGTCAAAATCATTGGTGGCCAAATTTCGAAAAACCAAGAAAGACCCATCTACATATTCCTCCCCTGATTCTAAAAATGTTTCGTGTCAACCGATGCGACCATCCAAGGACGGCTGGCAAACGGTCGAACTTTCGATTATGAATATGTAGCTAACTTCAGCCCAGTAACGAAAGTTGAATTAATTTTTCAATTATTTAATTTGCTCGAGCTTTCAGTGTACATATATATTATCTTAAGAAAACCCTTTAATGCAATAGAAACATCTTTTTTGCTTCGTTATTTCAAATTACTTTACTCAACGTTCTTCTCTCATTCGACTGCCCCTTTTTTTTTTTGTTCGCATTTTCTTTGTCGGTATTTCTACAAACGAGCCCCATGTGTTAGATGTAAAGCGTCGGAATGAACGTTTTTGATTGACTGGAATTACTTCGATTTTACAAGAGCTTTACAACTTTTTATTAACTGGCTGGCGAAGCAATGAGAGTTCTATTTTTTACAAATAGTTGCTGTTATCCGGTAAAGGTACAACAATTGTCGAACGTGAAGCTAAGTAGCTTGTAAATTGTACAGAGAAACACCAAAGCTGAGAAATACCACGGCTTTTCGACTCGTGAACAGAAATAGTTATGGAGAATAATGTGTGTAGTGTAGGTTGGTAGATGGTAGTCCATCTGGCTGATCAAGATCAGTTCTTCGAGTGAAAATTTTGAAAAACGGGTTGTCCTTTTCGAGATAATCTTAAACACGACCGAACTGTTACGTTTTCCTTGAAACTTAAAAGAAACTTATTTAGCCGCCAATAGACTCCATCAGTTCGACCAAACGCAGTTCGCCATTAACTCTGGATAAGTGGAAACACATATTTTGATACGTTTTGGCTTTACCTCCGATCATCGAATCGACAGTAACGGTTCTGCATTTGTGGATGTCTGTGGGAGTATCGACTGGGTGGCCCCCACCTCCCTCAGACTACGCAGTTTAAAAACGAAATTTGGGATGGGAGAACTGTCCTTGAGCACCTCCACGTCCACTACGATATCCTCTACAGGGCAAGCGCATTTTCCAGCATTTTCGGGCCTTGCCCTGGGTAGGAGTTGGATTGCTCCACTATACCTACCTTGCCCTGTGGAGGCAGCCACATGTTGTGGCGCTAACCCATAATCCATCGTTGGAAGACCGCCGGCTCTGCATTCCCGCAGTACCCTGTTTGGGTCAAACAACCCTTAAGGCCAGAATGATCGCTGGCCTGCCCCATGTTTCGGTGGCACTTACGGCTTTTTCTCATCCCAGGACGAGGCAGTTTGAACTTTCTGCCTTCCCTGAGATTCGGAATACCCAAGTAAGGCGCAGCATAGGTCTCACAAGCTTCCATTCACTACTCAGAGGCTCATCCACCACGAATTTGGTTTTCCGTCCCCTTCAATGGATCGACAGTTACAATTCTGCATTTGGGGATGTCTGTGAGAGTTTCGACTGGGTGGCCTCCACCTCCCTCAGACCCTGCAGTTTAAAAGCGAAGGAAGGAGTGGAATGACTACCCTCCAGCGACCCTGCATCCACTACGATGTCCTCCGCTGGGCAAGCGCATTTTCCAGCGTTGCCCTGAGTACGAGCTAGAATGCTCTGGCCATGTGGAGGCCCTAGCACATAATACCTGGTTTTTGGTACATCCCATTTCACTCATCCATCGATGGGACATTCTGTTTCATAACTCAAATTCTTTCTTCTGCCTCTCCACCCACCTTTCCTGCTGAAAATGTTTTTCGTTCATCTGTTCTACTTAATTACCGCCTCTTCGTTAATTGGCTCGCTCGTCATATTGGAAATAGACAAATAAGATCGACCTTTCTATTCTGCTGATTGCAATATTTGCCCAGCCCTTTAGGTTGAGAAAAGTAAAAACGGAAGGTTGTGTGGGTTTAATTAGTTAGTATCGAGCGCTGTGTTCGCCAAATTGATCAAAATAAATACGGTAATAATTTATGAAAACGTAGAGATGAGATTTCGCGCCCTAAATATGAAAGATTCTAGCGCCGAAAGTACACAGTAACTTTTCCTCCCGCCTGTCAAAATTTTTCCCGTCTCATTTCAATTTTCCTTCTCCGCTTCTCCTTTACCTTACCATATTCTACTTATTCGTGGTTATAACCGCTTTGAGGTCGGGAAGACGAAATACGTCTATCCTGAATGAATTTCGCCGAACACAACGTCAATTACTTTATAGCTGTATCTCGCATTACGTGGTCTCCCCTGAAAAAGAGGTATCGTTACTTCTGGAAATGAAGGGAGGGGCCGTGGGATGGTCCCGAGGAGTAGATTCGTGAATTCGCTCAAAGGTGGTCGGTTATAACCGCGTCATCTTAAATCAACAGATGAGCCTTATGTGAGCAGCACTCATAATGTGCATCTAGAGAATCCGCTCCCTAGTGAGTGCGTACCGAACTAACTGATCGACAATTTCAAATTACTCTCATCAATGACGAAAATCGATTCACAAAGGACGGAAGGGCCGCTAAAATCAGAATACGAGTACATGTTTTCAACTACTTGCTATTTAAATAACGCGGTCGGCGACGGATGCAAAACCCTCTTTGCGGATTCCCCCAGTACAAAAGGCAGCTCGAAATGATGGGGCAGTTTAAGTTGGCCTATGTCTAAATCGATGCGATAGCTATCTTCCCTACTAAGCCAGCAGATTGATTACATGAGACAACACTGCCGTTGAACCTTATCTCTACTAACAATCAACATTCACAAACTTGAGGACACAGTATTACGAATAAGAGAGAGGAGAGAGAGAGAGAGAGAGAGAGAGAGAGAGAGAGAGAGAGAGAGAGAGCGAAAAGAAGAGAGAGAAAGAGAGAGATTACACACCTAGTTATCATTGAACAGGAAAAATTAGAACTCTTGTTCCTCTCTAATAATTAAACTAAACCTTAAAGTTTACGTTATCGATAATAAATTGATATTCGAATATTCGACAAATTGACGTTAGGCAAGTACGGGAAAATATCAAATAAGCGACAGGTTTAGTGAAGAAAATTTAAAAGCGTTATGATGCTGGAGCTCATTTCTTGACTTTTTGGGGCCGTTTTCTCCAACTGCGTTGATTCCGACTCGATTAACAGTACTGAACCGCCTCCCGCCGCAAAAACGTGTATCACCAGATTGGGTTAAGCTTTAGCTCTGATCAAACGTTAACCCCAAAAAATTGGGCGGTTAGGTCTGGCTAGCTCTTATTACTTTCCGCTACCCGAAGGGAAGGAAAGTATAGTAATCGGATCAAAAAAAAAAAAAATTGGGTTTTCTTCAGATCTTTACGTTTCACACCCTACTGAGTCTAAAAAACCTAATTTCGGCGCGTGGTCCGTGTGTGTGTGTGTGTGTATGTGTGTATGTATGTGTGTGTGTCTGTAGTTCGATTTGCGGGAGAACGGCTGATCCGATTGAGCTGGTTCTTTTTTTGTTTTGTTCGTTATTTTTGTAGACACCAAAATAAGGTTATGGACGATTTCGGCCGATGGGAAGGGGGGGGGGACGAAAATGTACCAAAAACTAGGGTTTTTCGCATTTTTCTCGAAAACGGCTCTAACGATTTTGATTAAACTTTCAAATTATCTTCTCCTAATCAATACCTAACTTTTCTTCTCTATACATATCTCCATGAAAATACGGTGAACGGAGATATGGGCCCCTGAAGCAAAAATAAGTTTTTTACGCTTTTTGGCAAAACGGCTTCAGCGATTTTTACCAAACTCACAGGATGTTTTCAAATAGTTAATACCTACATATTCTTTTCAATAAATGTTCCTGTGACGGTCCATTGAACAGAGATAAAAAGCAAAATGTGTCGAAAATAACGCTTTTTCTAACATTTCCGTAAATTCCAGGGTAACTTTTTCACCAGATGTGATAAATCCTGATGAAGTGTCTTTAGTCACCCATACCAACATTTCGTTCTCCATAATTATTTCTGTATATATATGTTGAACGGAGATATAAGCCAAGTTAACTCAGAAAAGGAGATTTGTCGAATATTAATTTATCTGTGTTCCAAATTTCTCAAAAACGGCTCTAACGATTTCGATCAAACTTTCGGAGTACTCTCAGCTAACTAGTCCCTACATTTTGTTATCCATAAATGTTCCTGTAGAAATGCGTTGAACGAAGATATAGCGCCCGCCTATGTAGGTGGTGTTCGAACTTAAAGGGGTGGCGGAAAGTTGTGTGTTGCTACGCACCAGATATTTTTTCTTCGCCATACCCTGATATTTGTCCGCCATTACCGTGCTCTGTTGAGTATTCTTTTCTATTATTGTGAATAATTTACGGCGGATCACCTCGGCCTGGTGAGGCTCCACTTAGAGCAAGCGATGAGGCTGTTCTTGGCCTGGTGCAGCCGCATGCGCCTTCGTCTCTCCATGGCTACGACCCAACTCGTTGTACTGGCCCGTCCTTTCCCATGCAGAGGGTGGAGCTGGCCAGGGGGACGAGGGTCGCCCTGGGGGCCACAGCCTCATACCTTGGCACGAAGTTCTGTCCATGTGGCCCCCCAACTGAGCACTTCTTACTCCTGAGACTTAGATGCTCGGCTCTCAGGGCCCGAGTAAGGTCCCTAGCAGGGTCGACCTGGTGGGGGGGGGGCCTCATCCTACGCCTGGTATCAATATTACCGGGCCGTATTCCTTCCTGTGGTGCAGTATGCTGCGGCCACATGGTGGGTGACCCCCACCCACCGAGACTGGCAGCTGGCCCTTTCCCTCCAACGAGACACGATACTGGCTATCCTGCCGGCATACCGCACCACTTCACATTTGGCCCTCCAGATGGTCGCGGACATGCCACCCCGGGACTTAGCGCTCAATCTAGCGGTGCTCCAGTCCCGCATAAAGCAGGACTGTGTCTCAGAGAACTGCAGGCCATCCCAGGCCCTCCTCCTCTGGCTACAACAAGAGGGGTCTGCTGAGAGGAAACTCACCCTTGCTCGGGAGGCACTCATTAATACGTGGCAGGCGAGATGGGATGAGGGTCCCACTGCCCGGCACCTCCACAGCCTACTCCCCTCCATCGAGGGAAGGTTGCGGATGGGCTGGTGGCGGCCGTCCTTTGCGGGAGTGCAGCTGCATTTCTTCGGACGCCGCCCCTTCAGCAACTGCCCCTGTGGAGGCGCAGTGGAGAATGCAACCCACGTGCTATTTGCCTGCCACCTTCATAGCCGTGCCAGAGTGCGCGCTCGGTTCCCTGGTGCAAGAGGAGGGCAGTTCCTCTCCAGCAAGGCGGATGTCTGCGTGTTCGCGCAAGCGTGGGGTGAGCGAACCGGTGGAAGGGCCTGGAATCATGGTGCCCCCCACTAGACGAGGCTAGGACGAGTGAGACTGCTCCCGCGTCCTTGCCCTAGCGCAAGCACAGCGCAGTACTTCTGCTGCGGCGATAGATGACTGCCACAGCGTGGAGGCACGCGCCCCTCGAAGGATAACCAGCCAGCAGGCCAAGCCAGGCCTGGTTCGTTTCCCCCATTGGTGTGATTAATTTACCAATGTTTTGGGATAACAATAATAAACAAAGATGCAGTTCACAAGTGCGTAGTTATTTCAGTTGCTTTTCCACTACGATGATAATCTAATATGGTAGGTTAATGTCATCTCACCCGGCGCCTCTGATGGATATGAGTGCGTTCCAACTACTTCAAGATGTATGAATTTAAATTCAGTTGCGGACAAAAGTAATACGATCGTCGAAAGCAAGTTGTTGTTCGCATAAAATGTGTGTTGAGCAGTTTTACAAAAAACTCTAGACGTCATATCGCCGTGTTGAAAAACCTGAACGCAAATGACTTACTTGGGCGGATAGAAAAGTAGATAGGTAGGAAATGTTATATAATAACACACTTTAACAGACACGTTAGGGTATTAGAACTTTTATTAAACACTATAATTCTCCCTTCCTTGTTTTAGTTCCTTGCCTGTAAAAGTTGTATCCTCACTATTTCGGGTTTCATTATTATTTCATTGTCTGACAATCATTAGAAACAATAATTTGGTAATATCTGGAATGATGAGGGTTGGGCGGTTACGGGGCCGTTTACAGGACACTTGTTGAATGGACGCCCAATTTCCTTTTTAATTTCCAAAAGACGCCCAAAGTGTGAATCACCTTCGGTTTCTAAAACATGAGGAATTCCATAACGTCATTATAACTCCTATGAAGAGAGATTTACTCACTACTGACGCCTTACTGTAACCTTATTAGTCCACTGCCTTCTCGATATGGCTTAATCGCACCGTAATCACGGTTATCCTAACCGCATTCCACAGTTACCTCAGCTAGGGTGGTGGGAACGAAACAGGCTAGCCTTGATTTACTTATCTAGACATGATCAGTTGGATCACGATCAGTGCTGTTTTGGTGAAAAGAGCCCTTAGGATACAGAGCACACATCTCGTCACATCCTACTAGGGTTCACCTTTCACCCACTCAGTAGTAAATTAGCCGCAACAGACGTTGGCTTGTGATACGTTAATTGTGTTAGTGAAAGGACTACCAGAGGCAAGCAGTCGCGTTAATACTAGCTCACAACCCTCACGCCACTCGCGCATTAGAAACCGGCAATGCATCACTAAATTCACTCGTAGTGCCACACGCCATATTTCCCCATTAACCCACTCTCTCAAAATGACCACTGAAATAAACTTTTACCTTACAGGGAGTTAACGTATCTCCCCTGCAACTTTGTAATGCCCACACGGGTTGTGTGCATAGCGTAAAGAAATAATGCGAGTCTGCGAGACATTTATGTTACAGTAGATGTCTTTTAATAATTAACTATAACTCACTGAATTCGTCAACCTGTGAAATCAACTACTCGCAAAGTTTTGAAATTTCTTGAAGTAAATAATTCACCGTTGAATGATGTTGACAAACGCCATTCGCAAAATGAATTAAATGGAACTAAGGGGACTCGTGGAATTACTACTGCAAGGGTTGTGCTTTTCTTAACTTGCGAGGTTCACTTTCAGATGACACTAAGTATGACACTGCAACGTAATTTAAGGTGATGTCCTCCAAAGTCTAATTCCCCTCCAATTTGTTCTCGTTTTGCAACGATTTAGTCAATTTATCTACTTTAAATGAACTGAATGAGACGCCCGATTTGTGTATGAAGGTGTCTTGGCAACTTATTCCTCCTCCAGGGGCAACACTATAATTCTGCCCGAACGCGCTTAAAAAGCAAAAATAAAAAGGAACGTAGAAGTTGTGGAACGAAGGTAAATCTTTGTACAAGACCATTTCAGAGCTCAGGGTCACCGTAATTCTTACATGCACTAAACAACTCATTCCTTTCTCACCTAATAGGAATCTCTTATACTCGTTCCACTCTGATCATGTCAAAAGTAAGAAATAAAAAGGTGCATCGTGTTCTGCGAAACTCATTTTAGAGTAATCCAGGAGCGACTCACGCTTTGGAAATTGGTGATGCAAAAGTCGAAAACTGATGAAAAGTGTGAATCACCTTCGGTTTCTAAAACGTCAGGAATTCCATAACGTCATTATAACTCCTACGAAGAGAGATTTACTTAATTTCCAACAATTTTACCTAATTTCCCAGCTACGACTGAACTCAAATGGTACCCGAGAGTGCTACAAGGTATTTATAGTACAAATTGGTGGGGGATAGCCGGTAAAACTCTGTTATCTTGTCATTTCGTCAACCTCCCACTTCAATCTGGTTCCAGCCTGTTTCAATTGAACAATGAACTGTCGACAATTGAATCGAATGAGAAGTAGAACTGATTTCATTCTCGTTTCGATTTTTATTGTGATGTTTACAACTGCTCTTTCGCAACTTCTTTCTCATCTCGCCCTAAAGTTGATTGTTTGCGGGAGACCGAGCACTTTTCATTACAAGACGGAGACGAGTTAAGTGACGAGAAAACAATTCAGAAATAACTATATTGGAAACTGACACTGAAACATCCCACACATCTCGTAATAAGCAATCTTGAGGGTAACCGCGACTGGTTGGCAGTTTTATAACTTTTCCTTCGCGAGTCATTCATTGACTGGTACGAAATACACTGCCCCTCTTGTTACACAACTTCCTTTATATTAGTATACCAGATTTGGTGAGCAACGTACGCTTTTGTTCATTTATCAGTACTTTTTGCCGTGCGCAAAATGGCACACGGGACTTTCCACAAAGACAATATGTGATTTGTAACCACTCCCCTAAACTTTTCACCTTTTTGCAAGTAGTTTTTAAATAAACTTTTCTAGAATTTAGGGAACTTTGGAAATCCTTTCATCGCTTCAAAAAACCCAGTCCTGCCGGATCAACACAATCGAAAATGGCCTGGTGACTTTCATATGTGATAAATTTGCCGGTTAAACCTTTTTAACGGATGCACAGTAACTTCAGCGTGAGCAGTTGATGATGTCATTTGATGCAGTGTTTAAAAATGGATAACGCTTGCTCATGGTCAGTTTTTCGTCATCCAAGTCTTTACAATGAAAATTGGGCTCTACACGTGGATCAGCTCGAAAGCTGAGTTGAGCCGGTGTTCGCGCAAAGAAGTGGGGTCTGCTCGACTTGTTACCCAAATAACCAAGGCGAACACCTTCACCGGTGGTGCGTGAGATGGGAGAAAATTTAGTGACTATGAAACTATGAAAACGAAATAAAAGGGAACTGGGTGGTGGTAGAGCCGTCGTAGCCGTGAGGTAATTTGCAGTTCGGCAAGACTTCGACTTGCCGAATTTGGTTCGTCAACTTGACAAGAGTTCGAGACGTGCCCGATGTCGGGTTCGTCGATATGGGAAAGTTGGATGCGACGTGGAACGATGCGCTTCTTGTCGACAAGAGTCGAAGGGCGATAACGTCGGACGTAAGGCGGAACAGCGTGCGAGGATGAAAGAAAAAAAAGAAGAGAAAAAGGAAACAAACTAAAACAGGAATCTTTTCAACTATTTGAACAATTTCAACTATCCTATGCCGAAACCATCGAGGTAGGGATTTAACTTTGAAAGACTTTCCTTTAGCTAAATTTCGTGCGTCCCCGTGAAAAAGGCCGAACAATTGCACAACTTTCACACATGTGATGAACAATCAAAAGTGACGTTCAAGGATAAGGTTTGTGTCGCAACTAAGAGAGAGAAATTAGGAGGGCAATCTTACGTGATCGGGAACGCAGGAAGGAAAAACTTGAGTTTTCAGGGAGGCACAATTTGTTTCAGCGCCCGGGGTGGGGGTACCAAACAACCATTGACCGGGAATCGGATAAGTTTCGATACATCTTAAAACATCCACGAAGCTCAGGGAGCTCCTTGAGCTTTGATGCAACAACAGAAAAGGCCTACAGGAATGCTGATACAGTTCACCATAAGACTTCGACGATTTCCTTATTCAATCGCTTCTTGAAAACACGAGCAAATCCTCCTAGAGATCGATATGAACGAAAATTGTTACTTGGGAACTTTAATTGAGGAACTGGCTTGGGTTGAGCGTAGAGCATCCTTCTTCTGGCGAAGGGTGTGATCAAAGATCCTTGTCGAAATCGCTTGACAACCTTAAAGTAGCCTGAACCACACTCTTCGAGTCATGACCGCCCCTCAATATTGGTTCAACTTGGTCGTCACATTGAACTATCGATGCCCTAACATGAAAATTTTTTTCACAATTTAGTGTTATTGCGACAGTGATTTAAAGAGGTTCTTTTTTTGTTTGTTGCAGCTCCAGGCGTATCGAGGATCTCCAGCTCTTCTTGACGGTCAATAAAAATTCGTTCTTCCCTTCTGCCCATTTCATGAACCACAACAAAAAAACCGTAGTTTACTTGAAAGAAAAAAAATAAACCACTGCTGCAAATTGAATGTACCAGTGTTCAAAAAATGTATATTGTGCATGTGTCCAATTTTCAAACAAAGTGAATTTCTTGAGTAGACGATTGAAGTGCGTTCTTAAACAATTATATTGTGATGGTTCATTTGAATTGTGTTAAATTGTGATTGAAGCTCTGACATAATAATTGACCATTTCTCTTTGCTTCGTGGGAGTCCTCCGTAATTTTAAGATTAAATATTTTTTTAATCACTTCGAACGTTTTCTTATTTCCGAAAAAAATAAAAAATAAAATGGCTCGCTGCTGACAAAATCGGGAAGAGGCGTTCGCATGTAATTACTTTGAGTGGCCGTCTGAAAAATTAAACTCTGAAACGAAACCGTCTGAAGTTACCAAACTTAGGGCGGAATAGCCGCAAACGTTAACGGGAACCTCCTACATTTTGCCAACTCTGAGAGTATTCAATGGAGCGCGTGGGAAATGGTGAACAAAACCGCTGTAAGTTTTTTGTATAAACTATGTGTAGAGTAGGTGAAGTTATTTTTCAATTAACGTTTGTGTTTTATTAGAAAATACATGAGCTGCTGTTCATTACATCATTCTGTCGAGAAATAAACTGTGTTGCCTGATTTCTTTTAAATATTAAGGCACAACACCATTTCCCATCGTAAGTGGTCGTTAGCGTCAAACTTCGGGTGCTGTGGAGGGGGAGAGAGAGAGATCTAAAACTCCCATAATTTGGTTCCGATTTCTCAAGTTAGCACTGCGTGGAGAGCACTAGTTGCCAATTTCAATGATAGTAAATATATACATTATTGGATAATTTTTACATTTCTTGGCTCTACGAAGCTAGAAAGGATAATGATGTAATCGGCTTAATTAAGGCCTACAAGTCCGAAAAACACTGTTTGGGGAAATGGTCGGTGTGTGGGTAACTAGCACTTTCACGCCGATGGTATGGTGTATGAGAAGCCACGATCGTTATGTTGTGAATGCTGCTGCTCGCTGTCGTGCCTATAATAACCAGTTTAAACCGCTGAAGTGGTGCAGGTGTGTCCGAGTACTCATGGGGAGCCGTGTCGAGCGTCATGGCGCGGTCTACAAGAAGGTTGCTGGAGCATTGTCATCAGAGAGCTGAGAAGTGGGGAGAGAGCTGCACTGCCGGGTCGTCTCTGGAGAAGGACTGAGTGCCATAGGTTGCCACCAGTCTGCAGTGATTCTGGGTGTACGGGAGTATCTGGCAGCCGAAATTCGTGAGAATGCGGCTAACCAAGAGGAGTATGACAGGACGGATCTTCATAGGACGATGTGGAAACCTCGGAACATCAAGGTTGCTGCTTCGGCCTTGTCCACTTCGACTTGGAGTGGGTCAGATGGGTGTCAGCAGGCGTTCTCCAACGTATCCCGTGTGTTGGTCAGGTCATATCTGAGCTGGTGATCGTTCTATCGTGCAACATCCTCTAATCCTTCTTTCCTTCCCCCTTTCAGTCCTAGAGCCCCTGTAAGGTAGTCTACCGCCGTCTCATTTACGATGAGCTTTGTAAAAAAATGTGTGTGTGACAGTGAACGCGATTGAGCAAAAATGGGCGGAACCAAATCAGCTGAAACTTGATATCTAGCCAGCATAAGGACCCCAACATAAGGTATGAGCGAAATCCACGCGAACTATAGTTGTCATAGTCCTCGAAAGACTAAATTGTTTTTTCTCAAAATACAGCTCGGACGATGTTGATTAAATATTTCGTTTAGAGCTTCGAGTGACACGACAATACCATAGAATTCTCATTTGTGGGAAAACGTGCAGCACAATTAATGACCAAACGTTTCAACGTAAATTGATTTCAGCGCATTTTTGTCCTTATTATCCCCGATCAAATGTTACTAGAACCTTCAGAAAAATTGAAGTGGTAGTTCAATAAAGTACTGATACAATGACAGTTTGATAACGCTCATAAGTATAGGAGATACTCTAGATATTCCGGAACCACCACCATTTTTAAAAGTTGTTACCCAGTTATTCTAAAATGGTGGACTCGATATTTTTCAAAAAAAGCATGTTGATAGTGACAACTGTGCGTTTGGGGGTGTATCGATCAGGTGACACCCACCTCACTCAGACCCTGCAGTTGAAAAACGAAATTTGGGTTAAGACTACCCTCTAGCTACTCCAGGACTGTTGTCCACTGTTGTTCACAGAGCAAGCGCATATACTTGTAATTACAGGTCTTGCCGGGGGTGGAGTTCCTTTCTACCTACCTTGCCTTGCAGAGGCAGTCACCTGGTTGCTGGCCCTCCCCATTTTTTGAGATGGCACTTACAACTCCTGTTCTTCCCAGGACAGGGCCATCACAACTGCCCCCTCGAGGTCCACAAGGACCGCAATAAGCCACAGAAAAGGTCCCCAAAGCTCCCACCCACTGCTCAGGTGTTCATCTGCCACGCATCTGTATTTCAGTCGCCCTTCTACATTTCCGTACGCCTAAAATTTTATTGGAGGCGCCAGGTATTGATCTCAGCACCTCTCACATGCTAAGCGAGCGCTCTACCATCTGAGCTACGACCCCAGGTGATTGCACAATACATTTCGGAACCTTAAACGTCACCAGTTTTCTTATATAAATGTATATTGTTTATAAACAGATAGGTTAGATGCTAGAGTCGACAATATTGCTGAATGTACGTGAGACCAAGGAAAGTTTTGAGACCTGATATTTTCAAGATACGATTATCCCGACTACGTTAATGTTAACCACGTTTATTCCTAACAAATTTTCCGCGAATTATTTTCGTACACGGTTCCTTCCAGTTCATAAACAATTTCGATCAGTTTACAAAAACATTCCCTGCTATTCTCAACGTTGTTCGCACGATTTTTACACAATTTTCCAAAATTCTTGTCAATGCTATCATTACTATTTTGTCAAGCCTTTCGTGTAAGATGTATCTGCACTTTTTCCTCATTTCTTTCCGATTATTACTCAACTTTCTTGCATTTTTTACTCGCTCTACTAACAATAATCGATTTAATTATAATTCTAACTCAATATACAACAATGTTCACTGAGTTTCCTCTTATTTCCCACTTAATTTCCCCCGAAACTCATAAACGTTCCCGATATTTTTTTACTCACTTTCCCCGGGCACATTGTTGCAGCTTCAGGACGACTTTAATTCTACAGTTCAGCTCTTCTCACTAAACTGGCCAACATCCCACAAACTCCATTTCCTAACAATTTCAATCTCCTACTACTTTTACTAGATTTTCCAACAACTTTTCGTTTTCGTTTTTTTTTTTTCACTTTCGTGACGCTTTATTTCATTCTCAAATTAGTTTTAATGAATTCAACAAATCCGCTAAACGGCCCACGCACTGCAAAAAACTTCGCAAATAACTTATCCACGTTCTACTCAATTCCAAAAAGTTTGTAAAATCAAACTGTATTTCCTAATTAGTTCTACAACATAAAATGTTTTTACTCCGTTTTCCGCCGACTGTTAATTGACTTGAAATTATTTTTAACAATTTTTCCTGCAATTTTAAGTGGTTCCTCACTCCACGCAATTACCTACAATGTTTAAACTATACCGGGTGGCATGTTACTTTACGTAAATTTGCTGTTAGCCGAGTGTCTGGACGACTTAAACTTAATTTGCTAATAATTTGTTGGCGGTTTTTACTGACTTTTTAAATAATAATTTTATTTAGTAATCTTATTTTGCGACTTTTAATCGATTAGGCATTGCCAAACACTGTTTACTTACTTTTTCCAGATTAGAACACAAATGTTCCAGCATTTTGTTTCAACCCTCAACAATTTTAAAACTTTTCTGATGATTTTCTTCCATCTTTGAATTGTTACATTTTATCTTAATTTCTTTTGTACAGTTTTTCGCTAATTCACTAGATTTTCCGACAGCATTTACTCGATTTTTTTAAAACCCAGACGCACATTTCACTTCAACCGTGCTCCCTTTTTTTACTGTATCGTACGACGATTTTCACTCAGTTGTCAACTTAGGCGAAATTGACGTTACTGGGAGACTTTCGAGCAAATGTCTGAGTCCGTATAGTCTTCTCTTGGGTTGCCTTCGGCCTCACATGAATTCGATCGATTTTCTAATCTCGCCTAATCGAAACGATAGTTTTCCCTTCGAACAGATAGTTTTTTCTCTCGTGTCCAAAAAAAATTCTTTGACCCGTTGGTATTCCGCTCGCGTAAAGATTGATTAAAACTCTATTAATGTAGACTGATGCATAGCAATAAAGCGGGGTATTTTCTAATAAATAGAGCTACAGACCAAAACGTTAGCCAAAAAAATTGCAGAGATGATTATGCCGAAATGTACCCACTCGCTCCCAGCAATCGTAAGTAATGAGTTTGCTTTGTAAATAATGCTGCACTCGAATATTTCGTAGTGTTTAGAGTCGCTCCTAATCGTTAAACTTGAGTCCAGGTACTTGGGCGAGAATGAGTGTGATTTATAGGGGAAAACTGAAACAGCTCTCAACAAAACAGTTTACAAACTCATACTGCTAGTATTTATGGCATTGAGCAATAGTTTTGAACTATCACAACAGTTTCCTCTCGGGTGCATATTTTACTCTTCCGCACTGCGGATCTTTTACAGTAACAGCAGCAAGAATGTCTTCATTTGATGTATCTCCGCCCTGAGAAGATATTTTGATAACTAAAGTTAGTACAATTCAATTAATTATTTTTAGTTTTTCCTAGAATTTACAAAAAAGTTAGATTAGTCCAGGCTGGAGAATTAACCGTCGTGAGACGTTTGGTCGAAGGAGTGTGGAATACAGGAATTCGGTAGCACGAACTTGGTATCCTGTAACGCATTCATTATTCTAATATTTAAAAAAGTTTTTCTTTAGTACATTTCCCCATCAGGTACTCGTGGAGTGATGGAAGCGTTACCTTGAAAAATGTTCAAGCGAACTCGTGTCGGCGTAGCATTCGCCATTATCAAGTTATATCAGAGCGCTTTAATGACACAGGAAAGATGGCGCGTGAGCAACAGCATCCGTATAGTGAAAACCAATAGCCGCCATCATGTTAATGTGAAACAGCCTCATTCTCTTGTGGAAAGAGGGAAATTTACGATATCAATAATAATAGTTACGGTGTAAACTGTAAGAGATCGACTATACCCCACTCAGCTGCTAGGAGTCGCAGGCAAGCTAACGTACCGAATATCGATTGATAGTGATCCCCTCATACACGTACAAGGAGAGGTAGGGTTACAATACATGTTACGACACTGGATGTAGGTAAAAAGTGAGGCAGTATAATCGCCTCCACCCTCTTGACTGTTTTTGAGGTGTGCGAACCGCTGACGACTGAGATTGACGAGAGTGGAGATGTACGAAGTGCGTTGTCGTTATTTGTGCAGTACCTAACCGGAATCCTATTGAGGGATGAAATGAGAGGCTGCACAGCGCTGAAATACTATCGGTTTCTGGTGCTCGATACACAGAGCCCAAATCAAATGAACATGTACAACCGCTGAGGGTTAGTTACCTGGAGATGAAGGCGGCTCCGTTTCCCGTCGACGGGCTTCTAGTGCAGACAATATCGCTCGAAATGGTGAGATTGGGAAAAGGAAAAGATTTTCGGGTTATGCGCGGGTTGACCGAGAAGCGGCGGCAGACGGAATAAAGGTGGGGAAGAGAAAAACGGAAGAGCAGAAGGAGAAGGTGGAAGGGAGCAACAACAGAAAATACACACATCGACATGAACTCTGTGCAGGGCGACCGATAACAAAACCAAACATTATTCATCCCGTCATAATCCACTTCCATGTTATGCACTGAGCCAGCAGCATACGCAGCAACCAGGAGACACAAAATGTATACACATTCATCCGTCAAAGTACCTGACCTACATGAAAGAAGGCCAGTCATACGGTCATTTTATCCAACACTTTCTTCCCCATGGAAACTCAAAGTGTGCTCAATAAACGTGTTTGGGTGTTATTTTCTGGTTACAAGCCATATTACTATCCACACATCTAACGAAGTATGTGCTCTGAATCGCACGAAGAATATCATATCGACGTGAAAAGAGATATGATAGGTAGAATGCAGTAATGTGGGCCTTTTATAGGTTTTCCCGCGCGTTTCCAAGATGTAATTGCGCTCCCTAACCGGGTTATTTTAGACCGTCCTGCCTAAATAAATATTTTGACAATTTCTCACGTTCCCTTCAACCCGTTTTGATGAGTTTCCCACGGTTATTCGTATCTTAACACACGTGTATTCCTCGGTTCTCGCTATTCAATTATATAATTAATTGAATTGGCCGGAGAACTTACATTGCGAGTGTGGGAAAAGTTTAGAGAGATCCAGTACGTGGCACGGAGGACCAGCGTTTCTGAAAAGGAACCGAGAGGGATCTGACACAGGAATGTAATCCGTTTAGCAGATATGAAGATGTAAATTCTACTGGATTCGACTGGAATGCAGTATCAGGACCCTACAAAACAAGGGTGATAAGTCATCAACTGACTTATAGACAAGTAACAAGGCAAGATCAAGCATGCGAGTAGCCACAAAACCGAGCATTGAGGGATTGCAACTCCTCTGAGCGTTTCGTGTGAAAGACTCGTCAACTGACTAATTTGACAATCTGGTTCGAGGCAGGTAGAGTGTAGGGCTCGAGAAAAATGGTCGAGGAATCCTAAATTGTTATAGAAGCCTCCCTAGAAGTAAAGGACACCACTGAATGTATCTGGGAGGAAAGATCTCCTCAGAAACATAAGACATGATAAGAAAGCAGAATCATGAACCCACAATCGTCACAGACACCTCATCTTGTGTTTACATTTGCACAGTGGGCATTTGGTCCACGTCCTGGAGGGTTAGTAACGTAATTTCCAATGAAACAATCCAATTACATGTGAGTCTAGATTAACCTTCGCCACTTAAAATTGTTATAAAGGCATGTTGCGCTACATCAACTCTGGCATCCATCCATTTAAAAATCGAATTGTACGAGGAGCTTCTGAAAAGTAAGGTTGTTTAACCAAGTTGTCCGGCCCGATGATCAGCCAGTGATAACAGAATCGATTACCCAAAAGTGAAACGGACAACCGCTAATTGCTTTCACAGAGCTCACGCGAACCAGGCGTTGGAATAACTTGGCGTTGGATCGTGCGGGCGATTGTTGCTGCAAAGGCACTCGACGAGAATTGGTATAGTTCACATAAGCCTGAACGATCGGATAGCGAATTATTCACCAACGAGAACAAATTATTGACGTGAACGACCCCGACGAAATTGATCTGCCTGATGAGAGATTACGACTTCGATGCAATAAAAATCAATAGCGAAATTTGAAATGGTTGGGTAGCAGTGGTTCTTAACGTGTTTGCTTTCCCCGGATGAATGGAATGCTGGGCGTTCTGTAAGTCAATATTGCATAAAAAACATCGACCAGTAAATCTCGTTCACATGAATGATTCTGTGCGTGATAGGTGGGTGGGGGAATGCCTTGGAACTCCTCTATAACCCCAAGTGTATGAAGGCACAAGTTTCGCAAAAGTTCAAAGAAGAAACAGTCAAAGAAGGAATCATAAAGCAAGTCACGGAGCTGCAAAAGAAAATCGTTTATTTAAACGTTTATCGCCCCTTCTCATCCGTTTTTTGCTTTCCGCCTTCTCAAACGTCACCGTCAAACCGTGGAGGGGTTGGCTAAGATGACGCCTCAAATATTTCCCTAAGTTGAAACCAAGTTTTGTCATGTGCGTTTCTCTAACTCAGTTTTTTCAACGTCCTCAAACATTTCACTTGAACTCACCTCGTCACTGGTTCGTAACTTGAACTTCGCAGAGTACGTTCGGCGCTGTATACTGCTTATTTATTGATCATTTTATTCTGCGGATGTCGTTTGGCACACTAGGTCAAAACAACACAGCCAACTGGAAGGCTCACTACTCCGCTCCTAATCGCTCGATGAGACGCCAGGAATGTCTCCTGAGTTTTGCCCTTGAGCTCAACGTTTCATTATATTTACTGGAACCCCCCCCCCTCCTATTGAAATTACGTTTTTCCACTCGCTCGTAACGCCTTCCTTAAGCATCGTATCTGCTTTTATTCTCATTGGGGTGGTCCAAGTACGTACCCAACCCAACTCTTCCAATCACTTAACTTCGCCATTAGCTCTACAAGCTGTACCAAATTCAGAGACGCTGCCGTACTTGATTACTAACAATAATGCTCCGTTTCTCTCCTAACACGATTTTCTCTTGTGCTCAAGAACCGAATGCAGCTCTAACTGTGATCAGTTTTGTTCGTAATACGCCCCTTGTACTTCTTCTTAGCTAATCTAACCTAAGGTTAATCTTCATTAAAACTGATCCTCTTTCTCTGCATACCTGGTAAGAAACGCTGTAGTTGGAAAGACTAGGGTAGCGAACTAGGAAGTTAATGGTTGGAGCGGGGTGCAGGTAGAAGGGGCATACTCCGAAAGAATCTGTGGTCCAACCAAAAGGGAATGTACAGGTTAGTATTGGCTCAACGGTGTGCAGTGGCGGTCTACTTTGATGCTGGCATGTGCTCTTAAGTATCTCCTTAAGAAATTATGACCTTTACGCTTCAAGGGGCGTGGTCATAGTGCAGTGACAATCTTTGCTCTCAAATAAAAAAGAAACTGATTTTGAGACAAGCTACTGACCCTGCCACACTGAACGAAGAGCTTGGAGGAGGTCTTACCCGCGTGATGATACATATGTGAGTGGGATAGTGCAAGAAATCCTATTGTCGCAAAGCTAGCTGTTTAATAGCACAATGTTCTCCTGGACATTAAGATATTCTTCGGGTCACGCACATACAACTGATGGCCAACGCTCACGGGAGTAAACCTACGACCTCCGCGAATTCATACTTCTGAAAGGGCAAATCCATCCACATTGATAGGAAAAAACCAAACCTCAGCTGACTGGGGAAAGGGGGGAGGGACGCTCATGTTCTCATAGTGCGAGTCAGAAGTACTTTGAATTTTCTCTCATCCATAACTGTACGCCGTAAGGAAGAGTATTTCCGTGAATAAGGGAGTTGATCTACTCAAAGGTAAGTACTTGGTAAGAGAGAACCAATATAATGAAATGGGGTGTGTGGATCACCGTAGCACTCATCAAGATGAAGAGGAACGCATTCACTCCACCCTACCACTGCCCAGACATGGGTGATGAGTGGACATCTACTCTACATGATGAGAAAATTGCAGTTGGTAGACAACATTGGACGCTGTCTATCCCCACTCAATAAGGGACAGACAACCCAGTATAGTACAGTAGTATAGTATAGTAGTATAGTATAAAATATCTGGTGCGTTGCAACACTCAACTTTCCTTACCTCTGTCAATTCACTTTGTACATGGCTAACTCTATTTAATCGATTCATTTATCACTCAGTTCCTTTGAACTTGGTCAAACAACACGTCACAGCAGCAAAAAGCGGTAGCGCTTACAGTTCCGGAATTTATTGTGCTGCTCGTACTCATTGCAGGATCATTATTAAGCAATTGGTACACAGATAATTAATGAGGCTGTAACAAAAATTTTTTGAAGAACGATAGTAATTACTTTTGCAGAGTTATTGGGTAAAAACGTTTAGAACTGGTAGTAAGCGAAACGGTAGTAATTGAAATTCAGGAATTTCCGGGGTGAGCCCCATGTATCTAATGAGCGTTTTTAAACACTCACCCTTTAGGTATTGGATTGGACTACAATACCAATTTTTTTTAACATTCTACAAAAATTCCAGCGGAGTTTATTAGGAAAAACCTGCACTAAAAACGCTTTTCTTCGAAAATTATGATAATTTATTGTGCTGCTCTTGTCATTTTCCCACAAATGAGAATTTTATGGTATGATTATCTTATTAGGAGCTATCTATATAAAAAATTTAATCAAAATCGTTGTAGCCGTTTTTGAGAAAAAAAATTTGGTGTTTTGATCACAATGATAACTATAGTTAACTTTCGGTGGATTTTGCTCATACCCTTATTGTTGCGTGCCATGGTAACCTGTAGGCTAGACATCAAATTTGAGGTGATTTGGGTCATTTTTTTTTTCTCTAACAACCACTCTAAAATCGATTACGTCGGAAGTGTTGGTCATTTATTGTGCTGCGCTCGTCATTTTCCCATTGATGGAATTTTATGGTATAGTTGCCATATTGAGAGCTATCAATATAAAAAAGTTAATCAAAATCATTAGAGCCGTTTTTGAGAAAAAAAAATTTGGTGTTTTGATCACCATGATAACTATAGTTAACTTTCGGTGAATTTTGTTCATACCCTTATTTTGGCGTCCCATGTTAACCTGCGGGCGAGGTGTGAAGTTTGAGCTGATTTGATACGGTGGTCTTCTCTAAAAATCGTTCACAGACACATAGACCATTTTCCCAAATAGTGTTTTTCGGACTCAGGGGGGTCTGAAACGTGAAGATCTGGAGATAACTCAAAAAATTTTTTTCAGCCGTTACATAACTTTCATTTCTACTTTGTATAGCCAAGGAAAGTAAAAAGGTTAACACGTACTGAGCATTGCGGGACTCAACATTCATTCGGCATTGTGCATCGTAAGGAGAAAGAGGAGCTCTAGAACCAGCTTCATTGCACAAGGAAGCAGAGTGGTCGGACCCGAAGCCTCAAATATCTACAACCTAACCTGAAGTTTGCGGAGTTCCAGGAGAGCCATTATGAGATGGAGTACCGCCCTTTCGTTCCCACATTACTACTATTTATGAGGTGGTCGTAACTCTTAAGAAAATATCATAGCTCAGCCCTTTTCAAGTATAGTAATGGAGACGATATCTGTTGACGGAGTCTGTCGACAGCTGTTATCTGTAAAGCGGAAGTACCCTAAAGCCGCTTAACTAATTTCTTTCCTGCTTTCATCCTTCCGCCTTCCGGTGTCAAAATATCTGCCGCGACGTCACACACAACTTCCTTCTACCTCACATAAATTCAACAATTTTTACCACTCTATCAACTAATCCGATCGATTGTTCACTCACTTTGCATGAACCTGGAAGTGCTTAACGTACGAGAATTTATTGGGCTCCCTTTACATTACCTGTATTGAATAACCATCGTCTAGATAATTTATCGGCCTGCCAAAATGATTTGTTGGGAGTGTTCGTGTTTACTGTTCTGGATCTAAACGGAAACCGCTATGAAAGAAGAGATTATCGCCGTGTAAATGGTTAAATTTCGTCGGTTGCTAATTATTTTGTGAACAGGTCTGTTTCCTTATTGCAACACACAGAATATTTTACCAAATAGGTTTTTTGTACTCAAAAGACCTTGAAACGTACAGCAAAGGAATGGATCGTAGAATATTACATAGAACGTGCCTGGATCTCTCTCCTTCAATTCGCGATTTGTTAAAGCGAGCGTTATTATTTTAGTCGGACCGTTCAAAGCCAATCAGCTTGCACTTACAACGTTGTTTTGACTCGTTGCATTTAAATTGAGAATATCCAGAAAACCACCAGATTCCAACGGATTGAAATTACGTTGAATTTGGCCACTGGCCACAAATTTCAACTGTCCATAACAAAACCAGGTGAATAATTTACTTTTGCACTTAAACGTCTTTCCATTGAAGCTTTTATTGCAAAGTTATTTCCCAAATATGAAACCTTAGTTCGTAATGAGAGCGTTTGTAACTAACTGCCGTTCCCTTCCTCAGTACAGGTCCTACAGGTCCTACAGGACCTACAGGTATGGACCACATGGTAACAGGCGTTCTCCAGTCTTTCATCACGAATATTATGAAGACAATCAGGCAAAGCAGGGCATGAGGGCATTGGAAACCAAGAATCATCCAGACTACATGAATCTAGTGATACAGGGAGTGAACATGATTGAGGAGGTTCTGTATTGAACTTTGGTATTTGACTAGCACATCACTACGAGACAGCATTATAAGGTGTTGAGCAATCCACCAGATAAACCGTTTTTTCAAAACCAGCTGAACTCAATTTGGGAACATTTTTGTACAGTTAGTTCCAAACATATGCGCAAGGAAATATGGTCGTGACAAAACAACGATTCATTTACCTCCTCTCCCCCCCCCCTTCAACCCTCAGTTGAGCCAGAAATTCTAACAAAAATAACACATTGTTGCTAGTCGTTGGATAACTTGCGCGCTAGTGATACGATAAAGATCGTGAAATATGTGACACTTTTAGGGTTTTGTAACTTTTTACCATATCATAACTAGTTGCACGAAATGAACTGCAATATCTCTATGTTTCAGCAGAATGTTCACTGACCTTAGAGTGACAAACGGATCACAGCGAATAGAGCTGTGCAGTTTCCGAATGAGCGCGGTTGAGGGAAGGAAAGTGGCGAGTTGCGCCGCACCTGATGTTTCATACTCAGATAACTTTGAAGCGTGAAGATCCATAGAAAACTAAATATTTCGTTTGATAACATAACTTTCCTTCCGAGCTTCGTAGTGTTGAGGAAAGCAAAAAAAAAGAAGGTATTACTAGCAGTGCAATACTGAGAGTTCTGCCTCATGTCAAAGAGTAGTTCTCAGTAGTTCATTTCTAAAGCCGACCCCAATGTGTCCCGCAAACATCACAAGCCCTCTTTTCAGAGGGAAATTTCCAAAGAAATCTCTCACCGGCGCTCCCGTCACTTCGAGAAGAAAATCGAATCTCCTCTCGCGAAAATTGAGAAAGTTGCTGTTGGTTTTACGAAACGTAATTTGTAACAAGGGGCGGAAAAGAAAGGGCGAGTCGAAATGGCGAAAAGGAGAAATGGATAAGTTAGGAGAACGGTGACGAGCTAAAATTCATTTTGAGGAGTTGATGATATTCGACTGTTGAAGAAGTTGTTCTTCTCAACTTTGTGCGGAGGATTTCGTGATGTGGAAAGTGGGTCCGGTTGACTCTCATGAAACGCTTGAAACACGAAACGCACGACATTGAATGTTTCGTATGAAGCCAAACAGTCCGCTATAGCCCGAGGCCTTTGACCGGCGGAAAAACAACGGGCGGATTTACCGCCGCACTAAAATACGAACGAATTGAAAAGCTACCGAAAAATAACAAACTGCGACTCACAAAACAGACCCGAAAAAAGCAGGCGATAAATTGGCTGAAAAGCGCCGGTCGTGCACTCTGTTAAGCTCAAACTCAGAACTTCTCCAAAAATTTGTCGTTTTCCCCGAAGAGGTGCGTCGAATAACATGTTGTACAAATGTTCCTTCCCAGCTGACAAGGAGTTCCGGGGATTCTTCCGTCGACCAACGTTGGAACCTTGATGAGAGTAAACAGCTAGAAATGTTATTAACAATTTTGACTAAGCTGTCAACATATTTTCTAATAACCGATATCCAACGTGAACTAAATAACCATTCAGTGAAGATACAGTGTGCAAACTGGTATTCTTCTCTGACTGACTTTTGAACCAAATTTTCAACAGTAAATTCCGTATTCAATCTGATTAAACGGACTTAATTTCGGTCAACAGCAACCGAACGGAGTTATAAACCAAATTTGCCAGTGCCTGTCCCGAATTTTTTAGCGGTTGAGTAGTACGTCATTTTTCTTCATCTCGCCTGACCTTTATTAAGCTAACTTACTTGCTGTTACAGACCGTTGGGAGGCGGTTGTTTCTAGGCCCCGTACGTGGGCCATAACACCCCATCAGCACCTCAGTGGCTTCATCCGTGTTTTCTCACCCTTTCCTCACTTAGGCTTTCCGGTCACCCCATTTCTCTCTTTGACTGTAAAGAACCCCTTGCCCTTTACAGTGACGTGCCTTCCGGCACGCCTGGGAAACAGCAGGTCCCCCTGCCCTCCTGACTTTCGTCATACCTCTTGGTATGTCGGCGTGTGGACCTCGTGGCGGCGTCAGGATTTTGGATGGCGAGGACGGAGATTCTTTGGTCTTTTCTTATTTATTTTTGTTTCTCAGGACGGGGTGGAGATATCGGCACACAGTCTCTCGAGCTCTTCCCCTCTTCGTGTATCTTGAGGTTTTCCCATTATTGCCTAGACTGATTGGATCGTCGGGCTAGGTACTCTGCTCCCCCTTCTTGTGACTTGGAGTTTTCCCATCATTGCCTGATCCTGGCTGATATTAAGGGATTAATGCCCCTCTAGCATATGGGGGCCTGGGCCTCGCCGTTTGTGCCATTTCTCGGCAAATGTCTCCTTCTCGCTACCGCCGTTTGGTTGCTCCACTAATAAGTGCAGCTGCCCTTCATGGCGGGTGCTTCCTATGAGATGGAGACTGCATTCCCTTAATATGTGGCTGGCAGTTTCACTTCTGTCTCCATAGGGGCATTCCATTGAAGCATCCGTGTCCAGTATACACCTGGGACGATCTATGGCTTGGACTGACTTGTGCACACTCTAGCTTCCCCGTTACTTCAGAGAATATCTCAAAAGTGTGTCTGCCTTTCCCATCTGGCCTGCCATTTATCCATCAGCCATTGTTGTATCTCCTCAGCTAACTCACCAGCCCTAATCACAAATTTCAGGAGCGAACGGACAACTGGACTGTTTTTACTGTAATTTGTCATAAGTTTCGTAGGAAACAATGCTCAAATTAAAGTACACAATTTATCAAATTTATTGGACCAAAGTATGTTTAATAAGATTTCTTACGAATCCTACATTTTAACGTTTGTGGATATGTAGTGTACTTACATACATGTATTTGTATGTATAGTCTCCTGAAAGGGATAATGAGAAATGTTCTGAAATGAGACCTTAATTCGTTTTTGTTAATTTTCATCTGCGTTTCATTTCCTACGAAATGAAATCAGAAGCAGTGGTTAAGCTTTGATTTAGGAATTCATGGATACGTACGAAAAAACACCGTCGGAAATGAACGGTGAGAAAGTTGTCGATTTGGGTTGTTAATTGTCCAAAACAGCTGAAACTATCAATGAAATCGTTCGTCATCGACTTTTTTTCAACATCTGAAATCGCCAGGTAGTGAAATTCTTGAATGATCTCCTTAAGAACCAGGTTGTTAGTGTCAACCAACTCCACATTGTAGCTAGGTTGCTCGTTTTGTTGTTGTTGCTTTGTTGTCATTAAAAATAGGATTCTCGCGAGATTCCAATCGTGAAATAATTGTTGCTTTTTGTTGTTACTTCATCTATTACATTAGGGTCCCGTCCGGGATATAAAAGAAAATATGCCACCTACACGACGGACCGTGACTACTCCATGTCGAGCGGCTGATGCTGAGCCTGAGTCAAGTATATGACAACTCAGTAAGATCCGATTTAAGTAATATGAACAATAATTTAGAGAGCGATTACCCCTTCGTGCCACCTTTGCAGTTACCTTTAGTAAGGTAAAAATTCGTTGCAGTTGATAGTGCTTCCAGGTAGAGCCCATTTTAAAACAGAGCCACAACAGCCCCACTGGTGGAAACTTTGGGTTTTGGAAAACCTTGGCTAAAATTCGCCAGAATTATTTCTGGACTGGAATGACCCGATATATTCGGTCGTGGTGCAAAACGTGCACAGATTGTCAATGATTCAAGAGCCCGGGACCAACCAAACCTGCTCCGCTGAAACAAATTGTTGTTGCAGCACCATTTCACAGAATGGGTGTTGATATCCTTAGACCTTTTCCAATAACAAAACAAGGTAACAGGTACGTTTGGTAAGTGGCCGGAAGCAATCGCAGTACCAAACCAAGAAGCTGAGACCAGGTCACTGATTGCGTGTTTTGTCGAATTGGAGTACCCCTGAAGATACACACTGATCAGGGTAGGAATTTTGAGTCCAAACTCTTGAAGGAGGTGGGTGACATTCTCAGTATTACATCAACAGTCAGCGGGATTGGTAGAGAGGTTGAACCGCTCACTCACCCAGCATATGGGCATGCACGTCACAAACACCAGGACGATCGGGATACCCAAATTCCGTTGTTTTTCATGGCATACAGAGCCATTCCTCATAAAACAACAGCGTTTTCTTCGGTCCAGTTGGTGTATGGGCGAGATTTAAGACTTCCTGAGGCAAATACCAGTCGACACGACGTACGCTTTAGATCTGAGAACCAAACTAGAAACCATGATAAGGTTCGCAGGAAGGAATCCCAGAAGGAATCGTTTAAGAGACGACTTCGAGTGCCCTGCTTTGCACGAGGAGGCAAGGTTTGGGTTTATGAGCCCAAAAGAAAACGAGGGCTATGTCCAAACTTCAACCATCGTGGACGGGACCGTTGGACGTTGAAAAGCGGCACCACGATGTACTGTTTGACGTTCGCTTAGGAGTGCCAACAGGTTGGCGCTCGCTAATGTTGTCAATCAACTAGGTTGCTCGTTTTTTTGTTGCTTTGTTGTCATTAATAAAAAGGATTACCAATCGTGAAATTAATTGTTGCTTTTTGTTGTTACTTCATCTATTACAATTCGATCAATCCTTAACAATAGCTAAATTTGCTTAGGAGGAGGGGGGAGGGGGTTCCTTGAAGTGACTCAGTCCTGAATAACCGTTCAAATAAAGAGGGATGTTCTAGTCAATTATTAAAAGTCTTCGACGCTATTAGCTTCAACAAAATGGGTCGCGAAAGATTGCCAGGAGGATGGTCGCACCAAAGGGCATGTCCAACTCTTAAATGTTTGTTTACAATCGTTAGCTCCAGGACGTTATAACCGCAACTCATTTCTCTTGCAATCCTCTTGCAGTCTTGCCTGAAAGTTTAATCGAATCTGCGGTGAATAGTTAGTCGAAACGAGTCGTTTTATGCCTCTGAAATAACTGGCGACCAACGAAAGAGCTTTCAAGGGGGCTCGCTTTGAATAAACTGTTTACTTTTCTTTCTCGAAAAAAAGGGGTGAGTTGATCAAAGAGGCCTTAATCCCACCGAACGAATTAATGAATGGAAACGAAGGGATCTTCTTTAGGTGCACTTTCATGTGAAAAGTAGGCACGCTCAGACCTGCAGCTGGTTTCGTGTATAAAACGGGCGCGGAGTTGGATTAAGCATGAGTTGTTCATTTATTTGTTGTTCATTCATCGACAAAAAGTGGCTTATGCTTACGTTTACCTGATTTCCACGTGGTGAATAAGGAAAGAGCAGTCTTCATAAATCTTCTAATACGGCGAAAAAAATTGAATTTTCTACGGATTCTTACGTTTTAAGGACGCCTGAGTCATAAAAATACTATTTGGGATAACCCGTGAACGCGATTGAGAGAAAACGGCTGAACCAAATCGACGCAAATTGCATTTTTAGCCTGCGGATCAACATAGGACGCCAAAATTAGCGAAATCGACCCAAAACCATGGTTATCATTGTGGTAAAAACCTCTAATCGTTTTGATAAGGTATTTTGTACGACAATTCGAAATAATTTGACAATACCATGAAATTCTCGTTTGTGGCCAGAGCAGAACAACCGCGTAAACAGGTAACCGTAAAAACATTCTGATGTTGCCAATGTGTGCGAAGTGAGAGTATTCTTAGGACTGACTTCTAATGGGAGGAAGAATTTAAATATTTCCCTAGCTCTAACGCCGAATGAGTCGCTCCGGCCTCCATTACTCTAATTGAAGGGTTTAAGGTTTAAGTAACAATAACGCGAATGAGAAGAAGGGATTGCTTTGTTTCCATTGGGGCTAAACCCAGCCTCTAGAATCTGATTCCGTAATGTACTCCAACGAAATAAGTAAAGTTTGAGTTGCGGAACTCGGTTGACTTCGAACAGACCGCAGCACTCGCTCAATAAATGCAGGACAATCTTTTCACTTAGTCGAAAAGGGAGTTGAATTGAGAACGTCGGGGACGGGAGTGTCACAAACCGCCGGGGGCTGGTAATAAATGAGACGGGTTTGGTTCGGTATTTGGAGGGGTTCGTGAGATTCTGAACCCCAATCATCGTTCGGAAGTCAGCAGAAGTCGTAAATGAATCGATGACTGGATCGGTCCGCTAATTGAATGAGGGCTGTAAAGTGCGAAGGAAAGTGGAACAACGCAAACCAACAACGTAGCAATTTATATATTAGATAAAATAAATGCCGAGGAAACGATGGGAGTAAAAAATAAGGTCAACGTTGAAAAAAAAAACAATTCGTAGTTTACTGAGACGCTCAAGTTTACGGCGAACTACTGTCGCTATCAAGGCTTAGTTTTATGAGAGTAAAATACTTAGAAGGTCGCTCTTTAATATCTGCGCCGCCCACAGAACCTGCTTCATATTGAAAGCAGATTATCGTTCTTCGACGAAAGAGGAACCAATAAAATGAACCAAAACCGGAAAATGGCTTCGTTTCGTTAAATGATCAATACCTTTTAACAGCTTGAACGAAATTATACGCCTAGAAAGCGAAAAAGTGATTTTTAACCTTTAATAAAGGTCTTTCGCTAGGCATCTCTGAGTGTTTTTCTTTATCCATGTCTTCTTGTCTACGTACATGCCATACTCTTGTTGTTTTACCTATCGTTCTCCACACTATACTAAACCGACGCAGAGAGCTCATCAAAAACGAAATTCTTACTAGGGAAGTTGTTCGTGCAAAGTTTCTCGAAAATAGCGCTAACGGTTTTGATTAAACTCACGAGATTATCTTTCAATAAATTATAACTACAGTTTGTCCTCTTTCAGTAAAAGCCCGTTGAATGAAAAGACGCACGCTAAAATGATTTTTTTTATTTTATTTTTTTGGATTCAGTAGGCCTCAAAACCTAAAAACCCTGCAAATTATTACACAATGGTTTATTATTCTCATGAACAGCTAGTATTACTGCTCCGAGACCCATCCCAATCGATTCAGCATCGAATACTAGTAAACCACACGAAACATGACCTGACTACAATAGAACTACTGAAACTAAATATTCCCCCGGCGCCAGGCGCCCGTAAACTCTGTAGGCATTTATGATCCGATGAAGGGGTGTGCGGGGGAAGTGGCCTTAACCTTTAGAGACGGGGAAATTAGGACGGGGGCTTCCAGCGAGCCCTCGCTCGGCAATTGGCAGGAAGTTGCGAGTCCAAAGGGCGTTGCGAGTCGAGCGGGCCTTGAAAACCATACGAAACACGGCTTTTTTGCGAGTATACTGCGTTACGTTAATTTTTTTAACCATTTTTTGCCCATAACAACCATGGGCTTCGTCCGATCGGATTGCCGAGATGGCGGGCACAACTAGATACCAAATGAGATTTTTGTGCGAAAGAACGAATTTTTTAGACCACATTAAAGGCACAAAACGGCCCGGACTGCGGAGGGGGGACAGGTGACGGTGGACGGGGGACGGACATTGCAGATTTGGAATCCCCATGTCTTGAAACGTAAAGTATCAAATTTTGAGGGGGGGTTGTAAAAAATGTTTTTCGTGACTGAAAACATAGGGTTATTATTCACTCTGAATAATAAACCAAAATCTGAAACAAGTGAACTATTTTTTACGCGTTCGCTATACTAACGTAGGTGGTGGAAGAAAAACGAGTTTTACACAGTAGTGGCCTCAAAGCGTCCTTCTACAACGTGTACCCTTGACAACAACTATTTCTTTAACAACCCGTTAAATGTGTGCTGATTCTCTACAATATTAACGAAACTCACTATAAGTAAAATCCACGGAAAACTAGTTATAGTTATCATTGTGATCAAACATGGTATTTTTTGGATGTTTGAAAAAGCTCTAACGACTCGATTAAATTGGTTGTGAAGCTGCAGGTGGCAGGTGGAAAAAATCCAGCACATTCTTTTAAAGGGAAAATTAAATATGCATCCATCAATACGTTTTGGAGGCTGAACGCTCCTTCTTGGGTGGCAAGTCCAGTGGTTAGGAGTCAACATAGGTGAGAGGAGGTGTTTCAGCCAAGACCTCCAGTCCTTCAAAAGCACTACACTCGCCAGGATTGCCTCATTGCGAGCAATCAGCAAGGCCATTTGGATTACTGTGACGCAATCCTCATGTACAGGGCCATTTACTCAGACGTGATTGGCAGCTGTTTTGGGTAGGAAACGTACAGCCTACAAGACAGCATTCACAGAAGCCATCCAAGTGATCACTGGCCAGTTACTAATTGACTGGGCTGTTGAGCGCATGGTGAACAAGTTGAGAGTGAAAAGGGAGCTAAGCATGCTCTGGAAACTGAACTTTTTATGGACGTCTTCACTGAACAAAAGCTTGCCGCGAATGAGCATTAATTATGTATGATAAATGGCAAGAGAGATAAGAATCCTCGTAAAAGAGATGCGACCAACCAACCATCTTGTGAAAGAGAGGGTTGGCTCAGACCACCGTATGAGCCAGTTCCTCGTGGGCTATGGTGACTTCAATGCTTCAATGCAGTCCCTTCTTTTCTCTCAATGACTCTCCATCCAGCTCAACTCGTACATCCAGTGCAGAGGATCCATCCTAGAACAGTGGGCGACACCACTCCACTGCAGTTCTTAGTTCTACAAATCTTCCAGCTTTGACTGCTACTAAGCAAACTTATAACCCTTTTACAAGGTTTGTTAAGAAGGTTATGACAAAAGCGTAGCCACAGTTGGCCTCTCCCTTTGAAACTTGCCAAACAAGTCAAAATCAAGTGGGAAACAAGATTAACAACTCCTCCCAGGTGATACAGACTCCCCTATGGCTGAACGACAACTTGCTGTGCCTGCACTGGTCTGGGCTTGGTGAGGGAGTACCCCTGCTCTCACATTCTAGCAAAACTGCAACTTCCGCGACTTTTGACTAATGTAACTAACTCTCTTATGAATGGTAAGGAACAGTCATATTGATTATGACAGTCCCGAATCCGTGCCAATATGGCAAATGGGACACAGTAAATTATCATAACATTTAACAAAAACTGTATTTTTTGTCTCTGTTAGTCCAGTTGAATTCACACGAGTGTTCTCACAGAGGTATGGAAGTAATTCCATAACGTTCCTACGCTACAGAATTTTAGTATAAGTTATTTACCGTTACTTATTGGGTGAAAGAAAGAACAGGGACTGCTTCCTCTGATAAGGTAACATATCGATATATCACGACCGAGGTCAGGTTATCGATTTCTGAAGGATGTGGTACAGGTGTACCGAGTGAACAGTGGAGGAGAGGAAGCATCCGGCAGTTCTTCGTCAGGGACTTCTTAGAACCTGTAAGTATAGTATAACATTGTTCCAACTTTTGTTAAATGTACGTTTTCGCCAATCCGTTAGTTATCTCATATTTATTTCATATGCCCATTCTTAATTTCATTGAATTAACTCCTTTTCATAGTCTTTGCACATTTAAAATAATTGTATAACGGGTTATTACATAATGAACATTAAATAATTGGCATAATAGCTATCGTTATTTCTAATTTCAAACATGGCGCCAGAGCCTACGATGTTGGGCATATCGATAACCTGACCTCGGTCGTGATATATCGATATACTGCCTTATCAGAGGAAGCGGTCCCGGTACTTTCATTTCACCAAGTTATTGAATAATCAGCAGCAACTTACAAAATTCATTAATGCCGTGCTCTCACCTCGTCGTCGAAATTCGTTCAGCATTTTTCCTGCAATGGTAAACAAAGAAATTTGACAAAAGAACAGTTCAATAAATTACTTTACTCCAAAAAGGCACTGAGATAGCAGAGGGGAACCCAATTAGTTGCGGAACGTTAAATATTTTGAGTTGTGAGGCCAACGTTCCTGCCCCAGATCTATTTGCAGTAAATAATATGTATACAATATATATACGTAGACTATGAAGAGTTGTCGTCAATACCCTCATGATCCCCTGTGGGAAAAAAACGACGTTATTGAGACTACTTCATGTGAGGAAAAACAATATCAGTTGAGAGAACTCCAGGAATGACTAAGGAAAGTAGTTAGGCGTGTAGCACTAGATGTTTGAATTGTGCGGAGAAAAGCATTCCTTCTGCTCAGCGCTTTCTGTTGGCAGAGTGTGACACTTCCAAAATTTGTTCGTGTGTACAACAGTCAGCGACACCATCGTCATTAGCAGCTGTTAACGATGTAGGAGTCGTTCATTTTTGTCCTAGGGCGTTCTTAGTCGCGACACTGGAGCGGTATCCCAAAAAGTTCCTTTAAATATCTGGTGCATTGCGACACACAACTTTCCTTAGCTCTACGTCAATTCACTTTCGGTAGTGAGCCCCATGTATCTCACGAGCGTTTTTAAACACTCACCCTATAGGTATTGGATTGGACAACAATACCAATGTTTTTAACTTTCTAGTAACATTTTAGCGGAGTCTATAAAGAAAAAACTGCGCTAAAAACGCTTTTTATAATTTATAAAAAGAATTTAAATATAATTTATTGTGCCGCTCTCGTCATTTTCCCACAATGTGATGAGAATGAGAATGAATGAGAGTGTGATGAGAATTTTATGGTATAATTATCTTATTGAGAGCTAGCAATATAAAAATGTAATCAAAATCGTTAGAGCCGTTGTTGAGAAAAAAAATTTGGTGTTTTGATCGCTATATCACTATGATGACACTATAGTTAACTTTCGGTGGATTTTGCTCATACCCTTATTATGGCGTCCCGTGGTAACCTGCGGGCTAGATATCAAGTTTGAGGGGATTTGATACGGTCGTTTTCTCTAAACACCACTCTAAAATCGATTACGTCGAAAGTTTTGGCAATTTATTGTGCTGCTTTTGTCCTTTTCCCGTTGATGGGAATTTCATGGTATAGTTGTCATATTGAGAGCTATCAATTGAAAAACTTTAATCAAAATCGTTAGAGCCGTTTTTGAGAAAAAAAATATTTGGTGTTTTGATCACTATGATAACTATAGTTAAATTTCGGTGGATTTTGCTCATACCCTTATTTTGGCGTCCCATGGTTACCTGCGGGCTAGATTTCAAGTTTGAGCTGATTTGATACGGTCGTTTTCTCTAAAAATCGTTCACAGACACACACACAGACCATTTCCCCAAATAGTGTTTTTCGGACTCAGGGGGGTCTGAAACGTAAAGAGCTGAAGAGAACTCAAAATTTTTTTTCTCAGCCGATTACATAACTTTCCTTTCTACTTCGTAGAGCCAAGGAAAGTAATAAATCCGTTTTCGTGCAATAATTTTTCAAATAAGAGCCAGCCTGAAACGTACCTCCCATGTGAAGGAAGGATGTCTCATCTGCTAGTTTGTGAGGTAAAAACACCTCAATTCTCCACTGGAAACCCCCTTGCTCATTATAAGTTAACTAAACACTTAAGAGTTTGTTGAGGAAACGTTTAAGGAAAGAAGGAATTGATGGAGGCATTCAACGTGGATGCCACACATGCAGTAAGACCTGTGAGAACAAGGGGACAGAGAAATAAACCTAAATCAAACCGCGTTTTAACCTCCAGCTCTCGAGTTGCCTCTAAACTCTGTTTCGTTCCCAGACATGTTCTCTCCAGTTTCATTCAAATGTGTTTTTTGGGCACCTCCGTTTACTGCCTTCTTTGTGTGTTTTGTGTAGTTTTTTAAACGATTTTTCGACAAATTATAAATTCGCACATTTCGGCTTGTTTGATTTACCAATTGAGACTACAAGACACAGTTCCATGGATGCCAGTTTGATCCCTGACAAGTATTTATGTACTGATGTTAACCGCTCGTTGCATTTCAATGGTTACCTTTTCGAATATATTTGGTGGGACAAATACTAATGAAGCCATAAAATCGGCAACTACTCCTCAATTGCCGAACGCCTAGAAACACAGTGAGTACTGTTTTTAATCTAACGTACCTGGGTAAAAGCAAAGAATATGGATCGCTCCCTCTGGTGAGGCAATATATCGATATATCACGACCGAGGTCAGGTTATCGATATGCCAGACATCGCTCATAGGCTCTCCTCCACCAACTGCGCCGGTGACGCATATCGATACTTGCAGTCGTAGCGTTCAAGCGAACTATCGATACATGCAGTCGTAGCGTTATCAAGCGGTCGGTCCATGTTCTTTAGTTCACCCGTCGTCATTGTTTGAATTTGGTCAAACGGCCTCAACTGTTACCGTGAATGGGTATCGTGAGCTATTACAATGAACGGGAATCGTGAGCTCTTCTGCCGTGAGCTGTTACAGTGAACGGGTATCGTGAGCTCTTCTGCCGTGAGCTGTGCTCAAAAGCCCCACGATCGACACAATACAATTTGCCAAACCTTTTTGTTATTTGCCGTACTAGTTTTCTAATGTTTCTTATTCAATCAGGGGTAAAATCCCAGAATAGTGTACGCGGGTACATTTGTCCGGTTCTTCGGCTCGCGATTCGGAACGTTTAGTAGTGTCGCTGATACTGGTGAACGTAACGGTAGCGGTAAGAGTTGAGCGAAGTTTTGTCGTAAAAGTGAATGTAAACAAAGCACGCGAAAGAAACAGGAAGAATGTAAACGAAGGAAAGCGCGGAAAACTGAGCCAACGTGGACAAACAGTGCGCGCCTAATGCAACAGACATTAATGACCACAACAATAATAAATATCACTCGCGTAGTGCAACAGAACACGGATTGACGACCACAAAAATAAATAAAAGTCACTCACCTCTCAATTTACGTATCCGTACTTTGCGGAGAATAGGTTCGTTTTATCGCCTCGAAGAAAGCCTTCGTGAGGGCGCTAGTATTCCTCAGAATATGACTTAAATCGTTCGACATAATTTCATCCATCCACCGCATTCATACTTGTCAGAGATAAAACCGTAACTCATACACCAATCCACAACACTCCTCGGGCCTTTTTCACTTAATTGATATATCAAAGTCGTATTAATTCGCCTATCCATGGCTGGTCGATAAAGATCAAAAAAATAAACGCGTAGAGGGCAGTGGGGAAAGCACTATAGCAGGAGAAGCCGGACGGGCGCGAAAAAAAATTGGATACGTAACGAACGACGAAGGGGGAAGAACGCATACGGTGGCGGCAACTCGCTAACTGAAGGACGATATTTCGGTTACAACGGATATTTGCCGAAGGGTGGGATTCGTGGAATGATTCCATAGTTCAAGGGTTAGTCGAACAATCTAAGTCATATTTTGTAGAGTACTAGCGCTAGAAAGTATCAGTGACGCTACTAAACGTTCCGAATCGCGAACCGAAGAATCGGACAAATGTACCCGCGTACACTATTCTGGGATTTAACCATAGTTATTTTTCCTATTGAACAAGATAACTGAGAAATCTCTCTGCAAGAACACCTGCGTGAGCATATTGATGTGCTCGATGTACTGATAATCATTGACGAGATGTCCAAATAATTAGTGTGGTAGTTTTATTGAAGGGCAAAATTCCACGATTTAGTAAATACGGAATTTCGATGTACAAGTTCGAGACAATAGCATCGTATGACGAGTAACAATATCGATACGACGTTGAAGTGATATGACAGGTATCAGCTGACAACAAATGCGGACCAACTGTCTTTATCAACGTGTCCGTTAGAGAAAGTTTACGTGTCAATAGGACTGGCACGTTAGTGTTTTGGATCTACCGCGATCGCCCACGCCGATTTTTGCGCACAGTCGCTGTGTGTTGTTTAAGTGAGCTGAGACTCGACTTCGCCATGTCTCTCAGGTTCATTGCCATCGCCGGCGGCATTTTCGCGTCCTTTTGGGTTTTTGGTTTGCTGCAAGAAAAGCTTTTGAAAGGAACGTTCGGGCCTGAAAAAGAAAAGTTCACGTACATTCTGACTCTTTTGTTTATCTCTCAAGTCGTGAACTCATTGTACGCCTACGGCATGATGAAAATTCGAAATATTCGCTCCGACGGCCACGTACCAGTGAAGTACCAGTTGTCCATAGGATTGACGTATGTTTTGGCGATGGTGTCTTCGTTCATGGCTCTTCAATGGGTGAGTTATCCTGCTCAAGTATTGGCCAAATCCGCCAAACCGATACCAGTTCTTCTAATGGGAGTTTTGCTCGGAAATAAATCTTATCACCTGGCCAGATACCTGATGGTCCTCCTTATCGTAGCTGGAATCGGCCTCTTTATGTACAGAGATGACAAAGCCGCCCAAAGCGAAATCGGTTTTGGTATGGGCGAGCTCTTGTTGGCTTTGTCTTTACTTATGGACGGTTTGTACAATTCGCTTCAAGAAAGAGTAATGTCAAAGTACAGCATCGCTTCAGAGCAGTTCATGATTGACATCAACAAAGTGGCTCTCGTCTTCCTCGGAATCACCATATTTTACACCGGCGAGGTTTTCCTCTTCCTCAATTTCGTAAGCAAATATCCAACAGCTCTCGGCCAAGTTATTCTCGTCTCAATTTGTTCTGCAATGGGCACGTTCTGCGTGTACAAATGCATCGTCGAATTCGGCACGTTGACGTGCTCAATCGTCACTACCACCAGGAAGTTTTTCACCGTTCTCAGTTCCATAATATTTTTCGGACACGTTCTCAAAACCCGCCAGTGGTTCGGAATCGTGTTCGTTTTTTCGGGTCTTTTGTTGGACATTTTTTACGGTAAAAGCAAAAAGAAGAGCGTCGAGAAATGAAACGAACCTGACGGGAACAGTGAAAATTGTTGACTGGTGTCTTCATTCCCAGACCTTTTAAACGGTGACTACTAAGCTTTTGTGCCGAATAAACAGCAACACAAACGAAACAGGATGATGATGTGTTGTCAGGGCCGTTCAAGTTTTACAAGCTATATTGTAATCTCCCAGTTCCGCCACTTTGTGATATTTTTACTTTTTGTATCATAGTGTTACTTCTTTGTTTGAAATTATTTATTAGAGAGCGGTTGATAAATCGACATGGCATGGTTCCAAGGTGTCTGGACCCTTCATGCTACCTCTCACCTATGGTATGGACTACTGATCTGTTGAGCAGTTGATTATTCGAAACGTAGTGATCATTTTTCTTTTCTAGAAAGATATAAATATTAAAATTATTTTTTGTTTAAATAGTCGTTGAATATATTGCATTGTTGAAGTCCATGTTGAGATTGAGACAGCAGGGTGGGGGAGGGGAGAGATAGTTCTCCTTTAATATCTCCAGAACTCAGTGGACGATTCGATTAAATTTAGAAGACAAACTTTTAGGTACGCAGTTCTCCTGATGATTGTTCAATCGATCATCATGGAACGAGCATTAGAACGTCCACAATATACAAATAACCCTAGACTTGAACAGACAAACCTCAACGTCACATTAAAATATCTGGTGTTTAGCAACTCCCGTAAGTCCGAAGTACTGTGTTATATGGGCGCTGTATCTTTTGTTCAATACATTTCTACAGAAGCATTTATCGAGAACAATATGTAGGTACTAGTTAGTAAACTGTACCCCGTTAGTTTGATCGAAACAGAACGTGCCCCAGGTCTTTGTACATTTTGGGCCTCCACCCTGCTTTCCCTACTCATAACCTTATTTTCCTGTCGCCATAAAACGAAATAAATTGAAAAAGAAGCAGCCCAATCGGTTCAGCCATTCTTCCGCTACATAAACTACAGCAACACACACATTGACCACGTGTTTGTCCAACGTTAGGTTTTCCTTCATGAGGACCGACTGCTGTTTTTTTTTTTACTTTCCTTGGCTCTACGAAGTAGAAAGGAAAGTAATGTAATCGGCTGAAAAAAAGTTTTGAGTTTTCTTCAGATCTTTACGTTTCAGACCCTTCTGAGTCCGAAATACACTATTTGGGAAAATGGTCTGTGTGTGTGTGTGTGTGTGTGTGTGTGTGTGTGTGTGTGTGTGTGTGTGTGTGTGTGTGTGTCTGTCGTTCGATTTGCGGGCGAACGGCTGATCCGATTGAGTTGGTTCTTTTTGTTTTGTTCGTTATTTTTGTAGACACCAAAATAAGGTTATGGACGATTTCGGCCGATGGGAAGAGGAGTGGGGACGAAAATGTACCAAAAACTAGGGTTTTTCGCATTTTTCTCAAAACGGCTCTAACGATTTTGATTAAACTTTCAAATTATCTTCTTCTAATCAATACCTAACTTTTCTTCTCTATACATATCTCCATGAAAATACAGTGAACGGAGATATGGGCCTCTGAAGCAAAAATAGGTTTTTACGCTAGGCAAAACAGCTTCAGCGATTTTCACCAAACTCACAGGATGTTTTTAAATAGTTGATACCTACATATTCTTCTCAATAAATGTTCCTGTGACGGTCCATTGAACAGAGATAAAAATCAAAATGTGTCGAAAATAACGTTTTTTCTAACATTTCCGTAAATTCCAGGGTAACTTCTTTACCAGATGTGATAAATCCTAATGGAGTGTCTTTTAGTCACCCATACCAACATTTCGTTCTCCATAATTATTTCTGTATATATATGTTGAACGGAGATATAAGCCAAGTTAACACATAAAGGAGATTTTTCGAATATTAATTTATCGGCATTCGTATTTTCTCAAAAACGGCTCCAACGATTTCGATAAAACTTTCGGAATACTCTCAGCTAACTAGTCCCTACATTTTATTCTCCATAAATGTTCCTGTAAAAATGCGTTGAACGAAGATATAGCGCCCATCTATGTAGGTGGTGTTCGAACTTGAAGGGGTGGCGGAAAGTTGTGTGTTGCTACGCACCAGATATTTTTTTTTTACTTTCCTTGGCTCTACGAAGTAGAAAGGAAAGTAATGTAATCGGCTGAAAAAAAGTTTTGAGTTTTCTTCAGATCTTTACGTTTCAGACCCTTCTGAGTCCGAAATACACTATTTGGGAAAATGGTCTGTGTGTGTGTGTGTGTGTGTGTGTGTGTGTGTGTGTGTGTGTGTGTATGTGCGTCTGTGAACGATTTTAAGAGAAAACCACCGTACCAAATCAGCTCAAACTTCATATCTCGCTTGCAGGTTACTATGGGACGCCAAAATATGGGTATGAACCAAATCCACCGAAGTTTAAATATAGTTATCATAGTGATCAAAACACCAAATATTTTTTTCCCAAAAACGGCTCTAACGATTTTGATTAAATTTTTTATATTGATAGCTCCCAATATGGCAAGCACACCATGAAATTCCCATTCGTGGGAAAATGACGAGAGCAGCACAATAAATAATCAAAATGTTCGACGAAAAGTGTTTTTAGCGCAGTTTTTTCCTTATAAACTCCGCTGGAATGTTAGTAGGAAGTTAAAGAAAATTGGTATCGTAGTCCAATCCAATACCTAAAGCGTGAGTGTCAGAGCGGTTTTTGAGAAACAAAATTTGGTGTTTTGATCACTATGATAACTATAGTTAACTTAGGGTGGATTTTGCCCATGCCCTTATTTTTGCGTCCCATGGTAACCTGTAGGCTAGACATCAAGTTTCAGCTGATTTGGTACGGCGGTTTTCTCTAAAAACTGGGCTAAAATCGATTTCGTCGAAAGTTTTGATAATTTATTGTGCTGCTCTCGTCATTTTCCCACTAATGGGAATTTTATGGGATAGTTGCCTTATTGGGAGCTACCAATACAAAAAGTTTAATCAAAATCGTTACAGCCGTTTTTGAGAAAAAAAATATTTGGTGTTTTGATCACTATGATAGCTACAGGTAAATTTCGGTGGATTTGGTTCATACCCTTATTTTGGCGTCCCATGGTGACCTGCGGGAGAGATATGAAGTTTGAGCTGATTTGGTACGGTGGTTTTCTCTAAAAATCGATCACAGACCATTTTCCCAAATAGTGTTTTTCGGACTCAGGAGGGTCTGAAACGTAAAGATCTGAAGAAAACTCCAATTTTTTTTGCAGCCGATTACATAACTTTCCTTTCTACTTCGTAGAGCCAAGGAAAGTATAAGCATTCGAGACGACGAAAAGAGAGCATGTCTGTACTAATTTAGCTGCCGAAATGTTGGCGCTCTCTTTTTTTTGGTTTTCTCTTTTCAACTCCTTTTTCTGTTTTAAATAAAATAATAAAATTATTCTTGTATTTTTTTGAAAGGAAATTGAGGAATTACTGTGGAGTGCGGTTGAGCTGAGCCACTTGTAGTATTAACGTTGCCCGCTAGATCGCAGGAGCCTCTCCCAGACCCGCTTCCTTCCGGTCAATTTCAAACTTTCACGCCACTGCGGTGTACCTATTATACTTTTGTGAGCCGCGAATAGCGTTTGATTATGATATGTTGTGAGCCCTGTTGTAGGAGATATATGCCTTCTTTGGTGGTGTTAGTTGTCACGTCAAGGGTATCTTGCTGAGGGAATGTCAGGAGATATCGGTTTATGTCCGGTATTCATCTTATGTTGTTTGTGAGTGTATCGAGTTGTGTATAATCGCAGTATTCGGTGGAATGATTAAGTATGAAATTCGATTCACATTGGAAGTAGGCTTGGGATATTAAGTGATTCGGGCACAAGTGATAGTAATGTCCAGAGGGACATGTGTCGCGGCGTGTTGTCGTGTGTTTTGAGAAAGTGACGGATTGCGGGGACAACAGTGACATATTCTGACTCCGACTTGGTTGGAATGGGTTACAAGTAATAAAAGTCGTAAGTTGACTAGGGGAATGCTGAGGAAGTACACTATCTCTGATGTACCAACAAAGCATTGGACTTTTACGTGCGACTGTATTTCAAATAAATCCTTTCCTGTGAAATTTAAGAATCGGGGACCATAGAATTTAGATAGTCGAGATAGTTCGGTTCTGAATGAAGCGTCTATTGTGCTGGGGTGTAACCAACCCATTTCACAGAATGTGAGAGATGTTTCTATGTCTTGAGCAATGTTAAGGAGTCAATTTAGGGTGATTTGGTAATGTACGAGAAGATCGTTAGTTGCTCTGATATGGGTGGCTTCGCCAGAATTAAGCTCCTGAAGGGATTTTAATTCTTGTTGCGATTATCTGTTGTTGTGATTTATCGTGTCCATTGTTTTGTTGAAGTTCCGGGCGAAAGCTATGTTGATGGAGTATTGTGAGTCAATATGTGGGATTGGAGCGTTTCCTGATTATGTGTCAGATGGTTGAGAATGTTAGTGTTTTGCATTTAGGTTTCCAGTCGCAAATTTGATCAATGATTAGTCCTCTGGTATATCGACGTTTAGTTTTCATTGGTGTTTCTACTTTTAGATTCCGAATTTTCGTATTGATCAGACTGAAAGTATGGTTGATGGAAGTTGATAGTAAACCCGTACGTCTGAGGTACGTAGAGTCTGGGTGAATAATAGTGTTTACTGCTTGTTTATAGTGTGTGTGTGTGTGTGTAGAAAGAATGGATTTGTGAGGTTAACGCACCAAGATCGTAGAAGTGAGTGATGGTATCCTTCTATAATCCGAGCGGATGCAAACCAAGGGAGGTGAGGCAATGGGTACCAGCGGCGGCTGGAGCACTGAGCGGGCCCCCCAATGGGCTGAGACATGGGCCAGTTTGTGACCATTGGTTCCAGCAGCATCGGCGGGTCCTGTGGTCCACAGGTGCCTCCCTAATCTCTTCTATGTTCAGCCGTTCTTCTGCAAATTGAACTACAGACAAGGGCACTTGCCGAAATTTGGTTTTTTAAGTTTAGTAGGTCTCAAAACGTATAGATCCTAAGAAAACACAACATTTTTCTGACACGGAAATAATACTTTCCTTACCTACGGGTAGTGGAAAGTGAAATGTCAGATCTTACATCTTACACTTTTCTTTAGCTCTGAGGGTGCCTTATTGAGATGACTTTCACACCGAAACTTAAGGGTTGAGACCTTTATTAAACTAGTTAATTGAACACATGAATGCTGAAAAAACTGATAGCGAGAGAATGAGAAAGTTAGTGTTTTGTTATCTGGAAGGTTGCAACGCCGTAAAGAGTTTTCAAGTGAAGTAGAGTCCTTCGTAGCTAGCGCGCTCTGTATACCGAGACCGATGGTCGCCACACCACTCCCCCCTTAGGAAATTTCAAAGTCCCTTAGGGCTGTCGGAAAGTGGACACGTCTGCCACTGCGAGTAGTTGGAGCACCAAGTGGTGTCTGTTGAGTCTGCAGTTGGGCGCTCAAATGTGCTGGCTGTGGTGCTGCTGAGTGTGTTGGCTGGTTCTTGTTTGGGGAATTTGAAGAGGAGTTACTCAGCGGTGTGGTGGAGTGTAGGTCTTCCTGCAGCATGAAGGCTGGTTTTAGTCTGTCGCGAGAGACAGTGACATGGTATTGTCCAACAAGAATGTCGAAGGTTTTTGGGGTTCATTTCGCAGTGAATTGTTGGACGAGTCCAAGGATTGTCTCGTTCGGTACTTGACGAGGTCCGGTGAATACGGCATTGTACCAGTAGTCAGGGAGGTTTCGTCGGATGTTCCGGTTTGCGATCCAAGGAGGAGGTATGACGTTACCTTCGGTTGGGGAGACGCAACACCAAGAAGTGGTGGTTTCGTTTAGTGGTAGCTCGAGCTGAGACGGAGTTGAGGCGGCTTTGAGCAACTGGCTGCAAGTGAAAATAGCCATGCCTAGGTGAGATGTCGACTCGCGTCCAAGAGATGAGGGTAGGACTTCGGTGCGAGTGAGCGATCTGTTGTCTAGCGTGGGGAGACTTTGTAAGAACAATGTCTGGGATTGGGAGCCGGTGGATCCGAGTGTAGTGAGGAGCGTTGTGGTGACCTTAAAGGTCGTGATGTCACGCAACAATTCCGATACAGCGAGGATCAGGTTTAGGTTGAAGGAGGCGTTTCTAACATTAGAGGGGAAAATATTTTCTGTAATGAAAGATCCTTCAATAAATGACTTTGCTTCGTCACGTCGACGGGATAGCGGCTTGTAACCAAGTAGGTTAGCAGTGGCTGTCATTTGTTGGGTAGTCAGGGGTGATGCATACACGCCGTTGGTGTTTGTCAGGACTTGTTGTACTGCAAAGGCAAGTACTCCTAGACAAGGAATCTCTTCGTAGAGATAGTGAGTGTCAGCATCGATGGAGCCGTAGTAGCCTCCAAGACCGGCGACTTGTGTGGTCGGGAGGTTGGGAAACACGGGCCAGAGGTTTGACTCAAGTTTTGTGAGTATGCCACCGTATGCCTTGAGATACGAAAGGATCGGGGCGGGGAGAGTCAGTGGTTGGTTCTGCGCTATTTGGAGGAGGGCATCCTCAGTGGGAGTTAGCTGCAGACCGAATTGTGCTTTCAGGTCGGTGGCTCTTATCCAGAAAAGTGCTGTGACGTAGTAGTCTAGGACTTCCGGAGCGAGCAGTTTGGCTGTGTTGGGCTCGTGAGCACGCAACTTTTGGTGAATAGCACGGGAGACCTCGATGAGTCCCGTCGCGGCGGGGGTGAAGGTGACTCTTGGCTGGGCCTCTCGTACGCTCTGGTTGACTGCAAATAACGTGAAATCTTTTAGATTCTCGTTTAGAGTCGGATTGGGGTTGTAGACAATGGTGGTGGCGACGTTTGCAGCATCGTTGGGGATCAAGGTCGTCAGAGAAGGGGTTTGAAGACCTGGGTTTGATACTACAAATGCATTGGTATGTGCCATTGTCTCGAGCAGAGGGTGGAAGCGTAGATACTGGATCGCTTTCGTTCGAGTGTAATCGTGTATAGACTCAAGTAACATCGAGAGTCGTAGGATGCGTAAACACACTTGTTCGTTGCTCGTTAGGTCGGGTACATCACGTATTGTACGGAGTAGGACTTGGCGTGTCATTGGGATGTCGAGGGTGCGCGCTTGAATGGAGTGGTTAGCGGCGATAGTGGCGAACAGTCTATCGATGTAATGATTCATTGCATCTGAGAAGAGCTGTTGTTGGTCGACTGGGACACGAGGACAGTGATACTGTTTTCCTTCATGAGTGAAGGTTTTCGTTGTGGAGGTCTGTACTATGTTGTGTAACATGTCAATGATGATGTCGTGTTTCGTATCGAGTCTGAACACCAGTTGGTGGTATTGTGACTTCCGTTTTACTTGTTTGTGAAGAAATTCACGTTGGTCGTAAGCGGTAGTGGTGGATGCTGATTGGGTGATCTTGTCTCGTAGGGTTCCGACATACGAGAGGGGGTTGATCGGGGCAGCTTGGGGGGCTTCAGTCATAAGGTTCTATGAGAACCTGTCCTGGTCCGAAGACGTACTCCTCGTCGAAGGTGGGGCTCATGGGGTCCAAGTCTCTGAAGACAGGATGATCCGCTTTCGGTGGATGAGACATGTCCGAGTCCGAGACGGAAGCGCGGGCATCTGAGTCAGGCATGGTCGTAAAGATGAAAGCACCCGAAAATAGAAAGAAAACTCACGTTGTGGTCACCAGTTTGTGGGTGCCTTATTGAGATGACTTTCACACCGAAACTTAAGGGGTTGAGACCTTTATTAAACTAGTTAATTGAACACATGAATACTGAAAAAACTGTTAGCGAGAGAATGAGAAAGTTAGTGTTTTGTTATCTGGAAGGTTGCAACGCCGTAAAGAGTTTTCAAGTGAAGCAGAGTCGATCGTAGCTAGCGCGCTCTGTATGCCGAGACCGATGGTCGCCACAGCTCTACGTAAATTCACTTGATTCGACTACACCTCACTTTTTCTGAAAATTACGTAACATTTGATGGGTGTATGTGAGAAAAAAACTGTGCTAAAATCATTTTTTGGTAATTTGTAGTGCTGCTCTAGTAATTTTCCATGGATGGGAGTTATATGGTATTTTGTTATTTAGAACGGTCCATACAAATTAATCAAAGCTACTACTATATATAGCTTTCTGGCCGTCTCTAAGTTAGGATGAGCACCTTAAGACCTATTGTGCCACTCCAAATGCCGATCCTTAGCTTCCTAACGATGCTAGGTATTGATGTGATACAATTCTGAGGGTGAAGTCGTTATCACTTCTTATCTTTTTGTTATCGTCGTCTTCTTCTCTCTTGCCATTGTTAGTTCATGTGTTCGTTTTCCTTAATATAAAAGTTTTCGTTTGCGCGAGTTCAGTCTATAATTATATATTATAGCCTAATTGACATGTTATCATAACAGGTATTTCCTGCAAGAGTCTTTTCTTTGATATCCGCCCTTGGAGAAGTAGCACTAAAGACCAGAAAAAGCTCTTCCTGAAGTCTCCGACGCTGAGCCAGGACATGGTAGGAAGTCTCCATGCCATACTACTTGCACCGTGGTGTGTCACTGTTTGTTCATTTTGCAATGCCCGTTGATGATCCCCACCTTAGGTTCTTCCTCTACATCCTCAGAAGGCTCCGTCTTCTCTCATGTGTTTGCCCCGAGATAAAGCGTTTCGACTGCCCACTCTCACAGCATTCCAGACTGTCTGATGTGGTCTTTTGGTGTACTCTCCCTCAGTCCTCTTGACTAGTGACGGAGAGGTCCCACATTGGGGAGATCGCCCTATTGGTACAGTTGACGAACTGAGTCTGGCCTGGTGGTCCGCTCTCACATTTCCAGTGATCCCTTTATGCCCAGGAATCCAATAAACGTTGACTCTATTAGAGTCTACCAAGGAATTTAGCCGCATTCTGCACTCTCATATCAATTTTGACGATGTGTAGTAGTTCTTCAGCGCTTTACACAACGCTTGGCTATCAGTCATTATGTTGATAGTTTTATTGCTATAACTACTACTTCTTACAGCCAAGAAAAGAAAAAAAAGGAGAAACAAATGCTACTTTCCCTGATCTATATTAGCCAAAGACAGCATCAGGATTGTGTTTATGGTATTACCTGACAGAACTGGCTCTTTTACTAGAGCAGATCTGATTCAATCATGAACGCTGATAACCTTTAGGGAACCTGCTTCAGGAGTCGAATCATTGGGAGTTCATTGAAGAAGTGTTCAGAACTATAAGAATTGTTTCTCACTCCTGACTAATTTTAGATTTGAACTTTCGAGTGACTTTCACACAACTCAAAATTCAATAATCTAACAAAATTGATATTTTTAGAGTGCTTTATTCCGTAATTCCTAATAACTCCAATTCTTTGAACATGCTTAGTAATTTTATTCTAGAAAAACAGTATTGGTGGAGAAGTTTGGAAGTGGAGTGTTTGAAGAAACATATGCGGATGCTATATCTTCATTCAACGCATTTCTACAGAATAATTTATTTGAGAACAAAATGTAGCGACTAGTTAGCTGAGAGTACTCCGAATGTTTGATCGAAATCGTTAGAGCCGTTTTTGAGAAAATTGGAATACCGATAAATTAATATTCGACAAATCTCCTTTTCTGAGTTAACTTCGCTTATTTATGGGTGACTAAAAAACACTCTGAACAATCAATCGTTCAGAGTGTTTTTTAGTCACCCATGCCCACATTTCCTTCTCCATAATTATTTCTGTATATATATGTTGAACAGAGATATAAACCAAGTTAACTCAGAAAAGGAGATTGGTCGAATATTAATTCATCGGTATTCCAATTTTTTTGAAAAATGGCTCCAACAATTTCGATCAAACTTACGGAGTACTCTCAGCTAACTAGTCGCTACATTTTGTTCTTCATAAATGTTTCTGTAGAAATGCGTTGAACGAAGATACAGTACCCGCATATGTAGCTGGAGTTTGAACTTACGGAGATGGCGGAAAGTTGTATGTTGCTACGCACCGCTCGTTTTAGAAATAATTTTAATGTAGTGTGGTTCAAGGGTTTCGTTCAAAAGAGGACTCTCCTTCCACACCACATTGACCATTACAATCAATGCACCAAATACTTTTTTCTCAAAACATTTTTAGTACAATTTTTTGTGTGGGCAGGTCCAAATAATATGATGGCAATACAAAATTGTTATTTGTAAGACATTTCAGCGATAAATTATTTAGTTCTTTCGTATCAAATACAACTTATCACATACAAATCGTGCTGGTAGTCCTACGCGCTAGGAGTTTAACAGAGGTCGTTAACGGATAAGGAGCAACCCGAAGAACTCCGGAATTCACGCTACTACCATTTCACTGATTCATTTGTTTCGCATTGTATACTCTATAACTAGAGAGCCCTTAAGAAAATATCACGTTAACGGTCTCGTACATTACCTATTAGATAAATGTAGTGACATCAATAGGTCCCAATAAATTTCGGAACTTGAAGCACCATGAGTATGTAGAACTTTCAGCTACGTTCAACTAAGTTCATATAAACTGAATGAAAAACAGGTTTGATTGGCATGATGCATGTTGGGCTGAGGAAACGTTGTACAACGCGTCGCAACCAGATTTTGTTTCGCCTCTATGAAAAAAAGGAAAATTAGATCAACGGACGCGAAAAAAACTACTAATCAACATGGAAAGCTGCGCGATGCGTCGCTCAGGATGTTTTAAACACACGTTATTGTACATATTTTTCTCTTATATTCATTGTTATTCGCCTAATGTTCGATTCTTCCAAAAGGAGGCAGTTACAAAAAAGTTCAACGAGCACCATGCCAAACATGAGCAGCCACGCGATAACAAATCGTTAGTTCGACAAAAGTGGGGTATTATTTACTGTAATTAGGCGTTTCCTCGGGAAACCGCGTTATTATAAAAGCTGTCACCCGTGTCGGATCCGCAGTAATAAATTGACGAAATCCTGGATGTAGTTAACTTCTATAAAATTGTTCTAACCAAAGGTTCCTCAAACTGACGTGTTGGACGAAGAGTATAATAATTATATAGCTTCCTCGGGAAAGGTGGACATCAAAGTTAATTGATGCAACAACACTAATGCTCCCCTCGTCCTTGACAGGCATTCGCTACTGATTCATATACGCATATATTCTCACCACTTTTTCAAATAATAATACAACACTCCGAAAGGTTTAAACTCACATTTCCCGCAGCCAACGATTGGTAATGTGGCAAACGACTAAATAATTAACGACATAGAATCCTGTAGTACGCGAGATGTTCGCTGATCAAGAGTACTGAACTGGGATAAATCACGATTAATTTCGCACTATTCCGCTCCCCATCCAACTTTCATTCGCTTAAAAATTGATAAAATATCAGGACTAACCCGACTAACGCATTTTTAGAACTCTTGTGCTGATTCATTTCAACAGGATGTTGGTGGCTGTGTTGACGAGTCCTGGTGGAAAGGAAAGTCATGTAATCGGCTGAAAAAATATTTGGTGTGCAGCAACACACAACTTTCCTTAGTTCTACGTCAATTCGCTCGTGTACATGGCTTTATCAATTCCTGTAGTTCCGGAATTTATTGTGCCGCTCGTACTCATTCCCGAACCATTATTGAGCAATTGCGACACTGTGAGGTAATGAGGCTGTAAAAATGATTTTTACTTTCCTTGGCTCTACGAAATAAGGAAGTTATGTAATCGGCTGAAAACAAGAATTGGAGTTCTCTTCAGATCTTTACGTTTTAGACCCTACTGAGTTCAAAAAACGCTATATGGGAAAATGGCCTGTGAAAGATTTTTAGAGGGCTGAACCAAATTAGCTCAATCTTGATATCTAGCCAGCAAAATCTGAGTATGAGCGAAATTCACCGAAAGTTAACAACACCAAATTTTGTTCCCCTCAAAAATGGCTCTAACGGTTTTGATTAAATTTTTATATTGATAGCTCTCGACAAGGCTACTATAACATAAAATTTCCATTCGTGGGAAAATAACGAGAGCAGCACAATAAATTACCAAAAGTTTCGACGAAAATCGATTTTAGCGCAGTTTTTCCTGATGAACTCCGCTGAATCTTCAAAAAAGATGGTAGTCCAATCCAATACCTATAGGATGAGCATTTAAAAACGCTCATGAGATATACAGGGGTCACTCTAGAAATTTCGACACCAAACCTCCATTTTGCTCACTACCATTTGTAACAGTTTTTACGGAATAACTCTGGAAAAAATGATTATCATACTCTTCAAAAAAATCGTGTTTACAGCCTCATTAACTCTCTGTGTACCAATTGCTCAATAATGGTCCGGAAATGAGTCCGAGCACCACAATTAATTACGGAACTGTAAGCGCTACCGCTTTTTACTTTCCGCTACCCAAAAGGAAAGGAAAGTATAGTAATTGTGTCAAAAAAAGATCTTTACGTTTTGTGGCCTACTGAGTCTAAAAACCTAATTTCGGCGCGTGGTCCGTGTGTGACTGTAGTTCGATTTGCAGAAGAACGGCTGAACCGATTGAGTTGGTTCTTTGTTCGTTTGATTTGCTATTTTTTGTAGACAGCAAAATAAGGTTATGGGCGATCGGCCTCAACACGTAAAGATCTGAAGAAAACCCGAATTTTCTTTTTTTTACACGATTACTATACTTTCCTTTCCCTTTGGAGTAGTGGAAAGTAAAAAGGAATGATTATCTCGTCGAGTGAAATAAAAATAATAATTCCAGTTGCGCAAAAGAAAAGGTTCCTTGTGGCGTTCCACCCAACTAAACGTTCTCACGCGTCTTCTTCCGTTTTACGCCAATTTTGATGTGATGAAGTTGAGGCGATGGATGGCACTGGACACACGAAGATACAAGTATATACAGTTCTGGGATTTCCAAATTTGCGAACTGGATAACCAGGAAGAGACAGAAAAACGGTTTGGGTGGTCAAACAATCTTCAGGAGACGAGCTTGAAGCGTGAAGACACTGCATTACGTAATGAAGCACAAAAAAGGTACAACAAAGGAAACGGAACTTACGACTAAGGACATTCAAGGCAATAGTGTAACCTGTGCCGAAAAACATCGGTTTTGGTTTATTTTTAGGGCTGGAGTTAATGACGCTAAAACATCATTGTAATTTGTTTTAACCGATTTTGCTTAAACCCTTTATTTTTCCATCCCGTGTATGAGGTATGGACCGTACCTCAAACAGCATTGCTACAAATGTTCCTGTTTTAATGCGAACTTCGCAGATTAAAAAGGAAAGGATCAGCAGCTCTGCTTAACGTAGCAAATGCCTCACCCACCTAAATTTGCATTCGCTTGAAGGCCAAATTGGAGACTGATCGGTTGATAGATGAAGAGATTGGTGTCAGAACTCATCCAGCCGATCAAACCAGACATCTACTTTGCGCTTGTGCTGTAAACGTTAATCCCTCTGGACATTCTATTTCGTCCAAAACTTTCTTTAAAAACCAAATGCTCACATTTTCCAAGTTGTAGGTGCTTTCGCCTGAAATGAAAGTACTCGCTCCTCTTCCTTTAGGAGTACTCAGCACTGCAAGAAGAGGTGAATTAAATCCGTTAGACGTGTGTTCCAAGGGCTCTACAGCCTTTACCCCTCCGCAACATGGAGAGCTCTTCAGCCCCCACGAATCCAACTTCTGATTTCGCAGCCGGTGACACTCTGCCTGACAGCACAGTGTAGGTGGCCATGGGCCGAAGCTTCCTGTGGCGCAAATGAAAGTGAGAGCCTAGAGGCATTGTTTCGACCCCCTCCAGCCAGATAGTTGAAAAGCGAGACTTAAATAAAATTCTCTCGCCATGTCTACAGCAGGCACCCGATGCAGGTAAATTTGATCCCGCCGGAAAATGTTGATAATCAGCTAACTTATGGGCAGTTGGAAAATGGCAGTCAACCTGAACTCGCTCCACTGTATCCTTCCTATCCGTTTCAGAAAACTTGAACTTCAAACGACATTCTTCAAAACATCGACGAAATGTGGAAATCATGCGATTAAGTTGGGAAGGCTCATCTTTCTCGGTAAAGGAAGAAGATTCGAACGCTGTAACGCATCCTATCTCGCCTGTTGGTGTTTCTGGAGCAAATCTCATCTCTCTTCCACAGCCCTGAGTCGTCTAGTCAACAAATTATAAATTCCCGTTTCATCACTTGGCACATTCTCTCTGTTGTTCAATTCCTCAACCACGTAACACTCTTGGCCAACCTTCGCCCTCTCGTTCCACATATTTGTCTCGAGATTCAGTTATGAAGAAGTCCAGTAACATTGATGAAAAAATCGACTAAAATTAAGGGAAAATAAACAGTAAATATAATTTTTTTTTAAATAGACGAAACACTAAAAAAATAAATAGAATGCATCGTCGTAAAGTCGTTGGCAAAATATTAGTAAAATATCTGGTGCGTTGCAACACACAACTTTCCTTAGCTCTACAACAATTCACTTTGTACATGACTAATTCTATTTAATCAATTTATTTATCACTCAGTTAATTTGAACTTGGTCAAACAACGCTGTACGGCAGCAGGAAGCGGTAGCGCTTACAGTTCCGGAATTTATTGTGCTGCTCGTACTCATTGCAGGACCATAATTGAGCAATTGGTACACAGAGAATTAATGGGGCTACAATCAAAAATTTTTTGGAAAAGGATAGTACTTACTTTTGCAGAGTTATTGGTTAAAAACTTTTAGAACTGGTAGTAAGCGAAACGGCGGTAGATGAAACTCAGGAATTTCTGAAGTGACCCCCATGTATTTCATGAGCGTTTTTAAACACTCACCTTTTAGGTATTGGATTGGACAACAATACCAATTTTTTTAACATTCTACAAAAAATCCAGCGGAGTTTATAAGGAAAAAACTGCGCTAAAAACGCTTTTCGTCGAAAATTTTGATAATTTATTGTACTGCTCTCGTCATTTTCTTACAAATGGGAATTATATGGTATAATTATCTTATTGAGAGCTATCTATATAGGAAACTTAATCGAAATCGTTGGAGCCGTTTTTGAGAAAAAAAATTTGGTGTTTTGATCATTATGATAACTATAGTTAACTTTCGGTGGATTTTGCCCATACCCTTATTTTTGCGTCCCATGGTAACCTGTAGGCTAGACATCAAGTTTCAGCTAATTTGGTACGGTGGTTTTTTCTAAAAACCGCGCTAAAATCGATTTCGTCGAAAGTTTTGGTAATTTATTGTGCTGCTCCCGTCATTTTTCCACCAATGGAAATTTTATGGTATAATTGCCTTATTAAGAGCTACCTTTATAAGAAAATTTAATCAATATCGTTAGAGCTGTTTTTGAGAAAAAAATATTTGGTGTTTTGATCACTATGATAACTATAGTTAAATTTCGGTGGATTTTGTTCATACCCTTATTTTGGCGTCCCATGATAATCTGCAGGCTAGATATTAAGTTTGAGTGGATTTGGTACGGTGGTTCTCTCTAAAAATCGTTCACAGACACACAGAACATTTTCCCAAATAGTGTTTTTTGGGCTCAGGGGGGATCTGAAACGTAAAGATCTGAAGAAAACTCAAAATTTCTTTTTCAGACAATTACATAACTTTCCTTTCTACTTTCTACAGCCAAGGAAAGTAAAAATCACTGGAACTGAAAAATGAAACAGAAGTGTTGGGAAATTCTGAGAAAGATGAGAAGGGCAACATCTCAACTGCCCTTTCTTTTTGTATGAAAATGGCCTGAGATAGTACCCACTGTCTTAGTTTTGCACGGTTTTACTTACTTTCACGGTCTTAGTTTTGCACGGTTTTACTAACTTTTACGGTCTACTCATTTTTATTGTGCTCTAACCAATTTAACTAATTTCTCCTTGAGTTCTTTATCTGTCCCGTTCTTTTTTTTGCGCTTAACTATACATATTTCTTCAAACCTGTTGTTTGGATGTGTCATGAACCACATTTTGGCAAGAATTTTTTCGAAACTCTGCACGGTTCATGCGTTTTTGCTGAACACGTAGTCATTCGAATACTTTTTTTGGACAACTCTCACTCTAAACGGCACTCTTGTAGGGACTACCAAGAGCCACTTGATCAAGAAGGTTGGTAAGTGGGAGGAGAAGTGCAGGGCTGCCTATTGACGGGATGCGCCTGGCCAAAGGCCAAAGGTTGTTTATTAGACTCTCCAGGGAGCGAACAAGAGAGATCGTCAGCTTGGAGAGAAATAGTATACGTAGGGTATGTGGCCTGTTTACACTCAGGTACCACCTGGCCTAGATTGGTAGGTCAGAGGTATAGAATTGCAGATTTTGCGAGGTGGAGCTGGAGCCAGCGGAGCATTTACTACGTACGTGGGGATGAGGGGATGACCGGAGAGCTACTCGGAGTGCTTGGGTTTCATCAGCTGTGCGTAGAGGAGGTTGCAGGGATGGACTTCAAGGTTGTGTGGCGTTTTGTGCGAGAATGGTGAGAACGCTGCATCAGAGAACAGTAGCTCCACAGGAGGGGTGGAACTGAGAGGACATGAGTGCCCTCGTGCTCGCCCACCCAATAGGCCCAGTTGTGGCCGCAGTGTGGGTTTTTCCAGTGCCACAAAAAAAACACGGCACTCTTTGGAGCAGCGCATTGCTCTACGTTATACCTTTGCAGAGCTTGTGCATTATGGGGCGAATCTCAAAAAATACTCAGCGAGAGCTCAATGCAATTTCTTGTTTGAATGCAGGAGGAAGTGACAAGAATAATTTTCTGCTAATCGCGTAGTTAGGCGCTTCTGGGTAACCACACGATTTCCAATTACATCACTCGGTCACTGGCCTTGGTCGCCCTGCCACTCAGTTTTATCAGTTCGGTACAACTCCGGAGCAAGGAAGGCTCAGTGTTGAGCGGGACGTCTCGAGAGAAGGAGCTCGACAGGTCTGTTCGATGGACGACTGCCCGGAATACGAAAGCGTGTTTACTTCTCAACAACTGGAGAAGATACGAGAAGAATATGACCGGTTAGGAGGTGAGTATTCAGCTTCAATTTTGTATCGTCACGCAATTCAACAGCTCTTTGATTATTGAACATGTCACGCGCACAGCAAACAAAATACGCCGACTCGCAGGACGACACAAAATACAAATGCCATCAAGTCTCAAGGAGCCGCCGAAACCCTGAATAAAACTTTTAGTTGATATTTTAGGCCGATTGAGTGCTGAAATGAACCTGACCTGCCCTTAGGCTCGAAAAAAACGCGTTCCCCTCGAGTTATGTAACGACGAGACGTGGGCATCATTTGAGGAGGTTCATAGGCCCGAAACAACAAAACATTCCCTTCACTCACCCTCCGGTTAATCTAGTGTTTATTATGAAATTAACGTTTTACTTCAAACTCGTGCAATGTCACTTGCAAACGGACGCACAACTCAAAATGAGCATCTCACAACTTCGTTCACCTTCGTAAACATTAAGGTATTTCGTGTGCCACAAAGTTGCAATGTATTATTATATGTGTTTTGTAATTGGTGACTAACAAATGTTGTGAGTGTCAAAATCGTTGAAGCCTTTCTAGATCAATTTTGAAGAAAAAAAAGTTTGAGAACGTTCGCAGACCCATCAGCAAATTTTGATTAGAAACGTGGATATATTATTGACAAAATATTTCAAAACCTGTACATACGCGAAGGCCGCAAATTAAAAAAATTAAAGAGAAGTTCTCAAACAAAATTCAAAACGAAGAGCATCAGGGGGTATTTTTCTTGGCGTTCTTTTCCGTCTTTCATTTTCTCATTTTTTCTGAATTCTGTACAGCGTGTTTACCACTGGGAGTAACAAAAAGCACTTGGGTGAACTAGACTGAAAATGAAATGGAACGCCGCCACCCGCACGTTTCTATCTCAATCCGTTACTGAGATCTGATTTTTTGACGGTTTTTTGAGAGATCCACTGTTTTTACCATAAAAATCCACGTTACTCTTTTTCAACTGTCAGCCACACTTTCGGATTCAGCGTTAAAATTTCTATAAGCCTTGTGCATATTAATAATAAAATATCTGGTGCGTAGCAACACACAACTTTCCGCCACCCCTTTAAGTTCGAACACCAGCTACATATGCGGGCGCTATATCTTCGTTCAACGCATTTTTACAGGAACATTTATGCAGAACAAAATGTAGGGACTAGTTAGCTGAGAGTACTCCGAAAGTTTGATCGAAATCGTTAGAGCCGTTTTTGAGAAAATTGGAACACCGATAAATTAATATTCGACAAATCTCCTTTTCTGAGTTAACTTGGCTTATATCTCCGTTCAACATATATATACAGAAATAATTATGGAGAACGCAATGTTGGTATGGGTAACTGAAAGACACTCCATTAGGATTTATCACACCTGGTGAAGAAGTTACCCTGGAATTTACGGAAATGTTAGAAAAAGCGTTATTTTCGACACATTTTGATGTTTATCTCTGTTCAATGGACCGTCACAGGAACATTTATTGAAAACAATATTTAGGTATTAACTATTTGAAAACATCCTGTGAGTTTGGTGAAAATCCCTGAAGCCGTTTTGCCAAAAAGCGTAAAAAACCTATTTTTGCTTCAGGGGCCCATATCTCCGTTCACCGTATTTTCATGGAGATATGTACAGAAAAGAAAAGTTAGGTATTTATTAGGAGAAGATAATATGAAAGTTTAATCAAAATCGTTAGAGCCGTTTTCGAGAAAAAGGCGAAAACCCCTAGTTTTTGGTACATTTTCGTCCCCCACCCCCCTTCCCATCGGCCGAAATCGTCCATAACCTTATTTTGGTGTCTACAAAAATTAATGAACAAAACAAAAAAAGAACCAGCTCAATCGGATGAGCCGTTCTCCTGCAAATCGAACTACAGACACACACACATACACACACACACACACACACACACACGGACCACGCGCCGAAATTAGGTTTTTTAGACTCAGTAGGGTCTGAAACGTAAAGATCTGAAGAAAACCCAAATTTTTTTTTTGGGCCGATTACTATACTTTCCTTCCCTTCGGGTAGCGGAAAGTAAAAATGAACTCTCCAGGACTTGAACTGCAGTTCAAACATTGAAAATTGAAGAAAACTTGAGTTTTGGAAAATACTTGTGTGTTAACTGCCAAGAAACGTGCTGGAAGCTGTCAAATTCCCGGAAAACTTGCCAAATTTAATCATCTTTCAAGTGGTACGAACCACGTTGTGAGTCCTTATCGATTTCACAGAGAAATCCAAGTTTAAATATGAAAAAAACTGAAGGCAACTACAAATTACGGATCCCCTCCAGAAAATTAACAAAGGATCTCAATTTTTGTGTGTTTGCCGTTGCAGTGATACGATTTAGATTGTCAATTTCAATGACGATATTATGACACGTTTGACTGCTCTTGCTTCATATGAGCAATCATGCCGTCGTTTTGTAGATGCCTGCCGTTTTTACTTTCCTTGGCTCTACGAAGTAGGAAGGAAAGTTATGTAATCGGCTGAAAAAAAAAAAATTTTGAGTTTTCTTCCGATCTTTACGTTTCAGACCTGAGTCCGAAAAACACTATTTGGGAAAATGGTCTGTGTGTCTGTGAACGATTTTTAGAGAAAACTACTGTACCAAATCAGCTCAAACTTGATATTTCGCCCGCACGTTACCATGGGACGCCAAAATAAGGGTATGAACAAAGTCCACTGAAATTTAACTATAGTTATCATAGTGATCAAAACACCAAATATTTTTTTTCTCAAAAACGGCTCTAACGATTTTGATTAAATTTTTTATATTGGTAGCACTCAATATGGCAACCATACCATGAAATTTTCATTCTTGGGAAAATGACGAGAGCAGTACAATAAATTACCAAAACTTTCGATGAAATCGGTTTTAGCGCGGTTTTTAAAGAAAACAACCGTACCAAATCAGCTGAAACATGATGTCTAGCCTACAGGTTACCAATGGACGCCAAAATAAGGGTATGGACAAAATCTACCGAAAGTTAACAATAGTTATCACAGTGATCAAAACACCAAATTTTTTTCCCAAAAACGGCTCTAACGATTTTGATTAAATTTTCTTATAAAGATAGCTCTTAATAAGACAATTATACCATAAAATTTCCGTTGGTGGAAAAATGACGAGAGCTGCACAACAAATTATCAAAATGTTCGACGAAAAGCGTTTTTAGCTCATGTTTTTCCTTATAAACTCCGCTGGAATTTTTGTAGAATGTTAAAAAAAAATTGGTATTGTAGTCCAATCAATACCTAAAGGGTGAATATAAATAAAAACGCTCATGAGATACATGGGGCTCACTCCAGATATTCCTGAATTTCAACTACTGCCGTTTCGCTTACTACCAGTTCTAAACATTAATACCCAATAACTCTGTAAAAGTAATTATTATCGTTCTTCATAAAATTTTTGTTTACAGCCTTCTTAACGATCTGTGTAACAGTTGATCAATAATGGTCCTGCAATCAGTACGAGCAGCACAATAAAATCTGGAACTCTTCTCTGGAAAGTTCAAATTAACTGAGTGATAAATAAATTGATTAAATAGAATTAGCCATGTACAAAGTGAATTGTTGTTGAGCTAAGGAAAGTTGTGTGTTGCAACGCACCAGATATTTTCCCTGTCAATCTTGGATTTATTTACGAAATCAATAACAAGAACCCGCCATTAGAAAGCTGATTGAATTTGTAATTTTTTTGTAATTTGTCAACTTCCAACACATCTTTACTCGCCTTGGCACTACAAAGTAGAAAAGAAAGTTATTTAATCGGCTGTCTTGAAAATGCAATGACGCACAAGTATTTTCAGAAACTATTACAATTTTCAACGTTTGTACTGCAATTTCGGTCCTCAGAAGTTCATTTTCGATTATAAACGCACGAGGTACATAGGAAATTCGCCACTGAATCCAAAAATATGACCCAAAACCGTAGATCTTTCAAAAAATATGATTTTGATTAAACTTTCAAATTATCTTCTGCTGATCAATACCTAACTTTTCTTTTCCTTACATATCTCCATGAAAATACGGTGAACGGAGACATAGGCATGAAGCAAAAGTAGGTTTTTTACGCTTTTTGGCAAAACGACTTCAGCGAGTTTCACTAAACACACAGGATGTTTTCAAATAGTTAATACCTACATATTGTTCTCAATAAATGTCCCAGTGGCGGTCCATTAAACAGAGATAAAAATCAAAATGTGTCAAAAATAACGTTTTTTCTAACATTTCCGTAAATTCCAGGGTAACTTTTTCACCAGATGTGATAAAACCTGATGGAATGTCTTTTAGTCACCCATACCAACATTTTGTTCTACATAATTATTTCTGTATATAAGTTATATTGTGAATAATGGTTAACGAAGTGATATGACACACAGTATTCTAAGAAGCCACCTGCAACAGTTCGTAAACAAGGTGACTCATTGCCAGCCATGCGAACGCAGCAAACTAAGTCGCTGCGTCGGCTATGCGAACCTACATAAACCCCCTCTCGAGCTCAGCTCGGTGTGTACTCGTTTAGCTGTCTTGCCTTCAGTATCTGTCCCTGTCTAACGTTTGTAATTTAAATTTTATTTTTGGAAAATTAAAAGTTTGTTTTTAAAAACTTCTTCGTCCCCAAGAAGAACTTAACTTATATATATGTTGAACGGAGGTATAAGCCAAGTTAACTCAGAAAAGGAGATTTGTCGAATATTTTTTTATCGGTATTCCAATTTTCTCAAAAACGGCTCTAACGATTTCGATCAAACTTTCGGAATACTCTCAGCTAACTAGTCCGTACATTTTGTTCTCCATAAATGTTCCTGTAAAAATGCGTTGAACGAAGATATAGCGCCCGCCTATGTAGGTGGTGTTCGAACTTAAAGGGGTGGCGGAAAGTTGTGTGTTGCTACGCACCAGATATTTTCCTTATAAACTCCGCTGGAATGTTAGTAGAATGTTAAAAAAAAAGTGGTATTGTAGTCCAATCTAATACCTATAGGGTAAGTGTTTAAAAACGCTGATGAGATACATGGGGCTCACTCCAGAAATTCCTGAATTTCAACTACCGCCGTTTCGCTTACTACCAGTTCTAGCGGTTTTACTCGATAACCCTGCAAAAATGATTACTATCCTCTTCAAAACAATCGTGTTCCCAGCCTCATTAATCCTCTGTGCACCAGTTGCTCAACATTGGTTCTGGAATGAGTACGAGCAGCACAATAAATTCCGGAACTGTAAGCGCTACCACTTTCTGCTGCCGTGAAGTTTTGTTTCACCAAGTTCAAATGAACTGAGTGGTAAATGAATTGATTATGTGGACAAAGCCATGTAAAAAGTGAATTCACGTAGAGCTAAGGAAAGTTGTGTGTTGCAACCAGATATTTAAATATCTGGTGCGTAGCAACACACAACTTTCCGCCACCCCTTTAAGTTAGAACACCAGCTACACAGGCGGGCGCTATATCTTCGTTCAACGCATTTCTACAGAAACATTTATGGAAAACAAAATGTAGGGACTAGTTAGCTGAGAGTACTCCGAAAGTTTGATCGAAATCGTTAGAGCCGTTTTTGAGAAAATTGGAATACCGATAAATTAATATTCGACAAATCTCCTTTTCTGAGTTAACTTGGCTTATATCTCCGTTCAACATATATATACAGAAATAATTATGGAGAACGAAATGTTGGTATGGAAGACTTAAAGACACTCCATTGGGATTTATCACATCTGGTGAAGCAGTTACCCTGGAATTTACGGAAGTGTTCGAAAAAACGTTATTTTCGACACATTTTGATTTTTATCTCTGCTCAATGGACTGTCAGAGGAACATTTATTCAGAACAATATGTAGGTATTAACTATTTGAAAACATCCTGTGAGTTTGGTGAAAATCGCCGAAGCCGTTTTGCCAAAAAGCGTAAAAAACCTGTTTTTGCTTCATGGGCCTATATCTCCGTTCACCGTATTTTCATGGAGATATGTATGGAGAAGAAAAGTGAGGTATTGATTAGTAGAAGATAATGTTAAAGTTTAATCAAAATCGTTAGAGCCGTTTTCGAGAAAAATGCGAAAAACCCTAGTTTTTGGTACATTTTCGTCCCCACCCTCTTCCCACCGGCCGAAATCGTCCATAACCTTATTTTGGTGTCTACAAAAATAACGAACAAAACAAAAAAGAACCAGCTCAATCGGATCAGCCGTTCTCCCGCAAATCGAACTACAGACACACACACATACACACACATACACACACATACACACACAGATACACACGAACCACGCGCCGAAATTAGGTTTGTTAGGCTCAGTAGGCCTCAAAACGTAAAGATCTGAAGAAAACCCAAATTTTTTTTTTGGGCCGATTACTATACTTTCCTTCCCTTCGGGTAGCGGAAAGTAAAAATAGTCCACACTAAAAGCAACAACTGAGTTAGACCTAATGTAGTACCGTTTGGCATCCTATATTCACGTTTTGATCATCGTAGCTATTTATGTTACTGCCCTAGATAGATAGGAAGATTAGATTCGCCGAACATTAAATTATCGCTTTTCTGACATTGTCAAAAATGGCCGTAACGATCCAACGCTCACGATACTTTCACCTTACGAGTAGCTACACTTTGTACTGCATTAAGGTTTGCATAGAAGTGCAAAATGGAGTTGCGTGTAGCAGGTCATCGAATTTAGAGGCGTGACAAGCAGTTGTGTTGCTACAGAGCGAGTATTTTTACGTTTAATTCAAAGTGGGTTTCACATAGTGATACCTATATCTTGTCCCCTATTAACATTATGGTTCTTGGAAATTTAATTCTCATGATATTCACGCTAAGGTGGGGAGGTTTATGTGTCACGCCAACTACTTGTATTTTTGCCCGTATAATCTCCCTACTCTCTTCAAGCTGTCGTTTAAAGTTGTTATCGGCCTAAAAAATCGCTTCTCTTTTGACTGCACTCCAGATCATTTTGTTCGAATTTTTTTCTCGTTCTCAAATAGTTCTTGTTTGAGTTGAAAAACTAGTTATTTGGCTGTTTAGTTTCTCGTTTGTCCTCACGCTTTACATATCTGGCCCGATATTTCTGTCAAATGTAATCCGTTTGTCAATTTGGTGTAAGTAAGTTGTTTCCACTCACGTGCCCTTGGTCCGCTTTAGAGGTATTCGTCTAGGTATTTAAATATTTGTCACGCTCAGTAACAATAAACTCTAAACAGAAGTACTCGGATTTAAACAACAAGCATATTGACAAATATACTGTTGGAAGAAATCGTAAACTAGACTGACTTATAAAACTTTTTTTTGCCCGATTATGTATAATATAATTACTGTTCCGCATATGTTGCCGTTACCCCGTTCAAGTAAAGTTTTCCCTGTATTTCTACCACTAAAATTCCCTGATGATAAGGCTGTTTTTGGAGTAACATTCTGGTACTTGTGATGCACCGTATAAGGAGGTATTTGGTAGCCTGATCTAGCCTTTTCGCGCTCATTCTTTGGGCGCATGTATCTCAAGCATGTCATCCGCTTCTTGATGCACACCAGCTCACATGGCCTGATTTACAAGAAATTCCACAACTCATCTGTCCAACCAAGCGCCTATTTTGATGCTGACAACGGAATGGGTCCACTGGACAGGAAGAGAGTTAGTGGCTATGTCATTAAATGAAACGAACCGAAGTAAAAAAAGCAAATTGTCGTGCCACGAAAAGTTCAAGTGAGGCAGAATGTGTTGAGATGTCTCGCTGTCTTTGTGAAGCAGCTTCTGAATCACTCGCTACACTTACCCATTGGGAAGATTCTCCTACATGAAGACAATCAGTCAGCAATTAAAATGGATCAGTCTCTAGAGTTAAAGCACCCGAGGAATATTGATGTTATCCACCATTTTGTGCGGGACATGGTTCAAGTTCCCAACTGATTTTCAGATAGCAGGTATGCTGACGAAGGCCCTACCACTTCCAAGGTTTAAAAAGCCTTCGTGAAACCCCGAATGTTGTTCATTGTTATGCCTACTCGCAACACAATCAGTACATCAAGTTCATTTGATAAGCCTTAAACATACCTTTCTAGCATTGAGGAGGAGCATTGGAATAAATCGTAAACTGGCAACACTGTTATTCCTTCCACCTAGACTCAATTTAATTTTTTTTTTTTTTTTTTGCTGTTCGACACCACCACCTAATTACTATTAATATATTCTTTCTCATTAAAACTCCGAAAGTCATGATATAAATTATATTGCCAGGCGTCAATGATGAGAGCCAGATCAGATTTGTCGACAAAGTAAGCGCGGTAAGTTCCAAGGCCTGAAAATTTGAACTAAACTCACCAGGTTGAAGTAGAATTAACCCGGAACTCACTGGCTTCCCTTCACAGTTATGGGATGTATGGGTTCGTCTGTACCCTTAAAATGGGATGAAGTCATGGCCTTGTGACCAAAGTCATTTCTGGCATCTATACACGTATCAATGAATAAATTTCCCTTAAAAGACCAATTTCGCAAATTCCGTTTTGTGGTGTTAATTATTGTCAGGAGAATGCCAGAAACAACAAAGGAAACATCAGAAAACTGGACAAAACTTGACGACCACATTAGCTTTTCTATTTAACCTTATGACAATTGACCACAACGTTGAAAGGGAATTACAAAGCCATTACACTATAAGCGGTTAACATTTAGAGGACAGCTAGCATCTGTTCATGTTGATAAATAAATCCCCAGGACATCAACAGTTAGTGGCATCAATTTTGAAAGTCCACGTTTGTCATAGTACAACATAGTACTATTCATATACTCTCCAGAAAATGAAATTAAGAATGTTGTGTAAAATACAAGATTAGAACTATAAACAATATGCTATAGGAATAAATATTTTTTTCGTACTTCGTAGTGTAATCAGCTTAAAAATTCGTAGATTTTAAAAATTAATTATGGCCAATCGATTCAATACTCGTGAACGCGTCCCCCGTGTCAACTAGTCTTTACATAAAATCTTAATGTTTGGAGGACAAGTTAAATGTCTTATACGTTTGAAGAGCAAGCTGAATGATTTCGTCATCGTGGAACATTCAACGCTCGTTTTTCTCAGTTTTCTCTCGTGATGACCGCTCCAGAAACATGAATCTTGCGATTTATGGAGAGGGTTATATCAGCCGGTAGTATTTCTCTCCTCATGGGATGGGCTTTTTCTGGGGGTTTTCTACCGATGTACAGAAGCGAAACTTAGTGCATCATCCTTGATCCCTTCCCCCCCGTCCCCACAACACTGTCTTTTCCAGTGGCGGGTGTTTTATGAGCAAAAAGCTCCTAACGAAGCCAACTCTATTCACCCATGAAATACCGTTGTTCTAGCGACTCGTCAATTAGCCGCCTGGACCTCATATTTTTTTCACGACAGCTATCAAGTTATAATAATATCAATGTGAAAAATATGCGGGTGCATATAAGTTATTTATGTTAAAACTACCTACTACATTTCAACATATATTGCTAAATTAAACTCTTTTGTTCCAATATTAAATATACAATATTTATTCTCTCCACCGAATAGTTAATATTCCAATATAGTGTCGACATAGTATAGTGCTGTATGAATCATTAATTATTCGACCATCCTTCAGCTTTCCAATCAGCAATACTCACTGAACTATTTGAACCACTGTCACTCATTACCACAACGAAGTTCCTTAAAACAAAAACAAAAAAACTATAAACGCTGTCATGACGAGAATTATTGCTGCCGTGGCAAACTTGAATGAAGAGAATGTTGATGCTACACACAGAAGCAACAATGTATTGCTTTTTGAACTCCAAGCCCTTCGATCATGTTTAGTGCAGTGAAATAGTTTTATGAAAGGTTCACTTGTAATTACAAACGGGTTAATTCTAATTGTGAACATTTTAATTCAGGTTGGGAAAGCTATCTACTAACAATTGGTGTAACCTATTCTTATGCAAACACATTTTATGCAGGAAAGCCCAGCTGCAATAAAATATGTATTGAGAATAATTGAACGTATATTATTATTAAATGGCAGGTGTGAGACCACCCCTCTGGATGTCATGATCTGCTACATATGAGTGCTGTGACTTTGACCAACGCGTTTCTACGAAAATGTTTTTGCAGTACAGCATGTAGTTAGCTGAGAGTATCTCGTGCATTTCATCACATTACGTTCACTACTACAAAGCTTTGGGTGCTGGGTTATTGACATTAAGTGTGACCACAAAAGTCAGTCCGATAGTGACGCTAAATCACTGAGAAGGGCGGGAAAACCAAGGAACAAGTGGCACTGTGGCATCCATGAACACAGAAATCATTGACCACAAAGGAGCAGCTTTCAACAGCTTTGGATATACCACAATGGGCTTTAAAAGTCTTTAGAAGAGTTAAGGTACGCCAAGAAGTACCTCAGCAGTTTCACTGGATGTTTCTTGAAGCATCTGGGCTAGAAGGTCAACACTCTCTACATCGCTTCTTCGTGGGAAATGGTATAAAATAACTCAAAACAGTCGTTAATCATAAAATTGTTCTTTTACCAACGAACCTGCTTTTTCGTTGCAGATTTGTGCTATTTGGATCAAATTGGGTGTGCGCTATACGCCAAATCCTACATTAAAGAGTGTTACAAAGATTTAACGTCCAACACTTATGGAAACCCCCATTCGCTGAGTATTGTCAGTAAGCACTGCACGGACCTCATCGATCAAATTCGTTACAAGTAAGTTCAAGTGTCAGTATAAGTTTTTGTATAGCATGAGCAAACCCCCAAAACCATAAATTGTACAGCGATATTCTCTCAATGGCAACGAAGGAGAGGTGGATCATTTTGGCTGTATAAGCGCCAATCGAATCGCAACCTGTTCCCAAGATTGAACCTCACACTTAACCTTATTTGTTAATTAACTGGTTTTTTAAAATACATTGCTGGTAATAGAAACCCGCGTGCTGTGGCTACTATGGCTTTGGTGATTTGGCTGCATGATTAAGGCATTGACTTATTCGATTCTGGTGCCTTCTTAAGGAAAATGCTTTCCAAAGACTTTCCAGTGCGTCCCTGTGAGCGCCTTCACGTGCACACGCACTCTGTGCTCCCCTGTTTTCCCCTACCTCTTGCCGAATGGACGTTCCTGTACCTATCGGGTTACAAATATTAGCAATGTGGTACCTTAGAAGAAGACAAAGCCCTGTTAAACACTCTCTCTCTTTCTCTCTCTCTCTCTCTCTCTCTCTCTCTCTCTCTCTCTCTCTCTCTCTCTCTCCCTCTCTCTCTGTCTCACCCACGAGAGTTCCAACGCAAGGAGATGGTATTGGGATATCCAAAAATGCTCAATGAAGCAAAGAATTTAGGAATCCCAAACATCATCCACAAAGATACCCCTCTTGAATGCGTCAAGTCTGCAAGTATCTTGGGAATCTCAATTCACAATAATTTATCTTGGGATCTTCATACTACGTCGATCTGCCATAAGGCCTTCTGCAGCATCTGCCAACTACGGCGAATTGCCATGGATTTTCCCCACACACGAGCGCAAACAACTAGTGAAAACCCTAATAATGCCACACTTTGATTACATTACCTCCGCGCTATGTGATCTCAAGAGCTGCGAAATCAGTCGTCTACAGAGAGCACAAAATGCGGCACTCCAACTCGCTTTGAGACTGTGCCCCGAAGAGCATGTAACCCCACATTACCGACGCCTTGATTGGCTAAAAATTAGGGAGAGAAAATTGCTTCGGATAGCTGCAACGCTATTCAAAATATTAAAAACTAAAAAACCACTGTACGCCTATAACAAATATCAATTTTTCAACCAAAGAGACACCCGATCAAAAAACAAACTTTTAAAAATTCCGGCGCACTGTTCCTCGTCCTACTCACGATCCTTTGTGGTACAGGCATCCAAATTATCTAACGATCACATCGATATGTTTGACATGAGTAAAGAGGTGGACTGTTTCAAAGAAAAATTTAAAGAAATGTTAATTAAGGAGTACTGAAGAAGTTATATGTAGAAGAACATTATTTTAATTGAATTTGTTAACGAATGCAACTGATCAATATTTGTGAAATTGTTCAGGGATGGTGGAAGAGAGGACCCAGTGACCCTAATCATCCCTGATTGTTAAATAAAAGATTTCAATCAATCTCTCTCCCTCTCTCTCTCTCACCCACGAGAGATCCAACCTTCACGTTGTGGCGTGAAAGTTTAAAATTAACCGGGAAGAAGCGGTTTCTGGGAGTAGCTCCTTCAAACTAGCAGGCAATGTTCCTACTGCAGGCGGCTCAGCTCATCCGCACCTCCCCATATTCCCATATTCACTAATTCTCTCAACAATATCCTTTCATAAAAAACTTAATAAATAAAATAAAGAAGAATTTTATTTTTATTTAAAACAAAGAAAAAGAAGAAGAAAAGAGAAAACTAAAAAAAAGAAAGCGCCAATATTTCGGCAGCAGTCTGTCGAGGAACCAGCCATTTTAGTTCGGCATTCTTGTCGTTTTGAATGCCTTCTTTTTTTTTCATCTCGTCGCTGCCGTATGAAGAAATCTAACATAGAAAAAAACTCGTAAAGAATCTGCTTTTGTCGTACCGTGGATTTCTGTTCAGCCAACTCCCGTATGCATCTAATTAACTTTTAAAAAAAGAACAGTTTACTTGTACGATCGCCCTGAGAAGGTGGCTAGTTTCAAGTAACATATTTTGAGTTTTATTATTTTTCTGTTAAGGAGTATTGTTTTCAGTTTATTATTTTATTACAAGTTTCCTTTTTGAAATTATTATTATTTGTTTCTCCTTTTAGTATATTTTCCTTCTCGTGGGATTTGTCCCCACCCGTTAAAATTTTCTCAAAATGTACAATCTCTTCTCTCATATGCTAGCCTTTGCACGCAGGTCTCTCCAGTGAGAATAACTTAACAACCTCAGCCCTTTTTATATTTATCAGGGCTCCCTCCCCCCCTCCCCCCTTCACGCATTGTTCTAAGCCAGGCACTTCTTCGCCAACCACAGTGAAGCAGAATGTTACCAACTCCTTTAGAAGTAGGAATCATTTGGCATTAATCTGTTTTTAATGGATGTAGTTGATGTTCATTCTGAACCCCCAAAACATGACAGCCTGTCTTATGTATTTTATTAGATGCGAAGACTAATTTTTACTCTTCTGTTACTTGTTGAGGGTTCTACATCACTTCAATACCAATGTGGACGAGTACAGTGTTGTTTTCACTGGTGGAACTAGTCAATCACTCAAATTGGTCGCAGAGTCTTTCAAATGGTGCAACGATGATGAAAGCGGTATGTTGTTTGGATTATTCGCTTGAAACGAGGCTTTTGAAATTTCACACTTTTTTAAAAACTATACTATAATAATCGATATTGGCTCAGCACCAAATAATCGATAGTTCTGGTTTAGAGCGGTCGACCTTTTCTCGCTACAGTTTTCCCCCTTAGAACCCCTTTTCTGACAGGCAATGGATGGGTGGTTGGGAGGACTGTTCAGAAACGCATGGAAATATTTTTTTGGGTCTATCAAACAATGTGTCTAGTTCCACATAGATGCATGTCTTGTCAATAAAGATCCAATGTCAATATTTTTGAGCATTGACACGGATGAGCCGCTATGATTGGCTGCTTTGGATCTTTAGTGGACCCATTGTGGTGACACAATGGGGTGACATCAGTGGGGTGCCATTCACAACAAATATCACGGCTGTACAATACGATATGAAAGGCCTGGCATGAGGGATAAGGGCCTCTTGTCACTGGACAGTAGTCTTTTGTTATATGATGGAACCAAACCCTGCACAGCATGGAGAGTTATGGCTTAAGATGCTTTGAGTGTATCTCATCTGCCTTCAAGACCAACACACTCGCTAGATTTGCCACTGTAAAATCTAATTAGTGGGATATTTGGTATTTCGCATGAATCCTAATCACCTTAAAGCCTTGAGCTTGTGATCAACTAAAGGCCAATTTGTGACGAGTTGTCAGTGGCGTGGGCGTGAAAATGTAGTAGTATGATATTCCAGAAGATAGACAACGAGAAGGGTGTGGACTCTCCTCCCCATTCAGGTGAAGACCACAGAGCTGCAAACAAGGGAAGCAGTTCGATATTTGGGCCTAATGGTGGATACCAAGTTGTTTGGTTTCCACATCCAGCAAGCAGCAGCTAAAGCTGCCACAGCAACAACGGCTCTTTGCCGTTTGATGACTAACACCAGAGGGTCACAGGCAACCACTAGGTAGGTGTTACACACTCCATCACCTTATACGGATCGGAGCAGTGAACAATGAGCATTGCCTACCACAAGGAAGCAGATGGCAGCAGTGCAGACAGTATTGGCGGGGATGGGTGTTATCCCAATCCACTTTCTTGCAGCTGAGCAGAAAGAGCTGTATCCTTGAAGAGGGCTACCAGAAGAAAAGTGCCTTGGCCCTTGGAAGGCTACAGATGTGTGGGGCCAGGGAGGAAAACTGCGGGCGTATCAATTTGCCAGGGCAGTGACCACCCAAAAGAGGATTGAGCTTACTTGTCCAGGGAGAGTATCTTGGAAGGAAGAAGAATGAAGACGTGGAGGAAAGACCCCTCCTGAACCTCTCTAACTGCTGAGTAGTGTGGGAGCATCTATGGGAATGGTGGCACGCTGCAAGATTCTCGTGAGGGTGAAAAGGAAAATAAAGACAGCTGCCATCGTACTTGATACAATGTGCTAAACAGCTCTTGGTTCTCAATACACAAGAGTAAATTTAAGGGGCCACTAAGAGCAGACCTCCCCCCCTACGTCCCATAAAGAAAACAAAACCACTTGGGAAAAGCTATATGTATGTGTATTATACTAAACTGAGATAAAAATAAGAATTTCACTGTAATTGTCTGCAGATGTCCCCGAAGCAGGAGAGTTTGCGTATGTGGAGGACAATCACACTTCAGTACTAGGTATGCGAAATGTCGTCAAGGAGAGGGGAGCAACGGTGAAATGCTTGAGTCACCAAGAGACTTTAGACGCGTTTCGTCGAACTGCCCACAACGGCGATGTAACAAAAGATGGGAATGGGAGGAAACCAACCAACTCCTTATTTGTGTACAGCGCTCAATGCAATTTATCTGGAGTAAAATACCCGTTGGAATGGATCGATCAAATTCATCGTGGAGCGCTGGGAAAAGGGTAAGAAGCCGGAATACTTATTTTTCCAGTGTCCTCCCACAACTGTCAATTTCCCTGTACAGGAATTTGTAGCACTGATGGCTTACTACGACAAAAGCTGTAGCAACAACCAGGGCAACCATGTGCAGTTGTTGCTTTGTTTCCGAGCCAAGGACACTAGATTGAACTCCCCTTGGTGTCCCCAATGACACCAACGATCTAGAGTCAAGACGCCAGCTCGTTTTGGAAGTTCCACAATACCACGGACTACACAGAAATTGGTCAGAGTGAAGGAGGTTGAGAACCATCCCCTTAATCTCCTGGACAATACACTAAGAGCAAATAACTCTTGACACTAAAACAATAATAATTTCCGACTTCCATCATTTTAGGAGCAATTGGTACTGTCTTCTCGATGCAGCGTCATTAGTTTCTACCGAACAGTTGGATTTGAGTGCTGTGCGACCAGATTTTGTATGCTTTTCCTTCTACAAAATATTCGGATATCCAACTGGTCTGGGAGCTCTTCTCGTGAAGAACAGCAGTAGCAACGTTATAGAGAAACAATATTATGGCGGCGGGACAGTTCTCATGGCACTGAGTGCAGTTTCCGAACGTGTTCTTCGTCCACTGCTTCATGAGAGGTTAGTAGCAGTATAAGACCAATAGTTTCTGCGTTATTGATGGTGGTGGGGTTTGATTACAATTACACATTTCAACCATTTAACAAATTTATTTCAATACCTTGCTCCTGCAATAAATCCATAGAGACTGTTGAGACTTGCTGCCTCAGCAGGAATATTGAAAAAGTGATCCTTTACATTGCACTCGCCTACTGAAATTATAATTGCTTGCTGGTTTAACTGATTTTGGCGTTGATTTAATTTGATATCGTTCTTCTCATTTCCAGACTCGAGGATGGCACTTTGGATTTTTTATCAATCATAGCTTTAAACAGTGGGTTCAAAACAATGGATAATTTGATTGGAAACTTCTCTACGTTGAGTAGGTCAGTACTTTTTGCTGTTGTGACACATTTTTAGAGGCAATTATAATTCGATCACCTTTTGCTCTTGTTATAAAATTTCAAAAGCTAAAATTTCTTTTTTTATAAAAAGGTTTAGCTGAAAGAAGAAGAGATGTCAATTGAGAGAGCTTTGCAGTGATTTAGGCTCCTCAGTTGAGTGTGTGCAGTCCTAAAGAAACTCGGTACTTCCTGCCACTTTGCGTGAGACTTGCAGTGAGAGTGAGCAGCTTTTGTGTTGTCGTTTTGAAAATTGAGGGAGAGGCTCAATTTTAGGAACATGTTGACCACTATAACGAACCACCAGCCCAGTGTCTGATGGGGGGGCGTGAGGCTATTGGCGCCTGGTTGTGGTAGGAACCTAACCCAGCAGGGCGAGGAGAAACTAGAGCACGCTTCTTAATCAGTCTGCCCAGGGGAGATAGGACATAGGTCAACACAACTGGGCTTAGGCGACTGTTCCTTCAGCTTAGGCTGACTCCCTGTGTTCATCAGTATCCCCTACAGATCTACCAGATAAGGCCCAAACCATGCCATCATGCGTCCCCCTCGGCCAACCGTCTTGAGAGCTAAAAGTATTAACTTCCCCATCATTCTGCCATATGCAGCTGAGAAGTTAACACGTCAACCCTCATAAACACCGTTTTCTGAAAGTCGCCATTAACACCAACTAACTACGTCTCCGTGCTCAGCACGCTCAGTAGGTAGGCTTTCTCTCATCTAGCACTTTGTGTTGGTCTATGTAGGTGTTGATAGACAAGAGAGATGATGTTGGCAAAGTGTGCAAAGCTAGAATTACAAATGTTGTTTAGAATTTGGATTTACTGCAAATATTCAAGAGCCAACGCCTTTAGGTGTCTTAACAATTTTGTGCACGCGCAAAACACGTTGCACTCTCATGGCGAGGCATTGAATCGTGAGTTGGCAGTGGCAGTATCGTTTCTGGCCTTCGTCAGCCTGGTCTTCCTTCTGAATAATTAATCGGTTTGGTGGTTGGTATTTTCCGAGGAGTGTTGCGACAGAGAAGTGTTGTGCACGTTCCAAAATCATCACGACATTCCCATTGGTGAGTCCGCTCTGATTTGTGGTTTTGGGGTCGCGAAAGGTACTTAACAAAGTGTAGAGCATATCTTTGCGAACAATAAAAGGTTGTTCAAAATTGCATTTGTTGCGTTTTCCCCTCCTCGCAGGGACGAGTCCTACAACTGTTACATAACTTTTCTTATATTTTCCTAGGCACTGCTTCAATTTGGCAAAATACACTTACAACTTAATAATAAGACTACACCACGCGAATGGATCCCCAGCAGCAGTGGTGTACGCAGATACTACTTATGACAGCCACAAAACGCAAGGAGGCATAGTTAATTTCAACATGGTGAGAGCCAATGGGGAGAATATTGGGTACGCTGAGGTAATCAAGTTTTGTTATCACGCTAAACCGACTCACTGAGCACATGAGGCTATGTGAATATTTGACGCTGGATCTTGTTGTAGGTTCTCAATATGGCCAACATGCACGGAATACAGTTGAGGACGGGGTGTTTCTGCAATCCAGGAGCCTGTCGGAGACACCTCAGGTTGTCAACGGATGACGTTAGAAAACATTATAAGGTAGTTACATTCAGAAGGGGAGTATTGGGTACGAATTCAAATCTTGACTAACGTCAATTGTGAGAGGAACAATTGGAGTGGTCACTGGTGAACAACACACGTTGTCGCCAGACAATATAGAACGCACTCGATAGATTTCACCATGTTTTTGTATGATGCTACATTAGCCAAGTCCCAGACCATAGGTAGCGATAAGGTATTCATTGCCACCTTCTATTCCAAGTATTTTCAATCACTGATTCATAACCTCTAAGTGTTTCTTCTTAGAAACATACAATTGTGACTCCTCTCAATAGAGCAAGTACATTTAAACTGCTGAAGGACTATAGGCCTGACCTGAGATCTTAAGACACCCTGACAATAAAGGGTTACACTACGATTCAGCTTCATAAGAAGGGCGACCCGATGCTGCAAACTTTAGAGGGCTCTCCTTCATAAACTGATTGGCTAAACTCCTGTCTTGCTTGCTAGCAAATCGTCTGACTGATGTTGTGGGGGACCGGGAGATCCTGACTGAGTGCCAGTCTGGCTTTCGTCGTGGGTATTCTACGGTTGATTCAATTTTTGTCTTGACAGGGTTAGTGGAGCTTCGTCTGTGCCAGCCACGCAGCAAGGTTTATGCTTTTTTTGTGGACCTCACAGCTGCGTTTGACCGGGTTTGCAGGGAATATCTGTTTTGCAGGTTGTTTGATGTAGGGAATTCACCGAAGTTCATTGCCATGCTACGCGGTCTCTATAGTGACGTGTCATCATCAGTGTGGACCAGGGATGGTAGAACACATAATTTCAGTGTAGGTTCTGGAGTGAGGCAGGGTTGTCCTTTGAGCCCCATCCTCTTTGCGCTGTTTGTCAATGACTTGGAAGATGAATTGAAGCATGGTGTGACAGTTGGTGGTACCGATATTAGGGTGCTTCTGTATGCGGATGACCTGGTGATTTTGGCGGACATCCCTGTGAGGCTTCAGGCAAACATTGACTTGCTGAAGAACTACTGCGATCGATGGGATCTTTCGGTGAACATGGGGAAGTCCAAGATAATGATCTTTCAGAAGGGAGGAAGGCATAGGAGGTCTGAAAAGTGGAATTATGGAGGCAGCAAAGTGGAAATTGTAAACCAATACACTTATTTAGGAGTTACTCTTACTCCCAGGCTCTCATTCAGCAAGCATTTAAAGCAAAAGGTTGCTTCTGCAAGAACGACCATGAATTATGTGTGGGGAGGAGCTTTTTCCAATCCGGGTATTCCACTCTCTGTTAAGATGGAAATATTCAATGCCATAGTGAGGGCGATACTCTGCTACGCCACAGGGGTGGGGGGGTTTAAGGAGTATGCAGCTGTTGAGGGTGTCCAGATGCTGTTTGTCAGGAAACTTTTTATCTCCCCCAGTGGACACCAAATTATATAGTCTACCTGGAAACTGAGCTGAATACGCTGTCAGCATTCACATTGCGATTACAATTGCATTATCTGCTGAGGATAACAAAGATGGCGAACTCCCGTCTCCCTAGAATCGTAGCGTCTGAAATAATTATAAAAGGATTGTTCTGGGCAAAGCAGTGGGCTGTGTTGGCTTCAAGGTACGGGGTTTCTTGTAATTTGTCTTCGTTGGACTGGAAGACTGTGAAGATGGATGGAGAGAGAATCCTCAGTGAATATGTGAAGGGAAGAAGGGCGCAGTTGCGTCAGTGGGCGATGGACTCCGACGCATTCACGTTATACCGCGAGCTGAATCTTAACAGGAGGTGCGCGAGTCTAGTTTCCAGCTCCGAGGTGATCTCCACAGCCAGATGGACGTTCAAGGTTCGTGCGGAGACGCTGGTATTGAACGCTAAGCCATATGCAGCTGACCTAAGGGATGAGTGCTCAATTTGTAATCTTCATGCACGAGAGGATGTCTTCCACTTTTTATGGGTATGCCCAATACTTGCCGAGTTTCGAGTCATGGTGTTTGGAAGGCCGGCACTTTCGCGCGATGAGGCACTGGTGCTCCTTGATGGTCCTGATTGGTCGGGTCTTGCCCGTTACTGTAGATTGGCGTGGCGTTATAGGCATAGTCTTATCCGGGAATTTAATTACGGTTAATTTTGTAAAATATCTATTGTAAAATTTGCTTTCCCCCTTTAACAAATATTAGTCTTAAGATAATTTGAATCGGGCTCGATCCTCCGGCGAACGGTTTTCAAACCATGTCGTAAGGTTTATTTATTGTCATGGAAGGTAAAATTAAATTGTTTTTTGTAATAAACTATTTTCTTCTTCTTCTTCTACGATTCAGCTGTGGATACCAAATCTAACAAGGCCACTGCTACGCACATAACTGCTGTTGTTTCATGAACTCAATTTGGCTCAGCATAAATTGACAGTACCAACTTCTGTCCTTCCGTTACCTTCCTTCACATCTCGACACATATAGTACCCAACTGTTAGGTTTTTAAACGTGTTTATCTCACACTGGCAGTAGTAAATTGACTCCATTGTATGACTACCCAATTTTCTCACCTTTTGATAGCTCTAGGTTGTGTTAGGGAAGAGTGAGCTAACTTTAGGTTATTACCACTCTAGGTATTACAATTATTTCTAGGCTGGCCACTTCTGTGGAGACGAGAACGACCTCATCGATGGAAAGCCGACCGGCTCCGTTCGAGTTTCCTTCGGAATTCACAACACGAAAAAAGATGTGGATCGATTGTTGAAAATGTTGGACAAATGCTTCTGTCAGCAGCCATCGATCTCTCGTTGGCCCGTTGGTTGGGGCGCTCACGTAGACCGCCTAAAAAATATATTTAATTCTTCCAAGAGTGAAGAGAACAAAATGTACATACCGCAACACAATGGTAGCAACGGGGTACATCATAGCGTAAATAATGGCAATTCATGTGAAGTCACAAACAGCGATATTCCAATTATTCAGCCCATCGCTGCACCACCTGTGAAAAGGTGAGACACCAACATTCAAACTCGAGGCACATTTATAAAATCAGCCAGTGTGCAATAACCGGTTGTGTTTGTTCCGCAGGCAATCTGGAACTTACCTGTCGCAAATTTTCCTGTACCCGATCAAGTCATGCGGGAGATTTTCCGTGGAAAAATGGGAAATGGACGAGCGGGGCCTGAAGTAAGTGAATCTAACAGATATTTATGGCACGTAAACGAATTCGGTAAATAATTCAATTGTATCATGCGACAATCCCAGATTATTATACGAACTTTCCTTCAGTTGAAAGCTTAAGTTGATCACGCTGACGCCTCTCACTGCTCACTATCCATAAAACAGGGTTTCCCTCTTGAAACCACCCCATCATCCGCCAAGCACCATTTCTTCCACTCATCGGACCTCCCTAAACTTTTTGCTCCTCATTTTTCCCCCATCCACCTTCTTGCCCATTTGTTTAGCTTGAAAATTCGAATTCAAACGGCTGGAAGTAGTCCCAGGCTTGAGCTCCTTCGATGCTGCAATCTAGCGAGTGATGAGCACACAACCAGCGCCTCAACCGTTCTCGAATTTGTTCCTTCATTGGCTCAAAAAATCAAACACTAACAGAAAACCCTGCAAATTATTACACAACGGTTTATTATTCGGATAATCAGCTTGACCTAGCATTAATGCTCCGAGACCCATCCTGTTCGATTCAGCATCGAAAAATATCATAATGAAACCCAAAAAAGGTCGAAAAGAACTGAATCGTAATATTAAAATAAACAAAAAAACGAAAGTATCTAGAAAAAACTGAATTTTAATATGAAAACATGCACGCTAAATACTAATATCAAAATTTAATCAAAAATCTATGAAAAAACCAAAATGAGAATGAAACGAAAGAATCTAAAAATATCTGGTGCGTTGCAACACACAACTTTCCTTAGCTCTACGCCAATTCACTTGTGTACATGGCCTTTGAACTTGGTCAAACAACACGTCACAGCAGCAGGAAACGGTAGCGCCTACAGTTCTGGAATTTATTGTGCTTCTCGTACTCATTCCAGAACCTTTATTGAGCAATTGGTACACAGAAAATTATTGAGGCTGTAAACACGAATTTTTTTGAAGAAGGATAGTAATCACTTTTGCAGAGTTATTGGGTAATAACTGTTAGAACTGGTATTAAGCGAAACGGCAGTAGTTGAAATTCAGGAATTTCTGGAGTGAGCCTATGTATCTCATGAGCGTTTTTAAACACTCACCCTTTAGGTATATGATTGGACTATAATACCGATTTTTTTTAACATTCTACGAGAATTTCAGCGGAGTTTATAGGGAAAAAACTGCGCGAAAAACGCTTTTGGTCGAAAATTTTGATAATTTATTGTGCTGCTCTCGTCATTTTCCCACGAATGAGAATTTTTTGGTATCATTGCCTCATTGAGAGCTATCAATATAAAAAATTTAATTAAAATCGTTAGAGCCGTTTTTGAGAAAAAAATTTGGTGTTTTGATCACTATGATGACTATAGTTAACTTTCGGTGGATTTTGCCCATACCCTCACTATTGCGTCCCATGGTAACTCGTAGGCTACACATCAAGTTTCAGCTGATTTGGTACGATTGTTTTCTGTAAAAACCGCGCTAAAATCGATTTTGTCGAAAGTTTTGGTAATTTATTGTGCTGCTCTCGTCATTTTCCCATAAATGGGGATTTTATGGTATAGTTGCCATATTTGGAGCTACTAATACAAAAAATTTAATCAAAATCGTTAGAGTGGTTTTTGAGAAAAAAAATATTTGGTGTTTTGATCACTATGATAACTATAGTTAAATTTCGGTGGATTTTGTTCATACCCTTATTTTGGCGTCCCATAGTGACTACTGGGCTAGATATCAAATTTGAGCTGATTTGGTACGGTGGTTCTCTCTAAAAATCGTTCACAGACAGATCTGTTTCTTTATTTCATGACTGTACCTAAACCCTCGACGAGGGTTATATCAGTCATAGAAGTTGCGGTTTCGCTAATATGCAAGAGGCCGGCCCCTGCAGCATCCACCGAACTCAGACCTGTGGAGGTACGGCAGGTATGTGGTCGTTAGCCAGTCTCACCGTAGAGAGCTGTTGCCCGTGTGTTACCGCGCGGAGGTGACCACCTGAGGAATCCCGTACCATCTGGGAGTAGTTCTTAATCTGGTTCCCTACCTGATCTTACTGTTTACTTGGGTGGCAAGTTTCAAAAGGACTGATCAACTATAACCACGTTTCTTAGCCATTACCTTCTTTGCGAACTTTGCAAAATGGTTATAGGCTTCCTTTGTAGCAGTCAAAGCTGCTAAGTTCGTTTGCCCTCTCAACAACCGTCGCTCACTGTTGTAGAAACTACAGTGGAGCAGCACATGGTTTCTTGTTTCCTCCGCACTGGAGGCACAAGACGTGCATAATGGAGAGTCTTTCAGAGAAAAGAAGTGGAGCCGCGCATTGAAGTCACCATGTCCCGTGAGGAACTGGCTCGTCCAGTGGTCTGGCTCAACCCATTTTCTAGAAAGACGTTCACGGATGTTGGGGAAGAACTCATACGTATCACGTCCCTTTGACGAGGATTCCCATCTCGCTTGCCATTTCTCTAGAGCCCATTCATCGATGGCGGCAAGTTTCTGTTCTGTGGTGAGATCCGCACGGAGTTCAGCCCAAAGCGGGGAAGCTCCTGTTTCACTCTCCACTTGTCAATCATGCACTCAACAGCCAAATCAACTGGTAACTGACCAGTGATCACCTGGAGTGCTTCCGTTGATACAGTCTTGTAGGCCTTGGTGATCCACAGGAGCGCGGCTCTCTGGGATTGGGCCAATACTCTCTTTTGATTGACTGTTAGTTTGCTACCCCAGACAACAGGGCAGTAGCCAATCACACCTAAATAGATGGCCTTATACATGAGGATGGTGTCGTGGTAACACACACCCCAAGTGGCCTTAGTAATGGCACGTAGTGAGGCAAACCTTGCAATGGTAGTGCCTTTAAGGGACTGGAGGTGTTGGTTGAAACCCCACCTCTCACCTATATTCACTCCTAAATACTTGACGTGCTTTTCAAGAAGGAGCCTGTGGCCGCCAAAGCGTATTGTGGGTGGATTATTCACTTTCCCTTCAAGAGGATTAGCTGGGTTTTTCCTCAGCCACCTGCATCTTGACGTGCTCGCACCATTGGTTGACAGTGCGGAGCACGTGGTGGGTTTTTCTTCAATTTGGCGGACTGACTCTGCAAAGATCAGCACAGTCAAGTCATCCACATAGGCGTACGGCTCGCAGTCAGTCTCCATGAGTTTCCTGAGAAGACCTTCGAAGAAGGCATTCCAGAGTGCTGGTCCTAGGACCGAGCCCTGTGGGCACCCTTCTCAATCTTTCTCCGGACGGAGACATGCCTACTTTCGATCGTAGCAGTTCTGTCTGTCAGGTAACTTCTGACGAGCGAGTACAGGTTGCGGGGATTCCCTACCTTTGAGTTCATTAAGGAGCGCTGGCCACCAAAGGTTGTCAAACGCTCCTCTGATGTCAATCAGAACTGCTACGACGTACTTAGCCGGTGCCAGCAGGGAAACACGCCGAATCTCGACAATGACATCCTGCGTGGACCTTCCTTTGGTACACCCGTATTGCCTGCCTGTGAGGTTGCGGCCAAAGACTCCTTCGAGGGACTGCAACATCAAGATTTCTAGTGTTTTGCCTAATATGGAAAGAAGGCTGAGTGGTCTCCATGATCGCGGGTCCGACTGATTGCGGTCGCCTCCCTTTTGAAGAGTGACAACGCGCGCAGACTTCCACTGAGTGGGGAACTGTCCGACCTGCAGACAGTCATTAAATAAATTAAGGAGACCGCTGGAGATTGTCCGCTCAGCCTTCCTTAGCATATTGCTTTCTATTTTATCTGGCCCAGGAGATTTGTTGGGCTTTAAGGTCGCAAGAGCCCTGCCGAGGTCGCCTGTTGTCCACAATGGGATGTCGGGCTCGTTCGGAGGGTCCATGATCAGCTCCCTTGCTGCCCTCTGGGCTTCAGTGTCTCGAGCTAGTTGGTCATCTGGGAACGCCTTCTCAAGGAGGGTTTCCAGTGAACGTTCGATACTGCAGGCCCAGCCTGACTCATTTTGCATCGCAGCTAAGACCTGCTCTACATTTGCTTTTCCTATGGAGGACTTGTAGTGTCTGCCCCAGGGGTTCTCAGAGCTCTCCGCTTCCACAAAATTTCGCCAGCCTTGCCGTTTGGCTCGTTTGATGGCGCGGTGGAAGGCCTTCTTCTCTTGGATGAAGGCAGTTCGGAGTGTTGCTCTGGCATCAGGGTCACGAGTGTTTTGGTACATCCTTCTGGCTCTATTTGCACTTTGCTTGAGGGGATTAAGTTCCTCAGTCCACCATGGGACTTTGATCGCCCTGTGCTTCTGTTGGCCAAGTACAGAGAGCCCAGCAGAGTGCAGTGCTGTGGTAAATGTGTCCACTTTGCTGTCCACCTCTTCAGGTGTGGATGCTTGCACTATTAGGTCGGTGTCTGCGGCACGCAGTTCACCTTCCAGTACCCTAAAGAATTGCGGCCAGTCAGCATTTTTTGTGCGGAATCGCTTTTCACGCGTGTCTTTGCAGAGGATGTTATCATCCGTAATGGCAAAGTCAATAACCATGTGATCGCTCTGGGTTGCACCTGGTACGACTCGCCAACCCTTCAATTTGAGTAGCAGGGTGTGGGACACGGCTGTGACGTCTATACACGACCTTCCTCCCGGGCCATCATAGGTCGCCTCAGTCATGGGGTCGTTGGCAACAACCAAGTTGTACCTGGTGAGCAGCTCTATATACGCCTCGCCCGCCCCATCCAGGGTTGGGGATCCCCACAATGGTGATCTGGCGTTTGCATCAGCACAGACTACGCAGGGTCGTCCTGATAGGCCTGCTAGAGCCCGCTCGAGTGGTTCAAGGCTGTTGGCAACTGGTGCGCCAAATTGCCTGTAAAATGATATTACAACCAGCTCAAAGCCACCGGCTCGGATGAGCACAGCGGCCAAGTGCTGGCTGTTCAGGTGAGTGAGTGCGAGCATGTCAATGGACGGGTCGATGCAGGCTACTGCTGCCTTGGCTCCCGTTCTTGCTCCAGCCACCACTCGTGCCTGCGATCCGAGACCAAGAGTTTTGGATCCTATGTACGGTTCCTGTATGGCGAGGACACTGCAGCGTTTCTTGAGTGCATTTTGCAGCAACTCAGCCATAACTGGGCAACTCTTATTTGTGTTGTGCTGAAGGATTCGAACTGTTTTTGACCTATTCATAATCCACTCGTGACTCCTGGAGGGCAATCGCTCGCTGACGAATGGTACAGCGTGCGTCTCGTGTAGAGTGTGCGACCTGTTGGATTTTGCGTTCGACGCAATTGGCACACTTGACGGGAGCATCACGCTTGCATTCCTTACTCAGATGTGGCAAGGCGCACCAGGCGCACACAACAGGTCTTGTACAGGCCACTGCCAGGTGGCCATAGCGCTGGCATTTGTAGCACTGAGTGGGGGCTTGGTACTTTCGTATGGCGCACCGCTGCCAGGCTATTTGGAGGTGCCTTGGCGCCTCTAGTTTTTTGTACAGGCTGGGTGATACCTCAATCACCCAATCCTTCTGTCTGCCACGCTTTTTGGTGAAGAGAGGCCTGACATCCTGCGGCTGCAAGCCTAACGCAGGGTTGTGCTCAACAACTTGTTGGGCCAAGTCCTCTTTTTGAAGGTCGGTCCGCACGTCGCACAGCAGCAGGCGTGGGAAACGACCCAGGGGGGCTGACGCTTGGAGCTTCAACTGCTTTTGTGGAAATGTGGCTCGTGAGCGCCTTGGCCATTTCTGGCGTTTCCGTCACAATGACGGCGCCACCTCCTACTGCGGTGCGGATGTCTAGCACTCGGACACTCAGAGCTTGGAGGTCCGTAGCAGGGACACCCGCATAAGCGCTTCCATTGCGTCAGGGTTGGAGGGACCAGCCTCTCCTTCCTCACATGTCCGCCTAACCACTACCACGTTTTGTCGTGGGTTTTTAGGGAGTTTGGCAAGCGGTGGAGGCTTTTTATTTTGGTTTTTATTTTTATTTTTGCCCTTGTTTTTGGGCGGAGGCATAGGCGGGCGCTGCCCTCGGCCTGCACTTCCTGCTTAGTTGGGGCCTGTTTCTGCTTCCCTCTGCGCTTCCTGGCCCTGGCAGGCTGCCATTCCGCCTCAGCTCCATGAGGGGAGGAAGGCGCAGTAGCGGCTACTGCCGCATATGAGGGCCTGGGGTACTACCCTGGCTCGTTGTTGCTCCTCGAGTTTGGGGGCTGGTGGCACTGGCTGCTGGGCAATTGCCCTCACGCAGCTCTTCCCTCACGACAGCCGCCACAGTTTCCCGCAGGGGGAGTGGCAGGGGGTGATGTCGTTGGGGGCATTAGCTTTTATAGCCAGCTTCGAAATTTCGAAGAGGCAACTAGTTACGAGGTCCCGCATAGGTCCTGTCGCGTTGGCCCTCATCCGTGCCAGCTGGCCGTGGATGATTTGGACGTATGCGCAAATTTGCTCCATGTCCGACAGTTTAGGGTCCACGCTGTGTCGTGTGCTTGTAGTAGCCGGGTTGCCCGGGCTACTAGGGGAGAAGGGGAGATGAACGCGGTTTGCCCGGTTCTTTCCGCCCTTGTTTGTTTGGACGACGAGTAGGTTGCTCATCGTCCGAAGAGGGAGGGGTCGAGCTTGGCGAGCCCGAGGAAGAGGCGCAGGTGGCGTTTTTATTACCTGCTGAAGTTTTAGTTGACTTTGTCATGTGTTTTACTTATTTGGGGGTGATTAAAGAAGCGGACTGGTGTAGTGTATCCTCGTGAGTTCATTTGTTCTGTGTGTTCGTGCTATGAGCGAGAGGTGCTCGAGGCAGTGTCCTGGAAGCTCCCCCTCAGGCATATTGATTCTAGCCCCTTTCGCTGGTCCGTTGAGGGTCAAAGGGAGGCCCCCACATGCGCCGCCGCTGCCAGTCCGGCCACCCACCGGGACTAAGACGCATGAGGGATTTTTCGGCTGCTGCTCAGAGTCAGCCCTCGGCCACTAGTGATGTGGTGAGCGGGACACACGCTATCAGCCGCCCCAGGAACGCTCAAACCTGGTTTTTCCCCTCCTCATTCCGAAGGCCGCACCTATATAGGGGATCGCTCAAAGGTGTTAGTGAGCTACTTCCAGGACTGTCTTTCGCTCATTATGAGTGTTTCAAGTGAGTGTGTTCTGCCACGCAAGCCGTTGCAGTGTATTTAGTATCTGGAATATGTTGTGTATGTCAGTGTCGTGAGCTTTAAGCCCCTTTAAGGCCGGTTTTAACGACCACGCAGAGGATACGGCAGGAGAATTCTGTACCCCTTCCTGCGGGGGTGTGTTCTGCGATCCCAGCTAAAGGTAGGGGGTTCCCAGTGTGTCATGTATGTGAATGAAGTGTAAGTTGTGTCCCTTTTAGTCCGGCTTATACGAACACGCAGGGAGTACGGCAGTGGAATTCTGGACCCCCTACTGCAGGGTGAGCACAGTGTGGCGACAGAGTACACTGTGACGCCCAGCCACAGTTAAGCCTCGTTGGATGTAATCCTGCGGGGACCTCATAGAGGTGAGGTTGTCTTTCAAGCTGGGCCCACCCGGCTGTCCCTTTTAGTCGGCTCATACGACACGCAGGGAATACGTCAGCGGAATTCTGGACCCCCGACTGCAGGGTGACGTTCACAGACACACATACACACAGACACACAGACCATTTTCCCAAATAGTGTTTTTCGGACTCAGGGGGGTCTGAAACGTAAAGATCTGAAGAGAACTCAAAATTTTTTTTTCAGCCGATTACATAACTTTCCTTTCTACTTCGTAGAGCAAGGAAAGTAAAAATTGAATCGTATTAAAACCAAAACGTCGGGGAAATTGGAACGGGGACGCTCGAAGCGAAAGGCGAAAGGGGAGTTGAGTGGCAGCGTCGTTGGGAGGCAAGCGAGCGGGAGGTGCGCTCGCTCGCCTCGAGCGCGGTCGCTTTTTTAATGAGACGGGTGGGAAGGAGGGAGTTCAAACGACGAAACGCTGTAGCTCCCGCGTTGTACTGCGTTTCGTTAATTTTTTTAACCGTTTTTTGCCCATTACAACCACGGGCTTTGTCCGATCGGATTGCCGAGATGGCGGGCACAACCAGATTCCAAATCGGATTTTTGGGCGAAAGGAAATCCAGAATCTCCAAGTCTTGAAACGTAAAGTATCAAATTTTTAGGGGGAGTTGAAAAAAATTTTTGGTGACCGAAAACATGGGGTTATTATTCAGAATGAATAATAAAACAAAAGCGAAATTGTCTGCACCTCAAAATATCTGAAGCACGACGCAAATACTGCAAAGACGACCGACGATTGTTGAATTGAATAGTCCTCGGAGCATTCAGGCAAAATTTAAGGAAACGTTGGGCAATTCAGACTCTACAGTGTTGGTCACAGACAACGCAGAATGAGTGAGAAAGATTTTGAAGGAAAGGAAGAGTTATTTTCGTTGGAGCAGTGTTTCTTTGAACATTGGTTGGAAGGCGTTGACTTCTACTCGTACATTTGCAAATATCAACTAACACAAAAGGAACTTCGTCACAATTTCAGTATTGTGCCCCTCAAAACTATCATCATCCATTCAAGTAACTATGACATTATATTTTCCGTTTTTATTGTTTTCATTTTCTCTGTTATCTTTGCCCCATATTGGCAGTCTGTCTCTACGAATTATCCATTTCGATCTGTCGATACAACAGTTGGCGACGAGAATGGGATCTACTTGAAGAGACTTGATCGTGATATTGAACAATTGGTGCGCAGTTGTGAAGTACATACCTCTAAGCTGAACTGCACCCTTGGAACGAGCCAAATGCTAATTGAGAGAGCGCACATTGATCTTGCTTATCCCATCAGCGATTTTCAGATTTTCGTTTGATAATCTGTGTGAATGCAAAGTACAAGTTGGCAGAAATTTCAACACTCTAGGATGCACTTCAGAATGGAATAAAAAAGAGGAATCTCGCAATCCTGAATGGCTCCTGGACATCCTGCCACAAAAGGCCCGGCAGAAAGGAACGAGCAGACGTCCAAAACACGATGGGTCGTTTTGATGAGAAAAGGTCTCTTTCCAGCGCAGTTATACTTTAATTTCCAAAGGCGTGTACTACTTGGCGCTATTTTTCTGACCCAATAGGAATTGAAGTAAAAATATCTGGTGCGTTGCAACACACAACTTTCCTTTCCTGCTCTCGTCATTTTCCCACGGATGGGAATTCTATGGTATCATTGCCTTATCAAGCTATCAATATAAAAAATTTGATCAAAATCGTTAAAGCCGTTTTTCAGAAAAATAATTTGGTGTTTTGATCACTATGATAACTATAGTTAACTTTCGGTGGACTTTGCCCATACCCTTATTTTTGCGTCCCATGGTAACCTGTAGGCTGGACATCAAGTTTCAGTTGATTTGGTAGGGTTGTTTTCTCTAAAAACCGCGCTAAAATCGATTTCGTCGAAAGTTTTGATAATTTATTGTGCTGCCTTCGTCATTTCCCACAAATGAGAATTTTATGGTATAATTGTCTCATTGAGAGCTATAAATATAAAAAATTCAATCAAAATCGTTAGAGCCGTTTTTGAGAAAAAAAAAATATTTGGTGTTTTGATCATTATGATAACTATAGTTAACTTTCGGTGGAATTTGTTCATACCCTTATTTTGGCGTCCCACGGTGACCTGCGGGCGTGATATCAAGTTTGAGCTGATTTGGTACGGTGGTTTTCGTTCACACACACACACACAGACCATTTTCCCAAATAGTGTTTTTCGGACTCAGGGGGGTCTGAAACGTAAAGATCTGAAGAGAACTCAAAAATTTTTTTTCAGCCGATTACATAACTTTCCTTTCTACTTCGTAGAGCAAGGAAAGTAAAAATGAAAGAAAAATTAATATGTTCTGTCCCGATAAAAGTGGGTGGAGGTGACCTTCCTTGTAAGAGGTAGTTGTCATCATTGAGGAGCGGCTGAACTACAGCTGCCCAAATTGTCAGAGTTTTGACTGTGAAGAGCGCGAGCGTAATTTGCGAAATCGTAGCTAACATTCTGGTTTAAGAGTCATTGGTGACAGTTAGTTGCAGTGTGGGGCGATTCCAATCGTCTTGCTCGCTATAGCACTCGTTGCAATACTCAATCGCAACCCTCGAGTCTCTTGTCTAGAGCTATTGAGCGTTTCAGGCGACAAGGTGCGAATTTCCAACTTGCAGGGCAGAAGAGATGGCGAAGATGGAGATTACACGAGGACAAAACACAGCCCTTCTGACTGTTGTAAACAGACTGATTATTCTGGCCTTAACTGCAACTAAACAAGAAAATAATCCCGACTAAACGATTACCTTTGCTCGTATTAATGAATCTAACTTCGTAGGTACGACCGACAGTGGATGGTGACGACAGCAGCTGGAGTTGCGCTGACTCAAAAAACTGAACCTCTTTTGTGCTTATTGCGTCCTTATATTGACTTGGCCAACAACATCCTCCGTCTAACTTTCAAAGGTACAGCGATTTTCACCTGTAGATTGTAACAGTAAGTAGTGTAAACTCGAAAAATCATGTGGACTGTTTCATATATCACCTTTGCAGTGGTCGTACGATAAAGGGATTAATAAATTCCTAAACCTTGAGCGCTGCCAGTCAGTTGTGCGTAGAACGTCAAACCAAGTTCTATGAAGTTTGCATAAACTGTTAGGTTAATTGCTAGAGCAATAACTGCTAAATGGGTGTGAAGCTGAGGAAAGTTGTGTTTGGTTTCAGCCAACGCATTCATCCCCTCAAAGGCGCTACTTTCACACGGGTTTCCTTATGATCAATTAGCAAGGCCACTTGGGGTGCGTGTTAATGATACACAATCCTCTTGTACAAGATCACTTACTCTTGTATGAAAATTGCCCATAACCTCATTTACGACAATAGTGTGTGTGCAATCTTGTATTTCGGAGGATGGCTCTAATAACTTTATAACCATTAACCCCCATAGGGTTGGTAATATATTGGCCTACCAACCTATTGCGCTCGTGCCAAAAATAAAGTTGAGTTTTCTTCAGACTGTTTCGTTTTGAGGTAGAAATTAAGTTCTGCTATATTTGTTCCCACAGCATCACGAATTATTTTAAAAAATACTTCTTTTTTTCTTGGCCCACTGATGGGAGCAGGCGAAGACAGTATAACCGTCGACATCGAGCTGGAGGGCAAAAATAATAGCAAAAACGGCTTCTCGTTTTGTCAGAGCAAAGTGTGCGGCGACCGTATTCAGGGCTACGACTGCGGCGAGGATGTCGCGAATTGGCTCTCTAAGGTTCTCAAACGGCCCGGAGTTCGCCTCATTAGACAACTTCCTGAGGACACTCGGACGAATAAAAAAAGTTCAGGTAGGAGCAATTATATCGGCTTTTAGTTAATTCACGCACGTTGTACATCATTGTTATCACAAGTCGTTAGACTATTCAATGTTCTAAAAGAGTGGGATGTCCAGCTACCTGATGGCCTAATGGTGCTGTACGTCAGCCGCCTTCTGGAAATAATGCAAAGTTTCAACACCTCGCTCAGCGACCTCCTCCAAGTGCTTTCCTGAATGCAACACCTAAGTGCATACAAAATTGTACACTATTTAACGATTAAAGGTCCATAAAGGGTTTCTTCTCATATTGACAATTACTGAACACGTAGGCACGAATCTTACAGTCCATTAACGGGGTTATAACAAAAATTTTTAAGTATCAGGCAGAGTGCGGCTTTGCTAGCATGTGAGGGCAGGGACAGTCGATCAGCATTCAACAAACCTGAACTGAACTTGACGATTATGCGTTCCGTGAAATAATATATTCTAACAGTAGCGGAACGAGGCCATTGACTAGCGGAGGTTGACAGCATCATCAGCGATATGAAGGAGACTGGTATAATCGAAGCATCACATAGTCCTTGGGCAAGTCCAATAGTTTTGTTTCCCAAAAAGGATGGCTCCACAAGATTCTGCATAGATTTCCGTCAGTTGAATGAGGTGGCCAGGAAAGACTCTTATCCTCTACCAAAAATTGATGAACTCACAGGTGGTTTAGCTGGGAGCAATTAGTTTTCTACTCTTGACCTTCAGTCAGGGTATTGGCAAATACCAATGTCTTAAAGAGATAAGGAGAAGACAGCGTTCTGTACGCCACGTGGCTTGTGGCAATTCAAGGCCATGCTGTTTGGGTTATGTAACGCCCCTACAACATTTCAGAGAGCTATGCACGGTATTCTGAAGAATGGGATTAAATTAGGGAGAGTCAAAGTGTACCTCGACGACATCCTTGTGGATAATGCCAACTTCGATGACCTCATTGCATGGCTGAGGAGGGTTTTTGAAATTTCGCGAGATAAGAGAGTGAAACTTAACCCTAGAAAGTGCCACTTGTTCCAGACGAAAGTGACATACTTGGGATTCATTATATCAGGTCAAGGGATTGAGGCTGATCCAGCAAAAACAGCTAAAGTGCCTTCACTGCCCACGCCTAGGGACAGCAAGGAAGTGCGCACATTCGTGGGAATGTGTTCCTATTATCGCAGTTTTATTCCTCACTTTGCTCGAAGAATGGCACCACTTTACGCGCTACAAGATGAGGCCCACACATTTGAGTGGACGCCAGCATGTGTTGCATCATTTCAGGGCATGAAAGCTGCAATGACAGAGCCTCCATTATTGGGCCATCCCATTCCTGGGGTGCTATTCATTCTTGACACTGACGCATGTGACAGAGCAGTGGGAGCAGTCTTATCGCAAGTGCAAGATGATAAAGAAGTTGTGCTCGCATATTTTAGCAAATGCTTATCGAAACCGGACCGCAATTATTGTGTTAAAAGGAAAGAGCTCCTCAGCATTGTGAAAGCACTGAAACACTTCCAACGTTCGGTTTAGATAATAATAGTTCGTTGTGCGGACTGACCACTCTGCTTTGCAATGGCTTCGCAATTTTAAGGAGCTCGATGGTCAGTTAGCACGCTGGCTTCAACTCATAGCCTCATACAATTACCGTGTCGTTTACCGATCAGGCAGAAATCATCAAAATGCCGATGCTCTTTCACGAAGACCCTGCATTGATGATAACTGTGGATATTGCTGTAAACAAGAGCAGAAACAGGAAAAGGTGCAATCTTTGCAACGAGTTCAGCTGGAAACGAGTCTAATCAATTGGGTCAATGCGCAAGAAACAGATGCAGATATTCGGCTGGTCAAAGCTTGGGTGGTGTCCAAACAACGTCCTGCATGGGAAGTGATCGGAACTAAAGTCGCTGTGGGGAGGACCCTGCAAAATTGTCATTTCTGACGTGGTTTTTCGCAATCGTCGACCGATAGTACACCATGCAGACCTCCTGACCCCGTATACAGCAGCTACATCTGAAGGAGAAGAAGGGGAATGATGTTACTACATCATTGATTGGCATTGGTTGCATGTGTTTATGTGTAAATAATTAAAAAGGTCATTCTCGTTCTTGATACCAAACTAAGCGGTACATTATCTACCTCTTTAAGCTATCTATATTCCTTAACAATATAGTATATAATCGTATTATAAAGTATATTTCGAGGTTTACTCTTCCCCCATTTTGCTCTACAGTACAGCTAAGCATTGGAAGTCATGTTGTTGTAGTGCAAGGCATCATCGAACTTTTCTCAGCCCCGTGTACATTTATTCTCCCAACTAATCAAATCTGTAGTTTACTCAGTTTATAATAACTTGATGGAACTTGACATTAATGTGTGTTTAATATTCAGGAATTATGTAGAAATTCCGTAGTTAGAGTTCCAATTGTTCCGACCCCACTTGGATGGCATTTAGTAAATTCCGTCTATAGGCATTTATGATCCGATGGAGGGGTGTGCGGAGAAAGTGGCCCTAACCTTCCTCCGTCCCGTCGGGCAAAAAGAGTCGAGAAATTGGGGCAGGGGCTTCCAGCAAACCCGTTGTGAGTCGAGCGGGCGGGTGAATGAGTTTGATATGACAGGAGGGAGGGAGGGAGGGAGTACTAACGACGAAACGTTGACTTCTGCTGTAGTTCCTGCGTTATACTGCGTTTCGTTAATTCTTTTGACCATTTTTTGCCCATAACCATGGGCGGCTTCGTCCGATCGGATTGCCAAGATGGCGGGCACAACTAGATACCAAATGGGATTTTTGTGTGAAAGAACAAATTTTTTAGACCACGTTAAAGGCACAAAACGGCGTATGGCGGGCGGACATAGCAAATTTGGAATCTCCATGTCTTGAAACGTAACGTATCAAATTTTGAGGGGGGGTCGTAAAATATTTTTCGTGACCAAACACATAGGGTTATTATTCAGAATAAATAAAACCCAAAAATCGGGTTTACACCCTCATTAATTCTATGTGCACCAATTGCTTAATATTGGTCGGGGTTGAGTATGAGCGACTCAATAAATTATGGATCTGTAAGCACTACCGCATTCTGCTGCTATGAAGTGATGTTTCAAATGAACTGAGTGGAAAATAAATTGTGTTAGTAGAATAAGCCATGACTACAAGTGACTTGACGTAGAGCTAAGGAAAGTTGTGTGTTGCTACCCACCATTTATTTTTTAAAGGTATGGAACACTAATTTAACCGGCGGGCATTTCAACATGAATAGACTGACGTCTGATCAACGCAAGAATTGAAGCCACACGATCACCTAGGAAGGTGAATGAGCCCAAAATAAGATTGCTGATCCTCAATAGAGAATTTCGTTCTGCGATGAAGCACACTTTTGGACGAATGGCTGCGTCAATAAACAGACGCCAGAAGAACTGACCGTTTGGTGGGCTTTACAGGCTGGTCGAATCATTGGTCCAAACTTCTTCAACAATAGACCCCCAATAGAGCCATAACTGACTTTTTTGTTCCTCAACAAGACGCACAGCTCGTACCACAAACTGATTTACTTAAGGAAACGTGCGGTAAACGCGTAATTTCACGTTCCGGACCATGAATTGGCCTCCAAGATCGTGCGATTTAACGCCACTAGACTATTTTCTGTGGGTATGCCAAGTCCCGAAACATCAATTATTGCTATTATTATTTATCGCCGATATACAGCCGCAAATTTTGGAAAAAGTGAATGAATATCGGACCTCCAGATTAGATTACGTCGGAGCAAGCTGTGACGGTCCCAATTAAAAATAAAATAAAAAAATTCGTCCTCGTTCCATTGCAAAGTTCTACACCTCTAAGAAAAACACTCTTCGTTTTAAAGAGGAAAGATTTCTATTTTTGTATGTAAATAAATTAAATACTCAATATTTACGTTGTAATTTAATTATAAAATTGAGTAAGGGCGCTAAGTGAAAAAGAGGCAGACGTAACAGGAGATTGAAAGAACGCAGGAGCTCGCTCGAGAAAGCGTTGCGGGTTGCCTATGTTCCCGACCGACGGCTCAAGGCAGGTTCTGCTTGACTTTCCTGTCGAATTATCAAAATGGTATCTGATAAATCGAATTGACGAATACGTACCTTCGTCATTAAAACGGTGGCATTCGATGATACCCTCGTACTTCATCATATGTATCTCGGTTTCTGTCGTTGTACAGCGATTAATTCTTGCTTAAATATGTTTTCAGTAGCGCGATGTTGCAAAGTAATTTGTTTCAGGGGCCCTCGCATTTTCAAACCAATCTCAATTCCTCTTCATTAACGACGCGAGCGTTAAATTTCTGGCCGACAGATTAGAAGACGACTCAGACTGCAGTAAAGTGAGTGGTTATGAGATATGATTTTTGAGCTGTTCCTAAGAGCGTCAGAATAATAATCTCTGTCCATAACGTTCACAGAGGAGCATGATCGATCGATTTAGGAGCAATTTCGTGGGAACGGGTTTGGAAGAAGCGTTTTCAGAACAAGACTGGACGAGCGTACAAATCGGAAACGTCAAGTTCAAAGTAAGTTCGGGTTGCCTCTTTTTACATTAGCTTCGTTCTGTTTGAAGTTCAAATATATATATATATAATGCTGAGTTCAGGGGCGATCGTTTTTTTCCCCAATTCTAACAAATGAGAACTCCTTCTTCTCGGGGAAGGGGGAGGACAACCAACCAGGGACAATTTTTAAAAAAGGGAGCCTGATCCGTGGATGAGGACGTCTCACGTCACAAATGGGCTCAATGGAAAAAATCAAAATTTATGTTGAAAAAAATTATAAAATATAAGTTTCTGCGGCTCACCTTGCTCTCGCCCAAAACGGAGCGAGATGATGTTAATTATGCTCAATATTTCCTCTTTGCGGCTAAATTTCCTTTTCCAAGCCCTTTTTCCGAAGCGACAACAGGGGCAACATGCTCTGCCAGCTTCTTCGACCGCAGGGCCCGGCTTCTCCCTCCCTTGGAGGGGCTGGCACTCAGTAGGGACGCGGCTTCCCACGCTTTTCGCCGCGTCCAAAATTGTGCCTCCACAATATATAAAACGTCGGACTATTGTCAAAGTTGATACGATTTGAATGCTCCACGTTGCTGAGCTGAAGTCATACTCGTAAGATAATTACTGCGAAGACGAACTGAATCAGAACTGTGTAGGATAAGGGGGAAACAGATGGCTGCCACAATTGGTACTTGGAGTAAATAAAAGATGATCAGCAAGAACTCAATAAGGACATTTAGGAAGGTTAATATCACCTTATACATTCAACCCGGAACTGGAAGAGAAAAATACCATTTCATTGCTTTAATGCCACAAAATGTCGTATGTACTGCTGCTAAAATGATTGATCATAAATTCTTGTTAAAACTGAAGTTATAAATTGGACGCCGATCAGTGGCACACTCGGCTCAGGGCCCAATGATATTCACGTTCAGTTAGGCCAAACTTGTGAAAAATTTGAATTGAAATAGTTGGTGTGCTGTAGAACACTGCTTGAGTTCTCTCTTTAGTGGAAAGATCGTAATCTTGAAATGCTTGCGGGTCGTCTCTTCGTTCCGAGGATTTGTAAAAATAACAGACTGAATTTGTTGATTGATTATAATAGACAAAAATGAATAAATTAATGTGGCTTCTACTGTCTAAAGAAAATAAAATTGATTGATCTGACCAAATAGCTAGTTGGGTCGACGAGCTGATCGTCTGCGTAGCAAGTCTGATGGTTGCTGGTGTGGTAAATGTAGCTGCTGCAGACAGAGTGCTGGACGGCTTCCATACTAGTAAAAGCAAAAGTAGCGACGCGGTCGATAACGTGCTCCACAAAAAACCTAGAATAGCCAAGTGTGTGAACAACCGATGTATAGAAATCGGTGCCACGGTGTGACGCGATCGAGTGGATTGTCTCTTTTTTTGCCATTCACACCTAACGGAACACTGACTAAGCTCCTGAAGCAGGCGTGGGGAGACCCCTCCCCCCTCCTTGGAAGGAGAATGCTTGCATTGATTTGGCAAAAACCCTGGCAAGCCAGATTGCGAGTCCAAAGGTCCAAATCGACCACAAGGTCGATATGTTATAGGATATATCGTTCTGGCGCCTCTCAATAGTAATGCCTTCCTTCCAATACCACCAAGAATCGTATATTCAGTTCCGTTTCAGTTAATAGCCCACAGGTACAGATAGAAAAGAGGAGCGAAGTGGTGCCACAGGAGTCTGGAAGAGGAATAGGCTGATCGTCTCGTTGCGCGAAGCTGACCCGATTTTCCTAACCTCCCGATCGCGGCAATGCAGTCCCCCCTCTCCCTGCTCTTCAGCAGCTATCTTCCTCTTCAGATTTAATCGGAGCTGCTTTAAGTGACTCTGCCCGATGAAAGAGGCTCCGAGTCACAGAGACACTCTCCTCATTGATCCCCCTGTTGGTACACTGCTGGCTGTTAGACGTTCATAGTTCACTTCTTTATTTTTTTTTTATTTGTTGAGGCTTGGCCGCAACAACTTTGAAAGATCTCGACTTTTTTTCAGCTTGCCCCAATTCAGTGAAATGCACTGCGACATATAGTCACAGAAAGTCTAGTCCCGATAGTTTTTACACTCCCTGTACATCGAAGTTTGTTAAATATTGTTTCATTCACATCAAGTTATCGTTATGGTTACAGATAGACGGCCCTTGCGGGCGTTGCCAGATGATCTGCATTGATCAGGATTCAGGGCTCACTACCAAAGAACCGTTAACTACACTAACGGCTACTCTACAAGGTAAAATGAAGTTTGGGATATATCTCTCACGTACATCTACGACAGCTGAGACTATTTCTGTGCACGACCCAATATTTACTACTAAATAAACGTATTGTTTCTTTATTAAGCATTTATTTTTGTTATAAGTCCCAACTATACAGAGAACTACAGTTCGAAAGGTGAGGCCATGTGTGGTTGGAGCGCCCAAGATCAGCGCTCTCCTTTTGTCTCCTCTGCTTTGGTGTTTAGGTGGTCTTGTGAAAAACGCTTCAATAATTGTGATTGAGCTGTCCCAATGTTCCTCCGGTTTACACATTTGGAGGGGAGTTTATTGTTCAGACAAATTCAAAATTATTCCCTGGGAAAAACTCGGAGCGCCGCCCTTTAAAAAATGTGCACGCAAATTCACGTGTGGTTATCACGTTTTATATCTCATCTAGGAATATATGGTAAAGGTGGCCGTGAATAATCAAACAAAAATGTTGAGAGCTGCTGTAGTTAATGGCGATCCTTTTCCGTGGATGCTAAATTTACACTGAAGGGGACAATGGGGTGTCACCTGGTGCTCGAAGCGGGTCGTTAGCGACGTACCCTGTGCTATTCAGCCCTGGCAAGACCACCCTACACCTTGACTTGGGTGTTCCAATCCCTGCTGGCCTACTCAGTCGTAAGAAAGCGTTTCCCAGGAAACACACAGGTGGGTCTAAAACCCTAGGGGACACTGGCTCTGGGAGAAGTGGTTTTCTCAAGTAGAGATTTATGCTATCATTATTATTTTTCATAATAATGCATGAAAAAGGCAATAAAATGATCAACAAAACTGATAATTAAGCGTCTTGAAAGGTGCTGAAGAATTACTGCACAACGTTAAAACTGGCGAGGGAATGCAGGATGCGGCTTAACTCCTTAGCAAACACAATTATAAGGGATAATGGGAAATAAGGGGGACCATCTTACCAGACGTGGGTAGTCTACTGTACCTATAGAGCCATCTCCCCACTGTGGGACTTCTCTGTCACTCTAGTCACCAGGATTGTGGGAGAATATGCCAAGAGAATGCATCAGACAATCTGGAATGCTGCGGGAGTGAGGCGTTCAAGCGCTATCTCAGGGAAAACACATGAGATAAGACGGAGCCTGTGATGACAACGTACTACCCCTCGTCTGACTAAACTTCTAGATCATGGTAACGCTAACTGCCTTATTTTGATATTTAAGAACACAACACGAAACACGATAGTTCATCTAAATAAGCGCCATACCTATTACTGCATCGACAAAATTTGTTGTGTATTCATGAGTCACTACTAAAATGTTACAAAAATACAAATAATGACGCTACACAACACGTCGTCACAACTCACAATCACTTTTACTACTAATTTATGGCGAACTTAGTTGACATACGGAACCATCAATTTTGTAAAACGTAAATAAAGTCAGTTTAAAGGTTTAAACGATTGATTGCACGCGATCCACCCGCTACAGACGTAATTCATCTCTTCCGACGGGTTTTCGAGCGTGTGGACCTCGCGGAGGTGGGAGGTGGCGGCCTTCGAGGAGTCGCGAACACATCTTCGGCATCTTCATTATTTTCAGCGGAGCCCTCGCCAACCTCAGAAGAGGCTCGTTTGGATTTAGAGTCTTCAGTCGCTGCACCCGACTCGTTGTTCTTGACGCTGAGGATTTCTTCGAGTTTCGACTGACATTCCTGCGCAATTTCCTAGAATTAAAAAAAAAGAGTTAAATTTCAAACGTCGTTTATGCAGTTTTTAATTTCCTTAGCAAAAGTCGACCTTTCTTTTTTAGCTTGTTACACTGGAAGAACTTTCTCAAACTCAAATAGTCCCTGCCCGATGCTGATGCTGGTGTGTCACCACCAGATAGACTGTGCAAATAGCCTACCACGCTTCATGGATGGAAATCGTCTGAACATTTGTTCGAAAAATCAGAATATGCCTGAGTGGACATCAAAAGGGAACCAATACCTCCTTCGTCCCTTGGGGAACCTCAAGAAAACTGACCAAATGTGCTTGACCTGAAAATGTCAAATTAGGCCACCATAGAAGTAACTTGACAGGAATTCAGAAATTTAATTTTTTTAGGTTTTTGACATTTCAACTAGTCAAAAAAAAAGAGGCAGCAGGCCAAATGAAGTGACAATATAGCGAGGACAATCAGACTACAGAACACATAGGGCACCTTGGGAGAACTGCTGGACATGAGAGAGTTGAACAGTCAGACACCAACTCGTCATCAAATAATTGGCTCAAAGGAGAAAAACTTCAACAGCAGGAGAGAAGCCAGAGCCAGCAACCTTGTCTTCTTAAAAACAGGTGGAGGGGGTGGGGTGGATCGCATTGTCTGTGCCATAGTACTCACTCGTTCACAGTTTCCTAACTAGAGCATTGTGCAATCGAAACGAACTTGAAATGAGCCATGGAACTTTTGCACTATGGAATATAATGGTCGAAATATGCATCATCCCTAGCTTCGCCAAATATGCGTTCTAACTGTCAGTTCTAGAGCTGGTGCCAAGTTGTTTCTCCCAGTTTCATTCAAGTGTTTTTTAGGTTATATTTTGCCACCTTCGCTTAGCGCCTTTCCAACTTCTTTTAACGATTTTTCTACGAGCCATGAATACACATATTTCGACTAGTTTGATTTATAAATTGCGCATGCAAGAACGCCAAGTTCTACAGTGGTTTATGGAGGTCGGTTCGATCCCTGATGAATGCAGCGATTGAAATTGTGTGTGAGAAGGGGTACACAAGGCAGGTTTGAATGGCAGTGTCATAAGGGTGGCCACAACTTCACACATTCTGTGAGTAGGGGGCCATGGTGTACCCTTAATCATCTGAGGGCCGTTTTCACCAACTGCGTTGATCTCGTTTAGAGTCGATTAACAGCACCTAACCCACTCCTGCCACAAAAACGGTCTTCACCCGACTGGGTTAAGCTCTCGCCCTGATCAAACCTTAACACCAAAAAATTGGGCGGTTTGGCACAGTTATCTCTTATCTTTCTTTATCATGTTCTGATATTTGTCCGCCATTACCTTGATTCGCTTCTATTATTGTGAATAATTTACGTATATTTTGGAATAATGATTATAAACAAAGATACTGTTTACCAGTGCCCAGTTATTTCAGTTGCTATTCCACTACAATGATAATCTAATATGCTGGGTTATCGTCATCTCACCCGGCGCCTCAAATGGCTATGAGCAGGGTCTGACGACTTCTAGAAGTATGAATTTAAATTCTGTTGCGAACAAAAGTATTAGGATCGTTGAAAACAAGTTGTTGTTTGCGTAAAATGTGTGCTGAGCAGTTTCTGAAAGAACCAGTAGTCATTGCCGTGTTAGAAAACCCAAACGCAAATGGCTTACCTGGGTGGATTTAGTAGCAGATAAGTAGGAAATATTAAATAATACCACGCTTTTACATACACATTAGTGTATTAAACAACTTTTATTAAACACGACAATTCTCCCTTCCTCATTAAAGTTCTTTGCTTGCAAAAGCTGTAACCTCATAATTTGCGTTTTTATTATTTCTTGCTCAGTTCTCATTTTCTTGTGCCACTTCCGATTTTTCCTACACGCACAAAGCATTCTCCCGGAATAATTTGGCTTTTTCCTGCAGCTCTTGCAGTTGTAGTACGCGTATTTTCACTTTGTGCTTCTCACCAGTTTCAGCTTCGGCAGAGGTTAATGCGGCTACTTTGGTGTATGACAATAATTAGAAACAATAATTTAGTCAAATCCGGATTATTGAGCATTTGGCTGTTACACGGCCATTTACGTTTACATGACACTTGTTTACGGGACGGAATGTCAAACAAATGCCCAATTTCCTTACTTCACTGTAACCTCATTAGTTCACTGCCTTCTCGATATGGCTTGTAATGGTTTGCAGCGGACTGACGATGGCAGCTGTTTATATTAGCTGAGGAGGCTACCGACATCGCTGACGAATCGTCCTCTTTTTTAGCCAGTGATCAAATATTTAAATTCCCTTTAGATTGTGTGAAGTAAGGTAAGCGATCATAGCTTGGTGTTTCATTTTCCCCATTTTTCCTTTATTGTCATTTACTACAAGCCGAGCATAGGTTATTTGTTTCATTCTAAAAGGAGTTTGTTTCATTTCATTTCGAGTTTTTCCTGATTAAATTCAAGTGGGTCCTATTCGGTTTATAATTTCATTTCCCAGTACTTTCCTGAGAGGCATTATTTTATTTATTTTCATCACGTGAGTATAATTGAGTGTATTTAATTTGTTCGTTTCTTTTGGGCCTGGACACGACTTTCACTCGTGTTCCGTACGTGGGTGATTTGTAACAGAATTCCCCAAGTACGTCACAGACTTAATCACTGCGTAATCACATCTATGCTAACTGCATCCCATAGTGATCTCGGCTAGCGTGGTGGGCACGAAAATGGCTAGCCTTGATTTACTTATCTAGCCCTAATCAGTTGGATCACGATCAGCGGCGTTTTGGTGAAAACGGCCTTGAGTGTATGCGACCTCGTACTTCTCACCTCTGATTGCTTTGAATGTGAAAATGGCAGCTCACACTGTCACTGACTGAATGGATTGTGCCGTGAAGTACACACGACTGTGATGAGAGTGAATCCTATCTTCAAATTTTGAACCCCTAGAAGCAAAGGTGAGTGCTGTATCTAATTAACCACGTCTGCCTGGGATTACGACATATTTTCGTTGCATTTCACTTTCAGTACTTGATTCAAACATGTTTAATGGTTCGCGTGAACTCTTTTGCTGTGAACTGTACTCGAGAACTCTACAGTCCAGACAATGGGAGCCTAGGAGCGGTGAGTACACCATCCATATGACTGGATACGGTCTAGCAAGTCAGGCCAATGGGCGTTGAGTGGTGAAAAATATTGAAACTAGTTGATTCTGAACACTTGAGAAGGAACTTCACTTTGCAATAATTATCTCCTCCCTGCTAAGTTGCAGAGTCTACAATCATTCCTCCCGACCTCCCCCACCTGCCCCGATGGCTCCTGAGAGATACAGTACTCCTCAGATTGTACCCTATTCGTTACCCAAACATACCGAGTGCATTCGACCGAGATCATTACAGACCACTCAATATCCAGAAAATCTCGTTTGCTGATGAATCGTGACTTGACGGATGGTTACAGAAATTGTTGCGAGAAGAAAAAGATGGGTATAGATTACTAGAAGACACTTTGTCAGGTTTATCAAATTAAGTTATCCAATTATCCTTACTGAGGAAATATCAAAAACGAAATAAAACTGGATTTTTTGGCACATTTTGATGTTTCCTCCGAACAAAGAGGAACATTTAGGGAAAACGGTATATACAGGTGAAGACACTGCAAGACGCTTCGGGATAGAATGGACAGTGAAATAGAGGTTGTATTCGACCGCTAAATACACCACGACTAAAGTACCATAAATGGGAATGTGAAATGGTGGCCGATGCGGAAACACAGCAGCGCGCAACTTCAAAATTACGGGAATAAAATAATGGGAAAAATGATCGAGTTTTACATCGGTTTCTTTGGGGCTACAAGTTGACAAGCTGCTCCTGACGAAACGTTAATTTTCTGATGGGGAATCCGAATCGCATGTAATGTGAGGGAAAATAATTATACGCTCAAACTGAAGAAATTGGGTGGTGAGGAAAAGGCAAACTAGGGGAAAACCAAAAAACGGATCACACACAAGGCGAGAGCTGGAGAGGAAGATGCCAGCCCTCCCACCACCACACACATCTCGAGCAGTAACAATAAAAACATCTTTTTCGATAAAATTTGAATGTTTCATCAAACCCGTTAGCGCCGTTGTTTTAGAAAGTTGCGAAGGAAGTGTTTTTCTTATATCCTACCCCTTCGATGACAATAACACGTCAGAACGGAACATTCAAACTTGAATACCTTGAGTTGAGGCTTGTTAACAGACTTCAACGCTGTGGCGATGACACTAGTGATGGCAGCGTGAACTTCAGAGCAGAGAAGCCGCTCATTTAAAGTCGGCAACGCTTCGCACAATCTCCTCAAGCTCTTCTCGTTGAACGACAGTTGAGAAAGGCAAAATGCCAGATCTTGCCATTGCCGCTCGATGGTCGCTTCTTTCATCCTGACACACAACTTTTCGACCAACAGCTCGTTTTGTCGTTCCTTGCCAATGAGCCCGAGGGTGAACCTGGAAAAAATGAAAACGTCCGAATGAGACTTGTGAGAAGGTGTGAGAGGATTCACGCCATAGGTCTTGTAAGTAGCGTGACTAGCGATCCGCAAAGTCCTCAGCCGCCTAAATGACAACATCAACTCAATGTTTTTGTTATGTACATATTAATCCAGTACAGCCCAGCCAGTGAACCAACATTTGATTTTGAAATAAAATCTCCACGAACTTGAAGTGATCAGCCGTTCAAGCAAATAGCAACATACGTTTTATTTTCAGTTGTCAGTAAAGTACGATGATTGAACGTTTCAACACTTATTCCAAATTGTTCACCACAGTACTCGAATATTTCACCCTGAATCAAAATTACCAGCGTTCACATCTACGACTACTTCAATACGCAGCATTTTTGCAAGATTTCGATCATAACGTCATACATAAAAATGCTGAAAACGAGCATCAGCCATGTCTTTCCAGAGCATCAACTACAATCACGCCCATCGCAAGTGACCACGTCCTCAAAACCATTTGACAAAAACAGAAGAAACGAGCGACATTTGATTTACTCCCAACTAAAGAATTTCAGCCGGGCGACTGAGTTCTAGCACGATGAAATCTCCTGGAAATGCATGCAAATCAGGTCATGAAAACCAATTTGACTGCATGGATCTGCGGCAACACACAACCATTAGACAGTAACGAGGATGATGATAGGTCTTTCCAACGCACAAGGGAGGTGGAAGATGATGATGCTCATACCCTGACTCGTCGATATGCAAGGTTGCGACGTCCTACACTGAACTACTTTCACTGGAGTGTTCTTCAATTATGTTCATATACTTTTTCTTGCATTCATCATCAAGTGTTCTTCTAGTGATTCCACAGTGCAATCTTTGTTAATGCACTGAACTTCTTCTCTTCAAACGTTAACTCTCAAATACTTCCGGGGGGTGACTATTATGTGCATATTAATCCAGTAGAGTGCATCGACGAACATCTGATTTTGCGACTAAATGTCGCAAGAAGTGATGAGCCGTTCAAGCCAAGAGCAACGTATGTTTTATTTCCAGCTGTCAATAAAGTACAATTCACCACTTATTCTAAATTGTTCACCATAATAATAATAAGTTTTGTTCGTTGAATTTGGTGAATTTTATTATCGTCTCTATTTCTTGATTTGTGTTAATTGTATTCAATGCATAGTCACGATATAAACAGAATATATCTATCACAGCCCACCACACTTTCCTCAGCCTCACGTACTCTGCAATTTTGTTCAGTTAAATCTGCTTTTTAATCTGTTAATATGAACACGGTAGAACGTATCATATCAAAACTGGTGGCACTTCGTTTCCTGAATTTATTGACTTGCTCCAACCGTTGGTTTACATTGCCAACATGAACTGAAGTTAGTTACAATCAATTTTAAAGATGTTCAGGCAAGAAATACTCACTTCATTATTCTGTTAAACGCCTCGGAGCTAACAGGATCAGGGCGATCGGGGTTCGACAACCGTGAAATGATATCTACGACGATGTTGTACAATGAGTTTCCCTTTTGAGACAAGTCAATTAGCAGACTTTGAACTTGCCCTGAAACAAACCAACAGAGAAGAGTTGACACAATTTCGAGATCCAGGGAAGAGGCAGAGTATTGAGCACATATGCATAACAGGAGCATGCGCTTATAGCGAACGACTCTATTTGAATAATGTAAATAACGCTATGTGGGGAGGTTACAACAATAACCATAATAACTGAGGGCATAAGCGCATGGATGCCACAGTCTCTCCCACTAATTAAACGTAATAGGACCAACACACTTGACATGACAACCTTCAGAAACGGAGAATGGTATTTGGATTAGGAAAACACTCTGGAAACCTCCTTGCTCGAACACTTCCAGGAATGGGGTGGCGTGGTGTAGAAGGGAGGCAATGGTGCTGTTCAAGGAGGCATAACTGGTGGTGAGATAAGGGAAAATTAAATAGCCAACTTTCGACATGTTTTGACAGCCAGCAAGGTGAGAGGTGGTGTCTCAGACTCCTCCTGTCCCTCAAAGGATCTACCCTCAAGATTTACATCATTAAGAGCAGTTAGCAGGACTTACTTAGGTGTGATCGGCTACTGCCTTACGCAGCTCCACTTCTGTTTCTGAAAGACTCTCTCTCCAACCTGCACTCCTCATCCTCCAATGCGGAGGTAACATGAAACGGTAGTGGGCGACAGTTGTTGGGAAAGCAACCAAACTTTCCAGCTTAGACTGCTACTAAGCAAGCTTATAACTGTTTTGCCCAGTTGTCCAAAAAGGTTATGACAAAAAAACGTGGCCTTAGTTGATCTCTCCCTTCGAAACTTGCCACCCGAATCAGGTGGGAAAGATTAAGAACTCCTGGCAGTTGGTATGGATTTCTCAGGGTCATACCTTCGTGTGGGGACAGATAGGCAACAGCTCTCCACTGGGTGACTGGCTAAATGACAACCAGCTGTGTCTCCACAGGTCTAGGTTCAGTGGATGCTGAGCAAGTGCTCGGGTTCTTGCACAATACCATACTGGTACCTCTATGACTTTTGACAAGAACCTCTCTTACGAGCGTTAAGGAACAGTAATTTTCATCAGGAAACAGACCTGGTGGCGAGGAAGCTGGATTCTATTTTGAGAATGGTTAGGAGTGTACATGGAAACGTGGTACTTCAAATGATTGCTGATTGAGGGAGTTTTGCGTTCTCACTGGGCCATCTAAACAAACGAGGTAGTGCCCCAGTTCACACCTCTGTGAAATTGTGAGGGGGCCCAGTCAGTGGAGGGATCAGGTAATGAAGGCCTTGATAGCGGTCCTTGCTTCTTCTGAGAGAAAAAAGAGGTTGTCAGGACACTGGCAGTGCCACCACTGTGATTGGGAAAGGGCTTCTTGTATGGCTGCCTAATACGAGCTCCCACTTTGGCACACCGAGATGCAGCCCTGGCTAGGAGCATTTTCAGCTCTTATGTGGTGGTCCGAGGGTGGACAGAGAGGTCTGGTGATGATGAAGATACTTCGTAGTGGGTGTGCTGACTGACTCCTATTAAAGGCATCGGGCAATCGTGGTCTAGTGGTTAAGACATTGGTTCTTAATTCTCGAAAGTCGGGAATTGTGGATCAGAGCTCCATGCGATTTGCCGTAATTTTTGCCTGAGTCAGCAGCTCTTCAAAAGCATCTCCAAACTACCTCAGTACATGGGGAGCTCTTCCATAGTGATGGCCCGTGGCCCACACACGGACAGGTTTGGTTTTTTTAATCGAGACAAAAGGCCCCACCTGGAAGTCAGAGGGAGATGGCAATGTAACAGAGCAGCGACGTGGAGTTAGGCGTGATGAGAGAGAACGCCTCAACTGTGAAAACCCAGGGCTTGCAGCGCTTACTCCAGCCGTTAGATCTATCTCCAATGAGAAAATTTGTGAAGAGAAGAGGGAAGTTAGCTTCCCTTAATCGAGCGCGGTAGTAATTCCACCAGTAAATGTAAATCTCCTGTGATGTTGATTGTCTTCGGATTTTCTGTCCTTCAACAGATCCAGGATTTACCCTGAAAATCTCCTCACCAGCATATTGGGATCAAACCCAAGAAATCAAGCAGCTCAACTCACCATTAAACCCCAGCAGACAACTAACTACACATTGACTTGGATAATAGTGTGTTTACAGCTGGAAAGGGAGGCGCAAAGCCACTTTATAGCTCGTGAAGAAGTTGCACATGAACACTATTGAGCAAACGAGACAGATGTCAACTCACCAACAATAGCGGGCTCCTTATCTTCTAAGCACAAGCAGACTTCAGCTATCTGACCTCTCACTTTGATCATTTCCCTCGTGATAAGATGAGATAAAACTAAAACTGTGTTTCGTCGCACCATAACTGAGTCGTCTTTCAAGCTGAAAAAGATACAGGTTAAATGAAGTGAATCCACCAAACTTGTTAACGCATTCAATACGGCATGACGCATATTCGAGTCATCGTTCTCTTTTCTCTAAATACGGCATTGAAAACTGACGGGTGGCTGGATTGTCTTACAACTTTCAAAACACCTTCCTCGGATGACTTGCTAGCTGTTAGAAGGCAAAGTTCATTTTCGAATTGTCACCTTCAGGTTTTCGAGTTATTGTTATCGTTGTTTCTCCATCCAGAAAAGGAATCATCTGGAAGGGTAAGCTTGATTTCGTACTTTATTCTTCTTTAGGATTATTTTTCCTACGTGTTATTGTCGTCATTCACGCAATGTTGCTTGTATCATTTGGTACTTGCAAGTGTTCACAGGCGAATAGATTCGTTCTCTCCAGGACGATTTGTGTTCTGACAATGAGGACAGCATTATATATGGGGACGATATGGATACAGGAGTCGACGCGGTGGATATACCTGGAGTACAAATTATTATTGCCCCAACTGTACTGAGCCACCTCCCCCATGTCTGGAGTGCTTCAGGGAGTACCATTCATACTAACTAATACTTCCGGTTACAAATGACATATTTGATTCTTGCTCGTACATTTTTGGTTTATTATTCATTCTGAATAATAACCCTATGTTTTCGGTCACGAAAACTTTTTTAACAACCCCCCCTCAAAATTTGATACTTTACGTTTCAAGACATGGAGATTCCAAATTTGCAATGTCCGTCCGCCATCCCCCGTCCGGGGGTTTTGTGCCTTTGACGAGGTCTAAAAAATTCGTTCTTTCGCCCAAAAATCCGATTTGGTATGTAGTTGTGCCCGCCATCTCAGCAATCCGATCGGACGAAGCCCGTGGTTGTAATGGGCAAAAAACGGTTAAAAAAATTAACGAAACGCAATACAACGCGGGAGCTACAGCGTTTCGTCGTTTGAATTCCCACCCGCCCTGCCCGTCTCATTAAAAAAGCAACCGCTCTCAAGGCTCGCTTCCCTCCCAACGACGCTGCCTCTCCCCTTTCGCCTTTCGCTTCGAGCGCCCCTGTTCCAATTTCCCCGACGTTTTGGTTTTAATACGATTCAATTTTGGTTTATTATTCATTCTGAATAATAACCCTATGTTTTCGGTCACGAAAAATTTTTTACAACCCCCCCTCAAAATTTGATACTTTACGTTTCAAGACATGGAGATTTCAAATTTGCAATGTCCGTCCGCCGTCCCCCGTCCGGGCCGTTTTGTGCCTTTAACGTGGTCTAAAAAATTCGTTCTTTCGCCCAAAAATCCGATTTGGTATCTAGATGTGCCCGCCATCTCGGCAATCCGATCGGACGAAGCCCGTGGTTGTAATGAGCAAAAAACGGTTAAAAAAATTAACGAAACGCAGTACAACGCGGGAGCTACAAGCGTTTCGTCGATTGAATTCCCTCCGCCCCGCCCGTCTCTTTAAAAAAGCTCGCCTCGAGCGCCCGATCGCTTCCCTCCAAACAACTCCGCCTCCCACTCGCCGCTCAACTCCCCTTTCGACTGCCTTTCGCTTCGAGCGCCCCCGTTCCTATTTCCCCGACGTTTTGGTTTTAATACGATTCAATTTTTTTTAGATTCTTTCGTTTCATTCTCATTTTGGTTTTTTCATAGATTTTTGGTTAAATTTTGATATTAGTATTTAGCGTGCATGTTTTCATATTAAAATTCAGTTTTTTCTAGATACTTTTTTTTGTTTATTTTAATATTACGATTCAGTTCTTTTCAACCTTTTTTTGGGTTTCATTATGATATTTTTCGATGCTGAATCGAACAGGATGGGTCTCGGAGCATTAATGCTAGGTCAAGCTGATTATCCGAATAATAAACCGTTGTGTAATAATTTGCAGGGTTTTCTTACTTTGTAATCTTTTTTTCCCACAACTTTTTTTTCTTTTTCATTTCTTTTAGTATTTTGGTTGTTGTAATTACTCTGTTATGAAGCATTTATCTTTATCAAATGTCAAATAAATGACTTGCCTGTCCTGTGTTTTGCTTACGAAGACTTGCCAAATCAACCCGCAAGACGCAGATTTGTGTCATTACTTGCCAAAACAACGGCATGACTCGAATGTGCACAGGCAGATAATTACACTTTTTTCACATTTTACACATTCTTGCCAGTTTCCTTCACAGAAAATAGAAAAAAGTCCGTTTTTCTGGTACTTTCTGGGTGCAATGCTCTGTATTGAAAGTGTTAAGAGAATGCGAGATTGTTGAACATCTACTGTAGCCGCGTAGTGTGTACATTTCCAACGGAAATACGGCTCCAGATCAGGGTAGAAGTTGAGTGAAAGGCAAAGACCTTGTGAATGTAAATCATGGCGACAGAGCACAGTTAACATAATGTGAATGCAAGTTTAAACGACAATAAAAATTCACACTAAACGCTTCAAGGATGTACACACTGGCCATTTTGAAGATGTGAATAAGGAAAGTTGGGGCATTGCGGATAGCATTTTCTATACATTTCACTATACTTTTGATCGATTAGGCACATATTATGAAACAATACGCGTCATCAAATTCTACAATTTCTGACAATTTGTTGAATGGAGAAATTAGCCCAGAAATATCAGCAAGCGAGACTTCAAATGTCAAACTACTAAGGAATTTTACAAAAACGGCGCTAATTATATACTGTGGAGGCATAATTCTGGACGTGGCATAAAGCCCGGGAAGCTGAGTCCTCACTGAGCGCCAGCCCCTCCAAGGGCGGGAGGAGCAGGGCTGTGTTACTCAGCTCGTTGTCGCTGTCTTTGTCGCTTCAGAAGAAAAAGGGAAGCACCCGCATTAAAAATATCTTGAACGAGAAATTCATCCCAGGAGGGACTATTGTGCTGTACATAAAATCATCATCTCGCTCAGTTTGAGTGAGAGCAAGGTGTGCTGCCGTCACACTTTCTTTTTGTTCATTCCTGAGTACGATCGATTATCTCTTTCTGGAGCCCCTTGTGTTGATAGAGGTTCGGATTTGGAGGGCCTCGTGTATTTATTAGTTTCCCTTTTTGAGGATTCAGTGCCTGGTTGGCTATTCCGCCCCCCTGCCCTGAGAGAAGGAGCTTTATTACATACCCGACCTCTACAATTTATTAAGCTCACACAATACTTTTCCCAACTAGCATTTACCTTTTGCTCTCATTAACCTTTTTGTAGGAGAGATACAGCGCCTACACACAGCACATATGTAGCGTGCCATCGAATGTTATTTGAAAGTTGGTGTGATGCGTAGCGCCAAATATCTCCATATTATTTATTCACCCATTTTCGTCTTGTCTTTTCTACCATCTTGTGCACACTACCCTCTCCATAAGCTCCAGATACCCGCTTTCGCCTCCTTCCACCACATGCTCCAGTGAGCGGATGCGAAGAAGAAAGTTACTTATTGAAAATACGAAAACATGGCACGCAACGCACACAATTAGCGTAAATGGAGTAAATACCGAGAATATATGTGGGACGTCCAGGGCTCAATTACGTTCGGGAATCTACAAATGAGATCGCCAATTCCAAATATCAAATGACTTCGAACGACTTCACTTTTCGACTTTTCCATCAACGTCATGTACAGCTGAAAATAAAAAGAGTTTGTTATGAGTTAAAATAAAAAAACGCGCGTTGATATTAATAAATGGGGTCGCGTAGACACAAGAGGTTCATTTCCTCAGCCTGGAGCCAACAAAAGAAATTTCATTCTATCACATCGATGGGAATTCATTCATTATGAGAAGAATAGCCTTTGCTGTCCAGCCATCGAAATACAAAACAGGCTCTCTTCAAGCCTCAAAATCAGTCTGATGGTTAAAGAACATCCGCCGTCACATTTCTTCCCGCCGCTTTTATTTTTAGCCCTAAGAAGTAAAAAGAGAAGTTATGTGATTGTCTTTTACAGGTTTCGGAGTGTACGTGAATACAAATGAGGGAGAACTTGACCTAATTATCTATACCTTACTAATAACACAACTTGTCCCAACGAATAACGAAATTAATTGAAAAAAGAATAGTTTTGATTCTGTCTAAGCATATTTTTAAAATGAGCATAATGTAAAAACACACATTTCTTTAGGTATAATTTAGGTTCCAGAACTATAATTAATTATTAGCGTGAATGTAACTGTCTAGGCGCTTGGGTATTTTTAATGAAACAGGAATTCAATTTACAGAAAACTTGAGTCTTATTCATAAACATTGAAAAGTGCACTTTAAAGAAACATGTTTAAGTTAGTAAAGAGGCATTTGTTCACATTGGCTGACAACAGAAACTTTACACGTCTGACTTCTTTGTTTGCAAGCTCGGAAATTACATTCGGGTAATGAAATCTTTTTCGATAGCTAAAACTGCAAGGTAAGCCCGGTAATTGTCCTTGAGCAAGTAGAGAATGATGAGTTTGAAGCAGGGGAGCACTGTTACTTCAGCAAGGCAATATTGATATACGGGTATAAATCTAGAGACTTTTTGAAATCAAAAACTCATGCAGTCTGGACAATGTCAAAGCCTCATCAAACTACTCTTGACCCAGCAAATGTTTACATTGACGGCATTCAATCACAAATGGTGATTCCTTAATGTCAACTTGTCGTGGTTTAAGTTTCCAATATAAAAGCAAACCTCCAAACATGTGCCACCCCGGGCCCATTTTGCCCATGCGGTAAATCTGGACTTGGTTCCAACTGCATACAGATGGTTTCTGCTTCCTCAAACGTTGTATGTGCAAAATACACCCTGGGATCAGTTAAATGTGAAGAGGGTATGAAATACCTTCGTTACACGCTGAACAGTGCACTAGTTCTGTGTTTGACTATGTGTGTGTTGATCAACAACAGCAAGGACGAAGAAGAAGACGGTAACCACAGGAGGAGGCTACAATTATATCAGGGAAGGCAGAAAGGCTGGTACACATACAGAAAATGACCGACGATGTTGAATGGAAAAATAAGGAGGTCTAGTTGGGGAGGGGAAAGGAAAACCCATGAGAAAATTTTCGTTTTGTGAGGCATTCGTGATCAAGCCGTAAGAGAATAAACGAAGTTCTGCCCAGTTTACATATTTTTCACCAAACCACCACTACATGTACAACCTTACGCCTTATGTACTGGCATCTGTTATACTATGCTTCGTATGCTGAGAGCTGTCTCAGTTTTCGAAGAAGGTCGTGACAAAAAACGTGGCCACATTGTCTGTCCCTTTGAAACGTGTCATCAAAGTAAATAGTTAGATGAGGTGGTGTAGCGTACATGTTTTGATTATTTTGGTGGCAACACTGTATACCGTTCACGAAGGTTTCAATAAAGTTTTAGTTCAGCCTTAATGCAAATCGACAACGTGTCTTCATTATAACCCTATAGACATTACAGGTGGGAAACCAGATTATGAACTCCTCCCAGAAGGTACAAATTCCCCAGACATGGCGACACATGGGCAACAGCTCCTCACTGGGAGACTTACTACAAGACAACCCATCGTACCCCCGCAGGTCAGGTCGAGTGCCAGCGCTTCTCACAAGCTAGCGAAACTGCAACATCAATGACTTTTGACTGATGTTACTCTCTCTCTCAGTTTGATAAGGAAACAGACATGCAGTGGGGAACGAGATCAAAGAAGAGGGACACAGGTTCGATAAGGTGCAAGCTGTGCTCTGAACGTGGTTGCTCTGACCCATCTGCCTGGTGGGGGGAAGTGCAGGGTGCTTAGGGAGGCGAGGCTACTCGCTGTGGCTGATGATGGTTAGCATCCTTCAAAGCAACCTCCACCAGAGAACAACTGCACAGAATCTTCTCCAGCTGTTTCAACGGAAGAAGGAGGTTGATCTGCTCTTGACTAAGCAGAAATGCAACCAGAGAACCCATAGGTAGGAGGACGAGCTAAAAAATAAAGACATAGAGGAAATACTGCTCCTGAACCTCCCAAACTGCTGGGCAGTATGAGAATGAAAGCACGCTGCACGATTCTCGTGAGGGTGAAGAGGACAAGAAAGAAGAGCTGTCATCGTACTTGATGCAATGTGCTAACCAGTTCCGAGTTGGTTCCAAGCAGGAGTCAATTCATGGGGCCACTAGGAACAGATCAGCAGAAAACAAACAAATTTGTTTTCCTCAATACTCACTTGAATGTTGTTTTCGCAAAACGTATGAGATACTGCCATCAATTTGGCTAACGAGGTGGCGGCAGCAGATTGAATACTTACAGAGGAGTCCATTCTCCCTCTGCACACACTGACAATCAGGTCCCTAGAATAAAGTGAACATGAGTTAGGCCTGAACGATAAGGGCGAGATGATTGTGCACACTGTACTACTTTGTTCAGGAGTGACAAAATCGACTCTCTTGACTGCATCTCGTTTAATGACAATTACTTATGGAAAGCATGAGATAATCCGAGAGGCGTTATTTATAGAACTTCAAAATTCACAGTCAAAACAACAAAATCGTCCGGATGATTAAGATGAATAGCAGAAGGTTGATAAATGATACCTGATGTGGGAATCAAGGCTGGAGCCGTCTGTAACGAGGTATTCGCAAAGTTCAATGATAGAATTTAAGAGCGCGTCTTCTTCAGCTTCTCTGTTGTCACTTTCAAACTCGTCCTTGAAATTTAAACAAGAAACGCATCTTAGTAAGCAAATAACTAAAATCGAGTATGAGGTAGAAAATTAGGGTGAAATAGGGACTTCCTGTGCTGCATCGGCTTCTCTACTGAAGGAACAGTTAGTAGATGCACGGGATTTAAGCAACATGTGGGAATCAAGGGGAAAGTAACAACTACGAATTGTTTTCCCACCAATTGAGAACACACCAGGAAAATGGGTACAGTCAGACCACTGGAAGAGCGAATGTAGTATCATCAACACACAATATTTATGACACATTTACCTCGATAACTAAATAGCCATTCACTAATACCAACTTGGCTTCAACAGTGAGAAGAAACCCCAACAGTGATGAGTGCGATCTGGAGGATTTCAGCAAGTAATATTAAAGGAATGGGAATATTAGTTGAAGCGCTTTTCAACTGCGATGTCAGCATGCAAAATTCAAGAAGGTAACGACCGTCGACTATACTTAATAGCAAAATAAACGGTTTTGAGACAATTTCCCTCGGTACGCAGTATACACAGGACATTTCACTGTGAGCGCTTTAAATTTGATCAACGGAGGCATGGAAGGCGTTCAAACGTGTTTTTGACGATTCGTTGGAGGAATGATTAAGGGATCAGTTAATTATTTAGAATGAATGCAACAAGAAATATTACGAAAATATCCAACAATAAGAAGTTCGATAGATGACATATTTGTAATAATTTTGTAAAATGCTGTGATCACAACGAAAAATAAAAACAACAGTTTCAAGTCTGAAGTGTGTGCGTCAAGTGCATAAAACACCAAATGAATGCCCAGCAGAAGGGTGCTGTGAGCATCGTAAACGTAACAACCATTATTCTCGATGATCAGGGAGGGTGAAAATGACGGAAAACAGTGACGCCTACCAGGCACGGGGATCTCGTCAAGTGTTAAGTAAGATGTACAGAGCTACTCTTGAGTCTGCGATGAGTGCAATTTTGAGAACGCTCTTGAAGATTCTGAATTATAGTGAAGGCTGGGAATGCACGTTGCAATGTCTTAATAGTACAATAGTCATTCTCGAATGCCAACTCGATTTGAATAGTTGAATACTAATAATATTGTAGTCAGTTACTCACAGGACACAACCACTTCATTGTACAGTTCTAGAGCTAGTCTTCGATTAACTCATTCACTGGCATACTGAACTTCTAGGCTGGAGGATACAAGTAATCGCGTTCTGTTCTGTAAGAGCTTCTACAATTTCGAACAGCTGTTGTTGAATGAGCAGTCACTATGCTCACTTTGCGCGGGAGATATTGGTCAAAAGAGCGCAGTTTCAACTAATATTTATTGAATAAGATCGGGCAGGTATGAAATCTAATGTACAGGACTCTCCAGGTCATCGTTCTTCAATGATCTCCGCAACGTATGTGCTAATCAGCGTGTGTACACTTCCATAGTGTAGTTCAGGGGACAGCACTGGCTAAAGTGACAACGAGCTTTGGGTGCAGTTGTAGAAGATAAGGCAATTGATAGCAAAGCCCTTCAAAACATGACTGATGCCATCCCAGCAAGTGTCACATGATTGCTATAACAGCTTCGTGGTACAGTAACATACGATAAAAAATAGTTACCATATCTTCACTCTCGACGACCTTCCTCTTCTTAGCTTGTTCTGGTTTTGTGAGGCCATTGGTGACATCTCGGTCAAAATATATCCACTTCCTAATTAGAAAGTGTGCAATTAATATTAATTATGCATTACTACTACATAATTCTAAAATTCAGCATCAAAAGGGTTAATACCTGAACACAATTTCGCTGTAAATGTGGAATAGCCGAGCAAGGAGCAGTTCTGAAGCAGTTTCTTCTATCGACACGCTGACTTGAGACCTTTGGCTGTCATTCAAAGACCCTGTTTGGTATAGGGAGACAAGAGTTAGTTGATATTGATTCTACCAATTATAAAATATGCGAAGTCACTAGAAATGTGAATATCAATTATTGGTCAATATTCAACTTCTCTCGCTCTTGCTCAGCCCCTCTCTCTCTCTCTCTCTCTCTCTCTCTCTCTCTCTAAAGATACAGAATGAGCATGCTCATCTGTTCCAAAAGTGTGGTAGGATAGAGGTATTCAAAGACAAGTTTTAAAAAAAATGTTGATTGACAGTTATTATACTGTCGCTGATGTTTATGTTTACTAGTTTTCCAAACCTTATAATTATATTACTTATTTATTCACCATATTCCCACATTGTAAATAGTTTATATTTTGGCAGTTTCTCATTGGGTTGCCAACCGTTTTGTTATTCTGCCAATTGTTATACGTGTCCAGTACCACGCCTAAGTTTCTTGGTTTTTTCTTCAAGTTCATGTTTAGTCTTTAGATGAGGGAATCCACTCAAAATAAGGGGAGGGGTATCCGAATACTCGCCCTTCTAGTGCACATTTATTGGTGAATGAGTTAGTGAATGAATGTCAAGCAGGTGGCCTCAGTCGGTCCTGCGGAGGCGGTTGGGGGGAGATTTGGATTTTAAATTTATTTTATTTAGAAGTTTTTATTTAGTCTATTACCATTATATTCGTTTCTGGGACCGTCTCAGGAATTCCCTCAGAAAAACCCTGTGAACGAAGAGTCTGGAGTCTGTGTTCACCCACCCCAACAAGCTGGTGTGAAAGGTGTGTGTTGGTTATGTGGTGTGAATGTAACTTATTCGGTGCAAACGTGATTTACTGGCAGGGGATGCTGGTAGAGCTGTATTATAAGTATAATTAATAACGCAACGAGTTTAGTTATGATGAGTGTAGGAGAAAATGTAACTGCATGCTGTGCTGTAGCCTGGGAGAATGGAAGAGAGAGCCACATGGCCCTAATTCTCCCTGATCAATAAATAAATAAACTCTAATTCTAATTCTCTCGTGCTCTCTCAAACTCTCTTTATCTCTGCTGCTCTTTTGCTTCCTCGATAAGCTTTGTGCTACGATTGAAAAGGGATGACCCCGTAACACCCGACTGCATACTTACTCCCTAGGATGTTTAAAAATAGAAGAAAGAATCTTGATGTAGCAACGGTGATGTTTAAGCTTGTGAAGTTTCGCAATCGGTAGTTGAAATTGCGGAATTTCTGGAGTGACCCTCATACACCTTATGAGCGTTTTTAAACCCTCATGCTATAGGTATAGGATTGGACTACTAGACCAATAATTGTTAACATTCTAGTAACGTTTCAGCGGAGTGTATAAGGAAAAAACCGCCCTAAAACCGATTTTCGTCAAAAATGTTGATAATTTATTGTGCTGCTCTATTCATTTTCCCACGAATGGGAATTTTATGGTATAACTGTCTTATTACGAGCAATCAATATACAAAATTTAATCAAAATCGTTGGAGCCGTTTTTTGAGAGAAAAATATTTAGTGTTTTGATCACTATGATAACTATAGTTATATAGTCGGCTGATTTGGTATCGTTTTCTCTAAAAATCGTTCACAGACACACACAGACCATTTTCCCAAATAGTGTTTTTCGGACTCAGTAGAGTCTGAAACGTAATTATATCACATTCCTTTCTACTTTGTAGAGCCAAGGAAAGTAAAAATATACTCGTATGTACAATATCAGCACACAAGTTATTGTCAGCATAAGCGTTCTGATTTATTTATACTCGTACATTTGTCGTTTTTTGATGTTTTTTTAATTTGAATTTTTGTTATCTGTTTTGTGTAAACAAGGGAATGTACTGAGTTTAGTGTCTCCAGGGAGAATAGAAGAGAGGGCCTTCAGGCCCTAATTCTCACGGGTAAATAAATGAAACATTTCAATCAATCTCTCTCACTCGCTGTAAATATCTAGCAATCGCTGTAAATCCTTCCAGATTTTCGTAGAAATGCTTAGTTGTGCCTACCTCCCCCCTCAACATAACGCCTCTTCTAGTAAATTAAGACATTTGTCGATCATTCAACGGCGCTACTGGACAGCTTTATTTTACTGTTGACACTGAGACATTGTAATGCCACTTAGTGGTGAGTAACCTCGTTATTGCGTGCTCCCACGTCATCAGACTGCATAAATGTCATTAAACTTGGTATTAATCTCCGCTAAATTTACTGTCAACTTATACATTTTTTAATTCATCAGATAACACTTGGCAAAACGCCTTCCACAGAGTACAGGGCTTGTTGAGGTGCCTTGTTAGTGTAACACCGAGGATTATTTCGCAATATAATACGTACCATTCAAACTTTTTTTATTGGGAGCAATCACGCTGCAGCAATCTCTGAGAATTTGATCCACAACTTTCTCCGGATAAGACGACAACTAAACAAGTTGAAACATAAATTATGAAAAAATTCGCATTATGCCCTCGCGCAAAGATATAAGCAAACAGTCGCAACTTACGCGGAATATCATTCTGATCACAGCCATCGCCAATTGTAAGAACTCTTTTTGATGTGGTTTCGCGAACTGCTTCACAAGGAAAGAGGCTGATTTTTCGAACACCACGTAATTTGGAGGATACCTAGAGAAATGATCATGCGCCGTTGAATATCTCATAGTTGCAACGAATGAACAATTAAGCATACAATTTTATCGAAATTTGAAGCAACGTTAGTTTCGAACGTAGAGCAGAGAGAAGAAAACGAAGAACCAATTACACACAGAATAAGAGACTAGTATACCACCAAATTCCCACTGTAGGCACCCAAGTGATCGTAGTCTAGTTGTCGAAGAGGAAAGGTTCATAATCCGAGGAAACTTGAAATCGTTGTAATTTTGGCCGAGTCAGCGGCGGCCTAATTTCCAAGGCAGAAGTTCGTAACTCCAACGCGCCCCTTCATCCCAAAAAGAGGAAAAGGCCAGGAGAGCAAAATATTAAGGGGGAAAATAATTAGACAACTTCTCGAATCTGAGATAGCAATTCGCAAAGTTCCTGCAAAGAGTGGAGCAGTGAACCATCTACAACAATGTTGTGAAAGAAAAGTAGCCGCCCTGTCCTTGTGACTCTCCTCCATGAATTCGCTTTAAAGCTTCAATATAGCTACGTATTCTCAAACACAATCCACTCATTGAGGTCGTCTGCTCCAGAAGCAGCGGCTAACAATGATGATGATTATGTACCGCCTCATTCCCATTGTAGGCACCCCAGTGATCATAGTCGAGAGATCAAAGGCGAAGATTCGTATTCCGAGGAAACTCGGGGTATAGGATCAGAGCTTGGGATTGCTGGCTCTGATATTTCCAAGCCCCACAAATCTAAAACGTTATTTCCCTCATTTTTACTTACTTCCGTTCATGAGTCAAAGACTGTTCACAGATTCGGAGCAGCAGCTGTTCCCCCCAGACTCTTTCACGCTATCCACCTGCTCCACATGATGGCCTGATCCCAATACTCTTCCTATACCCCCACATAGTGCAAGCTTCACGTCGGGCGATAACCCCCCCCCCCCTCTTGAGCTACTTCTCCAAATCTCTCGCTCATCATGGGCCCCTTCCAGAGCCTCGTGTAATAGCCCAAAGAACATTAATGTGGAGAGGTTGCTCAGTCCTCCTAGTTCATCCTCGCTTCACTCCCTCCAACTTCACTACTCAGCGAGGAGCGAGAATGTCAAAGGGGTTGCCCATTCGTCCTCATCACTCCAACTGACTTCATTGGAAGGCTGATTTTGTACCGTGAGTGAAAGGTTCACGAGGAACAAATGCATGAGACTTTCACCAATAGGATACTCCCCTCATCCAATTTCAATGAACCCACTCCGCTAGGATGCTTTAGGCGTGTGTTTGTACGTTCTTTGCTTGTTTTTTCACGCCCCAAGGATACTCTGTGACAATCTGGAGGAGGCTGTAAACGACCCCCATCATCTTCCATGAGTCCCCTGCTGCGCTCATTGTACGGCTCATTTGCAGCTTCGCTATTTCTTTGGTAGTTTTCCCACTTTTTTCCATTGTTTCCCACCGCAGCTGAATTAATTATCAACACCACCTCACTGTGCCTATAATTATTCTTGGCCACGGGTGAGATAGCAATTGCAGGAGAGGTTGAAGACACGCAAGTGAGGTAGATGAAATTGCATCCTATAGGTATAGCAACAGTTATTAAGATAGTCACTTCATATCAGTAATGCATCAATTAAAACACATACAGCAGAATCGAGTACCTTAATATGGAGCAATAATGAAGGCTTTGAAGCTGAACAGCAGACTGATTCTTCAGAAGTCGAATGATAATCGGGCGTTTGGACGTTGATTGTCAGGAACTACTGTCGTTGTTGAGCAAAATAAAGGGCCCCAGGGTTTGGGATTTGAACTTCCTAAGATCCTACAGCTACTTTCTTCTCCCGTTCGACCATTCATAAACAAATTCTTGAGCGTTCAAGTCTACTACACTTATTTTATTAATTCTTATGTTGTTTCAAGATTAGCTTAGTGAAAGCTTAATGGCAACATACAAGGCAGTTTAGTTATGAATGGGTGTTTCTCTTCCCCTTCCCTTCCGAGTCTATGTTTTTTCCATTTTTCTGTATTTTTTGAAGAGTGGGGAAACGAAATCTGTCTACAAACAACAATTTTCTGGTGAAGTAGATGATTGACAAATAAAATGGACTTCCTCAAACCTCTCACGTTTCCACATCCTACTATTATTACTCACCTAACGTATTTGCCTTCAATTTTCGTAGATCCCAATCTCATCAACGTTTTACACGTTTCTGTGACACACTTGACGGAAGCATCAGCTGCCAGCCCGACGTCTACCAGAACTGAAATATTAGACGAAATAATGGCTGGTGTAGACCTGCAAACAGTAAAGCACTTTTCTTTAACGGTTCTGCGTCATAAGTGAATAAACAAATTTAAAAAACTTAACAAACGTCTCACCCAGCGATCATGTTCAACAAAATCAAAGCTCCGACGCTCTCCTCGTCGGACGTTTGCTCAAACTTTTTTGAATACTTTTCCCATAAAACCTAGAAAGACGAACGGAGTAACTGAAAGCTGCAGGAGCTACAGGCACAAATACCACTCATAAAAACATTTTGAGAGTGTACAACCACTTACTTGCATGAATTCGTTTGTGAGTTCGTTGCTTGAAACCCATTCTTGAACCAGCTCTTCAAGCGCGTACTTTTGCTCTGAATCCAGTTCTCTAACTAATTTGATCAAGCGTTGAGCAATCTGTGAGAATAGGAAACAGTCGAAGTAATAATGAGATCGAAGAAATAGTAATGACACACACACACACTCGACGATGTATAGACCATCAGTTTCCTTTACTACCTCCACAAGGGCATACTACGTGCTACAGTCCCGTCTGAATGAATATTGAAAAGACGATAATAGACTAATAGCGTCTAAGTATGCTACCAGCTGTGCCTTAACAATTCTCTCAAATACTTCCAAAAAATTTGTCAGTAAAAAGGTTAGCCAGTAATCATTGGCTGAAATATTAGGCCATTTTGAGGAACACAGGCTGCAGATTAGGCTGATGCAAGTGTACCGGGGCAAACCGAACTCTTCCATTTAGCGAAGGCTCGTTCGGGGCATTACACCGCACTAGGCACTGCAAATGCCCCAATTCGCTCGAAACTTGGCTGTCGTCAGTTGAAACCAAGCGGTTCTCTCATCGAGGCGTTGCCCTAATGACCGTGTTTGCGTTCGCTCCCACCCAGTTCTCTATTTGTGGTGTTAAAACTTCTCCAAATGTAACTCTATGTTCCAATTGCATTCGGTTGATATCGTACTCACTCCCTGACTCAGTATGATATCGCTATTCTATTATAGTGATTGGGGGAAAACCCCTCTTCTTGTGCTTTAGTAGCATGGTGGACTGTATCGTCGTGCAGAGTGAATTAACCCCCAAATAACAACTATCAAGTGTGTGGGTAAGTACAACAAAATTATTAAATTTTCCCTTGCAGTCGAAAAAAATACCAGCCGTGTGATTCTGATCACTGGGCAGATCACCCTCAACCAGCGAGCCCCTGGAAAAGGTGTTACGAGGGGGGATTTGCAGATGTTTGGCAACCACCTGACTCAGGCAAAAATTACAGCTATCGCGAGGAGCTCCGATCCATCTCCCAACTTTCATTGGGATTATGAACCACTAGACTACGATCGCGAAGGTGCCTTTTAATGGGAGTCGGTAAAAAGGAATACACCAGGAAAAATATAAATGGAATGAGGGAATTACAGCCCTTACCCAAGGTTTCCAAGCCCTTCGATCGCCTCCAAAGCTTTAATGAAATGCTTAAGTTGTTTGTGAGCCGCAGTGGGAGCAAACCACAGAAGGATTATGAAAAGAAAACCGAATAAATTACACTCCAAAAAACGCATACCACAACGGGTGAAAAGAAAAGGTAACTGACGGCTCTTATCTTCAACGAAAGTTCGGTCAGAGGGCGAGGAAACAGGATAAAAATATCTGGTGCGTAGCAACACACAAATTTCCGCCACCCCTTTAAGTTCGAACACCACCTACATAGGCGGGCGCTATATCTTCGTTCAACGCATTTTTACAGGAACATTTATGGAGAACAAAATGTAGGGACTAGTTAGCTGAGAGTACTCCGAAAGTTTGATCGAAATCGTTAAAGCCGTTTTTGAGAAAATTGGAATACCGATAAATTAATATTCGACAAATCTCCTTTTCTGAGTTAACTTGGCTTATATCTCCGTTCCACATATATATACAGAAATAATTATAGAGAACGAAATGTGGCTATGGGTAACTAAAAGAACCTCCATTAAGATTTATCACATCTGGTGAAAAAGTTACCCTGGAAGTTACGGAATTGTTAGAAACAACGTTATTTTTGACACATTTTGATTTTTATCTCTGTTCAATGGACGGTCACAGGAACATTTATTGAAAAGAATATGTTGGTATTAACTATTTGAAAACATCCTGTAAGTTTGGTGAAAATCGCTGAAGCCGTTTTGCCAAAAAGCGTAAAAAACCTATTTTTGCTTCAGGGGCCCATATCTCCGTTCACCGTATTTTCATGGAGATATGTATGGAGAAGAAAAGTTAGGTATTGATTAGGAGAAGATAATTTGAAAGTTTAATCAAAATCGTTAGAGCCGGTTTCGAGAAAAATGCGAAAAACCCCTAGTTTTTGGTACATTTTCGTCCCCCCACCCCCCTTCCCATCTGCCGAAAGCGTCCATAACCTTATTTTGGTGTCTACAAAAAAATATCTGGTGCGTAGCAACACACAACTTTCCGCCACCCCTTTAAGTTCGAACACCACCTACATAGGCGGGCGCTATATCTTCGTTCAACGCATTTCTACAGAAACATTTATGGAAAACAAAATGTAGGGACTAGTTAGCTGAGAGTACTCCGAAAGTTTGATCGAAATCGTTAGAGCCGTTTTGAGAAAATTGGAATACCGATAAATTAATATTCGACAAATCTCCTTTTCTGAGTTAACTTGGCTTATATCTCCGTTCAACATATATATACAGAAATAATTATGGAGAACGAAATGTTGGTATGGAAGACTTAAAGACACTCCATTGGGATTTATCACATCTGGTGAAGCAGTTACCCTGGAATTTACGGAAGTGTTCGAAAAAACGTTATTTTCGACACATTTTGATTTTTATCTCTGTTCAATGGACTGTCAGAGGAACATTTATTGAGAACAATATGTAGGTATTAACTATTTGAAAACACCCTGTGAGTTTGGTGAAAATCGCTTGAGTCGTTTTGCCAAAAAGCGTAAAAAACCTATTTTTGCTTCATAGGCCTATATCTCCGTTCACCGTATTTTCATGGAGATATGTATAGAGAAGAAAAGTTAGATATTGATTGGTAGGAGATAATTTGAAAGTTTAATCAAAATCGTTAGAGCTGTTTTTGAGAAAAATGAGAAAAACCCTAGTTTTTGGTACATTTTCGTCCCCACCCCCTTCCCATCGGCCGAAATCGTCCATAACCTTATTTTGGTGTCTACAAAAATAACGAACAAAACAAAAAAGAACCAGCTCAATCGGATCAGCCGTTCTCCCGCAAATCGAACTACAGACACACACACACACAGACATACACACAGACATACACACGGACCTCTCTCCGAAATTAGGTTTTTAGACTCAGAAGGGTCTGAACCTTAAAGATCTGAAGAAAACCCAACTTTTTTTTTTGGGCCGATTACTATACTTTCCTTCCCTTCGGGTAGCGGAAAGTAAAACGAACAAAACAAAAAAAGAACCAGCTCAATCAGATCAGCCATTCTCCCGCAAATCGAACTACAGACACACACACATACACACGGACCACGCGCCGAAATTAGGTTTTTTAGACTCAGTAGGGTCTGAAACGTAAAGATCTGTAGAAAACCCAAATTTTTTTTTTGGGCCGATTACTATACTTTCCTTCCCTTCGGGTAGCGGAAAGTAAAAAGTTGAATCGTATTAAAACCAAAACGTCGGGGAAATTGGAACGGGGGCGCTCAAAGCGAACCCGGGGGGAGTTGAGTGTTGAGAGGGAAGCGAGCGGGTGGCCGCGCTCGCTCGCCTCGAGTTTTTTAATGAGACGGGCGGGGCGGGGGGAGTTCAAACGACGAAACGCTGTAGCTCCCGCGTTGTACTGCGTTTGTTAATTTTTTTAATCGTTTTTTGCCCATTACAACCACGGGCTTCGTCCGATCGGATTGCCGAGATGTCGGGCAGAACTTGATACCAAATCGGATTTTTGGGCGAAAGAACGAATTTTTTAGACCACGTTAAAGGCACAAAACGGCCCGGACTGCGGACGGACATTGCAAATTTGGAATCTCCATGTCATGAAACGTAAAGTATCAAATTTTGAGGGGGGGTTGTAAAAAAATTTTCGTGACAGAAAACATAGGGTTATTATTCAGAATGAATAATAAACCAAAAGAGATGGAACAGCAATCCTTCCCAGTTTCCCCACCATTATCATGACTCGTCCACGACACCTCTGCCTATAGTCAAAATAAACGCTTTTTCTCCCCTAAGTCGAACACGAAGGAATACGTGGGAGGTTTAGTGGAGCACATCAGTCATTTCAGTCAACTTATCAACATACTTGAGACATTTTAAATTATCTTTTCGCGCCAGAAAATTCTCTTAACGTCTCACCTGCATTGCCTTGCCTCGAGGAGTCGGTTGTCCAGTGTTCAAGTACAGAGTTTTGTAGGCCGCTACGACAGCTTCTTTCACGCCAGGCTGTTTGCATTTCACGTACACCAATATCTCGCGTATCACAGGCCGAGCATTTGGAAGACCGAATTGGTAAGCTGTCGTGAAAAATTCGATGGCTTCCAGTACTTCCAATAGACTTTTTCCTTTCATGATTTTACTCACCTCGTCGCACACAGAGCACATCAATTTAGCGAATGCAGTGGCTTCCTGCAACATTTGAAGATGTTTAAAAGAAAAATACGGTAAAGTTATCACATTGGTTGTATCAGCTCTACACTCCAGTCAGTTAGTGACTAAACTGGACCTGTAACAGAACTGTCGTGACCACATGAAATGTTTCTAAGCCACCTCCAGACTCTCGATGAGTATTCTCTCAGTGTGCCTATTTGCCAAAGTGGAACAAATGAACAACCACAGTTTCCCGTAGTGCGCACAGGCCGAGCACAAAGCACACACATCCTAACTTTCGCGAAGTATCCTAGAGGAGCAAGTCTCAGGCATTTGCTCTTCGTGATCCTTTGGCTCGTGATGTAAAAACGGTTCAGGCGGAGCCCTAGCAACCACTACCGCTATCACATTCTCGTTCCTTGCCGAGTGGCCAAGTCAAAGTGAGGCGAGGATGAACAGAGAGGGCCGAAAAATTCCACATTCTTGCTCCTCAGGCAACTCAGTGAGAGTCTAAAAGGGCCTTTACAGGGTTGTACGAGAAAAGTCCAATAAATTATCCAACGTTTCGACGAAAATCCATTTTATGCAGTTTCTTTCGAATAAATCTCACTCATGTGACACTAGCTACCACAAAAAAGAAAATCAGGAGCCCCCCTTGGAATTCCACAGTTCAAACTTATGTTTCTTTATGTAACTGTTTTCTCACTGTTTCCACTTCAATTCCAGAACTATGGACACGATCCCAAAAAAAATCGAGGCCACAGTTCCATCAATTATCTGGGGGTTTCAATAAAGGTCGTAGCATACATAGCAGCAGCCCAATAAATTCTGGAACTTTAGTTTTTCACGTAATGTTATACCAAGATCGTTCAAGGGTCTGATGTCTCGCATAAAGGCCATGAAGACTGTTCAGAATACTAGTCAGAATCAGCCGTAACCTTCAGTAATTATCTCCATCTTCGCTCTCTCTTCTGTTTTACAAGTCGCAACACAGAACTGTAAAGACCGCCGGCGATGGTTTGGCCGCCAGGCAAAACGATAGATGGAGGCCTCCCAACCATTGCCTAATATCACATTGGCTTTTTTAAGAAAAGAACGCACCATAAAGTGCATTGAGCGTTCACTCACCTCCGCATATTGAACGATTTTCGTTTGCTTCTCATACTCTTCAGAAAAGCAGTCGAATTCCATTGGAAGTTCAGGAGAGGCGAAAGATATTTCCATGAAAATCTTCTTTAGGACGCTCGTGTAATACTCTACTTTATCCACATTGTCCAAGTTGCAACTGGAATTGAAAGATAAAAGTAAATTAAAATGAATGCGCAGAAACAGTCAACCCCCAACACGTAGAACAAGTTTCAATAAGGCCATGGTTCGATATTGTGAACTTGAAACGGGGATATTTACAGTGATGGACAGGTCTGTATCCTCAAAATCACTGTTTCTGAACACATAAGAAAGATATATCAGTCATGAGTAATGGAAGTTGGAGAGGGAGGAAGGCGAAGTCTTTGAGAGGAAAGAAGTGGAGAAGCATTGAAGTGGCCATGTCCTGTTATTGACTAAGTTTGCTACCCAAGACAAAGGAGCAGTAGCCAATCGTGCCTAAAGTAAATGGCCTCGTACATGAGGATAGTGCCACATTAACGCACACCCCAAGTTGCCTCGGTAATTGCTCATAATGTGGCAAACATTTCGAGGGAAGTGCCTTTGTGGAACTGGAGGAGTTGGCTGAAACGCCACCCCTCACTCATATTGACTGGCTTCTCGTGACAGCTGACTTTTTAATTTATTAAAAAGTTATTTTTATTTATTATTAAATAATTGCAGGTCTTTGCTGTGCTGGGATGGGCCTTTGTAATGTGGGGTACATGACTTGTCTTGGATGCAGGCGTTGCAACGCCACACGTCCCTTTATGAAAATAGACCCCCCGAGGATGTGAGGGTGGCTGGAAGTGGATAAACTAATCTACAGAGCAATGAGAGGGGTGACCCCTACCCTCCTACGCTAAATGTTAATACGCACTGTCCTATCTCCTATCTCTCGCAACACCTTACCTATATCAACTCCTATGTACTTGACTTGCTTCTGAAGTCTGACTGTTTGGAGCACTTGATGGGTTTTGGCCTTGATTTGGATCACGGATGAGCAATGGCTCCCAGTCAGTCCCCATGAGAGTTCTGAGAGGACCTATGAAAAAGGCGTTCCAAGCTACTGATCCGAAGACTGAGCTCTGTGGGCAGCATCTCTCTATCGTCACTGGGGGATCGTATCTAGAGCTACAGTTTCGCTATCTTAAAATGACTACTATTTATACACAAATGCTACTTATACTGACTTTGCCGATTCCTATTCCCTAACATGTACACCCTAAGTACAAAATGAACGAATGATAGTGAAATGCACTGCCAGGTTCGTACCAGGTGCTATGTGCATGGGACAATGCTGAACAAAGACGAGGCGTGGGAGTTTTTAGAGAGGAGGATAAAGCTTTTAAAACTCAGCCAATATGGACTTTCTAGGGATTCCCTATGCTCATGTCCATCTGGCTTCTTGAACTTGAAATCGGTAAAAATGTCCATGTTATTTACGTCATTACTTACATTATGATCAGTCTTTGTGTTATTGGTGGAGCATTAAATCTAATTATATTTGCTAAGGATGTCCAAGTTTTCACAACTCCCCCCCCCCCCACGTAAAAATGTCACTTAAAGTTCCAAGGGGTGGAGATTCCAAATCATTTATGTCCGTCCAGCGTCCACGCCATGTTTTTCCTTTAACGTTATCTACAAAATTCGTTCTTTTACACAAAAATTACTTTTGGTATCTACTTACGCGTTTTATCACATGATTGTTAAAGGTGAAAAATGGTTCCAAAAATCAGGCAAAAACGATATTTTGTCAGTTTTATTTTCAATTAAGTCGTATTTGCTATCATTGCCTGGGTATTTGTCGATAATGACTCGAATGGGACAAGTCTCGGTGGTGTAGAACATCTTTAGGTAGAAAACAGTGAAATCACAATAAATATAGTTATTAGTTATAGGCAAATTCTACTACTCGAAGGAACTCATGAGGCAATGTAGCGAAAGTTATCGTTTCCGAGCCAGCGCTCATTTTCCACACTGCCTTCTCTCTCACCAGTCAGTTTGTTTGACTCCTCGCATCGTGCCAATCGCCTAGCGTCACATAGAATTTGTCAATTTGCGTTGTTCCATCGTAGCAGGTCATGTTTTACATCGTCAGTTAGTATTTGTCAATGTTTAATCGAATGGGGGGGGGGGGTTGAGACTCAGAGGTCCGTGGCTGCGTAAAGCCGGATAACCAGGACATTATCGGAAATATTGATTGAAACAGGAGGTGCTGAGTAGGGTATGTCACAATCATGCTGTGCGAGAAAACAATAAAACGTTTTGTAATAATTGGCTGTTCTTTCAAATCTGGTCATCACGTGAAATTGCTAAGTGTTTAGAGTTAAAAAAGGGTAATGACCAGCAGTCGGGTGAAGTTAGTTGATCTGGGTCTTGTATAGTAACATTTCAGGGTCAATTGATGTTTTTGCACCCAGATTCCCAAGTAAGGATGGTGAAGAGTTTTAGAGAATCTCGTTCTGATACTGGTTTCTACAGCGTGAAAATGTATTTTTATAATATTCTCTGACCTACTCGGAAAATGGCGGCGTCACAAGTTGGCTTCTCATCATGCCAACTCAAACGGCTATCCGAGGAATGCGTGTTATTAAAAAACTCTTACCGAAGTTCTTTGGAGGTTGGAAACTGCACTTCACTTATGCGAAGGAATGCGTACGCTTCTGCAAAGTGCTTTTCTTGCAACAACTTCGTAATAATTATCATCACCTCCTGCACATTCACCGACTCAGACGCAGATGGTTCAGCTACAACTTCCTCCTCGCCTAAACGAAACAAAAATGCATTCAGTAAAAGTCAACGTATCAGGTGTACAAAGATGTAGAACAAATAAGAGACCTTCTTCAATTTTTTTTGTGATTGCCAAGACGAGCTCGGGCTCAGACTGGTTCCAAGATTCCTCTCTCGAAAGGGTCCTTTTAGAGTTGATTACTTCGAGAGTGGCCATAGCTTGCAGCAGTTCTTGCTCGAGTTGAGATATTTTGAGCTGACAAGACGAAACTTCGTTAATTTTGGTGCAACTGGAGGATAAAATAACGATAAATACAACGAAGGAAACTCACTTTTCCTGCAAATGGATTTTGTTTCAACAGGACGCAGAAAAATTGCACGGCGCTCTTCACAACAAACGCACTTTTATCGTTTATTCGATTCAAAGCAACTTTAGTCACTTCAGTAATCATGTCTTTAGGAATCGCATTAGCTGCTGCAAGTTTGGTCCAAAGTTGTAAATCCTACAAAAGGAGAATGAACCCAGTAGCACCATTAAATCACTAAACGCAACTAGTTACAAAGCGAGAACTAACCTTCGACCGAACATACGCATTTTGATCAGTAAAATGTTTGAAGAGACAATTTAGCAACTTCTTGCGGCATTTAGCGTCGTCCTCGTTCAATTCTCCCCTCAAGCACTTCAACAGGATTTCACAAAATGCGATAAGCGTCGCATTTCTAGCAGCATACGGCTAAAACCACGCACAAAATATGCTATAGAAGAACGGTTGTTTCACAAAATAAACAATAAACTACTCATGAAAAGTAAAATCAAATTAATGAGTTTAGATCTCTGTTACTGAGAGGTGGTTGTGTATAGCAGCCTGTTGAATGCTTAAAACGCAATGAATGCTAGTGGATTTGACGTACAAAGATTTACACAGGTGTGGCGACCCTTGAAAGAAATCGTAGTCGAGGTACAATTAGACTTTTTACAACCTCCTTTTCACTTACCTAATATCAGTACGTGGGCTAGCCGAAAAGCTAGGGGCCGTCTGATATTTTTCCTTATACTCTTAGTACGTGGGCTAGCTAATGTGGCTAGAGGCGGTCAAAGAGTTTCCTGCCTCAGAAATTAGTACGTGGGCTAACTGAAAAGTTAGGTGCCGTCTGGTTTCTTCTAAACAACCTCTTCTTCAAAGATTTAGTAACCAACACAAGTTCCTTACAACAGGAAATAGAAAAAAATCACGCCTCATTGGTAGAGCCGCACGAGTCATCACAATCCCACTAGGGGCTTATACGAGGGACGTCCCAAAAGTATGTTCCGATTATTTGTAAATCCGTGGGAAAATGCCGTAGGGAAAAAATTCCAACAGGGATACTTCGTGTTACATCTGGTGGCAACACTGAATTTTTCTTATGTTGCTATCACTTGTTGCGGCTTATCAGCACCAGTGTAAACATGGCTACTACATTGAAAAACCCGTCAAATTGTGAAATCCGTTCGGTGATCCGTTTTTTAGTTTTTGAGAATGTTTCTGTGCCCGAAATTCACCGCAGACTCTCTTCAGCGTATGGAGAAGGGGTCATGAGAATCGAAATGGTCCGTAAGTGGAAGAGAATTTTCCTGGAAGGGCGGGGAAGTGTGCACGATGAACAGCGAAGTGGGTGCCCTTCCACTTCTCGTGGAGAGGACGCAGTTTCTGCAGTTCGCAAGCTTTAGGAGGAAGATTTCCTTTTCCCCCTCCTCAAAGTCCACCTGGGCGGAAGAAAGTTCCATACGAACACTGAACTCGAAGCCGCGGTCTCGGAATTCTTCAAACAAAATGACGCAGAATGGTACGACAAGGGATTTCGTAAACTTGCACCACAGTACCAAAAATGCATCGATCGGAATGGCGACTACGTCGAAAAATAAATTAGATCCGTACCTTTAAGAATAATTTGTTTTTTTTCAAATTGGTTGAGTTTTCGATTTTTCCCAGCACTTCGGAACTTACTTTTGGGACGTCCCTCGTACCACTGGGATGAGGCACCGAATAGAACTTCCTTACACTGTCCTCAGCGCTATTTTACAAGTGAGCTCGAGTCTGTTCTTCCGTATCATGAACATTCCTTTGAAATCTCAAAATTGTTGCGTTCAAATCATTTTATGATACGCGTTTTAGAATTGAAGGTTATTAATTAGACGTTACACACAGAGTTATGTAAGTCGAAAGACATTGAAGTTGCAGCTTTACTGTTGTGCAAGAGCCCGGGAACTCGCTCAGTATCCACCTGTGGAGGTACCGCAGGTTGTCATTTAGCCCAGTGGAGAGCGGTTGCCCATGTATCACCACGAAGAGGTAACCTTACTGGAAGGAGTTTTTATTAACTAGGGAGGCAAGTTTCGAAGGGAGAGATCAACTGTTTTTTGTTTGTGTTTTGTTTTTTTTCATAACCTTCTTTGCAAACTGAAGGAAACGATCATAAGCTCGCTTAGTAGCAGTCAAGCTGGAAGGTGTTCTCTTAACAACCTTTGCTCACTGTTGTAGAAGCTACACTGGATCAGCATGTGGATTTCTAGTTTCCTCTGCATTGGTGAATCTTTGTTGCTACAGGACTAACCTGAGTCACATTGCATCGCAGCTAGTATACCAGGTCTGTTTCTCGAACCCTCAGAGAGGGTTACATCAGTCTACTAGTATAACACACAGTATACTCCAACATGACCAAGTAGTTTTAAAATAATTAGGAACAACCCACTTCCTAAATCCAGGAATCAAACCCGCTGTTGTCTCGTTAAGTTTCCAAGTTAAGGCTCATTGGTCGAACACTATCAAAATCCAACACCCAGTACTTTTGTGAGCTCTAAGTAACGCACAATTTAATATTCATATCCGTGCACAAGACAGAACTTATGGCTAAGAAAATACTCACCTCAACTATCAGATACTTCCTTAGTATCGGAACACACGGGTAAAGTAGGTCTGGGTAGGTTTCCGCAATATCCGTTATCAACGTAGACACTGATTTTGAAAAACCTACTACGTCCTCAACTTGTAGAATATCGAGGAATTCTGTGAGGAGGCGTGGTAATACGCTCATACACTTGTACTCCTTCACCATAATAATTACTGAGGTCGAAATGGCCGACACAGTATTTTCGTTCTTCTTTACCAGCTAAAATAAGAACACAAAAGAAATGAATGAGAAAAGAGGGCGTAAACCCATTGATTTCACATACAGCATATTGACAAGTAGCATGAGTAGGTAGCAAATATGAATAGAGCCCATGGCAAATTTGAATAGACTCAGGAGACATACAGCATTAACAATTGGGACACAGCTGAGGGTTGGCACAGCGACTATTTTGGAGGTGGCACTGGCCTGGTAGTTGCACTAGAACAGTAGGTAAGTCACAAAACATTCTTGGTATCAAGACTGGAAGGATAGAATCGGGATCTGAAGTAGTTAATAGTGATAGGATAGGGTGGGGGGTTACAATGTAAAAATCGAGCGTGCCAGGAACTATTTACTTGTGCCCCCAAATACAAACAAACCACCCAATTGCTGAGCAGGGTGAACAGTTTGAACCAGCAAGAACAAAGTGGCTGATAAGACTGATGCAAACAAGTACTACAAATTCGCACCACTTCTAGTTCAATCATACTTTACTGCCATACTGGGGCCAACACAACCACGTTCCTATTCTAAGGTTGTCATCAGTAACCAGTCAAACGTTGGCAACCTACAACAAAATCATAAACTCAACAAGGAATAATTGTCAATTGAATTTACCTCAACTGCTCTTGAAATGAAGGTCAAGCCATGATTATGCTGACTTACAAGAACCGCCAACACTTGACATATTGCATCTTTTAGAGCTCTGTTTTTGGCCTGAGTCATCTCATGGTTTTCAAACGACTTGTAACAAGTATTTGCAAGTAAACTGAAATAGTACCAAAACTGGTTAAGTAACACACTTCTACAAAAAACGTTCAATCAAAACAGCCGCAAAGTAAACTAACTTGACGAACTGCTCTTCAACCACCAAACTAGGCCACAAGACGTTAATATTAAGAGACACGATTGATTGAATAACTTTGAACGCCTCAAGCTTGTACGCGCTCCAGTCCCAAGTCTCTTCTGGCTTCAATTTTCCTTTCATTTTTTTTCGAGCAACCTGCAATAAGCAAATCACTCGAGTTACAAAGGCTCTGCAAGATATTGACAACAAAAGGCGTTACTCAACCAATAATAACTGATTTCACTGCACTACTACAATTTTTCTGTATCTTATTTGCATCTAACTGAACTGAAAGTATCAGAAATACGAGTTTTTTGTGAAACAGAAGGAAGTTCCCACGTTCCACGCCCTCTTGAACAGCTTAGGTCCAGTGTTTGTTCTTTCGAGTTAGTCTAGAATGATATAAAAACTCGCTTGGGGGAAGGAGGCCGAGCCTAACCTCTAGACGAGCCATTGTTATTCTCCAAATTGTAACGTAGAAGTTTTTAAACAGTCCCGAATAAGGAAACTGCCTTTTAAACTCCGCCGCATGACTGCCTTTTGCAGCTACACCTCATCTTTTGTCTGTGTCCCAAAGTCTCATTTCCCGCCAATCAAGATAACCTGAGACGAAGGAACGTTTTCAAGGGTTATCTGCGTTTTGGTTCCCGATGCTGACATTTCGAAGTTCCCTATTTCCCCCCCAAATCTCGCGAACTTCTCCATCAACTGCTCTCGTAGTCATTGTCGATCTCCATATAACATTGATATCACTACTAATCGCTGAAACATTTAGTTTCCCTTTCCAATTTGTTTGTTTATTTGGTTTCGGTCTTCCTAATTGTTCCGTTTAGTTTTGAAGATTCAGTTTATTTTGATATTTATTGTAATTATTGTTTGTGCCATATACCCTGAGAAAATAATTAATTTTTTTTCTCCTCCAACCAAACTTAACTTTATTGTTCACGCGCGACAAATTATTTTCATCTTCTATTTTTGTTTGTTTTGTTTTTAATCAGGTGCCTATCGCGTGTAACTTTGACTGAACGCGCCTCACAGAGCGGAGCCCATGACGCCAAGCGAGGAAAAGATGAAGACTCGCGACAACTTGTTTTCAGATGTGCCGCAAGCTCGACACCCCGATTCCTTTCTCGTCCATTCTTCTCGTTGTTCATTTTGTATTTTACTGGGTCATCAGCATCCCAACTACTCAGTTCGTTTTTATTCTCGCCTTCTTTTCTTGTTTGCGGATTGGGACCTATTACTGACGGCACAGCAAGACGGGAGTATACAGATGGCTCACCGTGGTATGGTAATTCAGACATCCTAACTTGCCATTTTACCTCGACCGAAGGACGTTCCCAAGACTCATAACTGCCTCAACACCTGCTGCTACGCATTTCTCGCCACAACTACCTTAACACCACCTGCTACGCATCTCGGACATTTCTACCGAATAATTTTACTTTATTTTGTTTATATTTGAGAAGAAATTCCTGGTTTATTTATTCATTTTATTTCAAATTATATTGGAGATTAACAACAAAATTTGTGGTCTGGGGTAATTGGTATTAAGACCTCCCCCCCCTCCCCCCGATTGACAACATTATTTTACAATTACATTTTCCTTAAATTTCGACTTTCATCATTTCTTTTAAATTTCCTTCTTAGTTTTTTTTGTTTTATTTTTTTTTGGTCTATAAAAAGAGTAAAGTTACCTTTTTTTATTATTGGCACAAAATAAGCAGATCTCATTCAAGCCGAACGGCTGATCTTAGAAGACAGACAAGGGACTATCAAATGGCATTTCAGGATTATTGTCTTTAAGCTATCCTTTTGAGGTAAGTTGTAATGGGTGGTCCTACAACCTCATTTGATCTGTCCCAGGTGCCTCCAGAAAATTAAGTAGGTTTTGATGAACCTCTATGAATGTCCCTAGTGTGGCAATACCATGTTCTCGGCTTTTGACTCGCCTGCATTGAGGAGTATCAACTGTTTACACCATGTAGAGAATTTCTCGATTTGCAGTGAGCAGACTGGTCTGGTTGATCATTCCAGATTCAGATCTCGTACAGGCTAAAGAGCTGAATGGAACTTTTTCTGTAAAAATACTCATCACCTAATGGTCAAGGGAGGCTGACATATTATTGAGTTAACCCAGGAACAACTTTGCAATAGCCCCACACTGGGCGTCGATGTTACGTTTATTGGTAAGATGTGTGTGGGAGAGAGATGGTAAACAATAACTACCAAATGAGATTGGAAGACGGAGTTCAATTCCAATTACAGTTCAGAAGATTTACCACCACAAACAGGGAACTGAGAGGGAGCAAACGCACGGGCAACTACCGACACCATAATTTCGAGTAAATCGGGAAATTTAAGGTGCCTTGTCAGCGCAAATGCCCCGGACGAGCCTTCAGAAAATCGAAGAGTTTGGTTCATTCAGGTACATAATGTCATTTCCATCTCAACGCATAAAATTAGTGCACCCCTCCAAGGTACAATGCAAACAATACTCACAATAAAGAAATAATTTGAATGGTACTAAATTCAAAACAAAAATCAATACCTTCGAATCGCATATGAAGTTTTCTGCATTTTGGGACAACTTATCTTCGTACGTTTTAAGAAACAAGTGAAAGATATAGAAGACCATTTTGATGGTGTTCAACGATAATTTTTTGTCAAGGGGGTCTTCGAGTGAAATAGAGTCGAGAACATAATTCCTGAATTCGCTGAAAACTGTAAAATCAGTCAATAAATAGAAAAATGCCAGCAATAAATATTTGATGCTAAATTATAGAACAACCTAGAAATAGTTTCCTTCCTGAGTTCTTCAGTATTACTCACGACATCAGAGATAATATAAATTGTTCAGTTCTCATTACCTACTTTTAGCGCTAATGCCTAAGAAAACTGTGAACCAAGTCATTCTTTGATTGCTGACGTTCAATGGAATTTAAGAGCTCATCCACTAGTTCACAGATTGATTTTGCGAAGGGCGATTGGAGGAGTTGAGATAATTTCTCATTGTGGGTACACGCTGCTGCTGTGAGAGATTTGATCAAGGATTATCAGTGACAAATCAGGGTTGTCTACATAATCTACCACACTGCACACAGAACTGGCAATGAGTAAGCACAGAGAGATCCTTCCCAAGCGCGAGCACACAAGCAGAGAATTCTGACATCTTTCTCTCGTATACTAAAGGATTGCTCTCAGACACGGAAATGCGCGTGATCCGATGGGCCGGATCAGGCGCAGAACGTTTGAACTAACAGAGACAGTATCTAAAGTGAGCAAAGGTGTGATTGACTTTAACTGTGGAAGGGCAGGAAAGTTGGAGTGAATGAGAAACGATTTCTACTCGACTGCAGTAGTGTGATAAGTGTGTTGATGGATCACAGGAGTAACTGGAGATATTGGGCTGTCAGATATGCCTTGAGGGCCCATACCGCCCTAAAGCTTACCACTGTTGGAAATATTATAGATATCAGATAGACAAAGTGACAGACGTAGAAGCTCTCCGTCAAATAGTATAAGACTTGCCACTACAATACACAATAAAAAAAAGTAAATTGAAACATCTTGGACTCCAACGGTACCACCTGACTCCCATTGTAGTGACCTAGTGGTCAAAGACTGTAACGTGAAACAGGAAGGATACCGATGCAACTGGGTGTCTCTTCTCTCGTTAGTCCAAGCATCAATCCAGCTGCTTGGAACACCGTTTGTTGGTAGAAAACCGAGGTTTTCGGAGAGAAAAAAAGGTTACTCATTCCCCCGCTCTCTTCCCTATGGAATACCAGTTCCATTAGAATTTAAGAACTCCCCTTTGTTCGAACGAAGATAAAAGACTCCAAGTTTTCAAATCGACGGCTTTATTTATTTATTTTCGGCATGCTGCAGGTTAGGTAGAAGACATTTTTTTTTTAATTTTAGTTATTTTCTACCAGTATATATTTATTTTAAATCAGTGTTTTAAATTTGTGTCTGCTTAATTTTGTTTCCTTTTCCTCGAATTTATTATATTTAGTTTTTATTCCGATTTATGGGTTCATCCCCACAATTTATTTATTTCTTTACTTTCCCTTCATTTTAATTTCACAAGACGAAGATTTATATACAAGGAAACGTGGGGGGTATAACATCAGAGCTTGCTATTTTTTCAAACATTTCCAAATCCCTCGTAACACAAATAACCACCAGGCCAGGAGGGGGGGGGATAGAGATAAGAAACTATGTTGAAAAACTCAATGGCAACAGTATAGCTCCACAACTGAGGTTACTTGATTAGTCTGATCGAGTTCTGATGAAAGTTCGCATGATAGCACAACAGAGTTCTGATTGAACAGTCACTTGATAGAGACAGAAGAACTAGTTCACGCGACGCTGTGGGTCTCTACATATCTAAACTGGTGTTGGAACAAGAGTGGAGAGCTATTGTATTGGCACTAATTGTGGCACTGACTTGGTTTTTGAGTCGGGTCTGGAGGGTGGCTAGAAAGAATGCACATTTTGGGAAACCTCTGAGAGTAAAACCTGTGGCCAACCCTGGAAGTAATCCGTAAAGCCTTTTGTTAAGGCTAACTGAACTCTCACGAGTTAAGGAAAAAAACCCTGCAAATTATTACACAACGGTTTATTATTCGGATAAACAGCTTGACCTAGCATTAATGCTCCGAGACCCATCCCGTTCGATTCAGCATCGAAAAATATCAAAATGAAACCCAAAAAAAGGTCGAAAAGAACTGAATCGTAATATTAAAATAAACAAATAAACACGAAAGTATCTAGAAAAATAGGCGAATAATGAAAAGTTTTTTTGGACCACGTTAAAGGCACAAAATGGCCCGGACGGCAGACGGGGGACGGACATTGCAAATTTGGTATCTCCATATCTTGAAACGTGAAGTATCAAATTTTGAGGGGTGGTTGTAAAAAAGCTTTCGTGACCGAAAACATAGGGTTATTATTCAGAATGAATAATAAACCAAAACGCATTTGGGCCAAGGGCCACGACCTTGTTCAGCCAGTTCTGAGCCGAACAGCATTATCAATCACAAACCTCCGACAGGGTTACAACATTCGAAGATTAAGAAATTGGAGGCATCATAGCCAGCAGTAAACGAGATTTAACAGAAGAAAAAATAAAAATGGGTAGGAAAATACCGTTTAGCTTAGCTATCTACAAAACTAATCATACACGACGTTTGGTGACCATTTTGGAAACACCATTCCATTTTGAGACAAGGCAAGCAAGAACTTTGAAATGTATGTAACACAAATTTGTGAGGTGTAAGGTAAGTTACATCAGTACATTGCAGCCTCACTACGTAGAGTTTGTGGAGGAGGGAGGGGAGATGTACTTCCTGCTTCTTCGTAGGTTGGATGTCCCAGCAGAAGCAAAATAGCCAGTTTTTCGTCAAAACTGAGCTTGGACCAATAACACGTCTCATACAGGAATATGCATACAAACCAAAACTGTTCTCAACGAGCCAGGAATCGGGTTAACTGTAATCACCCATAACAAACAAATGCTTACCTTTATCGATGAATGAATCGTACAACCCTTGGAGTTGAAAAAAGGTAACTTCTGAGTTGCAGATCACAGAGTAGAGAGAATCAAAATGTTCAATAATTACTGAACAGCCTTTGTGCCTCACGTCCTTTACTGTCACTGAAACAAATTGAAAATCATATTGACAAATCCTTTTTTTTTCATCCCATAAATCTGCCATTTTGGAAGGAAATAATGAGGTTTACATTGATTGTACAAGTAGTACCAGTTCATCACTACTTCCCAAAAATGATGAAATAAAGGGATTTCCTCCAATTAAATGTAGAGAAACGAGTTACAGGTACATCTTTAGGTCATCCCAGGAGCTCGTAGCATGGATGAGAAGCATTTTGATTTACGTTTCCAATCACTCAATAGAAGGCATGATGGCAGGGTAGCGTATGTCGAATGTATGTGTAGAATTTTTATAGGAACTCCCGTACATCTCAAGGTGAGGCTAGTCCCATTCCACATTAGACAATTTACTGCGGTTAATAATTTAGTGACTGAACACGACAGTATCACATTTCAAAAGTAACTAGGAAGAGACAAACCAATAATATAACCTCAAACCTGACAAGTGTGGAGTCTATTGCCCCCGTATGGCAGAAAGGTATGAACCAAGTAGTTTCATTCACTAAAGAAGGGGACTATATGAAGGATGCTTGCTACAACACAGTGGATTCACCATCCAAGCGATTTTTAAGCACCCCAGCCACGACACAGCAACTTGGCCATCCTGATTTTATCAGTCTAGCACTGCTATTTGTGTCCGGTCATCTTTAGCTAGCCAAGTGCAGGCTCGACATCATGCCATGTACAACCCAATGATTGACATTAACATATTTCTACAAAGCAACTTGGAGACTGCTGACTGTTCGATTGAAGTTCTACAAGTCTGCAGTCAGTACCAAAATATTTACCTTCCCGTTATAATGAACCTTAGCCCAGGAATAACTATAGTGCCCAAGAGCTCTTCGTAGGAGGGTTTTCCTGATAGCCCCACTTCTCAAGACGACCTTTCCATGGATCACCCTGGGACGCACAAAAAATATCACAGCTAGCAGTCCCTGCAGCACTAGTTACACGCACTCTTATTGCAGTTAGATTTAAAAACACGATATGATTCCAATGTTATGTTAGTAAATTTACCTTTAGACGATTTCAAGGCATTTTCCAAAGGCACCACAGCTTCAACATGGTACTGCCCTACGATTTTCTTCAGGAGGTCTTCCTTCTGTAGGGGAATCGTGAACTCCCAATTGTCCTCCATACCTCCACTAAGTTCGTACTTCAACACGTTCGAAGATCACAATTGCCAAGGCGTCTTTACTGAACAACAACAAAAATATTTGTAGAACCACATCGGGAGGGCTTAGCTATTATTCAACAGCCAATGAGTAAACCTAGTTTCCTCTTTTGTGCAATTAATTTCAATAAAAGGAGTATTACTTATGTGAGACATAAAATATGTCTTCTCAAGTGGACTTGCCTGTTTGGCACGACCGTTTCTCTTGTGAATCGTATATCCGAGCGAGTTAATATCCTTAACAGGTGAGATGATATTTTTCATCCACATACATCGCGAATACAAATGGACATTCATTCCATGGAAGTACTGGAAATTCCGGGAAAGTGAAAAACTAGCAAGAAGGTCGTTGGATGTTTGTAACCTGCTCGTAAAGAACCTCCATTACTTTGCGGCCGCCAAAATCGGATCGGTTATTGTGTAATCGCCGTAGAAATACGAGGTACAGGTTTAACAAATAAACAAACGTGAATGACTGTAAAACAATTTATTTTGAATTCACACAGTTTTACTTTCTACGCCGCAAAGGGCAAGAGAAATATTGTAATAGCGTTAAAAAAGGTTCAGAATTCTTCAGATCTTTGTTTTGATCCTATTTGGGAGATAGGTTTGTAATTAGATGGGTTGTTCGAGCTGTTATGAAAATTCTAACCGTGATTATAAGGTTATGAGCGATTTCTACCAATAGGGTTGAGTGAGAGGGGGGCAAACTGTACCAAAAATGAGGGTTTTCGCATTTTTCTTGAAAACAGTTCTGAGGTTTTATTTAAACGTTCAAGTTTTTTCTTCCCAATTTTCCTACTCTGTATCTGTGAAAATCCGATGTACTGGTATATAGCTAAATGAGGTTTGTTTAACGTTTTAAAAAAACGGCTCTTACAGTTTTCATCTAACTCATTGGTTCACGTTTCAACTAGTCAAAACCTATAAAATGCTCTCTACAAATGCACTCCTGACATTCTGTTGGAAGGAGATACCAACAAAAATCGTGTTTTTAAAAATGTTTTCTTAACTTCCAGATTAACCGCAAATAATAATTTGACCAACTTGACGAAGCGTCTTAGAGCAACCTATACCCACACTTCTCTTCTTCAGGGTTTGTGTGTCTGATTCTTTGAACGAATTTTATAGAAAACCACCGTTCCAAATCAGCTCAAACTTCAACACAATCAAAATCCACCGAAAGAAAACTATAGTTATCAAAACACCAAATTTTTTTTTCTCAAAAACGGCTGTAACGATTTTGATTAAATTTTTTATATTGGTAGCTCCCAATATGGCAACTATACCATGAAATTCCCATTCGTGGGAAAATGACGAGAGCAGCACAATAAATTACCAAAACATTCGACGAAATCGATTTTAGCACGGGTTTTCCTTATAAACTCTGCTGGAATGTTACTAGAATGTTTAAAAAATTGCTATTGTTGTCCAATCCAATACCTATAGTGGGAGTGTTTAAAAACGCTCATGAGATACATGGGGCTCACTCCGAAAATTCCTGAATATCAACTACGGTTCTCAAAGTTTTTACTCAATAACTCTGCCAAAGTGATTACTATCCTTCTTCAAAAAATTCTTGTTTACAGCCTCATTAATTATCTGTGTACCAATTGCTCAGTAATGGTTCTGGAATGAGTACGAGCAGCACAATAAATTCCGGAACTGTAAGCGCTATTGCTTCCTGCTGCTGTAAAGCGTTGTTTGACCAAGTTCAAATTAACTGAGTGATAAATGAATTGATTAAACAGAATTAGCCATGTAAAAAGTGAATTGACGTAGAGCTAAGGAAAGTTGTGTGTTGCAACGCACCATATATTTGTATCTGTCGAGCGTAGATAAAAGCCAGGATAGAGCAGAAGCAAGATTAGAAAAACGTTAAAAGGTCATTTAAAGCTCCCAAAAACTACTCCAACAATTTCTATCATACCAGATACTCTCAACTAACTAGGATTTACATTCTCCCTCCCGAAAAATCAGAATTCCGTATAATCCGCAAGATTAAAGAATGCTTATGGAATCGACAGGGGAGGAGGAAACTTGAGTTGCATAGTACCTTGCACTTTTAATACATGTATACCAACATACCAACACTGCCCTACGCAAATATTCAGTAGCTTGAAACAGTGCTAGAAGCCTCTTCTTCTATCCACTTCAAGATCTTTCACAGTTTCAACTCAAATCTTGGCCCTCTTAATGCACATTACATGTTGGGAAACATATGTCACTCTGTACCATACAATGAAGGCGGAACAATGCAGAATGAGCTGGGGCATTGTCTAGGGAATGAATTGTCTGCCCACTACTCAGGTCGTATTTACTTGCTTCTCTCTTGTTCAGCGCTATGAAGTAGGAATAAAAGTGAAGCATGAAAATGCTATAGAGTTTTGCTCAGGCTTCTTCGTTTCAAATGCTTCTGGAATTAATAATTTTCAGAACAAGGGAGGAAGAGTAATGCAGAGAATAATAGTAATAAACCTTTACTGTGTCAGTCTTAAAAGGCCACATGCGCATAATGACAACTTGCATCACAAGATTTTTGAATATTTCAAAACAGAGGATAATCTGCTATACTAAAAAACACCAGACACGATGAGAAATGGAAGGTAATAAACAAGTCAATTAAACGAAAGTAAAAGCTGAAAACCACTGAAATAAAGGATGAACCTCTAGAACTACTATGTCACCATTGTTCCAAGTGTGAGTAAATGTTACCTGCCAAAATAATTTTTAATAAGTTGGCGTTGGACACTACTCTCAGGTGTGACCTCACGTTCTTGAGTGCCCTGATGGTACGCCACAGGTATGTTGTCTTGAGCCAAAACCTCTTCCCAAGGAGCTGGAAGAACAACTTCTTGCCCTTCAGGGAGTTCTTCTCCGGCTCTTCTGGCTATATTGTGTAACACGGCAGTGGCTGTAATTATGGGGAAAATGCGTTCCAATTTCCCTCTCAATCCTATTGCCATTGAGGGAAACCTTTTCTTCCACACCTCAAACATCCGCTCGACAACATTCCTAGTCTGAATCTGGGATTCATTGTATCGTTCTTCAGC